>OY728126.1:1964751912-1966118162 GCA_963277665.1 Viscum album
ATTAAATGAGAAATAAAAATTATTTTTCTAATATACATTTCATTGCATGATTCATGTTCCAAATATTGGAAAATTAGGAAGAAAATATAGAAACTTATTAAATAGAAAGTTGATATGAAAATTTGTTGAGGTTATAAAGGATAAATGATAAGATTCAATCAATGAAGATATAGTCAATCCCAAAAGAAAGTGATACTATAATGTAATTATTACCACTTTCATAACATATGAATTGTATCCCATTAAAAGAATAAAATTGAATTGAAACAGTTATCATCATGAATAAATAATTATTCATTTTAAATATAAAAAAGGGAATCATATACACCACATAAAATTGAATGAGTTCATATTAAAAAATAAGTCTTAATGGAATGTAAATTGAGATGAAATCCCTTTCCTCCCCCTTATATTTAATTTAATTTTCTTTAACCTCGTGTATAATAGTTTTAAACACGTTATTAATTTATACCAGAACTGTCACACCCATGAAATTTTTTTAAATTCATTATTCATTTAATTTCCATTCCTGATTTGTTTTGGGGGTTTACCACTCATTTTGGTGAAAATGGTGGGTTTTGAAAATTTGGGTGAAACCGTGAGCCCAATTCCAGATTTAAAAAAAATTCATTTCTTCTAAAATCCTTCAGTTTTTACTATTATATACCCATTACACTTCCCAATTGTCATACCTTGATATAGTAAAATCACCATATCCCTTTGGACCACATAGAAATCCAAAATCATGATGGATTTGGGTTTTTGATTAAGGTAATGGGCATGCCCGTAAGCCCATTTCCTACATTAAATAATTTTTTAAAATTTTCCATATCTCATTCATTGTTTACTTTTTTCCTGTGATTCAACCTCCATATCAAATCCAATATCGCAAGGATCACCCCCATTACCGTTTTCACAATTTTGTAGGTCATGTGAACCGCGAATTAGGGCGATCTTTCATACTCTTTCTCAAATCGACCAGATTTGATGAGGTAAAATAAATCTTTCATAACTCCTTCAATTTTCATTCTTTTTCCCCCATTTCAGTCCCCACATGACCTACTAAGACTACTTCAAACCACAATACCTGTTTTGGGTACTTGTAGATTCATATTTTTGTGGATTTAGGGCCATCGCATCAATATTTCGGCAAGTAAGTATTTCTCTATTTGATTTCTCCTATTTTCTTAGGGTTTCATCCCTCTTTCTTGATGTTTCAAAGTGTCCAGAACCTAGGGTTCGTACCTAGGGTTTAACCATGAGTCTTTTTGGTGAAAATTTGTGGTCTAGGGCTAGATTTATCATCCTTGTGGTGCCGGGTTGGTGCAGTTGATGTTTTGCACCGTGTTTTGAGGGATTCGACAATTTTAGTAGGTGATTCTGTCAGTAACCATTTAATGATGAGTTAGTTTGCTTGATTAAATAATTTTTCTTGTTCCTTATATGCTTTTAATTATGAGAAAACCATTTTTGGTAGATATATTAAATCATTTGATATTAAAATTACATTTTTGTTTGAAGTGTGTATTTTTCAAATGTATTTCATGTGTTATCTCTTGTGGTAGTTTTGTAAAATGTGGAAGTGATTTATTAGAAGTTGAAAGGGGCTGCTTATTTTGGATGGGTAATGATATAGTGTCATGTGGGCCTAGAAAGGGGGTCTTTGAATGAGTTTTATGTGTATAACCTTGTTATACTCCTTGATGGTTTTTTATGGATTTGTGTGTTCTCATGGTTATCTTTTGTGATATTTTTCAAGGTTATTATATAAAATTTGAAAGTAGATTATTACATGTTGATTGGGCTTCCAATTCTATTTTGGTAGGGGCTTGGTGTGATTTTGTCTTAAAAAGAGGTTTTTGAAATGGGTTTTTTAATGGTTTATTGAGTTGTGTAAGTGGTGAAACTATATCAGAAAACTATTTTGGTAGGAGTATATTTTTAAAAGGTCCATTTCATTTTTGAAAAGGATTTTATGTCATATTTATTATCTTGGAAATATTTTATTAAATTGTTTGAAGGAGATATTGAGGTGTTAAAGTGGTGTGAATGTGATGTGGACTGTTTTGTGTGAGTGTGATGTGAACAATTGAAATTTTTATTATGAAAGGAGTGTTATGTGCCATGTGTGTGGGTTGTTCTATGAGTTTAAATATCTTATAATTGTTTTATAAAATTGTTTAATGGTTTTGTGGAAGTGTTGAAGAAATGTGAAATGTGTCGTGGGTTATTTTGGTGGGATTCAGATTTCAAAATCATTTTGAATGAAAAATGGACTTTTGTGACTTGTGTGGTATACATATGGGATTTTTGGTGATTTTGTGATGTGTAAATTATATTTTCAGGTTCAATGTATATTTCTTGACTTGTTGAACTTGTTTGAGCACAAGGGGAAAACCTGGGTATCTAGGTGGGTGGACGTGTACTAGTATGCTAGTGAATCCGTGGGGTTTGACCTCAGTTTCACTTAACAATATTGACGCTTACAACTCTAGCTAAACTATTATGATGATTATTAGGGACCACTAGGTTATTGGTATGTTCCCTACTAGTGGATCGTGCATGGGAATGGATATTTGTGATGGTTACTCTCACTGAGATACGAGGTACCTAGGACCCACAGCTAGATAGTGCCCAGGGGTTATTTCCAATTGATTGTGCTCATTAGTTACTTTATACTTACCGCCGTCATATGGTACATTTGGCTGGAAAATTCAGTTGCTTTGGTGTTTATCTTAAAAGTGTTAATCATTTAAAATATCCCACTTGAAAACTGATCTTATTCAAAGTTGTATCTTTTAGAAATTGTAACTAGCTTATGATGTTTTCGAAAACTTGCATGCTTTTCATCTTTAAATGTTTATCATATGGAATCTATTAGTGGTGGAATCCTCCTGGGATTTCTCTCACACCCTGGTGTAAGTAGACTTGCTTATTTTATGTCACAGGTTTGGGTACAGGTTTTATGCCTTCGGTTCGGGGTTTTAGCAGTCCATCGTGATGTAGTGTCGTGGAGATGGCTTGAGGGCAGTGCCTCTTTCCATTTAGAGGTTCTTGGGATGTCATTTCTTGGGTTTTTACCATTGTAGTGGTCTTCAAAAATTGTTTAAAATTTTGTAATTCAGTTCTGAATTTTAGTAAAAGATGTTTTGGTTTGAAAAATCCAGATTTGGTTTCTTCGATTCATTTGTTGTTTTAAGTATACAATCTCTGGTAAATTGTTCCCAATTTTCAGTTTTTGATACCCAGGAACTTTTTCCAGCCCGTGGGGATTGGGAAATCCATTCGAGACTTGCCATGGGTTGGGTCGGGTGCCAGTTTTGGCGGCAACCAGATTTGGTTCGTGACAAAATGGTATTAGAGGAGGTTCGCTCTATTTGAGTCTTGTTATTTGGGAAACAGTTGGGATAGTATGGAGTTAAGATTGTTGGGACATGAAATTCCGGTTATGGGGAGTGTTCTTGATCACCAAACCTCATGACGGGATTCAATTTGCCAGGGGAAGTCAGGATTTATCTATTTCTTTTGGTTTTCTTGGTCTGATGATGATTAGGGGAAATGAAAAGAGAGTTGGGTTAATGGTTTCAGTGAGCTCGCAGGGTCTGGAAAGCCATGTGGAGCCGGGGATATTCCCTAGAACACTATCTGTGATGGTGAAGTTATTGTAATATGGCTTCCATACATATGTCCAAGTCACCCACTGAAACTAGTTTCCTCTCGCATTGTTTTGTGCTTTAGTTTTGAAATCATGGAACATTGGTTTTAAAGTGACTTGGTTTTACGAAGCGTAATGTTTTTGTGAAATTATTTTAAAATAAAGATGTAATGGTTTGATTTAAGAAATGGTGGAACTGAATTTTATAAAAAATTGAAATGGAAAATAGTGTGCTTACACCTCTTTTGAAATCAGGAACCATATTGAAGTTGGTTTTCAAAAGTGTTTCCAATATAGTTTTCTAAACAATTAGAGGGTGTTTTAATGGGATGAGATGTTTTAAAATTGATTTGAATAACTTGAAAGTGAGTTCTTTTCTAAATGGTTGTGTCCTTATGAATAGTTTTGTAAGTTGTGAATTGGGATTTTGATCCCATTGTTAGGAGTTTTGAGAAAAAGGTTGGGTTGGTTGATCGTTTTGTTTTTGAAAAGTGGAAAGAATTTTTGTTTTATCCTTTGGTATTTCCCGAAGAAACCAAATGCATGGGGTTATAAGGGATGATGGATGGTTGATGGAATTATTGGATTAGTGCCAGGATGAATATGAGGATGGTGCCCGGTGTAGCACAGAAACATGAATGTGTGAGGGCCATGGGGTACCATTGGAGGATACACAAACCGCTGAAATGTTGGTTTTCAAAGATATGTTTTTAAAGAAAAACATGATGTCTTCATGAATTGTTTGGGATGGTGTATATTTGTGTTTTTGGAAAAATGTTGATGTTGTGGGATGTTTTGAGTCCAAGAACCCCTCCTGTTCAAACTGTGTTTTGGGTTTGTGTTTGGTCGGTAAGCTGGGTAGAAGGACCGGTTAGTAGTCTCCTATGAGATATGTTTTGGGACACATTTATGGTGGTTCCATTAATGTGTTTGGATCTGTTTTGTGGCATGTTTCTACCAATGTACCCACTTGGTTGGGTCCTTGGGAACTTCTGTTGGATAAGGTACACCCCCATTTAGGGTTAGTGCACAACTGAAGTGAAACCCATATTGTTTCGTCATTGGAAAATCCTCCAGTTGATCAATGTAAGGAATCTTTTCTTGAGGTTTGTAGAATGAGTCTACACCATTTACATTCTTGGTTTTTTGGATCCTCTTGTTGTGGAAGAGTGCTCGTGGATGGTTAAAAGAGACCATAGTTTCATAAGCTACCTGATTCGCCGAAGGTGGAAGTTGTCTGGGGTTGTCAGTATGGATAGTGTCTAAGAGGGCCTCTGAGTCCTTTGTGGTTTCTTAGAAGAAGGGGTTTATGTTAAACCACCCATGTGGGAAATCTGGCCATGAGAGGCTATTATGGCCACTTTTTGGAATGTTGTGATATTTGGGGATGTTGTATAAGGCCCCCTCCTTGTATTATTTCTATCAGTCGCTTTGGTCATGTTCGGTGACACGTTGTGATGTCGCGTGCTTGTTTGATTGTAAAGGTGAAATTTTGAAATATTTTGTGAGTCTATTTTTTTCAGAAGTGTTTCTCCTTTTGGTAGATCTCGACATCCTCTATTATAGAGGAAGGTGTTTATATGTGTCCTTTATTTCTGTTTTTTCTCACCCGAAGAAACAAGGTTTGATGTGAGTGCATCCTCTAAACCCTTATTTCAGTGAAATTCCAAGTTAGGGTAAAGTGAGTTTTGGACTGTGTTATGTCATGGTGAACCCTTCTGGGATTTCATGTTGTTTTTTGTAGAATTAGAAGAAGAAATTCTATTCGTGGGTTTCCAAATCCTATCTATGAGGCCGAAGATGGTTCAATCATTTCAGCTCTAGCCATAGGTCCCGGAGAGAAGCTGGCATGTAGTCAGGGGAAATCCCAGTGTCGTTCATAACCTAGTACAAATAACTATTCTCAGTATGAGATATGGGAATATTTTAAACATTTGGTGTTGTCATCTTGCTTCTGTTTTTCCCGTTTGGTGGAAAAAGGTAGAGGGCCTCATCCCCATGTTATATCCCAATGTCTTTCTTTTCCCCTTTGTTTTTCTTTTGGTTTAGAGGAAAGGTTTTGGATTTTTCTAGACATGTTGAGTTCACATTTAGTAGTAACCATTCCCCAGAAAACAATGTAGGTATAAGGATTTACATGGTTAGCACATAGTTTCCAAAACTTCGCGGGTTAACTGTGTATTCGTCCCAACCCTTTATGTTTTGGGGTTTTTCTGTGTCGGCCGATATTGGTCAGTTAATATGGTTGGTTATTATGCTGGGGAGACCCACTATGAGTCTCATGTATATTATTTTGAAAATTCCTAATGGAATTCTACCCCTTGTACCAGGGAGTTTGTTCGGGGCTCCCCTGTTAGTGTCTTGATTCTATCTCGAAAAAAAAAATTGGTTTTCTCTTATGGTTGGGGAGCCCATTTGTATATCCTTGTACCAGAAACTCACTTTTGTAGTTGGTCTAGGCTTGGAAGTGGGTAGTCTCGTTCAGATCTATATAAACACCTACATATTCCTTTGGTAAATTTTGGGATTAGAGAGTTCTCAATGGTTTAGTTATATCAAGGAAAGTGTAACCTTGTTCAACGTTATTGTCTGTTTGGGTAAATTGCTTGAGCCTTGTTCAGATAGTGTTTGAAGAGTTTTCTTTTAGGATAAATCCTGAATGTGCTTGATCATTTCAGTAAAAAGGTGTATGTTTTTGTTGTGAATTATTCCTTCCTTAATTGATCACTGGAGGTGTTTTGGCCTTTGGGGGCGAAGTTTAGAAAAGGAGTCCATTTCTGCCTTTCGGTTGGGTTTGGTTTTTGCTTTGTCCATGATGTGGCCTTCCGAGGGCAGAAAGTTATATGGTGGGGAGAATTTTCACACCCGTGACCTTTTAAAAAATTCATTATTCATTTAATTTCCATTCCTGGTTTGTTTTGGGGGTTTACCACTCATTTTGGTGAAAATGGTGTGTTTTGAAAATATGGGCCAAACCGTGAGCCCAATTCCAGATTTAAAAAACAAAATCATTTCTTCTATAACTCCTTCAATTTTTACTATTTTATACCCATTTCACTTCCCAATTGGCCTACCCTGATATATTAAAATCACCATATCCCTTTGTATCACATATAAATCCAAAATCATGATGGATTTGTGTTTTTTATTAAGCTAATGGGCCTGCCCGTAAGCCCATTTCTTACTTTAAATTATTTTTTTAAATTTTCCATATCTCATTCATTTTTTACTGGTTTCCTGTGATTCCACCTCCTTATCAAATCAAATATCCCAAGGATCACCCCCATAACCATTTTCACAATTTTGGAGCTCTGGTGAACTGCGAATTAGGGAGATCTTTCAATCTTTCTCAAATCGACCATATTTGACGAGGTAAAATGAATCTTTCATAATTCCTTCAATTTTCATTCGTTCCCCCCATTTTAGTCCCCACATGACCTAATAAGACTATGTCGAACCACTATACTAGTTTTGGGTACTCGGAGATTCATATTTTGGTGGATTTAGGGCGATCTCTTCAATATTTCTGCAAGTAAGTATTTCTCTATTTGATTTCTCCTCTTTTCTTAGGGTTTCATCCCTCTTTCTTGATGTTTCAATGTGTCTAGAACCTAGGGTTCGTACCTAGAGTTTAACCATGAGTATTTTTGGTGAAAATTTGTGGTATAGGGATAGATTTATCATCCGTGTGGTGCAGGTTTGGTGCGGTTGATGTTTCACACCATGTTTTGAGGGATTTGACAATTTCGGTAGGTGATTCCATGGGTAACCATTTAATGATGAGTTAGTTCACTTGATTAAATAAATTTTAATGTTACTTATATGCTTAGAATTATGATAAAACCATTTTTGGTAGCAATAGTAAAGCATTTGTTATTAAAGTTACATTTTTGTTTGAAGTGTGTATTTTTCAAATGTATTTCATGTGTTATCTCTTGTGGTAGTTTTGTAAAATGTGGAAGTGATTTATTAGTCGTTGAAAGGGGCTGCCAATTTTGGTTGGGTAATGATATAGTGTCATGTGGTCCTAAAAAGGGGGGGGGGTCTTTGAATGGGTTTTAGGTGTATAACCTTGTTATGCTCTTTGAAGGTGTTTTATGGATTTGTGTGTTCTCATGGGTATCTTTTGTGATATTCTTCAAGGTTATTATATAACATTTGAAAGTATATTATTACATGTTCATTGGGATGAAAATTCTGTTTTGGTAGGGGCTTGATGTGCTTTTGGATTAAAAAGAGGTTTTTGAAATGGGTTTTTTGTGCAAAGCTTGGGTATACTCCTTATAATTTTTTTACGAAAGTTTTGAATGGTTTATTTAGTTGTGTAAGTGGTGAAACTATATCAGAAAACATTTGGGGTAGGAGTATATTTTTAAAAGGTCCAATTCATTTTTTAAAAGGTTGTTATGTCATATGTATCATCTTGGAAATATTTTATTAAATTGTTTGAAGGAGATATTGAGGTGCTAAAGTGATGTGAATGTGATGTGGACTATTTTGTGTGAGTGTGATGTGAAAAATTGAAATTTTTATTATGAAATAAGTGTTTTATGCCATATGTGTGGGCTGTTATATGAGTTTCAATATCTTATAATTGTTCTATAAAATTGTTTAATGGTTTTTTGGAAGTGTTGAAGAAATGTGAAATGTGTTGTGGCTTATTTTGGTGTGAGTTGGATTTCCAAATCATTTTGAATGAAAAATGGACTTTTTGTGACTTGTGTGGTATACATATGGGCTGTTGGGTGAATTTGTGATATGGAAATGATATTTTCATGTTCAATGTATATTTTGTGACTTGTTGAACTTGTTTGAGCACAAGGGGAAAACCTGGGTATCTGGGTGGGTGGACGTGTACTAGTATGCTAGTGAATCTGTGGGGGATGACCTCAGTTTCACTTAGAAAGATTGATGCTTACAACTCTAACTAAACTCTGATGATGATGATTGGGGACCACTAGGTTATGGTTATGTTCCTTACTAGTGGCTTGTGCACGGGAATGGATATTTGTGATGGTTACTCTCACCGAAATACGAGGTACCTGGGACCCACAGCTAGCTAGTGCCTAGGGATTATTTCCTATTGCTTGTGCTCATTAGTTACTTTATACTTACCGTCGGCATACGGTACATTTGGATAGAAAATTCAGTAGCTTTGGTGTTTATATTAAAAGTGTTAATACTTTAAAGTATCCCACTTGAAAAATGAATTTATTCAAAGTTGCATCTTTTAAAAATTGTAACTAGCTTTTCATGTTTTTGAAAACATGCATGCTTTTTGTCTTTAAATGTCTATCATATGGAATCTCTTAGTGGTGGTATCCAACTGGGATTTCTCTCACACCCTACTTACACCTTTGGGTGTAAGTAGACTTGCTTAATTTATGTCACAGGTTTCGGTACAGGTTTTATACCTTTGGTTTGGGGTTTTAGCGGTCCATCGTGATGCAGTGTTGTGGAGATGGCTTGAGGGTGGTGCTTTTTCCTTGTCGAGGTTCTTGGGCTATCATTTCATGGGTTTTTACCTTTGTAATGGTCTTCAATTTTTTTTTAAAATTGTGTAATTCAGTTTTGAATTTTAGTAAAATATGTTTTGGTTTGAAAAATCCAGATTTGATTTCTTGGATTCATTTGTTGTTTTAAGTATACAAACTCGGGTAAATCATTCCCAATTTTCAGTTTTTGATACCCACGAACTTGTGCCAGCCCATGGGGATTAGGAACGCCCTTCGGGACTTTCCATGGGTCAGGTCGGGTGCCGGTTTTGGCGGCGACCAGATTCGGTTCGTGACAGGAACCATATTCATATTTATAATATCATATATGATCCTCTTATAACATCTTATCTTGAATTTGTTAATAATCTCTTATTATTACTATTATTTTGGGTGTTAATTACTTTGTTTTCTCATGCATTTTTTTTATGGAATCTCTAGTTATTATTTCGAGGATATAGTTCCATCATCTCTTGAATTGAGTTAATGGTTTAAATATCATATTTCATACGTAGGTACAAGCGACATTATAATTTTTTTAATAGGTGAAAGGGTAAGGTAGTGGATGATATATTAAATTTCTAGAATCAATATAATTTCTTAATTATTATATATATTAATTATTTCCATCATTATAACTATCTATGTGACATAGTGATGTAAAAAAATTAGATTGGTTTATGAGGTGATAGTCCTCCATACACATGAGCAATGGTTTTGTTTTCCCTTTTATGAAGAGAGGGATGGATAAATATTATGACATAAACATAATAATATATCAGTATATGGTAGATATTTATTTTATTATATTGAAATATTTAACAAATAATTTAATGTGATAAACTAATAAGTAAAAAATAAATATCTTGGTGAAGACGATTACTTATCTAAGGAAAACCACTTATGGGTCTTTTATTAAGGACACTAGGGTTGGTATTTGTATAATAGCATAAACTCTAAAATGTGGATAATAATGTTGGGGAAATGTTTTTTAGTTATTAGTCGACCTAAAATGTGGAGTGAATAAATGAAAAGATGATGTTCCCTTTTAGAATTGACGTGAGTTTCACACTTGTAATTTTTCAATGTTTTTAAATAATTTCATATCACTTTCTTAGATACATGTCTCTAAAATGGATCATCATGGAAGGGGAAAAGGATAATTTATAAATACAAAAAACTGATGGGGTTTCACAATGTTTTGAGGTTAATTTTAGAAATTATATTTATAGATTAATCCCTGGTTAACTCGTTTTAAAATTAACCATGATAATTAGTTTTTACTATTTTTACTATTAATTAGGACTGAAAATTAAGTGTAAGCTATTATATAAAATTAATTATGATTATTTAAAATAATTAATCCATTTTATCACATTTAATTCATATATTCGGATGAATTTAATTTAAAATTAAACTCATAAAATGTGTCTAAAATGGGTTTTCAATATATATATTTTCCAACCATAAGTAGATATTATATTACTATATGGATAGTAATCATCATTGTATGTATATAAATTTATATAGTTAGAAAAATAATCTATAAATTTAATTTTAATCATTCATTAATAAATATTATTTTAATTAGTTATAATCGATATTCATTATTCCCTTTTTAAACAAAAATTGTTTTCTGAAGCAAAAAACACAGAAAATATCCTCTTTTACTTACAAAGGATCTTATAATTATTTCTACAAAATTTAGTCAATAAATTTTTAGTTATACATATTATAAAATTTTATTATAAATAAAATTTGTAATAGTTAAATTTTATATTTTCTATTATTCATAAAAACTTATTTCTAAGGGAAAATTTCAAAGATGTATTAAAAGATTATTTTGACCAAGTAAGTTCAAAATAGAAATTCATCCCATAAAATTATATGTTTTCCAAAAAAATATTAAAATGTGAATTGTATCATAGTTTTATTAAAATCTAATGTTCACGTACTATAATTGAGGTACGGGTGTTACATTATTCCCTCCTATAAAAATATCATCCTTGAAATTATCATAGATATCACTATCTAAAATAATGGGGGTGCTTCCTCTTCCTAAAATCCATTGGTTCCCAAGTTCCTTCTTCTATTTTATAATTTCTCCAAAGTACTTTTACCAGTCAATTTATTTGATTCCACAATCCTTTCTCTCTAGTGTCAAGAATCTGGATGGCCTCTTCATAGTATGATATATCAGGTTCATATTTTATTTCATTAAAGGTGAGCACATACATTAGGCCAGCGCGTACTTCCTTAACAATTATAAAGGGAACACATCATACACTTTAGATAGAATTAGTGTATTTTCCAATTAATAATACATATCTCCAATTCTATCTATAATTTCAAAATATTTGATATACATCAATCTTGGTTTCCATTTCTTACAAAACCTTATAACATTTTTATATAGAGATACTTTCAAGAAAACATGATATCCCACTAGAAATTACAAATATTTCCTTCATTTATCGGCATAACTGATTTTCCTTCTTTGATACACTTTAATAAGAGTGTAAATTATCTCTAAATTTGTTATTGTTTCCTCAACAAGTTATGTGCCAATATATTTCCTTTCACAATATTCATTCCAACAAGTTGTAGTATGGAATATATTTCAATATAATGTCTAACATCCCCTGATCTAGAACTCTCCCATATAGATGAAACAAGTTGGTTACGGGACCTCAAGTGTGCCTACCCATATGCCATAAGATTCTGACTAGTAGTGGGGGAGTGATATATATTTTGGGGAGACTATACCCCCTAGTTACAGAGTTAAAAAATATTGGAATTATCATATATAATAAATATCATATTAGTAGAAATAATAGAAATAATATAATACATCAGAAAAAAAAAATCCAACTAAATAATCTAATAGATAATAACGGGAAAATGTAATGAAAAAATGAAATGTAACTAAATTTTATTCATGAAGTAATAAAAATAAAATACTAATAGAATAAAATAATGACTCAAAAGTCCCTCATCCCAAGCCCCATGTCGGTCATGTCTCCAAACTCCATCCCATCTAGAAAGAAACCATAAACAACAAGGTCCGTTACCATTTTCAAATCCTACATGCAAATAATCATCTTAGGTATCAAACGGTGGCCCAATTAGGGTGTGAGTATAACTCAGTATATCAACACCATAGTGTGTAAACAAAACCATTCTCATAATAAGCTCATGAAATAATGCAATAAATAAGTGTATTAATTAATTAAAAAACTAAATTAATACAACATCAACTAGCTTTGGTAGCATTCCATAATATCTATGATCGTATCTCTTGATAAAGCCAACCTAAACAATATCACCATGGTAAACCATAACATACTTTGGTTCCATTCTATAATGTCTCTATGCATGTATCACAACTATGACAACCATAACCATATACCCATTGTATAAATGAAACAAATATTGGTAATGCCTGCTATATAAGCATTTCGGCAATAAATCATGGTTGAGACCAGTGTATAAGCATTATAGAATGTATGAGGTCCATGCTTGATAAAAAATATTTCATAACATATCACTGGTAACAATCTTCTATATTACCATTAAAGAATGAATCACTAGGCATAGCCTGTTATATAATCATTACATCATGAAGGACCAGGCATAACTCACTCTATAAGAATTAAAGCATGGATAACTTTCCATAGCCTACTATATATGAATTACATCATGAATCACTAGTCATATACCTCAATATAATAATTAAAACATAAATCACTAAGTATAATAGTAAGGATACCACAATATCGCATCATAAATCTCAATTGTTAATGATCAAAATAATCATTTATCTTATAATTACATGTTTCATTTATCATTTGGTCATAAACCAATAATATACTAGTCGTTTTAATAGTCGAGACAATATAGAGTGAATCTATATTAAGAAATCACCCAAAACACATGCCATTCCAAATAAACTTTAATCCATTAGGAAATTAATTTATAATCAAGGGTTCTCTTGCTGGAATGATATCCATAATACAATTCAAAAAAATTATCCAAGATGGAAATGAATAATAGAATTAATAATTTAATTAATTTAGGAGCAATTCATGTTGGAACAATCATAATATTGAACATAATTTGCAATTAAACAGACTATAGGGTTACAGTTTAGACACCCTACCTTAAACTAGATATTTAGAAACACTAAAAATGGGAAACACCAATGGAAAAATGGAATATAAGATCATTATATGAAACCTAGATCAAATAATATCAAGATTAACATCAAACCCAAATGTCGTCAAAAGGTTCCACTGCCCAAAAGAGAATAAAGGAAGAGGAGGAGAACACCAATGCCAAAAACTTACCAAGGATTGATCGCAGAAAATGGAAATCTAAAATGGTTTAAAGGTGCCTAGATATTTCTGGAGTTCATCCTAGGTAGAGAGGAGATAGCTGAATGTGACGGGGAATTATAAATCAGCTGCAAGAAATTATTAAAACCTATTCTCCCAATAAATAGACAATTGGTACTACTACAAGATGTGAACAGTTTACGTAATGTGTAACTATTTCATACCCTGTTTTGGTTCACGACATTTTTTTTCTTCAGAAGTTACAAGTTGTGTAATAAGTACACAACATGTGATATCCCCAAATACAGTTCTCATCTAATTTTCCACAAAAAATGGCTTGAACCACCTATAATTTCTTCCAAATCATGGAAAACCCCTCAGAAACACATTTAACGGGTTTATATTCAGACTCCATTATTTCAAAAAAACTTACATCCTCATGATTTAAGTAATTTTCCCCAACAAAGTCTCTCTATATTTGAATAATAATCATCCACCAAGGCTTAAGGACAAAGTAAAAAACCAAAGAAATACATTTAATTCAAAAACTCAAAGAGCGACATGCCTAGAAAAAGATGGGATCTTAACCCCCCCCCCCCTCATTTTATAACATCTCATCCCTGAGCTTCTTGAAGAATCACTATGGGATCTCAGTGAACAATTCTAGACATTGTGCTCACATATCAAAATCCATCTCCCATGCCTCCTCTTAAACATTCCCATGTTTCCATTGTACTCCAACTAATGGAATAACCCTTCCATGGAGATACTTCTCACTACGGCCCAAAGTCCATATTGGAAGCTCCTCAAAGTAGTCATCATTATAAAGTATAGTGAACATGGTGCCTGCCACATGAGAAGGGTTAGGATAATATCTCTGATGTTGTGACATGTGAAAGAAGTCGTGCCTAGAACCTTAGCATTGTAGAAGGGATAATCAGTATGCCACTAGACTGGCCATATCCACTATCTCAAACAACATAAGAAACATGGGTGTTAGCATTCCATGTTTCTGAATATGGTGTTTCCCCAACCAAGGCCACACTCAAAGGAAATCACAATGACCAACATCGAACTCCTTAGTTATCTCCAATGGTCATTGTTTGAATTCTACCTACTCTTCATGGTTACGAACTACCTCCTAATCAACTAAACCTACTTAGAATTCTCCTTCACAAGAATGAGGCCAACAAGTGTTAACCCAATAGCCTTTATCCAACAAAGAGGAAAACACCATAACCTTTCATAAAATTCCTTGAAATGGGCCATATGGATCGAATCCTGGAATCTATTATTGTAGGAAAACTCTTTGAGGGTCGTATTCTGCACCTAATAACCAGTGAAATCAAAAAACTAGGATCATAACATATCCTCAAAAACTCAAATGTTCTACTTATTTTTACCATCAGTCTGAGGATGATTCGACATACACAGAAGAACCTATAGTCCTATAGACTTCTAAATACCCTTCTAGAACAAATACATGAAATGAGAATCTCTATCATAAATGATACTCTTTGGATCATCGTGCAACATAACAACCTCATGCACATAAATACTACCCATCTCATCAACCGTGAAGGCCTCCCTAATAGTAAATAAGTGTGACAAAATTATAATTTGACCCAAAATCTCCAATATAGAATCACTCTTATGGGTTCCCCTGGGTAATACTATCACAAAATCCATAGTGACATCATCTCATTTTAACTCAGAAATGGGAACAGGCTGCAAAATCATAGATGGTGTCTGATGCCCAACTTTCACCAAAAAAAGTTAAACATCTAGACATGGATCTTACTACCTCCCTATTCAAACCTATCCACTAGTACTATCTATGAAGATCATGATACATGATTTTCAAACTAGGATGTATTACCCATCTAGAAGCATGAAACTCTCTCATCATCTCCTTACTCAAGACAATAGGAACATATACTTGGACATGGAAAATAAGAAACTTTACACTGCCAAGATCCATCCCAATGGAATATCCCCACCATATAAGATATCTATTAGTACTTATCCCTCCAAATCAGATAAATTCCCAGCCTTGATCTGGTATAAATAATGGGTATAACATATGACAAATTCATAGGTTATCATCCCTAAGACTCGTGAACATTTATATGCATGTCTGTAAAGAGTTACATCATCTTACACTCATCAAAAGACTCCCATACTTCTTTTTTCTATGTCTTTTAAATAAATTCATCAAAAATGATGTTGTGACTTACTGGTTTATAAGATAAATCGAAGTCAAAATACTGCAGATACTCGACCCACCACCTCTACCAAAGGTTCAGGTCAAATTGATAAAATATTTTCCTGTGGAACATTTTGTTTGTGTATATCAAAAACCTCTCACCCTTGATATAATTCGCCCATAATCATAGGGAATGCACCACTATTTTTAAATAAAAATCATGATTAGGTTAATTCCTCTCTTGTAGTATCAGCGGTTTGGAGCCGTAAGAAACCATTCAATTCTCCAACATTAAAACTACTATAAGTCCAACTCTAGATGCATCATATTACACAGTATATGATTTACCAATAATATGTAATATGAGGATAGGTGATGATTTAATCCTACCATTCAACTCCTAAAAATATCCCTCTTATGAATTATTCCAAAGAAACTTCACCCCTTTCTTAGTCTACCCTAACACTGGTTCTTCCAAACATGAGAAGTCATGGATAAAGCACTAATAATGACATGTTAAACCTAAAAAGCTCCAAATTTGGAAAAACATCATTGGATAATCTCAATATACCATGAAGGAAAATTTATATGGGTCCACTAACACTCTATACTTTGAGATGACATGACCTAGGAAGTTCACTTTATCATCCAAAAACTGTATTTGGTTAGCTTTGAATAAATACGATTCTCTCTAAATGTACTAAGAAGGATGTCAAGATGTTGGGCATGATCATATACTAACTGGGAGTACACAAAGATGGTATCAATAAAAACAACCAAAAATAGATCAAAGAAAGGATGAAATATCATATTCATCAAGTCCATTAATACCATGGGTACATTAGTCAAACCAAATAGCATCACTTTGTGCTCATACAATCCATACGTTATTCTAAAAGTAGTTTGAGGTATGTATGATTTTATCATCCTAAACTGGTGGTATCTAGATATCAAATAGGTCTTGGATAAGATCTTATCAACTATCAATTGATCGAAGATATATTCACTGTGTAGAAGAGGATAGTAGTTCTTGACCATCTTCTGGTTCAATATCCAATAATCACACATAAGATAAAAGTCCCATCATTAATCCTATTAAAGATAGCTGGAGAACCATAAGGATACATACTGGGCCATATGAAACCATTATCTTCTAGGTATTCTAACTGAATATTCAATATGGTTCCATTCTATAAGGCAGGATGGAAAATGGCTCTACTCCCAACACCAACTTGATCATAAACTTGATCTCAAGATTAGGTGGTAAGTTATATAGCTCATAATGAAAAAAATATAGAAAATGATCTATAACTAGAGGAAAAGATTCCATTTTCATTCCATCCTTATCTAGAGAAATACTGGATATTTGAGCTATGAGAGAATCTAATCTGCACTGAATTGGTCTTCCATGACTAGCCTAAAGATCCCACTCACCATGGTGATAATATATGCCTCTTTCAAGAGATTTAAAAGTAACTCTCCACCATTAATAGTTGATATGTTCCCAGTATAGAACTATACATTATACACAAGGAATAAAATCAAAATCTTTCATTTATAGTAAAAATAGTTTCCCAAAGAAATGGTAACCACCAATATATAATGAACACACCTTGAAACATTTTATATTCTCTAAACACACTCCCAACTATGTTTCAATGGTCAAAAACCATCCACGATTTCTAAATCTAAGACCAAACCACTAAAAAAATAGTTGATAAATTTAAATTTTATGCTCCTCTATCAAGAAAACAAAAGTAAGGGTAGAGGATGCAAGAATTGTACCTCTAATAGTAAGTTCCTATATCCACAATAGCTAAAGTAGTTTTCATAATATGCAGCTGAATAGCCCCTATACCCTAGGATATTGCTTAAAACCCATAATATATTCCCTCTGCCTAGTAGTGTCACTACTTCACTGAGGTCTTATATCTCTTTCCTCGACCAAAACATTTGTGGAACTCCAACGATCATCCTGCTAAGGAGTAGATGAGTCCTTTTTAGACTCTGATTCTTGTCATGATCCCCTGCCATTTCTCTATTACTGCATGCCCCAAAAAAACCATTGTTTGGGGCCCATTATTCCACAATAATGACTCTCTAAAGTGGGTTATAAACATTGAGTCAGTTTTTAGACCATATTTCCACACTAATAACACTACAATATAACAAGATCTTGAGATAACTTCTAACTTCCCTGACTTCCCTGTCCATTGTTTCCTTAGAGAAAACTATCATAGAAACACTTATTACCAATAGAAGAAGAGTACCTGATTATCCCTGGTAAAACAACCTGGAAACTTTTTAGGGCCTCTCTTTGATTCCCATTTGTGATGTGTTTCTAATTCATCATATCAATAATATAGCTCAAAAAACACATTCTCCTATGACCTGACATCATAATGAATCTCATCCTGAAAACATCTCACTATGGAGATCTCATCAGTTTCTAAATATGGTCAAAGCATTACAAGCCTATGAAATATTTAGTGTAAACTAGAACTAACATGCCCTCTTATTCTAGGTGCATGAACTCGTGATACTTATCATCCCTCAACATATCTAGATATAAATTTCAAAGGAACTTCTTCTTGAAGTCCTTCCAAAATATCTCATCCTATTAGCCATATTTCTCTATAATATCCGACCAACACATGGTAGTTCCACCATGCATATATGAAACAAGATTCACCCTACTAGCTATGGGTACCTCAAGATTATTAAAGACTATCTTGACTAAATCGATCAATAACTTGGCTACCAAGCATCCTCCCTCCCTAGTGAACGTAGGAGGATGTTGCAACTAGAAATCTCTTGCAAGATCAGACGTCAAAGGCATGGTGTGAACAATATCTTTTCTCAGGGATTGTATTACCCTAATGAGACTATTGTAAAGATGAATATACATCTGATCCACAAGAGCTATATAAATATTCATTTCATCTATGTTATTAATGTTTTGATTTCCACTCCTCAAATGCTTAACTCAAAGAAGAAGATTATCCATTTTCTCTAAATGAAAAACACAATACATAGAACATTGTCTATAACAATAAGTCCAAACTCGACAGGTGACAACAAGAGATAACCACTACTCGGAGTCTCTTTAAACATGGGTTAAAAGTGTTTTAGAAACACATAATAGTTCATTTCATTCCATTTGTTAGATATAATAGGTATCTTATATTATAGTTCAAACAGGAAAGTATAAATCACATTTAATAAATATGTCCCTATCATGAACTTTTCATGTAAATATATCCATATGTGCCTATTGAGATGCATTCATAATCATCTCATTTCGTACTGGGCTATAAGTATAAATCTCAAGAACCAATAATATCATGAAAAAATAACCTCACACAACATGTGAATCACCCTGGGTGAAATAACATCAACTGTAACAAGGAAATATTATAGACATCAATCCAACCCTAGGAACTCAAACTTTTTCTTGTACATGGGTTAGATACTCCTAGGTACAAGCTCTTTAAAAGGTTTGGAAACATCCTAGACTCCTTTTGAACTTTCCTAAATAGTAAAGAAATTGAACAGAAATATAGTGCTATCTCATACAACTTTGTAAAGTCTCTCGATTTGGAACTCTCTCACATGGTATAAATGGTTTAGTTATGGAACATCAAGTGTGCCTCCTTGTACACAAAAGGCTACCGACAAGTGGCATGGGTGTGATAAGTATAGTGTATAGATTATACCTCCTAGTTACATAGGTAGGAAAAAACATAATAATAATATACAATAAATATCAGAGTAGAGGAAATAAGGGAAACAATATAATACAGTAGAAAAAACAAAAAATAAAATCCAACTAAATATTATAATAAATAATACAGGAATAATGCAATGATAGGATTAAATGTTACTAAATTTCATGTAATAAGTAATAAAAATAAAATACTAACATTTTCATGACACCTCCCCACAAATTATACCCCTCCGGGACCGACAATGTTAGAAGGGAGATAATGACCCCCGAGTCCCACCTCCAGTAGGCCCCAGGTTTGTGACAAGCACCGAGGGTATAGTAAACACACAAAAGGGAGGAATTACCCTCTAAGAGAACACATGCAGAAGAGAGAGATAATATATACACCAAATAACTCCAACTTAGAACTGAAATATAAAATAAAACCCAAGTGATCATATGTAATGTCATGAAAAAGTATTACAACTGGAAGGGGAAAAACTAAAAGTACCCAAAAGAAAGTAAAAAACAGTAGCAACCACAAGCCCGAACAGATCCTCCAACCCCAAGCTAGCAGAAACCAGCTTTATCTCTAACCTGCTCCAAGTGATCTGAAAAAAAATTTATATATACATAGGGTGAATATAACAGTATACTCAGTAGGATCCTCCTTGGAGCCTCTCGTGAAAAAGTAATGAAAACATGATAAAGCATAGTGAACAACAAGTGAAACTAACTCGTCATCTAAATAGGTATAATAAGTTCCCAGCCTCACTATGGCTAGTCTCACCATGTAACTCATATGAGAATATATCATATAAAAAAGAATATCAATGGTACCCCGCTACTACTTCCCCACTGGTCTTCCTCTTTTCCCCAATGTTGCACATCATGAGCATCTCTCTCCAAAAAGGCTTACCCAAAGAAACCTAGGCGAAGCACCACAATATGCACCTCATGAAACAAAACCACCACATCCACGAAATAATGTTACTAGGTAGTTTCTGGGATCAACCAAATCTCGCATAATGTGTATCATATGTCAGGTATTATACCTCAAGCCCTTGCATCCCATACACCGAGTAAGGATCCTCAAGCCATCACAGCTTATACACGTTACACCTATAGTAGTCCATAGGTTACTATATCCAGAATATATGTGTGTGAATAACCACAAGCCATTACAGCCCTCTACACACATATATGGGGAAAACTAACCGATGTGCCTACCTGAAAAAGTAACTACAAAGAGAAGAGGGCAGGGCCAAAAAGGGTAGTCGGTCATTCATCCTCCCACAGGAATGTTGTGGAAAACACCCCCCCCCCCATAGGGATCATAATCCCCAGGGTGTTAGTTTCCATTACCGATAGGGTGGAGTAGTGTATAGAAACACAAAAAGTACAGAATATACTATATCTCACAACCAAACTATGGGAATAACCTAGTATTAGACTCAACTGCAGCTAACATCTCTCGGACTGCAGGCTGCTACTTCTAAGACTAGGTATCCTATAAGCACAAAACTATTTAAAGAGCTTTATTAGATTAATTCCTTCCCTTTTTATCAGTTCCACTTTATGTTAATTAATTCCTTAAACATTAATTAACCCTGAACAATTCCACATTAAATTTCATTATCATCACACCCAAAGTCCACTATCCCATTAAAATTGAAACCTCATCCTTATGTTCCAGTAACTCTAACACCAAGGGTTAACATCATTTATTCAATTATTCATTATAGAATTACATTCCCATATTCCCAAGAATTCTAGAAAAACATTCTATGCTACTAAAAACATGGTGGATAGACACAATGAGTAGATGTACTACCCGTCGAGTCTTTTCCGTCTATAGAAAGAGCGTAGATCCATCCTCCCTTGAGAAGATAAACACATAAAGCATGTGGCATACCCCATGCATCTTCACCTCTTCGGAAGAAGGGTATGTAAGACCATCTGCCTTGAGTAGTGGGGAAAAGTAATGTAGATAATCAACCAATAAGAATCATCAAGCTTCCAACAATCACATCCATCTCGTTCCATCATTCCGAGTGTCCTCCCTGACACCCACATGCCTAAATCGATGCATCTCGCCACTCTAGGTGTCATCTGCTGCCACAACCAAATAGGCCTCCATGACCCCACATTTCACAACAACCACCCACGATCACATCACAACACAAGCAGAAGGAAAACAAACATTTTAACTGTAGGCCTCTTGGCCCTTTAACAAACAAAATAGGGTAACTCAGACCCCTACAAGGAGTTATCTTTTATAAATCAACCATTTCATTAATTCATCTTATATTAACAAATTATTTTTCTTAGGTTCCAAATTTTGTAAACCTAATCAGTAAGCTATTAAAAATAATTAAATTTTCTTACTGCCCCATTTTGATTAACATCAAATTACAACAAGAAGAACGAGATTCATTTATATGCCTCTTTATCTTTAGCCAAACCATTATCAATTAATTCGGGATTTAAGTTATTTACCAATTTCCATCAAGAATGAAATTCTATACACAACAAGAATTGATATCACACTATCTAGAAAAACAAGAGGCAATAAAATACGACCGATATCAATTTTTTTATCAGGTTCAAATATTTATTTGGTAAATTCCATTGTGATCCATTGGGATAAAACATGCTAAAAATATAGTTGCATGTAAAAGAAGATAGAAGAAATGAATACACTACCATAAACAGTTCTTCACGTTATTTTATACGAGAATGGTCCACACAATAAGTTAGGCTCTCTTTCCCCCATGACAACTATGCACACCCAAGGATGCAGAGACACCACCACACCGGTCAACACACAAGAAAATACCATTAGGAACATGGGGGTAAAATTCCATAAAATGGCGAGGAGAAATAGAAGGAGATGAGCCCAAAATAATGACGATTGATAATACCTTATATCGAAGATTGATCGATACTTCTTGGTTGCATCAAAAACAGAGTGGAACTAATCCTAGGAGTAAATTTGATTATGAAACTCCTACGGAATAGAATGAAAGATTATAGTGTCTCATAGCCAAGAATAAAGAGGAAGAATTAGGGAGGAAGATATCTCGTCCCTTTAGAATATTTAATGGAGCGGCAGTTTAAGATACGCTTGATTTCCCATTAAAAGTGGATCGCATTAAACCACATAGTTTGACCAAGTAAAAACATCTCAATCCTTAAGAATAATTAATATAGGAGTTACGTCCTTTGAAACCTTAAAATGAGGATTTAAATTCATTTTAATTCAATGTAAAATGCTAAAGGGGTGAATCTTTAGGAAGCTGGAAACATTGTTCAAGAACTCAAAATTTGGCAAAGGAAAAACACAGTTCATGAACCTCACCGATAGAACACTGTTCATGAACCTCACTGTAAGAACATTGTTCCTGAACCTCACTGTTAGAATCTCACCTATAGAACTTTGTACACATACCATCCTAGAAACACTGTACCCCTACCATTATGGAAACATTGTACACCTACCATTATAGAAACACTTTACACCTACCGTTATGGAAACATTGTACACCTACCGTTATGGAAACATTGTACACCTACCGTTATTGAAACACTATACACATACCATTATGGAAACACTGTACCCCTACCATTCTGGAAAAACTGTTCACAAAACTCAAAATTTGGCAAAGGAAAAAGAGATTACCGTTAGAGGTTACCGATAGACAGTTCACTGATAGAACTTTTACTAGAATTGGAAATTTGGTAAAGGAATGAGAGGTTACTGTTATAGGTTTCCGATAGAACTGTTTATAGAATTGAAAATTTGGCAATGTAAATAGAGGTTACCGTTGAGGTTAGAGAGAGAACTGTTCACCAATAGAACTGTTCATAGAATTGGAAATTTGGAAAAGGAAAGATAGGTTACTGTTAGAGGTTACCAATAGAACTGTTCAACTATAGAACTATTCATAGAATTGGAAATTTGGAAAAGGAAAGAGAGGTTATCATTAGAGGTTACCAATAAAACTATTCACTGATAGAACTGTTCAAAGAATTGGAAATTTGGAAAAGGAAATAGAGGTTACCATTAGAGGTTACCGATAGAACTATTCCTAGAATTGGAAATTTGGAAAAGGAAAGAGAGGTTACCGTTAGAGGTTACCAATAGAACTGTTCACCGATAGAATTCTTCAAAGAATTGGAAATTTGGAAAAGGAAAGAGAGGTTACTGTTAGAGGTTATTGATAGAACTGTTCACCGATTAAATTTTTCATTGAATTGGAAATTTGGAAAAGGAAAGACAGGTTATCGTTAGAGGTTACCAATAGAACTCTTCACTGATAGAATTGTTCATAGAAAGTTACTGTTGACTCTTTTCACCAAGGTTCACCGATGACACTGTTCACCTAAGGTCACCGATGACACTGTTCATCTAAGGTCACCGATGCACTGTTCACAACTGTCTACCGTTGGAACTGTTCACCAAACTGAAAAAAATATGGCAAGTGTTGTGGATAAGTCACCTTGACCTCTTGAATGACCTCAAACACCTGATTTTCACAAAGGAATGGACCATAAAGGTTTGGGCCATTACATCAGATACCTCTCAAAACATTCTCACCCTCGAGAATTCAAAACCCACCAAAATTGAAAATGTAACGGGGTCCGAACAACCACCCATCAAGATACATCTCAAATGAGAGCATGCCATAAAAGCAAAAAAAAGGAAAACATCTCATAATCATAGAAGTATTATAACCACAAAGGCTACAACCATACATGAACAAAGTTAAACATCAAACAACTATGGGTACTAATCACGTATCTGTGACTCACGTTCCCAGGTACTCTCCTCCATGCCATCGTGTCACCACAAGACACAAACCAAGCGGATATAATGCCTGCGCAACACATTCTCCTTGTGGTATTCGATCACCAAAGGTCGCTCCTCAAAGGTTGCATCATCATCAACATTGATCTCTACCCAATCGCGGACATGGGAGTCATCATGAAGATAACGACGGTGATGTGATACATGGAAAACATCATGTATCTGACTCATCTATGGGGGAAGTGCTACTCGATACGCCATAGCTCCAACACGAGATAACACCTTGAAAGGCCCAACAAAGCGGGGAGAAATATTACTTACATGACCAAACCTTCACTGCCCACAATGGGGAGTCACCTTCAGAAACACGTGGTCCCCAACATCAAACTCCATGGGCCTCCTCCTTTGATTGGCATATGATTTCTGATGATCTTGTGCTCTCTTCATCATCTCATGAATCACCTGAACCATTTCGATTGTATTCTACACTAGTTCCGGTCTGAGAATTGCTGACTCTCCGACCCCAGTCCAGCACAATGAAGAATGGCAAGATCAGCCATACAATGCTTCAAATGGTGCCATACTGATGGTGGAGTGAAAACTATTATTGTAAGAGAACTCCACCAATGGTAAGTGCTTCATCCACAAACCTCCAAAATCATGAACAAAAGAGTGTAACATGTCTTCCAGAGTTTGGATGGTACGCTCTGTCTGACCGTCTGTTTGAGGATGAAAAGTAGTGATAAGGCATATTTGAGAACCAAAATCATGCTGGAGACCTCTCCACACCCTCGAAGTAAAGCAAGGATCTCATTCATAAATGATCGTCTTTGGGACTCTAGGAAGTATCACCACCTCCTCTAGATACTGCCTTGACAAAACTTCCTCTGAGCTCGACTCCTTGAGTACTGAAAAGTGGGCCAACTTTTTTAAGCGATCCACTACCACCCAAATAGCATCATGTCCTCCCGGAGCTCGCGGTAAACCAGTAACAAAGTCCATTGAGATGTCCTCCCACTTCTACTGAGGAATCCATCATGGCTCGAGTAAACCACTATGGATACGGTGTTTGGCCTTCACCTTCTGGTAGACCAAACATCGAGACACAAACTCTGCAACTGCATGCTTTAGCCCAGACCACCAAAACATACTCGTCAAGGATCGTCACATATTTTTCACACCTGGATGCACCGCTAAAGGGGAACTATGAAACTCTCTGAGAACCATATCGCGCATCGTCAAAGAAAAAAAATCCTTCCATGAAACAACACTTGGTGTTGTTCATCCTTAGTCCAACCATCAGGGGCCTTGCCACAAACAACTCGGTCTCTCTAGACCTCCACCTCAAGATCCCCCAACTAAGACTCTTCCACCTGCTGTAACAGAGTTTACTACACCGTCATCTGGAAAAGACAACCTATTCCCCCAACTTCTCCCATATCAAGATTTAATGCTGATAGTTCCTCTATTACTCTCCATGAGTCACCAGATTCACGCACTGCATCACTACGTGACTTCTGACTCAGTGAATCAGCTACAACATTCCCCTTTCTAGGTGTACATGATATTTCAAAGATGAATTCCTATAATAACTCCGTCCATCGACGTTGTCATAATTTCTAGTCACGCTGGGAGAAAACATACCTCAAACTCTTATGATCGGTGAAAACCTCAATGTGCTCTCCAATGAGGTAATGTCTTGACAACTTTTTAGAAAACACCACAGATGACAAATTAAGATCATGAGTGTCATAGTTACTTTCATGATTATGAAACTGTTGATACCCACAAGAAACAACTGATATTTTCTACATCAGAACACAACCCAACCCCAGATGTGAAGCATCATAGAAAACATCAAACTGAACTCCCTCAACTAGAAGACAATGAACTAGATCACTTTATAACTTCTCCTTTAGATACTTGAAAGCTTCGTGAGACTGATCAATCCATATGAATGTCTGATCCGTCCTAGTAAAAGATGTCATAGGAGTTGCAACTCGTGAGAAATTGGCTAAGGACCTCTTGTAGTAGCCTATGAGACCAAGGAAACTTCACACCTCCGACAATGTCTTAGGGGATTCCAAAGACACAACTTATTTTATCTTCGATGGATCCACATCCGCTCCGTACAGGGACACAACATGCCCCAAGAAACGGACTTCTTGAACCCAAAACTCACACTTCGACAACTTCCCAAACAAATGATGTTGATGAAAAACTCCCAAAACAGTGTGTAGATGCTCTGCATGATCCCTCTCAGATGTGGAGTACACAAGGATGTCGTCGATGAAAACTACAACTTACTTATCCATGAACTCATGGAACATAGTATTCATCAATCCCATGAATACAGCTAGAGAATTCATCATTCCGAATGGCATTACAATGAACTCATAATGCCCATGACAACAATGGAAAGTAGTCTTCAGGATATCCTCATCCTTCACACGCATCTGATGGTATCCAGACCACAAGTTGATCTTTGAGAACCAACTTGCACCCTTAATTTGATCGAATAAATCATCAATCCATGGAAGAGGATAGAGATTCTTTATTGTCACTTTGTTTAAGTGACAATAATCAGCACAAAACTGCAAAATGTCATTAGCCTTCTTCACGAACGAAACTGGTGCACCCCATGGTGACACACTTGGCCGAAAAAAAACGCACTGTAACAGACCATCAAGCTGTATACATATCTCTCGTAACCCATAAGGGGTCATCCTATATGGAGACATAGAGATAGGAGACGATCCTGGTTATAGCTCAATCCCAAACTCGATCTCTCATTGAGGGGGTAATGCTACAACCTATTCTGTAAAGACATCAGGGTACTCTTCTATGACCCTAGGAAATGCCAACAGTTGAACCTCTGAATAACTGAACATCATCTCAGACATTAAGGATGATAAGGACGGAACACGCCTATGACCCATCTGAGGATCTCGCTCACCAACAAACACCACCGGCTCTCCATCTGCACCAAAGAAAACACCAGATTCCTGAATCAATCCATGATAGCCTACACCGAATACAACCAATCCATGCCTAGGATGACATAATATGGTTTTATTCGTAAACATATGAAATCTCCCCAAGAGCGGTGATGCCCCAACACTAGCTCATGGTTTCTACATACTTAAAACAAGTCATCTCGACCTCCAACTGGCGTAGTCAACGCCAAGGGCCCTGGAATCCTATCTACCTCAAGTCCCAAAGCATGAACATGGGTAGGTGATATGAAGGATTATGTCGCTCCTGAATCAAATAAGGCATACACCATGGTAGAATACAAGCAAAGGGTACCTCGAACGACATCTGGCTCACCTTTCACTGGAAACGCTAATGCATGAAGCTGACCATAACCACTTCCATAGCCTCTATGACCCTAATAAAGACCACTACCACGATCGTGCTCTGCTATCAAAGGACGGAGAGCGTCATGGGTCTATCCTATGCCTTCCCCATCTACCCTCTACTGATTTAAAGCTGCTGCAACTTGCTGTTGTTTCTGCCTTGTATGGAAATACCTCAATGGTGGAACCTGGAGTGGAGCACTTGGTGCACGATGACTGCTCTAAAAGGTCAGATAATCCCACTTCTAATGACCTCGACCACCATAATAAAAACAAGAGCTTGATCCCGTGGCATAGTCCTAAGATTTAATGCCTCTAGAGAAACGTGATGTGAAGGGCTGGGACCTACCACCGGCTGAACGAAAACTCTTCTGCCCTAAAAACCGGGAACCCCGGACCATAGCTCTGCTTCATGAGGAATCACGATGCCTCCCCTCTCATGATGATCTGATTCTGGCCTAAGTCCTCTCGACAACCTCTGCCCTAACCAGCACCTTAAGATATGTCTTCAGTATAAATGGGGTGAACTGGTGCTGGATCTCTGGATTCAAAGCCTCCTCGAATTGCCTCACCCTGGCCTCCTCATCTGGAAACAGGTCCGAAGCATATCATAAAAGGTTCCTGAAATGGATACCAAACATTCGCACACTGGAGATCCCATGTAAAAGGGTAAGAAGATCCTGGTGACTGGATTCCTTCGCAGTCGAAGAAAGAAACTCGACTCTAAACATGTCTCAGAACTCCTCCCATGAGATCGCTGACTCCTCGTGATCCTCGAGGAACAAGAACCACCACTGCCTCACTGCTCCACGTAGCATCGTCAAAACCAAGGACACCCAGTGCTCCTTCTGAGCATGGATCGAACTGAAGCCAATCTATACCTCCTCTAACCATTTTTCTGTGACTGCATCTGAAACAGAGCCCCCATTCTTATGCAGACTCTGGCACTGAAACTCTCAGAATGTCTTCCTCCAGGTGTCATTGTCATCAATCTCTACCCTGTAGTGATCTGCGGTAACAGCCTACTGGACATCTTCTATGCGATCCTGACGAGGACATCAACCTGGATCCATACCTATAAAATAAAAAATAGTTAGGGCTCTTAAAAGTGGAATATGGAAGACTCGACATTAATTAATTAATTATTTTCTTTCATTTATTTTAGATTATCCTATCTCAAGGTCTACCCATTCAAACACAGTATCAAAGAAGAATGATGCATGATCCTTTTTTATATCTCTACCCTGCAACTAGTATCACCTCTTTTAGTAGCCATTGTAAGCTTCAAGGTTCGTACATCAGATCATAGGGGGCCCTAAACACCTATGTCTCAGCCAGTCTCCAGTGTTTACATAACTTGCTGAACATGAATGACACTATTTTCCTACCAACCATGGAACCTCACCAGTTCCTAACTCTAAACTACATCCTATCTCTCAACCTGCCTCTGATACCACTATGTCACAACCCCCTCCCCACAAAGTGTACCCCTCCTGGGCCGGCAATGTGAGAAGGGAGATAATGACCCCCGAGTCCCGCCTCCAATAGGCCATGGGTTGGCGATAAGCATTGAGGGTATAGTAAACACACAAATGGGAAGCATTGCCCTCTAAGAGAACACATAAAGAAGAGAGAGATAAGTTATACAACAACCAACTCCAACTCAGAACTGAAATACAAAAGAAAACCAAAGTGCACATATGTAATGTCATGGAAAATTACTACAACTTGAAGGGGAAAACTGCAAGTACCCAAAAGAAAGTAAAAACAGCAACAACCACAATCCCGAACAGCTCCTGCAACCCTAAGCTAGTAGAAACCAGCTTGATCTCCAACCTGCTTCAAGTGACCTGAAAAACAGTTTATAAATACATAGGATGAGTATAATAGTATACTCAGTAGGATTCTCCCCGGATCCTCTCGTGAGAAAGTAAAGAAATCATGCTAAAGAACAGTGAACAAAAAGTGAAACTCACTCATCATCTAAACAGGTTTACTAAGTTCACAGCCTCACCATGGATACTCTCACCAAGTAACACATACAATAATATATCATATAATAAAGAATATCAAGGTTACCCCACTACTACTTCCCCACTGGTTTTTCGCCTTGCCCCAACATCACACATTTTGAGAATCTCTCTCCAAAAAGGCTTGCCCGCAGACACCTGGGCGAAGCACCACAATATGCACCTCATGAAAAAAACCACCGTGTCCACACAAGAAAGTAACCAGGTAGTTTCCGAGATCCACCACAGCCCGCATAACATGTATCATGTGTCGGGTATTATACCTCAAGCCATTACAGCCCATACACCGAGTAAGGATCCTCAAGCCATCACAGCCTATACATGTTACACCTATAGTAGTCTATAGGATACTATATCCAGAATATCCCGGTGTGAATAACCACAAACCATTATATCCCTCTACACACATATATGGGGAAAATTAACCAATGGGACTACTAGTGCAAGTAACTACCAAGAGAAGAGATCGGTGCCAAATAGGGTATTCAGCCATTCGTCCTCCAACCAGAATGTTGGGAAAAACACTCCCCCGGGGTTCAGAATCCCCAGGGTGTCAGTTGAACTTAATGACAGGGTGGAGTAGCATATAGAAACCCAAAAAGTACATATTATACTATATCTCACAACCACACTATGTGCATAACCTAGTCTTAGACTCAACTGCAACTAATGTCTCTCAGACTTGGGGCTTCCACTTCTAAGACCTGGTATCCTATAAGCACACAACCATTTAAAGAGCTTTATTAGATTACTTTATTCTATTTTTATCAATTCCACTTTACTTTAATTAATTCATTAAACATTAATTAACCCGGAACAATTCCACATTAAATTTCAATAGTAACACACCCAAAGTCCAATGTTCATTTAAAATTACAACCTCATCCTTATGTTCTAGTAACTCCAACCCCAAGGGTTAACATCATTTATTAAATTATTCATTACAGAATTACATTCCCATATTCCCAGGAAATCTGAAAAAACATTCTATACTAATAAAAACAAGGGGGATCGACACGGTGAGTATATGTACTACCCGTCGAGTCTTTGCCGCCTATAGCAAGAGCGTAGACCCATCCTCCCTTGAGAAGCTAAACATAGAAAGCACACAGCATACCTCGTGCGTCTTCGCCTCTTTCGAAAGAAGGGTAAGTAAGACTAGCTCCCTTGAGCATTGGGTAAATGTAAAGTAGATAATCAACCAATAAGAATTATCAAGAATCCAACAATCACATCCATCTCGTTCAATCATTCGTGGTGTCCTCCCTGACACCCACATGCATAAAACTATGCATTTCGCCACTCTAGGGGTCATCTGCTGCCACAACCAAATAGGCCTTCATGCCCCCACATATCACAATAGCCATCCATACTCACATCATAACACAAGCAGCAGGAAAACAAACATTTTAACAGTTGGGATCTTGGCCCTTTAACAAACAATAGGGTAACTCAGAACCATAAAAGTAGTTATCTTTTATCGATCAACTGGTTCTTTAATCCATATTATATTAACCGATTATTATTCTTTGGTTCCAAATTTGGGAAACCTAATCAGTAAGCTATTACAAATAATTAAATATGATTACTACACCATTTTGGTTAACATCAAATTACAACAAGAAGAATCAGATTTATTTATATGCCTCTTTATCTCTAGCCAAACCATTATCAATTAATTCCATCTTTACATTCTTTACCAATTTCCATCAAGAACTAAATGATAAACATAGAAAGCATTTATATCACACTATCTAGAAAAACAAGAGGCAATAACATACGACCGATATCAATTTGTTTATCCAACTCAAATATTTATTAGTTCAATTCCATTGTGATCTAGTGGGATAAACATGGTAACAATATAGTTGCACATAAAATAAGAGAGTATCAATGAATCCACTACCTCAAACAGTTCTTGACGTTCTTTTATACGAGAATGGGCCACACAATAGGTTAGGATATCCTCCCCGCATGACAACTGTATCCACCTGAAGATACAGAGACACCACCACACCTATCAACACACAAGAAAAACCCATTAGGTAAATTGGGGTAAAATTCCATAATAGGGCAAGGAGAAACAGAAGGATATGATCCCAAAATAATGACGATAGATCATACTTTATATCAAAGATTGATCGATACTGCTGGGTTGCATAAAAAATAGTGCAGAACTATTCCTAGGAGTAAGTTTGATTATGAAACTCCTACAGAATAGAATGTAGGTTATAGCATATCATAGTCAAGAATAAAGAGAAAGAATTTGGGAGGAATATATTCCATACCTTTAGAAGATTTAACGGAGCGACAGTTTAAGATACGCTTGATTTCCCATTAAAATCGTATCACATTAAACCACACGGGTTGACCAAGTAAAAACATCCAGAGCCTTAGGAATAATTAATATATGATTTATGGCCTTTGAATCGGCCGTAGAGTCCATAAAAATAGGCTTTAAATGCATTTTATGTTAAAGGAAAATGCTAAAGGGGTGAAGTTTAGGAAGCTGGAAACACTGCTCACAAACTCAAAATTTGGAAAAGGAAAAATATTGTTCATGAACCTCAACATCAGAACCTCGCCAATAGAACACTGTTTATGAACCTCATCGATAGAACACTGTTCATGAACCTCACTGTTAGAACACTATTCTTGAACCTCACCAATAGAACCTCACCGATAGAACACTATACACCAACCATTCTAGAAACACTGTACACCTACCATTATGGAAACACTGTACACATATCGTTATGGAAATATTGTACACCTACAATTATAGAAACACTGCACACATACCATTATGGAAACACTATACACCTACCATTCTGGAAACACTATTCATAGAACTCAAAATTTGGCAAAAGAAAAAGAGGTTACAGTTAGAGGTCACTGATAGAACAGATCACTGATAGAACTGTTAAAAGAATTAGAAATTTGGAAAAGGGAAGAGAGGTTACTGTTAGAGGTTACTAATAGAATTGTTCACCAATAGAACTGTTCATATAATTTTAAATTTTTCAAAGGAAATAAAGGATACCATTAGAGGTTACCGATAGAACTATTCACCAATAGAACAGGTCATAGAATTGGAAATTTTTCAAATGAACGAGAGGTTACCATTAGAGGATACTGATAGAACTATTCATCGATAGAACAGTTTATAGAATTAGAAATTTGGAAAATGAAAGAGAGGTTACCATTAGAGGACACTGATAGAACTTTTCACCGATAGAAATATTCATATAATTGGAAATTTAGAAAAGGAAAATAGATGTTACCGTTAGAGGTTCCTGATAAAACTGTTCACCGATAGAACTGTTCATAGAATTGGAAATTTGGAAAAGGAAAGAGAGTTTACCATTAGAGGTTACTGATATAACTGTTCACCGATAGAACAGTTCATAGAATTGGAAATTTGGATATGGAAATATAGGTTACCATTAGTGGTTACCGATATAACTGTTCACTGATAGAACTGTTCATAAAATTGGAAATTTGGAAAAGGAAAGAGAGGTTACCATTAGTGGTTACTGATAGAACTGTTCACCGATATAACTATTCACCGACAGAAATGTTCATAGAACTATTCACCTAAGGTCACCAATGCGCTGTTTACAACTATCTACCGTTGGACCTATTCACCGAACTGAAAAAAATGGAAATTGTTGGGGATAAGTCACATTAACCTCCCGAATCACCTCATACACCTGATTTTCCCAAAGGAATGGACCAGAGAGGACTAGGCCATTACAAACATACTCAAATAAAGACTCGAAATTCCCTGGTCCTGAGCCTCATATCAGTCCCATCTCCAAACTCCATCCCATCCAGAAAGAAACTATAAACAACAAGGTCCCTTTCCCTTGTCAAATATTACATCCATGTAATATTATCTAGTTCCAAATGATAGCCTAAATAGGGTGTGAGTATAACTCAGTTGGTAGACACCACCATGTCTAAATATGTCCAATATAAAAATAAGTTCATAAAATAATGTTATAAACTGGTGTATTCACTAGTTAAAAAATTAAATTAATACCACATCAACCTACTTTGGAACCATGTTGGAAGATCTATGAGAATATCGCACAACCATTCTAACCTTAACCATATAATCATGGTAAAGCATAACCATCATTGGTTCTATGATGGAATGTATTTAAGCGTCTCTCATAACCATGCCAACCATATCCATATACCCATCGTATTAATCAAAGAAATCTAGTTCAATCCCACTATATAATAATTTCTACAATAAATCGGGTTTGAGCCCATTGTATAAGAATTACATCATGTATCATATCCAATCCCATTTCCTATGAATTTCAAGATGTTCTATTGGGTATAGCTCACTATATAATAATTATAGCATGAATCTCTGAGAATACCCCTCCATATAAGTATTGCAGCATGACTCACTTGAAAGAGACCACTATATAAGCATTACAGTCTGAATCACTCAGAATAGCCAGCTGTATAATCATTGTGGTTTGAATTATTGGGTCTAACCTTTGATATAAGTTTTACAACATAAATAACCATGAATAGCAACAAGGATATCACAATATGACACCATAAGGATCAATGGTTAATTATGAAAATTAGCATTTATATTTCAATTGCACATTTCATTTATCATTTGGTCATAAACCAATAACATTCCATTCATTCCAATAATAAAGACAATCCAAACTGAATCTATATCAATAAATCACCCAAAAATGATGTCATTCCATGAACACTTTAATCCATTAGTCAATTCATTTATAATCAAGGATTTTCTCACCTGAACAGTATCCATAAGCATGGTCATAAAAATTAGATCCAAATGGATTCTAAAGAATAATCCAATTCATCATTTAATTAATATAGGTGTAATTCATGTTTTCCCTCACAATATTACACATAATTTGGAATTAAATAGACCATATGGTAATGGTTTAGAAACCCATCCTTAAACCAGTGATTTAGATACACCAATAATGGGTAAAGCCAATGGAAATGAAGTAATAGAAGATCGCAAGATGAAACTTAGATCAAATCAGATCAAGATTAACTTCAAACCTAAACATAGACCAAAGGTTCCACCACCTTAATGGAGAACAATGAAAGAGGTTGGTAAAACCAAATCCAAAGATTATCCAAGGATTTATCACACAAACCGGAAGTCTGGGATAGTGGAAAGGCTTCCAAAAATCCTAGAGTTTTTCCTACGTCAAGAGGGGAAGGCTATATGTCATTGGGAATGATAAATTAGTCACATGAAATACCTAAAACCCCTAATCCAGATAAATATATTGTGTGTAATAAATTTACACATCATGTATTCCTTTTTAAAATAATGTTCTAAAACCCCATCATTTTAGGTAAATATTTATCCATATCAACAATTACACGATGTGAATAGCTTAAACAACCTATAACCATTTCATGCATTGTACTAGTTCACAACATGTGTGTAGAAAAAGTTACATTTCTTGTGACATGTACACAGTGTTTGATCTCCTAACAGATAGTTTTCAACCCATTTTCCACAAAAAAATGGTTGGAACCACCATAAATATCTTCCAAAGAATGTAAAAACCCTCTTAAACCTATTTAACATAATTATATCCATACTCCTATAATTCAAACAAACATACATCATAGATATTTAATCAAATTTTCCAAATAAATTACCTCCATCTCCAAACAAGACTCAAATCCCAAGGATTAAATAAAAAGGATAAAACCAATGGAATAAATTTAACAAAAAAACTCAAAGATGGATGTACGTAGAAAAATATGAGATCTTACATAATTATTCACAAATGAAAACTTAAATACTTGAATGAAAAATATTTTACATGAAAAATATACCTAGTTGAATACTGGTCCCACATACCATGAAATCCATGCAATAATGACCCTGACATGTATTTTAATGCTTGAATAGTCCTTTTGGACTATTCATCAGTCTAAGGATGTAGGTGGTTCTTAAATAGATCTTAGTATCAATAGAATTATAAAGAATCCCCACAAATTTTGATGTAAATTATGGATCATAATATGAAATAATTAAAATGGGTTCACCATGAAGTCTTACAAGTTTATTTATATAGATCCTTCTGAGGCACTCAAGAGGTAAATCTTCTCACATATAAAGTAAATGTGCATATTTGGTTAAGTGATCAAGAATAACCCATTTTTTTATAATTATTTCTAGGATACTTGGGTAGAATTATGAAAAATTACATATTAAATTCATTAAAATTCAAAATATTAATGGATAGAGGTTGAATGACTCTTCAATGATGCTATCTCTCAACCTTTGCCTATGGAAAAACCAAGAATCTTGACACATAATCGGTAATTTCCCACTTCATGTTATCCCACAAAAATGTTTCCCTAAAATCCCTATAACTCATAGAGGTACAATGGTGTATAGAAAAATTTGATCTATGTACATCATCCAAAAATTCCATTTTCATCTCAGTTTAGATTGAATATATAGCCTCTTTTCAAAATTTCATAATTCCATCTTCAAAAATGAAGTCTGTCAATTTCCCATCATTCACTACATTAATCATCTTCTTAAAATTATCATCATCAGATTGGTAATTTTTATATTTTCCAATAAATATGGTTTCAAAATTATATTAAAAGGGATTGATATCTCCCAATACATAATAATTCCCATATCCATCTTTTTTAGTTCCATGAACTTTGTATCCCTATTAGTACTCATTTGGTGGAAACCTCCATTATATTTCTTACTCAATGCATTTTATCCCTTATTTTCCTTCCTATGGTGGTATTATATTAAACAATTATAATCTTGCAGTATCTCGAGTAATCAACTTTTCCTAATAATGAGATATTTCTGGGAGAAGATGAAGTTTATACTATTATGGTCCGTGTATGTCTTGCATATTTCACCATAGAGATAATGTATCCATATCACCAAATTTAATATTACATATATAAACTCAAGATCATTGGTTGGATGGTACTATTAATGAGTCTTTAACTACCTTGATATTTAGCAATACATTTATCATTCTGTATAAGGACACAATCAGGTCCCTTCTATGATGCATCATTATATATTGTAAACCCATCATTTCCTAATGGTAGAGTTGAAATCATATCACTGACTAATATATTATTCAAAAAAAAATTCACATTACTTAGTTTATATAAACATAACCCCTTTATGTGAATGATTGGTTAATGGGTTAGTCCATTAAGAAAATTTTTGAAAAAATGGTCGATATTAACCTACCAACCAATGAAACTACATACCGTGGTTGTTTTCTTTTTTATAGATGATTCTTCAACCGAATTTTTCTTCATAGGATCAACTAAGATTCCATCCTTAGAGACAATATGGCCATAAAAAGAACTTCTTACAGCCATAATTCACTCTTTCTGAATTTCTCATATAATTATTTTCCTCAAAGAGTCTCAAGAAAGATCCACAAGTGATTCTCTTGGTCCTCATAGCATTTATAATACACCAATATATCATCAATAAATATCATAAATAAATTGTCAAGATATTACTTGAATAATCTATTCATTAGATCTATAAAAATAGATGGTGCACTAGTCAATCCAAAAGGCATTATAGTAAACTCATAATTTTCATACCACATTCAAAAAGTTGTCTTTAGAATATATTTCTTATTTAATCACAATTTATGGTACCCATAATGATGGTCGATGTTTTAAAAATACTGAACTCTATGAAGTTTATCAAATAATTCATCAATGTAAGGTATATGATACTTTTCCATTATCATAATATCATTGATTTCTGTATAATCAATGTATAGACTCATGGATCCAACTTTTTTCTTAATGAAAATAACAGGGTCTCAAAAATGTGGAACACTAGGGAGAATTAATCCATTATAATACAAATCCTATAGGTGTTTCTTAAAATCCACTAATTATATAGTTTCCATTCTATAGGGAATATTTTATATAGATCTTTCATTGAGGATTAAATCAATGGAAAACTAAACTTCATGCTATGGTGGATGTCAATGTAAATCCTTAGGGTATACAAAATTGTATTCCTATACAATGGGTATATCCTCAATTTGGAGATTAAATATTTTATATATAGATTGTATTTTCTTTTCCTCCGTGAGAATCTCATTCAGATAAGCTACTATGGTGGATCTATACCTGACTCACATAATAAGTTCTTAACTCTAAGGATATGAAATCCCATGTCTTCATCATGAATCATAACTTCCTTCTCTTGGCAATAAACTTTTCTATAATCATTTTAAATCCAATACATAGTAATGATTATATCAAATTAAACCATATATATGATAATAAATTCAATAAATAGAGAATTTTTTTGTCTCATAATGGGAACATACTAACATGTCCTTATTGCAGTAAGATTTATACTTCGAGTTTTTACTAAAAAGGTTATTCTTACTATGATAGTGAAATATCTAATTTTTTTAGAAAACATTGAAGATATAAAATTTTTCAATGATTTAGAGTCAAATAAAGAATTAAATAATTTTAAATATATTATAGAAGTACTTTCCACTACATCTTTGGGGCCTTCAACATTATCCATAGTGAATGCAAAAGCTTGGTATTCACCCCTTTCCCTCTTCTGTAGTAGATTGCATTGATGATTAGAAAATTGGTGTTAATAATTCCCCATTTCTCAATAGTTTAAGTACTGGAAAACATATATTTTTTTCTTCACATTGCATTCATTTTCAAAATGACACTTTTTTCTGTACTTTTAATAAACTCCCATTCCCTTCAATAATTTTCTTGTATATTTCTTCATGTAATTTTTACATGATAGAAATTTATTGATTTTCTTATTATTCTTTGATGTGTTCCAATTTTTATGGTATCCAAACATTATATTCTTCTCTTGATTCCCCATTAATATATATGATTTATAAAATTCTCTTTGTATTTAGATGGCACATAAAACTGTTTCATCACACGATGAAAAAGTTTGAGAAACGAATTCTCTTTGAAGGAATGGATAAATCCCTTAAAATAAATGGGTAAAATTTCATTATATATTGTTTATGAAATATTTTACATAGACATATAGTCCTTTAAAGGTAACCTCATACTTTGTAACACTTATTTTTTCTTTTTCTTTTAATCTAACTAACATTCTTTTCATTTCATTTCATTTCTCCTGAGGGAAATATTTTTCAAATAATGATTCTTTAAAATATCTCAATTCCATGTGTTTAATTTTCTATTCTTTTCTAGTATTATGGATCAAAGACCACTAATGATCAGAATATCCTATGAGACAATATAATGAAAGTATATCCTTTTTCCCTTCCATTGTATTCCAAGGCTAGAAATGTCTTTTCTGGGGACCTAACCCCTTGCTCATCTACCATAGGTTTAGTATTACCACAAAATTATGGGGGATTATATTGTAGAAATAAATCCAAAAAAGTATAATAACACTTTGGAAAAGTATGTTTCTTCATTCAAAAAATGTTATTAGTCATAACCTGGGAAATCACCTTAAATATAACCTTGATCTGCTCAATTCCAACACCAATTTTATTGGATTTCTTTGAAGGTAAATTTCTACATTGACCACAAGTTTTGATACCTTTATCTATACCAAGAACCATTTATAAATAATTATATATACTATATTATAATATAAAATTATTAATTTTAAATCAAAATATAAAAATCTATATCTGATGTGACTCTTAATATAAATTGAAAATTTATTCTTTGTTAATATTGGAATAATAATACTGGTTTCTTTGGGAATATCTTTAAATCACAAAAATATTTTCAAATAATTCATAATGGTATATAAATAAAATGTGAATTACCCTAATAATATCCCTCAGGTTTATCAAACCAAGTGTGTCCTAAGGCCTTTTTCATGCACCAGGTTATGATTGAACGAAATCCTAATGTACCCTTTTCAGATTTATTATCCCTAGGTATAAAGATTCTACAACCATGTCCACTTTTAGTATCCAGAAAGGGATTAATTTCTATGAAAAAATATATAATATATACTATTACAAAAAAATTATTATTTTATTTTACAATTTTAATTATCCTTAAAGAATATCATAAGGTTATGTTCCCTAATATTTGTTTTCCTAAATCTGGTTAGCAAGGTTTCTACTAAACTTTTTTTAATATGAACTACAGAAGCTCAGAATCAAATAATATAGATATGGTGTATAATTTATTATATTAGCATTTATAAAATGGTTCTAATCCTAAATTATTGATTAGTTTTATATTATTAAGGAAATAGATACATAAATGATACCCATTTTACCTAAATAGTAGATTATAATACACTGTAATGGAAAACAATCATCATCAATAAATTCATTAAAAGAATTATTATTCATATCCTATGGAAATAAAAAAAATAAAGATGAGATAAAATGACCAGTAAGGGTTACATATAGTATAATCCATCATCATTAAATATGGCATAATCAATATAGAAAGGTAAATAACAAAAAACCCTTGGCATTTAATAATTAACATGATCATGGAATGTATCCACGGATAATATCAAATAAAAAACTCATGGATAAAAATAAATTAATTCGTAACGAATTAAATGTTAAATATTGGATTTCCTAATCTCAGACATCATGATATCTATATCATCAAGACCTTTCATCAAGACAGTTTAAAATTATGGGTAAAACACATTTAATTTTTCCGACTGATTTGTCTCATAAAATCTATCAATGCATCAAGAGGATATATAATTCTAGGAACTATCTATCAATTCATGTCCATTGAATTATACATATATCAAATAATATATTTAATTCATGAACAATATGGAATATCAATATTTCACGTGGGGGTAGTAGTTTCTAGGCACCCTGCATTGATAGTTTCTTTATTTTTCACTAGTATGGGAAGCCAACACACATGAATCATTAGTGATTGTGGGATCCAGTCAAGTTTAGAGGTTGTGGTAGGATTTCCCATATCCAGTGTTTCTACATAATGTTTACATAAGTTCCTAGTGAGTGGGGATCTACTCATACCCCTCAATCAGAAGCGAGGATAGTAGGATCACTACTGGCAGGCATCTGGAGTACCACTGATCAAATAGGTTGATTTGTTGGTTAAGGAAGAGGAAGTCAGAGTTATGATTCTTAGAGCCGAAATAATGGGATGGATCTTGGTAGTGAGGTAGTGACGTAGAGCCATGGTACATGCCATTTGCATGCAGTCCAGTCTATTCTTGAGGAAAAGGGGGTCAGACCTTCTTCTATATAAGGTATTGTTCTAGTAGTCTCCACATTAGTGGCTAGTTTATTTTACATAGTGAAATCTCGCTCTTTCATATCTCGGGAAATCACTAAGAGTCAGGACCTAGAGATAAATCACTTCTATGTTGTTATGATGTGTGATACCCCATTAGGTATTTTTTCAGAGGGAGTTCTTCATTTTAAGGATTTTCCCCTTGAGATAGGTGGATAATTTTTGTATGGAACCTATATGTTATATGAAGGGATTTGATGTAATCATCATGATGGAATAGTTAGTTGTATATAAAGTCCACAAGGAATGTTATCATGAGAGGGTGAAGTTTACATAACCATAGGGTGTTAAGCATGTGTATAAGGGAGAATGGGATGTTAGTGTGGAACGAGTAGGATCTGAGCAGCAAAGGCTAGGAAGTGTGATAGCTTAGATTTCTAGTCTTTTTCTCTATGACCATAGGTTACAACCTCTAATTTTAACTATTGTAGTGAATTTTTCAGATGCATATTCCCTAAATACTAATGTAGTCTACCTCTGGTGTGATAGGTAGCATTTACTATTGAGTTTACACTCAGATCAGCACCAGTGACCATTCCTCCTTATAGGATGGAATCTAAGGAGCTTCTAGAGCTCAAGAAGTAGTGGCAAGATCTAGAGACTTAGGGAATTATACACCAGAATACTTATCTTAGGGTTTCACTGGTTATTGATTCCAAGAATACGGATGGTTCCCTTAGGTTTTTCTTTTATTATCATCATTTTAATTAGCACATGATCAAGAATCATTATCCACTACCTCATATAGGTGGAATCTTTAATCAGCTATGAGGAGCGAAGGTGTTTTCAAAGATAGACATAAGGTTGTAATATCATCAAGTTCATTTCAAGACTTCATACATACCTCACACAACATTCAGGAGTATATATGGTCTATAGGAATACCTGGTTATTTCATTCAGTCTCCCGAATGCACCTAGAGTCTTTATGGATTTTATAAATCTGGTTTTCCACCCATATCTGGATTCAATTGTGGTAGTCTTTTTTTATGATATATTAGTGTATTAAAACTCCAAACACAACCATAAAAACCATCTTGTGATTTTTATGAATACACTAAGAGAGAATCAGCTCTAATCTAACCTCTGTAAATGAAACTTTTGGATTTATAAAGTCCACTTCATAGGTCACATAATCTTGTAGTCATGTGTTTCAATAGACCTCAATAAAGTGAGAGATATATTTCTTAGGATATCCCAAGAATTTATTTGACATTCAGAGTTTATTGAGGAATGAATGATATTACAGATGCTTCATATAAGATTTATAACTCCTTGAATCACCGATTATGGTCTTGAAAAAGAATAGTGTGAAATTTGTATGGTCAAAAGCATGTGAATAAGCCTTTCAAGAGTTGAAGAGTGGTTTGAGTTCTATGATGATACTTATTCTTATCATTCCATGAATATTCTATATAGACTATTGTGAAACATCATGTATCAAGATTAGAGATGTTCTGAAGTAGCACGAGTGATTCATCATATATTGGTCTCTTCAGTCGAGGCCACACGAGTGGAATTACCTGACGCACGACCTCAAACTAGTTGTTATAGTTCATGTTATAAACTATTGGAGGTACAATATACTTGGAGAGAATTTTTTGGTATTAAAAATTCATAAAATTCTAAAGTATATCTTTATAAAGTGGGATCTGAATCTCAAACAATGTAGGTCAGTTGAGTACCTACAGTTGTTTGATTTTAAGCTTGCCTACATGTCTAGTAAATGAAACATTGTAGCAGAAGCAGAAGACTCAAGTACAGGTCGTTCAAGAATCTAGTGGTGAATGGAAGCTTATATACTTATTCTCATAGATGCATGTTGAGTATCAGTAAGACCATGGTCATACTATCCTCACTACCTTAAATGTGAATTCTACTCTTCTAGAATAGGTACGAAGGAGACAACTATCTCATCTCAAAGGCCATATCCTAAGGGAAAGTGTCTCGAATGATTATACATAATTATGTTGTACCACGGATGGGGATGATACTCTATTGTTCTATGGGAGAGTATGGGTTATAGTAGACACTAAATAGGAGCTTATGGAGGAATTCCACCCCATACCATGGGTGGTTCACCTTGTTGTCACCAAAATGTATCAAAATATTTACCGCCAATATTGGTGGCCATGTATCAAATGCGAGATATCCACCTTAATCACTCGGTATTCCACCTGTCAACAATTTAAGTAAAATCATCAGTTTTTTATGATGCTTTTACAACCATTGTCTATTATTAAGTAAAAGTTGGATGATATTTCAATGGATGTCAGGACTGGTCTACCCATGTCACCTCAAAGAAATGATATGGTGTAGGATTTCATTGATCATCTGATGAAGGTATCACACTTCTTACCAGTGCGAGAGACCATCATGGTAGAGAATCTAGAAAGGCTCTATTTCAAGGAGATTTTATGTATTTATGGAGATCCTCATTCTATTATTTCTGATATGGAATCTCGCTTTACAGCACAGTTCTAGTAGGGATTATATAAGGCCTTGGGTACATAGGTGATTATGAGCACATCCTATCACATATATATGGATAGAAAGATGTGGCATATGGTTCAGGTTCTAGAGGACATGATCCATACATCTGTCCTTGTCTTGGTGGTTATTAGGAAAATAACCTTCTTCTTGTAGATTTCTCTTATCATAACAACATTCATGCTACTATGGATAAAGATCCTTATGAAGCCTTATATAGTACTCCTTTCTAGTCACCCATGTGCTGGATAAAGTTATAGGACACTGCAATGCTCAAACTACATCTCATGCAAGAGACTACAGAGTTGGTCCGGTTGATCAGAAAGTTCATGATGATAGCTTAGTCCAAATATTAGTTGAATTTTGAAAGATAGTGGAAAACTATTGAGTTTGAGGTTTTAGACTAGTTTTTCTTGAAATTATCACCCAAGATCAGTCATTTACCTTTTCATAAGTAGGGTAAGCTCTCACCGAGGTTCATTAGACCATTCTAGGTTGTGAAATGAATCATACTAGTGGCCTACTAATTGGAACATCCTTAGAGATATTGGATTATGCATGATGTCATTCATGTATCTGAGCTTCTATGATATCATCTAGACCTTTCACATGTCTTTCAACCTGATGGGGATAAAATGGATGTTGATTATTCCTTTTGGGGGGTCTCCAATTGTTATAGTGTATTGGATCACGAAGACACTCCTAGGAATTTCATTTGCTCTAGTATGGGTGTTATGGCATCATGGTCGAGTACAGGATGAGACCTGGGAATGGGAAGTTAGTACACAAGCTCAGTAAAGAGAATTCTCTACAGATGACTCTTATTTACCCTCATAAGGCCAATTCAGGGATGAGTTTCTTTAAGGATGGTAGCTTTTAATGATCCTTCTTTTTAAGAAGTTATGGATAATTTGTTTATTTTTTTGAGCCCTTGGTTTTATAATTTTAAAGGTTTACTATAGCCTGAGGAATGTCCCAAGAGCTTTCAGGGCTTGTTTGGAGCTTGGAATTCTGGAAAATGAGCTAAACAACTATGTTGCATGGTTTTTTATGTCAAGAAATCCAAGGTTTATAGTTAGTTTTAATTGTGCGGTTGAAAACAGTGGGAACATGTAGGTAGAATTATTTTTTTGTAACTATGTGACCTGAGGCACATGGACATGTGAGAATTTTAGTTTTTTAGATAATGGTTTTTTACATGATTTGTTCATGGTTTTCAAACCATGCACCTAAACCCTACTCCACCTTATTTTGTCTAAAAAAGTACATTTTTTCCATCACTTAATTTCTCAACCATATTTAATTTCTATATCCTTCCTCAAATGGATGAAAAGGAATATCCCCTCCATTTGATCTAAAATATCCTCTGATCTAGGTGTCCATGTGACTCTCACATCCCAAGTATAATTCAAAATCTATCAATGTCATTGGATACACAGTATGTTCTAAAATGATCTCTATTCCAATTTAGGTTTTCCTTCTAATCCATAATGTTATTTAGGTGCAATATTTTTTGCCTAATTCTTTGGGCATTAGAATATTTCTAAGATATCATTTAGCCCACTATGAATCTAAGGATGATATCAATCAAGGAGTCATCTAAATACTTGAGGTAGGTGGATGCATTATTTTCCCTTCGACTTTTGATGCTTCGTATCTACATCGTTGTTCCACACATTGTTTTTTTCTTATATTCCTATTTATATTGATCTCACCATGTTAAATTGATCATTTTCATTGTTATATATCTATTGATCCTTGTTTAGTAGTATAGAGGTCGATGGTCTCGGTTATGGAAACACCATGGGTGTGCCAAGTCAATTATCCCTTAATGGTTAAAATTCCCAATTTCCCAGAATTCCTAATTAGCTTCCAACTTAACTTTTGAATGAAATTTACCTTGAGACATTAGTAATAAATGGAACCTAAAGAACGTATGAGGTGTTTGGCCCACTTATAGTTGGAATTTCCCATCTAGGTAACTTCATTTTTTGACTATAAAACTTTTAAATTCAAAATGACCTTTATAACTTGAATTTATTTGGCTTAATGAATTAAATGGAAATTGAATGGAATGTGTTAAATTGTAAATTTTTCTCACAATGGATTACCCTTAAATGAATTAATTTATTAAAATGGAATGTATTATACACATTTGTTATCTTTTCCATTGATGAAATGAATTTTTAAAAAGGAATCATTAGAGGGGGAAAGTCCACATCCCTTATTGATTCCTTATCAAATGCATATATGTGTAAAGTTGATTATGCCTTGATTATATATATGGGCATGATGAATGTAAATAATGAGAGGTATTTCCTCAAGGTAACTTTTATAAATACAATTATGCTTTGACATAGGTTATGCTATTATGGTGAGGGACCCTTTGAGCATGATGGTATCACGCTCCCTCGCATCGGGTGTTGAGAAATATGTCTCACACTATTGACACTAATTGGCATTCGAGATTTATGTGTTGTGTCCCTATTCAAGTAATAACATGAAGGCTCACTCACCATCCTCAGTGTTGTGCATGAAATCTCACACTCTTATTGGGATATAGGGAAATTACCCTATTTTTTGAAAATATCGTCTTGCTAGACTGGTCATGAATGTCTGAGTTACACCCCAATCTAGTCGGCAACTAGCATTCTAGGTATATGGCCACTTATGTCTACCCGTACGTGGTTCGTATAGGTGGATTAAATATATATAATAATATATATATATATATATACACACTACTATATATATATGGTATACGACCAGACATCCATCCTGGATATGAGATGAAGTAGGTAGAGCCATTAGGTGTACATTTGGAACCTTAAAAGTTTATTTATTTAATTATTCAGAATTTTTTTATTATTCTAATACTATATGCACACTGTTTAGTTATGAGAACTTCTTGGATCACACATAGACATTATTGGTGGTGGATGACTAATATTTTTATCTCACACCCTACTTGGTCTACCTTTGGTACTCGAGAAGACTATCTATCTATAGGTACTAAGAAGGGAAAGTGCATTGCTTTTGATAATTGAGATTATTACCTACAGTTAGAGCTTAGAGGCATAGGATCATGTATAGCCTCGAGATTCTTATGGAGTTGTATTTATCCTTTTTTTCTTTTTTCACAATTGTATAGAATGCTTGTATCTACATGTTTCTTTTTTTTATAAAATCATTCCATACATCCATGTATCTAATACCTTTATAGAGGCTATAAATATTATTATTAGTTGTTTGGTCATTCTTCTCCATCTTATGATTTATTTATGTCTTTTTATTTATGATTCCTGAATTGGTTATCGAATCTATTGTATATTATTCTTCCATTGCTGATAGTTATTTTTTTATTTATTGTGACACTCTGATAAGGGGGAATTGTTTCCCCAACATACCACATTTACACCCTCATTTCTAGTTAGTGGCCTATATCATACGGGGAGGCGCTGTTGAGGCCAAGTGACCCACTGGCTTGAGGAACGGTTTATGTGGACCTCGGGTCGAGAGGTTAGAATTTAGTTACACTTAAATATCACAGAATACAAATTCAACCCTAATAACTGTCAAATAGACTATAATCCATATCCTTTATGCCTCTTTCACTACTCCCTGCTTCTAAAACCTACATGAAAATTTCCTTAGAAATTATATAGTACTTAATTTAAATTTAAGGATAAAACAAATAAAAGTTTTTGTACTGAATGATTATGAGGTTTTGTGATTTAGCTACTCACTCAAAACATTCATCGAAAAAATATCACCAAGGACACATCCTATCATATTCTGATATAATTCGACCAATTATTTTTGTGTAAAAATGACCACTTCCTCTTGCATCTATATATGATCCCCATGTAGTTGGATTGTGCTCCCAAGTTTCTGAATTGTTCTTTTCATTGTAATAAACTCCCTCTGAGCATATTGAGGTAGGTAGTAACTACAACCATGATAAGATATTGTGGCCACCTCTGGTGTCCTACCAAACCCCTCATATGATAATGGTCCCAAAGCCATCCTATGCACATGACCAGGATGACCCTTCCCAATGACTTGACCAAATGGATAATCATGAGAGACCGATAAGGACTATATGGGATTTTCATCCCACAATTGTTTTCTTTTTAACTATAAATCAAATATCAATCATATTTACATAAATACATATTGACATTGTGACAACTGACAATAAGTTATGAATATAAAAAAGAAATCCATACCCCAATTTATTTGGAAGGATCATTCACAAAACTCTCATTGTATTTCATATGAACATCCAACCAAAGTTATTTTTATGATACTTGGTACCCTAAATTATTTGGCTACATTAAACATAGATAAATGTAAAATTTAATATATTGAATGAAAAACTTTATCATATAAATATTTAAAATAATGAAAATATTACCATAGTCAATCTATTTCATTAAAAACTGTTTGAACTAGCAGTACAGGGGTTGATTCATTTATCCCAACTTCATACATTTTTACTTGAAACATCCAAAAATAAATAACATGTAATTTAATAGTAAAGTACGTAATTTCATATCCTTTTCATATGAATGTATATATGTAGAATGATATTAATATAATAATATATTTTTCAATACCATGTGCTTCTCAAGGACATGGCTATCAAAAAATAGCTTCCACTACTATCTTGGTATCCATTTAGGTACCTTACCATACTAATACTGAGTGTTCAATAATGTACCATTGAATCCATTCCATAATATCCAATTAAAATCATTCCATTTCATAACTAAATACCCTAACTACCACTTTTATGTGATAAGATCGGCAATGGTAAAGTTGGATTACATCTATACAAAGAGATTCTTTTTTAAAATTTTATAATTTAATTACATAATGGTATTAAATTGAGCTATAATGTATTAAAATTACCCTTATATGGGAATCAAATACTACATTCTTCCATGATTGAGTCATACTCCTCCAATCATAATATGTAATCAGAAGGGTAACTAGTTCATCCACCAATTAGCCTAAAATCTATCAAAATAATTCTGCAACATCATATGTGGGGTCCCCATAACAATCAAAGGGGACAACTATCTTCAATCTATTAAAATTTCAAACATATCAACTGTTTATATTTTCTTCAGTAGTAACATTGTTTTGATATATTATGAAAATAAGTTATTAGTACATAAAAAGTGTAATAAAATTATTTGCATTAAAAAAATTTCCTATAAATATCACCTTAAAATATCCTGGTGAAGAAATTTGAGTGAATACCTTCTCCCTCACTATAGAGACACTATGGGATGAACCTTATCGATTAGGAGGAAATGTGTCAAATGCTGGTGGGATAGAGAAGGAGTGTGTTCCAAACACTAACGGAAGTGATAAGAAGGTTGTTATAAATACTAATATGGGGAAATAGAGGGTGTCCTAGATGCTATAGTAAGGGAGCCAGATGGATCATCATGTGTCTTTGTGATCAGGGGAACATCAATTGGGAGTTGAGTAGGATCCGTGAAAAACATCTTCCTTGGAATTCCTACGATTTAAACATGTAAAAATAACTAAAGAACGTATATTTTAAAATTTTCATACGGAAAAAGAAATTTATAAATGATAACAAATGCATAGTTTTACGAAAAAAATATACATAGGTATGATAATGAATTACTGCACATACAAACAAATATAACATTATTTTTTCAAATTTAAACAAATCATGATTAGAAATAGATTTAAATATGATAACATATCTACAGAACATGAGATGAATAACATATAACATCGGTGGTTGATAATTTAATGGGCGACTACACATGCAATCATTTTTTCGTTCAATCATTTCATTATCAATTCCCTTCATTACTTCATCTACTTCATCTTCCATTACAAGACTAATATTTTCAATATCATGATGGGAAAATAAGTATGTTTCTTATTTTTGATGGGATTCAATGTCAAAGGTAAACTCTTTAACTTCCTCACCCATGTCATACAAGTCTCTTTTTTATGTAAACAACAAGACTCCACCCCTCATACATGGAATCTTCTACACAAATAACATTCTCTCATGTGACTAGAAGATATAGATATCTTCTAATTCATGTTCACCAATATGTATCATGTGACATAATTTCACATAAGTTAATTGAAATTAATCTCATTTAATATCCATAGCAATATTGATCCACTTTCATTTGAATAAAACAACTAAAAAATGATCATAGTGGTTTAATTCAATAATATCTGTCCACTTTCCAAAGTTTTGCATTCGAAAACTATAAATATACCAAAATTTCATGTCTCTAAACACTCTTATTGATCGACTGTATGAAATTTAATCCCATTCACATTGTATGTGTTGAAATTTCAATCCTATTATATAGGTCCTAGAGCTAGAAACATAAAATATTATGACAACTCATCTTGAATATTTGTATAGGTGATTTAAAAAAAAGTAATCTAAATTATTAGATTCATAAATAATAGATTTCAAACTAATATCTGTAATGACTGAAATATTTATGAACTTATACACCCTGCAAAAAATTCTACAAGCTCTTTATTAATGTCTTTTGTTATATATTTATCATTTCATGTTCACCTTCTCATTCATCTATTTATTTGTATCCCAATATCTTCAATAAATGGATCTACAATTTAAATATTCATCAACACAGATCTATTTTCCAGTAATAATTACACTTTTTTCCGTGTAATATTTGAGATCCTACGAACTAATTAGCCAATAGTATTAAATATTTTTTATTCCACTTGTAATTGAGATTTATTCAATGTGTCGTCAACATGTCCAACATGGTTTAATCATGTGTTAATTTCATCCAAGTATCGTGACCAAAATTTGAGGCACTCGTCTATTAAATATCCTTTTGAAATAGAGACTTCGGGTTGAGCTTTATTTTTCACGTATGATTTACAATGATTAATTAAATTGTGAAATAAAATAAATAAAACATAATTGAGTTTTTAATAAAGTTACAATATTGTTTTAAAAAGACAAAAAACATATAAATAAAGTACCTATCAATTGGATACATCAATCAATAAATTATGTGACCTTTACATTTTTTTTCCTCAACCAAATGCATAGTTAAATGAATTATGATAGTAAAAAAGATGGAAGAAAGATCATCTATATTGAACAGAGTCCCAATATAAATCTATCTTAAATGTTATCAAGTTTATTTGGTTGTATTGTTTTCTAAAATATTTTCCTGAAGAATATGAAAAATTGAAGTATGACTAAGGTAACCTTTTCAAGTCACATTGTATGCAATGCCAATGGTAATAAATGTTGTAGAAAAATATGAAAATCCTGACTTTTCAATCCATGTAACCTATTTTTATTTAATTCAACACAACATGAGATGTTACTTGATGTCACAACCAACCTTTCTATTTACATTATTTTTATTATTTCTTGGTTCTGATTGTTCGTGTTGAGGGCCGGGCTAAGCCCCGGATTAAAATTTGTTTCCGTTTAATGCCTTTACTGGGTTTCGGACCCATGCGTGGCCACCTTGCGGTTGGCGGTCGCCGATCGGTCAGCCCAGGTGCTGGGATTTTTTCCATTCTTTATTATTTTTATTATTTTTGATAATATGGTGTAATTCACATTTTATTTTTTTTATTAATCTTCATCTCGTTGTATTTATTATTTTTTTTCTTGTGATATTATTATTATTATTATTATTAATGTTATTATAGTATTATTATTATTGTTATTACGTTTATTATATATTATTATTAATATTTTAATAATAATATTTTTATAAAAAAAACCCTAACCTAAACTCGCTCCCCCCTCTTCCCCTACCCGCGGCGCACCCCCCTTTGTGCGAAACCCTGCCCAGTCATTTCCCTCCACCTACCGACTTCACTCCACCCTCGCACTCCCCTCCTCCACACTCCCTCCGCCTGCCAACATCACACCACCCTCACATCCCTCCTCCCGAGAGGATGCACCGCTCATGCCTCTCCCTAGAGGACCACCATTGTGCTCCCCCCTTCACCCCAGTCTGTGCGCCGCACTCGCGACCGCCTATCCAGCCACCCAGCTGCCGGCTCCCCCTCATCGGCCCGCTGAGATCCGCCGCTCCCGGCTGCCTCCTGTCAGTTGTCGCACCACCCTCCTCCATCGCACTGGTCGACCCCTGACCAGCCATCCGCTCACTCTAACCACCTCCACAGACTACCTCCGGCCTCCCCTTGCTATCACGCACCGCCGCACGACCCACCTCCATTGTCCGACGCCATTCCGGCACCCCCTGCCCTGTTCCGGAAACCTCCCACCATTTTCCGGCGAGCCCGCTGTCGGCCAGCGACCTCTGGTCTCCACCCACTCGACCTGAAACCCTCTCCTCTTCTGGTCGAGGTATATTTCACATTAATTTTCTTGTTTGTTCAATTTGGTGTGTTATTTGACTAGTCTGCTTGGTGCGAATATAATGTTGCTTGATGTTTAATATGTTTTGGATAGGTTTAGGAACGTGTTTATTTGATATGAATGTTTTGACTTTATGAAAAATTTTGTTGAGCCATTCATAGTGATTTCTAAACTGTGTTGTTGTTTTGGTATGGTGCGCTGGGCTGAAAATTCTATTTTTAACATGTAAGTGGTGCAAAAAGTGTTTTCAAGTGTTTTTGGTGTGCGTGTAAAATGGAATGGGTTGTTTTGTGGAAAATGGTAATTTTCATAAAATTTTTGGGTATGGGTAATTTGTGCCAGTGGTTTACTAAATTGTGTATGTGATGTGCAACTTACTATTATTATTTTTAAAGGACTTTGTGTGATTTTGATTTCAAGTGGTTTTTACGTGTGTTTTTGGTGGAAATCCTTGTTTTTCTACTAAGATATAGTTTATAAATTTCTTAAATGATTTATTAAATTATGTGATATTGTAGGTAATTTTTATTTGGTTAATTGTTTCTCCTAGATTATTGATTTGGAATGCTTTTTGATTGATTAGTTTGGTGCAAAGTTTAGTTTTTAAAGGAACATAGTTTGTGTTATATATTCGGTAGAATGCTCATGTGAATTTAAGGGGTGTTTTGTTGAAAACTAGTTTTTATTTATGTTTAATATATTTTCTTGAATTTGTGTATTTAGTTTTTCCAACAATGCAAGTTGTGTGTTTTCTATCATGGTATGTTGTGGGTGTTCCTTTGATCAAAAATGTGTTCTTTGGATGAGTTTTGGGTGTGTGGGTTGTGGGTTACTCATTAGAATTTGTTTTATAAAATTTAAAGTGGTTTATCAAACGGTACAGATGATGAGAGTTGTGTTTTAAATGTGTGTCGAGGTGGTTCTTTTGCGCTGGTTGTTCGTTTGAATTGTTTTGAGTCTATGATCATGTATATTATTTATCTTTGCAGTTGCATCACGTTGGCGGGGTAGTCCCATGTTACCGTGATCATTGGTTTGTGCGTGCTTATGCGCCTGTGTGAGGCATGTCACGTTGTCACGTTGTCACGTTCCAGCTGCGGGTCGAGGTAGGTTCCCATTGCAGTGCGTTTTAAAATTTAAGATACATTATTTCTTGCTGTTTGTGAACACTAATTGTTCAAATTAAATATTTTATTAATTTTAATAAATGTTGGATAATATAAGATAATTAATTTTTAATATAAGACAATTAATTTTTAAATGATTATTTGGTGTAGAAAAGAGCCGTTTATTTTATACACGACACTTGAAACATTTTCATGACGATCGGACACCCAGTACTGAAAGAATTTTTGTTTGGCCTTTAAACATAATTCATGGAATTTCAAATGTAGTTTTGGTTTTAATGATAAATGATTTCTTCTCAAGCATGAACAAGCATTTTGGTTATTTTTAGAGTAGTGATTGTGAAATTTATTTAATGTCCATTTGGAACTTTTTGGAAAGCGATGAAAATGCTTTAATAAAAACCCTCCTAGGACAACTCTTCTACCTTGGTTGTAATTGATTGTTTGGGAGGCCGTTCTTAGAGGCTCTTGGGTACTTGAGTAGTTTAAAGGCAAGAGGTTGTTCCATGGAGTGGTTCGGGATGATGCCTGTTGTGATTTATATATATATATGATTGGATGCTCGGTTGGCATCGGTTGGCTCACCCCCTTTCGAAACACTTGAAACATGGGAATCTGGCATATTGAGGGAATATTATAAGAATGATTGCTGCAGTAGTAGGTTATGGTACTAACCAGTGGCCCATAGTAGGTGGATATATTGGGTTTATTACTATGGGATTTTCCCTCGACATGCCCGAGAGAGGATGGTCGAGCATATTGTGCATTTTGATTTCATCGTGACATGTTAACAAGGATGATTTTGCAATTATTGGTGTCTTCTGGTTTATTCTCGATCTCCTAGGTTTAACCATATCTATTCGGCTTTTGTTTCTTGTAGTATTGATTACGATGCTCATATTTATACCTACATTTCCCTTGCTGTGTGTTTTACATTGTGCATTTCTGGTGTATTGTTTTCCTCGAAAAGTGGTAAATTTCTTTTGATTAGGTTTCTAAAAATGGTTTTCAAATGAAAGTGTTTAATCCTTTTTGTGCAAATTTGAAAATGTAAACATCACTTTACCTTAAAAAAAATCCATTGACACTAATGAAATGAACCCATGTTTGGAAATGGTTAAGGGCAATAGTTCGTACATTGTTTTTAAGTAAAATATTTAGAAAAAACATACTTTTATATATTGTAGTTCAAAGTTGAAATGGTGTTTCTTTTATTTTAAAGGTAGTGCATTGGGAATAGATATCGGGCTAGCCTACTGAGTTTTAATACTCACGCCTATAGTGTTTTATTGTTTTTAGTTCTGTTGCAGGTTCCAGCTTCAGTTGTTCACCTTGAGCGACGTTGGTTGTGGTATTGGAAAGTGACCCACGAAGTCACGTGGAGTTTTGGTCGTGTTCAGGTTAGTAGCATGGTTGGTTGTTCTTTATTTATTCGCCTTTGTTATATTTATTTTCCGCTGCTTAAGTTATTTTATTTTGGGCCAAATCGTTCCCACCTGTTTACTCTTGATGCCCGGTACTAGTTTCCAGCCCGTGGGGATCGGGAACGCCCTTCGGGCCATGTTGCAGACCGGCTCGGGTGACCGGTTCAGGGTCGTTCCGGGTTGGTTCATGACAAAATGGTATCAAAGGAGGCCCTTGTTATTTGGGGTGTATGGTAGATGGGTATTAGGATTTTCGGGACTCGAGAGGTAGGTACGGAAAGAACGTCATGAACCCTCTCCCGTTCCTCACCTCGAGTCACCAGGGATAGTCCGAGAATTTAGTCTTTGTTTTGTTCTGGTTTTTTTGGTCGAGGGATGAAAATAGAGGTAAACCGATGTTACATCATGATCTCACATGGAGTAGTGACCCATGTCGAGTCCGGGTACACGGTTTGAATTTCTCCTAGTTGTTGATTCTTAATGGGGGCATGGACCACTACCATGTTGCTAGGTTAAGTGTGACCACTAGTCCCTCACTCCGATGGTTTGATGCAAGTTGACTGTCTTTTTCATTCTTGTTGGTGTAAGTGCATTTTTGGAAATGAAAAAGGGTTTTTGAAAATGGGACTTATTTATTTTAAATGACATTAAATTTATGAAATGGGTTTTAAAACTAAAAGCCTTTGGTTTGGAAAACTGGTGTTTGCATGGAAATTGGTCGAGAATGGTTTGGGGTGAAACCTCAGGTACTCCTTATGAATGTTTGCACATGTGAGAGGATGCGTGGAAAGTGCATGTTGATGCGTATGAATGAAATTGGATGACGACATGTGCAACGGTTCATGGGATTACCTGGGTGTGTTTGAAATTAAAGGCTTGACATTGTTTTCTAAATTGTCTTATAAAGAGGAAAATGATTTTTGGAAATTGAAACTGGTTTGAAAAGTGGGATTTGTATTTGGAAAGTGTCTTTGAAGGAAGACGATTTTGAGATTTAAAATAAAAATGGGGATTTTGAAAGAGGAATTTTTAGGCTGTGTTTGTTTTTTCTTGTTTCTTTTGAGTTGGTTGTTTTTATGAGGGTGCTTTATTGATGTTTCTTCGATTGATATCGGTTTCGGCTCGGTGTTATATATGTTGTTCAGGAATTCCACCCAGAAAGGTCCCAAAAGTTTTGATGAGACATGCCTAGTTTTGGTCCTTCTCAGACATTGTATGTCCTTCATGGTGATTGGAGTCTGTTAGAGACAGTGCAGTGGCTTGAAGAGGTCAAGCGCATCTTCAGGGTATTGGGAACTCCCAAAGAAGTTAGAGTGCATGCTGTTTTGGGTCTGTTCGAAGGTCCATCTCTGGACGAGTAGGATTTGTTTTCCCCGCCATTGCTGAAGTTGGGATGATGTGGTGTGTCATTAAAGTCGTCTTCATTCAATGGTTTATACTTGTGGAGGTGAAGATTAAGAAAATGGGAGAGCTCATGCGTGTTCAATATGGCCAGAAGACGATGAATGTGTAAGTTGACCATTTCGAGGATCTTGTGTCTCTTTTTTCAGGGGTAGTGTCGTAGGAATGGATGAAGACTTCTCCCTTCATCAGCGGTCTTCGTCTAGAGATCAAGGAGTGAGTCCTTCCTTTTTGGGAGCATTACTTTTGAGAAGTTGGTGGATGAGGTGTTCTTAGTTGAGTTGGTCTACAGAGCACAAACGGTTGGCAATCCACCATATCCAGTTGCTCGTGAAGGTCGGCCATCTGATGAGTAGAGTGTGTCAGGTAAATTTGTTTCTAAAGAGTTCTTTGCAGTGGCTCTAACATGCAGTTCGTTGGACCGTCTAATGGTGTACCGTCAGTATGGACGTTTAGAGAATACGAGTCGTCATGCCACTCCCCTCCGAAGACGTTCCATCATTACAGGTGTTCGGATCATCTAGAGAAGCTTTGTAGGAAGCGTCACCTGAGGAAGACACCGTGACCAGAAGAGTCCAGTGTCTGACTATGAGGCAGGAGATTCTTCAACCATCAGAGCCCCAGCCATAGGTCTTGGGATGAAGCTCGTGGACAGTCAGGAGTTCACAGGGGTGTGAAGCCTCGGTTTGGGTTTTGGTGTTCTATGTTGCCAACAAAACATTTAAAGTCCTTATGTTCTCTTTTTTCCACTGTTAATGTTTTGGGCATTGTTGTAGGTCCATTGTCTCGTCATGAAGTTGGGATGGAAGTGTTAGTTGTAATCCAAATAGTCTGGTTTGACTGAATTATGATTCTATGAATCGTATGTTTTTTTTAATAGTGTGTTTGGACCTTGTATGGGTTAATCTAAATTTGACTGTGTTCGTTTGGAGGTGTAAGTGCCTATGGAAGGATCGACGTTTGTGATAATACTAGAGTTTACTTATTGGGTTAAGTTCTGTTCAGAGGTTTTTTCTCCAGTATTTGGGCTTTCTTTGGTCTGAGTCGAGAGTTATAGGTTTTAGTGGAGGTGTTGTTTACTCGTGCTATAGAACTTAGTTTAGATCGTTTTGGAGTTCCCGCGTCACCCCCCCCCCCCTTCCCGAGGCGGTATGTTTGGGTGTTAAAATTTCCACACTAGTTGAATTATTGTGGTGGGGAGAACCCTCTCGTGTTCTCCCATTCTCTTATGTTGCAACTTCTTCTAGTTTTATTTGGGAATGAATTCTTTTTTGGTCCATCATTTCGCTGGGTGACTTTCTGGGGGCAGAAAGTGTCTGTGGTGGGGAGAATTGTTACATCCTCCCTTTCTATTTATTTAATTTTTATTATTTCTTGATTCTGAGCATTCGTGCCGAGGCTCGGGCTGAGCCCCGGATTAATATTTTTTGTCGTTTAACGCCTTTACTGGGTTTCGGACGCGTGTGTGGCTGCCGCACGGTTGGCAGTCGCCGCGCAGTGGGCCCAGATGTCGGGCATTTTTCCCTTCTTTATTATTTTTATTATTTTTTATAATATGGTGTAATTGACATTATATTTTTTTTATTAATCTTCATCTCGTTGTATTTATTATTTTTATTCTTGTGATATTATTATTATTAATATTAATATTTATAATGTTATTATAGTATTATTATTATTGTTATTATGTTTATTATATATTATTATTAATATTGTCATAATGATGATTTTAAAAAAAAATAGAAAACCCTATCACCCCTCTTCCCCTACCCGTGGCACACCCCCCTCTACGTGAAACCATGTCCAGTCGTTTCTCTCCGCCTGCCGACTTCACGCCACCCTCGCACTCCCCTCCTCCAAACTCCCTCCTCCTGCCAACATCACGCCACCCTCACAGCCCTCCTCTCGAGCGGATGCACCTCTCGCGCCTCTCCCTCTAGGACCCCCACTGTGCTCCCCCCTTCACCCCGGTCCACATGCCGCACTCGCGACCCCCTGTCCAGCGGCCCATCCGTCGGCTCCCCCTCCTTGGTCGGCTGAGATCCGCCAATCTCGGCCACCTCCCGTCACCTGTCGCACCACCCTCCTTCATCGCGTTGGTCGACCCCCAACCAGCCATCCCCTCACTCCGACCACCTCCACAAACCACCTCCAGCCTCCCCTCGCTATCCCGCACCCCCGCACAACCCACCTCTATTGTCTGGTGCCGTTTCGGCACCCCTGCCCTGTTCCGGAAACCTCCCACCATTTTCCAGCGAGCTCGCCACCGGCCAGCGACCTCAAGTCTCCACCCACTGCACCTGAAACCCTCTCCTCTTCTGGCTGAGGTATATTTCACTTTAATTTGCTTGTTCGATCAATTTGGTGTGTTATTTGACTAGTCTTTTTTGTTCGAATATAGTGTTTCTTGATTTTTAATATGTTTTGGATGGTTTCGGAACGTGTTTTTTTATATGAATGTTTTGACTTTATGAAAACTTTTGTTGAGACATTTGCAGTGTTTTCTAAACTGTGTTGTTGTTTTGGTATGGTGCGCTGGGCTGAAAATTCTGTTTTTAACATGTAAGTGATGAGAAAAGTGTTTTCATGTTGTTTTGGTGTGTGTGTAAAATGGAAATGGGTTGTTTTATGGAAAATGGTGGTTTTCTTAAAATTTTTGGGTATGTGTAATTTGTGCAAGTGGTTTACTAAATTGTGTTTGTGATGCGAAACTTACTATTATTATAATTATTATTATTTTGGAAGGGACTTCATGTTCTTTTGATTTCAAGAGGTTTTTAAGTGTGTTTTTTGTGGAAAACATTTTTGTGCTACTAATATGTACTTTATAAATTGCTTAAATTATTTATTAAATAATGTGATATTGTAGGTAATTTTTATTTGGTTAATTGTTTCGCCAAAATTATTGATTTGGCATGCTTTGTGATTGAATAGTTTGGTGCGAATTTAGTTTTTAAAAGAACTTAGTTTGCGTTATATATCCGGTAGCATGCTCATGTGAATTTAAGTTGTGTTTTTTTGAAAACTAGTTTTTATAGATGTTTAATATATTTTCTTGAATTTGTGTATTTAGTTTTTCCAACTATGCAAGTCGTGCGTTTTCAATCATGGTATGTTTTGGGTGTGCCTTTGATCGAAAATGTGTTCTTTGGATGAGTTTTGGGTGTGTGGGTTGTGGGTTCCTCTTTGGAATTTGTTTTATAAAATTTAAGGTAGTTTATTAAACGGTACTGATGATGCGAGTTGTGTTTTGAAAGTGTGTCGAGGTGGTTCTTTTGCGCTGGTTGTTCGTTTGAATTTTTTTGAGTCTATGTTCATGTATTTTATATATCATTGTGGTTGCAGTGCGTTGGTGGGGTAGTCTCTTGTTACCATGATCATCGGTTTGTGTGTGCTTGTGCGCATGTGCGAGGTGTGTCACATTGTCGCGTTGTCGCGTTCCAGCCGTGGGTCGAGGTAGGTTCCCATTGCACTGCTTTTTAAAATTTAAGTTACATTATTTCTTGCTGTTTGTGCACACTAATTGTTCAAATTAAATATTTTATTAATTTTAATAAATATGAGATAATATAAGATAATTAATTTTTAATATAAAACAATTAGTTTTTAAATGATTATTTGGTGTATAAAATAGCCTTTTATTTTATACACTACACTTGAAAAATTTTCTTGACAAGCGGACACCCAGAACTGAAAGAATTCTCATTTGGCCTTTAAACATAATTCACATAATTTCAAATGTAGTTCTGGTTTTAATGATAAATTATTTCTTCTCAAACATGAACAAGCGTTTTGGTTCTTTTTACAGTAGTGATTGTGAAATGTATTTAAAGCCCATTTGGAACTTTATAGAAAGCGATGAAAATGTTTTGATAAAAAACCTCCTAGGAAAACTCTCCTGCCTTGGTTTCAATTGATTATTTGGGAGGCCGCACTTAGAGGATCCCGGGTACTTGAGTAGTTTAAAGGCAATAGGTTGTTCCCTGGAGTGGTTCGGGGTGATGCATGTTCTGCTTTATATATATATATGATTGGATTCTCGGTTGTCATCGGTTGGCTCACCCCCTTTCCAAAAACTTGAGACATGGGAATCTGACATATTGAGGGAATATTCTAAGAATGATTGTTGTACTAGTAGGTTATGGTACTGACCAGTGTCCCATAGTAGGTGGATATATTAGGTTTATTACTACGGGATTTTCCCTCGACCTGCCTGAGAGAGGATGGTCGAGCGTATGGTGCGTTTTGATTTCACCATGACATGTTAACAAGGATGATTTCGCATGTATTGGTGTCTTTTGGTTTATTCTCGATCTTCTAGGTTTACCCATGTCTATTTGGCTTTTGTTGCTTCCAATAGTGATTACGATGCTCATATGTATACCTTCATTTCCCTTGCTGTGTGTTTTAGCTTGTTCATTTATGGTGTATTGTTTTCCTTGGAAAGTGGTAAATTTCTTTAGATTAGGTTTCTAAAAATGGTTTTCAAATGAAAGTGTTTAATCCTTTTTGTGAAAATTTTAAAATTTAAACATCACTTTCCCTTTCAAAAAAATTCCATTGACACTAATGAAATGAACCCAAGTTTGGAAATGGTTAAGGGAAATGGTTCGTACTTTGTTTTTAAGTAAAATATTTAGAAAAAACATACTTTTAAATATTGTAGTTCAAACTTGAAATGGTGTTTCTTTTATTTTAAAGGTAGTGCATTGGGAATAGATAGCAGGCTAGCCTACTGAGTTTTAATACTCATGCCTATAGTGTTATCTTGTTTTTAGTTCTGTTGTAGGTCCTAGCTTCAGTTGTTTTCCTGGAGCGACGTTGTTTGTGGTATTGGAGAGTGACCCATGGGGTCACGTGGAGTTTTGGTCATGGTCAGGTTAGTAGCATGGTTGTTTGTTCTTTGTTTATTCTCTTTTGTTCTATTTATTTTCCACTGCTTAATTTATATTCTTTTGGGGAAAATAGTTCCCACCTGTTTACTCTTGATGCCCGGCACTAGTTGCCAGCCTGTGGGGATCGAGAACGCCCTTCGGGCCGTGTCACGGACCAGCTTGGGTGACCGGTTCAGGGTCGTTCCAGGTTGGTTCATGACACTTGAATACCCACCATATACCTTCACATGTTTTAAAATTCAAATGAATGTATCTTTATCCCTATTTTATATTGCAAAAATTTCCAGATCATACTTTCGATTCTCAACTGGCCATACACTTTATATTCATTTCTTTTATTTCTTTGTAAGAATTGAGATTGTCCTTTGATTCTTCATGGTAATTAAGTAATGTGATTATCAAATTTTAACAAAAATTCTTCTAAATATGCCTAACCTCAATATTATAGCACAAAAAAATAAAATCCCATTACGAAAGTTTGAAGAATGTAATTTTTTCTTCCATTATTGAATTCTTATTTCAATTGATGATAAACTTTGAACTCATTTCATAATATCATTAAAATGATGCACCTTAACAAATTATATTTCGTAATTTAAATGTTTTAACAATATTTAAAAACCTATCAGAAACTTTTTAGGTGTTCTATGATCAATAAAAACAATGAAATTTGACTTATTCAAACGAAACCTATGAGATACATCGAGAAATATTTGATGACACACGAAAGAAAAAAAAATTAATTTAAGGTAGTAATTAAGTCTTAAAATTATTGTTACAAATATTATAAGACAAACCTATGTACTTTTTCTAACCAGATAAGTTTTCAAGTCCAGGTAAGTCACCAATGGTTCATATTAGAGAAGCATAAATATTGAATATTGTTCTAAAAGATACATCATATGTCTCAACACCGATGCTCTTTAACTTATTTAATTATTAAATTATAGGCTTAATGTATAAATAAATATAATTTCCATGGATTAGATTTTCTGGAATAATCATCAAAATGATAAAATATGTTTGTTTTATAGACATCCAAGGAGTTAGATTTTAATGGGTCAAGAAAACCATCCAAATTTAATAACTAGTACTCAAAGTCTCATTGGGTTGAATCCATTGGAAATTAATCCCAATCAAACTTTAATAGCTCTAGAATTACTAGGTAAATCACACTTTCCTTGTATTAGATGATAAATATTGATGTAATGAATTAAATTTCTTCCATGATTTTTAATCTCTTGTATGTCTCATAAACCCATAATTATTATTATCTATAGAATTCAAATTTATTTGCTTATAAGTTTTGATGATATGTAAAATCATTTAAATCAATGTTTTAGAGGGAAGTAACCCAAAATATTTGTAGGTTTTTTTGTTTTCTTCTTCTTTATAATAGTATAATGATTCATACTTTCAACATCACCCATTGACTGCCATCTAGAATATGAAATTTTTATCAATATTGTCTACTAGAATCCTCTCCCCAATAAATCGTACAATCACTGGGACAAACATGTAATTTTTTATAACTCAAACTAGTTTTGTTAACAAAATTTTTCACATTAAAAAAAGTCTCAGGGATCTTAGCTTCAAGAAATGTGTCATGCAATAATTATAATATCATAGACATATCCTTATTTTTAATTCTATAGAGGTATTTGATATGGTACAACTTTATTAGAAAATAAATTTTTGAATATTTCATACATACATCATAAAAATCATTATTTCCATTTTCAACTAAATCACGAAACACATTTTTTTAGATAGTGAGGTTCTCTATTACATCAGCATCTGGAGGAGGATCCAATTATATGTTACAATCTAGATCACTTTGTCTTATTATAACATCCCAAGTATTTATAGAATAATACTATTTTATTTATATTTATACTTATGAATAAGATATTAATTTTACATCAGAGGGGATGCTTATTCTAATAGTGTACTCAACACACAAAAATGGCTTTATTTTAAATCTTACATTGCACACAACATTGAGTTATACCAAAAAATAATATATTATTATTATTATTTTTAATGGTAGTTAACGCATAGTCATTGTATTGGCGGGAATGAATAGAATTGACTACAATTTTATTACACATGTTTGTTAAATGTTTTTACATTTAACTAATAAATTTTAGAGGCGTAAAATAATAATTAATTTGATTTTAAGCATGAAATACATAAATATTTATTAAAAAGTCAATTTACCACCTTTTGATGGAGAACACATTTTAAATATAGTTTTTATAACTTTTATATTCTTTATTTGAAAAACTAATATTCTTCTTTAGAAACATGACATCAAAATTTACTTTGGGTAAATTTTTGGTATTTTTTTGATAAAGTTCATTTTTTATTTAATAGTGAAAAATACTTCATTTTAATTCAAAACTTCCGTTTAATATAATTTGTTTATATTGTTATATTGTACTTTTAATTGATTTTAAAGTGTAATTGGATTATATTTTTATCATTTAATCAAATTTTGGTCATTTGATGTAATTTCACATTGAAGTCGGACATAAACGCATGTCAATATTTGGGTAGTTTTTACTTCTTAAAAACATGATTTTTGGTTTTGACAATGAGAATTAATTTTAAATAAATTTCTCCAACTTTTGTGTTTTGAATTTTGATGAATGTATTCATTATTTTGGAATCAATAGATCAAAATTGTGTATATAAATTGACATAAATGTGTTTTTAAAATAAATATTATTTTATTAAATGATATAATAATCCTATAAATCTAATATTCAGTCAAATGACTAAGATAAAGTTTATAATACCATTAATGAATCACTTTTGTTTTGATTGGAATCTTATGGTAACTATATTAACCACATAGTATGAATATACAATAAGACATGGTTAGAGTTAAATTAGTTAACTAAGGGTTAAAGCTAAATGATAAGGTTAAATATGAAACTAAATCTTGTATAAAACCTATTGGTTGAGATTATTTCAAAAAATAGTCATCATATATTATAATTTAATTATTTATGGACCTTTTGAAACCAAAAATCATTTTATAATAAAATAATACAATCAAGCTTCCGTAAAATGCCCCCCCCCTTATAAAAGGCCATCAACTCTATCCTTTACTCTCACCTCTCAAGCCCCTTGTATCATTGAAACTCTAAACACATAAGCTCTGAACATACATATATTCATCCTAAAATACTTTACCTATAAAGAAGGAAATCCAAGAATTCCATTTATCTTAAATCAAAATAAGTTACCGATTTGAGGTAATGTCTTCTCTCAAGCTTCTTCCATTTATTTTCCTTTTCCAACCCCATAAACTCTATTTATTCCATTATTTTATAACTATAGTAGTATATTAAATAGAATTGGACATTTTTATGAGAATTATTCGATATAAACTCATATACATCTCCATCTAATAGATTTAGAACATATTGTATTTGTGGATGGCGAACTACTGCTCATGAAATGATGATTGTTCAATTCTCTCCTACCACCTCTCATGGTGGCTATTATGATGGAACTAAAATTATAAATGATATTTATGATATTTATTTTAGCTCAATTATTATTTAATTATCATTTATAACATACCTTTATTCTTTTCATTTTGTATAAATATGATAATTTCATTTGAGGAAGTGCGGACTACCGCCCCCTCAAAGTGATATGACTCGTTCATGAAATACCTAGAACGTATAAAGGATGGAATTAATGAAATTATAAAACATATATAACCTATAAATTATAATGAAATTATAATATACCTATTTACCATTAGTTTTTTCATTCCATTAAATATTAAAATGAAATGAAAGTAGTGTTCATGCATATGTATAACTTACTATCTCAATGAACGGTGCATTTCATTCCTTATATCCAACTTTTATGGACTATTATCAATATATATATACTGGATCTAAATACACATATACAAAATATATATGATATTTAAATTGTGAATAAAATTCTTGAGATAATGTTCTTTTGACCACATAGACAATTTGTAATTATAACAAGTTCATCTTTGACTCCAGTACCAAACATCAACAAAATGACTGATATGAACTTGAATAATTATATGATTGTTATAGCAAGGAAATAAGTGATATTAAACGAACAATAAACATGAAAAGGGTTCTGAATCAAGTATAAATTAACTTAATGTTATTATTCCAGAATAACAAGGAATGTACGTGACTAGTCAGACTCAAGGTAATGGAACCTTTCACCATCCTCTTTTAGTCAAAGACTTCTTTTATGTTATGTCTTTTAATTTATATTATCTTACATTGGGATATGTTCTTGTATATCCATATTTATGTCCTAGTGATGAGATACCCTTTTCGCTCTAATCAACTCATTTTCTAAATTTTTAGGTAACGTCGTTAGGCTGCCGAATTTTCATAAGGGACTTCATCTCAATCTCCTTTCATTGAGGAATAATTTGATTTATACACAACATTATTTTATATGGTGAATAAACCCCTTTGACTTTTAATTTCATACCAAGGGAATCTTTTTTCTATGAAGTGTTTTACTAAATGACAAAAATAATGATTCTATTTAACGCATGCAGTGAGAACGACCTTTCCGCCACCGTGAGCATTATTTGATATTTTTCTTCATTAACAATACATAATGATTTTAAAATGAAACTAAATACCATATACCCTTTTTTCGTATTTCGGTATTGAAAATGCTTTTGATAATGGATTGATTATATCAATATCTTGAACTGATATCTTGTTATTACAAATGTAACTCCCTATGTAGTTGTGAAAGCTACAATGTAAGTATGTTATGTATGCCACAAGGTACCTTTATGATTTATGATTTATATGTGTTATTAAGAAATATTATGATTTCATGATTTATGATAACGATCTATGCTTTATGATTGAAAATTATGATTTCTTGATTAATATGTATTCATGGACTAATGTTTTCATCCCTTATTTTATATCCCTTACTGAGCTTTTTATGTACATCCATATATTTTGAAATTTTTTTCACATGGTATGAGGACGGGTAAGAGAAAGAAAGTATTCATGAAGATTTATATCAAGAAAATAAATCATATTTTATTTAAAGAGTTTTATTATTGTGAAAAAAATTAGATATAGTATAAGTGTATACTTTGTAATTTTTGAGATGTAATGTAATAGTTACAACCTAATTATCTAAAACACCATAGTTTAAAAGATCATCAATGTGAATTATTACCTTAATTTATGATTATGTAATGTTTTAAGGCCAGGGCCTTACTGTTGGTATCATAGGTCAGTTTAGATAACTTTAGAGGTTAGGGTGTCATTTAAGAATTAGTGACATAACCATAATTGTTAGAAAATTATAAAGAGTCATAGTTATTTTAGATAAATCGAATGAATTTAAGATAAGATTAATAAGTATATCTTATTGTTTACCATCTTCATAAGATATTATATGATTATTTTACTGATATACTCCAACTAAACTTTTTGGTTTTAGTAAATGGATGGATCTAGTGGGAACCAAAGTAACAATGTATGTAGAGGAAAATGTTTTGGTTTTCTGAATGAGCAACTAAATGAAATTGGATCTCCAATGAGAACTCTTGTGGTTATTCTTAACCAACTATATAGATTCATTATTGACCACTTGAACCGTGGTGATTTTTATAAGGCATCTTATATGTGAGAAATGAATCCATAAAAAAGTTTAGGTAATAATCATAAATGTAAATATATTCAAATACCAATGTGTCAAGGATGTGGAAAGAAAAACACAGGAAAATGCTTCAAAGAGACAGGAACATGTTTCAGATATGGTAATTAAGGTCATAAAGCAATAACCTACCACGGAAAAAGGAAGTGTTTAGTTTACTCCATGAAAGGGAAGCAAGTTCTTTCCTAGGGATCAATTGAATGTTTAAAATGTGGTGTTCATGTTCATTATACAAATAGATGTCCTAATTTTTTTTTGAATGGTATTAGGAGGATTGTACAAATATATATTTACTATTTCCTTATTCCATTCTAATTGAAGATGAGGAAACTAAAAACGACCTATATATGGTATGGATTATTTCATAGCTCATGTTTTGACATTTTTCAATATTAGGAAATTATGATTGATTTTATTTGTAGGAAAGGAGTATAAAAGAATAATATGGGAAAACATGGATAAAGGATCATGAAGAATATTCACTTATTAATATGTCTACATGTTAGGAATTGAAGAGTTATGTTGGCTATATGGATGATGATATGATTGGATTACTTTGAAAGACCTCTAGTATTTTTAATCCTAAAGATTTTTTTTATAAAAATGTTAATTGAGGAAGAATTATCTTTTCTTTTGTGGATGTAGTTATAAAGAACCATTATGTTTTATACGATCCCTTAATTTGAGGAAATTGTGAGGTATAAGATAACCTTTGAGTTTGAAATATTTTATGGTTATTTTTGAGGAAATTATCTCATTTTTGGGAATTTTATAAGATTGATATGGTTTTAGAACAAATGACAACCCATGGGATGGGTGAGAACCCATTATGTCTGTCAAGGATGTGGGAATCGAACTCACAACTGAAGGGCGATAAGGGCCGAACACCTACCACTAACCTACATGAAGCCCCGCGTTAGTAAAAATTATTCAAATTTGGTTTTATGGATCAAGAATAAGTTGATTTTGGAACTTATGTTTTATCAAAGGGATATATTTAGTATATGAAAATGATTTGGTGATTAAGTTATAATGGTTCTTTTCGGAGATGTTCTCTCTTTTGGGGAACAATTTATGCTTAAGGAAAATAGAATACTATGGGATCTCATTTGTGGAGTAATGGTTGAAATTTTATTTTGGAAGCATCTATGTTTTCATTGTGGAAAAATGGTGATTTGGGTTATTTATGGAAATTATTAACCAATCATAGGGAATATAAGATTTTGTTAATTACACTTCTGTATGAGACTTTAAGAGTAGCTGATGTTATTTGGAGATAAATGTTCAAATTTATCAAGGAAGACTTTGTGATCAAGTCCTTATAAATTTTTAGATTTTAATATTTGTTTGGACTACATTGAAGGATTTTGAAAAAAAAAATTTATTGAATGGTATTTGTTGAAATTTTGGTATTGTTTTTTCAATTTTGGAGATTAAGAGTAGTATTTCTTTTTATAAAGGATTATCCTTTTGGGGGATTATTTGATCTCGTAATAACCATTTTTTGTTTTGGTTAATGTCTAAAGATAGGGGAAACATATAGTTTATCATTTTTGGATTATGTGATACTTAAAAATTGATTATAGAAATTTAAATGTGACCAAGTCATCTTGAATACTCGTTGTTTGGAGAAAAGATGAGCTTGTGGTAGAAATTTGATTAAAAGATGAAACACAAATTTTCAAGTGAGTATATTTCCTTACGATCTTAATATAGTTAGAAATAAAATTCTTCAACTCTATGAAATGAATCTTGAAGAAAAAATGTTATACGCTTGATTTTATCATCATAATTTTACCCACCAACAAATTTATGGTATTGTGGTGGTTAACTTTCCATGGTCAAGTTCTCTATCACTCTCTATTATTCTATGAGAGTTAGTTTCTCTTCCATTTCCATGTTTTTCTATATGGAATCCTAGTATGTGTTATCTTTGGTGACCATTGTACTTCTCTTTATTTCTATTAAAGTGATAGTTTTGTTGACCCTTTTTTGATGTGGGACTTTCTATGAAGTTTTGGAGCCCAATTTTAAAATTTCGAGGACGCAATATCCAAAATGGGAGAAGGATGTAATGACACAGGTATTTAAAGAATAATACTTTTTGATTTATATTAATACTTATGAATAAGATATTAATTTTATGTTAAAGGGGATGCTTTGTAAAGAACCGGAATTTCCATGTATTTTTTTAAAATATATGGGAATTATACAAGTCCGCGAAAATTAACGGCGCATGATTCTAATGCCCAGAGTTCCCTGAATGAATTTCTGATTTTTTTGGTAGATTTAGTAAACATGCGAGTCGGTTTTTATAACTTTTGAACCGGTGCTCAGAATTGAAATCTGAGGGCACCGTTGAACTCGCATGGCCGGTATTCTCTTAAGTAGAATTTCACCTCGATGGCAGTTGGTCGAGGGTGAAAGATAATTTTTGGTTTTTAGTGGAAATAATAAAATAAAATAAATACACATTTTATTTTATTTATTGTAACCCCTCCATGTGGAAGTTGGTAGTGGGGACCACCAAACCTTAACCTCTCATGAGAGGTTATGGTGGTGGGGACCACCCGAGACTAACGTCCCATGAGAGGTTATGGTGGTAGGGACCACCCGAGGTATAAACCTCTTGAACTCCCTATTAAATGGTGAGAAAACTCTTGAGCTCCCCATAAATTATTATGCCACCTTCCTTTAATTAATTTTGTGCCAACCCTTCCCCACATTAATTTAGCCAATTTTAATTTTTAAGCCAATAATCTAAATAATAGATACCATAATCTATTATTTTGGGACTACCTATTCATTTTTGTGGAATTGGTATAGGAGATATCCTTGGGAGAAATAAAGATCTCCAATGAAGAACTTTACCTCCCAATGAAGAACGCTCCACCAACGATGAACACTGACCTCGACTTTGACCTTCTTCTTCTGACATGGGACGTCTTCATCTATAATGAATTGACGTATGTACTTTCTTCTCCTACCAACGTCAATGAACAACCCAAGGTAGGGGTTTACTATGAATGATTATATATTTTACCCATGTTCTTACCTTCTAAAACAAGGAACGCGGATCAACTTTCTAATTAGTTGATCTGTATATGTTTTCTTTTGCAGGTTTAGAGAATAAACATTGTGGGAGGGTTTGACGTTCTTATTTCTTGTTCTTGATTATCCATATGCTACCACCCTAACACAGAGGGTAAGGACCAAACAAACAAGGCCCGACCCCTCCACAAATCTTATGACGATTTGTGCTGTTGAACGCGACGAAGGAGACGGTGCAACGACACCGCCCCACGACCCCCACCGCTTCACGACCTCCGCACCCCAGGGATCCTATAACGACCCATACTTTACATACATTGTTATTACTTCATAATTGAATCACACTTATTACAACATATAACAAAACTATGAAAGGACTGTATAGGTATAGTGTCTTTAGAAACTAGGAAACATAAACAACTGGTTCATAAAGCATCTACACTGTCTCCCATTTTTTTATCATATCTAGAGTCCCTTTTGGAATATCTTACTTAATACACTTATTCCTGACCTGGGGAAAAGAAAAGATACAAAAGGGTGAGCTCAAATGCTCAGTAAGGGTAAACAAAAGAAATATCAATCACATCATACTCATAAGAACAAATCATTTTGGAAATCTTAACCTGCAAAAGAGATCAGAATTTCATAACATGGGATAAATCATAGTAGTGAAATGTAATCCTAATAATCATAAATTAAAACATGAAACTTTGTTTCATACACACATAATCATATAAAATCATTTCTTAGTAGTTAAGACTCATTTCCAAGACTATATTAGCTGACGAAGTCCATTTCTGAACTGAGTTCACTCCTCGTTTCAGCCCAGTATCACTGAACCGAATTAACCTGTCGTTCAAGACATGTCTATCTCATGAGATATAAATCATTACCCAATTAATTGGAGGGAGATATAGGTCCCACCCATCTCATAATGATACAATTCTTATGTGTGCCACAAAATCATAAATCATAGCATAACCCATGTAATAAAAATGGGATTCTTAAACATCATGCCATCATAACATAATCCATATAAGATAAAAGGACATAATTAAATTAATTCCACCATAAAATAATCAAATAAATGTAAAAATTGGGATATAAATAGAATCCTATATTATCTTATATGGAAAGTAATTTTGATAAAACACTTGAACTCCATTCTTGAGGAAAATATCCTTTCTACTTCAAAAAAAATTACTTTCTTAACATGTCATACAATTTTAAACTAAAAGAAGTTGATTAAAAGTAAAATTGAATAGTTGTAAAGTAAGATTCATGTAAATAATGTTCTATGAAATCATAAAAATCCATTCATGTCATATAAGTTAAAAAAACATTTTTCTCGTACTTTGGCCGGAAAAGTCAAAAAGTACCTCGTACCAGAAACGACAAATGATTCCATTCATATATTTTACTAAAAACTCACAAATGGATAAAATTGGATTTAAACAATAATTTTAGGATGGAAATAATATTACATATTTACAAAAAATGGATGTGGATGATAAATATGCTCCAACAATTACCGAAGTATGAACAATCTCGGATAACAATTGAGATTGCGAGATTTTCCCTTACCTTAGGTCCAATTTTCTTCGTAAGTGTCCGAACCTCCTGTATAATGATTTAAATAATGTTATTGAATTATTCCAAAATCATACTCATTGTTATGATATCATATATGGTCATATTCTTAGCTTCGTATTAGTAATATTTCATTGCTACTTGTTATTCGGGTGTTTATTGCTTTTTGTTCTTATGCGTGTTTTGTCAAATAAATTCTTATTCTTATTTTTAGGTTATAGATACCACATTTCCAGAATGGTATTAGTGTAATATATATCATATTTATTCATTCAATTCATCTATATAATCATTATGCATTGAAGATCATGTAGAACGAGTCGCATCACATCGTGGAGACAGTAGGCCGTACGTACGTACGAGAGATGATATTGTTCCCTTGATCCTGGAATTGTATTGAAGTGTATGTATACTATTTAAGAATCAATATCAATTTAAAATAATCATATATAGTTATTCTTTACACCATTTTACCCATCCATGTAAGGTGGTGGTGGAAAACAGATTACACCACAGCGTGGAGACGGTATTCCGTACGTACACACGCGTGGTGATTTTGTTTTCCATAGGATGGATAGAAGGTGAAATATATTTGATTCATATTTATAATAAAATATCAGTATATTATTGGTACTGATGTTATTACTTCATAATGAAACAACTAAAGAAGATGAAGTAGAAGAAGAAATAAAGTTGAAAGAATCGGTAACTGACATTACCTCTTCTTTGAAGCGCCTCTTCTTAACCTCCTCTTAGGGCACTAAAGATGGTCTTTGAAGAAGATCAGGACCTCTAGGATGTTTCTAGGGAATTGGAGAAGAGAATTTTTCAGGGGTTGTCAGAGCTTGAAGGCTCAAATTGGTGTGAGGTGGAGAGGGATGAGGTTCCATTTTTTAAGGGAAGAGAGGGTCACTTTAGGAAAAACTTAAAATATTATTTTATTATAAAGTAATATTTGGTATTTAATAGCTCCAATTTGATTTATTTCTAATATAAGGTGGGTATGGGTAGAAATCCTCTCAACCAATAGATTTTAGACAAGTTTATGTCATTATATTAACCTTATCTTTTAGTTTTAACTCTTAGTTAATTAGATTGACATTTACCATGTTACTTTGTATTTTTATATTATATAGTTAATAAACGTACAATATAAATCCAAGCGACCCCCAAGTGGTCCATTAATAACAAAAATATCATGATATAAGCATCTTGGATGAACCATAGATTTTTAGGAATATAATAACAATTAATAATATAGTGTTTGTTTTAAAAACTATTTTATGTTAATTTTGACACTATTAGGTAATTGATTTTTGTAAAAATCATAACAGCATGATTAGTTCTAAAATGGTTAATTAAATAAATAATAACATGTCATATTAACCTATAAAATTATTGTAATTCATAAAAAGTCTAAAATTACATTTATTTGTGTATTTATAACATAAATTATGTTAATATTTCATTAATAAGATAATTACTGCATCATCATTGTGTCATAAATAAATTAAGTTATTTAATGTCTAAAAATTATAAATAAAATGCAATTATTTATGAAATATTTTTATCTTTATAATTAATATTTTTAGTCGAATTTATATTATGTATAACCCTATATTAAAAATTATTTAGTTATTAAACTTTGATTTTAACTATTTTAAACCTTATTTAAATAAATTAATATTAAATGTCCTAATCTAATCCAAGTGGACCTAAATGGCCATATTTTACTTATAAGGTTGTTTTTGGTCGAATTAAACTTATCCAATAGAATTAGGACATGTGTTAGGGTAATAATAATACCATTGTTACCCTTAATTACCCAATTTACTTTTAACCGTGGTAAAAAAAGTAAAAAGTTACTATTCACAAAAAAAATTACTTTTATCTTATTGAACCAAATTTTACTCCTTGATATTAACTGTGTCTCTCGGCTTTTCGAAATTCCACTCACAGAAGCGGTAAAATTATGTTTCATGTAAATTCACAAATTCTCCTAGGAGGTGGGTAAAAGACGGTGAAAAGTTCAATAAATTTTTATATGTCTAAAATTATTATAAAACAACTCCAATGAATTACATTGAACTTATATAGGTATTATGTATCAATTTTGACCTAAAATAAATTTAAATAAAATAAATAATTATTTAAATAAAAAGTCGGTTTTTAAATAGTAACCCATTGTTTTCACTATTCATCAAAAATTGAAAGTTTACAGAAAAATACCAAAATTTCACCCTAGGATAATTTCGATATTCCAAATCCAAAAATGAATTCCATTTTGAAAGATATAATTTATAAAATTTCAAAAAGTGGGTATTACTATTCATAACGGCTAGTTTTAATAATATTTTAATAGCATATAGTTGTTTAGTGAAACTCTGTATTGCGTACAACGCAAGCTATTGAGGAAGGTCACGATTGTGTGTAAAGAAAGCCAAGCTAGTGTTGTAGTGAAAGATTCCTTTGATGATTTATATAACATAAAAACAAAATATTTCTCATAAAAATCTCGGTGTTACATTCTACCCCCCTTAAAATGAATTTCTCCCTCGAAATTCGTCACTTTGTAACAAACAGATGAGGATACCTCTCCCTCATCATATCCTCAAGCTCCCATGTAGCTTATTCTAATTGGTGGTTCCTCCATAAAACCTTCACCAAGAGAGTGGTATTGTTCTATAGAAATTTTTCGCTACGATCCATAATCTCTATCGGCTGTTCTTCATAAAAAAGATCTTGCTCCAGCGGTACAACTTCTGAGCTGAGTACATGTGAAGGATCGGGTATGTACTTTCTCAAGAGAGATACATGGAACACGTCATGAACTTGAGAGAGATTCGGTGGAAGCGCCAATCAGTAAGCTACCGTCCCAACACGATCCAGTATTTCAAAAGGACCGATATATCTAGGGCTCAGCTTTCCCTTCTTTCAAAATCTCATTACTCTCTTCCAAGAAGATATTCGTAAGAACACTTTATCACCCACTTCAAACTCTAGGTCTTTTCTTCGGTTATCAGCATAACTTTTTTGTCAACTCTAACCTGCTCTTATGTGTTGTTGAATAGATCAGACCTTTTCTTCCATCTCATCAACAAGATCAGGTCTTAATAGATTTCTTTCCCCAACTTCATCCCATCAAGTTGGAGTTCGACATTTATTTCCATAGAGAGCTTCATAAGGAGCCATCTGAATACTGGAGTGAAATCTATTATTATAATAAAATTCCACCAAAGGTAGGTGTTGATCCCAACCACCATTGAAATCCCTAGAGCAAGCTCTTAACATATCTTCTAGAGTTTGAATTGTTCTCTCAGACTGACCGTCTGTCTAAGGATGATAAGAAGTGCTGAAACTCAACTCTGTATCCAGAATATGCTGAATACTTCTCCATAACAATGAGGTAAACCTCAGATCTCAATCAGATATAATGGAAAGTGGTACTCCATGCAATCTGACCACTTCCTTTACATATATCCTGGCAAGATGATCCAGAGAGAAAGCCTCACTAATAGCAATGAAGTATGCCGACTTTTTAAGATGATCAACTATGACCGAGATAGCATTATTGACTTTTGATGTTTTAGGAAGTCCAATGCCAATGTCCATAGTGATGTTTTCCCTTTTCTATTCAGGTATGTGTAATTGTTGTAACATCCCCTTAGACTTATGTCTCTTAGCTTTAACTTACTGACAAACCAAGAATCGAGAGACATATTTAGCAACATATCTTTTAATTCCATCCCACCAGAAGTACTCTTTCAGGTCCCTATAAATCTTCGTGCTTCCCGGATGAATAGAGAATGATGAACTATGAGCCTCATCCAGCAACTCCTTCTTTAATTCAGGGATGGGAGGAACACAAACCAGATTCCTGAACCTTATTATCCCATCACAGTCACTGTTGAATTCAAGAACATTTCTCACCATCTTTTGTAACTCTACATCTTATTTATGTGCCTCTTTAATCATCGCATGTATAGATGGTTGAACATTCATTTGAGAAAGATAAGATTTTTCCCTTTCCATTGTAATTCCAAGATCCATCCTTTGTAAATCCATAAATATTCGATATTTTGTGATCCTCATTATGGATAAGCTAGAATGGTCTTGTCGACTTAATGCATCTACCACCTTGTTTGCTTTCCCAGGGTGGTAATGAATTGAGAAGTAATAATCCTTAATCAACTCCAACCATCGTCTTTGGCGCATATTCAGCTCCTTTTGTGTGAAAATATACTTTAAACTTTTATGATCAGTATAAATATCACACCTCTCACAATAAAGATAATGCATCCAAATCTTTAATGCAAAGATTACGGCAACTAATTCCAAATCATGAGTTGGGTAATTTTTCTCATGGATTTTCAACTATCGTGAGGCATAAGATATCACCACATCGTTTTGCATGAGAACACACCCCAATAACTTCTTCGATGCATCATTGTAGATCACAAACCTATCTCCACTACAAGGCAGTGTGAGCACAAGTGCACGGGATAACCTTCTTTTTAACTCCTTGAAATTCTCTTCACACTCCTCCGTCCAAACAAACTTAACTCCTTTTCGAGTCAACCTAGTGAGTGGATTAGATAATCGTGAAAAATATTTCACAAAACGTCGATAATATCCATCCAAATTATGAATTCATCGGATCTCAGTTACTGTTGTTGGTCTCGACCATCTTTCGATAACCTTTATTTTTGCTGGATCCACAGATATCCCGTCTTTTGAGATTATGTGACCCAAAAATGTAACTTTTTGAAGCCAAAATTCACACTTGGTAAATTTGGCATAAAGATTCTCCTTTATCAGGGTCTTCAATACAATTCTCAAGTGATATTCATGTTCTTACTTTCTCTTTGAATAGACAAGAATAACATCTATAAAGACTACCACAAACTGATCAAGATAGTCTCTAAAGACTCTATTCATCAGATCCATGAAGATAGAAGGGGGGTTAATAAGACCAAATGGAATCACTATAAATTCATAGTGTCCATACATTGTACGGAAATCCGTCTTTGGTATATCCTCCCTTTTGACCCTTAATTTATGATACCCTGAACGAAGATCAATCTTGGAAAAGTATTGATCTCCGCATAGTTGGTCAAATAAGTCATCAATGCATGGGAGAGATATTTGTTCTTGATAGTGATCTTGTTATGTTCTCGATAATCAATGCAGAGTCTCATTGATCCATCTTTCTTCTTAACAAACAGAACAAGTGCTCCCCAAGGTGACACACTAGGGCATATGAGTCTCTTATCAAGATTCTCTTGGAGTTGCTTCTTCAATTCCTGAAACTCAATTGGGGCCATTCAATAAGGTGTCTTTGAAATAGGCAAATCACCCGGTACGAGTTCGATTGAAAACTCAAATTCACGATATGGTGGAAGACCCAGCAATTCCTCCGGAAAGACATCATCAAACTCCCGTAAAATGGGCATATTCTCAATCGTGATTTTCTCACCAACCATTTGAGATAAATAACCTTCATTTAGAGGATTCAAGACCATTAAGAGGGAAGAAATTTCCACTGGAATGTTATGTTCATCCTTGCATCAATAGACGATCATAGATTGATCTGGAATATGAAATGTGCTTCCCTTCTTTGGAAATTGATATGAGCTCCATATAAAGAAAGTCAACCCATGCCAAGAATCACATCAAATTCCACTATAGGAAGGATCACAAGATTTGCAGGAAGCACTTTCCACAAACTTCAATCGGAGAATAATTATAAACTTTTGATGCGACTATTGTGCCATTAGGGGTTTTCACAGCTAAATCAATATCTAACTACTGAGGTAATATGGTGATACCCTTAGAAAATTCTTCATGAATAAAAGAGTGGGTGGATACAAAATCAAATAAAACATTTTCTACTTTTGAGTGGATGGTAAGTGTACCTTTCACCACTTCGTTATCATACAACACATCACTGATAGAAATTGCAAGTGACATTCCTTTGCCTTTGGCCTTAAGAGTTTGTGGACGTCGATCATCATCAACAACCCTTGGATTAGGGAATTGATTAGCATAATGCCCCATTTCCTTGCACTTATAACATTGAAGTGTAGGATGTTCACTATGCGTAGCCTTTTCTTTGTTTGTATCACTAGAAATCTTCTTCCCATCATTGCGGCATTCAAATGCCCGATGACCTTCTTTTCCACATTTGAAACATTTACTTGTCCCTTTTAGAAAACTCCCTCCATGTTTCTTTCCACACTTTGAGCATAAGGGAAAAATCATCTTCTTTTCAGTGTGCTCTTTAGATTTCCCTTTGAATTCCATTTTCCTCTTCTTATCAAACCCATATGACTGATGGGTTACTCCAATCTCTATCTCAACCTTGAGGGCAAATTGAACGATTTCCTCGTAGCTATTGAAGTTACTTATGCTTAATGCACTTTGAAGACTTGGTTTTAAGCCACTAAAGAATCGATCGATCTTACTCTTAGGTTGGATAATAATACCAGAAGCGTACCTTGCAAGTCTTGTAAAATTTTCTTTGTAGTTACCAATAGATTCATCATCATTTTGCTTTAGTTCAAGAAAATCCTTCTCCATCTTTGTTCTACGAATAATAGGGAAGTGCTTATTGAAAAATATGTTCTTGAACTCTTCCCATTCCATGGACTCAATTTCATCCCTTGGCCTCATATTCTTAATAATATTCCACCATTGATCAGCTTCACCTTCCAAATGATATACTGCTAAGATGACTTTATCATATTCAGAACATTGAAGAACGGAAAATATCTTTTCAGTGGTACTGATCCATTGTTCAGCCACTAAGGGATCAGTAGACCCGCTGAAGGAGGGTGGACGCTGCCTCATGAAGGATTCAACAGAATGTTGGTCCTTCCTTTACTCGTTTGGAAGTCATTCATGATTCTTATCTTGAGAAAGTTTTGTGAGCATGGATACAAGATTTTTCATTCCAGCTCTCATAACATTTGGTTGCTTAGGGGGGACAATCATTGCATTGCCCGTCGTATTCCGCATTAACACGGTTCCTTTCGGTTCCAGCCATTGACTAAAACCAAGAAGAATAGTGTGAGAAACACTAATTATAATAGGAAACCCACATAATTAAGAATAAAATTTCACATTAAGGTCTTATCATAGGTTGTTCATGGCCATTTCTAAAACTCTAGGATTGTTCCATGCTTAGATATATCTTTAGGGTTCTTACTAAGCCTTTCACATCCTAGTTTCCAAAGGTTGACTATACCTTTCCTTTGATACCAAATATAACAACCCATACTTTACATACATTGTTATTACTTCAGAATTAAAGCACACTTATTACAACATATAACAAAACCATGAAATGACCGTATAGGTATAGTGTCTTTAGAAACTGGGAAACATAAACAGCTGGTTCATAAAGCATCTACACTGTCTCCCATTTATTTTATCATATCTAGAGTCCCTTTTGGCATATCTTACTTAATCCCATTCCTCCTGACCTGGGGAAAAGAAAACATACAAAAGGGTGAGCTAAAATGCTCAGTAAGGTTAAACAAAATAAATATCAATCACATCATACTCATAAGAACATATCATTTTGGAAATCTTAACCTGCAAAAGGGATCATAATTTCATAACATGGGATAAATCATAGTAGTGAAATGTAATCCCAATAATCAGAACATAAAACTTGAAACTTTGTGGCATACACACATAATCATAGAAAATCATTTCTTAGTAGTCAAGACTCATTTCCAAGACTATCTTAGCGAACAAAGTCCATTTCTAGACCGAGTTCACTCCTCGTTTCAGTCATGTATCACTGAACCGGATTAACCTACCATTCTAGCCATGTCTATCTCATGAGATATAAATCTTTACCCAATGCATTGGAGGGATATATAGGTCCCACCCATCTCATAATGATACCATTCTTATGTGTACCACAAAATCTAAAATCATAGCATAACCCATGTAATAAAAATGGGATTCTTAAACATCATGTCATCATAACATAATCCATATAAGATAAAAGGAAATCATAAAATTAATTCCATCATAACATAATCAAATCAATGTAAAAATAGGGATATAAACAGAACCCTATATTATCTTAGATGGAAAATAATTTTGATAAAACACTTGAACTCCATTCTTGAGAAAAATATCCATTCTACTTAAAAAAACATTTTACTTTCTTAATATGTCATAGAATTTTAAACTAAAAGAATTTGATTAAAAATAAACTTGAAAACTTGTAAAGGAAGCTTCGTGGAAATAATGTTCTATGAAATCATAAAAATCCATTCATGCTGTATAAGTTAAAAAACATTCTTCTCATACTTTGGCCGGAAAAGTCAAAAAGTACATCGTACTAAAAACGACAAAAGATTCCTTTCATATATTTTACTAAAAACTCACCAATGGGTAAAATTGGATTTAAAAAATAGTATGAGGATATAAATAATATTACATTTTGACGAAACATGGATGTGGATGATAAATATTCCCCAGTAATTACCGAAGTAAAAACAATCTCGGATAAAAATTGAGATTGCGATATTTTACCTTACCTTAGGTATGATTTTCTTCATAAGTGTCCGAACCTCCTTTATAATGATTTAAATAATGTTATAGACTTATTCCAAAATCATACTCATTGTTATGATATCATATATGGTCATATTCTTAGCTTCATATTAGTAATATTTCATTGCTACTTGTTATTCGGGTGTTTGTTGCTTTTCGTTCTTATGCGTGTTTTGTCGAATAAATTCTTATTCTTATTTTTAGGTTATAGATACCAAATTTAAAGAATGGTATTAGTGTAATATAGATCATATTTATTCATTCAATTCATTTATATAATCATTATGCATTGAATATCATGTAGAACGAGTTGCATCACATCGTGGAGACGGTAGGTCGTACGTACGCACGAGCAATGATATCGTTCCCATGATTTTGGAATTGTATTGAAGTGTATGTATAATATTTAAGAATCAATATCACTTAAAAATAATCATAGATAGTTATTATTTACACCATTATACCCATCCAAGTAAGGTGGTTGTGGAAAACATATTACACCACATCGTGGAGACGGTATTCCGTAAGTACGCAAGCGCGGTGATTTCGTTTTCCATAGGATGGATAGAAGGTGAAATAGAGTTGTTTCATATTTATAATAAAATATCAGTATATTAGTGATACTGATGTTATTACTTCCTAATGAAACAACTAAATAAGAAGAAGTAGAAGAAGAAATAAGGTTGAAAAAATCGGTAACAGACATTACCTCTTCTTTGAAGCGCCTCTTCTTAACCTCCTCTTAGGGCACTGAAGATGATCTTTAAAGACGAACAGGACCTCTAGAATGATTCTAGGGAAGTGGAGAAGATAAATTGGCAGGGTTTGGCCAAACATTATGGCTCAATGTGGTGTGAGGAGGAGAGGGAGGAGGTGTCCTTTTATAAGGGAGGAGAGGGGCACTTTAGGAAAAACATAAAATATTATTTTATTATAAAGTCATATTCGGTTTTTAATAGCTCAAAATTAATTTATTTCTAAGATAAGGTGGGTATGGGTATAAATCCTATCAACCAATAGATTTTAGACAAGTTTAGGTCATTATATTGACCTTATATTTTAGTTTTAACTCTTAGTTAATTAGATTGACATTTACCATGTTACATAGTATTTTTATGTTATATATTTAATAAACATACCATATACATCCAAGAGACCTCCAAGTGGTCCATTAATGATATACCTATAATTGTATAAGTATCTTGGCCGAACTGTACATTTTTAGGAATATAATAACAATTAATAATATAGTATTTGTTTTAAAAACTATTTTATGTCAATTTTGACACTATTAGGTAATTGATTTTTTGTGAAAATCATAAAAGCATGATTAGTTCAAAAAAAGTTAATTAAATAAATATTAACACGTCATATTAACCTATAAAATTGGTGTAATTAATAAAAAGCCTCAAATTACATTTATTTGGGTATTTCTAACATCAATTATGTTAATATTTCATTAATAAGATAATTAATGCATCATCATTGTGTCATAAATAAACTAAATTATTTAATGTCTAAAAATTTTCAATAAAATACAATTATGTAGGAAATCTTCTTATATTTCTAATGAATATTTATAGTCGAATTTATCTTATGTATAACCATATATTAAAAATTATTTAGCCATTAAACTTTGATTTTAACTATTTTAACCATTCTTTAAATAAATTAATATTAAATGTCCTAATCTAATCCAAGTGGACCTAAATGGTCATATTTTATTACTAAGAATATTTTTGGACGAATTAAACTTATCCAATAGAATTAGGACATGTTTTAGGGTAATAATAATACCATTGTTACCCTTAATTACCCTATTTACTTTTAACCGTGGTAAAAAAAAGTAAAAAGTTACTATTCACCAAAAATTATTTTTATCTTATTGAACCAAATTTTACTCCTTGATATTAACCATGTCTCTCAAATTTTTTAAATTCCACTCACAGAAGCATTAAAATTATGTTTTATGTAAATTTGCAAATTCTCCTTGGAGGTGGGTAAAAGACTGTGAAAAGTTCAATAAAATTTTTATATGTCTAAAATTATTATAAAACGACTCAAACTAATTACATTGAACTTATATAGGTATTATGTATATATTTTGACCTAAAATAAATTTAAATAAAATAAATAATTATTTAAATAAAAAGTCGGTTTTTAAATAGTAACCCAGTGTTTTCACTATTTATAAAAAATTGAATGTTTTCAGAAAAATAACAAAATTTCACCCTAGGATAATTTCGATATTCCAAATCCAAAAATGAAGTCCATTTTGAAAGATAGAATTTATAAAATTTCAAAAATTGGGTATTAGTTTCATAATGGCTAGTTTTAATAATATTTTAATAGCATATCATTGTTTAGTGAAACTCGGTATTGCGAACAACGCAAGCTATTGAGGAAGGTCGCGATTGCGTGTAAAGAAAGCCAAGATAGTGTTGTAGTGAAAGATTCCTTTGATGATGTATATAACATAAAAACAAAATATTTCTCATTAAAATTTTGGGTGTTACAGCTCTGCCACCCGCGGCCCCGCTGTCCACCGAATTGTTACCGCCGTCCGGGTTGAGTCGTCACTGCCGTCTGTCGTCCGTCGAGCCACCGTCCGCCGAGCCAATGCTATACGTCTAGCCACCGCCACCGGACCTCCATCCTGCGGTCAGACCACCACCCCATGGCCGGACTTCCCCCACATGACGTACCTCCCCCTCGCGGTCGGACCGCCGCCCCATGGTCGAACTGCTGCCCCGCGGCCGGACCGCCGACCCGTGGTCATTCCACCACCCGTGGCCGGTCCGCCGCCCCACGGCCGGACTGCTAACCTGCGGCTAGTCTGCTGACCAACGGCTGGTCTGCCACCCCACGGCCGGACCGCCATCTCTCCTCGCGGCTAGATAGCCACCCCGTGGTCTCGCGCCGCCCTTGGCCGTGCCACCCCATGCAGTGCTGAGCCCCCCCCCCCCCCCCCACGCCCTCATGGTACCCTTCAACCGATCCACCCTCGCGGAACCCTCATGGCCCTCACGGGCCGAGTTAGACCTAGCGATTCAGGCTGGGTCGACCAGAACTATGTCATCCCAGGACGGGTCAGACTGAACTCGAACCCACTACGACCCATTTACTTTCTTTTGGCCATAACTTTGGCACCGAATGTATGTTTGAGGAACCGTCAGTGGCGCTAGAAATCGTGGAGAGAGACAGTACCTTTGATTGATACCCCACAATGTTTTGGATTAAGATGGGGAATGTTCAAGTTGGGTCGAGCATGAATCCAACCGGGCCCCCGAAAATAAAAGGCTTATAATTCAATGACCGAGCTTCTGATTGACGTACCGTCTGTTACGTTGAGATCCCTATGACATGGTAGACCTTTGAGATAATTCTTAGTAGGACTTCGTGGAATTTAGAGTATCGACCAGTAGCTTGTGAAGGGGATCCTCCCGGAGACGAGAGAGCATAGTGCGGAGACCTAGTGGCTGGATGATACTTGAAGACTGATGATTGTTTGGACTCGAAGTGACTCGATAGGCCCAGTGTGGAGTGCCTTTAGTGACGCGGCACACCCACGGTGGGGAGTGCCTTGGTGACGCGGCAGACCCATGATTCTCAATAGTATAAATACCTCAGCAGGCCTCGAGGGGGAGTGCCTCTGTGTGACACGGTATAACCTCGATGGGGAGCGCCTCTATGTGACGAGGTAGACCCATGGTACTCGACAGGAGGAGTACCTCAACAGTCAAAGTTTAGTGGGAAGCGCCTCATTGTGATATTACAGGCCCATTGTACTCGATAGATGAGGAGTTCTCCGGAAGTTAAGGTGTTCGATGTTGTGACCCAAAATTTTACATGTTACTACCCCTAAAATAAATCCTAGTTTGAGCTTATCCATTACCTCTGTGTTTTCCTCGTGATTGATATGGATTACTTGATTACATCAGTATATATATGGGAATATACCTAAGTAAGGTTGTCTGTTAATTTCATATTTTGGGTTTATCCTTGGTGGATTTTGTGAGACCTTGATGGTCTCGGGGTCCCAACTGAGTATCGTTATACTCACCCCTTCACGGGATATGCCCGCACCTTGTGGTGTTGGATGCAGAGGACGGACAACATTGACTGAGGCTGAGAGTACCAAGACTGGACGAAACTTGGAGGTGGACCATACGACGTGTCAGTACGCAGAGGAGATGGGTGGACGTGGAGTGATGAGGAGGCGATCTGTACTTAACCATCAGGTAGAAACCTCATAGGATGATCCAGTAGCTGCCTTTTCCCTTTTCTTCGATTGTATTTTATCACAATTGTACTTGTACATTCGAGTTGGGCTTGTATTATGGCCGCATTTTCTTACTGCACTCACTCTATTTATAGTTCAGTTTACTTGTGTTCTTATTTTGTTGTATGCTTGGTTACATGTGTAGAGACCCGAAGCTTGATGTACATAGACATTACATTACTTTTTCGGAATACTTAATACATAATAAGAACCAACACTCAAGGACTGTAATAGTTTAGTGTCTTTGGAAACATGGAATATAGATTTCTAATCATGTTGAAAGATCTTCAACAACTCCCATAATGATCATCCCCTTTTTGTTTCCTTACCTAAAACATTTCTTTATTTCCTAGGGAAAATAAAACATAAAAAGGGTGAGCTCAAATGCCCGGTAAGGGGAAACATGGAAAACATAAAACAATCCATAAACATTTGAAAGCAAAAACTTGAACATGAAATTTAAACATTAAAATCTTGAGCAAAGACATAAATCATGGAAGTACGTAAGGCATTTATCATAATGGAACATCAACCATGATAAAATATAATAGGAATAAAACATGTAATTATAGAAACCATTCATCACATGTTATGATTTCCATAGTAGCCAAGGCATTGCTGCCAAGACCATCTTAGTGGACAAAGTCCCTTTCTGAATCGAGTTCACTCCTCGTTTCAGTCCTGTAACACTGAACCAGATTAACTTACCATTCCAGCCATGTCTATCTCATGAGATATAAATCTTTACCCAATGAATTGGAGGGAGATATATGTCCCACCCATCTCATAATGAAATCATTCTTACTTGTGCCACAAAATAAACATACATCGTTCTTAATAACCCAATAAATAAAATGGGTTTCATAAACATCATCCCATCATCACATAATCAATATAAAAGAAATGGATATAATTTCATAATAAGAAAATTGAAACCATGTAAATCATAGATACATGATACTTGAAACATACAGATATGAAATAATGTCATCTTATATGAAAAATGGTTTTCATAAAACACTTGAAATGAATTCTTGAGGAAAATATCCTCTCTTCTTCAAAATCATTCTCTTTCCATAAAATGTCATGCAATTTTAAAAGAAAAGGATTTTTTTTAAAATATTCATGAAATCTTTTGGAGGAAGCTTCATGAAAATAAGGCTTTATAAAACTGTAAAAATCCTTTCATGCCGTATAAGTTAAAAAACATTCTTCTCGTACTTTTTCCAGAAAAGTCAAAAAAGTTCCTCGTAATGTAAACAAAAGAAAGATTCCTTACATACCATGTAGTAAAAGTCAAAAATGGGTAAAAAGGACTTTAAACATACATGAAACCATTTTTATAAAATAGGAACATGGATGATAAATATAACCCCAGTAAATACTTACGAATAAACAATCTCAGATAAAAGCGAGATTGGAATAGTTATCCCTTACCTTATGTCTGATATGCTTCGTATGTATCCAAACCTCCTGTATAATGATTTAAATAATGTCATTGACTTATTAAAGAATCATATTCATTATTATGATATCATATATGGTTCACTTATGACTTTATATTACCCGTTCTTTTGTAAATTTCATGTTAAAGCAGCGTTTTGGGTAAAATCATTTCATTTATCGTACGTGTTTGGACTTCTCGTTCTTGATATTATTACTTATATTCTGATTTACATAATTCCAGAATGTAAAAAATGATTTATATATAATATATATTCATCATATACATATATATTATAGATCGATAAGAGGAATGAAATACACCATTCATGGAGACGGTAGGCCGTATGTACACATGAACGGTGTTTTCGTTTCCTTATTGAATTGAATGAAACTAAATAGATGACATAAATATATATATATATACATAAATCCAGTAGCATTTTTATTCTATATATTTCATTATTATTCATTATATAAACTTTATGATCATTCATGTATGGTTAACATGAAGAATGAATCTCATCGCGTCGTGGAGACGGTAGGCCGTACGTACGCACGAGCGATGATATCGTTCCCATAATTATTGAATAGAATTGGAGTGGATGGTATAATATATCAGAATCATTATGATGTTATAATAACCATATATAGTTATTCTTTACACCATTATACCCATCCATGTAAGGTTTTGGTGGAAAAACATATTACACCACGGCATGGAGACGGTATTCTGTACATACGCACGCGCGGTGATTTTGTTTTCCGTAGGATGGATAAAAGGTGAAATAGGGTTGTTTCATATTTATAATAACATATAAGTATATGAGGGATACTAATGTTATTACTTTATAATGAAAAAACTAATGAAGATGGAGTAGAAGTAGAATGGAACTTGATGAAAACGGTAGAAGGTATTACCTCTTTCTCAAAGTGCCTCCTTTAAACTTTCTCTTAGGGCACTAGAGTTAGTCTTTTGAGATGGCCAGTACCTCTAGTAGGTTTATAAGTAAGTGGGGAAGTGAAATGGGCTGGGTTTTTCTGAGCTTTAAGGCTCAAATTTGTGTGAGGAGGAGACGGAGGAGGTGCCCTTTTATAAGGGAGGAGAGGGGCACCTTTGGAAATCTTAGAAATATTAATTTATAATAAATATAACCCCACTTAAAAACCTTGAAAAATGAATCATATTAGAATATTAGATGAGATAGGGTTGTAATCTCATCATCCAATTAAAATTTAGACATGTAGGGAATTTATTTTAAACATTATCAACTTGATTTATCCTTATTTAATCTATTAAATTTTATTTGACGTAATAAGATTCTAAATTTTATATTGTTATAAATAATTACTTATGTGCTGTGAATTATCCATAATTAGATAATTTATGAAATTTTAGACTATATGAATTTCAAATTAGAATTTTTAAATATTTCTGTGATTTTTAAACAATTTAATAATATGTTATTTTTACAAATTAACGATAGTGTCAATTTTGATACTATTCATTTATTTGAATTTAAATAAAATACACACAGAGGATATATTCAAAATAAAATATTTAATAGGTTCCTAACATGTCATAGTAATCTAAAAAATTAGTGGAGCACATCCAATAGTTCATATAATATTTATCTTACTATTTGTAAAACCATTTATTTGATACTTCTCTTAATAAAATAATTACTACAACATTTTTGTATAATTATTAAATATACTTATTTGTTGCATATAAATTAAAAATAAAATATTAGGATGAAGATATATCTTATATATTTCATAAGAATACATTTATTAGGATTTATCTTCTAAAAATTCAACTTTTAAAATGTTATATTTATTAAATTATGAAGGTGGCAACTTTGACATTATTTAAAATAAAATAATATAAGTGTCATAATCACTTTTATAAAACTCCAAACGGTTATATATTAGGTCATTGGATGACTATGCTGTAGATATACACTACCAATAATTTTTTGTCAGGTATTTGGGCCTTTTAATGGGTATTATTATTTCAATAAAAACTATATTACATATTTTTCACTTAATAAATAATTTCTGCATCATTAATGTATCACCATTAATGAAAATTATTTAATCCCTAAAAATTATAAATAAATTATAATGATGTAGATAATTCTATTATATTTTGGGATACTTTTCATGTTTGATGTTTTATGAAGTTTATCATTAAATTAAAATTATTATACTTATAAGATTTAAGATAGTGACATGTTGTCACTTTCTTTGGTTTTAATAATAATTAAATTATTTTTATGGTCAAAAGTCCATAAAATGAATCTAATCCCACCCTTAGGTGATATGGGATAAATTTTAGTCATCCAATAGAATTTTTTCATGTGTTGGGGTTATTTTATAATATTATATTTACCCTTAATTACCCGATTTACCTTTAACTATGGTAAATAAAATTTACCGTAGTTACTATTCATAATTCCCAAAAATAAAAAGTAGCCAATTAACATAATTTGGACCCACTTATTACAAACATGGAATCCATTATTTCAAATTCAATACAAAAAATTTGCATAAATTAAATTAAAATTAATCCTGTTGTCGAATGAAAACGGGTTTTTGTTTAAAACATTGCAAAAGATTGAATTGATTTAACCTACAAATTCAATGTAAAATCAATGATAATGACATAAATTATATTAAATGGTAAAAATATATTCTATTTATACTTTAAAACCATTAAATATAATAATTTAAAAATATAAATTATTACGATGAAAAATTTTGTTTTTAATTAAAATATAGCATGTTTTTACTATTCGTTAAAATATGAAAGTTATCAGGAAAATATCAAAACTTTATCCAATGTAAATTTTTATATACTGATTCAAAATTATAATTTTATTTTGTAAAAGTGAACTTATAAATATGTCAAAAACTAGATTTAAAGTGGGTGCGCCATCAAAAGGCGGAAAAACTGGATTTTTTGAAAAATACTTATTTTACCCAAAAAAATTATTTTGTTCTCATACCATGTTCTAGAAAATGTGTAAGATGAATAATAATGTTATAAAATTCAAAATGTAGTTAATACTATTCATAAAGGATAGTTCGTGATATTATTATAACCATATGTCATTGTTTAGTGAAACCCGGTATTGCGTACAACACACGCTATCGAGGAAGGTCACGATTGCATGTAATGGAGGCCAAATCAGGTTTGTGTGTAGTGAAAGACTCCATTATCGTTGCGTATAACAAAATACAACCATATTTCATTTATACATTGAATATATATATATATATACGCACATACACACTCAATTTTGCGTAGAGTAACAACTATCAAAAAAACATGAAATTGTGTGTAACACGATCCAAGAATAATGTTGCGTATACTGCAAGCTGATACGGTGGTGCGTATAGCAGAAGATAATCTTTGTGTATCGTACAACAGAAGATATGAAAGAATTTAAAAGGAATATATCTTTTAAAATATCGGGTTGTTACAACCTGTGCTTACAGGTTATAGAGGAAATGCCTTCCTAGTTTTAGGGAATACGCCTTCGATGCTAGTCGCTAGACTCTGACCTATGGAAGGTGGGCTTGGGGTAGTCACGGCACGGGCCCTGGGGGACGGTTCCTGACAAATTTGTATCAGATGATTCGGTTCTATCGCAGAACATAAGACTCTGATCTATCTTTTTAATAGCAATAGTGTTAAGTGTAGTGAGTGTGGTTATCAGTTTAGGGAATCCAGTGTTGGTTCGGCGGCCAACGTATCCATACACCAGGACCCTGACTTCTGATTTCTGACTCTGGGCATGAAAACACTGATTACGTGTGTGTTTTCAAAAGTTTTATTTGTGATCTTTTGAGTCATCTCACCAGGTATAACTTTCAGCTCACCAGTTATAACTTTTTGACCATGGCGAACCTGTTTCTTTTCAGGATGCCACCACGTAGATAGCTAGCTAGAGTATCGAGAGTTGTATGAACTGATAGCCCACCGAGCAATGAGGCCTTTATGTAGGGGCCTTTTCATATAGAGGCACCAGTGGAGGCACCAGCGGTACCATTCCCTCATTGGCCCACTAATGCCATCAGCCCCAGTAGCAGATGGTGCACGCCGTATGAGCACATTGCCCGAGTTCTAGCGCCAGAGGCCACCCAGGTTCAGCAGAGAGACGAACCCACAGTTAGCTGAGGATTGGAAGGAGGTTGTGGTGAGATTTTTCAGACTATTAGGGACACCAGATGATGGTGGATCTTGATGCTCCAGGTTCATGATGAGGTGACGCTTCTCTGGGTAGACTTCGAGAGCTTGTTTCAGGCATAGTTTGTTCAAGCAACTCTTCGCGCAGTACGCATTTAGGAGCTACTTCATCTGTATCAGGGCATCATGACTTTAGCTTAGTACTCAGCGAGGTTCACTAACCTCTCATGCTACTCCAAAGGTATGGTGCGAGACCCATTCTTCAGGGCCCAGACCTTTGAGCAGGGGCTCAGGCAATAGATCAGGGCTTTGATGATCTCACTCAGTATCCTGACGCAGGCCGCAGTGTTAGAGAAAACACTATTAGTGGAGAGTTTCCTTGTTGAGCAGTCACCAGTAGTGAAACCCACCACCAGTCGTTACGTGGCGGAGTCTTCTGTAGCTGGCAGCAGACATATGTCACAGAGGTCCAAGAGGACAAGACCTACAGATGGACGACTGCATGACTCAGGATCAGTCGTGCATGGAACCCAAGGCGGAGCCAGTTATACCAGGAGTGGGAAGTGTTACGCATGCAGCGGGCAGGGTCACATGGCTCGTGACTATCTGACCCGCCATATGGATGATCAGTAGACGGCCGACAGGTCACCGAGGTAGAGACAGAGATTCGACTGAGGAGGTCCTTAGGGAGTAGGCAGACGTGGAAAAGGATTTGGCTGACCAGCTGGCGGTGGGAGAAGATTCTAGATGTTACCGCCACCACCACCAGGAGGTCCACCCCGACCGCCGGGAGTGGGTAGATAGGGGAGAGCTCCGCTTCAGACAGCTGAGGCTTACGATCATGGTGCTTTGGAGATGATACGAGGTACGATCTGTATATACTCCACCATAGCTGTAGTACTTATAGACACAGGTTCCAGTCATTCTTTCATTAACACTACCCTTGTTTGGAACTCGGAGATTATTACAGAGTCATTGGCTTGATCCTTATGGCTAGAGACTCCTATGGGAGCAGATTCAATGATTACACACTGGTGCTGGAAATGCGATATTACTCTAAGAGGTGAGATCTTCGGCTGGGATCTCCAAGTAGTAGCGTCGAGGCCTTACGGCGTCATCGTGTGTTTGGACTAGTTATCTACAGTCCATGCTTAGATAGACTGTATTAAGTGCAAGGTATAGTGTGTTCGCACAGATGGGACCTGGTTTACCTTCACCAGTGAGAAGGGATCCTTTGCAGTATAGGATGGACTTACCTGAAGGAGAGTGCATCCAATCACTCATCAGTTGACTAGCCTTACCCTCAGAGCTATTGATGTGGAGATTCTGAGCTATCCTGTAGTGGTGGACCAATATGCGGATGTTTTCTATAACGAACCATACATTACATACATTGTTAATACTTCAAAATTGAATCACACTTATTACAACATATAACAAAACCATGGTAGGACCGTATAGGTATAGTGTCTTTAGAAACTGTGAAACATAAACAACTGGTTCACAAAGCATCTACATTGTCTCCTATTTATTTCATCATATCTAGAGTCCCTTTTGGCATATCCTACTTAATAACCATCATCCTGGCCTGGGGAAAAGAAAACATACAAAAGGATGATCTCAAATTCTCAGTAAGGGTAAACAAAAGAAATATCAATCACATCATATTCATAAAAATATATCATTTTGTAAATATTAACCAGAAAAAGAGATCATAATTTCATAACATGGGATAAATCATAGTAGTGAAATGTAATCCCAATAATCATAAATTAAAATATGAAACTTTTTGGCATACACACATAATAAAATAGAATAATTTCTTAGTAGTCAAGACTCATTTCCAATACTATCTTAGCGGACAAAGTCCATTTATGAACCGAGTTCATTCCTCGTTTCAATCATGTATCACTGAACCAGATTAGCCTACCGTTCCATCCATTTCTATCTCATGAGATATAAATCTTTACCCAATGCATTGGAGGGAGATATAGGTCCCACCCATCTCATAATGATACCATTCTTTATGTGTGCCACAGGATCATAAATCATACATCATAGCATAACCCATGTAATAAAAATGGGATTCTTAAACATCATGCCATCATAACATAATCCATATAAGATAACATGACATCATAAAAATAATTCCATCATAACATAATCAAGTCAATGTAAAAATAGGGATAGAAATAGAACCCTATATTATTTTAGATGGAAAATAATTTTGATAAAACACTTGACCTTCATTATTGAGGAAAATATCCTTTCTACTTAAAAAAAATTCCTTTCTTAACATGTCATACAATTTTAAACTAAAAGAATTTGATTAAAAATAAACATGAAAACTTGTAAAGGAAGAATCATGGAAATAATGTTCTAAAAATCCATTCATGATGTATAAGTTAAAGAAAAACATTCTTCTCGTACTTTGGCTGGAAAAGTCAAAAAAGTACCTCGTACTAAAAATGACAAAAGATTCCTTTCATATCTTTTACTAAAAACTCACCGAAGGGTAAAATTGGATTTAAACAACTGTAGGAGGATATAAATATTATTAAATATTGAGGAAACATGGATTTGGATGATAAATATTCCCTAGTAAATTCTGAAGTATAAACAATCTCGGATAAAAATGAGATTGTGAGATTTTCCCTTACCTTAGGTCTGATTTGCTTTGTACGTGTCTAAACCTCCTGTATAATGATTTAAATAATGTTATTGACTTATTAAAAAATTTTACTTATTGTTATGATATCATATATGGTCATATTCTTAGCTTCTTATTAGTAATATTTCATTGCTACTTGTTATTCGAGTGTTTATTGCTTTTTTTTTCTTATGCATGTTCTGTCAAATAAATTCTTATTTTTCTTTTTAGGTTATAGATACCTCATTTCCTGAATTTTATTAGTGTAATATATATCATATTTATTCATTAAATTCAATTATATAATCATTATGCAATGAAGATCATGTATAACGAGTTGCATCACATCGTGGAGACGATATTCCGTACGTACGCACGAGCGATGATATCATTACCATGATAGTGGAATTTTATTGAAGTGTATGTATAAAATTTCAGAATCAATATCACTTTAAAATAATCATATATAGTTATTCTTTACACCATTATACCCATCCAAGTAAGGCGGTGGTGGAAAACAGATTACACCACGGCGTGGAGACGGTATTCCGTACGTACGCACATGCGGTGATTTCATTTTTTGTAGGATAGATAGAAGGTGAAATAGGGTTGTTTCATATTTATAATAACATATCAGTATATGTTTGATACTGATTTTATTACTTCATAATGAAACAACTAATGAATAATAAGTAGAAGAAGAAATAAAGTTGAAAGAATCGGTAACAGACATTACCTCTTCTTTGAAGCACCTCTTCTAAACCTCCTCTTAGGGAACTAAATATGGTCTTTGAAGAAGACCAGGACCTCTAGGATGTTTCTAGGAAATTTGATAAGGGAAATGGTCAGGGTTTGGACGAGCTTGAAGGCTCAAAGTGGTGTGAGGAGGAGAGGGAGGAGGTTCCCTTTTATAAGGGAGGAGAGGGGCACCTTAGGAAAAACTTAAAATATTATTTTGTAATAAAGTCATATTCCGTTTTTAAAAACTCAAAATTAATTAATTTAGAATATATGGTGGGTATGGGTCTAAATAATCTCAACCTATAGATTTTAGACAAGTTTAGGTTACTATTTTAACCTTATCATTTAGATTTAACTCAAAGTTAAATAATTTATCTTTTACCGTGTCTTCTTGTTTTCTTACACTATATAGTTAATAAACTTACTATAACAATCCAAACGAACCCCAAGTTGTTCATTATTAATATATATAACCTTATCTAAGTCATTTGGCCGAACCTTAGATTTTTTGGAATAAAATAACAATTCATAATATAATATTTGTTTGAAAAACTATTTTATGTCACTTTTTGAAACTATTTGGTATTTGATTTTTGTGAAAATCCTAACAGCATGATTAGTTCAAAAAAAAGTTAATTAAATCAATAATAACATGTCATATTATCTTATAAATTTAGTTTGATTCATAAAAAGTCTCAAATTACATTTATTTGGGTATTTATAATATCAATTATATTAATATTTCATTAATAAGATAATTACTGCATCATCGTTGTGTCATAAAAAAATTAAATTATTTAATGTATAAAAATTATAAATAAAATATCATTATGTAGGAAATCTATTTATCTTTATAATAAATATTTATAGTCTAAATTATCTTATGTATAACCCTATATTAAAAAATTTTATTTATTAAACATTGATTTTAACTATTTTAACTCTTCTTTAAATAAAATAATAATAAATGTCCTAATCTAGTCCAAGTGGACCTAAAGGGTAATATTTTATCCCTAAGGATGTTTTTTTGTCAAATTAAACTTATACAATAGAATTATTACATGTGTTAGGGTAATAATAATATCATTCTTACCCTTAATTACCCTATTTACTTTTAATCGTGGTAAATAAAAGTAAAAAGTTACTATTCACCAAAAATTATTTTTATCTTATTGAACCACATTTTACTCCTTGATGTTAACCGTATCTCTCTGACTTTCAAAATTCCACTCATAGAAGTAGTAAAATTAATTTTTATGTACATTTTCAAACTCTCTTAGGAGGTGGGTAAAAGACGGTGAAAAGTTCAATAAAATTTTTATATATCTAAAATTATTATAAAATGAATCCAATGTATTACTTTGAACATATATAGGTATTATATATCAACTTTCACATAAAATAAATTTAAATAAAAAAATAATTATTTAAATAAAAAGTCCGATTTTAAATAGTAACCGAGTGTTTTCACTATTCATCAAAAATTGAAAGTTTTCAGAAAAATACCAAAAATTCACCCTATGCTAATTTCGATATTCCGAATCCAAAAATGAAGTCCATTTTGAAAGATAAAATTTATAAAATTTCAAAAATAGGGTATTACTATTCATAACGGCTAGTTTTAATAATATACTAATAGCATATCGTTGTTTAGTGAAACTCGGTATTGCGTACAACGCAAGCTATCAAGGAAGGTCGCGATTGCGTGTAAAGCAAGACAAGATAGTGTTGTGTGTAGTGAAAGATTCCTTTAATGATGTATATAACATAAAAATAAAATATTTCTCATTAAAATCTCGCGTGTTACATTCTACCCCCCTTAAAATGAATTTCGCCCTCGAAATTCGTCACTTTGTAACAAACAGATGAGGATACCTCTCCCTCATCATATCGTCAAGCTACCATGTAGCTTCTTCTAATTGGTGGTTCCTCCATAAAACATTCACCAAGTGAGTGGTCTTGTTTCGTTGGACTTTTTCGCTACGATCTAGAATCTCTATCGGCTATTCTTCATAAGAAAGATCTTTCTCCGGTGGTACAACTTCTGACCTGTGTACATGTGAAGGATCGGGTATGTACTTTCTCAGGAGAGATACATGGAAGACATCGTGAACTCGAGAGAGATTTTATGGAAGCGCCAATTAGTAAGCTACCTTCCCAACACGATCCAATATTTTGAAAGGACCGATATACCTAGGGCTCAGCTTTCCCTTCTTTCCAAATCTTATTACTCTCTTCCAAGGAGAGATTCATAAGAACACTTTATCACCCTCTTCAAACTCAAGGTCTTTTCTTCAGTTATCGGCATAACTTTTTTGTCAACTATGAGCTGCTCTTATGTGTTGTTGAATAGATCTGACCTTTTCGGCCATCTCATCAACAAGATCAGGTCCTAATAGCTTTCATTCCCCATCTTCATCCCAGCAGGTTGGAGTCCTGCATTTCTTTATATGGAGAGCTTCATAAGGAGCCATCTAAATACTGGAGTGAAAGCTATTATTATAAGAAAATTCCAACAACGGTAGGTGTTGATCCCAACCACTATTGAAATACATAGAGCAAGATCTTAACATATCTTCTAGAGTTTGAATGGTTCTCTCAGACTGACTGTCTGTATGAGGATGATAAGCAGTGCTGAAACTCAACTCTGTTTCTAAAGTATGCTGAATACTTCGCCAGAACTTTGAGGTAAACCTCGGATCCCGATCAGATATAATGTAAAGTGGTACTCCATGCAATCTTACGACTTCCTTTACATACATCCTGGAAAGCTGATCCAGAGAGAAATCTTTTCTAATAGCAATGAAGTGTGCTAACTTCGTAAGACGATCAACTATGACCCAGATAACATTATTGCCTTTGGATGTTATAGGATATCCGGTGACAAAGTCCATAGTGATGTTTTCCAATTTCCATTCTGGTATGGGTAATGGTTGTAACATCCCCTTAGACTTCTGTCTCTCAGCTTTAACTTGCAGACAAACCAAGCATCGAGAGACATATTCAGCAACGTCTCTTTTCATTCCATCCCACCAGAAGTACCCTTTCAGTTCCCTATACATCCACATGATTCTAGGATGAATAGAGAATGAAGAACTATGAGCCTCATCCAGCAGCTCCTTTAATTCAGGGATGGGAGGAACACAAACCTGATTCCTGAACTTTATTATCTCATCATAATGAAGGTTGAATTCAAGAACATTTCTCACCTTCTTCTGTAACTATACATCTTCTTTCTATGCCTCTTTAATCTTCACATGTATAGATGGTTGAACATTCATTTGAGAAAGATAAGATTTTTCCCCTTCCATTATAATTCCAATATCCATCCTTTGTAAATCCATAAATATTGGATCTTTTGTGATCCTCATCATCGATAAGTTAGCATGGTCTTGTCGACTTATTGCATCTGCCACCTTGTTTGCTTTCCTAGGGTGGTAATGAATTGAGCAGTCGTAATCCTTAATCAACTCCAACCATCTTCTTTGGCGCATATTCAGCTCCTTTTGAGTGAAAATATACTTTAAACTTTTATGATCAGTATAAATATCACACCTTTCTCCATAAAGATAATCCCTCCAAATCTTTAATGCAAAGATTACCGCAACTAACTCCAAATCATGAGTTGGATGATTTTTCTCATTAATTTTCAATTTTCATGAGGCATAAGCTATCACCATATCATTTTTCATAAGAACACACCCTAGCCCCTTCTTGGATGCATCACTATAGATCTCAAACCTTTCTCCACTACAAGGCTGTGTGAGCACAGGTGCACTGGATAACCTTTTTTTAACTCCTTGAAATTCTCTTCACACTCCTCCGTCCAAATGAACTTTACTCCTTTTCGAGTCAAACTGGTGAGTGGATTAGATAATTGTGAAAAATATTTCACAAAACATCGATAATATCCATCCAAACCAATAAAACTTCGGATCTCAGTTACTGTTGTTGGTCTCGACCATCTTTCGATAACCTCTGTTTTTGCTGGATCCACAGATATCCCCTCTTTTGAGATTATGTGACCCAAAAATGAAACTTTTTGTAGCCAAAATTCACACTTGGTAAATTTGGCATAAATCTTCTCCATTCTCAGGGTCTTCAACACAATTCTAAAGTGATCTTCAAGTTCTTCCTTTCTCTTTGAATAGACAAGAATGTTGTCTATAAAGACTACCACAAACTGATTGAGATAGTCTCTAAAGACTCCATTAATTAGATCCATGAAGATAGCAGGGACATTAGTAAGACCAAATGGCATCTCTATAAATTCATAGTGTCCATAACTTGTACGGAAAGTCATCTTTGGTATATCCTCCCTTTTGACCCTTAATTGAGGATACCCTGAACGAAGATCAATCTTGGAAAATTATTGAGCTCCGTGTAGTTGGTCAAATAAGTCATCAATGCGTGGGAGAGGTTATTTGTTCTTGATAGTGATCTTGTTAAGTTCTCGATAATGAATACAGAGTCTCATTGATCCATCTTTCTTCTTAACAAACAGAACAAGTGCTACCCAAGGTGATGCACTAGGGCGTATGAATCCCTTATCAAGATTATCTTGGAGTTGCTTCTTCAATTCCTGTAACTCAATTGGGGCGATTCTATAAGGTGTCTTTGAAATAGCCAAAACACCCGGTACGAGTTCTATTGAAAACTCAACTTCATGATTTGGTGGAAGACCTGGAAATTCCTCTGGAAATACATCATAAAACTCTCGTACAATGGGAATATTCTTAATTGTGGGTTTCTCACTAACCATTTGAGATAAATAACCTTCATTTAGTGGAATCAAGACCCATAAGATGGAAGAAATTTCCACTGGAAGGTTATGTTCATCCTTACATCAATAGAAGATCATAGATTGATTTGGAATATGAAATGTGACTCCCCTTATTTGGAAATTGATATGAGATCCATATAAAGAAAGCCAATCCATGCCAAGAATCACATTAAATTCCACTATTGGAAGGATCACAAGATTTGCAGGAAGCACTTTCCCACAAACATCAATCGGAGAAGAATTGTCTACTTTTGATGCGAATGTTGTGCCATTAGGGGTTGTCACAAATAACTCAACATCTAATTTTTGAGGTAATACGGTGATAACCTTAGAAAATTCTTCAGAAATAAAAGAGTGGGTGGATCCAGAATCAAATAAAACATTTTCTTATTTAGAGTGGATGGTAAGTGTACCTTTCACCACTTCGTTATCGTACTCCACATTGCTGATAGAAATTGCAAGTGACATTCCTTTGTCTTTTTCCTTAAGAGTTTGTTGACATTTATCATCATCAACAACCCTTGGATTAGGTCATTGATTAGCATAATTCCCCATTTCCTTGAACTTGTAACATTAAAGTGTAGGAGGTGCACTCTATGTATCCTTTTCTTTGTTCGCATCACTAGACATCTTCTTCCCATCATTGCAGCATTCAAATGCCCGATGACCTTCCTTTCCACATTTGAAACATTTACTTATCCATTTAAGACAAATCTCTCCATATTTCTTTCCACACTTTGAGCATAAGGTAAAAATCATCTTCTTTTCAGTGTGCTCTTTAGATTTACCTTTGAATTCCAATTTCCTCTTCTTATCAAACCCATATGAATGATGGGTTACTCCAATCTCCATCTCAACCTTGAGAGCACATCGAACGATTTCCTCATTGATATTGAAGTCCCTTATGGCTAACGCCCTTCAAAGACTTGGTTTTAAGCCACTAAAGAATCAATCGATATTACTCTCAGGTTGGATAATAATCCCAGAAGCGTACCATGAAAATCTTCTAAAATTTGATTCGTAGGTAGCAACCGATTCATCATCCTTTTTCTTTAGTTTAAGAAACTCCTTCTCCATCTTTGTTCGAAGAATACGAGGTAAGTACTTATTGAAAAATAATTTCTTGAAATCATCCCATTCCATGGACTCAATTTCATCCCTTTTCCTCATATTCTTGATAAGATTCCACCATTGATTAGTTTCACCTTCCAAACGATATATTTCTAAGATGACTTTATCATGTTTAGATCATTGAAGAACTGAAAATATCTTTTTAGTGGTACTAATCCATTGTTCAGCCACTAATGGACCAGTAGACCCGCTGAATAAAGGTGGACGCTGCCTCATGAAGGATTCAACATAATGTTGCTCCTTCCTTTGCTCGTTTGGAATTCTTGCATGATTCATAGCTTGAGAATGTTGTGTGAGCATGGATACAAGATTTTTCATTCCATCTCCCATAACATTTGGTTACTCAGGGGGACGATCATTGCATTGCCTATCACATTCTGCGTTAACACGGTTCCTTCGTGATCCAGCTGTTGACTAAAACCAATAAGCATAGTGTGAGAAACACTAATAATAATAAGAAAACCATATAATCAAGAATAAAATTTCACACTTAAGGTCTTATCATAGGTTATTCATGGACATTTCTAAAACACTAAGATTTTTCTATGCTTAGATATATCCTTCGGGTTCTTACTAAGGCTTTCACATCCTAGTTTCCAAAGGTTGACTATACCCTTCCTCTGATACCAACTCTAACGACCCATACTTTACATACATTGTTAATAATTCAAAATTGAATCACACTTATTACAACATATAACAAAACCATGGTAGGACCGTATAGGTATAGTGTCTTTAGAAACTGTGAAACATAAACAACTGGTTCATAAAGCATCTACATTGTCTCCTATTTATTTCATCATATCTTGAGTCCCTTTTGGAATATCCTACTTAATAACCTTCATCCTGACCTGGGGAAAAGAAAACATACAAAAGGGTGATCTCAAATGCTCAGTAAGGGTAAACAAAAGAAATATCAATCACATCATATTCATAAGAACATATCATTTTGGAAATCTTAACCTGCAAAAGAGATCATAATTTCATAACATGGGATAAATCATAGTAGTGGAATGTAATCTCAATAATCATAACATAAAATATTAAACTTTGTGACATACATACATAATCATATAGAATCATTTCTTAGTTGTCAAGACTCATTTCCAAGAATATCTTAGCGGACAAAGTCCATTTCTAAACCGAGTTCACTCCTCGTTTCAGTCTTGTGTCACTGAACCGGATTAACCTGCCATTCCATCCATGTCTATCTCATGAGATATAAATCTTTACCCAATGCATTGGAGGGAGATATAGGTCCCACCCATCTCACAATGATACCACTCTTATGTGTGTCACAAGATCATAAATAATACATCATAGCATAACCCATGTAATAAAAATGGGATTCTTAAACATCATGCCATCATAACATAATCCATATAAGATAAAAGGAAATCATAAAAATAATTCCATCCTAATGTAATCAAATCAATGTAAAAAGAGGAATATAAATAGAACCCTATATTATCTTATATGGAAAATAATTTTGATAAAACACTTGAACTTCATTCTTGATGAAAATATCCTTTCTACTTTAAAAACATTTTTCCTTTATTAACATGTCATAAAGTTTTAAACTAAAAGAAGTTGATTAAAAATAAACATAAAAACTTGTAAAGGAAGCTTCATGGACATAATTTTCAAAAATCCATTCATGTCGTATAAGTTAAAGAAAAACATTCTTCTCATACTTTGGCCTGAAAAGTCAAAAAAGTACCTCGTACTAAAAACGAAAAAATATTCCTTTCATATCTTTTACTAAAAACTCACCGAAGGATAAAATTGGATTTAAACAATTGTAATAAGATAGAAATATTATTACATATGTAGGAAACATGGATGTGGATGATAAATATTCCTCAGTAAATTCTGAAGTATAAACAATCTCGGATAAAAATGAGATTGCGCGATTTTCCCTTACCTTAGGTCCGATTTGCTTCATACATGTCCGAAACTCTGGTATAATGATTTAAATAATGTTATTTACTTATTAAAGAATCATATGTATTGTTATAATATCATATATGGTCATATTCTTAGCTTCTTATTAGTAATATTTCATTGCTACTTGTTATTCGGGTGTTTATTGCTTTTTGTTCTTAAGCGTGTTCTGTCGAATAAATTCTTATTATTATTTTTAGGTTATAGATACCTCATTTACAGAATGGTATTAGTGTAATATATATCAGATTTATTCATTCAATTCATTTATATAATCATTATGCAATGAAGATCATGTAGAAAGAGTCGCATCACATTGTGGAGACGGTATTCCGTACGTACGCACGAGAAATGATATCGTTACCATGATCATGAAATTTTATTGAAGTGTATGTATAATATTTCAGAATAAATATCACTTTACAATAATCATATATAGTTATTATTTACACCATTATACCCATCCAAGTAACGTGGTGGTGGAAAACAGATTACACCATGGCGTGGAGCCGGTATTCCGTACGTATGCACGCGCAGTGATTTCGTTTTCCGTAGGATGGATAGAAGGTGAAATAGGGTTGCTTCAAATTTATAATAACATATCATTATATGAGTGATATTTATGTTATTAATTCATAATGAAACAACTAAATAAGATGAAGTAGAAGAAGAAATAAAGTTTAAAGAATCGGTAATGGATATTAACTCTTCTTTGAAGCGCCTCTTCTTAACCTCCTCTTCGGGCACTAAAGATGGTCTTTGAAGAAGACCAGGACCTCTAGGATGTTTCTAGGGAATTTGATAAGGGAAATGGCCAGGTTTTGGCCGAGATTGAAGGCTCAAAGTGGTGTGAGGTGGAGAGGGAGTAGGTGCCCTTTTATAAGGGAGGAGAGGGGCACCTTAGGAAAACCTTAAAATATTATTTTATAATAAAGTCATATTCGGTTTTTAATAGCTCCAATTTGATTTATTTGGAAGCTAAAGTGGGGATGGGTTGAGATCCTCTCAACCAATAGATTTTATACAAGTTTAGGTGACTATTGTAACCTTATCATTTAGATTTAACTCTAAGTTAAATAATTTATCTTTTACCGTGTCTTCTTGTTTTCTTACACTATATGGTTAATAAACTCACTATAACAATCCAAAAGAATCCCAAGTTGTCAATTATTAATATATATAACCTTATATAAGTCATTTTTTATAACCTTATATTTTTAGAAATAAAATAACAATTAATAATATAATATTTGTTTTAAAAACTATTTTATGTCATTTTTGACACTATTTGGTATTTGATTTTTGTGAAAATCATAACAGCATGATTAGTTCGAAAAAAGTTAATTAAATCAATAATAACATGTCATATGATCCTATAAAATTAGTGTAATTCATAAAAAGTCTCAAATTACATTTATTTGGGTATTTATAATATCAATTATGTTATTATTTCATTAATAAGGTTATTACTCCATCATCATTGTGTCATAAATAAATTAAATTATTTAATATATAAAAATTATAAATAAAATACCATTATGTTGGAAATCTTTTTATATTTTAATTAATATTTATAGTCGAAATTATCTTATCTATAACCCTATATTAAAAATGTTTTAGTTATTAAACTTGGATTTTAACTATTTTAACTCTTCTTTAAATTAAATAATAATAAATGTCCTAATCTAATCCAAGTGGACCTAAAGGGTAATATATTATCCCTATGGTTGTTTTTGGTCGAATTACACTTATCCAATAGAATTAGGACATGTGTTAGGGTAATAATAATATCATTTTTACCCTTAATTACCCTATTTACTTTTAACTGTGGTAAATAAAAGTAAAAAGTTACTATTCACCAAAAATTATTTTTATCTTATTGAACCACATTTTACTCCTTGATGTTAACCGTGTCTGTCGGATTTTCGAAATTTCACTCATAGAAGCGGTAAAATTAAGTTTTATGTAAATTTTCAAACTCTTCTAGGAGGTGGGTAAAAGGCGGTGAAAAGTTCAATAAAAGTTTTATATATCTAAAATTATTATAAAATGACTCAAATGTATTGCTTTGAACTTATATAGGTATTATGTATCAATTTTTACCTAAAATAAATTTAAATAAAAAATAATTATTATTTAAATAAAAAGTCAGTTTTTAAATAGCAACCTAGTGTTTTCACTATTCATCAAAAATTGAAAGTTTTCAGAAAAATAACAAAAATTCACCCTAGGCCAATTTCGATATTCCGAATCCAAAAATTAAGTCCATTTTGAAAGATAAAATTTATAAAATTTCAAAAAGTGGGTATTACTATTCATAATGGCCAGTTTTAATAATATTTTAATAGCATATTGTTGTTTAGTGAAACTCGGTATTGCGTACAATAAAAGCTATCGAGGAAGGTCATGATTGAATCTAAATCAAGCCAAGCTAGTGTTGTGTGTAGTGAAATATTCCTTTGATGATGTATATAACATAAAAACAAAATATTTATCATAAAAATATGGGGTGTTACATTTTCCCTGATGATGTTTCGAGTCTACCTTCTCGCGGAGAGGTGGACTTTTATATTGACTTGTACAGTGGGATGACACCAATATCTACAACAGCATATCAGATGCCTCTCACGGAGCTTCATGAGTTGTGGTTACAGCCAGAGGACTTGTAGGGAAAGGGAGTCATCCGGCTAAGTTTTTCACCTTGGGCAACCCCAATTCTGTTTTCCAAGAAGGAAAATGGGAGCTTGAGACTTTGTGTCAACTACCAAAACCCGAACCAGTTGACCATGTAGAACAAGTACCCACTCCCTAGTATTGAAGACCTATTTTATCAGCTGAAGGGAGAACAGTGGTTTTCGAAGATAGACCTTAGATTAGGCTATCACCAGCCCAGAGTGCGAGACGAGGATGAGCAGAAGACGGCCTTCATATGTCGGTATGGCCATTACGAGTTCTTGGTTATGCCATTCAGCATGACCAGCACTCCATAAGTGTTCATGGGACTCATGAATAGGATCTTTCAGCCATACCATTATCGCTTTGTAGTGGTCTTTATCGACGATATTCTCATCTACTCGACTACTGAGAAGGGGCATGCCTAACATTTGCCGGTAGTACTGGACACACTCTGAGAGCACCAGCTTTATGGTAAGCTCTCGATATGCCAGTTCTGTATCTGAGAGGTTTATTTTCTAAGTCATGTAATATTGGAGGCTGGTGTTGCAATGGATCCAGTGAAGATTGAGGCGGTACTTACTTGGGAGCCACAGAGGAGTGTGACGGAGGTACGGAGTTTCCTCGGTTTGTCCAGATATTACCGAAGGTTTGTGCTAGACTTCTTCAGAGTTTCAGCACCACTATCATCCTTGACAAAGAAGGGGAAACCCTTCTTGTGGCCAGAGAGATGCCAGCATAATTTTCAAGAGCTGAGGTAGAGGATCACTAGTGCACCCATCTTGAGGCTGCTGGAGGTGGGCGTTGGGTACATAGTCTACTGAGACGCATCAGAGACCAGACTCGGATGTTTCCTGATGCAGGAGCGAACATTGATCGCATATGGTTCTTGACAGCTGAGATAGTATGAGAAAAAATATGCTACCCATGACATAGATTTAGCAGCAGTGGTCTTCGCCTTGAATATGTGGCGACACAGTCTGATGGGTGAATATTTTACAGTGTACTCCGATCACAAGAGTCTCAGGTATATCTTCTCTCAGAAAGACCTGAACATGAGACAACAACATTGGATTGTGTTCCACCCGGACTATGACATCGACATAGTCTATACTCCTAGAAAGGGGAATGTTGTTGCAGATTCACTCAGCAGGTGATCTGGTATACAACTCTTAGGTGAGGCGATGAAGCAGCTGTCCACTTTACAGATATCCTTTGTGGATAGAGATGGAGCATCTTTTCTATAGTCTCTTATAGTCACTCCCCCAATTCGTCAGTGAGTCAGGGAGGCACAATGTGGGGATGCTGACTGTGAGGCATGACGTGCTCAGATATCCAGAGGACATGTACCTAATGGATTTTTCTAAAGGTGGGGAGAATGCCATCCTCTTTAGAGGACGTACCATGGTACCATTGTCACTTCAGGAGGAATTGTTGAGGGAGTTCCACACATCCCCTCTAGCGGAACCTCTAGGAGTGGAAAAGATGTACCAGGATCTCCGACGGTAGAACTGGTTGATGGGAATGAAGAAAGCGGAAGCAGATTTTGTTTCTTGATGCCTCACTAGTCAGCAAGTGAAGGCGGAGCATCAGGTACAAGATTGGTTCAGCCTTTAGAGGTCCTAGAGTGGAAGTGGAATGAGATATCCATGGACTACATGATAGGACATCCATGTAAATCCAGGGGAAATGACTTGATTTGGGTGATCATCGACCAACTCACCAAGTCAGCCCACTTCCTACCGATCAAAGAGCAGGGTTCAGTAGAGATCTTGGGACACCTCTATGTGCAAGAGATTGTGAAGATACATGGATTACCCTCGACGATTTTCTCTGATCATGATGCACGTTTTACTTCCCGGCTATGGAAGGGTTTGCAAGAGGCTTTCAGGATGCAACTTCTTTTGAGCACTGCCTTTCATCCTCATATGGATGGTAAGACTGAGCAGACCATTCAGACCCTCGAGGACATTCTACGTGCTTGTGTCCTTGACTTTGGTCATAGCTGGGAGGATCACTTTCATTTGGTGGAGTTTTCACACAACAACAGCTATCACTGCACCATGGGGATGGTACCTTTTGAGGCGTTGTATGGGTGACCTTGCATATCACCTTTATGCTGGACTGGCCCAAGGGAGCCAGCACTAGTGTGACCAGAGATGGTACAAGCTACCACAGAGAAGGTGAAGATCATCCGAAAGCAGATGAAAACTACACAGAGTAGGCAGAAGTCGTATGTTGAAAATAGATGGAGACCTCTGGAGTTTGAAGATAGTGACCACGTCTTTCTACGGGTCTCAACTTGACGAGGTTTGTGGAGATTTGGCCGAGATGACAACTTATTTCTGAGGTTCATCAGACCTTTTTAGGTCCTCGGTAGAGTTGGCGAGGTGTCATACCACTTAGCTCTTCCACCATAGTTGCACCGGGTGCATGATGTCTTCCATGTATCTCAGCTGAGGAAATATGTGCACGACCCTTCTCGTATCATTGACCATGGCGAGCTAGACGTCGACAATGGGGCGACTTTTATGGAGGTTCCAACAGAGATTGAGGATCGACCGGGTTGGGTCCTTCGTGGACGGTCGATACCTTTGGTGCACGTTCGCTGGTAGCACAGGAACCTCCAGGAGATCACATGGGGGTGGGAGGCTCAAATGCGTGCTTAGTACCCCCACTTGTTACCTTAGTTTGAGTTGTCGCATATCGGGATGTAAAGTCTTGTGGTGGGGAGAATGTAAAGACGCAAAATTTCAATTTAATTTTTTTTAAATATATGGGAATTTTATGAGTCTGTGAAAATTTACGGCACGTGAAACCGAGACCCAGAGTGCCCGGAATAAATTTCTGAACTTTTTTCAGGTACGTTCAGTAAATGTGCGAGTGGTTTTTTCTAACTATTGAACCGATGCTCAGAATTGAAATCTGAGGGCACCGTTGAACTTCCAGAACCGATATTCTCTTACGGAGACATTCACCTCGACGGATGTTGGTTGAGGGTGAAAGATAGTTTTTGGGTTCTTTGTCGAAATAATAAAATAAAATAAACACACATTTTATTTTATTTGTTGTAACCACTCCATGTGGAAGTTGGTAGTGGGGACCACCAAACCATAACGTACCATGAGAGGTTATGGTGGTGGGGACCACCCGATCCTAACCTCCCATGAGAGGTTACGGTGGTAGCGACCACCCGAGGAATAAATATCTTGAACTCCCTATTAAATGGTGAGAAACCTCTTGAGCTCCCCATAATATTTTATGCCACATTCCTTTAATTAATTTTGTTCCAACCCTTCCCTACATTAATTTAGCCAATTTGAATTTTTAAGCCCACAAACTAAATAATAGATACCATAATCTATTATTTTGGGGCTACCTATTCATTTTTGTGAAATTGGGAGAGGAGAGAGCCTAGGGAGAAATAAAGTTCTCCAACGAAGAACTTCACCTCCCAACGAAGAATGATCCGCCAACGAAGAACGCCAAACTCGACTTCGAACTTCTTCCTCGGGACTTCTTCCGACGTGGGACGTCTTCATCTACGATGAATTGACATCCGTACTTTCTTCTCACGCCAACATCAATGAACAACCCCAGGTAGGGGTTTATTTTGAATGATTATATATTTTACCCATGTTCTTCCATTCTAAAACAAGGAACACGGAACAAATTTCTAATTAGTTGATCCACATATGTTTTATTTTGTGGGTTTAGAGAATAAACATTGTGGGAGGTTTTGATGTTCTTCTTTATTGTTCTTGATGAGCCATATTCTACCACCCTAACGCAGAGAGTACGGACCAAACAGACAAGGCCCGACCCCTCTGCAAATATTGTGATGATTTTTGGTGTTGAACATGACGAAGGTGCCAACGCAACACCCTCGCCCCGCAGCCGCCGCTGCCTCGCGACCTTTGTGCCCCGCAATCCGCCACCTGCCGCCCCATCATCGGCTGAGCCACCACCACTGTCCAGGTCGAGCCATCGTTCACCGAATGTCGTCGTCCATCAAGCCACCACTGCCGGACCTCCATCCCGCGGCCAAACCACCGCCCCCGCATGGCCGTACCACCCCCACGCGGTTGGACCGCTGCCCCGCGGCCGGACCGCCGCCCCGCGGCCGGTGCGCCCCATACGGCCGGTCCGCCACGCCGCTGCCGGACCGCTGACCCGCGGCCGGTCCGCCCCCCCACGGCCGGTCCACCGCCTCACTGCCAGACCGCCCTCCCGCGGCCGGACTGCCTCCCTGAGACTCTACCGCCACCCCCGTGGTCTGACGTCGCCCTTGGCTGATCCGCCCCGTGCCCTCACGGTACTAATCGGCCGAGCCTCCCTCACGACACCCTCGTGGCCTTCACGGGCCAGGCTGGACCCAGCGAGTCAGGCGAGGTCGACACGAACTAGGTCGGTCTAGGATAGGTCGGGCCAGGTAGGTCCGACGAGGTCGGACCGGACCCGGACCCACTATGACCCATTTACTTTCTTTTAGCCAAAACTTTGGCACCAGACGTCTGTTTGATGAACCGTCAGTGGCGTTGGTAATCATGGAGGGAGACAGTCCATTTGAGCGATACCCCACTGTGTTTTGGATTAAGATGGTGATTGATCAGGTTGGATCGAGACGTAGCCACCACCACCGGACCGCCATCCTGCGGTTGGACCACCGCCCTATGGTAGGACCGCCCCCACATGGCCAGACCGCCGCCTGCCGCCGGATGGCCCCTGTGCGGCTCGAAGCGGTCAGACCTCCTCTCTGTGGCCGGATCTTCAGCCCGCGGAGGCACCGTTGCCCCACGGCCGGAACCCCCCCCCCCCCCCCCCCACGGCCGGAACACCACCTCGCCGCCGGACCGGCTCCCCACGGTCGGACGGCCACCACGCGGTCTCGCACCGCCCTTGGCCGAGCAGCCTCGGGCTAGGCTGAGTCGTCCCGTGCCCTTGCAGTAACCCTCACCCGGCCCACCCTCTCAGCCCCATCACAGCCCTCATGGGCTGGGCCAAATCCAGCGAGTCAGGCCGGTTCGGGCTGGGTCAGTCCGACAGGGTCAGACCAGACCCGGACGAACTATGACCAATTTACTTTCTTTTGGCCATAACATTGGCATGGGACGTCCGTTTGACAAACCGTTAGTGGTGCTAGAAATATTGGAGCGAGACGGTCCCTTTGAGTGATATCCCACTATCTTGTGGATTAATATGGACAACAGTTAGGTTGGATCAAGAACGAATCCAACTGGGCCCCCGGGACAAAAAGGCTAATAACTCACAGACCGGGCGTCCGATTGACGCGCTGTCTGTTACGTTGAGATCCCTATGACATGGCAGACCTTTGAAATACTTATTCATGGGGCTTATTGGTAGTTGGAGTATCGACCAGTAGCTTGTGGAGCAGATCCTCTCGGAGACGACCAAACAAAGTGCGGAGACCTAGTGGCTGGATGAGACATGACGACTGTTGACTGTTTCGACTCGGAGTGACTCGACATGCACAGTGGGGAGTGTATTGGTGATGTGGAAGACCCATGGTGGGGAGCGCCTTGGTGGTGCAGAAGACCCACATTACTCGACAGGAGGAGTACCTTAGCAGGCCTTGAGGGGGAGCGCCTCTATGTGACGCGTCAGACCCACGGTACTCGACAAGAGGAGTACCTTAGCATTCCAAGGTTAGTAGGAAGCACCTCTGTGTGACGTGGCAGACCCACTGTACTCGATATAGGAGGAGTTCTCTAGCAGCTGAGGTGTTCGACATTGTGACCTGAAATGTTACTTGTTACTACCCAATGAATAAATCCTGGTTTGAGCTGAGTCAGTACCTCTGTGTTTTCCTCATGATTGAGATGGATCACTTGATAACTTCGATATATGTATGGGCATATACCTAATTAAGGTTGTCTGTTGATTTCATACTTTGGGGTTTATCCTTGGTGGATTTTGTGAGACCTTGAGGGTCTCGTGGTCCCTACTGAGTATCTTTATACTCACCCCTGCATGGGTTATGCCTACACCATGTTGTATTGGATACAGACGACGAATAGTGCTGACTGAGGCTGAGAGTACCAGGACTGGACGGTAGCTAGAGGTAGACTATACGGTGTGTCGGTAAGCAGAGAAGACGAGTGGATGTGGAGTGCTGAGGAGGTGATCGGTACCTACCCTTCAGGTCGAAACCTCGGAGGATGATCCAGTAGCTGTCTTTTCCCTTTTCTTTAGTTGTATTGTATCTCATTTGTACTTGTACATTCCAGTTGGGCTTGTATTCTGACCCCTTTTTTCTTACTGCACTCACCCAGTTTACAGTTCAGTTTACTTGCGTTCCTATTTTTCTATATTCTTGGTTACGTGTGCTTACAGGTTATAAAGGCAATGCCTTCTCAGTTTTAGAGAATATGCCTTCGGTGCTAGTCGCTAACCCCTGGCCTATAGAAGGTGGGATTGGGGTAGTCACGACACGGGCCCCATGGGACGGTTCGTGACATGTTTCTTCCAATATAATACTCAAAATGAAACCATGGGTTTCTTTGAAATCTTACACTGCACACAATATTGAGTTATACAAAAAATAATATGATAATATTATTATTTTAAATGGTAGTTAACGAATAGCCATTGTATTGGTGGGAATTAACAAAACTAACTAAAATATGATTAAACATGTTTATCAAATATTTTTACATTTATCCAATAAATTTTAGTGGCTTTTAATAAGAATGAATCTGATTTTAAGCATGAAATACTTAAATATTATTTAAAAGGTCGATTTAACAGATTTTATAGAGAACCCTTTTTAAAACCAATTTTTTGTCACTTTTATATTTTCTATTTGACAAAAAAATTTCTTTAGAATCGTGACATCAAAATTTACTTTGGGTAAATTTTTGGTATTTTTCTGATAACGTTCATTTTTTAATGAATAGTGAAATTTACTACATTTTAATTCAAAACTGCCTTATAATCTAATTTATTTATATATTTATATTGTAATTTTAAATGGTTTTAAAGTATAATTGGATTATATTTTTATCATATAATATTATGTTGTTTATTGGAAGTAATTTTTCTTTGAAGTTGGACATAAATGCATGTCAATATTTTGGTAGTTCTTACATCTTAAAATCACATTTTTTGGGTTGGACAATGGGATTTAATTTTAAATTAATTTGTAAAAATTATGTGTTTTTAATTTGGAAAAATGGATTCCATATTAGGTATCAGGAGGTCCAAATTGAGTAAATAGGTAAATTTTATTTTTTAGAAATTCTGAATAGTAACTTCAGTAAATATTTTATTTACCATGATTAAACGGTAAATCTGGTAAATAAGGGTATAATAATATTAAATTACCCTAACACATGTCCTAACCCTATTTTATGAGATATTTCCGACCATGGGCACCCTTGGGTCGATTTTAGGACCACATTAAGCAACTTATGTGGGAAAATGACCTTTAATTACTTTTAATTTAATGTTAGGGAAAATATAACATAAACATATATCTTTGACTAAAACAATTTTTATATGTGGTTATATAAGTTATTTTTTCGACTATAAATTTTATTTAGAAATATAAAATGATTTACTACATAATGGTATTTTTTTAATTTCTATACGTCAAATAAATAAATTTATTTATGACACAATGACGATGTAGTGTTTACATTATTGATGAATGTTTTAAATAAATGAGATTATAAAAATTAAAATAAATTTATTTTGAAACTTTTTAATCCATAAACTAATTTTATAGATTATTGTGACTTTTTATTTTTTAATTAATTAAGGTTGTTTGAAATAATCAAGTTGTTTTAAATTTTTTAAAAAGTCAAGATATGAATAGTATATAAATTAATAACAATGAGTTTTTAAAACAAATATTATTTTATTATATGATATAATAACCCTAACAATATAATACTCTTCTAAATTACTTAGATAAGGTTGATAATATCATAAATGATCCACCTATGTTTGGATATGAATTTTATGGTAACTATATTAACCATATATTATGAATATACAAGAAGACATGGTAAGAGTTAAATTTGTTAACTAAGGGTCAATGCTAAATGATAAGGTTAAATATGAAACCAAAACTTATCTAAAACCTATTGCTTGATAGGATTTAGAACAATAGTCATTTAAAATCCTAATTTAATTAGTTATGCACCTTTTGAAACCTAAAATAATTTTATAATAAAATAATACTTTTAAACCTTCCTAAAGAGCCCCTCCTCCCACTTATAAAAGGCCATCACCTCTAAACCTTACTCACACATCTCAAGCTTCTTTCCTCATCAAAATTCTACTCAAATAATATCCCAACATATATATCTTCTTCTTAAAATCCATTACCTATGAAGAAGGCAATTCAAGAAGGCCTTTTAACTTAAATCAAAAGGAGTTGCCTGATTTGAGGTAATGTCTTCTCTCAAACTTCTTCCATTTATTTTCCTTATCCGACCCCCTAAACTCTCTTTATTCTATTATTTTATGAAAAAATCAGTATATTAAATATTATATGATATTTTTATGATAATTATTCTATCTTCACTCACACACACCTCCATCTAATGGATTTTTAACATATTGTTTCTATAAACGGTGAACTACTCTCTCCTGAAACGATGATTGTTAAATTATCTCCTACAACCTCTCATGGTGGCCATTATGATGGCACCAAAATTATATATGATATATTTGATATTTATTTTATTTATGTTCTTTTTTAACTATCATTTATAACATACCTTTATGCTTTTCATGTGGTATAATTTCGATAATTTCACTTAAGTGTGGAATACCGCTCCCTCAAAGTGATATGAATCATTCATGCTATACATGGAATGTATAAAGGTTGAAATTAATGAAATTATGTAACATATATAACCTTTATATTATAATTTAATTATTATATACCTATTTATTGTTAATTTTTCATTCCTTTAAATATGAAAAACAAATGAAGTAGTGTTCATGGATACTTACGGCTTACCGTCTCCATGAACGGTGCATTTCATTCCTTATATCCAAATTTTATGGACTATTATAAATAAATATATACTGGATATAAATACATATATACTATATATTTATTATATTTAAATTATGAATAATATTTTGGAGATAATGGATTTTTGACCACATGGTAAATTTGTAATTATAACATGTTTATTTTTGACTCAAGTACCGAACATTGACAAAACGACCATTATGATTTTGAATAATTATATGATTTTTATAGCAAGGTAATAAGTGATATAAAATGAATAATAAACATTAAAAATGTTATGAATCATGTAGAAATTATCTTAAGTTTATTATTCAGGAAAAACAAGGAACATACCTGACAAGTCTGACTCAAGGTAAGGGAACCTTTCACCCTCCTCTTTTAGTCAAAGACTTCTTTTAAGTTATGTATTTTAATTTCCATTATATTATGTTGGGATATGTTCTAATATATACTTATTTATATATATTTTATTTTCAGGTGATGAGATACCCTTTTCTCTCTTGTCAACTCATTTTTTGAATTTTTAAGTGACGTTGGTAGGCTGCCGAATTTTAGTAAGGGACTTCGTCTCAATCTCCTTTCATTGAGGAATACATTTATTTATACATGAAATTATTTTATATGGTTTATAAACCAATTTTTCTTTTAATTTCATTCAAATGTAATATTTTTTCTATGAATATTTTTACTAAATGACAAAAATACTGTTTATTTTTAACATACACGGTGACAGTGACCTTTCCGCCACTGTGAGTATTATTTTATATTGGGAATTCTTAACAATCTATAATGTTTTTAAAAGGAAAATAAATAACATATACCCTTTTTTCTTTATTTTTTTATTATTGAAAATGGTTTTGATAATTGATTTATTAGGTCAATATAGTGAATTGATATCTTGTGATTGTAATATGGAAATTCTATCTTTACTTTATACATGTTCATGTGTTATGATTATGTTATGGTTATTGGGAATTGTTTACATATATGGGTGGTTATATGATAAACCTAGGGTGGGTGAGCCTGATATAGCTCTCAAATTCATTGGCTAACGTGACGGAGGTAAACATTAATGTTTCTCCTAAAGGATTTAGGGAATATAATATGATGGGTATTCCAAACGTAACTCCCTATGTAGCTATGAAATCTACAATGTAAGTATGTTATGTATTCCACAAGTTACCTTTGTGATTTATGATTTCTATGTGTTATTCATAAATCTTATTATTTCATGAGTTATGTAAAAGATATATTCTTTATGATTGAAAATTATGATTTTGTGATTTATATGTATTCATGGACTAATGTTTTCTTTCATTATTTTGTATCCCTTACTGATCATTTTATGCTCATTCCATGTTTTTGAAATATTTTTTACAGTGTATAGGGAAGGATAAGATAAAGGAAGTATTCATGAAGATTTATATCAATAAAAGAACTCTAGTTTTATTTATGGAGTTTTATTATTGTGAAAAACATTGGAAATAGTAGAAGTGTCTAATTTTTAATTTTTGGTATGTAATGTAATAGTTACGATCTAATTATCTAAAGAACTAAACATGAAAAGATACAAAATGTGAATTATTGACTTAATTCAAAATTATGTAGTGTTTTAAGGCTGGGGCATTATAATTGGTATCACAGGTCGGTTTAGATAACTTTAGAGGTTAGGGTGTCATTTAAGAATAAGTGACATACCCATAATGGTTAGCATATTAGAAAGAGTTATAGTTATTTTAGATAAATAAATTGAGTTTAAGATTACATGAATAAGTATATATTAGCATTTACCCTCCTCATAAGATATTATATGTTTATTTTACTGATATAATCACTCTAACCTTTTTGGTTTTAGTAAATTGATAGACCTATAAGGCAAAAAAATAACAAAGGATGTGAAGGAAACTATGGTGGTTTTATGAATAAGCAACTAAATGAAATAACAGCTGCAGTGAGAACTCTTGTTGTTATTCATAAACAACTATTTGGAGTCATGATTGACAACATTAACAATAATGATTTTTATAAGGCATAATATATGCGAGAAATGAATCCCTATAAAAGTTCAGGTAATAATCATAAAGTTAAGTATGTTCAAATAACTATGTTTCAAGGATTTGGAATAAAACACTTAGGAAAATTCTTCATTGGGATGATAATATTTTTCAGATGTGGTAATGAAGGTCCTAAATCAATAACCTTCCATGGAAAAAGGAAGCATTTAGTTGACTCCATAAAAGGGAAGGAAGTTATTTCTAAGGGATCAATTGAATGTTTTAAATGTGGTGTGCATGGTCATTATACAAATATATGTCCTATGAAGAAGGTTCGGGAATGGGATCATTAGGATCTTACAAATATATGTTCACCAATTCCTAATTCCATTCCAATTGAATATGAGGAAACTAAAATTAATCTATGAAAGGTATGGATTATTTCTTAGCTCATGTTTTGACATTATTGAATCTTAGGACATTATCAATAATTTTTTTTGTAGGAAAGAATTATAAAATAATAATATGGAAAAACATGGATAAAGGATCATGAAGAATATTTGATGATTAAGATGTCTACATTTTAGGAACTGAAGAGTTATGTTGGATATATGGATGATGATTTGATGGGATTACTTTTGAAGACTTTTAATATTTGTAACCCATAATATTTTTATATAAAAATTTTAATTTAGGAATAATTCTATTTTATTTTTTGGATGTAGTTTTGTAGAACCATTATGTTTTATATGATCCTTGAATTTGAGGCAATTACGGGTTATTACTTTTTGAGATGAAAAATGATAATTATTAGATAACCTTTGAGTTTAAAATTTGTTATGGTTATTTTTTAGGAAATTATTTCATTTTTGTGAGTGTTGTAAGAATGAGAGGGTTTTATAAAAAGGACAACTTGTAGGATGGGTGAAAAATCGTCACGTCCAGCTAGTCCACAGTAATCGAACACACAACTGAATGGTGACAAGGGCACATCGCCTACCACTGACCTATGTAAAGTCCCTGGTTAGTACAACTTATTCTTTTTTTTTGTTTTATAGATCAAGAATAAGTTGATTTTAGAACTTATGTTTTATAAAAGGGATATATTTAGTATATGAAAAATATTTGTTGATTAAGTGATAAAGGTTATTTTGGAATATGTTCTATCTTTTGAGGAACACTTTATGATTAAGTAAAATAAAATACTATGGTATCTCATTGAATGGTCTTTGTTGAAATTTTGGTATTTTTTGTTCAATTTTGGAGATTAAGAGTAGTATTTCTTTTTATAATGGATTATCCTTTTGGGGGATTATTTGATCTCTTACTAACCATTTTTGGTTTTGGTTGATGTCTAGAGATATGAGAAACATATAGTTTATCTTTTATGTATTATGTGATTCTTAGAAGTTGATTCTAGTGATTCAGATGTGACCAAGTCATCTTGAATACTCATCATTTGAATAAAAGATGAGTTTGTGGTAGAAATTTGATTAAGGATGAAACACAAGAATTCAATTAAGTATATTTACTTATGATCATAGTCTATGTAGTAATAAAATTCTTCAACTCTATGAAAATAATATTGAAGAAAAATTGTTATACGCTTTCTTTTATCATAATACTTTTACCCAACCACAAATTTATGGTATTGTGGTGGTTAACTTTCGGCGACTAGGTTCTCTATCACTCTCTATTAATCTATGAGAGTTAGTGTCTCTTCCATATCCATGTTTTCATACACAGAATCCTAGAATGTGTTATCTTGGTTTACCTTTTTTAATTATCTTTATTTCTTTTAAACTGATAGTCTTATTGACCCTTTTTCCAATGTTGGACTTTCAATGAAATTTCCATGCACAATTTTAAAATTGTGAGGACACAATTTCTAAAAGGGGAGAAGGATGTAACGACCTAAGTATTTATAGAATAAAACGTTTTGATTTCTTTTAATACTTATGGAAATGATATTAATTTTACATTAAAGGGGATGCTTCTTCCAATAGCGTACTCAGCACACAAAAAAAGGTTTCTTTGAAATCATACACTGCACACAACATTGAGTAATACCAAAAAAATTATATAATACTATTATTATTATAAATGGTTGATAACACAGAGCCTTTGTATATGCAGGAATGAACAGAACTGACTAAAATATGATTAGAAATGTTTTATATATATTTTTTAAATTTATCAAATAAATTTTAGAGGCTTAAAATAAGAATGAACGTAATTTTAAGCATGAAATACTTTAATATTCTTTAAAAGGTCGATTTACCGCATTTTGATGGAGAAACATTTTTAAATCTAGTTTTTGTCACTTTTATATACACTATTTGAAAAAATATAATTCTTCTTTATAAGTGGGAAATCTAAATTTACTTTGGGTGATTTTTTGGTATTTTTATCATAAATTTTATTTTTTAATGAATAGTGAAAAATACTGCATTTTAATTAAAAACTGCATTTTAATCTAATTTATTTATGTAGATAGATTATACTTTTAATTAGTTTTAAAGTTTAATTAGATTATATTTTTATCATTTAATCCAATTTTGGTCATTTTAAGTAATTTAACTTTGATGTTTGACAAAAATTCATGTCAATCTTTTGGTAGTTTTTACTTCTTAAAAACTCGCTTTTCGGTTTTGACAACAAGAATTAATTTTATATTAATTTCGGAAACTTATGTGTTTTATATTTGGAAAAATTTATTCCATATTAAAAATAATGTTTTGAAAATTGTGTATATAGGTAAATTTTATTTTTTAGACATTATAAATAGTAACTTCAGTAAATATTTTATTTATCGTGGTCAAAGGGTAAATCTGGTAAATAAGCGTAAGCAATAATATTATAATAATATTAAATTATCCTAATACATGTCCTAACCCTATTGGATGAAATATTTACAACCATGGTCACTCTTTTTTTTATATTTTAGGACCCCATGAAGCCACTTGTTTTTGAAAATGATATTTAATTACATTTAATTTTAAGTTAAGTAAAATATAACATAAACATATATATTTTAATAAAAAAATTATATGGGGTTATATAAGTGATATTTTTAACTATAAATAGTAATTATAAAGATAAAATGCTTTTATACATCATGGTATTTTATTTATAATTTTTAGATATCAAATAAATATATTTATTTATGACACAATGATGATGTAGTGTTTACCTTACTAATGAATGTTTTCAATAAATGGGATTATAAAAATTAAAATAAATTTATTTTGAAATTTTTTATTCCACACAATAATTTTATAGATAATTGTGACTTGTTATATTTTAATTAATGAAGGTTGTTTGAATTAATCAAGTTGTTTTATATTTTTAAAAAATTCATGATATGAATAGTGTATAAATTTTCATATATGAGTTTTTAAAACAAATATTATTTTGTTAAATGAAATAATAATTTTAAAAATATAAGATTCGTCCAAATGACTTATATAAGGTTTATAAAATCATTAATAAACCATTTTTTGTTCCATTGGCAGTTTATAGTAACTATATTAACCATATAGTACGAATATACAAGAAGACATGGTAACAATTAAATTAGTTTACTAAGGGTTAAAGCTAAATGTTAAGGTTAAATATGAAACCAAAACTAGTCTAAAACCTATTTGTTGAGATTATTTAGAAAAATAGTAATCTTATCTTATAATTTAATGAGTTATGGACCTTTTGAAACTGAAAATCGTTTAATAATAAAATAATACTTTCAAACATTCCTAAAGAACATCTCCCCCCTTATAAATAGCCATCACCTCTAACCCTTTCTCAAACCTCTCATGCCCCTTGTATTGTCAAAAATATAAGAACATATGCTCCCATCATCCCTATATTCCTCCTAAAATCCTTTCCTTATGAATAATTCTATTAAAGAATACCTTTTAGCTTAAATCAAAAGGAGTTTCCTGATTTGAGGTAATGTCTTCTCTCAAGCTTCTTCCATTTATTTTCCTTCTTCAACCCCCTAAACTCCATTTATTCCATTATTTTATAACAACAAAAGTATATCCAATATAATAAGATGTTGTTATGAGAATTATTAAATCTACACTCACACACACCTCTATCTAATGTTTTTAAAACGTACTATTTCTATGGACGCAGAACTACTACCTCACAAAACGATGATTGTTCTATTATCTCTTACCGCCTCTCATAGTGGCCATTATGATGGAACTAAAATTATATATGATAATTATGATATTTTTTATCTTTATTATTCTATAATTATCATTTATAACATAAATATATACTTTTCAGGTTGTATAAATATAATAATTTCATTTGAGGAAGTGTGGACTACCCTCCCCTTAAAATTATATGACACGTTCATGCTATACATGGAACCTATAAAGGATGTAATTAATGAAATTATGTAACATATATAACCTAAATATTTTAATGGAATTATAATAAACCTATGTATCATTAATTTTTTATTCCATTAATTATGAAAAAGAAATGAAAGTAACATTTATGCGTACCTACGACTTAGAGTCTCCATGAACGATGCATTTCATTCCTTACGTCCAAATGTTATGGACTATTCTAAATAAATATATATTGGTTATAAATACATATATACTGGATATATATTATATTTAAATCATGAATAAAATAATATAGATAATGGAATTTTGACCACATGGAAAATTTGTAATTATAACAAGTTCATTTTTGAATCAAGTATCAAACATCGACAAAACGACTAATATGAACATGAATAATGATATTATTGTTATATTAGGGTAATAAGTGATATAAAAGTGATCATAAACTTTAAAATTGTTCTTATGAAAGTAAAAATTAACTTAATTTTATTATTCATGAGGAACAAGGAACATGCATGACAAGTCAGACTCAAGGTAAAGGAACCTTTCACCCTCCTCTTTTAGTAAAAGACTTCTTTTATATTATGTATTTTAATTTCCATTGTATTATGTTGGGACATGTTCTTATATATCCTTATTTATGTAAATTTTATGTCCAAGTGATTATATACCCATTTCTCTCTCATCAACTCATTTTCAGAATATTTAAGGGACGTCGTTTGGCTCTCGAATTTTCGTAAGGGACTTCGTCTCAATATCCTTTCATTGAGGCATACATTGATTTATACGATACATTATTTTATATGTTCTATCAACCCCTATAACTTTAAACATCATTTAATGGGAATCGTTTTTCTATGAATCTTTTTACTTAATGAAAAAAATATTGTTTCTTTTTAACGTACACATTGACCAAGACCTTTTCACCACCGTGGGCATTATTTGATATTTGGCTTCCTTAACAAGTCGTAATGTTTTTAAAATAAAAATAAATACTATATGACCTTTTTACATATTTTGGTATAGAAAATTGTTTTTGTAATGGATTTATTATGTTAATATCTTGAACTGATATCTTATGATTTCAATGTGTAAATGTTATCATTCCTTTATGCCTATTCATGTGTTATGATTATGTTATGGTTCTTGGGAATTGATTGCATATACGGGTGGTTCCATGATAAAACTAGGGTGGGTGAGCCTAAGATAGATCTCTAGTTCATTGGGTAAGGTGATGGAGGTAAATGATAATGTTTCACCTAAGATATTTAGGTAATATACTATGATGGGTATTCCAAACGTAACTCCCTATGTAGCTAGGAAAGATAAAATGTAAGTATGTTATGTACGCCACAAGTTACCTTTATGATTTATGATTTCTATGTGTTATTTATAAATCTTATTATTTCATGAATTATGTTAAAGATATATGATTTATGATTGAAAAGTATGATTTATTGATTTATATGTATTCATAGACTATTGTTTTCTTCCCTTATTTTACATCCCTTAGTGAGATTTTTATGGTCATCCCAAGTTTTTGAAATTTTTTCACAGGGTATAATGAAGGGTAAGAGAAAGAAAGTATTCAAGGATATTTATATCAAGAAAAGTACTCTTTTTTTATTTAAGGAGTTTTGTTTTTATGAAAAAAAATTGATAGAGTAGAATTTTATACTTTGTAATTTTTGATATATAATGTAATAGTTGAGGCCTAATTACCAAAATCTATATACCAGAAAAGATCCTCAATGTGAATTATTAACTTAATTAAAGATTATGTAATGTTTTAAGGCTAGGGACTTACACTTATATTCCCAAAAACATTATTTTTCAAGTTAATATTTTTATCACCCTCAGGTAGTTGCTCTGATATGTTTCGATTTTGATGTTGTTTCCATAAAATGATGAAAGCGTTATTTGTAAGTTTTTTCATTTAATTTTTCATTTTCAATGTAATTGGGAGCTCATTATATTGACTGACATTAGTGCACAAACATTTTTCAATGTTCCATTCTCCATTCCAAATCCAACACAAATATTTAGTAGGAACTTTCTTCAATATCAAGTGTTAAAAATATTAATGTCTCTCTAAACATATTCTAAATTTACATTTAGGGAATGGAAATATTTTTGTCCCATCAATAGATTGATTAAAAATTGAAAAATATAAAAACTCCTACAAACCCATATCATATTTAGGGGTGTTCCTCGGTAATGTGATATAGCTTTTATTCATATATCATAATGTTCCTACACTAATTTAAAGAAAAATAAAAAGCACAAAAAATATTATTTCATTCAAAAAACAATTACTAGTTTTTTCAAAATCAAAAATATAAAAACTTCTTTATAACTTTTAATTTTATAATGCATTTAATCCACATCTTTTTTCTTTGATTTTATTTTGAAAATATATAATCCATCAAATAGTGTGGGGAGAGACGACCTAATCATTATCCCTTAGAGTAGTAGAAATTGAACCTTGACTGAAACCCCCCCCCCACTTAAAATTTAAATCCAAAAAAACTATTTTTTTTAACCTTAAATCAATTAGGAAAAACAAAATTAGATAATTAAAAAATCACCATAAAACATATAAAATCTATAAAAAATATATAAACAACATGAAACACACAAATAATTCCATTCAAAAATGAATTTCAAAGAAAATACAACTATAGCCCATGAAGAAATTTTTAAAATTTAAAAAACAACATTCAAAGTATCTATTTCACTCTATAGTCATCTATTAATAATTTAATCATATATGTATCATACATAATTTGCCTAAAATGTATTTAAAATAACTAATCATTTCATGGATTGTTTATAAAATGAGAAAATCATGGGAACACCTAGCTTGGTCAAACACGATTAAAGGTAATAATTCAGAAACAAAGGTAAGAGATCTCAGAGATGAATCTTCATAACCTTAGAACTATAACTATAAGTATTAAAACCAAACCCCACCAAGGTTTCGATTAACACCAACTAATAGCCAAACAAAATGGAGAAACAAAAGTAGGAAGGGAGATATGAGATAACGGGCTTGTAAAACCATAAATCACTCATAAATACTCAAAGGAGAAAGCCTAGTGAGTGGGAATTAGGGGGATATGTCTACCAAAATAGGGATATAGGAATGGTAGGGGTAGAAAGGGGGATCAAGTAGCGGTAGGGTGGTTGTGATAAGGGGGGTCCTAGAGAGGTGGGGAGGAAAGGGGAAAGGGTATAAGATCATGCTTGTGATTGGGTATGGGAGAGGGGGATAGGGGGGAGTGTGTGTTTTTAATAAGTCAAAAATATTTAGTAGTGGTTTTTAAAAACCCAATGCTAATAAACCATCATTAAATGCTAAATTTGGTGTAGTGTTAAGGTAAAAACATATTTACTAGGGGTTAAACTAAGAAGATAAGGGTTCAAAATGAAATAAAACATTTCCAACACCCTTTTTATGGACATATTGTGACCTTATATACAATAAGGTTTGATAATGGCCCATTTGGGAGTCTTTTAGCATGACAAAAAAATATATAATTGATTCTATTCAAAAATCCCATGTGTGACCTCCGCCCACTTATAAATGGACATCACCTATTCGACCCTATTCAAAAATCCAAATACATTTATTTTGTGAATACCTACCAATATAACTTCCTAACTCCCATACCAATATCCAATATCCCTTATTTTGATCATAAATCCAACCTAGTAAGGCTTCTGGTGCAAACCTAAACGACTTGTGTGCAAAAGAGGTAACCTTATTAATTGAGTGTTTTTAATTTTTTTGTTATTCCCCCACATTAAAAACATACCAAATCATATAATTATATGTTCTTATGCTACTTTCATGACCTATATAAATCTAATTATCTATAAAATTAAAAACGAAATCGTCAATCGTGTGTATGGTAGACCGTCAGCTCGTAAACTGATGAAATTCATTTTCTATAACCACATTCAAGGATGGATATAATTATGGATTTAAAAAATTAATATTGAATATATTATTTTATTATACTTATTTAATTTTAATATCATATTTACCTTCTTTCATTACATTTCGTTTAAATTACGATAATGTCACTTGTGTGTACAGTGAACTACCTCCTCGTGAAGTGAAGTGATTTTTTCACTTACGCTTTATATAGAAGGTATTAAAGATAAATTTAATGAATATTTTTTATTTATATAACATGATAATGATTCTTTAAAATTAATATATCACCCAAATTCTTGACACATTAACTTTTAAAAATAATTATATTGTCGCTCATGCGTACGTATGGCCTACCGTCTCTAAGAAGTGATGTAATTCATTTTCCATGTAAAAACATCAAGAATGGTTCTAAGAATGTATATAATGATTAAATATTATTTGTATATATATATATTAAATATCATTATAGATAATATTTAATTATATAATATTTTCAATAATTTTAAGTTTCATGACAAAACACGCATGATAAAGCATGGCAATTAACACTTTAAACAAAGAAAATAATGAACTGTTATTAAAAAACAGAAGGTAAAATATCATAATGGGGTCATATATGATATTATAAATATCAATATAGTTATTTATAAATTAATTAAATTATTAAAACCATTATATATGGGTTTAAATCACGTTTGACCAAAATGAAGTGTGAGGTAATGGACTTCGTCTCAATTTCCTTTCACTCGGGCATATTGTAATGTTATGCAGCAAATTTCATTTATATGGTATTTGTACTTCCCATTTTTAATTTGATATAATTAATCCTTAACATTTTAGGGTAATTTAATTTTCAATATGAATAAATTCATCAAAGTGTATTTGAATTGAAAGTTACCGAATTGTAAGGAATTTTATAACTCAATTTTCTTTTATTGGGTTATATTTTTTCTTCGTTGTCTTCGATATTCTAATATTATGTGAAAAATGAATTTTTATTTCTTATTTTAAATTTTAAAATTTTTTATGTTGATAAAAATTTGATACACATAATAAATCCATTTAACAATTCTCACTTCAATGTTATGATCATTCTAAAAGATTTCATCTCAATTTCAATTTAATTGAAACATATTTGTCAATATCCAATTATTTTCTTTTATATGGTGTATATACTACCCCTTTGATATATTTAACATGAATAAATATTTATTAATGATGGTTAATATTTCAATTCATATTTTTTCTTTCAATGGGTTATAATTTAAAAGTTATCAAAGATGTAAAAATCTAATTTACAATTTCACTTTCTTTTGGGATTGTTTTACTCTCGTTAATAAAATATTATCATTAATCCTTCACAAGCTCCAATAATTTTCTTATATTTATTTATTTTTATCATGAATATGATTATTTAATAAATTTTACACCATTTATATAAATGGGTTTTACTTTGAATGTAATTAGATTAACTAGGGAAATACTGATAAATTTGTTTTCTTACTCAATATAGATGTCTATTGATAATGCGTATTATTGTTGAACTAAATTGATAATTTTATATATAAGTAATTAATTTTATAGGAAGTTATGGTTGGGACTTGGTTATATATATTACCTCAACACATCTATTGTCTCATGAGACAAATTAGTTGGGTTTCCTTAGTTACATGGGTTTCTAGTTTATGTTTACCCATCAGGTTTAAACTGTCATGTGTAAGTTCGTGATAGTAGAGGTATCAGGATAAATAAGACAATTATGTGTAATAATTAATCATTTCATTCATTAAAAATTAAACTATTATTATCCATGATAATTTCAAAATTATATTATCTCTAGATTCATTTTTATTCTTATTTTATCGATTAAATGGAATATGTGTTTAGTTATTTAACATTAAATGTTGATTATGACTTATATATTCATAATAATAAAGTTATTGGTTAAATGGAATTTGTTTTTAGTTATTCATCATCCCAAGTTGATTATTCCTTATTTTATCCTGATGTTAAATTTATTTGTTAAACAGAATGTGTGTTTAGATATTTATCTTACCATGTTATTTATGAATTATCTTATCATGAAAGAAAAGTTATTGATTAAATAGCATATTTATTTTGATATTTACTATTCTGTATTGATTATTCTTTGTCAAATAATGATATTTTAATTTTTTAAATGGAATGTGTCTTCAATTATTTACATTACCATGTGGAATATTTTTATTGATTCATGATAGATTACATTGTACCCCTTACTAGTAATATTAGGTCACCCTTATTTTGTTTCCATCCCCAAAAAACATGGAATTGTACTATGAAAGATGTGAAAGGATATTACAGTGGAAAAAATAATATTCACAACCCAAATTAGATATATTCCCATACATATACATAAGTTATCAAATATACCCATGTCAATCATAAAGAAACACATAGTCTAACTCAAAAGCCCAAAGCTCAACTGTTCCACAAAGGAAAAAATACCACGAAGGTAAGTACCACACAGGTACATCAAACATAAAAATACCACAAAGGTACTGACTTAACTCACACCAGGTATAACATAAGTACAAAATTACAAATGATTAGTCATAAAGTTGGATCATCTTATTCTGTCAAGAGGCTCTACTGCGGACCCACATAGGATCGCTTGGTGCTGACCCACATAGAATCGCTAGGTGATGACACACATATTATCACTCGGTGCTGACCCACACAGGATTTCTCTGTGCTAACCCACACATGATTTCTTGGTGCAGACCAACATAGGATCTCTAAGTGCTGATCCAGACAGGATCTCTCTTTGCTGACCCGCCCAGGATTTCTCGGTGTTAACCAACACAGAATCGTGCTTGATCCAACCCAACCATATCCCAGCCTTAGAAAAATCTCAAGTGGGGTATACCAAATGGACTGCCTCGCTCTAGGGTTTCCGGTGCCGCAGATGGTTCGTCAAATGGATGTTCGGTGCCAAAGTTATGGCCAAAAGAACGAAAATGGGTTAAAGTGGGTCCGGGTCCGGTCCGAACTGGCCTGGGCCGACCAAGTTTGGGTCGACCCAACCCAACATGCTGGGTATGGGCTGGCCTGCGTTGGGTGTTCAGGTTGACCCAGGCCGGGTTGACCCAGGCTGGGTCGGTCCGACCGGGTCGGACCAAACCCGGGAAAACTATGAGCTTTTCGCTCTATCGGCCATAACTTTGGCACCAGGCATCTGTTTAACAAACCATCTATGGCATTGTAAACCTTGGAGAAATACAGTCCCTTTGGAATACCCCCACTCTAGTTTTGGGTAAATTTGGGATACCGTCGGGATGGATCGAACATGGATTCAATCGGGCCCTTAGGAATAAAAGGCTAATAACTTACAGACCGAGCGTCCGATTGACGCACTGTCTGTTGCGTTGAGACCCCTATGACATGGCAGTCCTTTGAGATACTTATTCTTGGGACTTCATGGAAGTTGGAGTATCGACCAGTGGCTTGAGGAACGGACCCTCCCTAACACAAGCAAGCTTAGCGTAGGAACCCAGTAGCTGGTTGTGATGTGAAGAATGAAAAGTGATCCTATGTGGGTCAGCACCAAGCGATCCTGTGTGGGTTAGAACCGATCGATCCTATGTGGGTCATCAACTAGAGATCTTGTGTATGTCAGCACCGAGCGATCCTATGTGGGTCAGCACCAAGCGATCCTGTGTGGGTCAGCACCGAGCGATCCTATGTGGGTCAGCCCCGAGCCATCTGGTGTGGGTGGGAACTTAGAGATCCTATGTGGGTTTGACGACATACTGGAGATGTAATAGGATCCTTCGTGGGTCTGCCTCTTAATATAGTAATATGATTCAGTAGTAACATCTAATCATCTCTATTATTTTACCTAAGAAATACCTAGTGTGAGAGAAGTCAGTATCTTTGTGGTATTCTTCTGTGTGGCATACCTATGTGGTACTTACCTTCGTGGTGTTCCTCCCTTTGTGGAATAGTTGAGCTTTTGGATTTTGAGTTGGAATCTGTGTTTCCTCATAATTGAGATGGGTATACTTGATAACTTAGGTATATGTATGGTCATATACCTAAGTAGGGTTGTCACTGGTTTACATGCTTTGTGGTTTATCCTTTGTGGATTTTGTGAGACCTTAAGGGTCTCAGGGTCCCTACTGAGTATCTTTATAGTCACCCCTATACGGGCTATGACCACACCTCATTGTGTTTGGTGTAGATGAAGGACAACGCTGAGTGATGATGAGAGTACCAGGACTGGAGGTAGCTCTGAGGTGGGCCTTAGATGAGGCTTACCACAGAGATGACCGATCGAGAGCTATACCTACCCTTCAGGTAGGATCCTTGGAGGGTGTTCACAAGAGCTGTTCCAGTTTACTAGTACTTTCAATTTCATGTACTTTCCAGTTGGGGTTGTATTCTGGCCACTTTTTCTTTTTTGTACTCACTCTGCTTACTATTCAGTTTACTTGAGTTCGTATCATGATGTGTGTTTGGTTTCATGTGTTTACAGGTTATAAAGGCAATGTCTTCTCAGTTTTAGGGAATACGCCTTCAGTGCTAGTCTCCAGCCCCTAACCTATGGAAGGAGGGCTTGGGGTAGTGACAACACGGGCCCCGGTGTCTTAAATTGAATATATTGTGTCGGGATTTAGACATCCTATAAATTATTCTTCATGATTACGTGGTTTTCCAAAATTATTATTATTTCTCACACTATGATTTTTGTTTTTAGTCAATGGCGGGAACCTAAATAAATCATGTTAACATTCAATATAAAGGAAAATATAGTGACAATGAGAAACAAAATGGTATGATGATTGGATTAAATGATTTCATGGTTGTGACTTTTAAATTATCCTAAGAAACAATTAACAACATATACCTTAAGTAACTCTCAGACTCATCAAAGAAGAGAAGGATCGTTTCCACTAAGTTCCCAAGTGGTGGAGACCATGGAGGAATAAAGGATATATTTATTCATGTCATAAATGTGGAACTTGACACCTAGGAATATGCCTCCAATGAATGGGATAATGTTTTATGTGTGGAAATAATAGCGTAAAGCAATGAATTTACAAGGAAAAATAAAGAGTTTAATGGATCAAGTAAATTTCAACATAGGGATCCATTAAGTGTTTATTCACCTATATTTGTGGAACCTAAGTTGTATTAGATCCAATTCCATCTTCTAAGAATTAACCCCTAGGCCATGTAAGGAGTAATGATTAAATAAAACAGTTGAAGTATATATTTATTAGGATTCCAGAATTAAATTTTCATATGTTTTTGGTGAAGGTATTCTTGTTATAATAATCATGAGACATTTAAGAACTATATTAAATTTTTGAATCATATATGTCTCTATTGACTTTATAATTATAGTTACCATCATGTGTTTATGAGTTTGATGTTGATAATTAGTGAAAATTCTTAATCTACACTTTTGAAAAAAATATATATAGAAATATAACATGATTAAAGATATTTTTGAAAATAATTTTTGGGAATACAACCTATTAGTTTAGTATATGATGAATTATTTTTAGGAAGAATGAACATAATTTTTTTGACTTAATATTAAAGGTATTGGTAATATTTAATTTTTATCTTATCATTAATGTTGTATTAATTATGGGTCATCACAATTTTTGAATGCTATAGAAATTATATTAATTTGTTTTTAGAAAATGACAACCCTCATAGAAGGTGACAACCCATTGAATCCAGAAAGGTTGTGAGGCTTGAACCCACAACCAAAGAGATACAAGGGTGTTGTGGCTATCACTAGACTATGTGATGTTCAGGTCAATATGACATTATTTTTAATTAAATGATTTGATTGAATAATATTAATGTTAAACTATTGGTGTCACTATTAAGGTTTGTAGATTAATTTATTATATTGGATAAATTGTTCTAACCATTTTTTTAAAATAGTTAGAGAAATATTGAAATACATTAAACTCTTTTATGGATAATACAATCTGTTAGAAGTGAATATTAGTGCTTTAGTCATACAAAAATTATTGGATATTAATTTCATATATTAAAAGATGAATTGAAAATTGATACATGCACAACCAAAAGATGAAATTTTTCTTATGAAATAGAAACATATCAATTAAGTATATCTCATTATATTCTTATATAGTAATAGAATTCTTCAAAAGTTGGTAAAGGATATTAAAACTAAAAAAATCATATTACCTTCATATATGATGAATCAAATGGTATTTAAATAATCATAGATATATGGTTTTGAGGTTCTTATATTTCCATTGATTATTCACTTTCTTGTGATCAATGATCTTTGTCACTCTATAAAATTATTTATACTTTTCTTCCATGTTCATATATTCACATGACATAAGTGTTCTCCAAATTGGAATCCTAGTTATTTTTTATTCCAGGTGAACTTTTTATTTCCCATTCTTTTTATAAATAAATTTTTTTATTATCCCTTTTTATGAAGTGGGTTTTCAATAAAAAAATTATCAAATATCACAACAATGATTTTTTATAACAATATCAACTTCTGAGGATACAATTTATTTAATGTGGGGAGAATGTAACACCCAGATATTTTAAAAGAAGAAATGTGGGTTTGATAGTATATATGACATGCAGAACCAAGCATATAAGATAATGTGATACCCTAAGAGTTTATGATATATTTATTTTTAAATAAATTTGATATCTCTAATAGATTGTGGAACACGTAACCCTGAGTATAAATGGTCCATAATAGAGAATAAAATTATAACCTAGCCATTTCATTTGATGTTATGAATAGTACTAACTAAATTATGGAAATTTTGTTTATTAATTGATTAGAAATAAAATAAAATTCATTTAAAATAAAAATATATATTTTTGGAAAAACTATACTTTTCTAAATACTGTTTTAGTTATATATTGAGAACATAGATTAAAAATATTTTTACTGATTTTTTTTTAAAATTATTCTACAAAATTAATTTTTTTTAAAAAATTCATATCAAAATTATAATAGCATGAATTTTTTTGTGTTTTTCTAAAAAGTTTCATTTTAAGATGAATAGTGAAGAATACAAATTTTTTTAAATGCCTTTTCATTTAAGTAATTTAAAGGAGAAATTATATTTTAAATTGGTTTTAAAATAAATTTAGTACAATTATATTAAAATTTTACTTGTTTAGGTCAATGTAATAAATTTCATATTGAATTTTTATATTAGAACCTTCAATACTCATGAGATTTTTCCCTTTAGAAAATCATTTTTTAGTCAAGACTATTGGTATAATTTTAAATTGGATTATACTAATTATGTGAATTGAATTTGAAAAAATTGAATAAATATTTGGAATTATAAAAATTTATATTATTTGAAAATTTAAAATTTATTTTTTACAATAAGAATAGTGAAAACAGTAAAAATTAATTACTGTAATTTTGGTAAAGAAAGGTTTTTCGGGGGTCAAACTAAGAAGATATGGTATAAAATGACCTTAAACTTTTATAACCACCATTTTATGATTATATTTAAACCTTATCACATATAAGGTTTGATAATGAACTATATTATAGTCATGTTAATGATAAAAACAAGGGTTTAAATGATTCTTTTCAAAAAAAACAATACCTTTGTGTCTCCTCCCCAACTTATAAAAGGTCACCCCGCTCCTCCCATATTCACACTAAAAATGACATTCGGTTAGATAATTACCACCCAAATCACTTAATTACACCCTAAAAACAATATAGATCCCTATTTCTGATCATTAACCCAACCTATGAAGGATTTTGGTGCAAACCTAAATAAGTTGTCCAGAAAAGAGGTAATGTTTTTAAACAAACATTTTATTTTGTTTCTTATTACACCTATATTTATCTTATTAAAAGATTATAATATAATAATTTTATTATGTTATATACTACTAGGTGTTATTATTTTAATGGAATTACCTATATTCATATCATCTTCCATAAAATGAGAAATGAAACTGTTTATCGTGTGTATGGAGGACTACTGCCTCGCGAACCGATGTAATTTGAATTCCATCACCACCTTCCCAAGATATATATATAATATAGGATTTAACACATTTATATGATATTTATGACATTTTTATATTTATTTTATTTTAATATAAAAATAACTTCATACTTTTCATTCTATTTAAATTATGATAGCATCGCTCATGTGTACGGTGGACTACCGCCTCACGAAGAATTGTGATTGTTTTCCAAATAGACTTTACATGGATGGTAATAAGGATATATTTCAAGAATATATGTGATATATATGACATTATATTTATTATATAAAATTATTATATCACACTCTTCCTTACCCTTTCAATTGTAAATGGAATGATACAATCGCTCATGCATACGTATGGCCAACCATCCCCACGTAGCCATGTGATTCATTTTCCATGTCAAAACATCATGAATGATTATAAAAATTTATATAATGTTTAAATTTCATATTAATAACACCAATATAATTATTAAAATTATTTAATTATATATCATTCACAATAATAAGAACTTTCATGACAAAATATGGATGAGAAATCAATGCAGTTAACCTCAAAATAATGAAAATAATGAAATATTATTAAAAATTGGGTGGTAAAATCGTATAAAGGGCTAATATATGATATTATAATTATGAATATGGATATTATATAAATTAAGAATATTATTAACTCTATTATACATTCTTTTAATGTGTTTTCAACCAAAAAGAAGCATGAGTTAAAATAATTCATCTTAATTTCCCTTCATTGAGGCATATTGTAATGTTATGCACCTAATTTCTTCTATATGGAATATGTAATTTCCCTTTTACATGTAACATAAATAATCTTTCATATTTCATGGTAATATAAGTTTCAATTTGAATTATTTCATACAACGTTTTTTGAATTGAATGTTGCCAAGTTGTAAATAATTTCAAAACTCAATTTCCCTTCATTAGATTATATTACATTGTAATTGTATTTGATATTATAATATTATGTGTGTATTGAATTTTAATTATCTTATTTTCTCATCAATTGTCTTTTATTTATTTAAATTTTAACACAAAATCAATCCATTTATTAATTCTCACTTCAACGTTATGATCATTGTAATGGATTTTGTCTCAATTTCCATTTCCTTAATACATATATTTTTAATAATAACCTATTAACTTTTATGTGGTGGATATACTGACCACTTAATGTATTTAACAATAATACCTATTTATTATTAATGGTTAATTTTTCAATTAAAGTTTATTCATTCAATGGGATATAATTTAAATGTTACCAAAGTGGTAAGAATCTATTTTACAATCACACTTTATTTTGAGATTTGTTTTACTCTCATTGAATAAATATTATCATTTATCCTCCATAAGATACAATCATTTACTTACCCATATTATTTTATCATGGATATATATATTTCCTAAACCTTATAACATTTTTAAATATAGTGTTTAATTTTAAAGTTATCGGATTAACTGGGTAAATATTGATAACTTTTTATTCTTTACCCAATATGAATATTTATTGATAAGAAATACCATTATTGAATTAAATTGATCATTTGATATATCAGGAATGTGTTGGACATGAAATTAAAGGTTGTTCAAAGTTATAGATATCCCCATGACAAATTGGTAGTCATATGAGATGAATCTATTGGATTTCCTTAGTTAAATGGATTTTTGGTGTATACTTACCCATAAATTTTAAAATATCTTATAAATAGTTGTTATAAAATAGGTATCACGATTCTTAGGATCTTGGAATCAAATAATTCTAAATTTCCTTAATTAATAATTCCTCTATCATTATCCTTGATATTTTCAAAATGATATTTTCTCTGAATGCATTTTTATTCTCAGTTTATTGATTAAATTGAATGATTGTTAAATTACTTACATTTAAATTTATATTATTATTTATATATTTATAGTAATTAAGTTATTAATTAAATTTAATGTTTATTTAGTTATTTACCTTTCCTTGTTGATTATTACTTATCATATCACGATTGTCAAGCTAGTGATTAAAGGACATCTGTGTTTAAATATTTAGCTTATCATGTCGATTATACCTTATCTAATTATAATAGATATATTATTGATTAAATGGAAAGTTTGGTTAAAATTTTTACGTGAAATATTAATTTTTCCTTATCAAATTAGGATATTCAAAATATTTAAATGGAATATGTGTTCAGTTTTTTACCTTTAAATGTTGATTGTGGTTATTGATTCTTGATATCCTCCATTGTAATTAACCATAAATGAGAATTTGATCTCAATATTATTTGTTTCCTTTACTAAGAACTTTTTAAGTATACGTTGAATGATATGTAAGGATATTCTATAGGTATTAGTTAAATTATAGGGAAAAAAAGTGTTGTAATTTGTGTATTCAAATATAATATGGGAATCTTTTATATATCTAAATTAACCAGAATACAAAACTATTAAGTCCTTCAGGATAATATTCCTCATATTGTATACCAATTTAATAATGTAGATATCGGATCCAGGATACTAGAGTTGGGTTCAACACAATACATATTAACAATAAATTTTTATGTATATTTCTCATCATTTTCAATTTAAAATAGTTTAAATTAATTCTATGACATTATCACCTGTCATGGACTCTCCGTGGATTTTTTCATACCCATTCAGATATTATGTATTGGTATCCCTCTAATTACATGTTCATTATAATGGAATCACTACCCCTATTTCCTTTTCTTCAATTTATATAATGATGTGGAAACTCCATTATATCTTTTCTTTTCTTTTTGGCCAAATAATTTACATTATCACTTTTATATCTTCATTATAGCACTTGATATTAGATTCCAAAATTCATAACAGATAATACTCAATATATTTATTAGATTAGGCAAACTTTTATTGAACTCATTCATGATGTAATTCATAATAAATTATCTGAACAACTCAAATAATGAATACATAATGAAGTTCATGACTAGATCAAGCTTGAGATATGAACTTATTTTCTAGAAGTAATTTATAAACCCAATAATATTATGTAAATTAGTAGATACAAAATTATTTTTTACCATCTTTCACCAAAAAATCACTTTTAACACCTCATACCTCTCATCCCTTACTTATTCTTTATAGAGCCCTTTCTGTTTTGTTTATCATCTTGATTGTATTCATATTTTTAGGTTTGGTATTCATATACATAATCATAAGAGTAGATACTTATATTGAATCATTTGAATACTTATCATAAAAATTTATATATATTTTTAAATGGATTCAACATTTGTTTTCTCAAGAATGGGTTTATATAAAAAATTGAACTTTATTTCTTTCTTGATAAAAATTATCATGTTCTTATATAATTATAGAAAGTAGCTTCCACCTAGCTTATCATTTTTCAATATTTATCTCAATTAAATTTTGGATGATGATGATTCCATTATATATATAAAAAAATATTTTATAAAATAATTATAATGTTTTAAAATCATTTAAAGAGGAATCTTATTTAATGTACCCCAACTAAAATGATAACCCTTTTTAATTACAAAATATCCACTAGTGGTCCAAGATCCATATCTTACTAATTAAGGAGTCCACTTTGGAATTTATCTTACTTATTATCTATTTAGGAATAAAATTAAGTTAATAATATCATATAATAATCTGTATAGTTGAGTTATTATCACATTTTCATGTCCAACATAAATATAAAATCAACACTATTTGTCTAGTGTCTTTAAAAAAGACTTCCCTATTAAGTAAAACCCAATCAAAATTCCAAAAATGAGGCACCTAAATCTAATATTCATCCAATTACCTTATTTTTTACCCATGAAAGTCCCGGGGAAACCTAATTTGGTAGAACCATACCAGTTTAATGATTGGTATCTTGATAAGTATTTTTTTTGGAAGGAATATAACACTTAATATTTATAAGGGGATATAATATCACCAATATATATCAAATCATTACCTTTATATATATGAATTTTTATAATAATTTATTTTGAATCCTTATTCCTTCCACGAAATAAATTTGATTAATAAAAATTGATCTGTAATTATTTACACAACTCATACCTTGTGTTACTAACCAAATTAAAATGTTGTTATATGTATAGATATCCAAATAAATCCAAAGAATAATTTACATGAAACCATTTCATGTAAATTATTAAAATCATATGAATATAGAGAAACATTTATTCAGCCATTACTTTTCTAAAGAGATCATAATCTACCAAACGAATCATAATCAAACACAAATTCCATGTTCCCAATGTATTTGACACAATCCCTTCAGGCACACACAAATGAAGGTTTTTATGAATTTAACAAAATAATAATAATTTAAAATTAGACTCAATTATCTTACACCATGGTTTGGTGTTACCTGAGTAAAATTGTTGTAATGGAAATCACCATGAAATTTATCTATAATCCCAATATATTTTGGTCATATAGATATACCATAGACCATGACCATTTTTAAATGAATTGAAAACCATTTCATGTTATCTATTGTGGCTATGAGTTTCACTAATCTAGGTCATTTTCAGAAAGAATTACTAAATCCTTAAAGGAATTATTAATTTCCACTATGGCATGGTCAGTTTTTGTGGTGCCCACTACCATATCTCAAAAAATTTCTGACCACATCATGGTGAAGCTAATTATGGTTCTAAATTTATTCTATGAAAGCATTATATTTTTTGAACAAGATTTTATAGAGTGTCTTGTAAATTTTATAAAACCAAGAACTTTTCACATAACCATTATACAATGGTCCTTCAGTTTGTATAATTGAAATGGTCATTCCATAATAGATTTATTTTTTCCATAGAAAAAAACTTTTTTAGCTTCTTTACTCATAATATTAGTTTCTTCACTTATAAGCTAATTCAACAAGATCATGATTGATGTGGATCTAATACAACCAAAAAACAACCAAAACCTAAAACCATATGATCATCCCATATAAATTATATTGAATAATATGAATAACGAATTGTGTACCTTACACCTTAATGGTACTTATTTACAAATATTCACATGATCCTAATCAAGTTAATAAATAATTATCCAATGAAATCCTTCCTTTAAAGTTTCCACAAATCATAGGAATCACTCGACACTCAAAAAGGGTCTCTCTTTATCCATAGTATTCTTGATCCTTTGGTTTAAGGATAAATAGAATCTAGAACTTCTAAATTTTTTTCTTTGAGGAGTTCAAATAGAAGTCATATTAACTTAAAAATTTTCAATTAGGATCAAACCTCATTATATAGTCATAAAATAGCCAAACATTTTCCCATAAATTGATTAATCATTACATAAAATGATTCAAGTGTATAAAATTCTTAAAATATTTGGTTCAACCCTCATAATGATCATTTAATGTTTAAATTGTCATATTATATTTTAAAACTCTATAAATTCATCATCATATTAAGTATAATCTAGTATTATTATCAAGGAATATTAATTGTAAAGATCTATGCAAACTTTTCCATAACATGTGTTGATATTAATGATACACCATGGATTATTTTCATGCCCAAAATCATGTTTGGTGGCACAAAAAAACTGCGATGTAGTTTTACCCACCTCATAATGGATATTTATTTCATACACTGATATTTATAGTGTGTATGACCAAGAAATAATCATTGCTAAGTGTATTATAGAATTATTTATCTTTTAATTGACTCATTCTCTTTGTACTTTGATTTTTCCTATCTATGTTTTAAATAATATTCCCCATAAACATATAATATTTTATTTTATGTATACATTAATAGAAGTTAAATTTCCATCTCAAAATCATCATCTTTATTGAATCTTACTTCATAAATCATGTTGTGATAAAAGAAAACATTCACTCACTTTATTGGGTATTTCTCATAAATTTCCATATTCTTTCTCAACATGAATTTTTTTACTATTTTTAATGTTTTATATGCATTATATTTTATAAATATTTTATTTCTCTTTATTTTTATAAAAAAATGAAAGCTTTATCACTTTTATTGATTTGTGTTAATTTAAATGGTTAAAAATTCATTTAATGTATTTTATTTCACTTCTATACCTTTTTTATCTTTTAATCTACATTGATTACAATCTAATTTTATATATTTTCATGCTTAAATAATTGGGACCTATTTTTTAAGAAATAATATTTTAAAATAATTCTTCTAGACTTTTGAAAAATGATTTTAAAGGTGATATGAAACATTTTTTTATGAAAATAACCCCAAAACACAACGAAAACTTTTTTTATGGTTTTGATTCCATTCTCTTATCTATATATAAAATATATATTATGTCTGAAATTATTTTTCTTAAATCCAATTGAAAATTATTTTATGTTATGTGTCATTTAGATGACTGAATTTTGGGTATAATCTAATTAAATTTTGGATTATGCGTTATGTGATACCTTATAGAATGTTTTGTAACTCATTTATATGTATGATTTAATTGAGAATTTATGTATGATTGAATACATGAGGCATAAATATTTATGGATTATCATTCTTTTATGGGATCTCCTAGAATTATATACTCATATAATGCATTGGGTAAATATTTATATCCCCTGAGATAATTATATTATGTGTGGACATTATAAGGTTTTCTGTATTCGCATTATTTACATATACATGATGTGGTCAGCTATGTTCACAAATTTATGTAAGGGAATGATGTGGTTTTTTATGTTAACAATAGTATGATTGGACATGATGTGGTTAGTTATGTTCAAAAATTTATATGTGGAAATGAAATGGTATGTTGTGTGCATAATCTTATGACCTTGAATACTTATGTTTTCCCCTCATTCCTATGTTATTTTTCTATCTATCATAATTATTGTCATATAATTTCACATTTATATGTCATAATAAATTTTTTAATCTCATAATGATCCTTTTATAGTTTTATGTTTCTATGTTATGATCTATGATAATGTTATCATTTTTATAATCAATTTTTACGATTAATGTTCTTATTTTTTTTAATCAGGTGTTTCTCCCTTATTCTTGTTTTTTCACAGGATCGTGATCTACTGATATGCTCTCTTTGACTCGTTAATATTCTTTTTACCTTGATGAGTATTTTACCTCAACATTTTCTTATGTTTCCCCATTTCCCTAGAAAATTATATACAAGAATAAATCTAGGAGGAAATTGTGCATTGATAATTTTTTTATAGTTATTTAGTCATCATTGTGTGTTAAGATGATTATGTTGCTAATATATAAAGATATTAAATCATTATTTTCTTATAGTGTGTTTTATTTATGAGATATAATAGATAATTATAGGAAATATTATAATATATACATATTTCATGCATGGGTTTCCTCAAATAATTATACAAGTAATTCATTACATCCTTTTGTTTCACATTAAAACTATCTTTTGAAACAATTAAATGTAAAAATAGTTTTTTTACATGGAAAATAAGAATAAAATATCTATATTAAACTACCTAAGAGTTGAACTATTTTGTTTAAAGTGGATCAAGTATATATTTTGAATAAATCATTGGATGGTTTAAAGCAATCACCAAGTCTATGGTATAAATAGTTTGATTCATTTATACTTGAATCATATTTTACCCAAATTAAAATTCACAATTATGTTTACTTTAAATAAATTAAAAATGAGATTATTTATACTATTTTATCTATTTTTAACATAATAATTATTTTTAAAATTATTATATCAATAAATTATATCAATATCAAATATTGGTTTTTAATATGAAGGATTTAATAAATGATAGAAAAATTATTGAAACCCAATTTATGAGAAATATTTATAATAAAATACTGTATTTATCCCAAAAATCATTGTTTAAAAATATTTTTAACCAATATTTACTAAGAATTAAAAACCAATATGTATCCATTTAGGAAAACACTTTAAATTTTATTTAACACATTATTATAATATAGACTAGAGAATCGATTTTATACATAAAATTTGAAATGTAAACATTTAATGTAATTTAATATATACAATGATCTGTTTGTGGTCATGCATTGAATATTTTGTTTATACTCTATGATTATTTATGAGAAAGACTAGGAAGCCTTAACTATATGAATTAATATGGTTTATAATGTGTATTTATTTATCTATTGATATCTATTTATTTTCTGGAATAAATAATAATTCTAATTATGGTTTGTTTAGTTAGGGTAAATTTGGTTATTCAGTGAATGTTGACACTCTTAAATCTATTATGTTCCTTTAGTTTTAATATTTTTTTTGACAACGAATCTCCATGGAATATTTCTAAAAATCATCTGTGTCATTTTTATTCAAATCATATTGATATCATGTTTTATTTTTCTAAGAATATAATTGAATATGAGGTATTGGGTGTCATAAAGATATACAAGGATGAAAATATTCTCAATATTTTGACTAATGGAATTCTATTATCAAAGTGTAAGCATTTTAAACATGAAAATAATACAATGAAAAATGTTACCAGAACACCATATTAAATGAAATATTATAATTTTATTTTTAAAATTGGATATTTTTTAAATTGTATTTGTATGGTGTTCAAATTAAATTTCATTATTTTATGTTTATTCCATGAAAATTATTCACATAGAAATTTATTTTTAATTTCTTTTTTATTGAATTAGTTTTACTATGTTGGTCTCTACATTAATCCTTTCCATTATGGATCATTATTTTTTAATCTTATCACTCATTTTGATAGACTTTTTTATTTGGACTACTTACCAATTTCAATCCATGATTCTTACTCAAGAATTTTTCTTATCGTTGGTTGCATTGGTCTAGCAGTCCAAATTTTCCAGATATGTGTGTCATTGTTGATTTTGTTCACTATTTGTTTCTAGTTGGGTATGTTTATTTATTTTCAAATTTATGCATGTAATGTGTCAACACATTGGAGTATTTTTTTATTTCTCTATGTTATTTTATGATTCCTCTATTACATCTTTGTCACAGACATGTTATGTGTTCAGTTTAGATTTGAATCATCGCCTAAAACCTATCATGCCTGTTAGTTTTTCTTATTAGTTTATTGAAAATGAATTAATTCTATGTGAATTAAATTTAGAGGTTTTTATTTCATTATTAATTTGATTTAAATACTTTAATTGTATAGATAGAAAGAGATAAAGGGGATAAAGTAAAATATCCCTTCCACTAGTAATATTTAGTTCATTTATTTCATAATATGTTTGATATTTAGTGCATCTATATTGATAAAGATCATGATTTTTATCTTGAGATTTTAATGTTAAGGGAACATGGTAAAAAAATAAAAACTATTGGTGTTTTAATTATTAATCTAGATTGACCACTAAGAGGAGGGATGGATCATTGGTCTTGGTTTATGAATTTCATATTTTTAACTCAACCACTTGGACTAGTTAAAGCTGCATACAACTCAATATAAACTCTTGGCCACACTAAATATTCCTAAGAATATAAATGAATTGCAACACATAAGATATACAAGGTTTTAATAGAATAGTATATGTATTAACATATTGTTTAAGTCCCTCAAATAAAGGATTCTTCCACTATATCTATATGTGATTACAACAATGAAAGACCTAATTATTTCTCTTTATGTTTTCTAATCCTCTAAATAATGATATTACACTAAAGTAGATGGATCACTTTGTCTTCTCATGTAGACATCAGGCCTATATTTCTAGGTATTCTTTAGAACATGAACTTTTGATTTACTCAATCATCAGGTCTGTCACCTAAACTTTTTCCCCTTTTCATTTATAATACGTGAACAAAAGGTATTCATATACTACAATGGCTATCAAAATTAATTAATATTCACTCTTTGATAGCATAAAAATATTGATTTATCAAAATCTTAAATACTCACACTATTATTGAGATTTCTCACAATTCTCATTACTTCTTACAAATTTCTTGCACATATATATACCCAAAATAATATAATGAATATGAGTTCTCAAAATAAAAATTTTCAAACTCTCTTGATCTTTAGATGGTGGTAGATTGTCATTCAATTCATTATAATATTTTCATGTTTTATTCTCATTAAAAATTTCAATCAAGTATTCTCTTTTTAATATTTTAAAGACTCTATATTATTTTCGTCTTTTAAATCTCTGTAAATACCAATGTATTTAACTCTCTAGAATTATCTACATGTGTATGGTGGTATGAACCATTAACACATGGAACATTCCTCTTATAATCATAGAACACATCTCTACATCCACACCTCTTTTATAAATTCATCCTCCAATACCAATATGGGTTCTGATCATGTGATTGATTATGATATTTAAAATTTTAATAAAATTATAATAACATCATCTGATTTTATTTTATTTTTATTCTCAAAAAAAATAATTCTAGAATTCTCAATATTAATATAAGGATAAAATGATCCTTTCAGAGTTCATGCTTATACAAGTGACCCTTATGGTTCTCATACATACATTGGTCAGATGATTATTATGAATCTAATCCTTATGGTACTCTTCAATAATGTTTATGGTAAACTAAATGTTATATCTAAGGATGAATGACCCTTTGGTCTGCTCATCATTACAGATTCATATTTATGTTTTTAATATTTATAGGAAAGATCCATATAGACTTGGAATAATAAACCTTATGGGAGAATCCTTAAGATTTTGTAAAATAACCCTTATGGAAAGTGGACCTTCCATATAAAGGATCATTGTGGTCCTACTATAATCCTTATAGCACGGTACTGGAATTTAATATTCCCACAAATCACATTTTAGAGAATTTACACTAATACTTGGGCCTCATCCAATTCTTATAAACACCTCACAGCATAATAAAAATATTATCCAACACTTAATATAGTATCTCTCACATTCGGTGCTCCTTGAATGGTTTCTACACTTTTTTATATCATATTTTCTTCATTTAACATGGTTCTACAATCATTTCATTCATATTATTATTTTACGTTGAATATGACCAAGTACGACCTTTAATATACACCCTTAAAATCCTTTTCAATTTCACATGGAAAAACTTCACTCAAATCTAATGGAATACATTGAATTTCTATATTTACATTATTATTTACAAAAATATAACTACAATTCATATGGCCAAAAAAATCTCCCCTTTTGGATTTATTTTCAATACTATTATCAAGTCCTAAGTCAATGTTTATCTTTTTTCCCAAGAATATTCTCCCATGTATTTAAAATAAATATAAATTGGAATATATGGGTATTCTTGTTCATATATTTCTTATTAAAACAATTTATTCTCTAAATTGTATATCTAAATAAAAGATTGTACTTATTAAGAGAAGAATGATACCACATGTTTTTCTTAGAAATGATCCTTTTGTTAAATGAATCTAAGTTTAAATGGGATAATCCTTTATAGAAAAAATAGTGAATAACCATGGTTTTTTAGTGATGTATATATATATATCCAATCTTGTTATACCATTCTCAAATTATTATTTATGTGTTCCTCAAAAATAGACTGATCAATAAAAACTTGTAGTTGGTACACACCGCAACAAAAACATCCAAAGATCAATTTTAAAAAACAAAAGTCCCACTTTTACTCTTATTTTCAGTAACAATCACTCTCACTTGATGAAAATGTTCAATAAAATAAAAAAAAGAGGTTTAAGTGTGGTTGGAAAGCCCCATTCACCAATTTTTCAAAGATAACATAAAATTATAGATTCATTATATGAAATATTTTGCTTTTTTGCTCCCCCTAAAGGTATTCACTCATTTTATCCTCTTCATGGTGGTAATAATACTCTTTGAAACACACCTTGGTTGTTTTCTAGAAATTATATCTTCACATTACATCTTAAATTTCCTTCATGTTAAAACATAAATAACATAATTTTTCTAAAATAAGGAGGGACCTTTTAGTTCTTCATTAGTAATATGAAGATTGAAAGTTTCCTATCAGAAAATACCTCAATTTATTTATAAACATAGAGTGTTTTGATATTTTCAAACACATTTTTCTATCATGGGTCTTAATGGGTTTAATGACCTCTCTCATCCCTTGAAAAACCTTTTTGTGTGGATAAGTTTTTAATTCCTCATTTATTAAGGATATTTGACTTCCTTGTTCTTGATTTATCATTCTCATAGAATATTCTTCATCTAGTAGGATTTTTACATAATATTTTGTGTCATAAAAAATCTATCTACTCCTTTCACATAGCCTTCCAAAAATTTTAAGATCGCCACTTATGAATTGTCTCACATGAACATTAACCTCTTTCTATGTAACCACTTTATATATTTTGGAATTGCCATTATTCTATGATCCAAATAGTTTCTTCTAAATGTCCAATTGTTCTTCCCATAATATTAATAATTATTTTTGACCTATTCTATTTTCTTATTTTTCTCACAATCCTTATTAACATCTTCAATAGATTTTTACTTTCATTATTTATCTTTTTTATTTTTTCTTTCCTTTTCCACTATAGGAAACTTCTCCAATTCGGATAGTCATTCGTAACTCAACATTGTGAATTTTTTTCTCAAATATTACATATATTTATTTTAAATAAACAAATTTTTTTTACGTTTCCATAGTTTATATAATTTGTGTCACATGTTTTCTAATTTGAAAATGTGTATTAATTTTCTAATAAAATAATTCCCTTAGTCTATGCCTCTTTCCTAGGAGTGGAATATTATTCTATAATGAGTAATATTTTTTTCCATATCTACAACAACACCAAAAAGTAGTCTAATCTCTAATCTTCTATCCTGATAATAAGTCTATCAAGAATTTTGTTGGGGATTTACTCTTTCAAATTATTACTTCTTTTTACAAGGGATATGGTTGTCATTACATATTCCTCTCTCCATTAAATATGGGTGAGGGCCTCTTGCTTTTATTTGTAGTCTAAATAAATTATACCTTACACTTATCACCTACACTATTATAAATAATGGATTTATCTTTATATATATTAGGTATATATTTATATTCCCTAGTTGAACCATTTTTCTATCCTACTTGAGAATATTATCCTTTAACATCATCAATGTCTGAGAAGTTGTATCAAATTTTATTCAATTAATTTTGGTTATTAATACAATATATTTTGTATCATCCATCTATTATACCTTATCAATCAATATTTATATAAGATCTATCTGGATAATTTCTTGGTCAAATTCACTCAGCTTATACATCTTGATTTCATCCACATAGGCTTATTATTTTCTAAATAGATCTTCTTTTTCTCCAACGCCCTTATTCTAATATTTTATAATCTTTTATGCAATTTATTGAGTTTTATGATCTTCTTTAGAAAAGATTATAACTCACCATTCCATTTACACTCAAGTTTTACCTTTTCTTCTCCATCATCAAAACATTATGAATCAAATACTTTCTCAATGTGTGCAAAGAAAATTACTTTATCATGTGATGAATTTTATGAGTCAACTTTTTAACTTCATGCTCATCAAACTTGTATTCCTTTTTTAAAATTTAATCTTATCTATCTTACTATACCACCCAAAAAATTTAATATGAGATTACCTCTAAGTTATTAAATGTGTTTGATATCTTTCTCAACAAGAAACAACAAACTAAAATGAATCCATGATATGTTTAGATAGGTAAAACCATTCCATTTAATTAGAATCATTGAATAACAGAAACTCATTTATGAAATATTTATAGAAATAAAATAAAAGAAACTCTTAATATAAATGATATTCAATTGGTATAACTAAAATCACTAATACAATAATTATTTTCATAAAAAGTTATTTTTTAAAATATTATCTTTCTATGAGATATGATTTTATATTTCAAGCAAATTTTTATTAATTTTGATAAAAATATATTTGATATTAATAATTGGTTAGTACTGATTTTGTTAGTTATTTATAGGAAATATAAAGGAGGATATAAAATATTCTTAAAAGGCTATTTTTTTTATAAAATTGTTTTTCAAAATATCACACTTTTTTTAAAGTTAAATTTCATAAAAATACAGTTTTAATTTAAAAAAAATGGATTCATCATAGTAATTATTACTTAATAATATTTTTTTTTATTTTTCTAAAAGGTATGATTTTTAGGTGAAAAAAGTTATTTTTACAGATAGCATGAGTTTTATTAAATTATTAGTATATAAGTATGAATTTTAAATTTATGAAACATTTTTATAAGAAAATATATGTATTTTATAAGTGAGTTTTAAATTTTAATTTTTTTTTAAATTAAAAACCCTAATTTTATATTTTAATTCATAAATAATATTTCCTAAAAATTGTTCTTAATACATTATACATCTCTTTAAAATTAATTTCTATAACTTTTATAAATTGAATCAAATGAAATGGATTTAAAATATATAATCAGTGGTTCCAAATTATCTAATAAGTACCATTTTAGTTTTAGTCATAATGGAATGTTAGCTTGGGTAAAAACTAGTTACCATAGTAGAATCTAAAATGGTTAAAGTAAACATTCAAGGGTAAAAGGAACTTAAAAATAATAAAATGTTTATAATTGAGTGTATGAGATTTTTATCAAACATATCTCTTTAAAAATACAATATTTCTCAGTTTTTGATTCACTTTAAATGTTTAACATGTGCTACAACTATATTAAGTTAAAATATTAATAAAAATTCCATTTTCTCCACTTATAAAAAGGGCCTCAAAACAACCTTATAAGGCACTCATAAAAAATTTACTATTAATAACATATGATTTTTCATTATGATAGAATAATATTTAACTCTATTTAGATTATGTTCATGGTATATTAGCATGTTTCATCCATTTCCGAGGGATCTTCAAATAAAATATGAAAGTGCACCATGTGTGTAATAATATTATTTAACATCTTTCATTTATATTTTTCCTTTACAATTATTTTTTTAAAATAACTATGTAATTAAATAATTATTATTTATATACAAAATTTTATTGTGATATGGGAATAATAATTAATCACATTTTCCTTCTATATTAAGAAAACCAAAACTGTAATTCACACAATGTGTGGATTAACGCCTCCACGATGCAACATGTTTCGTTTTTATTTACCGCATTAAAAAAATGGTATAAAAATTGAATTTTAATAAATTTTTATTATATTTATATCATTTTTATTATTCTAAAAAATAAACTATATTACTCATTTCAATAGAAAATGAAGTCATTAACCATACATAAGTCTGGACTACTATATCTATGGAATGATTGATTTTCATTTTTCTTTTCATCACTTCCTTAATTGGATGGTCTTGAGGATGGGATTAAAGGATAATTATGGTGTTTATTAAATAATAATTTTCTTTTATGAACCATTTTAGAACTTTTGAAATATATAATCAATAAGTGATTATCGTTAATTCAACTCCTTAAAATGACTGAACTAAAAGAAAAATGGTGTCTTACTTCTAACTAATGAATTTATATAAATTATATTATTATTATTATTCTTCATAATTGTGATATATAATACTAAAAATGCTATATTATATCATTATTCTTTGAATATAATGATATTACAACTAAATTTACACATAATCATCCATTAATCATGGTACATTGATGTTTGGGTCGATTTAACCACCTACTTGAACAATGATATGAATCTATATCATGGATGACTATGGGAAATTAATTACTAGTATAATATTATATAAATATATAAATTATTTTTTCTTTTTTTAAATTTATATCAATATTTAACACATTAATTAATAAAACACCTTTCATTAGTTAAGAATCACTGAAACATGACCGTCAACAATTTTGTCTTCGTGGTTTATAAACAAAAATACCAATGAATGAAATTATAGATTTTTAAACTATCATGAAATATGTATTAAAATATATTTTATGATATAATAGTTATGGAATATGAAAAATAAATATAAACTAACACATCTTTTTTGAAGCTAGTTCAAAGCGATATAGATTACTTTCCCCCACTATTGAAAATAAATAACAACTAACTAATATTTATATGTATAGAATGATTATGAATAGAGGTATAATTTGTTATAGTTATGAATAATATTATTATATATTAATTTAATTATGTTAATTTAATAATTCAATATGTTTGGTTCAAGTGTCTAATAAATTAGGTTCGGGGTAATGGTTTTCACCTCAAATTTCTTTATTTGAGACATGTTTAGTATTATGCACATATTTCCATTTATGTGGTATGTATAATTCCAACTTGAGAATTTATTTCATTAAATATCTATTCATATTTTTATTTTATGTTAAATTACAAGACTTATCTACCAATGGGATTTGATTAAAATATTATACAAGTCGCATGGGTTCTTTTTCTCAAACTCTAATTCACTGAGACATGTTTATCTTATTCATCATGATTTCCTTTTAATGGTGTTTTCACTATGCAATTATTTATATTTATCAAATATTTTATTATTAATGTGAAATAATAATCCAAATTGGTTCCTTTTAATCAAATGGGTTTTACTTAATTGTTACACCAGTTGTAAATCCTCTGGTAACCCTGTTTTCATTCATTGAGTTATGATTGTCCAGTTGGACTTAAAAGTTAGGTACATTATATCAATTTATTATATTATATGGTGTTATAATTTTTAATTAATTTACATTACAATCACATAATTCACCTTTTTGGAATATTTCTTACGACAAAGAGTATGTTACTCGTAATAAATATTGATAACTCAAGTATCCTTTCCTTGAGTAATATTTTTTTATAATAAACATCCTTCTTTCATGCATGGGTTATCCCACCATAATATTTAATTCAATGATAATTTCTCTACCACTATTTAAAAATGATATTTTAATAAGTAATATGGTTTTTTGACTCTTTTTTCAATGATATTTTTATACAAATAGGTTTTAAAAATAATAAAATGGGTTTTTCATTTCACTTTCATATGTTTTTTCTTTCACTCATCAATACTTCAAGGAAAAAAATATATCTTTTCAAGGCCATATTATTGAATATTTTTTTAAAAAAATTAATATTTTTCACTTCACCTTTTGGAAAAATTACTTTTGGAAGGGACCGGTGACATCATATTTTACTCCAATGTTATAAATTTTTTCTAAAAGAGATTTATATTTTCACTTTAATTTACCTTTTCATTTCAAAAAGGATTTACCTAATTGGTTTTATGCTTCAATATTTATAATGTAATATATATATTCATATTCTATGTTAATGAAATCATGGTACTAAATAATCCCATTCTAGATCACTTCTTGGGTGGTATCGTTCATGAATTCTTTTTAAATGATATTGTTAGTCTATATAAAAAGACTTTTATGTTTCATTTTTTACACTAGGGATATGATCTTTTAAAACCATCCAACTTTTTTCTATGGATGTATTATGGTCATGTTATTCTAGTATTGAATTATTAATTTACTCCACACACTATACCATGTAAACATTATATTTTACATAATTTATATTGGATGATGTTCACATAGAAATAATGTTATAATATTGACATCAGTAAAATTATTGGCATTCTAGGTGTTTTTATTCCAATATGGAAGATTATTTGAATGTTTAATATTTATTTTTTGACCATTAAACTTATTTTCCTATATGGGTTACAAATAACATTATACCTTTAGTTAATATCGGTAAAATTATTAATATTCTGGATGATTATTGACTATTAACACATGGGGTTATGTACTAAAATTATTATTATTATTCATTATATAGATAGACATGTTTTTATTTAGTCAAAATTTCCTTAGGGAATGGTAGTAAATGTCATGTTGATTGTTATGGTGAATGCATTGGAGTTAAAAAATTGATTTGTGGGGGCCAAAATTATATATCACCTTGATGCATCGATATGTCTCATGATAAAAAGAAGCTTGTGTTTTGGTCTATAACCCACCCTATATAGGTATATTATCTTGTCCTAAGGCCTTGAAAACATGTTTTTGATGTCCATCATTATGAATGGAATCAGTATGATATCTGTATTATTGATATCCATGTTTTAATTAATTATCATATATATTGAATTATCTAAGATTTAGTATATTATAGTATTATTTATATTATTTATTCCCTATATATTATGTATACCATGATCAGGTTTTTAATAGATTCATTTATATGTTTCCTTTATTGGGAATGTTTTCTCACCCCTTTCTTATATTTTTATTCCCTTTTTTATGAAGAAAATAATTACACAAGACATGCTCAAAATAATAGAATTTGTATAAGAATTTGTTGGAGATATTGAATAATCGTTATGGATTTAGTAGTTTCATATATAAAAAATATGTTTTTTATACAATGAACATGATCTTTATAAGTTTATGTTTGGATAAAATTCTATAAAGTTATAGAGATAAAAAAATTGGGATATAAGAGATGATATAATAATTATTGATTTTATAATTAAGTAAGGTTATATCCATTATTTTATAGCTTATATCAAAGAAAGAATGTAAAGTAACTATTTATGGAAACCAATCCAAGAGTAAAAGAATGGGGTATCACACTTACCATTTTCAACTATTGATATTTCTTATTATCATCAACTAATTCAAACACTTCAACATTCTTCCTTGGGAAGTACTTGGAAAATGACCAATTCCATTATAGTTATAGAACCTAGGAGGATTATTGACCATTTTATTCCACTTTCCCTTATTGAAACTTTTTTTAAAGAATAACAATAATTTTATTTCATTCTTCATTATTATTATTATTATATAAATCCTTTTATTCTAAGACCACTTCTTCTATGAATTTCCCTTTTCTTATGGCCACAAAATCTATTTCATCATTTATTTTATTCTTGAAATATGTAACCTTTCTCATCCCATAATCTATGAGAATATTATAAATCTCATCCAATAAAAATATTACCTATCTTCCAAGGATGAAATATTAGGATTAAATATAATTATAAATTATATCATTATTTTTTTTATGATGAAACATTCATCAAAATTCCTATTAAACCCTCAAATATTTCTAACAATATAATTTAATATTGTAAACTATACCTATATAATCTCATCATTAATCTTATTTAAATCTTCAAATAAGATCCTAAAAATGTATAGTTTGGCTTCCTAAACCTTCACATTACCTTCATAGGAACTCTTTAATTTATCCCACATGTCCTTACCAGCTTTTAGACTCATTACCTTTGTCGAAACTTTTTATAAAAGAGATATTAAGATGTATTTTATTCCTTTTCCATTAAATTTGATATTTAACCTTCTATAAATTGGAATTGTATCTTATCTAGCAGTGGATGGAAAAAAAATTGTGGTTGTATCTCCGTGTTCTAGAAAAATTGATAAGAGGAGGGGTAGTGTCTTATTCCTTCAACTATGGTATTTCTTATCATTTCAATTAGAAACAGTCCAACTATTTATATATTTTAGATTCTCCATACTTAAAAACCTCAGAGATCATAATATGGAACCTATATTTACTTTGATACCACTTTTTATTCCTAGTTTAGATTGGCCACTTACAGTGGGGTGTGTTAATAAGTGGCCTTCTTTTATGTATTTCTTCATTTAAAATTGTACTATTAGACTCTTTAAGGAACAAATCAAGTAAATATAAACTATCAACCCAACCACATGTGTAGTATAATATAAATATAATTTAGAACATGATATTTACAATGTTTAGATAGAATGTACTAATCCTTTCTTTGATTAGTTATTACCCTTAATCATAAACTCTTCCACTATATCTTAATGTGGTTTCAACCAAAGGATAGTCCTGATCCTATCAATATAAATTCCTACCATTTCCCAAATTCTAGAGATACATTGGAAGAGTTAAAAATCCCACAAAAATTAAAATCCAATTATAAAATACCTCCTTATAACTTCTAGTTTTCTTTGTACCACTTAATGATGATATTTCTCCATGACATAATTAGATCAACTAGTTTGATCATATCCACTTCAAGTCAATAAATCATGGTATTTGTAATCACATGAATTTCAAGATTTATCAGTCCTCTATTCTTCAAGTGAACTAGTTCTCCAAATAACTCTCAATACTGAGGCATACGGTTCATCTTATTTTAGAATGGATCCAAGCATTGTCTCTTTTTATCACTTTGATAAAATTAAAGTATCAGGTCTAGAAATTTTGAATCCAAACAATGTTTTTTCTGAGTTCTAAATATATTCATTCCTTCTATTTTTATATTTATATATATTCACCAAATAATATTTTGAATCTGATTTTCTAAAATTAAATTTCATAAACTCCCTTGATCATTAGATGGAAGGAAATCTGATTTCAAATGTAGAAGATATTTTCCATTTTTTTCTCATTCGATTACTCATAAAAAACTATATAATGTCTTTAAATTTTAATTTATAAAATAATAATTCATATTTTCATCATTTAAATATCAATGATGATAGTTATCTCTAACTTCCTATAATTATCCATGTGTTCATGGTAGTGTGCACCATTAGTGAATGGCACATTCCACTTATGATTGTGAAATATATCTCAATATCTATAACCTCCCTTTACTAGTCTTCATTTAATATTATCTTGGATCATGTTCATGTGATCAATCAAAATTCATACACATTTAATAACTTCACAGTAGTATCACATAATTCTATTTTCTTCTTATATCTTAAAAATACAATTTCATAAATCATTGTATTTTTATAAGGATAAAACGATCCTTATGGAGTTCATCCATATAAAAATAACCTTTATGGTTAGCATTATTATGTAGGTTATATAATTATTACACATATATTCCTTATAATGTTCTTCAATTGTAATTACAATTTTCTCATCTTTACATGTAAGGAAGAATGATCCTTATAGTCTTCTCGTCTTTATGGATTTATCATTATGGATTTCGTAAGATACTAGTTCATTATTGAGGTATGGACCCTTTTAATTTCCTTAAAAACTCTTGTATTTTTTTAAATGGAATTTAAAAAATGGATATAGAAGGTTTCAAGAGATTTTAAAATTTTTGGGCCTCAGAGTTCAAGTTTTAGGAGATGTATGAGGAGGCACACTACTATCACATGATTTGGATAACTGTGAACCTAAATTGTGCGGCCTAAAAATAGAATAGAATGGTTTGATAAACCATGTAAATGGGTCATGGGAAATAAGTAAGGTCTAAAATTTATTTAATTTTCATATCACACAATTTATGAATAGTTCTTCTAACCGTGATCCTAAACCAGGCAATGTGTGGTGCTCCTAGATAGTAGGAATGCATAATTTGTGAATAGTAGGTGGTGAAGACCATGCTCCTAAGGTGGTTGAAATTGAACCACTATTAGTTCCACATGTGTAACCTCCCATAGTACCACCATATGTTCATTGATAGGGAATTTATTCTCATCTTAGAGAGGTTTTTCTATATCAAGTACAATCCATAGAGGGGATTCCTTGCCTAAAATGACTATGTTAGAGTTGACCAAGGAATTCTATCTGCAACAACCAACTACTTTTTTCAGGGAATATGGTCTCCTTAATACAGAGACTTGTTAAGAGGCTATACTTATATTTTTTGAGCACTTAAAGAATTTTCAAAATAAGAAGGTAAATCTCACAACATATATGCTTCATGGATATGCTAAGTGATGGTGGGATGTTCTTACATAAGAAGATCAACATCAAGGAAGTTCCTAAAGGGACTTTCTGACTTGTTTATATGGTTACATCTTCCCATAGATGTTAATAAAGGGTCAAGACAGGTAATTTATTCCCCTAATGTAGTTTATTATGTCCTCCATGCATTACTAATATTGTTTTAGGGATCTCTTTTACTTTTCAAACACTATTACAGGTGATGATCCACTGAGGGTGAGGGGTTTTGAGGATGTGATTAGGTATACCATCTGGTATCAGGTGAAAAACATTCAAATGACTACCATATCTAAGATGGTCATAAAATCTCTTAAATGTATTTGAAAAATGATAGAAGATAAAGTTATAGGTCAAAGTGGTTTAGTACCCATATAGATAAGTGTTTCATCTAGTGGAATGAAGTGACGCCTTGAGACTTCCCATAAGGTAAATTATAGCTAGAGTGTATTCCTTGGTGGTTATGTGGTATAAAATCAGTGAAAAGGGTAGGGCTACATGGCGATCAAATGTATCAAATAACTGATATAGTTTGGATCTTATGAAAAAATAGGCCATCACTTAATATTTTTTGTGGATATTCCCTTAGTTCTTAGTGAGAGAGGATCTATACCAGTTTAGAGTTCAAGACTAGAATATATGAATCCGTTCTATGAAGGAATCTAGAGTACTACTATCCATTTATTTTTAAAAGGTGTTCAAGATCGAGGAAGCCAGATATATGTTGGGAAATTCTAGAAAATCATTATTACTCCCAAAGTTCATGTTGTAGCTTAGATTCAAGGATTTTTTTACTTATATGGAGTGCATCCAACACCTAATTCATAGAGTTTTTTTCTCTCTATGGTACAAGGTGTTATTTTAGTAGCCTCGCCTTTACTATCTAATTTTTTACTTAATATCTTCACACTCATTCATTTTTGAAGCTTTAATTTAATGTATTGGTCTTGATATTGAATACTCCTATAGGGTGATGTCTTTAGATTCTCCATTGGGAACTCAGTTAGAGGTCATTCAATGATGCAAGTAGCGTCCTCTCGAGAAAGGTAGCTACAAATTTTTAAATATCTTTTCATACTCAAGATGATATTACTCAACATAATTTTTTGGATGGATAGGATAGTACCTTTTTGATCCTCTATTGATTATTAGAACTAGAGGGTGTCTTTCTCATCACTCTAGGGTGGTAGATATGTTCAAAGGGGAGAATGGTATGTCTAGGAAACTAAATATGGACCTGAGTATCATGGTTTGAGTGGATAACCATCCTATATTTTTAGTCTTTATCGTGATGATTAGAGAGTATAGTAAGAAATATTTCCTCTAGTGGTGGACTATTTCAGAGAAGTCTTTACAGATTAATTTTCTAGGATACCTCTTAATATGGAGGTATATTTCACCATTGACCATGTTCCAGATGATAAACTTGTATTTGACCCTCCATATAATATGTCTCTTAAAGAGATCTTGGAAATCAAGAGGTGGTTAGAGGAACTAGAAGACAAAGGGTTTATATGACCCAATACTTCTCCATGGGGTTCACCTTTATGTTTTTATAGTAAGTTGGATGGTGCACTAAGGTTATGTGTGGATTACAAGTGGTCAAATTGTCTTATTATTAAGAACTAGTACTCACTTCCTCAAATAGAAATTTTTTCCACCAAATCTGAGGAGCTAGGGCCTTATCTAAGATTTACTAGTGATCAGGATAACATTAGTTAAGATTCAAACCCTTGAATATACCATTTATAGATTTGAAAAGTAGTTATAGACTTTATGAATATTTTGTATTGTTGTTCAGTTTAACCAACATACATGTTTTCTTTATATACTTGATCAATCGTATTTTCGACCTACGCTTGGATGCCATTGTGTTCATTTTTGTGGACAATATCTTAGTGTACTCTCAACATAGACACTGTAATTTAAAACACCTTAACACCATATTGAGTATAATAAGAGGGAGCCATATATATGTTAATATCACTAAGAGACACTTTTGGATCGGCAAATATCACTTCTTGGGTCACATAACATCATAAGTAGGGGTATCTATGGATTCAAAGAAGGTGATAAACATTATTTATTAGGAAAAAAAGTATGTTTTCAATATTTTATGATAATTGGGACCAGATTATTATTATAAGAACTTCATCTATAACTTTTCATGCCATATAAAATAACTTACAGGATTGAACAAGAAGGGTGTAAAGTTCACATGATTGAATTATTATGAGAAGTCCTTTCACGAGTAGAAAATAATGAAATCAAATGCGTTGATTATAATTTTTCATAAGCTAGTAAAAGATTAAATAGTTTATTTTAATGCATCATAAATCAAGATGAGCGTTATTTTAATATAAGGGGATCAAGTTTTGTCATTTGGGTATCATCAATTGAGGACTTTTGAGTGTAATTACTTGACTCGTGATCTCGATTAAGTAGTTTTTGTTCAGGCCTTATTTGCAAGATACATTTTCGTATAGGGGAACAATTCATGGTATACATATACCATAAGATATTTAAATACATATTCTATTAGAGAAACTTGAATCTATAATATTAAATATGGGGTGAATATATTCAACCTTTAAAATTTAATCTTTCTTGAAAGCTTGGGAAAGGAAATGATGTCATTGATGCACTGAGCCAAAAGATATAGACTTAAGATATTTATGAATCTATTAGTGAATGGGAGTTAATGGATATTTTCTATAAAATTAATTAAGAAGTTTAGTAATGTCATGGTACGTTTATCCTTATGGATTCACCACTTTTGGATCGAGTGAAGATGAGAAAACTTTTTGATCCAAAATGCTTAGTCATTAGGGAATTTTATTTCTATTAAGGACCCACCACCTTGTTGGTTTATTGATGAGAATCATGTCCTTTATATTTATGGAAATATATATATTTATGTAGACATGTGAGGGGAATTTATTTGATAATCACATTCATCCCATTGAAAAGTACATCCCATACTCACAAAGATTTTTCATGACATACGCTGCAATTATTGGTGGTATGGGATGAAAAATAAGATCCCATGAATTGGTACCCGATGTTCCACCTTTCAGTGCGTGGAAGCATAACACTAGTTGCTTGATGGAATTTTATAGCCACTAACCATCTTTTAATGTAAGTTGTTCAAAATCACCATGGATTTTTGATGGGGTTGTCAAAAACACACAAAGGCATTGACACCGTATTAGTTATCGTAGATTGGTTGAAAAAGGTCAACCACTTATTGCCTATCTGGGACACCTTATAAATGGATGAAATTGGAAGGATATATTTATAAAAGATCAAAGGCCTCCATGAGATTTTATATAAAATTTTATCAGATATGGATGCATACTTTACTTCTCAGTTCGGGTAGGGGTTTCAGTAGGCTCTTGGTACATGGTTACTTTAGAGTACAACATACCACCCGAAGACCAATAGCCAGTCCAATAACACTATATACCTTTGGAAGGACATGATTTGTGGATTTCTACTTGATTTTAGAGGCTCTTGGGAATAGTACCTCACTCTTACTGAATTTTCCTATAATAATAGTTTCTAAATGCACATCTAGATGGATCCTTGTGATGCACTCTATAGTATGCCATGTCATTCGCCTCTATGTTGGTTAGAATTAGGGGAGGTAGAAAAAATGGAACCATACCCAATTCATGATACATAATAGTATGTATAATTGATTAGGAAATGTATGGTTATGGATCAATGTTGGAATAAGTCTTATAAATATTTCCTTTGCTGACTTATAGAGTTTCATGTGGGGATTTTTTCTTCTTATGAGTCTCACCAAGATTGGTTCATCAAAGGATTAGGAGGCTTGGAAATCAAGAATCTATATTCATTAGTCCTTTTAATAACTTTGAGAGGGCCAAACTAGTATCAAATAATATAACACTTCATTATTAGTATAGGGCTATACACAATTTATTCCATGTTTCTTGGCTCTACAATTATTACTTGGACCATCCTCATGACATTGATTCTATGGTTGTTGAGTTAGATTTTGAGGCTTATTTTAAGGATTATATAGTTATTTTCATCAATCCTAGAATGAATACACTATGAGGTATGATAATTCCTATGGTTCAGGTTCTATGGTTATACGATTATTCCTAAGAGGATATTTGGGAATGGGTGTCTGACATATATTATTAGTGCTTGAACTTTTTCATGTATTTAGCTCAACCACCCTTTGAGGTGAAAATCAAGCATGAGTTGTTTTAAAAATGGGAGGTTATAAGATATATATTCTTCATTGAGATATGTAACCATTTTAATTTTTTCCAATCCACTTTTCTTTGTTGAAATAGAAGTGTCCAAAGTGATCGGGGAGGTTTTTGGAGATTTCTAGAAGGCATGGGGCCCATTGTTTGGATTTTTAGAGATGTAGTATGAGGTGTGTGGTTAGTATACTATTTATCATACTATGAATCGTAACCATATATCATGTAGGAGGGATGAGCATGGTTTGATCAACTATGTGAATGAGGAATAGAAACCATGACATGTCTTTAGTTCATTCAAGTTGCATATCACATAGTTTGAACATGATTTTTATAACCATTAGCCTAAATCATGCAAGGTGTGGTTCTCATAGAAAGTGGGGTGCACGATTAGAACACGGTTGTGCAGAAAAGTTGGGAAAACCATGTTGCTACTTAAACATGATGTAAAATAAAAAATTTCCACCTATATGACCTTAAATATAATTTCACTTATCCTTTTAAACATTCTCACACAATAGTTTAGGATCGTAAGAATTATCTTAGATGTATACACATACAAGGGGGGTGGATTATAGTTCAAAAAACATAGTTTAAAGTCTTTCAGCTAGAAAAACATAAATCCTCTTTACGTTTATCAGACTTGGACTTAGTTTGATTTTCATAGTCATGATCAAAATCACAATGGATCTGAATTATTAGTGTATATGTATGGTAATCAAAGTTAATATGATAAAACAAACAGAATATAAATATGATTTAGATGACAAACTTTTTATTACATTCACAATAGAATATAAAATTTTAAAAACATGTAATAAAATAGATATTAGTATTAATAATGAATTATGATATATATAAAAACATTTATAACCATTAACCATAATAGTAAGGTGGCTACTAAACTTGACAATACGTATTAAATATTTTATACTTATATTAAATTTTTTATTTCCTTACTAGGAAATCCCTCAATACGATGCTTGGGATAGTTGTGTATTCATATTATTGGAATCCCTTTATGTGATTATTGGCCTTTGTATCCCTTTCCTCAGAATCCCCCAATCCGATGGACCATATTCACCATCTTCTTATCCCCGGAAGCCCTCGATCATAACAATAATCTAATGTGACTGAAAAAGAAACAGTTCTAAATTAAACACACTTGAAAAAGATTATTTAGAACTACCAACCCTCTAAATAATGACAAGGACTAAGAGTGAGTAGTTCATGCTTAGAAACCTTCAGATGACTTGAGTTGAAAATGAAATATACTCCAAACTCTTCAAATGACTTTCTATTTATAGGTGATTCTCCAATGATCACATTTTTGAGTTTTTTTGAATGACCTCAGACAACATGTTGTAGACAGCTCATCTGGAAATGAATTCCTGACATCAAACTGATTAACACCATTATAGTGTTAAATATATTCCTTATGATAGAAAAAAGACATTGTGTTCCAATTATAAACTTAGGTTAGTTTGATGCCCTTCCCTATCAATTTTCAATATGATAATCGTTATGAGGATTAGTCTGATTGTTTCGGTACCATAATCTATCTAATAGTTCTGAATTTTTTTAGTACAATAGACAAGGAAAAAGTATATCTCATGGTATGATTAAAGGTATATATTATAATCGGACTCATGATCAATCTAATGATCGTATTAAATAATGTAATCTTTTTATTCATAATATGTTATAACTTTTTGTATATATGGTTAAAGATGATGTATTCCACAAAAACATACTAAAACACTTGGGATATAAAAAATAAGTAAAATGTTTTAAGAAAGTATTTGTGATTTCCAAAACAAAAGGAATGAAAATGTAGGAAGTAGAACTTCTAACTCCAAAATCTCCCCTTTTTGCAAACCACAAACCACGGGACTTAAAATGGAAAAATAACATGAAAAACATGAATTCCTTTACTCTTTCAAGAACTTTTTATTCAGACTATACTATTTTTCAACTTTATTAGTCTTGGAGGGTATTCTTGATACTGATGATGATTATGTTGATGAATCTAAAGATTCTTCATCAAACATGGTATCTATACAATCATCCCCTTCCTTTTATTCTTCTTTTTTTTATTTCAACCCCTTCTTCTATTTCAACCTCTCATTCTAATTATTCATATTCCACTTATTTATTTCCTTCTAATTCTCCTTCTATTCATTTTTTATCAACTTCTTCATATACTTCCTTATTGATCTAATCTTCTTGTGGTCTTTAATTTCTCAAATCTTTTTTTCCAACTAAATCTACTTCTAATTTTTTTTCAAGAATGACTGGGATTGATTCTTCAACAAGAACTTTTCCCTTTCCCTTCTCTACAATATATTGTATATCAGCTAGTACTATATCTGTATCGCTAAAAAAATAAACCTAGTTCTGGAATAATCTGATTGGTATGGGAATTTGTGAGAACAATATTCTCAGAATCTATCTCTACCCTTTTCATTATATTTTCACAAATCAAATCCTCTTAAAACCTCTTCTTTGGCTTCTTTCTTTTTTCTTCTTCTTCCAACTATTCCACAACCTGAATTTTTTAAATAATTACCATCAATTGGGTCGATTCAAAAATTTGGATTACCTAGATTCTTTTAAGCCTTATGTTTAATCATTTATTCACAAACATTATTAGGAAAATATTTCATCTTACTTTATCTTCACTGTAGGAGAGGTCTCTACCTTTATTTTCTTCTTCTTGTCAAGTTACTTCGTTTTTTATAGATGGTTGTACCTTAGATACAGTTCCATAAATATTTTCTACAAACTTATTTGATTTAGAATAAAATACTAGCTTCATCATTGACATCGTATCCTCACTGATAGAAGAAATTTTCTCCCTTACAGGATACAATTTGTTTTCAACTATGAACACCTCCATATAATTTACAAGCATAATTCTTATGAATGTGAAAAATATTATAATATTTGACATTATTGAGGAGGTTATTATGTTCTCCTCCACAATGAAGATTAATTTACAAAAATCTATTTTTACCATATCCACCAAATAAAAAAAACATCAGATACCTTCAACTTATATCTATATTATTTTCTCACAATCAATAATATTTTAATCCATAGGGAAACCACTCTATTTTTCAGAGTCAAGGGAGATACTTTCCTTATTTTATTTTATTATGAAAACAATGATTCTTCAGCCTTGTTCTTATTAAATTTTCCAAGATTGTTCATAAGATTATGAGAGGGACTTTAATATTCCCCTTCTAAGGGGACTCTATCTAAATATGATACCATCCTATAAGAAATTTTGTATGTTGTCCCATACATTGTAAAGGAAAAAATTTCCTTACCATTTTCCTTCACAGTCTATAAAGATGCATAAAACATCCAAACAACTTCAGGAAAGTAAAGGTCAAAATACTTATGTGGTTTTCAACACATACTAATCCCCATCCTTAGAAACAAAAAATATTCTTAACAGTTGAACCGTATTTCTTATACCATGATCTTTTAACCAACCTTTCCCTGAACAAAAACCACTATGGAAAATGATCCTTCATCGCCATCAAATCTGGATACTGAAATGAGTGAATGGACAAAAAGAAAACCTATCAGACTTGGGCCTTTTAAGGGAGGATAAATTTGGGTGAAAAAAACTCTAAAAACTCGATGTTGGATATGGAGTGACCATATTTATTTAGTTACTGGGGGTGAAGGATCAACTTCCACAAGATAACCAACAATTGATATTCAAAACCATTATGATCTAATGGTCAAGATTAATAAAAATAATCCTTTTAAATATTTTTTTAACTCTCTATGTTTTTAATAATTTTATCATATTGATAATAATTTTGAATATAACACTTTCAAAATATTCAAAAACAAAAAAAAAACATTAGAAAAAAATAAAAGTATGATACCAATAATTTTAAAATAATGTAATGAAGTAGTAAAGAAACTAAATGGATAAAAGATTACCTTTTGAATTAGAAAGTGTCATCAGTACGATAAACCTATTCTTCTTGGTTATTGTAAAAATATTACAACTGTTTCAAAATAAAATTTGATTACAATATTTCCATTACAAAAACTAATAATGATATTTTTGGTATAAAAATATATTACAATAATTTTATTTTTAAAACTTATTACTACATATTAGAAAATTTATTTATGATAATTTATTATTCTATAAAAAAAAATTAAAATATGAGACAAGAAATTTTATAAAAATTTATGATTCTAAAAATCAAATTAATAATTTTGGCTCAGAAATTTTTATAAAAATTTTGAGTTTGTAAATGTAATTATGATAAAAGTTTTATAAAAAATAATCATTTTTGGATAACTAAATGATTTTAAAAATATAAAACATATGTACTCCCCCTCTGAAAAGGATTATCTTATTAAAAGTAGATGGGTCAAAAAGTTGTAGATATGAATAATCACTTAACATTTATCATTTCTAGATTCTATTTGATATATTCAAATCTATATGAGTAAGGGGTTTACTAAAAATTTCATATAGTTGAGCTTTAATTCTAATGAATTATAAAATTATATCTCCTTTAAGTGTGTGATCTGAATAAAATGATGTCTTATATCTATGTTCTTTGAACGTGAGTGATGCATTGGGATTTTACTAAGATAAATGTCACTTTTATTTTCACAAAGTATTTTATTTTCACTAAAACTCATGCCATAGTCAGTGAGTGTGTGTTGGATACATAACACTTGAGCACAAAAAATTCTAAATGTAATATATTCAGCTTCACCAGTTGAAAGTGGTACTAAGTGTTGTTTCTTAAATGAACAAGAAACTAAAAAATATCCTAAAGAAAGAAAAGTTCTGTACATACTTTTTCTATCCATTATACATCAACTAAAGTCAGCATCTGAAAAACATTTTAATTCAAAAACATATCCAAAATAACAGAAAAGTCCTAAATCCATAGTTCCATTAAGATAAAAAAAAATTAGTTTTACAGCTTTTAGATGGGAATATTTTATATTAGATTGATATCTTAAATATAAGTATACTGAAAACATTAAATCTGTATAAATAGTTATTATGTTAAGTAAACTTCTTATCATACCTCTAAAAATATTTTGATTAACTAGTTTCCTAGCCACATCAAGATCTAAAGTTGTTGAGGTACCAATGGGAGTACAAATACATTTATTATTATCAAATATAAATTTCATAATAATATATTTTATATACTAAGTTGATATACAAAATTTATTTCTAGTTTTTTTTTTGAAATTTGAAAACCAAGGAAATATGTTAACACATTCATCATACTTATTTCAAACATAGACTTCATAATATCCACAAAGGAATTAGTTAAATATTATTGACTTGAACCAAATATAATTTCACCAATATAAATTAGTACTATAATAATATTTTTATTTACTTATTCTATAAAAAGTGCTAGATCTATAACACCAATAACAAAATTGTTTTGTAACAAAAATCTAGTTATCCTATAATACGAAGTTCTTGGGGCTTGTTTAAGTCCATATAAGGATTTCATAAGTTTATAAATATGTTCTAGATGTTTTTTATTCTCCAAAACAGGTGGTTGTTCAACATAAAATTCTTCCTGAACATATCCATTAAGTATATAATACTTCACATCCACTTGAAAAAATTTTAAATTAAAGAAAGAATCAAGGGATAGAAGTATTCTAATAGATTAAAGTCTTGATACCAGTGCATATGTTTATTCATAATCTATTCCCTCCCATTTATAATATCCCTTAGTAACCAATCTAGATTTATTTCTAAAAATTATTCTATTTTTGTCACATTTATTCCAAAAAACCAATTTTACTCCAATTATATAAGTTTTTATATATTGTTTAACTAAATTCTAGACTTTATTCTTTTCAAATTCATTTAGTTTTTCATGAATTTACTTAATCCAATCCTCTTCACCTAAATACAAGTTGGGATTATTAAGTTAAAAATGGGATAAGAAATCTAGATGATAATTTCATTCCTTAATAAACTTCTTGTCCTAACTGGTTCATTTACATCACCAATGATACTCTCATAAGGATAATACCTACAAAAAAACTAACTTCTTGGGTTTTCAAAATTTTGTTCTTTAACAATAGGTACAAAATATTCATTAGAAATAACTTCAAAAACAAATTCTAGAGTTATTTCCTTATAAAAATAAATTTCTAACAAAGGTTGAGAATATGTTTTTATAAATAACATCTGAAGATGTAGGATGAGATTGTTTAAAAAAAGGACCAGTTTCATCGAACTTAACACAGACTATTTTCTTAAAAGTACAATAAATTTTTTAAAATTATCTATAATTATTTGAACTAGTGAAAAAATTGTAAAATATTCTTTCATCGTATTTGGTTGCAATCGTATGTATATTATATTTCGTATTCTAGATAAATACTTTTCAACATAAAATTTTAAAGTAGGAAAATTTTGGTTTTTATTCCTTCTATAACTCATATAGAGTTTTATTAGGAAAATATATAATTATAACATAATTAATAATATATCAGGAATTACTAACTACTTCAGCCCAAAAATGTTCAGCAACTGAGTTTTAAATCAAAATTGTTGTAGTCATTTCTTGAAGAATTATATATCTTCTTTCAACTACATTTTTCTAGGGGATTCTATGTAAAAAAAAATCTGTTCAAATTCTTTCTTACTAGAAAAAAGAATCAAAATCCTAACTTAAAAATTCTACACCATGACTACTGTGAATATTTTTCAAGGAGATGTTTCTATCATTTTTAACTTTTACTACAAAATTTTTAAAATTACTAAAGTCTTTTTATTTTATTGATATAAAAAAGACCCAAGTATATCTATTGTAACCATAAACTAATACATATACATAGTATTTTCCACGAATACTTATAGTTTGTGTAGAACCTAATAATTCCATGTTCACTAACTGTAAATCATAAAATGTTGATACTTCACTAATAAATTTGAAACTTGACTTGTGTTTCTTTCCAAATTGACAAGGGTCGCAAACTTTTGAAGTATCAAATATTAGTTCCAGCAGATCCTTAACAATTCCTTTCTTAGCCAATTTAGATAATTTTATAAGGTTACAGTTTCTAAAATATCTATTCTATAACCAATATTGATCTTTTATAACACAAAGTCAAGGTAATTCGTGGGTCATGAGGACTTCTATGTTTAGTTTGTAAACATTATCATATCGATTTATAGAAAGAATGAATTCATCCTTGGAACTATGTACTAAAACTGAATCATTCAAAAAAATTATAAGGTAACCTTCATCACATAGTTTAATTATTATTATACGTTTTTATTAAGTCCTATGATAATTGAAACATTTTAAATAATAGTTTTTTAACGAAGAAAATTTTTATATATTCCTGTAATCTCTCCTTGAGCATTATCTCCGAAAGTTACTTTTTCACATTTCATATGGAATATCTTCTTGAAGAAATATTTTTTTCTAGTTATGTTCCTGGAATATCCACTATTCATTCAAAATACGTTTTTTTTATGTTGGTGCTATATTTTCTATCCAGAAAAAAAATGATTAGATTTACAGAACCCAAAACTTCTTAGTTTTTTTATTATTATAACATAAAATCTTAGGTAACCACATTTATCCAATTTTGTTTTGGGAAAATTTCATTTCCTTTGAAAATTAAGCCTTATGAAAACCTAACGATTGTAATTTGTTCACACAAAAAAAATTCCTCTAGTTCTAACCACTTTGGCACTTGGTGTAAGAAAGTTCACTATTATGAATAAAGTAATTGTTTCTAAAAATATGGTTTTTGTCAGGAAATCCTATTCCTGAACTATTAAGATGAGGTTTATTTTATTTATACTTTTTTTCAAAGTTTTCCATTCCAATAGTAAACTTAGAAAACTATTTCTTCAAACTATAAATTTTGGATTTTCGTTTCAAAGGTAAATTTTTTTCCTCATTAGTCCTAGTTTAGAACTAAGTTTTCTTTCTAAAACATTTTTCTTAGAAATAACCTTTTCAAAATATTTTGAAATGATATCATTTTTAGAAATTTATTTATCAAGATTTTTAGAAATATCTAATATTTCATTTGTCAAAATATTTATTCTTGAATCATCCTTACCAAGTTTATCTTTATCATTATCATGTTTTTTTAAAAAAAATACTATTATAATTTTCTAATATTTATGAAAATCATGAAACTTCCTCATAAGATGGTAAAGTATTATCATCACTAGTTAAGGAATATTCTCAATCGTAATACATCAATATTTTCTCATTGTTATTTTCTAGATAATTTTTATTTGAAGATAAATTTTTATGGGATTCATCTATTCATACCATGTCTATTAAAAATTGATTTACCATGTGTACTTTAGAAAAAAGAGATATATCCCTTTTTATAAAACATTCATTATCAAAATAACTATCATAAAAATCACCACCACTGGAATGCTATGTCTTAGAAGCATTCAAAACATTATTTCTTTTAGACTTTTAATACTTTTTGGAATTTTATTATGAATTCTTTTTTATTTTATCTTTCCTTTTCAGCTTTGAAAAATCATGTCATATATTTCCAGCTTTCTTACATTCATAGAAAGTGACCTCAAAATTTTTCTTTTAACCTTTATCCATATGGCCTTTTTTATATTAATATTGAAAATATTTATTCTTAGCTATCTTACATATTCTTCTAGCTAGATTAGCTAACCCATTCTCTAAATGTTATGAACTTCTAGAATATTCACTTATAAAAATAATTCATACCATAGCTACTAGTAGTAAGAATTAATTACAAGCTATATGAAAAGATTTACCTATTTTGACCTTCAGAGTAAGGTATTCAATAACCTTGACTAAAGGTATCCTATATTTTATACTTATAGAAAATTCTGTCATTCCTTACAAGGAAATCACTCGATAAGATGATTATAATAGCTCTATATTCTTATCCCCTGAATCCCTCAATATTATGATCAATTTCTATCTTCCTATAATCGGAAACCCTTGATTTAATATATTGGATTCATCATCTTCTTGTCCAATAAATCCCTCTATCGAAATAACGATCAGACCCAATTAAAAAAAGAAAAAGTTCTAAATGAAATAGCATTGACAGGTATTCCTTAGAATTACCATCTCTATAAAGAATTAAATAGACTATGGATGGTATTTTCTTGATTAGAAATATTTATATGGATTAAGTTTCCATTTAAATCTGCTCCAGACTCTTCAATTGACTCTCTACTTATTAGTGTTTCTCCAACGACCCTATTTTTGAGTTTGTTACAATAACCTTGGATATATGGCACTTTACATCTCATCTGTAACAGAATGCCCAACATTGTATTGATTGAGACCATTATTATTTTAAATATATTTCTTACTGTAAGGACCCTAACCCCATTAGCATGGAGTTGGTGAATTATATTATTACATTTGCATAGATACAATACATGAATAACAAATGAACAATCAGTTTATCTATTTTGGAATCTATATTACATACATAAGCATTAAATTACAACTTTAAAGGGAAAAAAGCATAACAACCCCATTGGAAACATCTATAAACTCCTAGATTATCCATGCATGTCATTCATAATATACATCTTCACATTCTATGGATAAAATAAAACATTATAAATTGGTGATCTCAGATGCTTGGTAAGGGTGAAAAAAGTGGAATATATCAAAAATAAACATAAACCAAAAGTCATGGTGAATAACTAAATCACATTCCAAAGAAATATAATATTTTTCATAATATGGTTGGAATAAAATCTGAATAAATAATGCCATATAAATAATCACCTGAAACTTAATCATGGATATTTTACTAGTCGAATAGTTACTTGATTTATCAATTTCTAATTTATCATGAGGGATTGAATAATTATAGGAATCATAAGCATACCATTGAGGCCTCATCTAAGACATCTAAAAATAAATTATTAAGGCCTCATCCATATATGTTTATGTTTTGTATCATGATACCTATCAATGCATCGAGGGGCTATAGAGGGAACCTCACATCACATACTAAGTCTAATGAGTTTCCCATATGTCTAAAAAATATATCTTTAAATAAAATTGTCACATACCACTTTTAAATATTTTAATCATAATCATAGATGAAAACGCTATGATAAAATTATTGATAAATTCTTGAGGAAAATAATCTTTAAAATTTCAAAGTGTCCCATACCACATTGAAACATATATGTCATAATCCCTGTAAATAAATATAATTGAATGAAACATGTAATATCATAATAATAATAATAATCATGATTTTTTATATTAAAGTTCATTAGATACACATCATCCAAGGAGTATGTGGTTAATAAGGCATAAATCTCACAGAAGTAAAAGTTGGATGAGAAAACAACATTTTACTTTAGAAAAAAAGAGTTCTTTTAGAAAATAATTTATATTTGTCATAAATTCATATTCTAAAAATTTATATTCTATAAGATAAAAATTAATTACTATGAAATTATATTTTAGGGATAAATTATGTCCAACTAAAGTTAAAACATGTAAAATTAATATTTAATAAACTTTAGAGAAGGGTCACTTCAGCGCGGTTTATGGGGAAATTTTAATGATTCTTTAAAATAGGAAAGGTATAAATTTTTGTATAAAATAAAAAATGAAAAACTTTTGTTTTTCATGACAAAATTATTTTTTTTGTTAAAATAATTTTTTCTTAAAATTTAGTATGAACTACCCTAAAAAATGGGTGAGAAATCAGAGAGTTCTCGTTAATCACGCTTGCTTATCGGGAAGAATTGGGAAGGGAATCATATAAATCATGTCTTTCACCATTAGATAAAGATTAAATGATATAGATACATGATTTTGTAACATATAAATAGTAATATGAAAAATTATATAAAAAAATAAGAATTACATTATTTTAAAGAGAGAAGAAGAGTAACCCAAAGGAAAAAATGGAGGTTCAGGTAAAACACCTTACAAATTTTTAATCAATCGAATCGTATAAAAAATATAAATAAACACCAAATGAATAATTTAATATCATGAATATAGACATATTAATGATATTACATATGAAATGGAATCATAAATGAACAACATTCAAGAAATAAGTGTTGAATAATGGAAATCTCACTGAAACAAAAGTGAGATGAGAAACCCCATACCTTAAGTCTGGATGAGTTCTGCACTTCATCTTAATGTCTTGGATAATCAAATTAAACAAATTAATTCATTCATTCATAACCTTTTCTACTTTTATTTTATTTTGAATAATTTTATTAAGTTTATTTATTGTCTTTTTTATGAGTTATAAGTTATAATTTTATCATTTGGGAACATTTGTTTCCTTGGTTTTCATGGTCAGTTTACATTCATATGAGTTCAAAAGTTTATATAAAATGGGAATATATATTTATAATTTAATTTATTTGAAAGTAATGAAAATATAGAAGATTAAATTATTATATAAGTCATTTTGATATTTGGGGTGAGGATAAATCATTAGATAAGACATTAGTGATAATCGTTTAAATTATTTTGGTGGTTTTTCGATGATCAAAAACAAGTTTTATTTTATTAATTAACATTATGGGTATATAATGGTTCAAAAAAAATTATATAGGTATTAATACATATATTATAATTTGTTTAACCATTAAAATTTTTTATGACCTTCCTCAAAATCATTAATTCCAAATGGAAATGAATCATCCATGATGTCGGTAAATTGACACATCATGGGTGATGTTTCCATTTATATAATAAAAGAAAAAGAGAAAGGATTTTCACAATGAATATTCCATTAACATGATATAATTTAAGCATATAAATGATATTGGAGTTATAATATCTTTTTTGATATGGGGTGAGGGAAGGATAAAAAAAGACTTGAAATTGAAATAAATTGAAAGAAAACGATTATGGGTTTTACCTCTTGAATTCTTCTCCATGAGAACCTTTTTAAGTGGCATAGGATTAGTCTTTTGGTGATACCAAAGACTCAAGGATTTTTAGGAGCGGATTGTTAATAGTATTGGGTAGAAATTGGAAAAATATAAAATAATTTAATTTGTAAGGAGAAGAGGTGGTGAGGGTTGTATTTATAATGGAGGATACATATGATTTTTGAATATTTTATTCAATTATTAATTATTTTGGCTCAATACTATGAATATATTGAGAATTATCACCAAATATATTAAAATAATTCAGGTATTTTTGAGATTATGGTTCTTACAACATTCATAAATCAAGTCATTGTATATTTAACTTCTAAAGTATTTATACCGTAAATTACAGTGTTTCACTATTCACAAACAATTCCACTTTTAGAAAAATACAAAAAAACCACCCTCGACATTTTTTGATGTGTATAATTAAAAAATTAACACAATTTTATGGAAATAATTTTCTATGATTGAGAAATTTAATTTTTAATTAAAATCATCATTTACTCAAAAAATACATATTTTAAAATTATAATTGATTTTATAACACTTTGAAAAATTAACTAAGGTGTGATAAAATTATATTAAAATTATAATAAAACAAAATATTAATTTATTAATACTTTTAATGAAAATAAATTTTATTTTAAATCATTTTATCGATTATAACATTGTAATTAAATTTTTATTACTTACAAAAATACCAACACTTAATTAATAATTTTTAAAATATTTATTTTCCTATACAATGATTTAATTATATAATATTAAAATTTATATGATGCTTACATTTTATTTATACTTTCATAGGTGGAAGTACGATTCTAATCATAAATATACTCTTAATTATAATGAAAATGACTATTTTATAAAAATTTGGGAATTTTCACTATTCAATAAAAAATACATATTTTTATAAAAATACTAAAATTTCACCCTAAGCTAATTTTGACATTATTATTTTAAAAATAAATTTTATTTTGATAAATTGAATTTATATAAGTTTCAAAAATTATTATTAAAATAAATGCTAAGTTAAAAGGTGGTAGAACTGCCTTTATAAAAATAAATCCTTTTAATGTGTATAATTGGATTCATTCTTATATTATTCCTATAAAATAATTTGGAAGAATTTAAAACATTTTATTAAATATATAAAGTTAATAATTTTGTTAATAATATTCATTTCCTTTAATTTGACAGCTATATTATAACATTCATGATAAAATAACGCTACTTAATTGTATATCATTGTACGTTTAAGCTCGGTGTGGTGTAAAAAATATGTTGTCGAAGAATTTAAATTTAAAAACAGGAATTCTATAAAATATTGGGGTGTTACATTTTCCCCTATTTCAATAATTTTCATCCATATAATTTGAAATTTTACTTCGAAAATCAAATGGTGATACATCAAAATTTCTTTGTGGGAAACCCACATTGAAAATATGGTTAATAAAATATACTTTTAATAAGAGGGAAAAGGAAATGTGAATGTCCCAAAAAACTAAGATTTGGATAAAGGATAACATTTATAAAAATATAGACATGGAAGAAAAATATAACTATCATGTTATGATAGATAGTGATAGAGAATAGGGTTATTAGAAATTTAACCATCACAAAATTGTAAATCTTATGATCGGCTAAAATACCATTGATTTCTCAGAAAGAAAAGTAAATTAATAACATTTTTGTTACAAAATATTTTTTCCCTATAGTTGAGTGACTCTATTAATATCAAAATAAGAACATGAAAAATTAAACTTACTTGATTACTTTACACATCATATGCATAATATTATCCTTTTTTTGTGCTTCAATATATTTTCACATCATCCATTACACATGGAAATGAATATTCAAGATGAATTTATCATACCTGAAGCACTTTTAGTGAATCATATGGTCCTTTAGTCATTCTTTCTCCCATTAAATGTTTATAGAAACCAAGATGGTTAGAACATGTTATCAATGAACAATAATTCCCAAATTTTAAGTTAACCTATTCCTTAAGTACTTAATCTTAAGACTCCTATAAAACATGTCTTACCATATTCAACAAACAGACAAATAGAAGGAATGTCACAAAATTTACTGAATAAACATAACATAATATTCCTTAAATAATGTATCCATTATTGTCACATACCAAATATATTGATACCTTAATCTTCTTTAATCCTTTATGAAACATGCATGCTTCTTTGATTAACACCCTTAAATCCAATAATCTAATAATTCCAGTATATCATAAACCATCATATCGCTAACCTCCCTCATGGTCACCAATTCTATCCCAAGAAAATCTATTTATTTTTATCTCAAAATCAAGTATTTATTTAGTGTTATCTTTCCCAAGTCATTTTTTTCAAGAATATTAACATACAATAGAATCACTCCTCTTGATTACTGTTGATAATCATCACATGCTTCCAATTCAATAATTCCAATTCAATAAATAAGAAGTAATGCAGTACAATCCTAATATATCTCATTATTCTTATAACCATAACATTACTGATAACATACTCGAAAAACATAATTTTTTAATCCAATCATAGGAATATTAATCATTCCTCTTTGTCTGGGGTAGTAGCATAAGCTTGACCCTGATCCATTATCATCATATGGGGTATATTCCATTGACACATGAGACATTGAATTTTATAATGTCACATCTCCTAGAAGTTGAAGCATTGTACATTGGAAAACTTTTTCTTACCCTTGAAATCACAAGTATAGTGTCCTTTCTCTCTACACTTCTAACAAACACCAATTACCTTTAAGTAAGTATCAGGGTACTTCTTTCCACAATTATCACATGTGGGAAAATACTCTTTTCCCTTCTTTCCATTATCCAATATTTTCCAAGTTTCACTCTTGTTCTCATGCTTCCCTCCTAATACATAATAATTATAAACCTCTTTCTCATTTTTTTATAACATCATACTCTTTCCTTTTATGATAATAACGTTTGATAGACTAGTTCCCTTTGAAAGTCTAGATTAAACCCATCAAAAAATGATCATTCTTACTCTATGGATTATGTGTAGTGATGTGGTTCTCATTCCTTCCTCTAAGAACTATTTCTAAATAATTGAATACACAATATTAGATCATAACATCATGAAACATAATGTATAATCCCAAACTAGTAAAATAATTAACATAAATTTTAAAATTTATGCATAGATAATATCATAGTCATAAACATGTTTTCTTTGGGGAAGTATTTACTTTTAAATACTTTATAATGGTCTATAAATAGAATTTGAATTATCCTAAGTAAATCCACTAGTAGAGTCAGACTAGGTATGCAGTAAGACCCATTTTTATGTACCAGGTTACCCCGAGTTAGGCTCGGCACACCATATCAGAGTTGTTACCCCTAGGAGCATATATTCTGGAACCCCATCCACTTATAGTATCTATAAAGGGATGTATTGATAAGAAGACCCACATAATCTCTACCTTACCAAAATTCTAGGATGTTATTCTATGATTATACTCAAATTATATCTTATAGTTATGTTACCTAAACTATGTTTTTTGAATTAAATTTCTAAAGTTTCTACAAAACATTTTCTAAAACCAACTATAAAGACCCCAACCCTAGTAATGTGGAGCTGGTGCCTTAATTTATTAAATTGGCATAGATACAAGACAAGACTCCCAAAGGACTATTCAGTTTAACAATTTTGGAATCAAGATTACATACATCAATATTATATTACAACTTGAGATAAAAACAACATAACAACACCATTGGAAACATCCATAAACACCATGATTATCCCCACATGTCATTCATAATATACATCTTCACATCCTAAGGAAAAAATAAAACACAAGAAAGGGTTGAGCTCATATGCTCAGTAAGGGTAAGAAATATAGTAGAAGCTATCATAAATAAATTTAAACCATATGTAATGGTGAATAACTAAAACACATTCCAATAAAACATAATCTTGTGAATAATATGGGGGGAATAAAATATGAATAAATTTTTCCGTATAAATAATAACATGAAACTTTACACAGAATATTCTAATAGTTGAATAATCACTTTATTTATCAATTACTAATACCATAATGAGGGATTTAATAATTAAAGACATCAACCATCATGACCGCATCTAAGAAATATTAATATAAATTGTTAATAATGCAGCCTGATGCATTTCTATTTTGTCTCATGAGACCTACTGATGCATCTAGGGGCAATAATAGGCCACACCCATCACTTACTATTTTCATTGTGTTTCTCATATATCTAAAAATATATCTTTAAATAGAATTTTACTATAACACTTTTAAATATATTAATCATAATCATATATGAAAATACTATGATAAAATCATTAAAAATTTCTCAAGGAAATAATCTTTAAACATTCCAAAGTGTATCATACCACTTTGAAACATTTAAATCTTAATCCCTTTGAAGAAATAACACTAAATGAAACTTATAATATCATAATAATAAGAAAAATAATGATTTGATATATGAAATGTAATTACATACACAACATTCAAGGAATAATTGGTGAACAAGGCATAAATCTCACATTAGAAATAGTGGTATGAAAAACCCCTTTTTTCTTTGGAAAGAATAGTTCTATTGGAAAATCATTTTTATTTGTCATAAAATTATATTTTAAACATATGTATCCTAGAAAATAAAAGGTAATGAAAATTGAATTGCCTTTGAGGAATAAATTATGTCCAAATAATGTTAAAATATGTAAAAAGTATTTTTAAGAAACATTAGAAATGGGTCACTTTAGTGCGGTTTATGGGAAAATTTTAATTATTCTTTAAAACAGAAAAGGCATAAATGTTTTTAACAAACTATAAATGAACCTGTTTCCGACGCTTTCACCGGGGATCGCGCATCCATCCGTCCGCAGAGAAGGACGCGCTGCGCTTGTTGCCCCACGTTCCCGCTTTCCAAAGGTGGGCGGCATTCGCTCCTTATTCAGGGACGTCTGCCCCTTGATCGAAACGGGATGATGGGATGTCGGTTCTTCCTTCTGTGGATTCCTCCTCAGAACTTTTCACCTAGTCCAGGTCTCCCTCATAGATTTAATACGTTGTTCGTGAAACTCTTCCCAGTGCCATGTTTCCATGGACACTGGTTAATTACACTGCTTCTGTCGGGACATTCCAAAGGGTCTGGTCAGGGCAGCAACCTTCAGTCGGGGGAGTAGTCACGTTGAGGCATTAGTAGCGTGTCTGGATACTGGGGAACCTGACATGTCTGTCTATTATCCCTGGTCACAGGGCTTCTCAAGGGCGTGGAAGCCCGAGGCATCCCACATCGAGCGCGGGGAATTATACGCCATAGGCACATATCTGAGGTTTTCCTCAGCTTCCCGTATTTAACACAGGGTACGCCGCGAGTTTAACGTCCAGCGAAGACAAATCATCCCGATCAGAGCATTAGCTAGAATAGATCGGATTGAGGTATTTCCCTTGAAGGGATGCCGATACCGGGGCCAGTCCATGGGCGGCTGTGAAGAGGAGCGTATCGACATGGTCTCACCGAGATATGACGGTCCGGGTGAGGATCAGGGTGGATGATGGATGGATGAATGAAGTGTAAGTGGGAATGGAAAGGAACCATCGCAAGGGAAACGGTGAAGTTGGGCTTGAGCCTTGAAGGGGCTTCCTACGTATCCCCGTGGTAGGGAATCAAAGTCTGCGTAGTTCGGGATGGTGCCGGTGAACTGGCATGAGGGTGGACCTTGGTCTGATGGGCATCATCAGCGAACTGATGTGAATGGGGAGGACTAGGAGGGTCCTAGTGGTGGTGGGCTTGGACCTCGTGGAGGCTTCCTACGTACCATGTCGTGACATGGATCAAAGACCACGTAGTTCACAGGGTCTTCGTCGGTGAACCGACGTGAAAGTAGACCCGTGGGTCCACTAGTGGTGGGCTTGAACCTTGGGAAGGTTTACTACGTACCATGCCTTGACATTGATCAAAGTCCTCGTAGTTCGGATGATGGAATTCGTCAGCGATCCGACGTGAAAATGTACCTTGGTCCGATGGATGTTGTCAGCGAACCAACGTAAAAGTGGACCTTGGTCTGATGTGTCAGCGAATCGACGTGAGGGTGGAACTTGGTCCGATGAGAGATGGGCTTGAACCTCAGGGAGGCTTCCTACGTACCATGTCGTGACATGGATCAAAGACCACGTAGTTCAAAGGGTTTCATCGGTGAACCGACGTGAAAGTAGACCCGTGGGTCCACTAGTGGTGGGCTTGAACCTTGGGAAGGATTCCTACGTACCATGCCTTGACATGGATCAAAGTCCTCGTAGTTCAAAGGATTGATGGAATACAGTTTAACGTCATGTGGGACGGTATAGAACCCTGACGTGAATAAACGACGGGTGGTGGGTGTCGGTGAACCGACGTAAATGAGGGACCTTGGTCCGATGGGAGATGGGCTTGAACCTCTGAAGGCTTCCTACGTACCATGCCTTGACATGGATCAAAGTCCTTGTAGTTCGGGTGAAAATGGGGGCTTGGCACACCGACAAGGAGACGGTTTGGGCCAATGATTGTTGGGCTTGAACCTTGGGGAGGCTTCCTACGTACCATGCCTTGACATGGATCAAAGTCCTCGTAGTTCAAATTGTGGAATACAGTTTAACGTCATGCGGGATGGGGGTGAACCGACGTGAATGAGGTCGGAACGACCGGATGGTGGGTTTGAACCTCGTAGAGGCTTCCTACGTACCACGCCTTGAAATGGATCAAAGTCATCGTAGTTCGGGTTGGTCACAACGGCTTGTCGTCGGACTGGAATTGCAGTTTAACGTCGTGTTGGACGCAGGTAGAACACGATGTGAGTTGGATGATGGGTGGGCTTGAACCTCATGGAGGCTTCCTACGTACCACGCCTTGACATGGATCAAAGAACTCGTAGTTCAAATGGGTGTACAGTTTAACGTCATGTTGGATGAGGGCATACAGTTTAACATCATGCTGGACGAGGGTATGCAGTTTAATGTCATGCTGGACGAGGTTATGCAGTTTAACGTCATGCTAGATGGGGCATGCAGTTTAACGTCATGCTGGACGGGGCGTGCAGTTTAACGTCATGCTGGATGGGGCGTGCAGTTTAACGTCATGCTGGACGAGGGAGAAACTCGACGTGAATGAACGACTGAGTAATGTGGCTTGAACTCATGGAGGCTTCCTACGTACCACACCTTGACATGGATCAAAGTCCTCGTAGTTCGCTGAAGGTGGGGGTCAGGGTCGGTGCTCACTCTAAGACCACGTGAGTCATGCTCAGTGTGAGAAACAAGAGGTTGCAAGGACCTGATGATCACGTCGCGAAGGATGCCTCCGTGAGAAGCGAAGAGGGGATTACGCGTTAGGCAGCCCATGGTGGTGGGACTTACTCTAGGATGGAGGCCCGGAGTGCGACAAAACACAGCGAAAGAGGGACTCGGGACCAATGATGGGAGGTGCCTCGTTCCCTATCATTCCCTCCACTGACCATGGTAGTGGGGAAGTACGGAGATGCGGGGGTGCAACCATCCATTGGGGAACTAGGGTCGCCCTTCTCCTGAGAACATACGCCACTCCAATAAGGATGATATCATCCCTTGTGGATGGGTGATTCCACTCCGGTGGAGATGAGTGGCGTAGAAAATGTTCGATCTGGGGGGACCCTTCGTGAGAGGCACGAGGTCATGTCATAGTTTAACGTCATGTGCTAAGGATGTGGTGCTTGGCAGTTTAACGTGTTGCAGCTCGGACGAGGTGGGTTCACTCCGCACCCCTAGGACTTACATAACCAGTACCCTCTGGTCCTTGGGGAAGGGAAGGTACCATTAAGGCCGTAGTCAAGGGGGGTTGTGGAGTGAACCATCAAGGGGTCCACGTTACCATGGCTATGCGAAGAAGCAATAGCCGTTAGCGTGCCTATACGAAGAAGAATTAGGTGAAGCAATGTTACGAGTTGTATTGTCCATGGGACTTTGAAATCACATCATGCAAACCTGGAGGGTCGCACGGGAAGAGGAATTGCCAAGAAAAGTAGTGTGCTTTGCGAAAAAGAGTGCCTTGGCCTTAGCATGGGGCATAGGTGTGAGTGGAGGGTGCTTCGCGAAGTGGAACAGTATTCACGGAGCACTGCCTCACGAAGAAGGGATGCCTCGTGAAGCAGGGTGCTGCGAAGCAGTGTGCTTCGCGATGCGTAGAGATCCTGCCTTAGCATAGGATCACTAGTACAGCTTGGGTGTTTCGCGAAGCATAAATGCTTCGCGTCTGCCCGAGTTCCCTTGGGAATCCCCCTCCTTCGCAAATTCCCTTGAGCTTCGCGAAGGGCATCCCTCTCTGAAGAGGGGATCAAAACGAGACAAAGTAAAGGCGTCTCGCAAAGTAGAAGTACCTTGAGGAGCTCATGATTCCCGGGGGAAAAGGGTGCTTCGCGATTCGGGAGAGGAGAAGCTGAAAGGTCGGATTGTCCATCCTCGGGACTCATGGGGAGTCCATTCTTTATAGGGAAGGGGCACCGTAGAGCAAAACTCACGCGCCGCCTCAGGTGCTTCACGGCGCGCTCGTGAACGTCAAAGGCGTTCGCAAATATTTACCGCCTCTTGAGCTTCGTGGCGGGCTCGTGAACGTCAAATGCGTTCGCGAAGAGTTACCGCCTCTGGAGCTTCGCAGCGGGCTCGCAAACGTCAATTGCGTTCGCGGAGAGTTACCGCCTCTGGAGCTTCACGAGACCACACAGCTCGGGGTGCTTCGCGTCGGTGCTTCACGTCGGTACTTCGCGAGGCAGCATGCCAGCCTTCTTTTTCGTCCCTTCCTTTAGTGCAATATTTTGGCCCCAACAAATTCCCCCCTCAAACTTGGAGCCGCGGAGGGTTACGGGTCGAAGTCTGAGGGAAAATCGCCAAAATTGTCAGTGATTCGCGATGCAGCTATGCGAAGGGGGCCCGCGATGCTGACCGGGGCCATGGATTCGGACGCGCCGCAATGCTCCGCGTAGGTGAGGCGCGCCGCGCTGCTCTGGGGTCACCACCTATAAATAGGGAGGTCGACCTCTTTTGTCTTCATGCGACTTCCTTGTCTTTTTGTGCTCTCGACTTCGCGAAGCTCCGCGTACTCCGTGACGGCCCTCTGCGAATCGAGCTTCGCGGCGAACTGCTGGTCTCCGACTCCGCATCCGTGCCAAGAGAACTTCTGCGTGTCGGCCTAGGCCAGACTTCGCGGCTTGGTCTCGCGACCGACCTTCACGATCCGGCTTCGCGATCCGGCTTCATGATCCGTTCTGAGAAAAAAAAATCTTTTCTGAGGGCCGGAATCGAAATGGCCCATCAAGAGGCTGTTTTGGGGGTGCTTGCAGATGCCACTCGTCGGGATGAGATGGACAACTATCCAGGCCTTGGGGAGATGTTCTGAAACCATTCGGACCACACTTCTTTGACAGATCTGCTATCGGAGGGTCAGAAGGACTATCCGCAGTGCAAGAAACTGCCATTGTACGGCTTCGGGTTGAGGGATGACGTCTTCATCCCTGAGGCAAGTTGGGATGAACTAGCGTGCTGGTTCAAGAGCACACCATGCTAGCACCAATGGTTCAGGGTGGCCGATGGTCATGCGCAGGAGGACTTCACACCCGTCACCGCTGACTGTCTCTACAACCATTTGAACGATATTGACGGGAAGCCACTGCAACCGGAGACGTCCCCTCCTCTCTACCGCACCATGCTGAAGGTGGCTTTGCAGGATTCGAAGAAGGGATGGTCCGATGAGTGGGACCTGCGCCAGGGCGGCAAATTTACTGATGACTGGGCCCAGGCCTACTGGGTAGGCGCCTCATGCGAGGTGTTTGGGCCGAGCTGAGGAGAGTGGGGTTGTATGAGGCGGCATGGGCCTCCCAATTCCACATATACCAACCAAAGCAACTGATGTCGGAATTGTTGAGCAGATGGTCATCTAGGACCAATACCTTTAACCTGCATCATGGGGAGGTGGGCATCAGCCTGTGGGATGTCCACCAGATTTCTGGGGTTCCGATCTTGGGGGCCATGTATGATGAGTTCCTCCCTGTCATGAGCGTGTGGGATGATACAGAGCAAATGTCGTGACTGCCGTCAACGCTGATGGCGCTCGACCCTGGAGAGGACAATGAGGCAGTGAGGGATTTCCACTTTAGGAGATGGTTCAAGTGCTTCCTGAATTTCCCAGAGAATCGAGAGTTCCCTCCGAGGCCTCGAACTTGTCCGAGGGCGGCCCAACGGGGCAAGGGGAACTCGTATTGGTGGGTCTTGGAGGACAGCCAATGGAAGACTTGGGGTTTCAGCATCAGCACCGAACAACAGTCGATAGTCAGGCTGGCGGCATTCATCGCGGCTCTCATCTGTGGTTGGATCCTACCGGTGAGGGATACAAGCATGGGGGTGCGGCCCAGCTCGTTTATTTTGGCATCCATGTTGGCCGTGGGGCAGCGGATCAATCTGGGGATTCCGATGCTCGCCAAATTGTACAGAATGCTGCGGCACATTAGCGAGGGAAAGAAGCCGCCAAGGATATGCGGGCCCTTCCACCTCCTGTATGGGTGGATCGCAGCGCACATCAGGGGGATTTATGAGTATCCAAACCCCATTTCGCCGCCGGGATCGAACTTTCGCCCCTCCATCCTGAACGCGGTCGGGAGCTTCCCGTTCAAACTAGCCGTGCCGATGGTGCTGAATCGGGTGTGGAGGGCGGATGAGTTTAATTTCCACCCCTTCCCATTGCCGACGGGGATACTTACTGATGACGGGAGGGGAACGGAAGAACATCGGGCTTAGCTCCAGGCCTTTTGAGGTGGAGTTTTGGTGGCACGAGTAGATCATGAGCCACTCTGAGAATCGTACACCATGCATCAGTTTGCGAGGTAGTTCCGGTGCCTCCAGCGGCTGACCCCGCAGGTCTACTGGGAGGTGCGTCATGAGGATCACCCGTGTGTGATGAGGAAATTGTGGCTCATGTTCACACGGGAAGATGGGAAGATTCGAATTGCATTGCCTCCATCCACCACCTCTTTCAGATTGGTGAGGGAGTATGCCATTAGTTGGGAGGCTGCTTACCCAAGGGAGATGCTGAAGCAACCAACTGTTCGGGTCGGTGATGGTGGGCCTCCTCTATCTCGAGGTTGGGGTCGGAGGGCGGCTAGGGCCGCTCGCAGTAGTGAGGCTACCATGGCGGCGAGACCTGCATCGGCCGAGGGTATGGCAGCAGCGGCGGATCCGGTGATTCCGGAAGAGCAGGGGCAGCCACTGAGGGGATTTCGTAGGATATCCACTCAGGATCCGGGGAAGCGCCTGCGTCATATCGACATGGCAGAGGATGTCGTCTTCCCAGAAGCCTGGGACATTTGGGATGTCAACCGGCAGTTCCTCATCCCACCCGAGATATGGGCCCACCTGAATCGACTCGGGATGGAATTACCGGGCATCAGTCCAGTCCGGGCTGGATTCATGGTGTCTCCGGTGGAGGCAGAGAAATACATGGACGAGCTGGAGGATTACGTCCACTCCAGTGGTGTCCCTCGCCCAATGACAGACCGGGTGAGGGTACTGTTGAATCAAACGGTCTCCCCACAGTTATCGGCTGCCGATTTGAGAGAGAACTTCCCCCTGCCGGAAGAATCAGAGGACTCCTCTCGGGAGGATGAGGCTGGAGGAAGGAGTCCGTTTGAGGAGGGCAAGGTCAGAGATCAAGGCTCAGATTCTGACGATTTCGCAGAGGCTCTCGAGGTAGCATTCTGAACTTTTTCCTTATGATCCATTCTTGGGTCACTATGGACTTCTCACCGATGTTTGAGCCATGCAGGAGGAACTTGTTCTCAGGCCTCGTTCCCGCCCCTCGGCGGGTGATGATGCGGGACCTTCAGAACCCGCGCCTATGGCTGCGTCCAGTTCCGTATCTGGTGGTACCAAAGCACCCGAGGTGGCTCCTCCGGAATCTCCAGACCTTCTAATAGTATACAGAGGGTCTCGCCTTGGGGTCCCGTCAGTACCGGCTCAAGAGCAGTGCCAGGAGGTCGATCTCCGTAAGTTTCCTCTACCGGTTTCCACGTCGTCACATGTAGAATATACCAACTAACGTTTATTTCCCTCTCTGTCGTACAGTTCTCTGACTAGCGTGGTCTGCTGTGGCAAGACTAGTCGGGATGTCTGGTGGCGTCCCTCCTAGGGGCATGCCAGTGATGGTGGCGATAGTCCCCCCATCTCCTCAAGCTATGACACACATCATCACTGGCGGGACCACCAGCAGGTTCGTGCCTGAGGTCATCGAGGTGGGCTCCGATGAAGAGGATCAACTGGTCGGTCCCAGTCCTGTCATGTCTGCTTCGGTGCTAGGTGTCATACTGGATTCAACACCAGATGTAGATCCTGCCGAGGATTTCTTGCGGGCGTATCCCGTGTACGAGCCTGCCAATCGCGCAGACTGGGACAAAATAGCCTCTGACGAGGAAGATAGCAGCATAGTCCACCGCCGGTTGTGGAAGCTAATCACGCGCTTCATCAAGGAAACCCCCAAGCGTAATTGCTGGCCGAAATGGACAGACTTCGCTCGTGGTTGCGTGAACTATGCGCTGGGGGAGTGGATGCCCAACGTCCTCACGCCCTCATCTGAGATCTTATGGCTGAGAAGATCCAGGAGCATGATTGTGGGCTCAACATGGGCTGGAAATGGAGGAAGGCGACCAACATCAAGAAGCTCCAGGAGGCTGAAGGCGAGGTCCTACAGATGCAGACCCGGGCAGATGATCTTTCAGCCTCTCTTAATACACAATCTGAGTTGGTCTCACGGTTGAAGGTCCAGCTGGCAGAGGCAAATGAGCATATGAGGCAGGCCTCTGGAAAGATGGCTGACGTTCAATCTGGCGTAGAGAGGGCCAAAGCCAAGACTGACTAATTGTGCCCCGCCGCTGCTGAGAAGGAGCGGGAGCTATGTCAGCAGCAGCAAGCCTTGGATGCTACAAGCCAACGGGTGGCGGAGCTGCAACGCTCTTTTGACGGGGTTAACCCGTCCATGGGGGGAGTCGACCCCCGGGTATTGTAACAAACCAAAAACCTTTTGTTGGTACTTTCGTTCTTCAATTTTTTCTTTCTTTGTTTTGAATATCGTAGCACGCACGATTTCCACTATTTGAATCGCCTTGTTACATCCCTACAATGTTTGCGGGACGTTCGGCGACAATTCCCCAAGCCCACGTGGGTCGAGACCAATGTGAGAAACAGGGGATAGTTGCCTTCTCGTCCCACCTAACATAGGAGTGGAGACCATGCTCCGGGCATCCGGGATTTAGATTACCAGTCCGGATTTCCGAAAGATGGGAGAGGCTTGACCGGAGAAGGAAGTTTCCAGGACAGCCGAATTATCGTTTCTTCAGTGTGCTCTTATGCACGAACGGTGCAACGCCAGGGGCGCTGAAATCGGTCCAAACAGATGAAAATGGGATGTGTGAATCACGATACCCAAGATTCGTAGCACTGTGGGGATGGTGTGACAATAAAGGAAAACCATTAACCATGGTGGAGAAGCGGTATCCTTACTGCGTTAGCCTGTAATGGGGACAAAAATGAGAGTCAACTGTTTACCATGTTCAAAACAATGGGACCATGTCACAAATATTGTCAGTAAATCTTTCGGGACATTGACCCGGGACAGTTGGTGGACCATAGGTCAAAAATCCATATTGTTAGGGGGTCCTTCCAAACATGACTAGTCTTTCGGAACGTTGGCCCAGGACGGTTGGTGAGCCGATGCGGAATGAGACCAAGCCGTTAGGGGGTCCCGTGAGACATGAAAGGGGATGAGGGTCTGAATAAGGGGCACGCAAAGCGTGGAATATGGAGTGATGGTTTGTCTGAACAGAATCCAACACTTAAGTAGTTACACCACCGTGGTGGGAGTACACAATATGGGCGCATTGGTTTGATCATGGATCATTCCTTCTTTCAGACAGGGCCTCTCTGGCGAGGGGGTCTGTCACTTCCCAATGGGATCTTGGGGCATCCTGAACTTGTTCAGGGAAAAATTACAGCTACATAGTTCCCCCCGAGGGGTCAGGCCAGAGGGCCGGAAATGGGGAGGAACAGGATTTTGCGATTCCTGAGGCTGGACCCTAGGTGAAATGCCTGGGTGTCTCTACGTATCCCATGAGGATGGGAATCAAGCCATACGTAATTCTGGAAGCACAGTGCAGTCAAAGACCAACAATGGCAGGTGAAATCCTCTTTGTTAGAGGCTCTGGTGCATCCCAGGATTAACATGGGGCATCCTGAGCTTGCTCAGGGTAGAACCGCAGTTTAGTGTCATGCGCTAAGGACACATGGACTCTTGTAGTTTAACATCATACGATAGGACGTGGAATAAAAGGGAAGATCCCAGGGAGCGTGTCGTGCGGTAGATATGAAACCGACGTGAATGAGGACTTAGGGTCCAAATCACACCACGTACCCCCGGGGGAAACTCTCTAGGTCAAGAGACCAAGAGTGAGGATTAGGTTGGGCCTAAAGCAGAGTGGTCGGGCGTTCCTACGTACCCCATGAGGATGGGAATCAAGCCATACGTAGTCCTTAAAGCACAATTTAACATCGTGCGGGACGATGAGAAGCCTGGCTATGTTGATACACATCCTGCCAAAAATACTAAGCCCACGTGAGCCTTGCTCAGTGTGAGAAACAAGTAGTAGTGGTGGGAATTTCCCGACAAAAAGGGGCAGGTTAGGGCAAAGGGACGCTCGGTGAATACCGGCCCAGTGAAACTAACACGATCATTTAGCGTACCTAGATGCGCGAAGAGAAAGAGCCGGGTATGATGGAATTCCACTTGAACATGAGGAAGTGGAAACGTGTGAATCACGGCGCTCGAGATTCAGATCACGATGATGGCAGCGTGACGATGGAGGATAACTGTTGACCGTAAAGGAAAACCAGAATCCATATCGTGTTAGCCTAGAATGGGGACAAACAAATGAGGGTTAACCGTTGACCGTGTTTGAAACATGGGACCATGTCATAAATGTTGTCAGATATCAATAGGGACGTTGGCCTGAAATGATTGGAGGGCCCTTAGGTCCAGCATTCATGGAGATCCCTTAAGCCTATTATCCATGTCGTCCGAGGGTCCTTTTGGATGTGGAAGAGGATGAAGATCCAAATAGTGAGCTCACGAAGCATGGTCATGGGATGAGGAGGATGTCCCTGTGAAAATCCCACACTTCGGGCTCTTTGTCAAAACACATCTGAATACGACAATGAGACGTATTAGATAGAGAGAGCAGATTCCTTTCCTATAGGGAGATCTTAGTTTAGGGTCGTAGAATTCGGACCATGGATGGGAGGAGACATAAGAGGCACATGGTGGAGTAACTCAAACACCTAGTGTGAATGGGAATAGGGGGTGTGTACGGTGCGGTGAACAACCTAACGTGAATGAGGACGTAATCCCATATCACACCGCACGACCCCCTTGGGAGAGGTTTTAGGTCAAGGGGCCAAAAGAGAAAGTTAGGCTGGGCCCACGGGGAAGTGACCGGGTGCTCCTACGTATCTCATAAGGATGAAAATCAAGCCACACGTAGTTCTTAAAGGTGACATGGTAAGATACCAGTGTCGGGGGAAAAGGGGAGTGCGGCCGTGTCCCTTGCACTAAAAGAAGAAGAATTTGATAAATCTTGTTTGTTCTTTAAGGTGAGTGGTTTTTTTTTGTGAAGCGGCAGGCCTAGAGTAGTAGGTCGTGGTTTCGCCACAAGGATCAAGCCGTGATGGGCATTGACAAATGTCATGGCACGTGACCAATACCCAATGTGATGTCCTCTACAACGAGGTCACCACAATGCAGTTCTGTTTTTCATCGTGCGGCCAGGAAGATAATGTCATTGTTTAGGGTCGTATGATAGGACCAAGCATGCATTTTATCGTCATGCAGCGCAGACGTAGAAGAGACGATGCTAGGCAGGGAATGTGCGCTGTGTTATAAAACACAATTGATGGATACATGATCGCACATCACATTGTACGCCACTCGAAGAGGGAGACCTTAGGCCGAGGGGCCTATATAGAGGTAAGAGGTGAAACAGGGGGAGAGACTGGCTCCCTAAATGGGTTGTACCCGAAGACAGGGCGTCCGGGAGGTCCTACGTATCCCATGAGGATGGGAATCAGGTTGAACGTAGTCCCGGATGGATCTTAGTTTATGGTCTTAGAGCTCGGACCATGGGAGCCCCGACGGACGCCATATTGCAGCTTTGTCCCCCTGACATGCAAAGGTGCACTGAGGGATAGCGCCAAAAGTGTCGAGATTCCACCTAGACATGATGGGGTGGAAAATGATGTGAATCATGAAACCAACATTAGAGGACTGAAGGGGATGGCGTGACGACAGAGGATTACTGCTGACCATGTTCGCAACACAGCATCATGTCGCGTTAGCCTGAAATGGGGACAAAAAAATGAGCATCGACCACTGACCATATTCGCAACGCGGGATTTTATCGATTTGTTGTCCGAAACCTTCGGGGGCGTTGGCCCATAACGGTAGGAGAGCCCTTGGGCATTGTATCCAGGCCGTTCTTGGGGGTCCCTCCGACTGTGAAAGGTAATGGAAGCCCGAATGGAGGGGAACATGAAGCTTGACAAGTGGAAGGAACTTGATCAAGTTGAATCTGACACTCTTGGTCCTAGACCAGAGTACTCTTAACACATGGGTGAAGCACTGCAAGGGGTCAAGAGACTCAACTTGAGGGTAACCAAGAGATGGAGGCTTCCCCGGGGAAGGGGGCATGGTGCCCAAAACCTTGTATCATACCTACATATCCCCCTCCTAGAGAGGGATAGGCCAAGTGGCCTAGGTGACCGGGAGATCATGAGATCTCTAAGAGGTGGGGCTAGGCCCGAAGTCTGGACATTCAGGTGGTCCTATGTATCCCATGAGGATGGGAATCAAGCCACATGTAGTTATGAAGGGTGCCTTTTAATGTCATGCGGGACAAGGAATAGGAGGGCTAACTCTCAGAACGGGGGTGCGCGTGGTGAAGCTATTGCAAAACCGACGTGAATGAGGACATAATCCCACACTACGCCATGCGGTCCCATAGTCGGGGTCCCGATGGCAGGACCAGAGAGGCGAATTAGCTGAACTCAAGCAGGACCCAAAGACAGGAGGTCTGGGCATTCCTACGTATCCCATTAGGATGGGAATCAAGCTGAACTTAGTTCTGAGAGGATCTTAGTTTATGGTCATATAACTCGGACCATGAATGGCAACAACCTCCCAAGTTAGTGCAGATGTCAACCCGATCCCTAAGCCCACGCGAGTTAAACTTGGTCTGGGAAACGAGGGGGGAGATCCTTATCGCAATACTTGGGGAGTCCATCAGAGGGGAGTTGGTAGAGATCCCCGAAGGACACCTTTGATGCGGCTTGTTTCCCCAACATGCAGACGTGTACGGAGGAAAAGTACCAAGAGTTCTGAGACTCTACTTGGACATGATGAAGTGATGAAGGGTGTGAATTGTGTACCCGACATTTTCGGCTTAATGGATTTGCATGGTAATAGAGGAAAACTGTTAACCATGGTAGAAACGCAGCGTCCATATCGTGTTAGCCAGAGGTGGGAACAAAAAACGAGCATCGATCGCTGACCATATTCGCAACGCGGGATTTTATCGATTTTTTGTCCGAAACCCTCAGGGGAGTTGGCCCGTAACGGTAGGAGAGCCCTTGGGCGTAGTATCCAGGCTTTTCTTGGGGGTCCCTTCGGGTGTGAAAGGTGATGGAAGCCCTGATGCAGGGATACACATAGCCTAGAAAGCGGGTGCGGATGTGTCCGAGTAAAGCTTGGCAGTCCAGGTAATAAACCATAGTACTCTTAGGCACATTGGTGAACTGTCGAAAAGGGATCGACGAAATAGCTCAGGAGGGAGAGGTACATGGCATGGCCATTACGAGACCGACATGAATGAGGACATAATCCCACACCACACCATATAATCCTCCCATGAAGGAAGGGTAGGCCAAGGGGCCAAGATGGGATGAATATTCTCGAGAGATGGGGATGGACCCGAATCCTAGACATTCAGGTGGTCCTGTGTATCCCATGAGGATGGGAATCAAGTTGAACGTAGTTCTCTAAACGTAGTTTAACGTCAAACAGGACGAGGGGGGGTAATATACCCCCAAACAAGGGAGGTGTACGGTACGGCGAATAAACCGACGTGAACGAGAAAATAACCTCACGCCACACCATACACTCCCATAAGAGAGGACCTGGGCCGGGGCCAGAAAGGCCAAGGGGCCTGATGGTTAGGCATTGGTCAGGAAGGCCTGACCTACTTGCAGTTTAAAATCTTGCAATGAGGAAGAGGGTTGAGGAACCGAGAAGGCCAAGGGACCTAAGGCTGGGCCTCATAAGGGAAAGCGTACGGCATGGTACATGATCCCGACGTGAATGAGGACGTAGTCCTACACCACACCGTACACTCTGGGTAAGAGGTTGGGCGGAGGGGCCCGAGAAGGTCAAGGGGCCTAAGGTCAGGCATCAGTCAGGAAGGCCTGACGGGTCTGCAGTTGAACGTCTTACATGAGGACGGGGGTCGGGGACCCGAGAAGGCCAAGGGGCCGGAGGCTGGGCCTCGTAAGGGAAGGCGTACGGCATGGTATATGATCCCGACGTGAATAAGGACGTAGTCCTACACCACACCATACACCCCTATGGGGAATCGGGGCCGTGGTCCCGATCGCTGGCACCACACGGGGGGAAGTTTGTCACTTCGGGATGGGGCAGAACGAATCACTGCACTCGATGTTTGGGACATCTCGGGGTGGACCCGAAGATCTAGGACACTGTTGACCTTGTTCAAAACACAGCGTTCCTATGGTGAACCGATATGGGAGCAACAAATGATCATCGACCGCTGACCAAATTCGCAACGCGGGACTTGTATCGGCTTGTTGCTTGAAAACCCTCGGGGGCGTTGGCCCGTATCGGTAGGAGAGCCCTTGGGCGTAGTATCCAGGCTGTTCTTGGGGGTCCCTCCGGGTGTGAAAACAAGATGGAATCCCACTCAAGGAGTGGGTGAAGCATAGTTGTATCCATCCACAAAAGAGGAAAACATCTCCAGGGGGTGTGCAGCCGGGTCGAGGCTTGCTTGATGTGAGTTGGGGGAAAAGTGTGCACCCTTCCATATTTCTTGATCCGAGGGGAAGATTTTGGCTTTTAGGCTGGGCCAACGGAAAAAATGCCCGAGCGTTCCTATGTATCCCATTAGTATGGGAATCAAGCCATACGTAGTTCTTGAAGGCCATGCAGTTTAGCGTCATGCGGTGAGGACGTGGGAGGATAGAAGAACTGGAGTGGGCACATGGTGCGACCCTTACAATCCTTGTATGAGCGGGGTTGTATGAGCAGGGATAAAAAAGACTACCCCACGCTACACAATGATCCTCTGAGGAAACTATTCCCAGGGGGGGATAGTGGAAGAGAAAAGCTTGGGGCTGGGCTCAAGACGAGGCGTCTGAGCATTCCTACGTATCCCATGAAGATGGGAATCAAACCACACATAGTTCTTAAGATTCAATTTAACGTCATTCGGGACGAGGAGCATCTCATTTGGGGATATGTAAGGTACGGAAAGCAATACGACGTGTATGAGGACGTAGTCCCACACCATGCCGTACAATCCCGCAATAGGGTAAGTCGGGGAAAACCAGGGGCCTGAGGCCAGACCACGGTCAGGGAGACCTGACCAGCTTGCAGTTTAACGTCTCGCGGTGAAGAAAAGGTCCTGGGTCTGAGGAGGCCAAGGGGCCTGAGGCTGAGCCTCAGTCAGGAAGGCCTGACTGGATTGCAGTGTAACGTCTTGCAGTAAGGACGGGGGCCGGGGGCCCGAGGAGGCCAAGGGACCTGAGGCTGAGCCTCAGTCAGGAAGGCCTGACTGGCTTGCATTTTAATGTCTTGCAGTAAGGACGGGGGGCCGGGGGCCCGAGGAGGCCAAGGGGCCTGAGGCTGAGCCCCGTTCAGGAAGGCCTAACTGGCTTGCAGTTTAATGTCTTGCAGTAAGGACGGGGGGCCGGGGGCCCGAGGAGGCCAAGGGGCCTGAGGCTGAGCCACGGTCAGGAAGGCCTGAATGGTTTACAGTTTAACATCTTCCAGTAAGGACGGGGGGCCGGGGGCCCGAGGAGGCCAAGGGGCCTGAGGCTGAGCCTCGATCAGGAAGGCCTGGCTGGTTTGTAGTTTAACGTCTTGTAGTAAGTACGGGGGGTCGGGGGCCCGAGGAGGCCAAGGGGACTGAGGCTGATCCTCGGTCAGGAAGGCCTGACTGGCTTGCTGTTTAACATCTTGCAGTAAGGATGGTGGGTCGGGGGGCTGAGGAGGCCAAGGGGCCTGAGGCTAAGCCTCGGTCAGGAAGGCCTGACTGGCTTGCAGTTTAACGTCTTGCAGTAAGGACGGGGGGAGATCTTAGTTTCAAGTCATAGAGCTTAGACCATTTTTCAGTTTATCATCTTACAGGACGAAGATGCAGTTTAAGGTCATGCAGATATTAACAGTTTAGGGTCGTGTTGGACCACAACGTGCAGTTTAAGGTCATGCTGGACCATTTCACAGTTTATCATCTTGCAGGACAAAGATGCAGTTTAAGGTCATGCAGGACCCCTCTTGCCCTAGGCAAAGTATCGCTTGAGGAACTTGGCATTGGTGGGAGGGATTATGCGCTCTCCATCCGTGGTCACCAAGGAGTATTCTCCATTGGGGTAAACCTTATGGATGATATAAGTCCCTTCCCATTTGGGTTCTAATTTGGGTGGTTTCCTACCGGGAATCATTGGCGCTCGAAGGGCCAGTACTAGGTCGCCTTGTAGGAAAGAACGGACATGAACCTTCTTGTTGAAGGCCCTCGCTATCTTATCCTGAAGCCTTTCCAGATTGTGCAGGTCACGAAGCCGGTTCTCATCCAGTGCTTCTAATTCAGCTAGACGGATTTCGGCTACCTCATCTGATGTCTGGTGATCATAGACTGCAGTGTGTAATGATGGAAGGTGGATCTCAATGGGTAGGACGGCCTTAGCTCCATACACTAGGGAATATGGGGTCACCTGGGTAGAGTTGCGAGTCGTCTTCCGGTAAGCCCAGAGGGCGTTGGTGAGCTTGTCCGACCAACTTTTCTTGTTCCGACCAACCATCTTCTGCATAATTTTAGAGAGGGTTTTGTTGAACGCCTCGATCTGTCCATTTTCCTGCACGTGGTAGCAGGAGGTATGGTTCGACCAGATGTCGTACTTGGCGTACAATTTCTTTAGTTCAGCCGCTCGGAAGTTGGTGCCATTATCGGTGAGGACGGCGTGAGGGACCCCAAAACGGTGGATAATATTGGAGCTCACAAAGTCAACGATGGACCGGGCCTTGACCTCTTTGAGTGGAATTTCCTCTGCCCACTTGGAGAAGAAATCTGTAGCAGTCAGGAGGAACCTACACTGGCGGGCTGTTTCCGGTGGATACGGTCCCAATACATCAAGTCCCCATACCGCAAATGGCCAAGAGGACTTGGTTGGGTGGAGGGGCTCCGGCGGCCAATGTAGGAAGTTGGCGTGAACTTGGCACGCGTGGCATCTCTTGGCATACCCAATACAATCGTGGATCATAGAGGGCCAGAAGTACCCCAACCTCCAGATTTGATGGGACAGCTTCGGCCCAGCTTGATGGGCGCCACAGGAACCGGCATGAACCTCTTGCATAACTTGAGGTATCTCTACTCCTTGGATGAAACAGAGGAGGACACCATCGAAGCTCCGCTTATAAAGGATCTGTTCAATACTGGGGCCACTTTGGAGAGTAAATTTTAGCGTGCGGCGTCGGATTCACTCGCGCTCGGCCCGGTCGTCCGGGAGGCTACCATTTTGAAGGTACTCGAAAAAAGGTGCCCTCCAATCGATAGTGGATTCATTCACTGTGTCTGACGAACCCGGGACCCTGACGTTGAGGGTCCGGCGGTGAGATGACCTACCCTCAGGCCATCATCGTCCTCTTGGGTGACGGGGGAAATGACTCTCCGGTGTGCCACATGTATGATCAAATCATCCTGCTCGGGTTCTGCGATCGACACGGCCAAGCCAGCCAAGGCATCTGCTTGACCGTTCTGTGACCGTGGATCATGGGTAACCTCTGGTTGAGAAGAGAACTGGGCCATCAGGCAGAGGGTGTACTCCAACAACGGTGCAAGCTCCAGCTTCCTGACGACGTAGTCGCCATTAACCTGTTTGATTACCATCTCGGAATCTCCCTTCACTTGTAGATGGGGCACATGGATCTCAAGGGCTAACTCGAGGCTGGTGATGAGAGCCTGGTACTCTACCTTGTTGTTCGTACAACCTTCTGATAACAAGAACGAGTATGGCAGGATTGTTTGTGTCGGGGTAATGAAGACAATACTCAGGCCCACTCTGTTGAGCTTGGGATCATTGAGCCACCTACCGGTGGGGCTCCGGGAGGCGCCGTCGAAATGAATTTTCCAACACGGGACTACATGATCGACCGAGAGGATCGTCTCATCAGTAAAATCCATGTCCAGGGATTGATCTACGGAGGTTGGATGGGCAGCTAAAAAGTATGCCAACGCCTGTCCCTTAATGGCCTTCTGAGGCACAAACCTGATATCAAACTGCTGGAGAATCACCGCCCACCGTGCTAGTCGGCCAGTCAGTATGGGGCGGTTCAGGATGTACTTCAGTGGGTCTACCCGGGAGACCAATTTCACCTCATGGTGCTGCAGGTAATATCTCAACTTCTTCACGGCGAAGACGAGCACAAGGAAGCTCTTTTCGATAGGGGAGTATCTGACCTCCGTATCGAGAAGCATGCGGCTGAGATAGTAGAGACTGTTCTCAGTACCCTCGTTATTCTTCTGGGCGAGCAGCACACCGAGGGATCTTTCCAGGGCGGTCACGTAAAGGACCAGCGGCTTTCTGGGGACGGGTGGCATCAAGACCGGAGGTTGGAGTAGATACTGCTTGATTTCCTCTAAGGCGGTCTGACACTCCTCATCCCATTCGTAAGCGGTGCCATTCTTCATGAGCCGGGAAAATGGCTTACACTTGCCGGCCATATTCGCAATGAATCGGCGTATATAGGCTAAGTGGCCTTGAAGGCCTCAAAGTTACCGAATGTTGCTCGGGGGAGGAATTTGGCTGATGGCCTTGATCTTCTCTGGGTCGATCTCGATACCTCGGTATCTGACAACAAAGCCCAGAAACTTCCCAGAGGTGACCCCGAAGGCACACTTCAACGGGTTCATCTTTAGGTGACTGGAAAGGAGGGAATCAAACACCTTCTCAAGGTCTTTGATATGGTCATGGCGCTGACATGATTTGACTACGAAATCATCTACGTAGCATTCCACCAATGTCCCGAGAATAGTCTTGAATATGCGATGCATGTCCCTCTGATAAGTGGCACCTGCATTTTTCAAACCGAATGGCATAACATGGTAGCAAAAGGTACCTTGGGGAGCCCTGAAGGCAGTGGACTCCTCGTCCTCAGGGTCCATCTGGATCTGGTTGTACCCGGAATACCCATCCATGAAAGAGAGATCTTGGAACCCGGTCGTGGCATCAATCAATAACTCTGTCACCGGGAGTGGGAAGTCATCCTTTGGGCAGTGGCGATTAAGATCGCGGAAGTCGATGCAGACTCTGATCTGCCCATTCTTCTTCTTGACTGGCACAATTTTGGCAAGCCACTTGGGATACTGGACTTCCTTAATGAAGTTTTCTTTGTTAATCTTGTCAACTTCGGCCTCAACCATAGCACCATGAGAAGGGTTCATTTTCCTGGGAGGATGCTTAAACCCACGATGTTTTGTCGGGAGGCCCAGACGGTGAACTGCTACCTGGGGATCTAGTCCTGGCATCTCGTTGTAACTCCAGGCAAACACGTCACGGTGTTGTCTGAGGAAGTCTATGTACTGCTGTCGCTCCTCAGGGGACATGGCTGCACTGATCAATGTGGGTTTTGGATCTGCCTCGCTACCAAGGTTCACCTGTACCGGTTCATCAACAGTGGTAGAGACGCCTTCCTCAAAGGCGGGGGGGGGGCATCCTCCAGGTCTTCCTCCCCACCCGTGGGGGGATTTCCCGCGACAGGAGATACTTCTGGTCTATCAAAACCTGAGGGCAGCTGGTGCCGGCTCGGGTAGCAGTGGTCATCATATCAGGAGACTCACTTTCCATTGAGACCATAGCAATGAAGGCAGTCGATCCTATCCCATCTGGCCTTCGGCCTAAGGGGCCACGTTTGATGATATCAAAGCAGTGGTGACGTGTCGGCCTGAGTCGGTGGATTCCAGCCCGGTGGAAGATACATGTATGGCGTACCGCCATTGTCATAAGCTTGATTTCGGTACCGTACAGGGGTAGGAGGTTCCGGGATCACCTGATCCTGGTTGATGTAGGAGTACGAGGTGATTTTCCACCGTTGCTTGGACACGGGAACATGCCTTCCTTGGGTACCCGTAACAACAAAACATTGCCCCATGTCGGGGGTCGTGGCCTCCAATCGGTGGATCGAGAGGACGTAGGCGTCATCCATGCTTGCCCAGGGATCACTTGTGACTGGGGCGGGTTCATCCTCACTTACTAGTATTTTCTTATCCTTACTTTTGTAATAACCTTCATCCATATAGCGGGCCTCACAAGAAGTGAAGGGAGACGAATCTCCTTGGATCACGCCTACTCGACCATTGAGTGAGTATTTGAGGCACTGGTGATACGACGAAGGGACCGCTACGTGCAGATGGAGCCATGGCCTACCCATCAATGCATTGTAGGAGGTGTCCTGAGAGATGACCATGAACTCGGTGCTGGCGATTAAGCCACCGAACTGAGTCTTCAGGCAGATATTGCCGACTGGGGTTTGCTCAGTCCTGTCGTACCCCTGGATTCTGAGGTCATAGGGAGTTAAATCACCTTCAGACAGACCCAACTTTCGCAACGTCTGAGTCAGAATTAGGTTGATTCCGGAACCCGTGTCAACGAGGAAGCGGAGGACTTCCACACCATTGAAGTGGCCAGTGATGTACAATGGGCGAATGTGCCCCTGTATAGGAGGGTCCTCATCTTCACCGGAGAACGAGATAACCGCCTGACATTCGGCGTTCTCAATCGTCTCGGTATGGAAGGCTTCTGCAGCTGCTACCTCTGTCTCAAACTGGAGGGGGCTCCTTAGGGCCTCGGTAAGTGCCTCGTGCATTTCAGATGATAAGCGAAGGGCCTTAAGGATAGAAAGCCTTTCCAGAATGCCGGCCAGGTGCTTCAGGACATCATACATTCGTGCCAAATGCTAACCTCTTCTTATAGGAGGTCGTTCAGCATTTGGAGGCATAGCGGGTCCTGCTGGTTGAACCGGTTATCGGCTAGTACCGGTTACATCATGCTGCCTACTAGTTGAATCCTGGAGAGTATACGCCGGACTAGGATTGGACAGCGGAGGCTGGCCTATATCCGGTCAAGACTGACTGTGATACGAATGAGGCATCTCTCCCTGATCTAGTAGCACAAACGGCGGTGGAGGTAGAGTTGAGGGCGTTAGATGGGGTTGCGCGTGCTGAGCTCTGCGTTGAGCCTGATGTCTGGTCTCAGTAGCGTGCACGGCTTGGCTGAAAGTTCCTGCTGACGTACCTCGATGACCAGCGCAGTTGCGATTCCACTGACGTTGACGTTGGCTGGAAATGTTGGGGAGGTTTTCCTGGCATTCCCCCTCATCGGGAGTCATATAGGGCTTTACCAGCTCCACGGTGTTAACCGAAGAGTACCCCTAGCTATTGCTCGAGGAGTCATCCACCACTGGGCGGATTCTGGGAGGAATCCCCATTTCATGGGGCATAAGGTCGCCGAGATTGTGGGATGACGACGGAAACGGCGGTGTGTGTTGCTTCTTCTTGTGTCACCGCTGCTTTCCCTTTTGGGAAGAGGTCGACTGTGAAGACGATGCTGAGGTACCGGCTACTTCTTCTGAAGGTTCCGGCTGCTTTAGGTGCGCCCGGATGATACCATGGGCACGAAAGATGGTTTTTCGAGCCATCCAATCGTCGTATTTCCAGGATCCGCAGCTGGGAACCTGCTGCCACTCGCCTTCACTGTCGCTACCAATCTCTGATCCTGCAAAGTCACCCGCCACTTGTGCTGGTGTCGGGCCCAACATGAATATGTTGTTGTTGACCTGGTCTTCAAGATAGTCTTTAAACACATAGCATTGCTTGAGGGTGTGCCCCAGAATACGATGATAAGGACAGTAGTTGGGGTGATCGGTGAGATTCGCCTCTGTCGGCCTTCTGCACTCGGGCAGGCGCACAATCCCTTGCTCTAGAGAACTTCGGAAATAGCCAAGGACCTGATTTTAGTTGAACGAATAAGTCTAGTGCCTTTTTCCAGATATGGGGCCTGGCCCTGACGAGGGGCTGGAGGGGCCTGCCGAGGAGGCGGCGCCTGATTATCTCGCCTGGGTGGCGGTGGCGCATTGCCGGGGGAACCTGTCGGTTCTGAGGCAGTCGCTGCTGGGCAGGAGCTTGTGCTTGAGGTGGAGGACCTCTACGGGGCTGCGGGGATGGTGCCGCTGGCGGTAATTCCAGCTGCCTAGGGGCTTCTATTTGGGCCACCGCAGCGCGTTCAGCCCTGGCGGTCCTCCTAGCTGGGATCATAGCAGGCAACGAACGTGCCTGACTAGTCTATTGCAGAGCTTCCTCAAGCCGTTGAGCCTTATCTGAGAAATATTTGAACCCTCCAGGGTAGTTTTAGGTAATTAGGGTGGGTACCAGCTTTGTTTTGATGTTCCCAACACACATCTTCAGTAATTGCTCCTGATTCAGTGGCATATCGAGGGAATACGTAAGTCCCATCCACCGGGCGATGAAATCTGCAACTCGCTCATCAGGCCTTTGCTTCCACTTGAAGAGTTCTGCAATGCTGGTCTTCCGCGTGCTGGAGCTGAACTGGTATAGGAACTGCTGGCGGAGGTCCTCCCAACCGGTCACCGATCCGATAGGGAGCTGGTTGTACCAGACGAATGCCGGACCTTCCAATGTCTGTATGAAACATCGGAGCTTGGCGGCTTCTTGCTGAGCCGGGGTCCCCAGCATGGGGCCACACCTGGAAGAAAAATGAGCCAAGTGCTGCAGCGGGTCCCCTGTCCCGTTGAAGGGTGAGAAAGTGGAGTTCCCAAAACCCAGGGGCGCGGGCATATCATCCACCCATGCGGGATACGGCTTGCCATCCGGTGGGACCGCCACCTACTGCGTTTCCAACACTTCGAGGCGGGTTGTGAGTGCCGCAATAAGATCATACGGGTGGGGGTCCCTGTCTTGATGGGGATCCCTAACCACAAGAGCGTTTCCAGGTTCTTCAACAAGGTAGATGGCTTTGGAAGCTCATGGATCAACTGGCGGAACGACCTGCGGGGTGACTGGGGGAACCCGGACTGGATTCTTTAGATTTCCCCGTCGTTCGGGGGGAGTTTTGCGAGACGTATCGCGCCCTCTTGCCGTAAGTTCCGGCTTCTGCCCTGTCTGCGGATGTAGCATGATCAGGGTTTCCTAGAGGCATCTCACTGGGGGGAAATTGTTCCTATCCCTACTGCCCCGGCCTGGGATTACCATAGTTAGGTCGCCGCTCTGTGGTGCGCTCAGTCAAGAGTTCGTCAACCAGCCTCTTCTGCTCAGCAAGCTGCTGGTGTAACGTGGCCTTCTCGGGATATTCTTTCATTTTCTACACAGAGGCAGACGGGTCAGAGTGCTTGATAGTTCCGACGTTCTCCTTACCCTTTCCGGTATTTCGACTGAGTACCAGCGACTCAGTGCGTACTGGGAGGCCTAGTAGATTCCTATGCGGATGGGTAACCCTCCCTAATGGGTCCAGCAGTGGCGATACGCCCTCGAGGGGTTAGTCTCCATCAAGGAATTCAAGCTCGTCTTCCTTGTCTACTATGTCGGCCATGTGGACCGAGACCCCTCTTGAGGGCATGTCCTCGATGTCGCATACTGAATCGGGCTACCGTCGGATAGGGTCGAAGAGGAGAACGGCATAGTGTCCCCAACCACGGACTTGCACATGGGGGGTAGCTTCCCTGACGATTCTGAGGAGTACTTTGAAACTCTGAACGCATTTCCGTTGAAGGGTGTTCTGACGGCCTGGTGACTCGGGGTGCTGGGCCACAAGGATTGCGGCCGAATCGATCAGGCGACATTGCTCGCGGATTTCTTCGAAGTGCTCTTGACTTATGGGGTACACCACCCGTTCGTAACGAAGGAAGAAGTGTGTCACCCATAGGGTTCGACAAAAGCACCCCACTTCTTCAAGAGTAAGGGACTCTGGTGCGCGAAAATTCGGCACCGCCGTCGGCCAGAACTTCTCCGGGAAGTAATCCGCTGCAAGAATACTCCAGATGCTCCTAGGTTCAAACTCGGGGTCTGGCCCTGTATTGCCCCACTCATCAATAGGGGGAGGATGAGGGACCGATAGCGGTACCGAGGCAAACCTCTGGGATAGTAAACTTGGCGGCAGATAATACGGCGAACGAGCTGACTGGCCGCCGAATTCCGGGCCATCCTCTGAAGAGTAAGGTGACCTGGCCACAATGTCACGATACGATGGGCTGATAGACACAGCTTCCGGCACAGGAGTCTCGGCTACCGATGATAGGTCATGTCGTCGCTCTACCACTGTTGGCCCCCAAAATAGCTCTCCGTGATCTCTGGTAGAGGTAGAGGGCGCTTCTAGTGACAATGGCGGTGATTGCGCAATCGAGACCTGCGGAATTCCCAAGATTTCTTCTTCCTGGATGTACCTGCAGAGAGATATGGGAATCTGGTGGACCTCATATTCCAGAAGAATGAGGCTAACACGTCTAGTTCCTGCCCCAGTCCTTGATACGGAGGAGCGGGGAGAAGGTTTCATTGCTCAGTCGCATTTCGCTACGGATTCGGAGAAGCGGGCTGGTTTGATCTCCGCATGGGCCTTTACAGGACTCTTCTTGTGGCAGCGACGACCTGTTGTCCTGCCCCGGGGTGGCTCTTCGAGACAGAGTTGATCCCTATCATGTAGTCTCGGGGCGGTGCTGGCGCCGTGGTGGAGAGGACCCCCGCTCGAGATAGCCGAGGTTCGAGGGGCACCGGGGCAAATGTCGAAGGGTACATGGGGAGAACCTCCATGGATATCAACCCTGTGGGCGGAGCCTCTGTTGTAATCGGCAAGAGCATTGGGAGGACCTCCATGGTCGATGCGGGCGGAGAGAGGCTGACCGTCACTCCTCGAGTTGCTAGGGCGAGGAGGACCTTCGCCGGTTGCAGAGAGGACGTAGGGAGGGCACCCACGTTAGAGAAGGACTGGATGGGTAGTGCCTTCAGATCGGCGGTCAGGGGCAGGAGGATGGACTCCATACCCTGTATAGTGGGTGCGGAAAAGGTTTCCGCACTGAGCATCACTGTCGCGGGGCAGGTCTTCCTTCGGGATGGGGCTAGAACGGGGCATACCTCCATGACGAGATTCGGAGTGGGGAAGGCCCATGCTCTGTGGAGTAGTGGTACGGAGAGGTCCTTTGTACGGGGTGACATCACCGCGGGATAGTTCGCGGCGATCACCACTCGGGCCTGCAACCCGGAGAGTCAACCCAACCTGCCTGTGGGGCGGTTGGGGTCTTGATCCTAGATGGGTGAAAGAGTTCCCCTGCTCAGTGTATGTAGGGACTCCATGATGCACATCGGAGGTGGCGCGGGCCACTATAGCTGTTGACGTTGACGCATCTGGGCGAGCGTCCTCGGCCCGGGCCCGGCACTGACGTCGGGTCAGACGATCTTGTGTGGGTGGTGCAGGGGCATGGCCTACCTTCTCTTCCTGCGGAGTCGGACGGCGACGCTGGCGCGGCTAGGCGGGAGCTCTTGCCTGAAGCCCTTGGGTCGGGACCCTGAGCAGGTTGAGCCGGACGGCTCCCGCCTCATCAGCGTAAGGCGAGGAGTCGTCAAGGTGTTCCGAGGACAGGCTCCCGAAACGGTTGAATGTTGGGGTGGGGAGCAGGGGCTCCCTGCGCGGCCTGTTAGGGTGGCATTGACGGCAGGGCCTGGATGCCTCCAGGTCCAAGCGGGCCATATCCCGAGTTGGGATGACCCCTTCTTCCTCATACCTGCGCACGAGGTTGTTGATCACCCTTCGTTGGATGACCTCTGATGGGGAAAGGGGACGTGGGCGCCCCGTATTCCGCGATGTGGCGGCCGTCGTGGCGGTAGCGGCGCCATGCAGGGAGGCTGCGGCGATGTTGCCCCTGCCCCTGCGTAGGCTAGCGGGCGGTGATCGTGTCTCTGTAACAGAAACCTGGTTCCTGAGAAACGAAGGGATCAACTCATCAGCACTGAGAGGAAAAGGATTGACAACCAGTGCCCCAGCATCCTTCCATTCTCCACGTCTGTAAGAAGGATCCACTCAAACATGATGCAGAATGGAGTGCCCCACGTTCTACTGCCCCAAATTCCAGTGAGTTTCTCGACAGGCCCGCTATTTGCTTGGCGGGACCAGGCACTGAATATCTGGATCCGGTGACACGTCAATCTACTGGTGTCTCGAAAGCTACTAATCTCCACATTGAGGAGAAGAATTTCACGTTGGGTTCACCATTTCTATTTCCGACGCTTTCGCCGGGGCGCGTGCATCCACTTGTCCACGGAGGAGGACGCGCTGCGCTTATTGCCCCGCGTTCACGCTTTCCAAAGGCGGGCGGCATTCGCTCCTTATTCAGGGACGTCTGCTCCTTGATCGAAATGGGATGATGGGATGTCGGTTCTTCCTTCTGTGGATTCCTCCTCAGAACTTGTCACCTAGTCCGGGTCTCCCTCATAGATTTAATACGTTGTTCGTGAAACTCTTCCCAGTGCCATGTTTCCATGGACGACGGTTAATTAAACTGCTTCTATCGGGACATTCCAAAAGGTTCGGTCAGGGCAGCAACCTTCAGTCAAGGGAGTAGTCACGTTGAGGCATCAGTAGCGTGTCTGGATACTGGGGAACCTTGCATGTCTGTCTATTATCCCTGGCCACAGGGCTTCTCGAAGGCGTGGAAGCCCGAGGAATCCCACATCTAGCGTGGGGAATTATACACCATAGGCACATATTTGAGGTTTTCCTCAGCTTCCCGTGATTAACACAGGGTACGCCGCGAGTTTAACGTCCAACGGAGACGGATCAGCCCGATCAGAGCATTAGCTAGAATAGATCGGATTGAGAGATTTCCCTTGAAGGGATGCCAATACCGGGGCCAGCCCATGGGCGGCTGTGAAGAGGATCGTATCGACATGGTCTCACCGAGATATGATGTTCCGGGCGAGGATTAAGGTGGATGATGGATGGATGAATGAAGTGGAAGGTGGAATGGCAAGGAACCATTGCAAGGGCAACAGTGAAGTTGGTCTTGAGCCTTGAAGGGGCTTCCTACGTATCCTTGTGGCAGGGAATCAATGTTCGCGTAGTTCGGGATGGTGCAGGTGAACCGGCATGAGGGTGGACCTTGGTCCGATGGGCATCATCAGCGAACTGACATGAATGGGGAGGACCAGGAGGGTCCTAGTGGTGGTGGGCTTGGACCTCATGGAGGCTTCCTACATACCATGTCGTAACATGGATCAAAGACCACATAGTTCACAGGGGCTTCGTCGGCGAACCGACGTGAAAGTAGACCCGTGGGTCCACTAGTGGTGGGCTTGAACCTTGGGAAGGTTTCCTACGTACCATGCCTTGACATGGATCAAAGTCCTCATAGTTCGGATGATGGAATTCGTCAGTGATCCGACGTGAAAATGGACCTTGGTCCGATGAATGTCGTCAGCGAACCAACGTAAAAGTGGACCTTGGTCCGATGCGTCAGCGAACCGATGTGAGGGTGGACCTTGGTCCGATTAGAGATGGGCTTGAACCTCAGGGAGGCTTCCTATGTGCCATGTCGTGAAATGGATCAAAGACCACGTAGTCCAAAGGGTTTCATCGGTGAACTGACGTGAAAGTAGACCCGTGGGTCTACTAGTGGTGGGCTTGAACCTTGGGAAGGTTTCCTACGTACCATGCCTTGACATGGATCAAAGTCCTCGTAGTTCAAAGGATTGATGGAATACAGTTTAATGTCATGTGGGATGGTAGTGAACCTTGACGTGAATAAACGACAGGCGGTGGGTGTCGGTGAACCGACGTAAATGAGGGACCTTGGTCCGATGGGAGATGGGCTTGAACCTCTGGAAGGCTTTCTACGTACCATGCCTTGACATGGATCAAAGTCCTCGTAGTTCGGGTGAAAATGGGGGCTTGGCACACCGACAAGGAGACGGTTTGGGCCAATGATTGTTGGGCTTGAACCTCAGGGAGGCTTCCTACGTACCATGCCTTGACATGGATCAAAGTCCCCGTAGTTCAAATTGTGGAATACAGTTTAACGTCATGCGGGACGGGGGTGAACCGATGTGAATGAGGTCGGAAAGACCAGATGGTGGGTTTGAACCTTGTAGAGGCTTCCTACGTACCACGCCTTTACATGGATCAAAGTCCTCGTAGTTCGGGTTGGTCACAACGGCTTGCCGTCGGACTGGAATTGCAGTTTAACGTCGTGTTGGACGCAGGTAGAACTTGATGTGAGTTGGATGATGGGTGGGATTGAACCTCATGGAGGCTTCCTACGTACCACACCTTGACATGGATCAAAGACCTCATAGTTCAAATGGGTGTACAGTTTAACGTCATGCTGGACAAGGGCATACAGTTTAATGTCATGCTGGATGAGGGTATGCAGTTTAACGTCATGCTGGACGAGGGTATGCAGTTTAACGTCATGCTGGACGGGGCGTGCAGGTTAACGTCATGCTGGACGGGGCGTGCAGTTTAACGCCATGCAGGACGAGGGCGAAACTTGACGTGAATGAACAACCGAGTAATGTGGCTTGAACCTCATGGAGGCTTACTACATACCATTCCTTGACATGGATCAAAGTCCTCGTAGTTCGCTGAAGGTGGGGGTCAGGGTCGGTGCTCACTCTAAGCCCATGTGAGTCATGCTCGGTGTGAGAAACAAGAGGTTGCAAGGACTTGACGATCGCGTCGCGAAGGGTGCGTCCGTGAGAAGCGAAGAGGGGCTTACGCATTAGGCGGCCCATGGTGCTGGGACATACTCCAGGATGGAGGCCCGAAGTGTGACAAAACACAGCGAAAGAGGGACTCGGGACCAATGATGGGAGGTGCCTCGTTCCCTATCACGCCCTCCACCTACCTTGGTAGTGGGGAAGTACGGAGATGCGGGGGTGCAACCATCTGTTGGGGAACTAGGGTCTCCCTTCTCCTGAGAACATACGCCACTCCAATAAAGAGGATATCATCCCCTGTGGATGGGTGATTCCACTCCGGTGGAGATGAGTGGCGTAAAAAAAATTCGAGCTGGGGGGACCCTTCGTGAGAGGCACGAGGTCAGGTCACAATTTAACATCATGTGTTGAGGATGTGGTGCTTGGCAGTTTAACGTCCTGCAGCTCGGACGAGGTGGGTTCACTCCGCACCCCTAGGACTTACATAACTGGTACCCTCTGGTCCTTGGGGAAGGGAAGGTACCAGTAAGGCCGTAGTCAAGGGGGTTGTGGAGCGAACCATCAAGGGTTCCACGTAAGCGTGGCTATGCGAAGAAGCAATAGCCTTTAGCGTGCCTATATGAAGAAGCATTAGGCAAATCAATGCTACGGGTGGTATTGTCCATGGGACTTTGAAATCACATCGTGAAAACCTGGATGGTCGCACGGGAAGAGGAATTTCCAAGCAAAGGAGTGTGCTTCACGAAGAAGAGTGCCTTGGCCTTAGCATGGGGCATATGTGTGAGTGGAGGGTGCTTCGCGAAATGGAACAGTATTCGCGGAGCACTGCCTCGTGAAGAAGGGATGCCTCGCGAAGCAGGGTGCTGCGAAGCAGTGTGCTTCATGATGCATAGCAATCATGCCTTAACATAGGGATCACTAGTACATCTTGGGTGTTTCGCGAAGCATAAATGCTCCGCGGCTGCCTGGGTTCCCTTGGGAATCCCCGTCCTTCGCGAATTCCCTTGAGCTTCGTGAAGGGCATCCCTCTCGGAAGAGGGGCTCAAAAAGAGACAAAGCAAAGGTGTCTCGCGAAGTAGAAGTACCTCGCAGAACTCATGATTCCCGGGGGAAAAGGGTGCTTCACAATTCGGGAGAGGAGAAGCCGAAAGGTCGGATTGTCCATCCTCGGGACTCTGGGGGAGTCCAGTATTTATAGGGAAGGGGCGCCGCGGAGCAGAACTCGTGCGCCGCCTCAGGTGCTTCGTGGCGCGCTCGCGAACGTCAAAGGCGTTCACGAAGAGTTACCACCTCTGGAGCTTCGTGGCGGGCTAGCGAACGTAAAATGCATTCGCAGAGAGTTACCGCCTCTGGAGCTTCACGAGACCGTGCTGCTCGGGGTGCTTTGCGTTGGTGCTTCGCGTCGGTGCTTCGCGAGGCAGCGTGCCAGCCTTCTTTTTCGTCCCTTCCTTTAGTGCAATATTTTTGCACCAACAGAACCAAGACATTTTTTAATAATAAAATAAGTGTCTTATGAAAAAATGGTTTCTCAAAATATATTATGTAGTGCACTCAATAATGGATGAGAAATCGGGGAGTTCCCAATAATCAGGCATGCTTATCGGGAATAATTGAGAAGGGAAACATATAAAACATGTATTTCCCCATCAAATAATGAGGAAATGGTATGGATACATGAGTGTGAAAAATATACACCAAATTTAAATGGGTATATAAAAATAATTAATTATTATATTGTGATAAACAGAGAGGAAGAGTAATCCAAAGGAAAAAAATCGAGGTTTGGGTAAAACCTCTTACCACTTTGTAATCAATCGAATTGTATGACCAAAAATTTATAATCATAAAATGAATCATTTAATACCAAAAATATAGATATATTCATATTATTACATATAAAATGGTATTATAAGTACACCACATACAAGAAATAAGTGGTGAATAATGGAAATCTCATGGAAATAAAATCTAGATGAGAAACCCCTTACCTTATGTCTCAATGTATTCTACACTTGATCATAATATCCTGAATAATAAAATTAAATCCATTAATAAATTAATTCATAATTTTTTATACATTTATTTTAATTAATATAATTTTTTTGTTCATTTATTGAATATTTGATGATTTAAAAGATACAGTTTTATTGGTTGAGAGTGTTCCTTTCCTTGGTTTTCATGATCGGTTAACCTGTATATGAGTATAAAAGTTTATAAAAATGAGAATTGATATCTAGAATTAATGTTATATCCCATTAGTGAACATAAATATGGTTAAATGGTTATTTAATTCATTTTTATATTTGGGTTGAGGATGAATCATTAGATAAGACATTATGGACAATAGTTTAGATTACTTTGGCAGTGTTTCGATCATCACAAACTAGTTTTGTTTTATTAATTAACATCATGTGTATATGATGGTTCCAAAACATTTATTAGTTTTTAATAGACAAATTACTTTTTTTTAACAATAAAAATTATTTTATTACCATCCTTTAAGTCATTAATTTAATATGAAAATGCTTCATCCATGATGAAAGTAAATAGACACATTAGATGCGATATTTTCATTTATAGAATAAAAGAGAGAGAGAAACGAGTTTGATGATGGATCTTACATTAAAATTATAGAACTAAAATATATAAATTACAAATTATTAATCATGTATATTTTTATATGTTAGGTGAGGAAATTATAATAAAATAAATAAATTGAAAGAAAATGAAAGAGAATGATTAAGGGTTTTAGCTCTGGAATTTGTATCCTTGAGAACCTCCTTCGGGAGCTTGGGATTGGTATATTAGTGATACAAAAGGACTATGGACAAATTTGTTAAAATTATTGGGTATAAATTTTATAAGTATCAAATCATGGAAGTTGTGATGAGAAGAGGTGGTGCGGGGTGGTATTTATAGTGGGTAATATGGGTGATTTTTTGAATATTTTATTCATTTGTTTATTATTTTGGCACAAGACTATGAGTAGTTAGAAAATTATCCCAAAATATATTAAATTAATGATAACGTTTTCTAGATTATGATGAATTTATCATTCATGACTCAATTAATAGTGTACTTAACTTATAATGTATCTATTTTGTAAATTATTCTATTTCACTATTCACCAAAAATTTAACTATTATAGAAAAATTCCAAAAAATCACCCAATTTTATTTTCAATGTGTAGATTTAAAAAATTAACTCCATTTTATGAAAATAATTTTATAAATACAAAAAATTTAATTTTTAATTAAAATCATCATTTACTCAAGAAATACCAATTTTAAAATTATAACTAATTTTATAACACTTTGAAAAATTAACTAAGGTCTCATAAAATTATCTTAAAATAAAAAGAAAAAAATATTAATTTTTTAATAAATGTTATGAAAATAAATTTTATTTTAAATCATTTTATTCATTATAAAATGTTAATTACACATTTATGACTTACAAAAATACCAACACTTAATTAATAATTTTTAAAATATTTATTTACTTATAGTATAATATAATTATATAATATTACCATTTATAAGATTTATAAATTTTATTTATACTTTAATAAGTGATGATACAATTATAATTATAAATATACTATCCATTATATTGAAAATGACTATTATATAAAAAAACAGGATTTTTCACTATTCAATGGAAAATAAATATTTTCAGAAAAATACTAAAATTTCACTTTAAGAAAATTTTAAAATTAATATTTTAAAAATGAAGTTTATTTTGATAAATATAATTTATAAAAGTGTTTATTTTTTTTAAACAAGTTCTCCATTAAATGTTTGTAAAACGGACTTTATGAAAATATAGTTTTTAATGCGTATAATTGGATTCATTCTTATCTTATGCCTATAAAATCAGTTGGATGAATGTAAAAAAAATTATTAATTATAGAAATTTTATAATCTGGTTAAAAATATTCTTTCCCTTTAATTTTACAGCTATTTTATAATGGTTATGATAAACTAATGTTACTTAATTGTAAATAATTGTTCCTTTGAACTTGGTGTTGTGTGAAACGTTTGCTATCAAAGAAATTAAAATTAAAAAGAGGCATACTATAAAATCATTCGGTGTTATGATTATGATGAAAAAAAGTCTATGTATCCCAATTTAAAACTTTTGTTATTCTGATTTACTTTATTTACAATTTCCAATACAATAATCCTTGTGAGGATTAGTCTGATTGTTGTGGCACCATAATCAGGCTGATGGTCATGAATTTTGTCAGTTTGATAGACAAGATAAAAGACCATATCTAGTTCTGATTAATTTTAAGACCAATAATCATAATCATGATCAATCTGATGATCATATTGAAGAATTTAATTTTTATATTCGGAATATGTTACAACTTTTTCTTTGTATGGTCAAAAATAATATTTTCTATAAAAACATACTAAAACCATTAGGAAATAAAAACATATAAAAAATGTTTTAAGAAAGTTCTTGTGATTTCCATAAATAAAAGAATGATAAAGTAAGAAGTAGAAATTCAAAATCAACAGCAGCCACCATACCTCTCTCCTTCACCTCTTCTTGAATATTGGTGGAACTCTCTCATATGACCTCTAATTCCTTTGTTACCAGTCACGTTAGAACACCCTTGGTAATTCTAAAATTCCTTCACATTACATCCTTGGTTTTCTATGTCATCCATAGTGTTATCTCTATGCAAGCTAATATATCCTATTTTTATGTGTTTTATGATTTTCTTATTTCTCCCCTTCATGTCCACATCTAAGGTGAATAGTAGATAAGGTGTATTTGTAGAGACCCAAAGCTTGACGTACGTGGACATTACATTACTTTTGCGGAATAATTAATACATAACAAAAATAGACACACAAGGACTGTAATAGTTTAGTGTCTTTGGAAAATCGAAATATAATCTTCTAATCGTGGTGAAAGATCTTCAACATCTCCCATAAAGATATTCCCTTTTTTTTCTTACCTAAAACCTTTATTTATATCCTGGGGAAAAGAAAACATAAAAATGGTGAACTCAAATGCTTAGTATGGGTAAGCATAGAGAACATAAAACAATCCTTAGACATTTGAATGTAAAAAAAACTTGATCATAAAATCTAAACATCAAAATCTTGAGCAATGACATAAAACATGGCAGTACGTAAGGCATAGATCATGAAGAAACATTAATCATGATAAATTATCATGGGAATAAAACATGTAATTTTGGCAACCATTAATCACATGATATGATTTCCATAGTAGCCAAGGCATTGCTGCCAAGACCATCTTAGTGGAAAAAGTCCCTTTCTGAATCGAGTTCACTCCTCGTTCCAGTCCTGTATTACTGAACTAGTTTAACTTTCCATTCTAGCCATGTCTATCTCGTGAGATATAAATATTTACCCAATGCATTGTAGGGAGATATAGGTCCCACCCATCTCATATTGAAATCATTCTTTCGTGTGCCAGAATATAAACATAAATCATTCATCATAACCCAAGAATAAAATGGGTTTCATAAACATCATTACATCATAACGTAATCCATACAAAAAAATTGTATATCATTTCATCATTAGAAAATTGAAACCATGTAAATTATAGAGACATGATACTTGAAACATACACATGTGAAATAATGTCATCTTAGATGAAAATGGTTTTGATAAAACACTTGAAATGAATTCTTGACGAAAATATCATTTTTTCTTCAAAATCATTTTCTTTTAACAAAATGTCATGAAATTTTAAAAGAAAATGATTTTGTTGAAAATAGTCATGAAATATTTTGGAGGAAGATTCATGAAAATAAGGCTTTATAAAACCATAAAAATCTGTTCATGTCGTATAAGTTAAAAAAACATTCTTCTTGTACTTTTCCCGGAAAAGTCAAAAAGTACCTCGTAAAAGAAAAATTCCATACATATCATGTAGTAAAATTAAAAATGGGTAAAAAGGACTTTAAACATACATAAAACCATTTTTAGGAATCATGGACATGGATGATAACAATAACCCCAGTAAATACTTACGAATAAACAATCTCGGATAAGAAAGAGATTGGAAAAGTTATCCCTTACCTTAGGTCTGATATGCTTCGTACATATCCGAACCTCCTGAATAATGATTTAAATAATGTCATTGACTTATTACCGAATCATATTCATTGTTATTATATCATATATGTTTCACTTATGACATTATATTACCCGTTCTTTTGTAAATTCCATGTTAAAGCAGCGTTTTTGGTAAAATCATTTCATTTATCGTATGTGTTTCGACTTGTCGTTCTTGATATTATTACTTATATCCTGATTTAAATAATTACAGAATGTAAAACATGATTTATATATAATATATATTCATCATATACATATATATATTATAGATCGATAAAAGGAATGAAATACACCGTTCATGGAGACAGTAGGCCATACGTACGCATGAACGATGTTTTCGTTTCCTTATTGAATTGAATGAAACTAAATAGATGACATACATATATATATACATAAATATAGTAGAATTATTATTTTATATATTTCATTATTATTCATTATATAAACTTTATGATCATTCATGCATGGTTAACATGGAAAATGAATCTCATCGCGTCGTGGAGACGGTAGTCCGTACGTACGCACGAGCGATGATATCGTTCCAATAATTATTGAATAGAATTGGAGTGGATGTTATAATTTATCATAATCATTATTATTTTATAATAACCATATATAGTTATTCTTTACACCATTATAACTATCCATGTAAGGTGTTGGTGGAAAAACAGATTTCACCACGGCGTGGAGACGGTATTCCGTACGTACGCACGTGTGGTGATTTCCTTTTCCGTAGGATGGATAGATGGTGAAATAGGGTTGTTTCATACTTATAATAAAATCTCAGTATATGAGTTAGACTGATTTTATTACTTCATAATGAAACAACGAAATAAGAAGAAGTTCAAGTAGAAATAAAGTTGAAAGAATCGGTAACAGACATTACCTCTTCTTTGAAGCGCCTCTTTGAGACCTCCTCTTAGGGCACTAAAATTGGTCTTTGAAGAAGACCAGAACCTCTAGGATGTTTCTATGGAATTGTAGAAGAGAATTTGGCAGGGGTTTTTCTGATCTTTAAGGCTCAAAGTTGTGTGAGGAAGAGAGGGAGGAGGTGCCCTTTTATAAGGGAGGAGAGGGGCACCTTTGGAAAAACTAAAAATATTATTTTATGATAAAGTCATATTCGGTTTTTAATAGCTCAAAATTGATTTATTTTGAAGCTAATGTGGGTATGGATTGAAATCCTCTCATCCAATATAATTTAGACAAGTTTATGTTTCTATTTTAACCTTATCATTTAGATTTAACCTTAAGTTAAATAATTTTACTTTTACCGTGTCTTCTTGTTTTCTTACACTATAAGGTTAATAAACATACTATAACAAGCCAACAGAACCCAAAGTTGTTTATTATTAATATATATAACCTTATATAAGTCATTTATCCGAACCTTATATTTTTAAGAATAAAATAACAATTAATAATATAATATTTGTTTTAAAAACTATTTTATGTCAATTTTGACACTATTTGGTAATTGATTTTTGTGAAACTCATAACAGATTGATTAGTTTTTAAAAAATTTAATTAAATCAAAACTAACATGTCATATTAACCTAGAAAATTATTTAAATTTATAAATAGTCTCAAATTACATTTATTTGGGTATTTATAACATCAATTATGTCAATATTTCATTAATAAGATAATTACTGCATCATCTTTGTGTCATAAATAAATTAAATTATTTAATGTAAAAAAATTATAAATAAAATTCCATTATGTAGGAAATCTTTTTATCTTTCTAATGAATATTTATAGTCGAATTTATCTTATGTATAACCATATATTAAAAATTATTTACTTATTAAACTTTAATTTTAACTATTTTAACCCTTCTTTAAATCAATTAATATTAAATGTCCTAATCTAATCCAAGTGGGGATAAATGGTAATATTTTATTCCTAAGGTTTCTTTTGGTAGAATTACACTTATCCAATAGAATTATGACATGTGTTAGTGTAATAATAATACCATTTTTACCCTTAATTATCCTATTTACTTTTAACCGTGGTAAATAAAAGTAAAAAGTTACTATTCACCAAAAATTATTTTTATCTCATTGAACCACATTTTAGTCCTTCATATTAACCGTGTCTCTCGTATTTTTGAAATTCAATTTACAGAAGTGGTAAATTTTAATTTAAATTAAAAAAATTCAGTTTTTTAACTACCACTAAGTGGTTTCACTATTCATCGAAAATTGAAGTTTTTCAGAAAAATACCAAAAATTCAGCCTAAGAATTATTTGATATTACGTATTCAAAATTGATGTCTATTTTTCCAAATTCATAACATATAAGTGGTATTAATTAATTTTAAATTTAATTCCCGTTATCAAAACAAATAGCGTGTTTTAAGAAACAAAAACAATCAAAAGATTGATACTTGTTTATATCCAATTTCAAAGTGAAATTAATTCCAATGAACAACATTGGATTAAATGGTAAAAATATATTATAATTAAACTTTAAAACCAATTAAAAATATAATCTAACCATTGAAATTATTGTGATGAAAAAAGTTTTTTTTAATTAAAATATAGCGTGTTTTTACTATTCATTAAAATATGAAAGTTATCAGAATAATATGAAAATTTTATCCAAAGTAAATTTTTATATCCTGATTCCAAAGAAGAATTTTATTTTATCAAATTGAACTTATAGACATGTCAAAAACAAGATTTAAAGTGGGTGCGCCATCAAAAGGCGGTAAAACTACATTTTTTGAAAAATACTTATTTTACTCGATAAATTGATTTTGTTCTCATACCACGTTCTAGAAAATGTTTAAGATGAAGAATAATGTTATAAAATTTAAAATGTAGTTGATAATATTCATAACGGCTAGTCCATAATAATATTATAATAATATATCGTTGTTTAGTGAAACCTGGTATTGGGTACAACACACGCTATCGAGGAAGGTCACGATTGCGTGTAATGCAAGCCAAGTTAGGGTTGCGTGTTGTGCAAGACTCCTCCGTTGTTTCGTATAATAGAATCCAAACATACTTCATTTATACATTGAATATATATATACACTCAATATTTCATAGAATAACTACTATCAAAATTGTGTATAACATGATCCAAGAATAGTGTTGTGTATACTACAAGCTCATACGGTGTTGCGTATAGCGCAAGGTAATCTTATTGTAGCTTACAACACAAGAGATCAGTGAAATTAAAAGAATATTTTTCATAAAATCTTGGGGTTTTACAGTATTCTTCAGTTCCTAGAAAGGTGGTCTATTAATTTTCCCAAAAATAATTGACATATATAATTTGTGCCCTTGTGCCACATGCCAGAATTTTGGTGTGTTTCTATTTAAATGAATAACCCTTAAAATAGATGTTTATATCGTGACCAAGACATTCCATAAGACCGTTAAAATCTACTGGAGGCTAATGATCTCTACCCAAATCACCCCGTTATGGTTTTTTTATTAAATTCCCATGACCACCATACTTTATTTATAACCAAAAGACCCATATCGTTTGTTTGGGTTGTCACTTACAAGTGGAATGTATTAAATGAATTGATTTTATTTTAAATTACATGTACACCTAGCCTTAAGATTAATTAATAAATATAATTAGATATTGTGATTTAATTTAATAACACTATAAAAGGTTTGGTCTTCCTCGAGAAATTATTAGATTCTATAGGGAAGGCCTTGACTGAACACATAGGAAACCACCCAATTCATTAATGTGAATGGAATGTGGTACACCCTTCTTGGATTAAGTCTTTTTCATACTTTTTGGAATACATTAACATGATGTTGTGGATTTCACACCCCTCTAGAAAATCCAGAATTCTCGAGATGATCTCCCTAAGTTTGGATTGATTTATTTGGATAATTAATTCCAAGGTCCATCCCCTTGGATTTCAATCAAGGCCCACCCAACTCATAAGGAAAGTTTTATTTAGTTTGGTTTGGAACTATTTGGAGTGGAAGGACAAGGGTTCACCCATTGGATTAAACTCAAAAAAATAGCCCAACATCTCGATTTTATCACTATGAGTGGGATTGAATTCTAAAAGTCCTGAATGACATGGGATTCAATAGATTCCTTATAGTTATTATTCTAGTATTCCTTGTCCACATGACATGGGTCCATGTCCAAATTAAGAGGTCATATGCTCATAGGTATCCTATTTATACTTAAGAAGGTAGGGTCATCCTTGTATCCCATGTGGAACCTGAGCCTGACATGAAATCTATTTATTTTTACTACATTCATTTTTTATAACTACACAATTTGCAACATAAATTCATAGACTATATTTTCATTAGACACCATTGGTGGTACCATACTGAGTTGTACTCACACACTATTCATTACACAACATTGTAACTAGGTAGATTTCATGGATACAAGTAATGACAATGTTAAGTACTCATCAATGTACATTTGATATCTTTTTGGGTTGGGAGCAGAATGTTGAGCTAGTGCTTGGGATTCTCATGGATATAGTTGTTTTTTGGCCTTTTTATTTCTTTTAATATACTAGTATTTTTGTATGCCAACTTTATATTTGAATCACCCATACCTAATATTTATATGATATTGATTACTATTTTTTATCTATTTTTTATTGTCAATATGGATTATGAGTTATCAATATGTTTCTATTGGGTTTCCCTTATTCTTTATGATTTGTTTAACTCTAATAAAGGGGTATAGTCTATCTATTATACCATAGAACACCCATACTTATAGTTGGTAGCCTCTAGAATATGGGGAGGCATTAATAAGTCCTTTTCTAAATTATGGATTTTTACTACTAGTGTTTTTAGATTATTTTATAAATTATGGTTTTTTCACTATTCCTCAAAAATTCAAGTATTTCAAAAAAATCCCAAAAATTCACCTTAACCATTTTTCACTTTGTAGAATCCAAAAATAAAGTATATTTTTCAAAAATAATTTTCCAAATATGATTAATTTAATTTTTAGTTAAAATCATAATTTACTTGAAAAATACAGTTTTTAAAATTAAAAAAGATTTTATAATGCTTTCAAAAATTACATAAGGTCTTATAAAATTATCTTAAATCTAGAGGAGATAGAATAGTTAATTTATGAAAACATTTTATGAAAATAAATTTTCTTTTAAATTAATTGTAATTAATTATTTATGACTTTCAAAATACCAAAATTTTTACTAAGGTCAAAATGTCACTTATAAGATGCCTAAAGTTTATTTAATCTTTCAAGGGTAAGGTTAATTTTATGTTTGATGATTTAATATTCATAAGGGTCATACTAATATTCATAAGGGTAGGTTACTATTCATAAGGCTAGGTTACTATTCACAAAAAAAATAACTTTGTCCTATCAGACACCAAATATCTTACTGATCGCAACCGTTTATGTCAGATTTTCAAAATTCAAGAAATTGAAGTTGAAAAATTATGTTTAATGGTCACATATTATTTATTATAATGATGTTTAACTATACTTTCTAATGGTATTATACTATAAGGAATAATTATATGAAGTTAATTGCAATGATAAAACATTTTGTCATTACAATAGAATATCGTGTAACCAGTCTAAGGGAAACTATCCAACCCTAAAAATTTACTATAGCTAGTGTCCATCATGAAAACATCACTACTATATCTCAGAATATGAATCCAATGCTCAGATAATCACACAAGAATCAATGTTAATCATTGTTATTCATTTAGTAATTTAACAATTTCCCTTTACATTTAATAAGCTATATATAAATTCTTCTATAATCATTCACATACCATCAAAAGAAAAATTTCTTTTATAATTCATATTTCAATTATATATTTTAATAAATGATCTTAGATAATATATTTGAACCCAAACCATGGTCTCCTTTCATTTAACCTTTCTGACTTCATCACCCAATCCCATTAGTTATTTATAATTCATTTATCATTATAGGATATTTGTATTCTAAGACACACAAAAAACCCATCCATTTAGAGATAATTTCTGAAGGAATAATAAAATGAATTAAATAAGATATAATCACAATATCAAACCAATAAATAAATAAAATTAAATTAAGAAATCCCTTCTCTCAACTTATTCCATCAATTTTATCTCACTATCACTAACATCAAGAAACTTCCATAACCATGGAAAACTGACCCATCACTCGCTAATTCACCAACCATACCAAGTTCCAAATAAATACATATAAAGGTAAAAATCATCTCAAGTTACACACACATAGAATAAAACATATTTTAGAATAATAAATTCAAAGGGGTAACCATGGCCATAATATCAAGCATGAAGCTTAGAAAATAAGATCGAGTTTATATCATTCCAAAAACATTCATTCTAGTAAAAAATTATCGCTTTACTATTTCGAAATAATAGAGTTATTTCGATAACAGTTCAACAACCAATAAATCTTTAAACAAAGGCTAAAATAGCTACAATCATCCAATAAAAACAATCCCTTTCAAATTCAATGGTTTAAGGAAGAATAATATAGAAACTTCACATGACTCAATCATTGTTCACTTTATCTTACTATCTTTATATTGTTTAACAAAAATTTTCATGGAAAATATTCAAGGTAAAAACAATAAAAATCATATCAAGGATCAATTTATCTATCTATAAAAAATCATAAGGCATCTCCAATACATAACATAAACCAAATGTGAATCATAAAACCCATTCAATATCATTCCATTGTTAATTTCAATATTATGGACTTCATTGATTTTAATCTCAAATATGTTCCCATTGAAGATAATGTATATTAATTCCACATAGACAAATTAAATTACTAGAAGTTTATGGATCTCCTTCCTAAATATTATGCTTTTTGGAACCACCACATAGGAATAATGAAACAAGGAATCAATCACCACCAAAATTGATTGAACAACTCTATAAATTTTATATTATATAAAACCATCAAACCCTGCTAAAATTTAACCAAAATCAAAGAAACAACACGATAAAAAACTTTTGTAATGGAAAGGGACAAGGAAGAAGACGAGAAGAGGAGAAGAGGATAAGAGAGTTACCCGAATCAAGAGGGTTCGATCTCAACGAACCAAGAGATTTAAATCCCTAAGAAAAATGACAATGGGTAACTAAGATCCCATGTGATTGAATAGGGTTCAAAGAGATAAATTAATATTTAAACAAAGGGGTATTTGAACCTATATTTATATAGAGATCTAGATAGGCCTCCATTAGGGTGTTGTGACTTGAAACATGGTTATGGTGTCTCTGGTCAAAACAAGAACTGAGTTTTCAACTATTTGAAACAGATATATCCCGTTGAACATAACATTAATTTCACACTTCTTTAAATAGGTTTTAATAATGTTTCAAAATTCACCATGGCATGATAGATGCTATTTGAATCTCCAAATTACTGTCATAGCTACTCACCATGGTGAAAGGTAAATTACCTCATTATTTCATCTCACCGGGAATAAGACTATGGCGTGGTGAGACCATGCTCTCTTTTTTCCACTCCTCCTCACTCAACCAGACCTCTTAAAGACTCACCACCATGCCCATAAACCCATAAATTTCATATGTCCCAGTTTCCCATAGGGGAACTCTCCATCCACCGCACCCCCCCAAATGGATATTCCCTGGGCATGGTAATCCTCATATTGAAAAGTTGAAAGCCACTAGATACCCTAAAAAACCACACCCTATATCACAGGCATGAATCCCTTCAATTTTTTACAAAAAGGAAATATCCAAACTCTATTCCCTTCACCATGGGTATTTCACTCAATGTGTTTATTAAGAACATCAATGACCAACTCCTATGACTATAGCCTCAAAATAGGCCTGACCACGATGACCACCATTCCTTTTAGTGGTAAGGTAAACCCATAGAGAGACAAAAATTACACTCCCTACATCAAAAACAAATTCTAATTCTATCTTGAAAACTCTTAATACTAAAATTGAATGAGATAATTTGAAAAAAATTGTTCCATTTTATTAAACACAACTCAAACAATTACCATAATTGAGAATTAAAATATAACTTGGGAAGTAAAAGGAAAAGGAATAAAAACAACCACTCTGTAAGATACTTCTCAGGGATATTTTTATAATGTAAAAATAGGAAACACATTAGAGGAACAAGGTAAATTAATATTAACTGTCATCAATGATATCATAAATCAATCCAATCCCTATATATCAGTTCAAAAAATCAAATATCTAACAACACCAGATATTAAGCATGCATCTGTGAATCATGATCTGAATTAAACTCCTCCAATACATTATTCCACTATAATACATGAACAAAAGGAATATAACACTAATGAAATACCTTCTATAGATAGTACTAACACTCAATTGTCCATTCCTTTAACATTTCATCATATTCAACTTCCATCTTTCCAAAGTCAATGACATGGGTACTATGAAAAAGAGAACAAAGAAACTATGATACATTAAAGATTTCATGTATATGTTCTATCAATAGGGTAAGTTATAATAGATATGAAATAGATCCAATATGTTACAAATCCTAAAATTTCCTAAAAATAGAGATAAACATCAGTCATATGATTGAACCTTCACTTTCTGTGATAACGAGATACCTTTAAGATCACATAATCACCAATGTATAACTCAAAAGTCCTCTCCATATGAAAACATCAAATTTCTAATAATCCATCATTGCCTTAAATTTCTATTGATTCATTTTTACCTTCTTATTATTACTCGTCACAATTTCTAGTTCAAGAATCACTAACTCTCCAACCTCAATCCAACACAATCAATATCTAAAAGTTTGGTTTTGTAGAAATTAAAATAGTGTAATATTAATGGTTGACTGATAATTGATATTTTAAGGAAACTCAGCCAAATGTATGTTCCTTATTCATGGTCCTCCAAAATATAGAACACATGAGTACAATATATCTTCTAAAATATGGATTTTTAATTCTCTCTAAGCATCCATCTATAGATGAAAAGTTTTTCTAAGGAATAATTGAGAGGAAAAATCATTTTTGAGACCTCTATATACTCTTAATTTAAAATAGGGTCCATGATTAGAGGTGACCATATTTTAAACTCCATGAAGTCTCACAACCTTCTCTAGATATTTCATCGACAAAAAAACAATTATGCTCAACTCCTTGATCACTCTAAAGTAGGATAATTTCATTAGGTTGTCTAAGATCACCCGAATAACATTATATCATCCCTGAGCTCAAGGTAATCCAATGGTTAATTTAATAAAAATATCCTCACACTTCCACTGGGGAATATCAAATTGATAAAGTATCCAACTAGGAGCATAGTGCTTAGCCTTTACCTTTTTTCAGACTTGATATCAACACACAAACACGATAATCTATTACTTTATACTAAGATACCAAAATTGAACTCTCCAGGCATGATACATCTTATCAATACCAAAATGTAATTCCAAGTGTTGAATATGGAACTCAAAAAAACTACCTCATGCATCACCCAAGGAACAAACATCCTCCCCAAGAATAACACACAATGTTGTTCATCCTTGGACCCTCCCTTATAGGCATCACCATAAACAACTTGATCTCACTTGATGCCTACCATAGAATCCCCCAACTGAGATTCCTCCATTTTTTGCATCAAATATTATTTTTTAATCATTTTATAGAGTCACCCACTCCAAAATAATTACCATACACAGGGAAAACTTCTCAATATGACTTCATATTCAGTGAATAGACCATAAAAATCCCCTTCCATGGAATTCAAGAAATATTAAAGTCAAAATCCTACAAAAATTTCATCAACCACTATTTTGGGAAGTTCAAATCACACTCGTAAGACATATAACTTAATCTTCATTTATCTATTAAAACCAAAAAGTTCTAATCATTAAGGAAATATCACCAAAATTTTAGAGACAATGAAACCATAGAAATATCAATATCATGAGTATCATAGTTAGATCTTGTGGTCATAATTGTAGTAACCCATAAAACGTAATCTCTATTAGATTCATTATAACACAACCTATTCCAAATCATGATTCATCACTACAAACATTATACATATTGTTCCACACACTCTCTTGGATGTTTTAATGATCAAAAACACCAATTATATTTCTAACCATTTCATTTCATGTATCTTTGGTATTTATATTTGGAAATCATCCTAGGAAGTTTCTCAGTCAAACCATGGGATCAAGAGGCACTTAGAGGACCTCTTTGGAGGCTCTCGCTGGTTGGAAGCACTAGATACCTTGTGGGAAAGAATTGTCTAGCCAGTGAATATAGACAAAAGCACCTGCTCTTATCCAAAACCATTGGACCACTGGTGTGACTGGAAGTAGTAGTTGGATACTAACCAGGCCACTACCCAAACAATGGTACCTATACATCCCATGTGATCCCCAAGAAACCCATCATCCAGCTGGTGGACCATAGTAGCTAGTCATTGAGGCTTTTCCATATAAATATATACTGTTCTTTTAAGTGGGTCTTGTCGACTATTTTTCCCTCCAATTTCTCTATTCATCCTCTAATGACTACAAGACCACCAAGGGATCTCTATACACAAAACATACACCTCTTTGAATGCTTGAATACACTATGTGACTTTAATACTCCATATTGATTCTAGTACTCCAACTTTTGAGCTCCATTGTGCTAGATTTTCAAAATACTTTTATACTTCAATCTATTTTATCTCTATTTATCACTTTTCATTTTATATATTGTTGAAAATATTGGAGTTATTTTTAAAGGTTTTTTGTAAATTAAACCTCTTATTATTCTTTGTATTAGGTGATTATTACCATTAAACAAGGGGATTTTGGGTTTCTTACTAACATCATTAAAAATTTAGTGTATTTATCTTGTATTGCATTTGTTTCATACACAATTAAAAAAAAGTTCTTTTCAAGGATCTTGGATACTCTTAAAGTAAAGGGGGTAATCTAAAACATATTAATCCTTGAATGGAGGAGATGTAGGCACTCAAGTATTGAGTTTTTTTCAACCTCCTTTATTAATGTATTGCACCTGGTCTTTTATTTAAATGTATCCCAACTATTACTATTTTGATTATTATATATTTTTATTAGTTTTTTAATTTATATTTATCATTAAATTTCATAATTATATCAATTTATTTAGATTTAATTTTTTAATAGGCAATTACCCCTATCATAATACTCCAACCAATAATATACAATACCCTTCTCAATAAAATAAATAATAGGATCAATGGATAGTTAAACCATTAAATACTTAAAACAAACATGGAACTAGTCAGTCATCACAATGAAATTATCCTTCATAGTCATGGTTTTCAAAAGAGTCACAATCTAAGATAATTCAAGCATGAGCCTCATGTAAAAGACAACAAGATCAAATAATATTTGGGCCTCCGCAATATTCTTAGGGGATACCCAAGAAACAACCTCCTCAATATAAAAAGGTTCCAATGATACTCTATATTAAGGCATGATATTTCTTAACAAATTATCCTCATGGGCCTAGAAATCAAGGTTAGACACCTTCCCAAAATGATGGTGGTGTTGAAGGATCCCTAAAATAGGTTATCGATACTCTGTATGCTCCTCATGTGACCTAGAATACATAACTATTTCATTAATAATCACCACTAAAAAATTATCCAAAAAATCACAAAACACATAATTTATCAATCTTATGAACATGATGAGGGTTTTATTGATGAAAAAAAATCATGATGAATTCATTATTACCGTAACAACATATGAATGTGTTCTTTAAAATAACATAATCATTCACTCACATCTAATGATATCATAACCGAAAATAGATCTTCGAGAAGAAACTATATGATGAGAATCACAAAGGTGTAAAAAAATTATTAGATGAAGTGGAATAGATTAAATCCCTTTCACAAGTATCTCTAATGAAAGAAATATAAAACCTACACAAGAAACTAAAATGAATAATATGATGAAAATGTGTATTATTCACTAAAGAATCTTTTACATTACCCTTGATCTTTTTCAATGTATTTGATAAAAATTACAAGAGTGTAAAAAATATGGTTCCCAATTCTAGTGGTATCCTAGGATTGAATGGATTTCTTGTTTACAGATAAGTATCCTTTTTACCTCATGATGTGCTAGAACTTGAAAATGTTAAGATTTAAGAAGGATATTGTTTTGGGTTATAAAGATGATTTTTTGAGCATCTTTCATGCACACAAATATATTATTGTAATCATATGTAAATCTTATATAAGCTATAAAAGATTCACTTTGACTATTACATAATTTACTTGTGTATTTATAACACATGAGTAAATTCCAATACAAGTGTATTCATCACATGAATGCATATTTGTAGCAAACCCGACTCCAGTAAACCATATTTGGTTTCTAATTTATTACATTGTAATAGATATATGGGATATAATCTTTAAGGAAGAGTCATTTTATTAGTCTTGGAGAACCAGATACATACATGGTACATATTTTACATTAGGAATACAATATAAAACATAATAATGGAAAAAATTCTACATTTTTAAAATAATTTAAATAATTCTTTATCATATCATAGGGAATATAAAAAAAATAAGGGAGAGATCAAATTATCAACAAGGGATATATATAGTGGAAGTTATCATGAGTAAAAAAGGAATAATCAATATGATAAAGTAAAAAACTGAAAATTAATTTCATTTAATCAATGACTTTAGCATGAAATGCGTACATGGATAATATTAATGAAGAAAGAAAATAAATAATAATAACTAAATTTTAAATGAATGAAATTATTAATATTTTACATCATGATATCTAAATAATTAAGACCTTATGACGATATAGTTTGAAATTATGGGTAAAACACTATTTAATTTTTCCAATTTGTTTGTCTTATGAGACCTATCAATGCATCGAGGGGCTATATAATTATAGATCCCACCTGACACTACTTTTATAATTAATTATTCATATTTTAAATGGTTCATTTAATTCATTAAAAATATTACTTATCAAAAAATTTGTGTATTGAAGAAAGAATATGGAATATTAACATTTCACTAGTTAATTAAATAAAATTTAATGAAAACATCTTATGTATAAATGATATATGATTTAAGAAATAACAAAATACATGATAAAGAATATTTATATTTAAGAGAAAATTAATTTCTAATTATCAAAATAAAGTGAATGTTTCAAGAGAATATAATGACCACAAAATTAATAATAGATTAGAGATGATCATCGGTTCACCAAGAATATAGGTTTTGTTATAAATTCAAGCCCTTTGGTATAATAAAGGTAATGAAAGTAAAATATTAAAACAATATTTCATAAAATATTTTTCTTTGTAAAACCATTAAAAATGTAAATAAGAACCTAAATTTTATAATACATTTATAGCATTGGGGAGGTTCTTTATCTCCGTATATATTAAAAAAATTACTTTCAATGAAAATTTCCCTTTTAGAAAATAATATAAATATTCCTTTAAAACCTTTTAGTAAGTCAAGTATATCTTAAAATGTCTATAATATCTAATGAATAAAAAATAATTTTTAAAATCAAATTTTTGAAAAATATGACATTGAAAAAAATATACCTGATTAAATGAGAAATAAAACTGATTTTTCTAATAAACATTTCATTACTTGATTCATGTTCCAAATAATAGAAAATTAGGAAGAAAATATAGAAACTTATTAAATATCAAGTTGATAAGAAAATTTTTTGAGGTTATAAAGGATAAATGATTAGATTCATTCAATGAAAATATAATCAATCCTAAAAGAAAGTGATATTATAATGTAATTATTACCACTTTCATAACATTTTAATTGTATCCTATTAAAAGAATAAAATTGAATTGAAACATTTATCATCATGAATAAATAATTATTTATGTTAAATATAAAAAAGGGAATCATATACACCACATAAAATTGAATGAGTTCATATTAAAAAATAAGTCTTAATAGAATGGAAATTGAGATGAAATCTCTTTCATCATGCTTATATTTAGTTTAATTTTCTTTAAACTCATGTATAATATTTTTAAACACATTATTAATTTATACAAGAACCATATTCATATTTATAATATCATATATGATCCTCTTATAACATCTTATCTCGCATTCATTAATAATCTCTTATTATTACTATTATTTTGGGTGTTAATTACTTTGTTTTCTCATGTATGTTTGTTTATGGAAGCTCTAGTTCTTATTTATAGGATATAGTTCCATCATCTCTTGAATTGTGTTAATGTTATAAATATCATATTTCATATGTAGGTATAAGCGACATTATAATTTCTTTAATGGGTGAAAGGGTAAGGTAGTGGATGATATATTAAATTTCTAGAATCAATATAATGTCTTAATTATTATATATATTAATTATTTTCATCATTTTAACTATCTATGTGACATAGTGATGTAAAAAAATTAGATTGGTTCATGAGGTGATAGTCCTCCATACACATGAGCAATGGTTTTGTTTCCCATTTAATGAAGAGAGGGATGGATAAATATTTCGACATAAACATAATAATATATCATTATATGGTAGATATTTATTTTATTATATTTAAATATTTAACAAATAATTGAATGTGATAAAATAATAAGTAAAAAAATAAAGAACTTGGTGAAGACGATTACTTCTCTAAGGAAACCAACTTATGGGTCTTTTATTAAGGACACTAGGGTTGGTATTTGCAGAGTACCATAAACTCTAAAATGTGGATAATAATTTTGGGGACATATTTTTCAGCTATTAGTCGACCTAAATGGTGGAGTGAAGAAATGATGAGAGAATGTTCCCTTTTATAATTTAGGTGAGTGTCACACTTGTAATTTTTCAATGTTTTTTAATAATTTCATATCACTTTCTTAGATATATGTCTCTAAAATGGATCATCATTAAAGGGGAAAAAATAATGTATAAATACAAAAAACAATGGGGTATCACAATGTTTTGAGGTTAATTTTACTAATTATATTTATAGATTAACCCCTGGTAAAATCATTTTAACATTAACCTTAATAATTAGTTTTTACTATTTTTACTATTCATTAGGACTGAAAACTAAGTGTAACTTATTATATAAAATTAATTATGATTTTTAAAAATGATTAATCCATTTTATCACATTAAATTCAAATATTTGGAAGAATTTAAATTAAAAATAAACACATAAAATGTGTCTAAAATGGGTTTTCAAGATATATACATTTTCCAACCATAACTAGATCTTATATTACTATGTTGACAGTAATCATCATTGTATGTATATAAATTCATATAGTTAGACAAATAATCTATAAATTTAATTTAAATCATTCATTAATAAATATTGTTTTAATTAATTATAATTGATAGACATTATTCCTTTTTTAAACAAAAATAGTTTTCTGAAGCAAAAAACACTGAAAAATATTCCCTTCTACTTAAAAAGGATCTTATAATTATTTCTATAAAAATTAGTCAATAAATTTTTTGTTGTAAATATTATAAAAAAAATTTATAAATAAAATTTGGAAAAGTTAAATTTTGTGTTTTTTATTATTCATAAAAGATTATTTCTAAGGGAAAATTTCAAAGATGTATTAAAGGATTATTTTGACCAAGTAAGTTCACAATAGAAATTCATCCCATAAAATTATATGTTTTCCAAAAAATATTAAAATTTGAACTGTATTATAGTTTTACTAAAATCTAATGTTCACATACTATAATTGAGGTACGGGTGTTACATTATTCCCTCCTATAAAAATATCATACTTGAAATTATCATAGATATCACATTCTAAAATAATGGGGGTGCTTCCTCTTCCTAAAATCCTTTGGTTCCCAAGTTGCTTTTTTATTTTATAATCTCTCCAAAGTAAATTTACCTGTCAAGTTATTTGATTCCACAATCCTTTCTCTCTAGTGTCAAGAATCTGGATAGCCTCTTCACAGTATGATAGATCATGTTCATATTTTATTTCATTAAAGGTGTGCACATACATTTGGTCAGTGCATACTTCCTTAACAATTATAAATGGAACACATCATGCACTTTAGATAGAATTAGTGTATTTTCCAATTGATAATAAATATCTACAATTCTATCTAGAATTTCAAAATATTTGATGTACATCAGGCTTGGTTTCCATTTCTTACAAAACCTTATAACACCCTTACATGGAGATACTTTTAAGAAAACATGATACCCCACTTGAAATTAAAAATATTTCCTTCACTTATCGGTATAACTCATTTTCCTTCTTTGATACACTTTAATAAGAGTCTAAATTATCTCTAACTTTGTTATTGTTTCCTCAAAAATTTATGTGCTAATATATTTCCTTTCACAATCTTCATTCCAAAAATTTGTAGTATGGAATATCTTTCAATATAATGTCTAACATCCCCCGATCAGGAACTCTCCCATATGGATGAAACAAGTTGGTTACGAGACCTCAAGTGTGCCTACCCATATGCCATAGGATTCTGACTAGTAGTGGGGGAGTGATATGTATTGTGGGGATACTATACCCCCTAGTTATAGATTTAAAAAATATTGGAATTATCATATATAATAAATATCATATTATCAAAAATAATGGAAATAATATAATACATTGGAAAAAAACAAAAAATCCAATTGAATAATCCAATAGATAATAAAGGGAAAATGTAATGACATAATGAAATGTTACTAAATGTTATTCGATAAGTAATGAAAATAAAATACAAGTAGACTAAAATAATGACTCAAAAGTCTCTCATCCCAAGCCCCAAGTTAGTCGTGTCTCCAAACTCTATACCATCTAGAAAGCAACCATCAAAAACAAGGTCCCTTTCCATTTTCAAATCCTACATGCAAATAATCATCTTAGGTATCAAACGGTGGTCCGAATAGGGTGTGAGTATAACTCAGTATATCTACACCATAGTGTCTGAACATAACCATTCTCATAATAAGCTCATTAAATAATACAATAAATAGGTGTATTAATTAATTAAACAACTAAATTAATACCACATCAACCAGCTTTGGTAGCATGCCAGAATATCTATGATCATATCTCTTGAAAAATCCAACCCAAACCATATCACCATGGTAAACCATAACTTACTTTGGTTCCATTCTTTAATGTCTCTAATAATGTATCACAACCATGCCAAACATAACCATATACCCATTTTATAAATGAAACAAATATGGGTCAAGCCCGCTATATAATCATTTTGGCAATAAATCATGGTTAAGACCAGTGTATAAGCATTATAGCATGTATGAGGGCCAAGCCTGATATAAAAATATTTCAAAACATATCACTAGTAATATTCATCTATATTACCATTAAAGAATGAATCATAAGGCATAGCCTGTTATATAATCATTACATCATAAAGAACCAAGAATAACTCGCTATATAACAATTAAAGCATGGATAACTTTCCATAGCCTACTATATATGTATTACATCATGAATCACTAGTCATAGACCTCAATGTAAGTATTACAACATAAATCACTAGGTATAATAGTAAGGATATCACAATATCACATCATAAATCTCAATTGTTAATGATCAAAATAACCATTTATCTTATAATTACATGTTTCATTTATCATTTGGTCATAAACCAATAATATACTAGTCATTTCAATAATAGAGACAATATAAGGTGAATCTATATCAACCAATCACCCAAAACTCATTTCATTCCAAATACACTTTAATCCATTAGGAAATTAATTTATAATCAAGGGTTATCTTTATATAATGATATCTATAATACAACACACAAAAAAAATTATCCAGGATGGAAAATAATAATCCAATTAATCATTTAATTAATTTAGGAGCAATTCATGTTGGAACAATCATAATATTGAATGTACTTTGCAATTAAACAGACTATAGGGTTACATTTTAGACCCCCTACCTTAAACTGGACATTTAGAAACACTAAAAATGTTTAACACCAATGGAAAAATGGAATATAATATCATTATATGAAACCTAGATCGAATAATATCAAGATTAACATCAAAACCAAAAGTCGTCAAAAGGTTCCACTACCCAAAAGATAACAAAGGAAGAGGAGGGGAACACCAATGCCAAGTACTTACCAAGTATTGATCGCATAAAATGGAAATCTAAAATGGTTTAAAGGTGCCTAGAAATTTCTGGAGTTCATCATATTTTGAGAAGAGATATCTTAATGTGAGGGGGAATGAGAAATCAACTACAAGAAATTCTTAAAATCTCTTCTCCCAATAAATAGACAATGTGTATTATTACATGATGTGAATAGTTTACGCAATGTGTAACTATTTCATACCCTGTTTTAGTTCATTACATTTTTTTTCAGAATCTACAAGTCATGTAACATGTACACAACATGTGATATCCCCACATATAGTTCTCATCCCATTTTACACAAAAAATGGCTTGAACCACCTATAATTTCTTCCAAAGAATGGAAAACCCCTCAAAAACACATTTAACATTTTTATATTCGGACACCATTATTTAAAAAAAACATACATCCTCATGATTTAAGTCATTTTCCCCAACAAAGTCTCTCCATCTCTGAATAAGAATCATCCACCAAGGCTTAAGGACAAAGTAAAAAAACCAATGAAATACATTTAATTCAAAAAATCAAAGAGCGACATGCCTAGAAAAAGATGGGATCTTAACCCCCCCCCCCCCACTTTATAACATCTCATCCCTGATCTTCTTGAATCATCACTATGGGATATAGGTGAACAATTATAGACATTGTTCTCACATATCAAAATCCATATCCCATGCCTCCTCCTAAACATTCCGATTTTTTCATTGTACTCCAACTAAAGGTATAACCCTTCCTTAGAGATACTTCTCACTATGGTCTAAAGTCCATATTGGAAGCTACTCAATGTAGTCATCAGTATAAAGCATAGTGAACATGGTGTCTGCCACATGAGAAGGGTTATGATAATATCTCTGATGTTGTGACATGTGAAACAAGTCGTGTCTAGAACCTTAGCATTGTGGAAGGGAAAATCAGTATGCCACTAGACTGGCCATATCCACTATCCCAAACAACATAAGAAACATGGGTGTTAGCTTTCCATGTTTCTGAATATGGTGTTTCCCCTCCAAGGCCACACTCAAAGGAAATCACAATGACCAACATTGAACTCCTTAGTTATCTCCAATGGTCATTTTAGGACTTCTTCCTACTCTTCATGGTCACCAACTACCTTTTAATCAACTAAACCTACTCAGAAGTCTCCTTCAAAAGACTGGGTCCAACAAGTGTTAACTCAATAGAATTTATCCAAAAAAGAGGAAAACAACATAACCTTTCATAAAATTCCTTGTAATGGGCCATATGGATCGAATCCTGGAATCTATTATTATAGGAAAACTCTTTGAGGGTCATATTCTGCACCTAATAACCACTGAAATCCAAAACCTAGGATCATAACATATCCTCCAAAACCCAAATAGTCTACTTAGTTTTACCATCAGTCTGAGGATGATATGACATACACAGAAGAACATATAGTCCTAGAGAATTTTAAAGACCCTTCTAGAACAAATATATGAAATGAGAATCTCTATCAAAAATGATACTCTTCGGAACATCGTGCAACATAAAAACCTCATGCACGTAAATACTACATATATCATCATCCGTGATGGACTTCTTAATAGTAAATAAGTGTGATAAATTCATAATTTGATCCAAAATCTCCAATATAGAATCATTATTATGAGTTCCCCTGGGTAATCCTATCACAAAATCCACAGTGACATCATCTCATTTCCACTCAGAAATGGGAAAAGGTTGCAAAATCATAGATGGTGTCTGATGCTCAACTTTCACCAAAAAAAGTGAAACATCTAGAAATGGAGCTTACTACCTCCCTATTCAAACCTAACCACTAGTACTATCTATGAAGATCATGATACAAAATATTCAAACTAGGATGTACCACCCATCTAGAAGCATGAAACTCTCTCATCAACTCCTTACTCAAGACCACAGGAACATATACTTGGACATGGAAAATAAGAAAATTTACACTACCAAGATCCATCCCAATGGAATCTTCCAAAAATATAAGTTATCTATTAGAACTAATACCTCCAAATTAGATAAATTCCCAGCCTTGATCTGGTCAAAATAATGGGTATAACATATGCCAAATTAACAGGTTATCATCCCTAAGACTCGTGAACATTTGTATGCATGTCTGTAAAGAGTTACATCATCTTCCACTCATCAAAAGACTTCCATACTACTTTTTTTCTTTGTCTTTCAACTAAATTCATCAAAAATGATGTTGTGTCTTACTGGTTTATAAGATAAATCGAAGACAAAAGACTATAGATACTCGACCCACCACCTCTACCAAAGGTTCATGTCAAATTGAGAAAATATTTTCTTGTGGAACTTATTGTTTTTGTATATCAAAAACCTCTCACCCATGATATAATGCCTCCATAATCATAGGGAATTTACCACTGTTTTTAAATAAAAATCACGATTAGGTTAATTTATCTCTTTTAGTATCAGCTATATAGAGTCGTAAGAAACCATTCAATCCTCCTGCATTAAAACTACTCTGAGCCCAACTCTGGATGAATCATATTATACAGTATATGATTTACCTAGAATAGGTAATATGAGGATAGGTGATGAGTTCATCCTACCATTCAACTCCTAAAAATATACCTCTTGTGAATTATTCCAAATAAACTTCACCCCTTTCTTAGTCAACCCTCACACTGGTTATTCCAAACATGAGAAGTCATGGATAAAGCACTAATAATGACCTGTTAAACCTAGAAAGCTCCAAATTTCGAAAAACATCTTGGGATAATCTCAATATACCATGAAGGGAACTTTATATGGTTCCACTAACACTCTATCCTTTGAGATAACATGACCTAGGAAGTTCACTTTATCATCCAAAAACTGTATTTGGTTAGCTTGGCATAAATATGATTCTCTCTAAATGTACTAAGAAGGATGTCATGATTTTGGGCATGATCATCTACTAACTAGGAGTAAACTAAGATGTTATCAACAAAAACCACCAAAAATAGATCAAAGAAAGGATAAAATATCATATTCATCAAGTCCATTAATACCACTGGTACATTAGTCAAACCAAACAGCATCACTTTGTGCTCATACAATCCATACCTTCTTCTTAGAGTAGTTTGAGGTATCTATGATAGTCTCACCCTAAACTGGTGGTATCTAGATATCAAATAGGTCTTGGATCAGATCTTATCAACTATCAATTGATTGAAGATATATTCAATGCGTAGAAGAGGATACTAGTTCTTGACCATCTTTTGGTTCAATATCTAATAATCACAACTAAGATAAAAGTCTCATCATTAATACTATTAAAGATAGCTGGAGAACCGTAAGGATACGTAATGGGCTATATGAAACCATTATCTTCTAGGTATTCTAACTGAACATTCAATATGGTTCAATTCTATAATTCGGGATAGAAACTGGCTCTACTCCCAACACCAACTTGATCGTAAACTTGATCTCATGATTAGGTGGTAAGTTATATAGCTCATAATGAAAAAAATATAGAAAATGATCTATAATTAGAGGAAAAGATTCCAATTGAATTCCATAATTATCTAGATAAATAATGGATATTTGAGCTATGAGAGAATCTAATATTCACTAAATTGGTCCTGCATGACTAGCCTAAAGATCCCACTCACCATGGTGAGAATAGATGCCTCTTTCAAGAGATTTAAAAGTAAATCTCCACCATTAATAGTTGATATATTCCCAGTATAGAACTATACATTATACTCAATGAATAAAATAAAAACCTTTCATTTATAGTAAAAATACTTTCCAAAATAAATGGTAACCACCAATATGTAATGAACACACCTTGAAACATTTTATATTCTCTAAACATACTCCCAACTATGTGTCGATGGTCAAAACACAATTCACAATTTCTACATCCAAGACCAAACCACTACAAAAAATATTTGATAAATTGTAATTTCATGCTCCTCTATCAAAAAACAAAAGGAAGGGCGGAGGATGCAAGAATTGTACCTCTAACAGTAAGTTCCTATATCCAAAATAGCTAAAGTAGTTTTCATAATATGCAGCTGACTAGCCCCTATACCCAAGGATCTTGCTTAAAACCCATAATATATTTCCTCTGCCTAGTAGTGTCACTAATTCACTAAGGTGTCATGTCTCCTTCCCCAACCAAAACATTTTTGAAACTCCAACGATCATCATGCTAAGGAGTAGATGAGTCCTTTTTAGACTCTGATGCTTGTCATGATCCCCTGTCATTTCTCTATTACTGCATGCCCCAACAAAACCTTTGATTGGGGCCCATTATTTCACAATAATGACTCTATAAAGTGGGTTATAAACACTGAGTTAGTTTTTAGACCATATTTCCACACTAATAACACTGCAATATAGCAAGATCCCGAGATAACTTCCAACTTCGCTTACTAATATTTCCATTGATGCCTTAGAGAAAACTATCATAACAATGCTTCTTCCCACTAGAAGAAGAGTACCTGATTATCCCTAGTAAAACAACTTGGAAACTTATTTAGGGCCTCTATTTGATTCCCATTTTTGATGTGTGTCTGATTCATCATATCAATAAAATAGATCCAAAGGAACACATTATTCTATGACCTGACCTCATAATGAATCTCATCTTGAAAACATCTCAATATAGAGATCCCATCAGTTTCCAAATATGATCAAAGCATTGAAATCATTTGAAAAATTCAGTGTAAACTAGAACTAACATTTCCTCTTGTGCTAGGTGCATGAACTCGTGATACTTATCATCCCTCAACATATCTTGAAAGAAATTTCTCAAGAACTTTATCTTGAAGTCCTTCCAAAATAGCTCATTCTACTAGCCATATTTCTCTATAATATCCCATCAACGCATGGCAGGTCCCCTATGCATATATGAAACAAGATTCAACCTACTATCTATTGGTACCTCAAGATTATTAAAGACTATATTGACTAAATCGATCAAGAACGTGGATACCAAGCATCCTCCATCCCTAGTGAGCGTAGGTGGATGCTACAACTAGAACTCTCTTTCCAGATCAGATGTCGAAGGCATGGTGTGAAAAATATCTTTTCTCATGGATTGAATGACCCTAATGAGTCTATTGTAAAGATGAACATACATATGATCCACAAGAGCTATATAAATCTTCATTTCATCTATGTTATTAATGTTTTGATTTCCACTATTCTGATGCTCAACTCAAAGAAGAATATTATCCATTTTCTTTAAATGAAAAACACAATACATAGAACATTGTCTATAACAATAAGGACAACCTCAACAGGTGACAATAATAGATAACCACTACTCAGAGTCTCTTTAAACATGGGTTAAAAGTTTTTTAGCATCATATAATAGTTCATTTCATTCCATTTGTTAGATATAATAGGTATCTTATATTATAGTTCAAACAGGAAAGTATATATCACATGTAATAAATATGTCCCTATCATGAACTTTTCATGTAAATATATCCATATGTGCCTATCAAGATGCATGCATAATCATCTCATTCCATACTGGGCTATAAGTGTAAATCTCAAGAACCAATAATATCATGAAAAAATAACCTCACACAACATGTGAATCACCCTGGGTGAAATAAAATCAAATGTAACAAGGAAACATTATAGACATCAATCCAACTGTAGGAACTCATACTTTTTCATGTACATGGGTTAGATAGTCCTAGGCACAAGCTCTTTAAAAATTTTGTAAACATCCTAGTCTCCTTTTTAACTTTCCTAAATAGTAAAGAAATAGAATGGAAATATAGTGTTCTCTCAAACCACTTTGTAAAGTCTCTCGATTTGGAACTCTCTTTCATGGTATAAATGGTTTATTTATGGAACATCAAGTGTGACTCCTTGTACACCAAAGGCTACCGACTAGTGGCATGGGTGTGATAAGTATAGTGTATAGATTATACCTCCTGGTTACAGAGGTATGACACAGCAGAATAATAATATACAATAAATATCAGAGTACAGGAAATAATGGAAACAATATAATACAACAGAAAAAACAAAAATAAAATCCAACTAAAAATTATAATAAATAATAAAGGGATAATGTAAATATAGGATTCAATGTAACTAAATTTCATGTAATAAGTAATAAAAATAAAATACTAACACTGTCAAGACCCCCTCCCCACAAAGTATACCCCTCCTGGGCTAGCAATGTGAGAAGGGAGATAATGACCCCCGAGTCCCGCCTCCAGTAGGCCCCAGGTTGGCGACAAGCAGTGAGGGTATAGTAAACACCCAAATGGGAGGAATTACCCTCTAAAAGAACACATGCAGAAGAGAGAGATAAGATAGACACCAACCAACTCCAACTCATAACTGAAATATAAAAGAAAACCCAAGTGCACATTTATAATGTCATGAAAAAGTACTAAAACTGGAAGGGAAAGAACTGCAAGTACTCAAAAGAAAGTAAAAACAACAGCAAACACAAGCCTGAACAGCTCCTCTAACCCCAAGCTAGTAGAAACCTTCTTGATCTCCAACCTTCTCTAAGTGACCTAAAAATAGTTTATATATACATAGGGTGAGTATAACAGTATACTCAGTAGGATCCTCCTCAGATCCTCACGTGAAAAAGTAAAGAAAGCATGCTAAAGCATAGTGAACAACAAGTGAAACTAACTCATCATCTAAACAGGTATACTAAGTTTCCAGCCTCACCATGGCTACTCTCACCAAGTAACACATAAAATGATATATCATATAATAAAGAATATCAAGGGTACCCCGCTACTACTTCCCCACTGGTTTGTCGCTTTTCCCCAACGATGCACTTCCTGAGCATCTCTCTCAAAAAATGTTTGACAGCAGACACCTAGGCGAAGCACCACAATATGCACCTCATGCAACAAAACCACCACGTCCATGAAAGAAAGTAACCAAGTAGTTTACGGGAGCCACCACAACTCGCGTAATGTGTATCAAATGTTAGGTATTATACCTGAAGCCATTACAGCCCATACACCGAGTAAGGATCCTTGATCCATCACAGCCTATACACGTTACACCTATAGTAGTCCATAGGAGACTATATCAAAAATATGTGTGTGTGAATAACCAAAAGCCATTACATCCCTCTACACACACATATGGGGATAATTAACCGATGTGCCTACCATCACAAGTAAATACCAAGAGAAGAGAGTGGGGCCAAAGAGGGTAGTCATCCAATCATCCTCCCACCGTAATGTTGGGGAAAACACCCCCCCCCCCCAGGGCTCAGAATCCCCGGGGTGTCAGTTTTCCTTACTGATAGGGTGGAGTAGCCTATAGAAACACAAAAAGTACAGAATATAATATATCTCACAACCGCAATATGGTAATATCCTAGTCTTAGACACAACTGTAGCTAACGTCTCTCGGACTCCAGGCTTCCACTTCTAAGACTGGGTATCCTTTAAGCACACAACCATTTAAAGATCTTTATTATATTACTTCCATCCCTTTTTATCATTTCCACTTTACGTTAATTAATTATTTAAACATTAATTAACCCTGAAAATTCCACATTAAATTCCATTAGCATCACACCCAAAGTCCACTATCCCTTTAAAATTACAACCTCATCCTTATGTTTCAGCAACTCCAACCTCAAGGGTTAACATCATTTATTCAATTATTCATTATATAATTACTTTCCCATATTCCCAGGCATTCTAGAAAAATATTCTATGCTACTAAACACAAGGGGGCTCGACACGGTGAGTAGATTTACTACCTGTCGAGTCTTTTCTACCTATAGCAAGAGCATAGACTCATCCTCCCTTGAGAAGCTAAACACTGAAAGCACGTGGATGACCCCGTGCATCTTCACCTCTTTCGAAAGAAGGGTAACCAGGACCAGCTGCCTTGATCAGTGGGGAAAAGTAAAGCAGATAATCAACCAATAAGAATCAGCAAGCATCCAACAATCACAACCATCATGCTCCATCATTCTTGGTGTCCTCCCCGACACCTGCATGCATAAACCAATGCAACTCGCCACTCTAGGCGTCATTTGCTTCCACAACCAAATAGGACTACATGCCCCCACATATCACAACAGCCATCCATGCTCACATCACAACACAAGCAGTAGGAAAAAACATTTTAACAGTTGGCCTCTTAGACCTTTAACAAACAATTGGTTAACTCATAACCCTACACGGAGTTATCTTTTATTCATCAAATAGTTCTTTAATCCATCTTATATTAACTGATTATTATTCTTAGGTTCCAAATTCCTGAAACCTAATCAGTAATCTATTATAAATAATTAAATTTTCTTACTGCCCCATTTTGATTAACATCAAATTACAACAGGAAGAACCAGATTCATTTATATGAATCTTTATCTTTAGCCAAACCATTATCAATTAATTCGGGATTTAAGTTATTTACCAATTTCCATCAAGAACGAAATGATAAACACTACAAGAATTGATATCACACTATCTAGAAAAACAAGAGGAAATAACATACGACTGATATCAATTTGTTTATCAGGTTCAAATATATATTAGGCCAATTCCATTTGTGATCCATTGGGATAAAACATGCTAACAATATATTTTCACGTCAAATAAGAGAGAAGAAATGGATCCCCCACCTCAAACTGTTCTTGACGTTATTTTATACTAGAGTGAGCCACACAATAAGTTAGGATCTCCTCCCCCTATGACAATTGTACCTACCTAAGGATACAAATACACCACCACACCGGTCGACACACAAGAAAATCTCGTTTGGAACATGGGAGTAAAATTTCATGAAATGGCGAGGAGAAACAGAAGGAGATGAACCCAAAAGAATGACGATTGATAATACCTTATATCGAAGATTGATTGATACTGCTTGGTTGCATCGAAAATAGAGCGGAACTAATCCCAGGAGTAAGTTTGATAATGAAACTCCTACGGAATAGAATGAAAGATTCTAGCATCTCATAGCCATAAATAAAGGGGAAGAATTAGGGAGGAAGATATCTTGTCTTTTTGGAAGATTTAACAGAGCGGCAGATAAATATACGCTTGATTTCCCATTAAATGTGGATCACATTAAACCATACAGTTTGACCAAGTAAAAACATCCCGAGCCTTAACAATAATTAATATAGGAGTTATGGCCTTTGAATCGGCCTTTGAGTCCTGAAAACGAGTCTTTAAATGCATTTCACATCAAAGGAAAATGCTAAAGGGGTGAAACTGTAGGAAGTTGGAAACACTATTCACGAACACAAAATTTGGCAAAGGAAAAACATTGTTCATGAACCTCACCGTTAGAACACTGTTCATGAACCTCACTGGTAGAACCTCACCGATAGAATATTGTACACCTACCATTCTGGAAACACTATACACGTACCGTTGTGGAAACATTGTACACCTACGGTTATGGAAACATTGTACACCTACTGTTATAGAAACACTTTACACCTACCGTTATGGAAACACTGTACACCTACTATTATGGAAACACTGTACACCTAATGTTATGGAAACATTGTACACCTACCATTATGGAAACAATGTACACCTACCATTCTGGAAACACTGTTCACAGAACTCAAAATTTGGAAAAGGAAAAAGAGGTTATCGTTAGATGTTACCGATAGAACTATTCACCGATAGAACTGTTCATAGAATTGGAAATTTGGTAAAGGAAAGAGAAGTTTCCTGTCACGACCCATCCTCGGGGCCCGTGCCGTGACTACCCCAATCCCGCCTTCCATAGGCCAGGGGCTGGTGACTAGCACAAAGGCATAAATCCCGGTAAAAGGGAAGGCATTTCCTTTGTAAAGTAAACTACAAACACCACAGAGCAAGCAGGCAAAAATAAAAACTAAGTAAAAACTGGTACAACAGTAAGTGCGGAAAAGTAAGTGGTCCAGTATACAAACCAAAACTGAAAGTAAAGTACAACTGGAAAGGGAAAACAGCAACTGAAAAGTAAAGCCGCAACGTCGAGCTATCCACTGGAAATCCCACCTGAAGGGTGGGTACAGATAGCCTCCACTGCTCCTCGGGTCCAGCCGACCGCTCCGAGTACGTCCCGCCCAGTGGTCCACCTCCAGGTATCGTCCTGATCTGCAAGCCTCAACCATGATCAGCGTTTTCCTTCGTCTGCAACCAACACAACGTAGTGCGGGCATAGCCCGTGCAGGGGTGAGTATAAGCTACTCAGTAGGGACCCCGATACCCCCGAAGGTCTCCCAGAATCCACAAAGTATAATCCACAAAAGAAAGATACAATCACGAAGTTACATCCGACACTGCTTAGGTATATGCCCATACATATACCTAAATCATCAATTCTCGTTCGGCTCCAACATCTGAGCCCAAGTACAACCCAGTCCACACAGGAAAGAAAAACGCAAATCCACACAGGATAGCACAACACAATCCATATAGGAAAGCAAAACATGATTCAGCTAACACAGGTATACTTCTTCATATGACGATAAAGATTACCAGATATTGCCACTGAGTCATCTAAGTCGTCGGACCCACAAAGGATCGATAAGTACTAACCCCCGCAATGACCCACAAAGGATTTGACCCACAAAGGATCGATAGGTAAATAACCCCTGCAATGACCCACAAAGGATCGATAGGTAAATAACCCCTGCAATGACCCACAAAGGATCTGACCCACACAGGATCGATAGGTAAGTAACCCCCGCAAAGACCCACACAGGATCGGACCCACACAGGATCTGTAGGCGCTGGCCCACACAGGACCGCTGAGCGCTGACCCACATAGGATCGGACCCACAAAGGATTGGTAGCACTGATCCACAAAGGATCGTTGAGTGATGTAGTCGTCGTCGAATCCACTGAGGATCTCTGCACAGTCGTCATCGAAGTCGCAGCCAGCTCTAGGGTTCCCGCACACAGCAAGTTCGTTCGGGAGGGTCCGCTCCACGAGCCAAGAGGCTGATACATCAACTGACACATATTACAGATTTGATGTATCCAAAAGTTCAGTATCGTAAACAGGAACTCAACGTCGCAGACGGCACGTCAATCGGACGCCCGGTCTGAGGGTTATTGGCTTTTTCATTCCAGGGGCCCGGTTGGGTTTTAAGGCAAAACCAACCTTACCGTACTCCACCTGCGTCCAAACCTCGTGCGGATTAAGCCAAAATATCCTTCTCACTTAGAGGAATCCATCAAAGTCGACGACACATCAATCGGACGTCCGGAACTCAAGATATAAGTGTTTCCGCTCCGAGGGCCCGGTTGGTCTCGTGTACGAACCGACCCGGCCAAAACCAAAGTACTCCAAAACCTTCAGTGTGATATACCAAAACGACCGTCTCGATCCAAGGATCGCATCGTCGCTGACAACGCGTCGATCAGAGTCCCGTACCTCAAGATACGGGCAAAAGACCGAAAAGGTCCGAAAACGGGGGGGGGTCTGGCCCCGGACCGACCCGGCCCAACCCCCCCCCCCCCCCCCCCCCCCCCCGCCGGGTCGGCCCGAACCAGGGCGACCCGACCCGGGTCCGGGTCCGACCCGGCTGGGCGCGACTCGGCCCGCCCCGGCCTGGGCGCGACCCGGCTGGCTGGTTGGCCAGCGGGTCGGCTCGGCTGTTACGGTCGCGCCGCGGGCGGGGGGCTCGCTGCCCCCCGCGTGAAGAAGTCGCGGCCCCACGTGGGGCCGCCCTTGCCAGCGGACGTGGTAGCCGGCCGCGTCCTGTGCTCCTCCGCCTGTCTCGCGCGATCGCTGGATGGCCAGCCCACCGTCGCGGCATCAGCCGCGGCGGGTCTCCACGGCGGCGCGCCAGGCATCGCCGCCGTGCCGGCGAGGCGTGCCGGTGGTTTGTTCCGCGGACTATCGGACGAGTTCTGGTGGTTGGAAAATTACGTTGTCTTCGCCAAAGGTCCTCCCGGGGTCTGTTCTTTACTGCGAGGAACCCGCGTCGCCCTTGCGGCCTGCTTTGTCGACGTCTTCCATTTCGCACATCAAGAACGAAAGGGGCGATGGGTTTGGACTCGTTCGTTAGTCCACACCCACCGCGTTAGCGGTTTTAAAAGTCTCACAACATTTATTTAAACAACGTCGCGGGTATAAATCACAAATATTTAAATAAAACAAACCCCTACCTCGTCGTAGTCGTCGAACGAGAGTTCTTCGCAGAATTGACCATCGCGGAAGAAGAGGATCGCCGCGTCGCGGAAGGGCGTCACATCGTCGCGGAACACGGCGTCGCGTAGACTATCTCCGAGGGTTAAATAAAACACATAGATTTAATTTCACAAATTAAATCCATGTTGAGGATAAAATCCACAATGAATTAGAGAACTGTAATCCCCTACCTCAAGCAGTTTATGATCGGAGATTGTTGCGGGGAAGAAACATCGCAGAAGAAGCGTCGCGGAAGGAGAATCTTCGGCGTCGCAGAACACGGCGTTGCGTCGTCGATCTCCGAGGGTTCGGCGTTCTTCACGTTCTTCGCGGTCTTCGTGTTCTTCGTGTTCTTCGCGAAGGAGGATGAAGATCTCAAGCCTTAGAGTCTTCTCCAAATCCTCTCAACGAGCAATCCTCAAGAAAGACATGTGTTGGTCTTATTTTATTAACATGCCAACAATTTGAAAAACAAGTTAAGAAACGAACCATTAATTCGGTGAATTAATGGTAACATCTTAACTCTCCAATTAATAGGAGTGTTAAGAGTTTTAGAAAACACGCCAGTTGACTTTCATTAAGGAGGAGTTTTCGCGGGTGCGTTACTTAGAGGAAAAGAAACGGTGGGGCTCGTGCGGGCCCCACCTCACAAATATCCTACCAAGTGGGTAGGATATTTTGGATTCCACCATATCCGCTTCAACTTAGCTTAAGTGGATTTAAGTGGCTTTAAGTGGGTTTAAGTGAAATAAAATAAAGTTTTCGCACCACTTTATTTTATTTTCTTCACTTAACCCCCAAAAATTAAAAACCACACCCGAGCAAACGCAACTCCGGAAAAGGCGTTTCTAAGAAAATACCGGCACTGAGATTCCATCTGTTCCCTTGGAATTCGATTCCGAACACTGGTTCAAAAGTTAGAAAAACCCACTCATTCGTTCACTGAAAGTACCCGAGCCAAACTTCGGAAAATGATTCCGGGCACACCGAGCCCCGGAATCAGGTGCCGTCAGAAACAGCGTTCTTGCAAAATTCCAAAGAAAATTAAGAAAAAAATTTCCTTGAAATTTATGGGTCTTTATATCACTCCCACCTCAGGGCTTTACGTCCCCGTAAAGATACATCATAAACTAGGGAAACAAATGTGGGTACTGAGCACGCATCTGAGTCTCCCACTCCCAAGTGCTCTCCTGGAGGTTCCCATGCTGCCATCTGATGCGCAAAAGGGGAATCGATCGTCCACGTAGGACCCGCTCCTGTCGATCCTCGATCTCCACCAGGACCTCCACAAAAGTCTCCCCATCATCAACATCTAGCTCCCCATGGTCAATGATATGTGTCGGGTCATGAACGTATCTCCTCAGCTGATATACGTAGAAGACGTCGTGCACCTGGTGCAACTGAGGTGGTAGAGCCAGGCGATAAGCCACCTTGCCAATCCTGCTGAGGATTTGGAATGGTCCGATGAAGCGTCGAGACAACTTGCTGCCTCGTCCAAATCTCCGTAATCCACGTCGAGGTGAGACACGCAAGAAGACGTGGTCTCCATCCTCGAACTATAGTGGCCCCCGCCTCCTATCAGCATAAGACTTCTACTGGCTCTGAGCTGTCCTCATCCGCTCCTGGATGACTTGGACCTTCTCTGTCGTGGCCTGGACCATCTCTGGTCCCACAAGTGCTGACTCCCCAAGGTCTTTCCAGCACAAAGGAGATCTGCAAGGTCGGCCGTACAATGCCTCGTATGGTGCCATCCCGATGGTGGAGTGGTAGCTGTTGTTTTACGCAAACTCCACCAAGGGTAGGTGGTCCTCCCAGCTACGACCAAAGTCAAGGACACATGTGCAGAGCATGTCCTTGAGAGTCTGAATAGTTTTCTCCTTCTGACCATCCATCTGAGGGTGAAAGGCGGTGCTCAGACGTAGCTGCGTCCCGAACGCCTCCTGCAACCCCTTCCAAAGCCGGGAAGTAAAGCAAGCATCTCGATCGGATACGATATATAATATCACAACGTGAAGCTGTACAATCTCCTGAACGTAGAGATTTCCCAAGCTCTCCACTGATCCCTACTATCTGATGGGTAAGAAGTGAGCCGACATGGTGAGTCGGTCGACAATCACCAAAATAGAGTCGTGACCTCTGGAAGTGCGTGGAAGTCCAGTCACGAAGTCCATAGATATCCCGTCCCACTTCCACTTAGGGTCCTCCAAGGGTTGTACGAAGCCTTCTGGTACCTGATGCTCTGCCTTCACCTGCTAGCAGGTGAGGCATCGAGAAACGAACTCCGCCATAGCCTTCTTCATGCCCGGCCACCAGTGTTGTCGTCTGAGATCCTGGTACATCATCACCACTCCAGGATGTACCACCAAAGGAGAAGTGTGAAACTCTCTCAGTACCTCCTCCCATAAAGCAATTGGTACCAAGTTACGTCCTCTGAAAAGGACATCGTGCTCTGCTCCAAAGGAGAAACCATCAGGTGCCTGTCCTGAGGATATCTGCGCACGCCGCGTCTCATAGTCAGCATCCCTACACTGTGCCTCTCTGACCTGCTGTATTAGTAGAGGAGATACTGTGAGTGACTGAAAGAAAGCTGCTCCATCTCTATCCACAAAGGATATTTTCAAAGCGGCTAGCTGCTCTGTCGTCTCCTCGAGTAGCTGAATGCCCGTCCTCCTACTGAGAGCATCGGATACCACGTTCCCCTTCCCAGAAGTATAGACTATCTCAAAGTCATAGTCCTGGAGGAACTCGAGCCATCGCCACTTTCTCAGGTTCAGTTCCTTCTGAGAAAAGATGTACCTGAGACTCTGATGGTCAGAAAAGACTATAAAGCGCTCACCCATCAGATAGTGTTGCCATGTATTCAGAGCGAAGACCACTGCTGCTAACTCTAGGTCATGGGTAGCGTAGTTATGCTAATGCGGCCTCAACTGATGTGATCCATAGGCGATCACTATCTGCTCCTGCATCAGGACACATCCGAGTCCAGTCCTTGATGCATCGCAGTAGACTACGTACCCAACTCCCTCCTCTGGAAGCCTCAAGATAGGGGAGCTGATCAATCTCTGTCTCAGCTCCTGGAAGCTCTGCTAACATCTGTCTGACCACACAAAGGGTTTCCCCTTCTTCATAAGAGCTGAGAGTGGTGCCGCAACTCTGGAGAAGTCTGGAACAAATCTCCGATAGTATCCAGCTAGTCCCAAGAAACTCCACACCTCTGTCACGCTCTTGGGTGGCTCCCAAGCTAGAACTGCCTCGATCTTCGCAGGATCCACCGCAACTCCCACCTCAGAGATGACGTGTCCCAAGAAGTGGACCTCACGTATCCAGAACTGACACTTCGAGAGTTTTTCATAAAGCTGTTGCTCTCGGAGTGTGTCTAGTACAACCTGTAAGTGGTGGGCGTGCTCCTCCTCAGTCGTCGAGTATATCAAAATGTCGTCAATGAAGACCATGACAAATCGATCAAGGTATGGATGAAAGATCCTTTTCATGAGGCCCATGAACACCTCTAGAGAATTGGTTACGCCGAATGGCATAACCAAGAACTCATAGTGGCCATACCGACATCTGAAGGTCGTCTTCTGCACGTCCTCATCCCGAACTCTGAGCTGATGATAGCCTGGCCTGAGGTCTATCTTCGAGAACCACCGTGCTCCCTTGTGCTGATCGAAGAGGTCATCAATCCTCGGTAGCGGATACTTTTTCTTCACTTTCACCTGGTTCAGGCGATGATAGTCGACACAAAGTCACAAGCTCCCATCCGCCTTCTTGGGAAACAATATCGGAGAAGCCCTGGGTGAAACACTAGGTCGGATGAATCCCTTGCCCTGCAAGTCCTCCAACTGTACCTGTAGCTCTAGAAGCTCAGCGGGGGCCATCCGATATGCTGGAGTCGATATCGGTGATGTCCCGGGGTACAGGTCAATATAAAAGTCTACCTCTCTGCGATGAGGTAGTCCTAGAACGTTGTCGGGAAAGACGTCTTCATACTGATCCACCACTGCAGGAAAACTAGGACTCCGCACGTCAACTCCTCCTAGGATGAGGCTAGCCAACTTATGAGTGTTAGGCTGTCCTCTCCTCTTTGGAAGTCCATCCTGTGCTGCAAAGGCTCCCTTCTCTCCGGTGAAGGTGAACCTGCTCCCATCGGTGTGTACACATCGCACCTTGCGCCTAATACAGTCAATCTGTGCATGGACTGTAGATAACCAATCCATGCCCAAGATGATGTTGTAAGGCCTCGATGACGCTAAAAGAAGATCTCGGAAGAAGATCTCACCTCCTAGAGTAATCTCACACTACCGGAACCAGTGCGTAATCGTCGAGTCTGCTCCCATAGGAGTCTCTAGCGGTAAGGATAGAGCCAACGGCTCTGTCAGAATCTCCGAGCTCTGAACAAGGGTAGCGTCTATGAAAAAGTGACTCAATCCTATGTCTGTAATAACAACATCAAGGGTGGAATAGACACAGATAGTACCTCGAATCAACTCGGGCGCACCGTGGTCGTAGGCCTCCGCTGCCTGGAGCTGTGCATGTCTCTGCCCGCCAGCTCCCTGTGGCCGGGGTGGACCTCCTGGTGGTGGTGGTAGAGCCTCAAAGCGTCGCCCACCACCTGCTGCTCAGCCAGCTCCTCGGCCTCGTCCGCCTGCTCCCTGCGGACTACCACGGTCGACCCTCTGCCTCTGCCTGGGTGGCCCCTCAACCTTCTGCTGCTCCTCGGCATAGTGGGTCGGGCAGTCATGAGCCATGTGGCCCTGCCCGCCGCATGTGTAGCACTGCCTGCCTCTCGAAAGACTGGCTCCACGCTGTGTGCCCCGCACTGCTGAGCTAGTGTTTTGAGGTTGTCTGCGTGAGGTTCTGGTCTTCCTAGACCCATGAGTCATCCATCGACTGCCTACAGCAGAAGACTCTGCTACGTGTCGCCCCGCGATAGGTCTCGCTGCAGATGAAGGCTCAGCAAGGAAGCTCTCGATCAAAAGGGATCGCTCCAGTACTCCTGCCTGAGTCGGAATACTGAGGGAGATCAGCGATGCCCTGATCTCATGTCTCAATCCCTGCTCAAAGGTCCGGACCCGGATGAATGGGTCCCGTACCATGTCTGTCGAGTAGCGCGAGAGATCGGTAAATCTCACCGAGTACTAGGCGACTGTCAAACTGCCCTGCCGCTGCTGAAGAAGCTCCTGGATGTGTACCGCACGGAGGGTGGCCGGGACGAACTCTGAGCCGAAGAGGCTCTTAAAGTCTGTCGAGAGAAGAGATGCCTCATTGTGCACTTGGAGCATCAAGCTCCACCATCGGCTCGTTTCCGCATGCAGTAGGCTCGCTGCGAGGATCACCATGAGGTCTGCTGGTGTACTCACTAATCGGAAAACTCATACAACTGCCTCCAGCCAGTCCTCGGCTGCCTGGGGGTCCGTCTCCCCGCGGAACCTGGGCGGTCGCTGGCGCTAGAACTCATGCAGTGCACTAAGGCGACGTGCATCGTCAGCGGCTGGGACTGGAAGCATCGGTGGCTCGGCGGGTAGAGGTACCGTCGGTGCCTCTGCTATCAAAGGGCCCTGCACCGAGGCCTCATCGCTCAGTGGGCTGTCGTCACGCTCAACTCTCGGAACCCTAGCTGACTGCCGTCGTGGGGCCATCCTGAAAAGGAAACAGGTGTGCCACGGTCAGAACATTATACCTGGTGAGCTGACACAAAGTAATCACAAAGAAAACTTGAAACACCCATGCAATCAATGTTTTCGTGCATTAAGTCGGAAATCAGAAGTCAGGGACCTGGTGTTCGGATACGTCGGCCGCCACACCAACACTGGACTCCCTGGACTGATAACCACACCCAATACGTTTAACACTATTGCTTCACATAGAAAAGATCAGAGTCCCAAGGTTCGGCGGTAGAACCGAACTCCTCTGATACCAATTGTCACGACCCGTCCTCGGGGCCCGTGTCGTGACTACCGCAAGCCCGCCTTCCATAGGCCAGGGGCTGGAGACTAGCACCAAGGCATAAATCCAGGTAAAACGGAAGGCATTGCCTTTGTAAAGTAGACCACAAACACCACAGAGCAAGCAGGCAGAATTAAACACTAAGTAAAAACTGGTACAACAGTAAGTGCGGAAAAGTAAGTGGGTCAGTATTCAAAACCAAACTGAAAGTAAAGTACAACTGGAAAGGGAAAACAACAATTGAAAAGTAAAGCCGCAACGTCGAGTTGTCCACTGGAAATCCCACCTGAAGGGTGGGTACAGATAGCCTCCACTGCTCCTCGGGTCCAGCCGACCGCTCCGAGTACGTCCTGCCCAGTGGTCCACCTCCAGGTACCTTCCTGCTCCGCAAGCCTCAACCACGATCAGCACTGTCCGTCGTCTGCAACCAACACAACGTAGTGCGGGCATAGCCCATGAAGGGGTGAGTATAAGCTACTCAGTAGGGACCTCAAGACCTCATAAAGTCTCCGTGAATCCACAAAGGATAATCCACAAAGGAAAGATACAATCACGAAGTAACATCCGACACTGCATAGGTATATTCTCATACATATACCTAAGTCATCAATTCTCGTTCGGCTCCAAAATCCGAGCCCAAGTACAACCCACTCCACACAGGAAAGAAAAACGTAAATCCACACAGGATAGCACAACACAATCAACATAGGAAAGAAAAACAGGATTCAGCTCACACAGGTATACTTCTTCATATGATGATAAAGATGACCAGATATTGCCACTGACTCATCTAAGTCATCGGACCCACAAAGGATCGATATGTACTAACCCCCGCAATGACCCACAAAAGATCTATAGGTAACTAACCCCCGCAATGACCCACAAAGGATCTGACCCACACAGGATCGATAGGTAACTAACCCCCGCAAAGACCCACATAGGATCGGACCCACACAGGATCTGTAGGCGCTGGCCCACACAGGACCGCTGAGCGCTGACCCACACAGGATCGGAACGACACAGGATTGGTAGCACTGATCCACAAAGTATCGCTAAGTGCTGTAGTCGTCGTCGAATCCACTGAGCATCTCTGCACAGTCATCGTCGAAGTCGCAACCAGCTCTAGGGTTTCCGCACACAGCAAGTTCGTTCGGGAGGGTCCGCTCCACGAGCCGAGAGGCTGATACATCAACTGATACATAGTCCAGAGTTGATGTATCCAAATGTTCTGTATCATCAACGGGAACTCAACGTCGTAGACGGCGCATCAATCGGACGCCCGGTCTGAGGGTTATTGGCTTTTTTGTTCGAGGGGCCCGGTTGGTTTTTAAGGAAAAACCAACCCGACCGAACTCCACCTGCATCCAAACCTCGGGCAGAGTAAGCCAAAAGATCCGTCTCACTTAGAGGAATCTATCAAAGTCGACGGCACATCAATCGGAAGTCCAGAGCTCGAGATATAAGTGTTTCCGCTCCGAGGGCCTGGTTGGTCTCATGTACGAACCGACCCGGCCAAACACAAAGTACTCCGAAAACTTGAGTGTGATATACCAAAACGACCGTCTCCATCCAAGGATCGCATCGCCGCTGACAGCGCGTCGATCGGAGGCCCGTAGCTCAAGATACGGGCAAAAGAACGAAAAGGTCCGAAAACGGGGGGTCTGGGCCCGGACCGACCCGGCCCAACCCCCCCTGGGTCGGCCCGAACGGGGTCGACCCGACCCGGTTCCGGCTCTGACCCAGCGGGGCGCGACCCGGCTGGCCGGTTGGCCAACGGGTCGGCTCGGCTGTTACGGCCGAGCCGCAGGCGTGGGGCCCACTGCCCCGCGTGAAGCGGGCCGCCCTTGCCAGCGGACGCGGCAGCCGGCCACGTCCCGTGCTCCTCTACCAGTGCTACGCGGTTGCGGGATGGCCGGCCCGCCGCTGCGGCTTCAGCCGTGGCGGGTCTCCAAGGCAGCGCGTCGGGCGCCGCCGCCTTCCGCCGTCGTGCCGGCGTGGCGCGCCGACGGTTTTCTCCACGGACCACCGGACGAGTTCCGGTGGTCGGAAAATTACGCCGTCTTAGCCAAAGGTCCTCCCGGGGTCCGTTCTTCACTGCGAGGACCCCACGTCGCCCATGCGACCTGATTTTTCGACATCCACCATTTCTCACATCAAGAACAAAAGGGGCGGTGGGTTCGGACTCGTTCGTTAGTCCGCACCCACCGCGTTAGCGGTTTTAAAAGTCTCACAACAATTATTTAATCAACGTCATGGGTATAAATCACAAAGATTTAAATAAAAAAAACCCTACCTCTTCGTAGTCGTCGAACGAGAATTCTTCACGGAATTGACCGTCGCGGAAGAAGAGGATCGTCGCGTCACGGAAGGGCGTCGCGTCGTCGCGGAACACAGCATCGCATCGACGATCTCCGAGGGTTAAAGAAAACACACAGATTTAATTTCACGAATTAAATCCATGTTGAGGATAAAATCCACAAAGAATTAGAGAACCGCAATCCCCTACCTCAAGCAGTTGATGATCAGAGATTGTTGCGGGGAAGAAATGTCGTGGAAGAAGCGTCGCGGAAAGAGAATCGTCGGCATCGCGGAACACGGCATCATGTCGTCGATCTCTGAGGGTTCGGCGTTCTTCGCGTTCTTCGTGTTCTTCACAAAGGAGGATGAAGATCTCAAGCCTTAGAGTCTTCTCCAAATCCTCTCAATGAGAAATCCTCAAGAAAGACATGCGTTGGTCTTATTTTATTAACATGCCAAAAATTTGAAAAACAAGTTAAAAAACGAACCATTAATTCGGTGAATTAATGGTAACGTCTTAACAGTCCAATTAATACGAGCGTTAAGAGTTTTAGAAAACACACCAGTTGACTTTCATTAAAGAGGAGTTTTCACGGGTGTGTTACTTAGAGGAAAAGAAACGGTGGGGCTCGTGCGGGCCCCACCTCACAAATATCCTACCAAGAGGGTAGGATATTTTGGATTCCACCCTATCCGCTTCAACTTAGCTTAAGTGGCTTTAAGTGGCTTTAAGTGAAATAAAATAAAGTTGTTGCACCACATTATTTTATTTTCTTCACTTAACCCCCAAACATTAAAAACCACACCCGAACAAACGCAACTCCAGAAAAGGCGTTTCTAAGCAAATATCGGCATTGTGATTCCGTCGGTGCCCTCAGAATTCGATTTCGAGCACTGGTTCAAAAGTTAGAAAAACCCGCTCGTTCGTTCACTGAACGTACCCATGCCAAACTTTAGAAAATGATTCCGGGCACACCGGGCCTCGGAATCAGGTGCCGTCAGAAACTGCGTTCTTGAAAAATTCCAAAGAAAATTAAGAAAAAAATTTCCTTGAAATTTACAGGTCTTTACATTACCGTTAGAGGTTACTGATAGAACTGTTCATTGATAGAACTGTTCATAGAATTGGAAATTTGGCAAAATAAATAGAGGTTACCGTTAGAGGTTACAGAGAGAACTGTTCACCGATAGAACTATTCAAAGAATTAGAAATTTGGAAAGGGAAAGAGAGGTCACCATTGGAGGTTACCAATAGAACGGTTCATCAATAGAACTATTCATAAAATTGGAAATTTGGAAAATGAAAGAGAGGTTATCGTTAGAGGTTACCGATAGAACTGTTCAAAGAATTGGAAATTTGGAAAAGAAAATAGAGGTTACCATTAGAGGTTACCGATAGAACTGTTCCTAGAATTGAAAATTTGGAAATGGAAAGAGCGGTTTACGATAGAACTGTTCATCAATAGAATTGTTCAAAGAATTGGAAATTTGGAAAAGGAAAGATAGGTTACCATTAGAGGTTATCGATAGAACTATTCACTAATAGAATTGTTCATAGAATTGGAAATTTGGCAAAGGAAAGAGAGGTTACCATTAGAGGTTACCGATAGAACTCTTTACTGATAGAACTGTTTATAGAAAGTTACTGATGACTCTATTCACCAAAGGTCACCGATGACATTGTTCACCTAAGGTCACCGATGAAAATCTTCACCTAAGGTCACCGATGCACTATTCACAACTATCTACCGTTGGAACTATTCACCGAACTGAAAAAAAAATTGGCAAGTGTTCGGGATAAGTCACCTTGACCTCCCAAATGACCTCATACACCTGATTTTCACAAAGGAATGGACCAGAGAGGTTTGGGACATTACATTAGATAACTCTCAAAACATTCTCATCATCAAGAATTCAAAACCCACCTAAAGTGAAAATGAAACGAGGTCCGAACAACCACCCATCGAGATATTTCTCAAATGAGAGCATGTCATAAAAGCAACAAAAGGAAATCATCTCATAAACATAGAAGTATTATAACCACAAAGGCTACATCCATACATGAACAATGTTAAACATCAAACAGCTCTGGGTACTGAGCACGTATCTGTAACTCACGTTCCTAGGTACTCTCCTCCATGCCACCATTTTGCCAAAAGACACAAACCAAGGTGATAGAACGCCCATGAAACACATTCTACTTGCGGTCTTAGATCTCCACAGGTGGCTCCTCAAAGGTTTCATCATCATCAACATCGATCTCTCCCCAATCAGGGACATGGGATTCATCATGAAGATAATGACAGTGATGTGAGACATGGAAAACATCATGTATCTGACTCATCTATGAGGGAAGTGATACTCAATACGTTATAGCTCCAACATGAGCTAACACCTCGAAAGGCCCAACAAAGCGGGGAGAAAGCTTACATACACGACAAAACTTTCCTTGCCCACAACGAGGAGTCACCTTCAGAAACACGTGGTCCCCAACATCAAACTCCAAGGGCCTCCTCCTTTGATCGGCATATGATTTCTAGTGATCTTGTGATGGCTTCATACTCTCACGAATCACCTAAACCATTTCTTTTGTATTTTGCAATAGTTCTAGTCTAAGAATTTCTGACTCTCTGACCCCATTCCAGAACAATAGAGAATGTCAAGGTCAGCCGTACGAGGCTTCAAAGGGTTCCATACCGATGGTGGATTGAAAACTATTATTGTAAGATAACTCCACCAAGGGTGAGTTCTTCATCCAAAAACCTCCAAAATCAAGAACACAAGAGCGTAACATGTATTCAAGAGTTTGGATGGTTCACTCTATATGACCATCTGTTTGAGGATTAATAGCAGTGCTAAGGCATAGCTAAGAACCAAAAGCATGCTGGAGACCTCTCCACACCCTAGAAGTAAAGAAATGATCTCATTTAGAAATGATCAACCTTGGGAATCCATGAAGTCTCACCACATCCTCTAGATACTTCCTTGAAAAAACTTCCAGTGAGCTCGACTCCTTGATTGCTATAAAGTGGGCTGATTTTGTTAAGTGATCCACTATCACCCAAATAGCATCATGTCCTCCCGAATCTCGAGGTAAACGAGAACCAAAGTCCATTGAGATGTCCTACCACTTCCGCTAAGGAATATCTCATCGCTGGATTAGACCACTAGGGATACGGTGTTCCGCTTTCACCTTCTGGTAGACCAAACATCGAGACACAAACTCTGCAACCGCATGCTTTAGCCCAGGCCACCAAAACTGACTTATCATGGATCGACACATCTTTTTCACTCCAGGATGCACCACTAAAGAGGAAATATAGAACTCTCTGAGAACCATCTCTCACATCAAAAAAGGAACAAAAATCCTTCAATGATACAACCCTTGGTGTTGTTCATCCTCAGTCCAACCATCAGGGGCCTTGCCACAAACAACTCGGTCTCTCTGGACCTCCACCTCAAGATCCCCCAACTGGGACTCTTCCACCTGCTGCAACAGAGATGAATGCACTGTCATCTGGAAAAGACAACCTCTACCCCAAACTTCTCCCATATCAAGATTTAATGCTGATAGTTCCTCCATTACTCTCCACGAGTCACCAAATTCATGCACTGAATCAATACGTGACTTCTAACTCAGTGCATCAGCTACAACATTCCCATTTATAGGTGTATACGATATTTCAAAATTGAATTCATGTAAGAACTTCATCCATCAACATTATCATAAGTTCAAGTCACGCTGGGAGTAAACATAACTCAAACTCTTATGATCGATGAAAACCACAAAGTTCTCGCCAAAGAGGTAATGTCTCGACAACTTCAGAGCAAACACCACAGATGCCAACTCAAGATCATGAGTGGAATAGTTACATTCATGAGTATGAAACTGCTGAGACCCATAAGAAACAACTGATCTTTTCTGTATCAGAACACAGACCAACCCCAGATGCAAATCATCATAGAAAACATCAAACTGAACTCCATCAACTGGAAGACAAAGAACCAGAGCACTTACTAACTTCTCCTTTAGATACTAGAAAGCTTCCTGACACTGATCAGTCCATATGAATGTCTAATCCGCCCTAGTCAAAGTTGTCATAGGATTCGAAACTCATGATAAATCGGCTACGAACCTCTTGTATTAGCCTACGAGACCAAGGAAACATCGCACCACCGACACTGTCTTGGGGGATTACCAAGACACAACTGCTTCTATCTTCGATGGATCCACAGCTACTCCCTGTTGGGACACAACATGCCCCAAGAAACGGACTTCTTGAACCCAAAACTCACACTTTGACAACTTCCCAAATAGCTGATATTGACGAAAAACTCACAAAACAGCATGTAGATGCTCTGCATGCTCCTCCTCAGATGTGGATTATACAAGGATGTCATTGATAAAAACTACCACGAACTTGTCCAGGAACTCATGGAACATATCATTCATCAATCCCATGAATATATCTAGAGCATTAATCATGACGAACGACATTACAATGAACTTATAATGCCCATGAAGACAATAGAAAGTAGTCTTCGGGATATCCTCATCCTTCACTCGCATCTGATGGTATCCTGACCGCAAGTTGATCTTTGAGAACCAACTTGCACCCTTAATTTGATCGAATAAATCATCAATACGAGGAAGATGATAGAGATTATTTATTTTCACTTTGTTTAAGTGACAGTAATCGACACACAATCGCAAACTATTGTTAGCCTTCTTCACGAACGAAACTGGTGCACCCCATGGTGACACACTTGACCGAACAAAACCGCACTATAGTAGACCATCAAGCTGTATAAGTAGCTCTCGTAACTCAGAAGGGGTCATCCTATATGGAGACAGAGTGATAAGAGATTCTCCTGGTTGTAGCTTGATCCCAAACCCGATATCTCGTCGAGGGGGTAATGCTACAACCTATTCTAGAACGACATCAGGGTACTCTTTTATGACCCTAGGAAATTCCAACTATTGAACCTCTAAAGAACTGAACATCATCTCATCCATTAAGGATGATAAGGATGGAATGCGCCTCTGACCCATCCTAGGATCTCACTCATCAACAAACACCACTGGCTCTCCATCCGCCCTAATGAAAACGACATGATTCTTGAAGCAATCCACGATAGCCTGCACCGAATACAACCAATCCATGCCCAGGATGACATCATGTGGTTGAATTTGTAAACATAAGAAATCTCCCCAAGAGCGGTGATGTCCCAACACTAGCTCATGGTTTCTACATACTTCAAACAAGTCAGCTCGACCTCCAACTGGCGTAGTCAGCGTCAAGGGAACTGGAAACCTCTCTACCTCAAGTCCCAAAGAGCGGACAAGGGTAGGTGATATGAAGGAGTGTGTCGCTCCTAAATCAAACAAGTCATACACCAAGGTAGAAGACAAGCAAAGTGTACCTCGAACGACGTCTGGCTCACTTGGCACTGGCAACGCAAAAGCATAAATCTAACCACGACCACCTCCACATCCTCTCTGACCCTAATTAAGACCACCACCACGGTAATGCTCTGCTCTCTGAGGATGGGGAGCGTCATGGGGTTGTCTTATGCCTGCCCCATCTACCCTCTACTGATCTAAAGCCGGTGCAACCTGCTGCTGCTACCTCAGATGGACCTACCTCAATGGAGGAACCTAGAGTGGAGCACCTGGTGCACGATTACTGCTCTGAAAGGTCAGGTAATCCCACTACTGATGACCTCAACCACAACAAGAAAAACAAGTGCTTGATCTCTTGGCATTGGCCTAAGAGTTACTGCCTCCAATGAAATGATATCTGAAGGGCTGGGACCTACCCCCGGCTGAACGGAAACTCTTCTGACCTGAAAACGAGGAACCCCGAACCACAGCTCTACTTCGTGAGGAATCACGATGACTCCCCTCTCATGACGATCCCATTATGGCCAAAGTCCTGTCGACAACCTATGCCCTCGCCAGCACCTTAAGATATGTCTTCAACATAAATGGAGTGAACTGGCGCTGGATCTCTGGATGCAAAGCCTCCTCGAATTGCCTCACCCTAGCCTCCTCATCTGGCAATAGGTCCGAAGCATATCGTAAAAGGTTCTTAAAATGGATTCCAAACTCTCGCACAGTGGAGCTCCCCTGTCAAAGTGTAAGAAGCTCCCGGTGATAGGATGCCTTTGCATTCGATGAAAGAAACTTGACTCTAAACTTGTCTCGTAACTCCTCCCATGAGATCATTGACTCCTCGTGATCCTCTAGGAACAAGAACCACCACTGCCTCACTTCTCCACGCAGCATCTTTACAACCAAGGACACCCAATGCTCTTTCTGAGCATGGATCGAACTGAAGCTGATCTCAACCTTCTCTAACCAGTCTTCCGTGACTACATCTGAAATAGAGCCCCTGGTATTATGCAGACTCTAGCGATGAAACTCTCGAAGTGTCTTACTCCAAGTTTCATTGTCGTCAATATCTTTCCTACGACGATCTGCTGGAATAGCCTACTGGAAATCTTCTATGTGATCCTAACGAGGACGTCGACCTAGATCCATACCTATAAAATAAAAAATATTTAGGGCTCATAAACGTGGAATATGGAAGACTAGACATAAATTAATTAATTGTTTTCTTTCATTTATTTTAGAGTATCCTATCCCAAGGTCTACCCATTCAAACACAGGAATAAAGAAGAATGATACATGATCCTTCCTAGATCTCTACCCTGTAACTAGTATCACCTCATTTAGTAGCCATTGTAAACATCAAGGTTCGTACATCAGATCATAGGGGGCCTTAAACCCCTATGTCCTAGCCAGTCTCCAGTGTTTACATCACTTGCTAAACATGAATGACACTATTTCCCTAACAACCATGCAGCCTCACATGTTCCTAACTCTAAACTCCATCTTATCTCTCAACCTACCTCTGATACCACTATGTCACGACCCCCTCCCTACAAAGTGTACCCCTCATGGGCCTGCAATGTGAGAAGGGAGATAATGACCCCTGAGTCCCGCCTCCAATAGGACATGGGTTGGCGACAAGCACTAAGGGTATAGTAAACACACAAATGCGAGGCATTACCCTCTAAGGGAACACACGAAGAAGAGAGAGATAAGATATACAACAACCAACTCCAACTCAGAACTGAAATATAAAAGAAAACCCAAGTGCACATATGTAATGTCATGCCAAATTACTACAACTGGAAGGGGAAAACTGCAAGTACCCAAAAGAAAGTAAAAAACAACAGCAACCACAAGCCCGAACAGCTCCTGCAACCCCAAGTTAGTAAAAACCAGCTTGATCTCCAACCTTCTCCAAGTGACCTGAAAAATAGTTTATATATACATAGGATGAGTATAATAGTATACTCAGTATGATGCTCCCTGGAGCCTCTCGTACAAAAGTAAAGAAAGCTTGCTAAAGCACAGTGAATAACAAGTGAAACTCACTTTTCATCTAAACAGGTATACTAAGTTCCCAGTCTCACTATGGATACTCTCACCAAGTAACACATACAAGAATATATCACATAATAAAGAATATCAAGGGTACCCCACTACTACTTCCCCACTGGTTTTCCAATTTTCCACAACTTCGCACATCATGATTATCTCTCTCCAAAAAGGCTTGCCCACAAACACATGAGCGAAGCACCACAATATAAACCTCATGCAACAAATCCACCACGTCCATGCAAGAAAGTAACCAGGTAGTTTCTGGGAGCCACCACAGCTTGCATAACATGTATCATATGTCAGGTATTATACCTCAATCCATTACAGCCCATACACCGAGTAAGGATCCTCAATCCATCACAACCTATACACGTTACACCTATAGTAGTCCATATGATACTATATATGTAATATATGTGTGTGAATAACCACAAGCCATTACATCCCTCTACACACATATATGGGGAAAATTAACTGATGTGACTACTAGCACAAGTAACTACCAAGAGAAGAGATTGGGGTCAAATGGGGTATTCATCCATTAATCCTCCCACTGGAATGCTAGGGAAAACACTCCCCCAGGTCTTAGAATCCCTAGGGTGTCAGTTGACCTTACTGACAGGGTGGAGTAGTGTATAGAAACACAAAAAGTACAGAAGATACTATATCTCACAACCACACTATGCGTATAACCTAGTCTTAGACTCAACTGCAGCTAACGTCTCTCGGACTCCGGGCTGCCACTTCTAAGACTAGGTATCATATAATCACACAACCATTTAAAGAGATTTATTAGATTACTTCATTACCATTTTATTAGTTCCACTTTAAGTTAATTAATTCTTTGAACATTAATTAACCCTGAACAATTCCACATTAAATTTCATTATTATCACACCCAAAGTCCACTGTCCCTTTAAAATTACAACCTCATCCTTATGTTCCAGCAACTCCTACCCTAAGGGTTAACATCATTTATTCAATTATTCATTACAGAATTACTTTCCCATATTCCCAGGGATTCTAGAAAAACATTCTATAACACTAAACACAAGGGGGGTCGACACGGTTAGTATATGTACTACCCGTCGATTATTTTCCGCCTATGGTAAGAGCGTAGACCCATCCTACCTTGAGAAGCAAAACATGGATATTACGTGGCATACCCTGTGCGTCTTCACCTCCTTCGAAATAAGGGTAAGCAAGACCAGCTGCCTTGAGAAGTGGGAAAAAGTAAAGTAGATAATCAACCAATAAGAATTAGCAAGCATCAAACAATCACATCCATCCAGTTCCATCATTCGTGGTGTCCTCCCTGACAACCACATGCATAAACTGATGCATCTCGCCACTCTAGGTTTCATCTGCTACCACAAACAAATAGGCCTCCACGCCCCCACATATCACAACATCCATCCAGGCTAACATCACAACACAAGTAGCAGGAAAACAAACATTTTAACAGTTCAGCTCTTAGCCCTTTAACAAAAAATAGGGTAACTCAGAAACCTAAAATGAGTTATCTTTTATCGATCAACCAGTTATTTAATCCATATTATATTAACTGATTATTATTCTTAAGTTCCAAATTCGATAAACCTAATCAGTAAGCTATTAAAAATAGTTAAATATGCTTACAACACCATTTTGATTAACATAAAATGACAACAAGAAGAATAAGATTAATCTATATGCCTCTTTATCTCTAGCCAAACCATTATCAATTAATTCCATCTTTACATTTGTTACCAATTTCTATCAAGAATGAAATGATAAAAATAGAAAGCATTGATATCACACTATCTAGAAAAATAAGAGGCAATAACATACGACCGATATCAATTTGTTTATCCGGTTCAAATATTTATTAGATCAATTCCATTATGGTCCAGTGGGATAAAACATTTTAACAATATAGTTGCACATAAAAGAAGTGAGACGAAATGAATCCCCTACATCAAACAGTTCTTGATGTTCTTTTATATGAGAATGGGCCACACAATAGGTTAGGATATCCTCCCCCCATGATAACTGTATCCACCCGAGGATGCAGAGACACCACCACACCTGTCAACACACAAGAAAAGTCAATTATGGAAATGGGGGTAAAATTCCATAAAATAGTGAGGAGAAACAGAAGGAGATGATCCCAAAAGATTGATGATAGCTGATACCTTATATCGAAGATTGATCGATACTGCTTGGTTGCATCAAAAACAGAACAGAACTAATCCTAGGAGTAAGTTTGATTATGAAACTCCTACAGAATAGAATGAAAGGTTCTAGCATATCATAGTAGAGAACAAAGAGGAAGAATTTGGGAGGAATATATCTTGTCCCTTTAGAAGATTTAACAGAGCGGCAGTTTAAGGTACGTTTGATTTCCCATTAAAAGCGTATCACATTAAACCACACAGTTTGACCAAGAAAATACATCCAGAGCCTTAGGAATAATTAATATATGATTTATGGCCTTTGAATCGGCCTTAGAGTCCTTAAAACTAGGATTTAAATGCATTTTATGTCAAAGAAAAACGCTAAAGCTGTAAACTGTATGAAGCTAGAAACACTATTCACGAACCCAAAATTTGGAAAAGGAAAAACATTGTTCTTGAACCTCACCATTATAACCTCACCGATAGAACACTATTCGTGAACCTCACCATTAGAACACTGTTCATGAACCTCACCATTAGAACCTCACCGATAGAAAATTGTACACCAACCGTTCTCGGAACACTGTACACCTACCGTTATGGAAACAGTGTAGGCATACCGTTATGGAAACACTATACACCTACTGTTATAGAAACATTGTACACATACTGTTATGTAAATGCTGTACACCTACCGTTCTGGAAACACTGTTTACAGAACTCAAAATTTGGAAAAATAAAAAGAGGTAACTGTTATAGGTTACTGATAGAACAGTTCACCGATAAAGCTGTTCAAAGAATTATAAATTTGGCGAGGGAAAGAGAGGTTACCATTAAAGGTTACCTGTAGAACTTTTCACCAATATAATTATTCATATAATTTGAAATTTGGAAAAGGAAATTGAGGAAACCATTAGAGGTTACTGATAGAATTGTTCACCGATAGAACAGTTCATAGAATTGGAAATTTGGAAAAGGAAAGAGAGGTTACTGTTAGAGGTTTCCAATAGAACTGTTCACTGATAGAACTATTCATATAATTGGAAATTTGGAAAAGGAAAGAGAGGTTACCGTTATAGGTTACCGATAGAACTGTTCACCGATTGAACTATTCATAGAATTGGAAATTTAGCAAATGAAAATAGATGTTACCGTTAAAGGTTACCGATATAACTGTTCACCGATAGAACTGTTCATAGAATTGGAAATTTGGAAAAGGAAAGAGAGTTTACTATTAGAGGTTACCGATATAACTGTTCACCGATAAAACTGTTCATATAATTGTAAATTTAGAAAAGGAAAGAGAGGTTACCATTAGTGGTTACTGATAGAACTGCTCATAAAATTGGAAATTTGGAAAAGGAAAGAGAGGTTACCATTAGTGGTTACTGATAGAACTGTTCACCGATAGAACTGTTCACCCATAGAACTGTTCATAGAACTGTTCACCTAAGGTCACTGATGCACTGTTCACAACTATCTACCGTTGGAACTATTCACCGAACTGAAAAAATGGCAAGTGTTAGGGATAAGTCACCTTCACCTCCCGAATCACCTCATACACCTGATTTTCCCAAAGGAATGGACTAGAGAGGTCTGAGCCATTACAAACATACTCAAATAAAGACTTGAAATTTCCTGGTCCTGAGCCCCTTATCGGTCTCGTCTCCAAACTCCATCCCATACAGTAAGTAACTATCAACAACAAGGTCCCTTTCCCTGGTAAAATATTACATCCATGTAATATTATCTAGTTCCAAATGATAGCCTAAATAGGGCGTGAGTATAACTCAGTTGGTCGACACCACCATGTCTAAATATGTCCAGTTTAAAAATAAGTTCATAAAATAATGTTATAAACTGGTGTATTCACTAGTTAAAAAATTAAATTAACACCGCATCAACCTACTTTGGAACCATGTTGTAATATCTCTGAGAATATCACAAAACCATTCTAACCTTAACCATATAATCATGGTAAAGCATAACCATCTTTGGTTCTATAAAGGAATGTATTTAAGCATGTCTCATAACCATGCAAACCATAACCATATACCCATGGTATTAATCAAAGAAATCTAGTTCAATCCCACTATATAATAATTTCTTCAATAAATCAGGTTTGAGCCCATTGTATAATCATTGCATCATGTATCATATCCAATCCCATTACCTAATAATTTCTAGATGTTCCATTGGGTATAGCTCACTATATAATCATTATAGCATAAATCTCTTTGAATACCCTTCCATATAAGTATTATAGCATGACTCTATAGAAAGATCCCACTATATAAGCATTACAGTGTGAATCACTCGGAATAGCCTGCTATATAAGCATTGTGGCATGAATTATAGGGTATAACCTTTGATATAAGTTTTACAACATAAATAACCAGGAATAGTATCAAGGATATCCCAATATGACATCATATGGATCAATGGTTAATTATGAAAATTACCATTTATCTTTCAATTACACATTTAATTTAACATTTGGTCATAAACCACTAACATTCCATTCATTCCAATAATAAAGACAATCCAAAGTGAATCTATATCAAGAAATCACCCAAAACTGATGTCATTCCAAGAACACTTTAATCCATTAGTCAATTCATTTATAATCAAGGATTTTCTCACCTGAACAGTATCCATAAGCAAGGTCATAAAAATTTGATCCAAATGGATTATAAAGAATAATCCAATTCATCATTTAATTAATTTAGGTGTAATTCATGTTTTCCCTCATAATATTACACATAATTTAGAATTAAATAGACCATATGGTTATGGTTTAGAAACCCATCGTTAGACCAGTGATTTAGATACACCAATAATGGTTAAATCCAATGGAAATGAAGTCATAGAAGATCGCAATATGAAACTTAGATCAAATCATATCAGGATTAACATCAAACCTAAACATAGACGAAAGGTTCAACCACCTTAATGGAGAACAATGAAATTGGTGGGTAAAACCAAATCCAAAGACTTTCCAAGGATTTATCACACAAACCAGAAGTCTGGAATAGTGTAAAGGCTTCCAAAAAATCCTAGAGTTTGTCCTACGTCAAGAGGGGAAGGCTATATGTGAGTGGGAATGAGAAATTAGTCACATGAAATACTTAATACCCCTAATACAGATAATAAAACTGTGTGTAATACATTTACACATCATGTATTCCTTTTTAAAAGGATTTTCTAAAAACCCATCATTTTAGATAAATATTTATCCATATCAACTATTAAATGATGTGAATGTCTTACGCAACCTATAACACTTTCATGACTTTTACTAGTTCACAACATGTGTGTAGAGAAAGTTACATTTCTTGTAACATGTAAATAGTGTGTGATCTCCTAAAACATAGTCTTCAACCCATTTTCCACAAAAAATGGTTTGAACCACCACAAATATCTTCCAAAGAATGTAAAAACCCTAATAAACCTATTTAACATAATTATATACATACTCCAATACTTTAAACAAACATACATCCTAGATATTTAATCCATTTTCCCTAATAAATTCCCTCCATATCCAAACAATACTCAACCACCAAGGTTTAAATAAAAAGGAAAAATCCAATGGAATACATTTAACAAAAAAACTCAAAGATGGGCGTACCTAGAAAAATATGAGATCTTACAAAATTATTAATAAATAAAAACATGAATACTTGAATGGAAACTATTTTTACAGGAAAAATCTACCTACTTGAATACTAATCCCACATACCTTGAAATCCATGCAATAATGACCTTGACATGTCTTATAATTATTGAATGGTCCTTTGGACTATTCATCAGTTTGAGGATGTAGGTGGTTCTCAAATAGATCTTAGTACCAAAAGAATTATAAAGAATCCTCATGAATTTTGATGTAAATTATAGATCATAATCTGAAATAATAAAAATGGGTTCACCATGAAGTCTTAAAAGTTTATTTATATAGATCCTTCTGAGGCACACAAGAGGTAAATTTTCTCACATATAAAGTAAATGTGCATATTTGGTTAAGTGATCAAGAATAGCCCATTTTGTATAATAATTTCTAGGATACACGGGTGGCCTTATGACAAATTATATAGTAAATTCATTCAATTTCAAAATATTAATGGATAGAGGTTGAATGACTCTTCAATGATGCTATCTCTCAACCTTTGCCTATGGAAAAACCATGAATCTTGACACATAATCGGTAATTTCCCACTTCATGTTATCCCACCAAAATTTTTCCCTAAAATATCTATACATCATAGAGATACCATGGTGTATAGATAAATTTGATCTATGGAAATCATCCAAAAATTCCATTTTCATCTCAGTTTAGATTGAATATATAGCCTCTTCTCAAAATTTCATAATTCCATCTTCACAAATGAAGTCTGTCAATTTCCCATCATTCACTGCATTAATTATCTTCTAAAAATTATCATCATCAGATTGGTAATATTTATATTTTCCAATAAATCTATTTTCAAAATTATTTTAAAAGGGATTGATAACTCCCCATAAATAATAATTCCCATATCCATCTTTTCTAGTTCTATGAACTTTGGATCACTATTAGTACTCATTTGGTTCAAACCTCCATTATATTTCTTACTCAATGCATTTTCTCCCTTATTTTCCATCCTAGGGTGGTACTATATTGATCAATTATAATCTTCCAGTATCTCGAGTAATCAAATTTTCCTTATATTGAGATATGTCTAGGAGAAGATGAATTTTATACTGTTATGGTCTCTGCATGTCTTAAATATTTCACCATAGAGATAATGTCTCCATATCCTAAAATTTAATATTACATATGTAAACTCAAGATCATTGGTTGGATGATACTATTCATGAGTCTTTAACTACCTTGATGTATAGGAATACCTTTATCATTCTGTATAAGGACACAATCAAGTCCCTTCTATGATGCATCATTATATATTGTATGTAACAACCCGAGATTTTATAAGATATATTCTTTTTAATTTCTTTCATATCTTCTGTTGTATGCTACACCAAGATTATCTTGTGCTATACGCAACAACGTATTAGCTTGAAGTATACGCAACACTAATCTTGGATCGTGTTACACACAATTTCATGTTTGTTTGATAGTAGTTATTCTATGCAACATTGAGTGTATATAAATATATATATATATATTCAATGTATAAATGAAATATAGTTAGATTCTATTATATGTAACAAAAATGAATCTTTCACTACACGCAACCCTGACTTGGCTTTCATTACACACAACTGCGACCTTCCACGATAGCGTGTGTTATATGCAATACCAAGTTTCACTAAATGAGATATTATTATATTATTATTATGAACTAACCGTTATGAATAGTAATAACCACTTTTTGAAATTTTATTAATTTTATCTTTCAAAATGGACTTCATTTTTGGATTCTGAATATCAAAATTACCCTAGGGTGAATTTTTTATATTTTTCTGAAAACTTTCAATTTTTGATGAATAGTGAAAACACTCGGTTACTATTTAAAAACCGACTTTTTATTTAAATAATTATTTATTTTATTTAAATTTATTTTAGGTCAAAATTTATCCATAATATCTATATATGTTCAATGTAATTCATTGGAGTCATTTTATAATAATTTCATATATATAATAATTTTATTGAACTTTTCACCGTCTTTTACCCACCTCCTAGGAGAATTTGAAAATTTACATAAAACTTAATTTTACCACTTCTGTGAGTGGAATTTAAAAAATCCAAGAGACACGGTTAATATCAAGGATTAAAATTTGGTTCAATGAGATGAAAATAATTTTTGGTGAATAATAATTTTTTACTTTTATTTACCACGGTTAAAAATAAATAGGGTAATTAAGGGTAAAAATAATATTAATATTACCCTAAAACATGTCCTAATTCTATTTTACAAGTGTATCTCGACCAAAACCAACCTTAGGAATAAAATATTACCCTTTAGGTCCACTTTTATTAGATTAGGACATTTATAATTATTTTATTTAAAGAATAGTTAAAATACATAAAATCAAAGTTTAATAATTAAAACATTTCTAATATAGGGTTATACATAAGATAAATTAGACTATAAGTATTCATTAGAAAGATAAAAATATTTCCTACATAATTGTAATTTATTTATAATTTTTAGACATTAAATAAATTTATTTATTTATGATACAATGATGATGTAGTAATTACCTCATTAATGAAATACTAACATAATTGATGTTATAAATACCCAAATAAATGTAATTTGAGACTTTTTATGAATTAAACTAATTTTATAGGTTAATATGACATGTTATTATTTATTTAATTAACTTTTTTAGAACTAATCATGCTGTTATGAGTTTCACAAAAATCAATTACCAAATAGTGTCAGAATTGACATAAAATAGTTTTTAAAAAAATATTATATTATTAATTGTTATTTTATTCCTAAAAATATACGGTTCGGCCAAATGACTTAGATAAGGTTATATATATTATTAATGAATCACTTGGGGTTCTTTTGGATGGTTATAGTAAGTTAATTAGCCATATAGTGTAAGAAAACAAGAAGACACGGTAAAAGATAAATTATTTAACTTAGAGTTAAATCTAAAAGATTAGGTTAAAATACTTACCTAAACTTGTCTAAAACCTTTTGTTTGAGAGTATTTAGACCCATAACCACTATATATTATAAATAAATCAATTTGGAGCTATTATAAACAGAATAAGACTTTATTATAAAATAATATTTTAATTTTTTCCAAAGGTGCCCCTCTCCTCCCTTATAAAAAGGGTACACCTTTCCTCTTCTCTTCACACCCTTTTGAGCCTTGAAGCTCGGCCAAACCCTGCCCATTTCTCTTCTCCACTTCCCTAAAAACATTCTGGAGGTTTTGGACTTCTCAAAAGACCAACTCTACTTCATTAAGAGGAATCTTAAAGGAGGTATGTCGAAGAAGAGGTAATCTCTTCTTCCGATTCTCTCAAGTTTCTTTCTTCTTCTACTTTCTCTTCTTTAGTTGTTTCATTATAAAGTAATAACATCAGTATTAAATATAAACTTATATGTTATTATAAATATGAAACAACCCTATTTCACCTTCTATCCATCCTATGGAAAACAAAATCACCGCGCGTGCGTACGTACGGAATACCGTCTCCACGCCGTGGTGTAATCTGTTTTTGACCACCACCTTACTTGGATGGGTATAATGGTGTAAATAAATAACTATATATGATTATTGTAAAGTTATACTGATTCTGAAATATTATAAATACACTTCAATACAATTCCAAGATCTTGGGAATAGTATCATCGCTCGTGCGTACGTACGGACTACCGTCTCCACGAACACGATGAGATTCATTTTCCATGATTAACCATTCAAGTAGGATTATAAAGTATATATAATAAGTAATAAGGAAATATATGACATAATAATTATACTGGATTTACTTATATATATGTATGTCTTATACATAATTCCATTCAATTCAATAAGGAAACGAAAACAGCATTCATGCGTACGTACGACATACCATCTCCATGAACGGTGTATTTCATTCCATTTATCGATCTATCATATATATATATATATATTCTGAATATATATTATATATAAATCATGTTTTAAATTCTAGAATTAAGTAAATCAGGATATAAGTAATAATATCAAGAAAAAAAATCGAAACACGTACAATAAATGAAACGATTTTACCCAAATCGCTACTTTTACATCGAATTTACAAAAGAACAAGTAATATAAAGTCATAAGTAAACTATATATGATATCATAACAATGAATATGATTATTTAATAAGTCAATGAAATTATTTAAATCATTTTACAAGAGTTTAGGATACGTACAAAGCATATCGGAAATAAGGAAAGGGATAATTATTCCAATCTCACTCTTATCCGAGATTGTTTATTCGTAAGTATTTACTGGGGTTATGTTTATCATCCAAGTCCATGTTTTCTAAAAATGTTTTCATAAAATGTTTAGTATTCTTACATGTATGTTTAAATTCATTTTTACCCTTTTATAAGTTTTACTACATGGTTTGGAAGGAATCTTTCTTTTGTTTACCATATGAGATACTTTTTGACTTTTCATACAAAAGTACGAGGAGAATATTGTTTTTAACTTATACGGCATGAACGGATTTTTACGGTTTCATAACACCATATTTTCATGAAGATTAATCTACAATATTTCATAATTATTTTCAACAAAATCCACTTCTATTAAAATTTCATGGCATTTTTTGAAAAGAAAATGATTTTGAAGAAGACATGATATTTTCCTCAAGAATTCAATTCAAGTGTTTTCTCAAAACTGTTTTCCATCTAAAATGACATTATTTAATATGTTTATGTTTCATGTATAATTTCTCCATTATTTACATGGTTTTATTTTATTATGATGAAATGATATCCATTTTTTATATGGATTATGTTATTATGGCATGATGATTAAGAATCCCATTCTATTACATGGGTTATGCTATGATGTATGATTTATGATTTTGTGGCACACGAAAGAATGATTTAATTATGAGATGGGTGGGACCTATATCTCCCTCCAATGAATTGGGTAAATATTTATATCTCATGAGATAGACATTTCTAGAATGGTAAGTTAATCCTGTTCAGTGTTACAGGACTGAAACGAGGAGTGAACTCGATTCAGAAAGGGACTTTGTCCACTAAGATGGTCTTGGCAGCAATGCCTTGGATACTATGGAAATCATATCATGTGCTTAATGGTTTCCACAATCACATGTTTTATTCCCATGCTATTTTATCATTATTTATGTTCCTTTATGATATATTCCTTACAAACTTCCATGATTTATGTCATTACTCAAGATTTTGATGTTTTGATTTTATGTTCATGTTTTTGCATTCAAATGATTATGGATTGTTCAATGTTATCTATGTTTACCCTTACTGAGCATTTGAGCTCACCCTTTTTATGTTTTCTTTTCCCCAGGATATAAAGAAATGTTTTAGGTAATAAAAAAATGGTAAGATCTTTATGGGAGATGTTTAAGATCTTTCACCACGATTAGAAGATTATGTTTCGAGTTTCCAAAGACACTAAACTATTACGTTCCTTGAGTGTTGGTTTTTGTTATGTATTAATTATTCCACAAAAGTAAGGTAATGTCCATGTACGTCATGATTTGGGTCTTTAAAGTTGGTATTAGAGGAAAGGTTTAGTCAACCTTTGGAAAATAGGATGCGAAAGCATTAGTGAGATCCCTAGAGATATTTCTAAGGTATGTCTAAGGATGTCTCTAAGGTTAAGTATAAGTATTGGTTATAGTCCTAGAATTACGGAAACCATATTAGAATTAAACCTAAGATGTTATATATTGAAGGTACTCTCTCTTTATTATGTTTTTTTCCTAGAATGATTTTTTTCTCTCACACTATTCTTTTTGGGTTTTAGAAAATGGATGGAAACAGGAAGATTCATGATAATGGAGGATATGATGGACAATGGAATGATATTCTTCATGAGAAACCAAATTAAACGGGATTTTGAATTCCAAACATCATTATTATTCCTAATCATCAATCTCATAATATGATCAATAATCTCAACTTTGGTAAGTATCCCAACTCATCTAATAAGAGAAATATGGAGTTTCATGATGATCACAGAGGAGAGAAAGTTCAATTTCCCTCATGTAAATCATGTGGGAAGAGGCATCAGGGAGAATGTTTCGAAGGAACTGGAAGATGTTTTGGGTGTGGAAAAGAAGGACACAAATCCGGTAATTGTAATGGAAAAGGTTCAGTTAACACCATGGACAAGGATAATGGTATTGCTAAGACATCAACAATGGTTAAATGTTTTAAATGTTTAATATACGAGCATTATGCAAACAAATTCCCTAGGGGAAAATCTCATAAAGAGAATCAGCATGGTCATATGGGTAGTATTTATGTGGATGATGATGAGGAGACTACAAATGATATATGAAAGAAGTGTTTAAGCTTGGCCAATGGTTTAAGAAGGTAGTGGAATGATTTATGTTTATCAAGAGTTATGTTGTATAGGTAATGGTACTATGGAATAAAGACACATCTAAGGATTGTTACACTATTTTTTTCCTAAAGTATTTGAAAGTATATGTTGAGTGGTACCGGTAACCATAAAAGTTTAATTCATATATTTTTTTAAAGAAGATGATATGCGAGAAAATAATGTATTTGATAGTATTCATGAGCTCATTATTGATATAAGGACTAAGTGATATCACGGTTTGAGTATATAGAATTTTTGGGATTTTGGTATGTGGAAAGAGTTAACTTTTGACAGCATTCATGTTTTCACTAAGGTTCAATGGTTATTCATTTTCTAAGAGAATACATGATTAAGGCATTCACATGTTTGGAATGTGACCAACAAGATATATTTTATGATATATGGGGTATAAATGCTGGTATTCACATGCTCGGTAGATGAAATTTGTAGTAATTGTTTTCTTTATACTAAGACCTTGGACAGAAGTATTTTGGATAAGCCTAAAGATTGGAATGAATTAAGATAGTATTGTTTAAGGATAAAACATTTTTCGATATTATTGTAGGAATGTTATAATAGTGTAGTTTTAGAAAAAGGACAACCCATAGGATGGGAGACAACCCGTCACGTCGGACAAGTTTACGGGAATCGAACACACAACCAAAGTGCCGCATGCCTTTATCGCCTACCACTGGCCTACAGGAAGTCCCTGGTTAGTAGAAACTAGTTTTATTTTATTAAGTGGTGTGATAGATGAAGTACAAGTACATTTTTTGAATCATATACAATTAACCACAACATAGATGGACTTATGTATATTTGATAACTTTTTCTAACCTTTTGTTTGAAACAGATGGAATGATTCATCATTCTATCACATGATCTGCTAACACTTCACGAATGACAAATTCATCTTCATTTCTTTAAGAGATGAAGTGGAAATTGTTCAAGGCATGAACCATGGTGAGATTGTACCAAAATAAAGTAAGTATTTCTTTTGATTCGAAAATTCTTCAACATTTGGGAAATGATCTTGAAAAACGAACATGTTGTCCTAGTGCCCTCAAATCTGATGAATCAGATGATACCTTAGAACATCACAAATTTATGGCTTTGTGATTGTTGGCTTTTTTATAGCCATGTTCTCTACCACTCTCCATCAGAACACGATGGTTAGATTTTTCTTCCATATCCATATTTTCACATATGTTCTCCTATATAAAAACCCAGTGATGAGTTACTTTGGGTAATCGTTATGCTTCATACTTTAGATTTTAAAATTTTGTTTTAGTATTCCTTTTTACGATGTGGGTTTATATGAATAGTAAATGATTTATAACCCTGAAAAATTTCAAGGGCGAAATTCATTTCAAGGGGGGGGGGTAGAATGTAACAACCCGAGATTTTATAAGATATATTCTTTTTAATTTCTTTAATATCTAATGTTGTACGTTGCACCAACATTATCTTGTGCTATACACAACACCATATTAGCTTGAACTATACGCAACACTAATCTTGGATCGTGTTACACACAATTTCAAGTTTGTTCGAGAGTGGTTATTCTATGCAACATTGAGTGCATATATATATATATTCAATGTATAAATGAAATATGGTTAGATTCTATTATACGTAACAACAAATGAATCTTTCACTACACGCAACCTTGACTTGGCTTTCATTACACGCAACTGCGACCTTCCACGATAGTGTGGGTTATACACAATACCAAGTTTCACTAAACGAGATATTATTATATTATTATTATGAACTAGCCGGTATGAATAGAAATACCCACTTTTTGAAATTTTATAAATTTTATCTTTCAAAATGGACTTCATTTTTGGATTCGGAATATCAAAATTAGCCTAGGGTGAATTTTTGGTATTTTTTTGAAAACTTTCAATTTTTGATGAATAGCGAAAACAGTGGGTTACTATTTAATAACCGACTCTTTATTTAAATAATTATTTATTTTATTTAAATTTATTTTAGGTCATAATTTATACATAATACCTATATAAGTTCAATTTAATTTATTGGAGTCATTTTATAATAATTTTAGATATATAAAAATTTTATTGAACTTTTCACCATCTTTTACCCACCTCCTATGAGAATTTGAAAATTTACATAAAACTTAATTTTACCACTTCTGTGAGTGGAATTTCTAAAATATGAGAGATTTGGTTAATATAAATGGGGAAAATGTTATTCAATGAGATGAAAATAATTTTTTGCGAAGAGTAACTTTTTACTTTTATTTACCACAGTTAAAAGTAAATAGGGTAATTAAGGGTAAAAAAGATATTAATATTACCCTAAAAAATGTCCTAATTCTATTGTACAAGTGTATCTCAAACAAAAACAACCTTAGGAATAAAATATTACCATTTATGTCCACTTGGATTATATTAAGACATTTATTATTATTTTATTTAAAGAATAGTTAAAATAGTTAAAATCAATGTTTAATAATTAAAACATTCTTAGTATATGGTTATACATAAGATAAATTCGAATATAAATATTAATTAGAAATATAAAAATATTTCCTACATAATGGTAATTTATTTATAATTTTTAGACATTAAATAAATTAATTTATTAATGATACAATGATGATGCAGTAATTACCTTATTAATGAAATATTAACATAATTGATGTTATAAATACCCAAATAAATTTAATTTGAGACTTTTTATAAATTCCACTAATTTTATAGGTTAATATGACATGTTATCATTGACTTAATTAACTTTTTCGACTAATCATACTGTTATGATTTTCACAAAAATCAATTACCAAATAGTGTGAGAATTGACATAAAATAGTTTTAAAAAAAATATTATATTATTAATTGTTATTTTATTCCTAAAAATATAAGGTTCTTCCAAATGAACTAGATAAGGTTATATATATTAATAATTAACCACTTGGGGTTCTTTTGGATGGTTATATTGAGTTTATTAACCATATAGTGTAAGAATACAAGAAGACACGGTAAAAGTTAAATTATTTAACTTAGAGTTAAATCTAAAAGATACGGTTAAAATAGTGACCTAAACTTGTATAAAACCTATTGGTTGAGAGGAGTTAGACCCATACCACCTTTATCTTCTAAATAAACCAATTTGGAGCTATTATAAACTGAATATGACTTTATTATAAAATAATATTTTAAGTTTTTTCAAAGGTGACTCTCTCCTCCCTTATAAAAAGGGCACCACTTTCCTCTTCTCTTCACACCATTTTGATCCTTGAATATCCGCCAAACCCTGACCATTTCTCTTATACACTTCTCTAGAAACATTCTGGAGGTTCTGGTCTTCTCAAAAGACCAACTCTACTTCCTTAAGAGGAAGCTTAAAGGAGGTGCATCGAAGAAGAGGTAATCTCTTCTTCCGATTCTCTCAAGTTTCTTTCTTCTTCTACTTCCTCTTCTTTACTTGTTTCGTTATAAAGTAATAACATCAGTATTAAATATATACTGATATGTTATTATAAATATGAAACAACCATATTTCACCTTTTATCCATCCTACGGAAAACGAAATCACCGCGCGTGCGTACGTACGGAATACCGTCTCCACGCCGTGGTGTAATCTGTTTTCGACCACCACCTTACTTGGATGGGTGTAATGGTGTAAATAAATAACTATATATTATTATTGTAAATTGATATTCATTCTGAAATATTATACATACACTTCAATACAATTCCACGATCTTGGGAATGGTATCATCGCTCGTGCATACGTATGGACTACCGTCTCCACAAACGCGATGAGATTCATTTTCCATGATTAACCATTCAAGTATGATTATGAAGTATATATAATAATTAATCATGAAATATATGAAATAATAATGATAATGGATTTATTTATATATATGTATGTCATCTACTTAATTCCATTCAATTCAATAATTAAACGAAAATAGCGTTCATGCGTTCGTAAGGCCTATCGTCTCCATGAATGGTGTATTTCATTACATTTATCGATCAATCATATATATATGTATATGATGAATATATATTATATATAAATCATGTTTTACATTCTGGAATTAATTAAATCATAATATAAGTAATAATATCAAGAACCAGAAGTCGAAACACGTACAATAAATGAAATGATTTTACCCAAATCGCTGCTTTTACATCGAATTTACAAAAGAACAGGTAATATAAAGTCATAAGTAAACCATATATGATATTATAACAATGAATATGATTCTATAATAAGTCAATTACATTATTTAAATCATTGTATATGAGGTTCAGATATGTACAAAGCATATCGGACATAAGGTGAGGGATAATTATTCCAATCTCATTCTTATCCGTGATTGTTTATTCGTAAGTATTTACTGGGTTTATGTTTATCATGCATGTCCATGTTTTATAAAAAAAATTTCATAAAATGTTTAGTATTATTCCAGGTATTTTTAAAGTCATTTTTACCCTTTTATGACTTTTACCACAAGGTTTGGAAGGAATCTTTCTTTTGTTTACTATACGTGGTACTTTTTGACTTTCCGACAAAAGTACGAGGATAACGTTTTTCTAACTTATACAGCATGAACGGATTTTTACGGTTTCATAACACCTTATTTTCATGAATCTTACTCTACAATATTTCATGACTATTTTCAACAAAATCCACTTCTTTTAAAATTTCATGGAATTTTGTGAAAAGAAAATGATTTTGAATAAGAAAGGATATTTTCCTCAAGAATTCAATTCAAGTGTTTTCTCAAAACTGTTTTCCATCTAAAATGAAATTATTTAATATGTTTATGTTTCATGTATAATGTCTCCATTATTTACATGGTTATATTTTTCTTATGATGAAATGATATCCATTTTTTATATGGATTATGTTATGATGGCATGATGTTTAAGAATCTCATTCTATTACATGGTTTATGCTATGATGTATGATTTATGATTTTGTGGCACACGAAATAATGATTTTATTATGAGATGGGTGGGACATATATCTCCCTCCAATGAATTGGGTAAAGATTTATATCTCATGAGATATAAATGGCTGGAACGGTAAGTTAATCCAGTTCAGTGTTACAGGACTGAAACGAGGAGTGAACTCGATTCAGAAAGGGACTTTTTCCACTAAGATGGCCATGACATCAATGCCTTGGCTACTATGGAAATCATATCATGTGCTTAATGGTTGCCACAATCACATGATTTATTCCCATTCTATTTTATCATGATTGATGTTCCTTTGTGATACATTCCTTACATACTTACATGATTTATGTCTTTGCTCAAGATTTTGATGTTTAGATTTTAGGTTCAAGTTTTTGCATTCAAATGATTATGGATTGTTCAATGTTATCTATGTTTACCCTTACTGAGCATTTGAGCTCACCCTTTTTATGTTTTCTTTTCCCCAGGATATAAAGAAAGGTTTTAGGTAAGAAAAAAAAGGGAAGATCTTTATGGGAGATGTTTAAGATCTTTCACCACAATTAGAAGATTATGTTCTAAGTTTCCAAAGACACTAAACTATTACGATCCTTGAGTGTTGGTTTTTGTTATGTATTAATTATTCCTCAAAAGTAATGTAATGTCCATGTACGTCATGCTTTGGGTCTCTACATTGTATACCCATCATTTCCTAATGGTAGAGTCAAAATTAGATCACTGACTAATATCTTATTCAATTATTCAAAAACATTTTTCACATTACTTAGTTTATATAAAAATAACCCCTTTTTGTGAAAGCTCAGTTAATGGGTTAGTCAATTAAGAAAAAGTTTGAAAAAAATGTCGATATTAACCTACCAACCAATGAAACTACATACCTTGGTTGTTTTCTTTATTATAGATGATTCTTCAACTGAATTGTTCTTCATAGGATCAACTAAGATTCCATCAATAGAGACAACATGGCCATGAAAAGAAACTTCCAATAGCCATAATTCACACTTTCTGAATTTCTCATATAACTATTTTCCTCAAAGAGTCTCAAGAAATACCCACAAGTGATTCTCTTGGTCCGCATAGCATTTAGAATACACCAATATATCATCAATGAATATCATAAAGAAATTGTCAAGATATTACTTGAATACTTTATTCATTTGATCTATAAAAATAGATGGTGCATTAGTCAATACAAACGGAATTATAGTAAACTCATAATTTTCATACCACATTAAAAAAGTTGACTTTCGAATATCTTTCTTATTTAATCACAATTTATGGTACCCATAACGATGGTCGATGTTTTAAAAATATTGAACTCTATTAATCTTATCAAATAATTCATCAATGTAAGGTATAGGATACTTTTTTATTATCATAATATCATTGATTTCTATATAATCAATGCATAGCCTCATAGATCCATCTTTTTTCTTAATGAAAATACCAGGGGCTCCAAAATGTGGAACACTAGGGAGAATTAATCCATTATAATACAAATCCTATAGATGTTTCTTAAAATATACTAATTATATAGTTTCCATTCTATAGGGAATCTTTTATATAGATCTTTTATATAGGATTAAATCAATGGAAAACTAAACTTCACGCTATGGTGGATGTCAATGTAATTCCTTAGGGTATACATAATTGTATTCCTATAAAATGGGTATATCCTCAATTTTGAGATTAAATATTCCATAGATTGATTGTATTTTCTCTTCTTCTATGAGAATCTCATTCACATGAGCTACTATGGTGGATCTATACATGACTCATATGATAAGTTCTTCACTCTAAGGATATAGAATCCCATGTCTTCATCACGAATCGTAACTTCTTTCTCTTGGCAATACATTTTGCTATCATCATTTGAAATCCAATACATAGTAATGATTATATATATGATAATAAATTAAGTAAATAAATAATTTTTATGTCTCATAATGGGAACTTACTAACATGTCCTTATTGCAGTAATATTTACACTTCGATTTTTTTCTAAAAAGGTTATTCTTACTATGATAGTGAAATATCTAATTTTATTAGAAAACATGGAAGATATAAAAAATTTCAATGATTTAGAGTCAAATAAAGAATTAAATAATTTTAAATATATTATAGAAGTACTTTCCACTACATCTTTGTGACCTTAAACATTAGCCATAGTGAATGCATAAGCATGGTCTTCTCCCCTTGGCCTCTTCTGCAGTAGATTGCATTGATGATTAGAAAATTGGTGTTAATAATTCCCCATTTCTCAATAGTTTAATTACTAGAAATCATTTATTTTTTTCTTCCCATTGCTTTAATTTTCCAAATGACACTTTTTTTGTACTTGTAATAAACTCCCATTCCCTTCAATAATTTTCTAGGATATTTCTTAATGCAATTTTTACATGATAAAAATTGATTGATTTTCTTATTATTCTTTGATGCGTTCCAATATTTATGGAATCCAACCATTATATTCTTCTCTTGATTCCCCATTAATATATATGATCTATAAAATTCCCTTTGTATTTTTATGGCACATAAAACTATTTCATCACACGATGAAAAAGTTTGAGAAACTAATTATCTTTGAAGGAGTGGATAAATCCCCTCAAACAAATGTGTAATATTTCATTATATATTGTTTATGAAATATGTAACATACACATATAGTCCTTTAAAGGTAACCTCATACTTTGTAACAATTTTTTCTTCTTTTTTCTTTTAAGCTAACTAACATTATTTTTATTTCAATTCATTTCTCCTGAGGGAAATAATTTTCAAATAATGCTTATTTTAAATATCTCAATTCCATGTGTTTAATTTTCTATTCTTTTCTAATATTATGAATCAAACACCACTAGTGATTAGAATATCCTTTGAGATAATATAATGAAAGTATAACCTTATTCCTTTCCATTGCATTCAAAGGCTAGAAATGTCTTTTCTGGGGACCAAATCCCTTGCTCATATACCATAGGTTTAGAATTACCACTAAATTATGGGGGATTATATTGTAAAAAGAAATCCCACAAAGTATAATAACACTTTGGAATAGTATTTTTCTTCATTCAGACAATTTTATTAGTCATAACCTGGGATATCTTCCCTAATATAACCTTGATCCGCTGAATTCCAACACTAATTTTATTTGATTTCTTAGAAGGTAAATTTCTACATTGACCACAAGTGTTTATAACTTTATCTATACCAATAAACATTTATAAAGAATTATAAATACTATATTCTAATATAAAACTATTAATTTTAAATCACAATATAGAAATATATATCTGATGTGACCCTTAATATAAATTGAAAATTTATTCATTGTTAATCTTGGAATCATAATCCGTGTTTCTTTGGGAATATCTTTAAATAACAAAAATATTTTCAAATAATTCATAATGGTATGTAAATAAAATGTGAATTACCCTAATCATATCCCTCAAGTTTATCAAACCAAGTGTGTCCTAAGGCCTTTTTTCATGCACCAGGTTATGATTGAACCAAATCCTAATGTACCCTTTTCAGATTTATTATCCCTAGGTATAACAGTTCTATAACCATGTCCACTTGTAGTATCTAGAAATGGATTAATTTATATGAAAAAACATATAATATCTACTATTCCAGAAAAATTAATATTTTATTTTATAATTTTAATTATCCTTAAAGCGTGTCATAAGGTTTTGTTCTTTAATCTTTGTTTTCCTAAATCTGGTTAGCAAGGTTACTACTAAACTTTTTCTAATACGAACTATAGAAACTGAGAATAATATAATATAGATATGGTGTCTAATTTATTATATTATCATATATACAATGGTTATAATCCTGAATTATTGATTAGTTCTATATTCTTAGAGTACTAGATACATAAATGATACCCATTTTACCTTAAGAATAGATTATAATACACAGTAATGGAAAAAAATAATCATAAATAAATTCATTAAAATAATTTTTATTCATATATAATGGAAATGAAACAAAATAAAGGTGAGATAAAATGACCAGTAAGGGTTACATATAGTATAATGCATCATGATTAAATAAGGCATAATCAATATAGAAAGGTAAATAACAAAAAACCCAGGGCATTTAACAAATAACATGATCATGAAATGTATCCATGGATAATATCAAATAAAAAACTCATGGATAAAAATAAATGAATACTTAATGAATTTAATGATTAATATTGGATTTCATAATCTTAGACATCATGATATCTATATCATCAAGACCTTTCATCAAGACAATTTAAAATTATGGGTAAAACCCATTTAATTTTTCCAACGGATTTGTCCCATAAAATCTATCAATGCATCAATAAGATATATAATTCTAGGACATATCTATCACATCATGTCCAATTAATTCTATATATATCAAATAATATATTTAATTTATGAACAATATCATCTATCAATAAAAAAATATCTTCAATAAATAAATATGGAATGTCAATATTTCCCAAGTCAATCAAATAACTTCCACGTAAAACATTATATGTAGAAATGATATGTGGTTTAAGAAATAATAATATACTAGATAAATAATATGGATATTTAAGGGAAATTTAATGTTCCATGATAATAAGAAAGTTAATGTTTCAAGAGAAGATAATGACTACAAAATTAAAAAGATAGAACAGATGACCATGGGTTCAACATGAATATAGGTTTTGTAATAAAATATTGTCCCTTGTAAGAATAAAGGTAAATTAAATGAAATATTAAAATTATATTTCATAAAATATTATTCTTTTCAAAACCATCAAAAACATTTTGAATAATCTAAATTTTATAAAATAGGTACGGCGGCAGGGAGGTCTATTATTGTCATATACATTAAAAAAATACATTCGTTTTCACTTTTGGTCAAAAAAATACCTTTCATAAAATAGTATTAATATTCATTTTAATCCTTTTAACATTTCAAGGATAAACTAAAATATATTTAATAAATTATTTAAGTTATAAAAAAAGGACTTTTGTAAAATAAATTTTGAAAAATATGGATATAAAAGAAAAATATATTCGATTAAAGGAGAAATAAAATCAATTTTTCTTCTAAAAATTTCACTGCATGATTCAAGTTCCAAAGAGGGAAAATTAGGAAATAAAATATAAAAAATACATAAAAAATATATAGGATGATAAAATAATTGGGTCTTATGAAGGATAAGTAACAAGATCCATTCAATGAAAATATAAGAAATCCTAAAAGAAGGTGAGGTTATAAAGTAATACTTACCACTTTTAAAAATTTTGAATTGTATACCATTGAAATAATAAACTATAATTGAAAAATTAATCATAATGAATAAATATGTATTAATGATAAATTTTGTAAAGTATTTCATATAGAACACATTAAAGTGAATAGGTGTATATTAACAAATATGTCTTAATGGAAAGGAAATTGAGATGAAATCCCTTACCTCAAACTTCCCTTTAGTTAAACATGTTTTAAACTCTAGTATATTGGAATTAAAAATATTATTAATTTATACCTTAACCACATTTATATTTATAATATCATATAATATCTTCTTATAACATCTTATCACCATTCATTAGTAATATTTTATTATCACTATTGTTTCAGGTGTTAATTGCTTTGTTTTCTCATGAATGCATTGTCATTGATGTCCTGGTTCTGGTTTATATGATTTTATTACATCATAACCAGAATTAAATTAATGTTTTGAATATCATATTTACTCACTAGATGAATTTTTGAAATCATTCTTGAACATTGTACTTTGAAAATGAATCCCATCACTTTGTTTAGATGGTAGGTCATATGTACACACGAGCAACTTTATCACTTCCTTAATAGGTATAAAGTTAAGGAATTGGATGATATATTAAATTTAAAAACTCAATATACTTTTATAATTATCATATCTATTATCTATTTCTTTCATTATGACAATCCCAGTGAGTTGGTGATGGAAAAAATACATCGGTTCAGGATATGGTAGTTCGTCATACACACGAGCGATGGTTTTATTTTCAATTTAATGGATATGGAGATGGATAAATATTACATCTTCTACAAAATAACATCTCATTATATTTTATATACTTATATTATTGTATTTTAATTTTTAAAACATAATTTAAGGTTATTAAAGAAGAACTAAAAATAAAGATTTTGGCAAAGATAATTACCTTCTCTTTGAAAACCCTTCTTTAGATATCTTATTAAGAACCCTAGGGCTAGTAAATTGAGAATAATAGAACCTATTTAATGTTTATAAGTGTTATTTTACATATATTTGGTAGTTTTTTGTAAAGAAACATTTCTTGAGAGGTGTGAAGAAGTGAGGGGAGTAGGTACCTTTTATAATTGAGGTGATTGTCACGCTTCTAATTTTTCAAAAGTTTTTCAATAATGACATATCACATTATTGGACATATGGATCCAAAATGGATAATACTAAAAGGTTAAAAGTTTAAGGTCAAATTAAAACCAACCAATGGGGGTATAGTAAATTTTTATGTCATTTGGACCCTTATCTTTATAGATGAACCCCCGGTAAACTCATTTTAACCTTAACCCCGTTAATTAGTTTTTACTATTTTTACTATTATTTATGACCAAAAATTAAGTTCAAATTATTAATTAATATTTAATATAGTGATTAAAAATATTTAATACATTGTTTCAATTTCAATTCATAGAAGTGGAAAATTTTAATTTTAAAAAAAACCCAAAAATGCGTTGAAAACGGTTTATAAAGATATGCATTTTTCAAAAAAAATATGATATTGTATTAACTATATGAATAGTAATCATAATTTTATGTATTTAAATTTATATAGTTATATATATAATATATAAATTTAATTTAAATAATTCATTGTAAAAGAATATTTTTAATTAATTAAAATGGATAGATATTATTCCTTTTTTAAACAAAAAACCATTTTATAAAAAATATTTCCTTTTACCTCCAAATGATCATATCATCATTAATATAAAATTGATAGTAGATAAATTTTTAATTATATATATTATGAGAAATTATTAAAAATAAAATTATTAATATTTAAATACTATATTTCTTATTATTCGGATAACTTATTTCTAATGGAAAATTTCAAAAAATCATTCTAGGATTATTTTGAAAAGGTATGTTCAGAATCAATATTCATCCTATAAAATTAGTATATTGGTGCATGAAATATTAAAATGTTTATTTTAATATAGTTTCCTTAAAATATAATTTTTACTTACTATAATTGATGATTGAGTGTTACAAATCTCGACCAATGAGTTTCAACTTATGAAATAGTTTATTAAATTATAGCTTTAGTGGAGTATTTATCAAGCATCAACCATAGGATTCATGGAAGAATACAACAATTATGAATGAAAATAAAGAAAAAAACGGAATACTATATATATTGGATATATCATATGAATATAAATATTTATATTATACCTCCTTAAATCTACCACTTGTACTGAAGCCTAAAAGGCTTTGTGCCAATTAATATTCTATTGTATCATATATAGTTACTTGTTAAATCATATTTAAATTAATTTTTTGATATTTTCCATAATTTTTTTGAAATTATATCATTAACAACACCATTTATCACATCATATTAAATTTCTAGTAAATACCCATGAAAACACTTTTTTATTAGCAGTAAAACACTTTTAGAGTAAATATATAAGTAAAAATCAATCCATGTTCATTCAAATATAAAGTGTGGCCTCACAAGAATTTATAGAATTAATAGAGATTAATAATCTAAAAATATATATATATATATATATATATATATAATTAATGAGATTACTCACACAAAGAATCAATTCTACTCAATCTATAAAGATATCAAGAAAGATCTAGGTTCAACACGTGTATCTCTATACATGTTTCCGCCATTCTACATCATATGCAAATGTGCATTCTCAGGATTTCCCTTTGTTTGAGGCATCGAGTTGATATGGTACATAGAGTATGTCAATATCATATAGTTTACTCATATATTCTCGATTCTTATTTTATAGACAGACTCGTTCGATGAATACATCACATTTTGTTCATCTACATGGATAAATAAATCACATATCACTCCTCAGAATAGATAAGCACATCATATGTACTTTCTAGGTGAATCTTCACACTCCATGGTCTACCTCAATTAATAACACATATTTCATACACATCATATGAGAGATAAAATCCCATATATATTTGAGATCCAACTGATGAGATGATCAGCAACATACCCAACCACCCCTGATTAACTAAGTCAACATATACACTTTTGTAAGTAGGGCATAAAATTGTAAATATTCTCATTATAGTAATCTCACAAAACCTTAGTTATTTTGGACAAAAATAATATCCATGCACCCATGGTATACAAAATACATATCTATGACACATGTTATAGTATACCTAGTGGGTCATCATTTTTATAAAAACCAATTTTTGTACCTTATGGGAAAATTTTATATCTCAATACCAGAAATTTACTCACACTAACCATAATATTTCATCATAACCTATAATAATCCCTGACCAAAATTTTTTATGGATAACACAAATTAATAAATTGATAGTTTTATTATCATTACATTCCAGAAAATGTATATCAGTATTTACATATACACACCCAACATGAATGAATGAGGAAGTAGATATTTCCTTTAAAATATTACGATACATTTTATATTCTTAAAAATCCTTAAATAATATTTAACAAAACTAACCTAAGTACCTCTCTATAATATAATAGATGATAAATTTCTAGATCATACTTATGTATGATTCACTTTCAGGGGTTTTGATAACTCATTACATTATATTTAACTCCTATCACATATCTATGTGACCTTCTGATAAAACCCCCCACTAAATCTTTAGTGAAATAAATATATAATGTAAGAAATTTTAAATAATGGTTAGATTTAGGAATCATATTTCAAACAATTAACTCTTTGAACATATTAAATCTTCTTAACTTCATAACATCAAAGTTTATTATGTCAACATTTTTTGACTATTTATAATTCCTTCTAGGTGCATTATCAACATCCTAGGAACTATTTAAATCAAAATTTTCATTGAAAATTTTCAAATAATGTAACTATTTACATTATTAATATACTAGAACATAATAAACCCTTAATTATAGAGTTAAATTTACTTTTTTATGGTAACTAATGTAATTATTTACATTTTTCATCACCTCCAAACCCAAAAGTGTTTTTGATTAAAGTGCCATTTACTATTTTACAATAAAAATGAAAATTTTTAAATTTTTATTTACCACCTCACCCTAAAATCTTTTAAGAAAAATTAATATTCACATATTCACAATATCTTGAGAAAACTATACATTTTTATTTATCATCACATGTTCTTAAATATTAAGGATATTATGAGAAAAAACAATAATCTTAGACACGTTTAATCTTATATTTGTTAACTTTTAACTTCTCTAAGTCCAAACATTCTTTCACTAGATTCTTAGATATTATATTATTTCAAAATATCTTTAAAATAAATGAATGCCTATTTTTCTTAGAAAATAACACTTATTTCCTATTAGTGGGAATATTTAACAAATAAACCATTTTCTCTATTTCATATATAGTATTATATGGGTCTGAAGTATTTTTATTAAAAAGAAGATAATTCTTTAAGATATTCCACTGATGGGTGATAGAATCACATTCTATCACATTTTGAAAAATAATAAGACAAACAGTTTACCCTAGATTAACACTTTTAGCCACATCTTCATCTAAGAATATTGTAAAGAATTTTATGAATCATAAAAAATTATTATGAAATTAACAATCTCAATTTTTTATAATAGCTCTTTCTATTGAACAACTTCTCTTATCATATAATAGAAATTAGAAGATATAAACATCCTTTACACGGATCCATCTAATCATGATATATTTTTTTATTTTCAATACATTGATATAGAAACCCTATTATTCATCACTTTAATATAAAATACCAGCTCTACCAACTAATACCTTTATTTTAAACTCTTGTATATTTAAAAAACATTTAAACTATAGATTCAGTATCACATGCCCTTAAAAATTAAAGAATTGATATATATAAAACATATACCAGATATCGACCTCAAATGGAGTTTCCTAAACTCTTTTAGATATTATGAATAATCCAATATTATATAATTATAACTTTTTCTTCATAAAATGACAAGGTTTCAATGAAATTGACTTGATTCAACAATAAACATCATTGAACATATCAATTAAGTTTTCAACTTATAGTTTGAACTTTTAACCCCAAAAAACTGTATATGCACCACTAGAATCTAGACATCGTATGTATAGTTCATCAATCCCCATCATTTGATAACAATATGTAAAATTTTCTTAAATTTAATCATATTATTGGAACATTTCCATAAATGATAATATAATGAATTTCCTAACTAGAATAATTCATTTTTAGTCTCCCCTTAAAGAATGTAATAGAATTGAATAAATCATAAAATATTTGTATTAAAAACAACCATATCATTTCATTTAAAAAAAATACACATTATTCTCAAGATCTAAATGATATTAAAGTACACAAATTTTTACAAGTTTATCTGAGATTTAATTATCAAATTTATCAATATAGAAACTCATTTTATCCATTTATTTAAATAAACCTTTGACCTATAATATTAAATTAATTATCATATTATATCTCTTCATTATATTTATAGGTTTTTTTAAAACAAATATTTTATAGGTTATTTCTTTCAGAATAATATAATTAAATTTTATAACTAAAAAACCATTAAAAAACCTTGGGTATCATAGAATCAATAACATAATCAATCACGATGGATATTATTTAGGATACCCAATCATATTTAGTATATAATTTGGGACTAAAATTCCTTTGGTTATATTTTTCATTTAAATACATTAGAACCCTAAATTAATCTTTATACTACCAAAAACATCTAGATTCACTTGTTGAATGATTTCAATGTTTGGTTTAATGGGACGGTATTTCCCTAACACATCGAATATATCTCTTTCTTAATAACTTTTTTAAATAGACAATAATTTTTAAGAACTTTTCTTATGTTACCAATATTATGGGTATCTTACATTAAGCTTCTCCTCAAATGATTAATATCAAAGCCTAGTTTGATGATGTTGATTTTATTATCTAAAAAATTATGTTTTATATAATGAATATCATGTTTTATTAAACATTTAATATTTAACTCTATTAAATAATCTTTCACTAAAATGATGAACCCTTATAAATATGCATTATATTCATTACCAAGATAATATCCATTCATCACTAAGCTCTAGGTCACTTTAGAATTTCTCCCATCACTTATTTATTTTGGTAAGGAATTATCTCAATCATAATAGTTTTTCTCTTAGATAGTTATGTGGATATCTCTTTTAATAATACATCATATAGACATATAAAAATATATTACTTTTTTAACTTAATCATATTAGGGTCTCTTGGCTATTATAACCTAAAACAAGCACCAAAAATAAGATTACAAAGGAAAATATTTGGGTAACTTGATTTCCCATCACCCATGAAAAGATAACCCAGAGCTACCTATACTTTATTTCCTTTCATAATATAATACAAGTGCACCAAGATTTAGCATGACCTAAATAGTTGGATGATCAAGGTCTTGAAAAGTGTTGTTTTAGAAATAATTTCACACATAGATTTTTAAGGGGATATAATTTCACTATCTTATCTCATGTTATTCCTTTTATATATGAATTATTCTAGAGATTTACTTTGGAATAATATTTCAAACACTAAACGAATATATTCTAACAAAATTTATGTTTAACTCTTCACACAACCCACAAGTTTGTATTACTCACCCAAAAATAGAAGTCAAGAATATTCAGACATATCTGAATTCATCATATGAATAAGGTGTATAAAATATTCATATAATGGAATAGAGTTATATAATATTTAAAAAACATTTTGTTACAAGTCTATTATATCATTTTAAATATAAACAACAAAATATTAATAAAATCCAACATCCAAAGGTTTATTATCTGGGAAAATTAGGCTCATAAATCACTTGTACATAATAAAACAACAACATTAATTTAATCCCTTTATTTATCCTCCTAAAATATCGCATGTTCTCATTAGTACATGTATCCACTTAAAGATACGAATCAAAGAAATGGGTGAGATAAAATCCTAGTAATGGAATGGATAACATAGAATGAATAAGCGACATGAATCAATAGTACATGGCTGAGAATAATAATCATCATCTTTTCATAAGAATGAGATCATAATCATAATAATGAGGGAAATAATTTTATAAAGGAAATGAATGTATAATATCAATAATAATGAAACATCAAAACATATTAGTCAAATACCACACATAGTTGTAAAAAATTTATGAATCATGTTCATGCATCACATATCTTCATGAATCATAACATCATAATGGTGAAAAAATATAACATTATTTCCACACATAATATCATGAAACATTCCACATTAACTAATTAATTGGAGGCATCTATAACTTTGGTCCCACTCATCACATCAAAAACTGCTTGTAATCATGCAGTCCACAAGGAAATAAAATATATAATATTTATAGTCATGAAATAAATCCATGGAAATAAATAGGTTTAATAAGGGTGACATGGTAAAACCCCAAGGTTTTACAAAAAAAATTAATATATAATGTAATGCATGAAACACTGATTCTTTGTGAAACAACACTTTTTTCTTATAACCTATACAATAAACATAGTGTTGTCACCTCTGTGTTTTGAATTTCGAAAAACAGACATACGTGGTTGCGATCAGTAAGATATTTAGAATAATATATGATCAAAATACATTTTTTAGGAATAGTAACTTGACCCTTATGAATAGTAACCTCACCCATGTATGTATAAATAAAATTTAGGTTCCTTATAAATGAGAGTGAATATTTTAAAAATTAATAATTAATTGTTGGTATTTTTGTGAGTAATAAATATTTAATTAGATTTTTAAATTAAAAAATAGATTTAAAATAAAATTCTGTTTCATAAAATATATTCCTAAATAAATATTTTAATCTCCTATTATTTAAGGACAATATTATGAGACAATAGTTATTTTATGAAAGTGTTATAATATCAATTTTAAAATTAAAATCTATATTTTTCATGAAAATATTGATTTTATTTAAAAATTAAATTTCACTTATTTTGATAAAATTGAGTCCATTTTGGAATTATACATGTTTAAAAATGGTTATGGTGATTTTTTTTTATTTCTAAAAAATACATGAATTTTTGGTAAATAGTAAAATATGGTAATTTACGGTATAAATACGTTAGAATCTAAATACACTATTCCTTGAGTAATCACTGATGTAAGAAAAATTGGTTCTAATACACATGAACTTTTTACTTTTTTGGTCACAAAAATCTACACTATTTCTCATCCTGATAAATATAATAAAATAATGAATAAGATATTCAATAATCACACCTCTGCTCCACTATAAAAACCACCCTTCACACCCTGTTCTCCTCACTCCTCAAATCCTTGAATATTATCAACTTTCTTCACAAATATTCTTCCCTAGACCTCCCTACTTCCAAGAGCTCTTGGTATTTCCAAAAGACCAAAACCTCGTCCCTTAAGGAAGTTCTCTAGGAGGATATTTCAAGACATAAACCCTCTTCCTTTTTCCTTAAATTTCATTTTCAATTTATTCCCTTTTATTATCTTATACTCGCCTCCTCTGTACAAATTATCATGATAAATCCATCATTTATATGATTTAATTATATCATGTTAATGTGATAACCATCATAAATCTCTATTCTCTCTCTGTTTTATTTTAAAAACAAAAGCATCACCCGAGAGGCACCGATTTACAACCTTCGTTGACGATGAACCACTGTTCTTGAATTTATCCTTAAATACTAGTAATAAAAAAATTATGGTTGAACCAAATTATAAAATATGTATTATATCTTATTTAATGTTTTTAAACCATTATACATCTATAATACTAATTCATACAACAAAACTAGTTCGTAATAATTGAAATATTTTGAAAATAATCTAAATGATTATCACAAATGTTCTATGTAATAACTCATCCTCGTACCATATAAAATATGAATTATATCACCAATTAATTTTATTTATGTTCATTAGTATCAAATAAATTCAATTTTGGATAATTATACCAATTACACATGAACTTCCATACACATATACAAGTATACCGATCATGAAAACCAAGGAATCGAAATCCCTCGAGCAATAAAATTGTGTCTTATAACTCATCCAAAATTCCATAAATGAACATAATAATATTATAATAAGTTAAATAAATATATAAAAGACTCTCAATAAATTAATTAATGGGTTTTATTTGATTATCCAATATGTTAAGGTCAATTGCAGAACTCATTCGGACATAAGGTAAGGGTTTTCTACCCAAACCTCCATTTTATTGCAGGTTAATATTTGTCTATAATAATACAAATTAAATTCATAATTATTATTATTTAATCCTCATAAATTATGTTTTAATGTTCTATATATTTTTTTCAATCATAATCTTTCTTTATTTTATGAGGAATTAATTTTCTTATAAAGATCTTTCTCAATTATTCCTGAAAAACAAGCCTCATTCAAGGGAACCTCTCAAATTATTACATATTTTCAAGTTCACTCTATATTCTATTTTAAGATACAATTATTTTTCTAAAACCACTAATTTCATCATGGAAAAACCAAATTAGTTGATTTTTGGTTTTCTTCAAATATTTTTCCAAAAGAACTCTTCTTTTCAAACTAAAAGTGTATTTCTCTCAAAAATCCATAGATTATTTTATTAGAATATTTTTATCAATTTAAACACCTCAATTGAATTTTATGTCTTATTGAGGATAATATATTATGTTCATCATCTAACATGTTGTATTAAATTTTTTATGACCAGTTTTATTATGGATGTTCTACCTTGATACCATTCACCATGCTACTCAGAATGGTTAGTGTTTATGTGTACAAATTGGGGAAAATTATTTCATTTGTTCATGTTTTTTATGTTTAGAACCTTTCATATGAGGAATTTAATGGAATTATAAAGTGATAGGTGGGGCCCGATATATCCCCTCAATGTATCAGTAGGTCTCATGAGACAAAATAGAATTGGGTTTTGGATGATTCCTTACCCTAGTATTTTCAGAGGTCTTCGCTGAGGCATGTACAACATATTTCAGATGTCTCGTATTATCAATTCCACCATTATGGTATTAGTAATTGATAAACCATGGGATTATTAGACTATTATAATATCAATGGTTATGTTTCATTCTCTTATGATCATTTATGTGGCCTTATTTAATTATATTTCATTCCTACCATATTATGCTCAAGTATATTTTTAAAGGCATTTGTTTTTAGTTGTTCACCATGCATAGTGTATATTTTTATGATAAATTCCACAATATTACTTACCCTTACTAAGAATATGATCTCACATATCACAACCCAACCCATGTTGGTGCTCGATCCATAACTACCCTAAGGCCACCTTCATAAGCCAGGGGAGGTGACAAGTGTCGGAGGAACAACAACTCAGGGTGGCATTTACCTGAGTACTTGTACACACACACACACAAAACTTGTTGAAAATTGTATTGGGGTAAAATTAAAATATGAAACCTACTGTAAAAGTAAACCCAAGAATCCATGGACCACTAAAATGGTACAAGTACATTAATGTAAGTAGAAAGGAAAGGGGTAAAATACACGCCCAAAATGTTCAATGTCCCAACCTATTAAAAAACTAAGAGTAAAACCACTGAGGAATCCCTACTTTAGGAATCTAAATAATGACCACCATATGTTGTCCAAACAACTATGATCCTGATCTCCCTAATGTCCTGATCAAACCTCTCCATCTACTACATAAAGCATGATACCTATGGGAAAATCCCATGTAGGGGTGAGTATAAACAAACTCAGAAGGATGCCTTAAAAAGGAGGGGTATCAATAAAAGATATAAAGGAATCGAAATAAAATAGATAGAAAAAAATTCCATAAATGAGTTCATCTCAACCCAACAAGAGAGTGAAGTAATCTCATCCAAACACAACGAGCTTGGAATCGTGAGAAGGTGAACTTCCTGTTGAGTCTCCGTTGCCTATAGTTGGAGAGTAGACTCATCCAACCATGAGAAGATAGACACAGAAATCATGTGGCATACATAGAATGTATTCACCTATCTTAGAAGGAGAGTAACTAGAACCCAAGGTGTGGGTACTATAATAGGGTCTATATATATATATATATATATATATATATATATTCTTAGTAAAAGAATCTAAAACAAGAGATTAATGGGATCTCCAAATCACAACTCCACCTAAGAAAAGAGTCACCAACAGTCCAAGAGTTAACCCCCATCGATGCCCAGCATTCCTCATGTCTGCCCTGAACTGAAAATCAAAGGGGCACAAACACCACACCTTTATACTATCCTCTTTGGATAGGAATATCTCGTCTACATGGTTTTAGGTTTCATCACCAGGATTCATCTTGGTGGGGAATATTCCCCACTTACTCATGAGTCCAAGGTTATGCCAAACATGCCTCTTTACTGATCCATAGTAAATAAGTCATCTTAAATTGAATGACACATTCCTAGTTTGGCAGGAGGGTTATACTCTTGAGTCATTGAGGACTCGTACCCAACTCGGCTAGAGGGTTCCACTCAAATTGGTTGAGGACCCATGCCCAGGTTGGCTAGAGGGTGCAACTCTATCATCATTGAGGACCCATGCCTAGCCCAACTGTAGGTTTCCACTCTAGTTGGTCGAGGACCCATTCCTAGCCTAGTTAGAGGATGCCACTCAGAAGTCCCTAATATCATCACCTAATCACTGCTACCATCGAACATCACCTGAGGACACATCAAGTTCATAAAATCTCTCTTCGTAACTCTTATGTCGAAACTGAGGTCACCATTGTGTTCTACATGGAAAAAAACATACAGGATAGGCTATTTATTTATCCCAAATAGACAACTGGTGAAAAGGGTGATTTTCACAACAAGACACCCGAATGGGTCAAAGTGGGAACCTCCTTTTGACCCTAAACTTCAATTTCTAAAATTTATCTTGAAAGGTCTATCTCAAAAAGAGGAAAATGTACTCGTAGATAGCATGTCAAATGGATTCCTGTTTTAGAATTTACGGGCTTTTGAACCCATAGAAGAGGGTCCCATGGGCCAATGGACGAACTCACTGTGGACTGGATGACTATGCTTGCACCAGCACTTGACCAACTGACTATGCCTGTGCCTGTACTGTAGAATCTACCACAGTGGTCGACCATCAGCTGACCTCGGGTTGACCCAAGTTCAACCCGGTTCACTGGGTCCGACCCGTAGGGTCAGACCAGGCCCAATTATCCAGCCCATACCATAAGGGATAGGCCCATCCTTCTCGCAGACATGGCCCAACCCACTACTGATAGTGGTTATAACCCACAGACTGGTCATCGGCAACGTCAACGTGGCTGACTGTCAGTGGGAAAGAAGGCTGACCGGTAGCGAGAAAGGAGGCGACATTCACCGCCTGGGGTCATGTCGTGTGACCCCGCCTGGCTGAGATCTGGGCCATGTGGCCCAGCCAACAACCCAACCATTGTGTGGCACCACTAGTTCTGTAGTGCAGCCACAACTCCTCAGACCACGGGCGGTGCCCCTACAGTCCATGTTGTGGACCACTGGGCTTGATCCGATCACTCGATCGTGATTCCTTCAGAGGATAAGGAACCCTTGCGATGATGGCTACACTATAGTGTCCCCTAATCATTTATCTATCAGTACATTAGTGCACCCAAAAGTTGAAGGCAGATATTTGTGATGAACGGTGGCTTAAACACAAATCAACGGTCATGTTCATGTGTTCATCAATGATTTGAGGATATAACAATGAAAAACCCCCCATAAATTGAATAATCAAAGGATAAATTTAATCTAAACTCAAAAATAAGATAAATTCTACCTCAAAACGGTTGTTCATCATTGGTGATGCATACACGGTTCTCATACTTCGATCTGCCGAAGGTTTGTCATATTTTTCACCTCATTCTACGGAAGAACATCAAAGAATGGATAGAGAGAGAGAGAGAGAGATGGATCTTAGGTGTAGAGAAAGAAATATATTATGGTTTTAACCCAAATCCAGATCACTTAACTCTATTTATAGCTATCCCTCTTGGCATAGAAAAATAATTTGTCATTCCCTCTCATATTAGTTCACACCTAGGAAAAACACTCCATTCTGAACTCAACGATGGTCTCAGGTTTCCAACCTGAGTCCCCATTTGAAATTTATTTGGTTTCGAAACAAGGTTAAAACAATTAAGATTAATTGATTTAATTACCATTTTCCCCCTAGCTATAATTTTTCAAAAAATTCTCGCTTAGACAAAAGTTATGCCCCACATAGAGTAAATGTCATGTTATGGACTAAACATTGGCCACAAATTTCTGATCCGAGTTATTTTTTAAGAGTTATTCTGATTTTTTTTCATGCATAGTATAAGACATACTTGATATTTTTATAAAATTAATTCTGGGCACAATGGGCATAGAAATTTCAAGTTGTCTAAGTGTATAACTATGGATATATATATATATATGTATATATATTTCAAAGTTTTACACGGTGAATATCGAGGCTCTACATCACTCCCTCCTTCCAGATTTTCACCCCCAAAAAAGAAAAAATCAGGAAAACAACTCGGGATACTGATCTCATATTTGGCTCTCTCATTCCCAAGAACTCTCCTGTACATTTTCATGTTGTCATGGGATGAAAACTTGGGGGTGGACCATCCACATAAGGTTCTCTCATGTCGTTCCTTGATCACCATTGGGTTCTCTGCAAAGGTGACTCCATCCTCGATATCTAACTCTCCCCAATCGAATATGTGCATAGAATCATGCCTATATCACCTCAGCTACAACACGTAGAAGATTTTGTGAACCTAATCCAAATATGGGGGTATGGAAAGGTGGTAGGAAACATCGCCAACACTATGAACGATCTCAAAAGGCCTGATAAACCTTAAGGATAGCTTGCCTCCCCAACTAAACCTCTTGATTCCACGTCGTGGGGATACTCTCAAGAATATGTGGTTTCCCGACTAGATCTCCAAGTTCCTATTTTGGAGGTCTACATATGATTTCTATATATTCTAGACTGTCTTCATATATTCATAGATGACATGCACCTTCTTCGTCATGGCTTTCACTAACTTCAGTCCCACGAGGGACAATTCTCCAACATTGTCCTAGTAAAAAGGTTTCCTATAAGGTCTTCCTTATAGGGCCTCATATGGTTCTATAATGATGTTAGAGTGATAATTTTTTTTACGCAAACTCTACTAAAGGAAGGTGATCCTCTCAACTCTAGTAGAAATCTAGCACGCAATCCCTAAGCATATCCTCCATCACTTGGATAGTGTGCTCGATCTGCCCATTTTTCTGGGGATGAATGGTCGTACTCATTCGTAGTCAGGTCCCAACGGCATCCTATAGTATTCTACACAATTGTTATGTAAATCATACATCACGATCAGAGACAATCATCGAGCGCACCTCAGGAAGGTGGAAAATCTCCCACAAGTACAATGGCCCCAAACTATCCACCTCACTCTGCTCCCTGATTTCAAGGAAGTGTTCTGACTTGTTGAGTTATTCCAATATCACCCAAATTGAGTCAAGACCCTTCACTATGCATGGATTCCCTATCAAAAAGTCTATGGATATGTCATCCCACTTCCACTCTAGGATGTCGATGGGTTGCAGCAAACTCATCAGGATCTGATGCTCAGGCTTCACTTGCTGGAAGGTTAGGCATAGGGAGACAAATTCAACAACACCTCATATCATGTAAGACCACCAAAATTGTCACTAAACATCCCTATAAATAGTCCCCAAACTGGGATGTGCATCTAAGGGAGAAGTATGGAACTCCTGTGTCACTTCCTCCCTCATTGCAACTGGAATCACTATTCTCCCCTCGAACAAGATCTCATGATTCTCTCCTTCAGAATACCCATCAGGTGCATCACCTATGGATTTCTGGTCATGTATAACCTCGTAGTTGATATCTCCAATCTATAACTCTCTCACCTACTTGAGGAGTTAAGGGGTATTCAACATCGACTATAGAAAATTTTCACCCACCTGCTCCATTAGGGTCAGCTTCAAGGTAGATAACTGCTTCAAAGCCTCCCATACTATGTCGGCCTAGGACATCCTATAGAAGAATCTTCTAAAATGTTTCCCTTCTATAGGGTATATACAATTTCAAAGTTGTGGTCCTACAAAAACTCCAACCAACATCGTTGCCTCATATTTAGATCTCTCTAGGTAAAGATATACCTGAGGCTCTAGTAGTCCGGGTAAACAAAAAAGCGTTCACCCAGGAGGTAGTGTCTCTACATCCTAAGGGAGAATAATACCATTACAAGATCCAAGTCATAAGTAATTTAGTACTTCTCATGGGTCTCAACTTCCATAACCCATAGGAAATAACTTCCCACTATTGCATAAAAATGCAACCGATTCCCGCTCCTGAGGCATCGCAGTACACTGCAAACTCAACACCCCCTCTGGTAGTCTCAGTTTTAGAGAGCTCATAAACCTCTTCATCAATACCTCAAAATCCTTTTGGAACTACTTAGACCAGGTAAACAGTTGTCCCTTCCACATAATATTATTCAAAGGGGTTGTGATCCTAGAGAAGTATGCTACAAATATATGGTAGTACCCAGCCAAACTAAGAAAACTATGCACCTTTGACATATTCTTGGATGGTTCCCAAGAAATAACCACCTCAATATTCATGAGATCCATGGATAAACCTTATTTAGAGAAGGAATGACCTAGAAATTGAACCTCGCATATCCAGAACTGACTCTTCAAGATCTTTCAATAAGGATGGTGCTCTCAGAGTAAATCAAGGACCACCCTCAAGTGCTCTATGTTCTCCTTCTCTAACATCGAGTAAATGAGTATGTCGTCTATGAAGACAAAAACAAGCCAATATAAGTTTTTCTGGAAGAACTGGTTCATCAAGGCCACAAAAATAATAGGGGAATTTTTCACACCATAGGGAATCACCAAGAACTCATATTTCTATAGTGACATCGGAAAAGAAAACATCAGAATACCAATCATAGGAACCCATAGATCATGATAGATGGATATCAGATCAATCTTGGAGAATGACCTCATACCTCACAACTAATCAAATAGGTTGCCTATATTTGGTAAGGGAAACTTTTTCTTCATCGTGGCCTAGTTCAGGCGATGATAATCCACACAAATCCAAAAAACCCCATATGCCTTCTTCACAAACAGAACCGGAGCTTCCCAGGGGGACACACTGGATCTGATAAAACCCTTCTTGTTAAGGTCATCCAACTATAAGTGTAGCTCCCAGAGCTAAGTGAGTGTCATTTTATATTCCACAGAAGATATCGGGACATTCTGTGGTTTCAAATCAATGCAAAACTCCAACTTCCCCCTCAGAGGTAGTCCCGGGACATCTTTGGGGAAGACGTCCATTTAATTATCTACAACTGAAGGAACCTAGGTGCCTAAGGATTCTACTACACCAAGGGTCACACTCACTAACTGGTGGGAAAAGGTTATATTCCCTTGTTCACAGCACTCGTCTACCCTGTTATGAATCCTCATTCACCAAGAAAAGTGAACCCCATCCCATCAGTGTGTAGACATTTGACTAGCCTGTGGAGATATTCAATCTGGGATCAAATCATGGAAATCAAATCCATGCCCAAGATGATGTTTTAAGGTTCCATTTTGATGACCTGTAGGTCCTGTGTGAACATTTATCCTCTAAAATAAATCCCACACTGTCGGCAGATAAAATATACAGAAGCGGAACTTTATTTAGGAACCTCAAGACAAATCCATTGTGATATTTCCTCTACTAGGAGATCTAACTCTCATATCAGGAGTAACAATATAAAAGAGTGACTGAATACTATGTTAACTAATACTGAATAAAGAGTATAATAAATATAGAGCATACCTCTGATCATCTTGTGCGCTGAAGGATCATGGGAATTTGTATCCTGTAACTATTCGTGGCCCCGACTGCCATCTCTCTGAGCCTCGCATGTATTGTCTTGTGGTGGTCGTGGAAACTCATAGTGTCATACACTACTAACAGATCCTCCTACTCCTGATCCACTTCCATCACCGCATCCCTAGGGACAACCTTGATCATGGCACTACCTCTACCCTGGTGGTCCACCCACTTCCTGCCAGGGATGCTCAGCTTTTCTGATCGAGCAATCTCGTGCCATGTGACCTCACCCATCACATTTTAAACACCACCCCTCTATGGGAATACCCAATGCTCTGGGTGGTCCTGGAGTTACCTAACCATGTGGCTGAGGGTGATACTAGGTAGGCCTCCTGCATCGCAGTCCTACAACATGATGTCTATCACCTAATGTGGACATCTCTACTTTGAAGCGACCACTGCCAGTCCTAGCTACTTGGAGTCCCTATGGTAGTGAACTCTCCATCATGATCACTCGCTCCAACACCACAACATAGGTAGAGATGCACAGGGGAACTAAGCTCATATGGATCTCTTGGCGAAGACCCTGCTCGAACTTCCACGCTCAAAAGTAACTGTAACAAATCATATCCATGAAGTAGCATGTAAGATCAGTAAACCTAGATATGTACACAACCACTAACATGGCTCCGTACTCTATCTTTAGAAGCTCTTAAATCCTAATAGAGTGTAAGATCGAGGGAAAGTACTCCTCACGAAATAACTACGGAAACTCCTCCCATAATAGATTCATCTCATTGTCCTTCTGGTTAACTAAACCCCACCAGTGCCCAACTAAACTGAGGAAAAGAATGGCTACCAAATGCACCATCTAGTGTGTTGGTTTCTGCACCATCCTGAAAAGTAGGACCACTAAATCCAACCATTCCTCTTCCTCTTGAGGGTCTAGGTCACCATGAAACCTCAATGGCCTTTGGCACTGGAACTCATGAAGCATGTTCAACCTGCACTCATCATCGGCTTGCACTACCAGTACTAACTGCTACTACAAAGGTGGAGGTTCCACCACTATCCCACCTAGAGGTCAGAGATCACATGATGGTCCCTGTACTGAGGCCTTATTGCTTGCAAGATCATCATTAAGAACTACCGTGGGTATCCTGGCTAGCTTCCATTGCGAAGGCATCCTGAAATTTATCAAGGAGTACTGCAGTAAGATGAACATTTATATATAATAAGATCAACATAAAATTGGATCTGACTCAACAAGGATAGTCAAAGACTCAATCCTATATGATTCATGTACCATTGATCCCTGTAACAAATGTCTCAGCATACCGAGTCTATAAGTGGGTAATCAGGGTCCCGGTGAATTGTTTTGTCAGTCATCGCACCATCACTAGACTCATTAGCCTAAGAGACTCTCTTGATACACATTAACATTGTTTCCATAAACCCAACCAAGACATTTTTAGGGAAACTTCCAAATAATGTCCCAATTTTCGAACAACCTCTGACACTTTGTCACGACTCAACCTATGTTGGGGATTAAGCTGTAACTACCCCAAGCTCACCTCTATAGGCCAGGGGTGGTGACCAATGTCAAAGGCACAACAACTCGGGGAGGCCTTTTCCTAAGTACTTGTACACACACATAGCCAACTCAACGAAAAGGGTAGAGGGATAAAAGTAAAAGATTCAACCTGCTGTAAAAGTATAACCAAGCATGCATGGACCACTAAAATGGTATGCGTATAGTAATGTAAACATAAAATAAAATGGGTAAAAATATATTCCCAACTAGTACAGTGTCCCAACCTGAAAAAAGAATAAGATTAAAGATACTGAAGAAGCCCTTCTCTGGGAATCCAAATTGTGACCACCACATGCGGTCCAAACAACTACGATCCTGAGCTCACTGATGTCACAATAAAGCCTATCTGTAATCTACATAAAGCACGATATGTGTGGGAAAATATCATGTAGGGGTGAGTATAAACATACTTAGTAGGATGCCTCTAAAAGGAGTGGGATCAGTAAAAGATAAAAAAAGTAAAGGAAGTACAACATATGAAACAATGTACTGTAAACGATTACAGATCAATCATAATAAGAGAGTGAAGTAAGATCATCCAAACACAAGGATATTGAAATGGTGAGAAGGTGAAATTCTCATCAAGTATTCACTACCTATATTGAGAGATTAGACTCATCCATTCATAATAAGTTAGACATGATAATCATGTGGCATACCTCGTGCATCTTCACCTCTTTTGGAAGAAGATTAATCAGAACCCATGGTGTGCATACTCAAATAGGTTATATATATATACGTGCTTAGTAAATGAAGATGAAACAAGAGATTAAGGAAATATCCATTTTATAGCTCATCCTAGGAAAAGAGTCACCAACATTTCTAGAAGTAACCACCATACATACCTAGTATTCTTCATGTCTACCCTGAACTGCAAGTCCAAGGGGCTCAAACACTACACCTTTATACAATTCACTTTGAATGGTTCTGTCTCTTCTTCACAGTTTTAGGTTGTGTCACTTGAATGAGTATCAGTGGGGAAAGTGCCCCTCTTACTGGTCAGTCCAAGGTTACGCCAAACATTCCTTGTCACTAATCTACAGTAAACAATTCATCTTAATTCGAGTACACATGCCAAGTTCAGCTAGAGGATGCCACTCTAGAGTTGTTGAGGACCCATTCCCATCTTAGCTAGAGGGTTCCACTCAAATAGGTTGAGGACCCATACCATGCCTGGAGAGAGGGTTCCACTCTATTGTCATTGAGGACCCATGCTCTGCCTAGCTAGAGGGTGCCACTCTAGTTGGTTAAGGACCCTCTCCCAGCTCGACTGTAGGGTTCCCCTTAGAAGTCCTTGATATCATCGCCTGATCATTGCTATCATCGAACACTACCTTAGGACACGTCGAGTTCGGAACACCATACTTCATTACTCGAATGTCGAAACTAAGTTCATTGTCACGTTCTAAATGAAAAAACATGCAGTATAGTCTATTTATTTTCAAAAAATGAACAACTAGTGAAATGGGTACTTTTAACTGTAATGGCACCCCAATTGGTCAAAGTGGGGCCCGCCTTCCGACCCCGAACTTCAAATTCTCAAATTAATCTCAAAATTCCGTTCTCAAAAATAGAAACATGATGTCATAGACAGCGTGTCAAATAGACTCTTGGTTTAGAAGTTATGGGATTTTGGACCCGTACTAGAGGGTCTCGGAGGTTGGCGGACCAACTCGTGGTCAGTCCGGCCCGCGGTTGACTAGATGACCACACCCGTTCCATGGAAGTTACGGTAGAGGTCAGTCGTGTGTGGTCAACTAGGGTTTGACCCACTGTGTTGAACCTAGCCCAATTATCCAGCCCATCCCATTGGGTCTTGGCCCACCTTGCTCGCCTGGTCCGACCCGCTCACCGATGTGGCTCGAACTGCTGATAAAAGTGGGTATGACCAGCGGAATAGTCACTTGCAATTTCATTTCATATGACTGGCCTCAATAAAGTTAGCAGCAGTCACCACTTGGGGTCACACGTCATAACCCCACCTAGCTGACAGTCAAGCCATGTGGCCCTAACACATTGCGGCATTATCTGTTCCACAGTGCCTCCGCCATTCCTCAGACCACTGGACTCGATCTAGTTTCTCGACTGTGATTCGGTCAATAGATTAGGGACCCCGGTGATGGTGGCTACACTATGGTGTCCCCTGATTTCCTATATGTCAGTAACTTAGCACACCAAAACTTTGACAGTGGATATCTGTGAATAACGGATGAAGAATGGTAGTTTAAACATATATTGATGGTCGTGTTCATGTGGACATTGATGATTTGATGATAGAACAAAAAAACCCAAAAAATGGATAATCAAAGGAGAAACTGAATCAAAACTCAAAAATGAGATAAATCCTACCTTGAAATGGTCATTTGTCATTGGTGATGCGTTCACGACACTCCTGATTTGATCCACCGAAGATTTGGTAGAATTTTCTCCTCGTTCTAGAAAAGAATGTCGAAGAACATATAGATATATAGAGAGAGATCATATGAATTTAGAGAGAAATATATTAGGGTTTTAACCCTAATCTGAATCACTTAACTCTATTTATAGTCATCCCTCTCAGTATAAAGAACTGAATCCATCACGCCCTCCCATGTTAGGTCACACCTAGAAAAAACACCTCATTCTGAACTCAATGGTGATCTCATATTTCTAACCCGAGTCCCTATTTGAAATTTATTTGGTTCGGAATTAGGGGTAAAACAATTGAGTTTAATTTTTTTAATTACCATTTTCCCACCGGTGGAATTTTTCACATAAGTCTCATGCCGACAAAAGTTATTCCCCACATAGGGTAAATGGCACGTTCCAGATTCAACGGTGCCCTCATATTTCTGATTTGAGTTATTAATTAATATTTATTATGATTATTTTTCATGCAAATTATAAAATATACTTAACATTTTTATAAAATTAATTTCGGGCACAACGGTCCCCGAAATTGCATGTCGTCTGAGTGCCAAACATTGGGAATATATATATATATATATAAGTATTACAAGGAAAAAAATTAGGTCTCTACATCACCCCTTTATTATGTTTTATTTCCCCAGTTTGTGAAGATGAATATTATGTATGATTTTTAGGGATAATCTAGGAGTCATAGATGATTCCCATGGAATTTCTATTATGTATTTCATTTCAAGTTGTAATGTTGAACTTATATTTTTATCTTCTCTTAAAAAACTAATAAACTATGTGTTCCTTAGGGATAATAAAATCTTGTAATCATTCTAATGTAATTAAATAATTCACCAACTCTAGGAAACTAGGGTTGGGGCATTATAGTTGGAATCAAATAAAGTTTAGTAAAAAGCTTGGAAACTAGATTTAGAAAATGTATATTAGGAAACCAAACCCTAATATAGACATTGTGGATAAGTATATATGTACATCCCAGAATTTTGTTAAGGTATAGATTATGTGGATATTTTAAGAAAATACATCCATGTCTGGATACTAAAAGTGGACATGTTTCTGAAACAGATTTATTATGGAGTAACAACTCTGACTAGGTGTTATGCGCCTGACTCGGGGTAACCAGGTACATGAAAACACCCCTTAATAGACACCTGGTTTGAAACTCCCAGGGGATATTCTTAGATAATTCAAATTTTCTTTATAAACTATTATGAAGTATATAAATGTAAATATGTCCTCAAAGAAAACATTATTATGATTATGCAATTAGACATTCATAAACATTACAATTTATGTTAAATGTTTTTCTAGTTCAACATTATACATTATAATTCATAACCTAATTTAGTTTATGTCATTATTTATAAATTTCACCCAGTGGAAGGAATGGAACCCACATGAACCCATGTATCTCATATAGGGATTTTCCTCCTGTGCTAGATAATGATGTTGGTACTAGAGCTGCGACTGGTGTTGAGAAGCTTATAACTATACTGGGATAGATGACTCGGGTTATAAAAAATAACCATACCATATATAGAATCCTAATCAACAATTTAGAGGAGCAATGTTAGAAGACTTTATGCGACAACAGCCTCTATCATTCAATGGGAATACAAACCCATTCACAGCATAGTAGTAGATAACTTCCATAGAGAATATATTTCTCGCAAGGTTATATATTTTCCATTTCTGAAATATTAATTGGTTTACTAATATTCTATTTATTTTATATAGTGTTTTTAATGTGTAAATTAATTGTAGAATATTAATATCATCCATTTTTCCCATTCTACTTTTTCGATTTAAAATTTTCCCCATTTTAATATTTTTCATTTTAATGTGTTTAATTATTGACAAATGTTATGATCTATATTAAAGAAATAAAGTTTTTTTAGTTTATCAATGTTATTTCTATTTATAATGCTATATAATATTTCACATATTTCTTAAGGAAACAAAAATCACTTATACACTCTGGGTCATTACATTCTTTCCCCCTTTATAAAATTTTCCCTCAAAATTTCAACAAATATTCCAAAATTATAATAGATGAGGGTACTTCTATGTCATCATTTAAATCAGTTCCCATATCACCTATTTATATTTATGGTTCATCCATATAACATTGACAAGGTGATTTGTCTTTTTTCATAGAAATTTGTCTCTATGGTCCAAGATCTTCAACAGTTTCTCTTTATAAGATAGGTAATTTTCAAGTTATACCACCTATGGATTCAATACATGTGAGGGATTGGGTATGTAATTCATTAGGAGAGATATGCAGAATAGATCATGAAATTGATCCATGTGTAGTGGAAGTTATAGTTTATAAGACGTTGATCCTATGTGATCTAGGACGTCAAAGGGGATAAAGTACCTAGGGATAATAATACATTTTTACAAACTACATGAATCACTTCCATGTTGATATTCAAATAAAAACTTTGTCTCCAACTTCAAAATCAAAGTTACTTCAATGGTTTTCATCATAAATATTCTTCCTAGTTTATGGATCTTTTATATATTGTTATATGTATTAAAAATTCTCTATTATTTCTTACATAAGATTAGGTCCAAGTCGATTTCATTCACTAAATTCATCTAAACAAGTTGGAGTTCTATATCGCTTCCCATACAGAGCTTCATATGGAGATATTTGAATCCACAAGTGGAATCTATAATTGTATGATAAATCAACTAATGGGAGATGTTGATCCCATCCTTCCTTAAATTCTATTGAGTAGGCTCTCATTATTTCCTCGAGTGTCAAAATGGTACATTAAAATTGGCCATCATTTTGGGGGATATAGCTCAAACTAAAATTCAATTTAGTATTTATATCACATTGAATACTTCTCTAAAATATTATTTTGGTGTCCTTTATATGTATCTTAGGAAGTTTTTCAAGTTATAAATCATCCTGAATAACGTTGAATTTGGTAGTCTTGGTGATTTGATCTACCATAAACCATATTGCACTACTTCCTTTGGATGTCTTTGGGAGACCGGTGACAAAGTCCATAGTGATGTTCTATAATTTTCATGTGATAATGTGTAATGGTTACATCATACCCTTGGACTTCTATTACTCTAATTTAACTTTTTGACATACCAAGAACGTTAAGGTGTACTTAGAAATCTTTTTATTTATATTGTCTCACCAGAAGTGCTCTCAAAGATTATGGTACATCTTTTTACTTCTAGAATGGATTAATAAATATGAGCTATATGAATTAATCAATGGATATTTATTTATCTATGGTGATATAGGCACACAAATCATACTTAAAAACTAAATGAAACCATTTTAATTGATGTGAAATTCGTGAATCATCCCTTCATTTACTGATTCAACCTTATTTTAAAGCTTCATATCATACCTCGGACCTTCCTTGATATTCTATTGGATAGATGGTTAAGAAATAATTTAGATAGTGCAGGATGCATTACCTGCCATTAGGATTCCTAGAACCATCCTTTTCATATCCATGAAAATAGGGTATTTCGCAATCCACTTCATGGATAAAGTGAAAAGTTATTTTTTGCAAAGAGCATCAGCTACCTTATTCTCCTTTCTAGGATGGTAGTGAATAGATTATTCCTAGTCCTTGATCAACTCTAACCATATTTGTTTATATGTTTTCATCTACTTTTATGTGAATATATACTTTAGACTCTTATGATCTATATATATGTCACACGTCTCCCCATAGAGGTAGTGATGCAAAATATTCAAAGTTAATATCACAGCTACTAACTCAGGATCATATATAGGGTTGTTCTATTCATGGTTCTTCAATTTTTGTAAGGCATGGGCTATCACTTTATTATTATTCATGGGTATAGAACCCAAAACTTTCTTTTAAAAATTATTTTATATCACAAAACCTTCTCCACTTGATGGTAATGTGAGTACAGTAATAGTGATTATCCACTTCTTGATCTCCTTAAATATTTCCTCACATTGTACCATCCAAATATACTTTTCCCCTTTTCGGGTTAACTTATTTATTCGGATAGAAAATCATGAAAATTTTCTAAAATATTTTTGGTGGTACCAAGATAAACCAAGAAAACTATGGATTTCCATGACACTTGAGGATCTGATCCATTCAGCAATTTCCATTATCTTTAAAGGGTCCACAAAAATTCCCTTTCTAATGATCACGTGCACCAAGAATGTGACTTACAACATCAAAAATTCACTATTTCTAAGATTAGTATACATTTTATCCTTTCTAAATTTCACCGATATAGTACTTAGATACTCTTCATGTTCCACCTTTCTCTTGGAGTAAATGATTATAGAATAAATAAATAATACCAAAAAATTTCAAGGTATTCTCTATAGAATCTATTAATCAAAATCCACGAAGATTATAGGGGTATTAGCAAGTCTAAATGTCGTCACTATAAACTCGTAGTGTCCAAAACTTTTATGTAAGTATGAATATTGAATACATACCTACATTAACTTCATTTTATGATATATAAAATAAAGACCCACCTTTGAAAATTACTGGGATTCTCATATTTGATGGAATAAGTCTTCAATACTTGTTAGGGGATACTTTTTCTTAGTAAGGATCTTGTTGATATCTCAATTATTGATTCACATCAACATTGATATATATTTTCTCTTCAAAAATAGAACTGGTGCACCCTAAGGTAATAAAATAGGGCGTATAAGCCCCTTTTCCAAATGCTCTTGCAACTACATATTTAACTCCTCTAGTTCAATCAAGGCCATTCTATAGGGGAATTTGGATATGGGAGTGGCTTCAGGTATAACCTCTATCGAGAACTCTACGTCAAGATATGGGTGAAGGTTGGGTAACACTTTGGGAAATATAATAGTATAATCCCTTAAAATGGTAATTTCCTCAAGGTTGATACTCTCCTTTGACTCAATAATTTTGGAATGATATTATTCTTCACTGGGTATCAACACCTACACTGTTGAGGGATTTTCAAAAAGATTTTTATGATCCTCCGTGTATCTATATAGAGGAATATTATGGTTTGGAATATATAAATATATTTCATTTTCCTGATAGTTTATGTACACTCAATATAATTACATCCAATCCACACCCATTATAGAATTAAGTTCCACCAAGGTAATTATTATGATATTTTCAAGAAAAAACATCCTATAGATGCTGATAAGATAATATTCCAACACTTGGGTTGCATTCAGCCCACTACTATGTATTTTTATGGAAATATCTACTTCAAGGTATTGGGCTTGTGATTCAATCGTTCTAGAAAACTATCAATATATAAAGGAATTTTTATAACCAGAATCAAATAAAATATTTCCATTCTTAAGTGAATAGGAAATGTACCTTGTATGAATTCATTTTCATATTCCACCTAATGGAATAATCTTTCCCTTTCTCTTTTGGATTTGGCAGTTTCGAATACTGGTTACCCATGATGACTCACGTTTTGGTGCACTCGCTTGCATAGTCTCCTCACTCTCTAAAGTTGAAGCATTGAAACATAGGAGGTTCCTTCATTTCCTCCATCATGTTGGTTAGATTATTCTGGTCTCTTTAATAATCATTAACTTGGTGGCATTCTCTCTAACACTAAAATCATTTCCATATCCCTTCGATTAAATTCTCATGATCCTTATTCCAACATTTTTTACATTTGTGTGGTTGGATATTCTTTTATACTTTGTCATTCAATTATTTTAATTGAAACTCCATATTTTATTTCTTATCTCCATAACCGTGGGACCATTATATGAACTCTACATATACTTTTAGAGCACATCAAACTACTTATTTGTAACTCCCAAATTCTTGAATTTCTTGATCCTTTTAGAGTTTTTGTTTTAAACCATTAAAGAATCTATCTATTTTTATGTCATTATTTATCAACCCCCATCACTGATTAGCCTCTCTCTCTAAACAATATATAGCTAAGGTGACTTTATTCTTCTCAAAACATTATTTCATAGGTAATATCTTCTCCATTTAGTTAACCCCCTATTCCACATAAATTATACGAGACGATCCACTAAACTTCATTAGTCTTTTATATATAAATGACTTGATGGAAAATTTATTCTTATTGGGAGAAGGGGAATCTTCAACATGATTCAAGTTATTATTTACAACCTAAGATAGTTGGGTAAGAATCACCTTGAAGTTTTTAACTCCACCTCCCATGGAATTAGGGTCGTTATTTATACAATCATTGTATTTTCCCTCACACAGGTTATTGTTCTGGATTCTCCTAGCTCTAACTATTTTCTACACTAAAAAAGGTTTGAACAAGAATAAGTAAAAAATTATTTAATAAACAATTTATTCATGTGTGTAGATTAATTCTAATTTCATATCTTATGGGATAATTTTGATTATCCTTATTCTAAAATGATTCTTCTAGGATCATTCACTTTAATCCTTTTCTAACTTTCATTGGAACAATTACATTAATTATATATCCTTCATAATGGTTTGTATGTGGTTTTTGATTAACCAAAGAATATACCTAGGGACCTTCAAACTAGTTTTTAAACAAGGTCTCTTTTTCATGTTTGTGGTGATTATCGATTCAATACCCAAACTTCCATTTCAAAATCATTAACCCCAGGTACAACTGTGTCAGTGCCACATCCACTTATAGTGTCCACATAAAGATTTACATGCTTGAAAACCATGAGCTCTTATACTTTACCAAAACATAATATGTTTACCTATACATATACATATACTTATATTTTTCACTAACATTTTCTAATCCTAATTAAAAAATTTACTAAATCATGTTCAGATACCAATGATAATGACCCCACAAATTCTTACAAGACTATTACATCATTTTGAAGATAAAAAACATAATAGTGATACAATCCAAGATCTAAATTTAATAGACCATATATTTTTTTATTATATTTTTATTGTTTTAAACCAATTAGTGTGAAGCTAAATCCTAAAGAACTATAATGGAGGAGTTCAAGACAGTGTGGAAAAGTTAAATGTGGTTATTGTTAAAGTGGTCTTCATTGACTAATACAAGTTCTACAGAGTGAAAAATGATTACAGAAAGTGAATACCAAGTAAATAATTGTTTTCAGGAAGAATATATTTGAACAAGACAATAAAAAATAAATTTATTACATGACGAATAATGTGGAATTTCGTCTGGATTTTTATTTGGAATTTGTGTTAATGTTTTGACTAACTCTTTATTGAAGTTTACACCCAAAAAAGGGCACCATCCAAGTGAACCATCAAACAAGTTGGACTAAAGAATTTTGGGAGATGGGCTTAACCATACAAAATGGATCCAGTTGGGCTAGCCTATATGGTTACATGGTGTGAGAGTGGGTCGGAGCTAGTGCTTGCATAGTGGTGAAGGTGAGAATTCTGGAGGGGGAAGGCAGGCTAGTACAAGTTGACGTGATCTGTGATCCCATATCTGTGTATGAATGAATATGATATTGGACCCCTTGAAACTCACTAAGTTATCAAGGATAGACATAAGTATAAATGGGAGTCCTCTATGAAGTAAAAACTCTATGAGGTATGCATTCAAAATTCATAATGTTCACCCATTAAAAATTAATAGAACATAATAGAAACCGCCCAATATAATACATATCAACCATATGATCATATATAGTTATCTTTCACCTCTAAACCCTTGATAATTTCTATTCTTTAGTTTCATAAAAACATATTTTTATTCGATAGGAAATGTGATCTCATCGTAATTCCATGGATGTCGCAATGGTTGTGTCATAGCTTTTACCTGTATTATGGAATGTTAAAAATAGAAAAAGGCATGGATTACAAGAAAAAAATATGCTACATGGAGCTACTACACAATTAAAAATCATTCACCGTAAGTAAATATTCAAATATTTTATGCGGTTATAGAAAATAATTACATGTTGCACTGTGTAAGAATAACTATTCCACAAGCTACAGTTTGCAGGCTTTTCTACGTCTTGGTAGGTTTCACTGCACCACCAGAATATAAGGATAAAAAAATACACCATAGACAAGTATTTCATGACACAATGAGTTTAAAGTTTATTTTTTGTGATTTTTATTCTTACTCTTCAAAAAAATACATTTCAACATTGATATGATTTAATTTTCTATCATACATGTGGCTCTGAAATATCATGTTAAAATTAAAATAGCCTAAGTCTTCTAGTATTTAAGGATAAAACATTTTATTTTGTGAGTTTAGTCCAATATATTTGAATATTTCAATGATTTAATAATATATAATACAATATGGATATGTTACATGAAAATGGTGATATTTCTTCGGTGCACAATTCAGAAGATATAGAACAAATTCTGTACCACTATATATTAAAAGTGAAGTGACAGACCACTTGAATATAGATTTTATGGCGGATCTGAATATTTAGGAACATATTCACATATAGTTAATATAATTTGAAGAATAATGTGAAGTAATAAGTGAGGAATAAAACTTTTTACATGTATGTACTCTCTCATGAATATGAATATTATCTTGAAATTCTAAGAAATGAATCAATGTGGTTGATGAAAAGAAAGTATCAATCAAGTAGATCAAATATTTTTTAAAGAAATATATTTATTTATTGTTGTTATATCATATAAATCCAATTATATCTTTTTCATCATCAAGATCAAGGAGATTCTTGAAAAACTGATAGCTTCAGAATAAATAATGGCATAAATATTTTATAGGAATTGGATGATACCTATCTCAAACAATGTGTAAAAATTATGATATATTTTTCATTACTATAATTTATAGTGACAATAAAATCCCTAAAACAACCATAGGATGATAATTTCAAGGAGTTGGTTATCACATTGATGTAGAACCTTGTCAACAATCTCTTACGTTATGCATTTCTTCCTTTTCTTACATATGGATTAGATATAGATTAAATAGTGGGTCATGAATTTAATTTGTCAAAGGGGTTTCTTCAGAATAAAAATTTTGTAAAAATAAAAGTGGTAGGTATTGTTGACTCACCCCCCCCCCACCAGTACCCTCACTGGCATAGCCCAAACAAGTGCTATATGAGAAAACCATGTTCAACATAGTTTCTTCAATTTTGAAATATATTATGAAGATTAAGAATTATATGAATAGAATATGAGTTACGTTTTTCAATAGAAATAATTTTTATGGGTAGAATAATAAAATTTTAGCATATATATTAACACAAGGGATATAATTAAGTTATGTTTTCATTGTTGGATATTGACCAATTACAAGAGATGGTTCCATAACTTTTGAACACAAGATAAATCTTGTGGTTGATGGGAAATTTAGAAACACTATATTATCTTGTTTTTTATAAAAAGTGTACAAGAAGGTGATGGGGTTACAAATAAACAAGGAAATGTGGGACAATCTAGAGAATATTTATAAATGTAAAAGAAAAATCAGAGAAGCAAAATTAAAAATCTAGAGGGCCAAATTTGAGGATATAAGAATGGTTGGAGATGAAAATGTTCATGACTATTTCACATGGGTGAATGAGATTGTTAGCCATATAATGGGATTTGGTAAAAAATGGATGATTCAACTTTATCCTAAAAGTTAATGAAAAACTTTCGTAATATATTTCCCTATAGATATTTTAGCTTTGGAAAAAATACAAGATATATCACTTGATAAATTTCAAAATACCCTCCTGAATTATGAGATGAGAAAATGTCCATTATTCAAGATAAAGGAAAAAAAGTTAATAAAGTTATGACCATTATAATGAGCATGGGGGAAGAAATGATTGACCCCAAAAGTTATTTAAATTAATATTTTGCAAGTTGTGAGAGTCATAATAAAATCATAGATATAAAATCTAAAAAAAATGGGTAAAAGGTTGGTATAAAGAAAATATACCAATTTAATGTTTAAATTTTGGTGGTATTAGACATTTTTTATAGATTTTATGAATAATAATAAATCTATGTAATTATATGGATAAAAAGTAGAAGAAAAATAATGAAGGAAGTTAAAAGGAAAATCTGGTAAAATTTAGAAGAAATTTTATAAAATAAAAAAAATATATTTTAAAAATAAAAAGAGAATCATGCTAATAAAAGAGGTACAAAAAAGTTCCTCCATAAGTGATGATTTATTGTATGAATATTCTAGGAACAAAATTAACTTTATGAAACATATTGAATGAAATTTGATAATTACTATAGTGAATAAGAAGAATAAGTAAAGGAATCTTATATGATTCACATGCTTAAAATAGAAATTTAAATCTATATAGAAAGAAAAAGTGACGTCAAGAAGAAAGTTAAAGAATATAATAAGTAATTTGACAGGCCAAAGGAGCCTAAAGATGAGGTTGACAACAAATAAGATGAGTACATTGAGGATATCAAAATTCTTAAGGTAAATGTGGCAGGGTAAAAAATAATCAGAAGACTGTCAGAGAGAAATATGAATACATGGGAGGAAGAATTTATATTGTTTGAGTCAAGGTACCTCAAGGATGAGAAAATATTAGAAAAATGAAGGTTTATTATGTTAAAAATATTTAAAAAATAGTTTAATCATATTATAAATCATGGAAAATTTGTATCAATTATCAAGTAAATTTTTACCCATGAAATTTGAAGATATTAATTTTGTATAGGCTAATAGTGAATATTTCAATAGAAATTATAAAAAAGCATGGGTTGAGAAAAATCATTAGATGAATTTAACCATTTAGGGTGGCAGATAATGAATATAAGATGAAATGATCCTCAAAACTTATGAAAAAAATATGGTTCTATTTAAAAACCATGAGTTAGATTTCAGTGAAATACTCAAAAGTTTTTTGGAAGATCAAAATTCAGGGGATACTACTAGTTCTATGGAACTTATAGACATGAATATTAATTTATGTCGGTAAAAAATTTCTCTTCACATTAATCAAATAAGGTCATAATTTATATGGATCTTCTCATATAGAAGAAGCGACATACATAAGGGAAGACAAACAGAGAATGAAAACCCTTATTTGGTTTCTGACCAAAATTGGTTTGAAGGACTTGAGGAAACTTATGGAAGATGTGACCAAAAAGTTCACTATATTGAACGGTGTTTGACTATGTGTTTTTATCAACAAAAAAACACCTAAATATGAGATTATTCAATATAAAACCAAGGCTAACAAATCATTGATTTTGGAAGTTCTTTTAAAGAATAATAATCAGTTTGAAGGAATTAAAGAAACTTGTGGAATCTCTCACCAGTAAGTTAAATATGTTGAAGAGTTTTTTACTATTTTTCATTAACAAAAAAACTCCAAAATATGGGAATATTAAATATAAAATAAGACTAAAAATCATTGATTTTTGAAGTTTTTTAAAAGAAACAATAGGGGAAGACATTGGTTTCTTGAATAGTGAATGATCTTCATATATGATATGAGATGAAAAGATCCAGAAAAATATTTATGAGAATGATGGAGGTTTAATGACCTATTGTAAATGATAACTCATTAAAAATAATGGGAATTGTTTTAAAAGAAATTGAATCAAACAGACTCAATTCATAGGAGTTTTTATTTATTGAAGGGCTCAAACATAACTTATTTAGAGTCAAAAAATTATGTGATGAAGGTAACGATGTAATATTTAATAATAATGGTTGTCTTATTAAGATAATTATTGATGAAAAATTTCTTACAATAGGAGAAAGAACCAGTGTAAATTTATTTTAGATTGGAGATCCCAGTAATTTTTGATATCTTAGTGCTATACAAAAAATTAATTTATAGCATAGAAGAAGTATCCATATTGGATAAAAGAATTTGAGTAAGACCACTAAAGATATTATGGTTATGGGTTTTTCTTAGTTTATCTAAGATAATTTTCATGTATGTACAACCTATTGGAAAGAAAAAATGGTTCGAGTTAAACACAAGAGAGTGGAGATGAAATCAACAAGTCCTTTAGAACAAATTCACTTAGATTTTTGTATAACTAAGAGTCATAAATCTTAAAAATATTACTCATATTTTATCATATTAATTAATGATTTCACAAGAATGGAAAGTTTTTTTGTTTTTAAATTAAAAGTAATGGATAGTTGAAATGGTCAATATCTAGAGGACAAAACTTGAAAGAGAGCTTGGTATTCACATCAAGAAATTGAGATTTGATAATAGGAAGGAATACACTATAAGTTATTTTGAGTCTTACGTTGAAAATTATGGTATAATACATCAATATATAACCAAAAAATTTCTCAAATAATGAATAAATTTTTTTTTGAGACTAGGGAGATTTATTATTACTACATTTTTTAGATTAGAATTCTTTCAGGGAAAATAAGTGTGTAAAACTATGAACATTTAAAATTGATTTTTTATTATGAGAAATTTATATCATAATTCATATGAAATGTGTTATAATAATAATACTATAGTTAGATACTTTCGAGACTTTGGGAAACCTTTCATAATCAAAATCAAAGATGAAAATCTAATAAAATTTGATGAGAAAGTAGAGAATAGGGCCTTTCTGGGATATTTATCTAATGGGAAAGTATATAGAAGATGGAATAAGAGAATTCAAAAAATGTTTTATAGTTATTATTTTAAAAAATGAAAATAAACACTTAAATCATGATTCTAATGTACAAATTTGGGAAGAATATGATGCAGACAATATGTAGGTTCCTAAACATGTTAGTAAAAAACCCAAAGTTGAACAATATACCTAAAATTTTGATTCATATCAGACATATGATGAAACAAAGATTGATAAAACTAAAAAAATCTAATAGTTAAAGAAACAGGTATTAAGAAACAATATATTTAGACAATATTTTGAACCTATGAAGACCAGAAGAACACTGAGATATGATGAGCACATATTAGATCCAACAAAAATAATTTTGAGGTTTTATAATTACTCATATGTTATCTCTCAAATTGATCCTAAATAGGTAATAGAATCATTTGAAAAAGAATAGTATATCGAGGCTATGAATGAAGAGTCAAGAAAAATTCAAATGAATTATATACGAGATCTTTTTCAAAGACCTGACAATAAAAATGGCATTGGAACCAAGTAGGTCTTCAAAAACTAGCTAATTGAACAGAGAAAGGTTTTCTAGAATAAATTAATACTTGTATGTAAGGGATACTCTCAGGTAGAATATTTTTATTTAAAAGAGACCTATTATTTAATTTCGAGGAAGGAATCTATTAGAATATTCATTGTTGTTGCATCCTATAGGAAATATAACATTTATTAAACCAATGTCAAATCGACCATATTAAATGTTGATCTTGAACAATAGGTGTATATTTAAAAACATGATGGGATTTTCCTTGAAAAGGATGATATGAGAGTTTGTATATTGAATAAGTCACTTTGTGTCTTAAAACAGGCCCCATGGTCCTAGTATTCAAATCTAGAAAACTTCTTAAAGAGTCCAAAATTTATTAAATTCAAAGTATATATAAATCTATATATAAAATAAATTAAGATAGGTACACTTATTGTAATTGTATTTGTTTATTAAATAATATTTTGAAGAGATCATGGAAAAAATTTCCTAATTTTTCCAACAAAATGAACTATTATTTTGATATGTCTACACTTTGTGAGATAAGACACTTCTTGGGATTTCAAATCTTACAAAAGGAAAATTTTCTTTTCTTATCACAAGAGAAGTACACCTGAAATTTGTGGAAGAACTTTGAAATGGAAGAATCAAAGATAGTGTTTATACCCATTCAAGCAGTTTTTATGTTTTATAAGGATGAAAATGGATATAGTTCTAATCAAAGAGAATTAAGAAGACTTATATGAAGTCTAATTTATCACATAATTACTAGACCAAATATTGTATATGTTTTGTGTCTCTGTTCTATATATAAAATTGATCAAAAGGAATCGCATATTATGGATTCCAAAAGGGTTCTAATATATATCAATGTAACTATGAATTATGGGACACATTATAAGAAAGTAACTTTTTTAATATTTCTAGGTTTATATATGTTGATTGGGTGGGTGAATGTGATGATAGAAGGTCCACCTCAAGTGGAATTTTCCTCATGGGAGATAGTTGTGTGAGTTAGAACTGAAAAAAAACTTAGTCACACTGAGTACTATAGAGGATGAAAATATTTTTATAACAAGTTCTTGAATAAAAATGATTTGTATTAATTGAGAATTAGATGATTTAATGGTAAAAGTTAAAATACATTCACTACGATAGTCAAAGTTCCATAGATATTTCTAAAAAAATATGGAGTAATAAATATCCAATAATATTGATATCCATTTTAATTTCATCAAGAAGAAATTTTAAAATGGATATATAAAGTTGATAACTATTCCAAATTGAGATTAATTGGGATATATTTTTACCAACGTTGTACCTAAAGGAAAATTTTATACACTAAGGCTTAATATGGGTGTTCATCCCCTTCCAAACCATTAAAAACATTTTTTTGATGGCCCCACCCACCCACAAGAATTTGTATTATATTTTAAAAGGGTGTAAATGTGCACTATTATTTATCTAAGGGGAGTGGTTTTGGAATATGAAGTTTCAGTTACTATAAAAAGAGAATTTAATGAGAGTGATAATTGGGGGGGTCATCTATGTAACTTGGGAAAAAACTGATTATCACCAAGAGATGTAATTCTCTCAAAAAAATTACCTTATCTAGTTTTGTGGTGTCATGGAATTTCTCTTTGAGGAATGATATGATTTGATGACTCTTTATGAGTGGTGTTGAAGATACAACATTAGTTTAAAAAAATCCTAATGGGGATTTTGAAGAGACTCTATATTTTTTAATTATATATTAATTTTTTTCAATGAATAAGTGTGAGGATTTTTCTTGAATAACTCTAATAGAGGAGTTCAAGACAATGTGGAAAAGTTAAAGGTGATTATTTTTGAAGTGATATTCATTAACGAAGACATGTTCTAAGGAGTTCAAAAAGGTTGCAACAATTTATGACCATGAAAATAGTTATTTTAATGAAGAATGGATCTGAAGAATACCATGAAGAAAGAAATTGATTGCATGCGGAATAATGAGGATATTGGTCTGGAATTTTATATGGTATTTCTGTTGAAGTTTTAAATAAATATTTATTAGAGTTTACTCCAAAAAATAGGGCTATCCAATCATGCCAGCTAGCTAGCTCAACCAAGACATTGTGGGAGTAGGGATCCACCAATAAAAAGGGAGCAAGTCAGGCCATCTCATATTTTTTCATTGTGTGAGAGTGGGTTAGCACATAGTATCTGCATAGTGGCAGAGGTGAGTGCGATGAAGGTAGGTAGCTGGGATAGCGCTGGTCGGCATGGCCTGAGATCCCAAGTGTGTGAATATGTGGGTACATTATAGGACTATATGCTACTTGATAAGAAAACAAGGATACATATAAGTATAATTTGGATAGAAAAAAGAAACCCAAAACCGATGTGGTAATCATCCAACAAGCATACTATAAACTCATTAAAAATCATATGCACATAATGATATTCACTTAATTAAATGCATCTAAAACGTACGATCATATTAGGTTTTTTTCAAAAACTAAACCCCGGATGTTTCCTATTTACTAGTATCTTCAAAACTACCTACTAAGATAAGGGAATGTTGAACTCGTCATAATTCCATGGAAGATGTAATGGACATATCGTAGCTTCACCCTATTCCGTGTAAGGTTCAAAATCATTAGAGACATGTATTTCGAGAAAAACCCTATGATATATAGAGATATTCCAAAATACATTATATTTCACTATATTTAAATATTCATGTATTTTTTTGGTTTTGGAGAGTATGTTCATGTTACACCATGGAAGAATCATTACAACTCAACCGACATATTTCCAGATTTTCTATTTTATAGTAGATATCACTACATCATAAGAACTGAAGGATAAACGACTGAACCATATATGATTATTCCATGATGCAGGGAGTCAAATTTTTTTATGAGGATTATTATTATGCCACAAAAATATACATTTCACTGTGGAGATGATTTAATGTGCTAACAATCATATGGGTTTGAGATGTCATGTGAATATTAAAATGACCCAAGTCTTTGGGTATTTAATAATATCGTGTTTGATTTTTTGATTTATAGCTGAGATATTTGGATCTTCGAATGATTCTTTAATAGACCATAAAATGTGGAACTATTAACTTAAAATGGTGAGATAGGTTCAGTGCACAATTATGAATACATAGAATAAACTACATACCACGGTATATTCAAAGTGAAGTAATAGACTACTTAAATATGGATTTTTATGTGGGATATAAATAATGAGGAATATAATTACATATATTGAATATAATTTTTAAAATACTGTGAATGAATATGTGTGTAAGGTAACTATTCACATGCATGCACACTCTCATGAATATAAATATTATCCTAAATTTTTGAGAAATGAATTAATTTTATTAATAAAAAACTAATATCATTTAATCGGTTGAAATATTCTTTGAATATGATCTTTTTATTTGTTGTTGGGATATTTGGTAAATCCACGTAGATATTTTTTATAATCAAGAACAAGAATATTCTGGAGGAAATAATGGATTCCGTATAAATAAAGCTATAAATATTTTACAAGAAATGGGTGATACTTTTTTAAAACATTATGTGAACTTTTTTTGCAATTTTCATCACTTGAATTTATAGTGACAATTAAATCTTTAAAATTACCATAGGTTGATCGCGGAAAGAATTAGGTTCTCATATCAAGACTAAACCTTGTAAAAATATGTCTTTTATGATTTTATTTATTTTATTAAATATGAGATATAGAGATATTAAAGAGTGGATTGTGACTTTAATTAATCATAGGGGTTTTATTCCAAATAAAAAATTTCTAGAAAAGAAAAGTGATAAGTGCTACTGATTCACCCCCCCCCCCCCATCAGCAATACCATCACTGACCCGGGCCTAACAAAAAGGTTTAGTATCTTAGGTAAATTGGGTCCATTCATCACTTATACAAAATAAAAAATAAAAATTATTTTAATACTTCTTATTTATCCTCAAAAAACCTCTCACATTCTCTTTAATATAAGCAATCACTCAAGGATATACTTCAAAGAAAGGTGTTATCTAAAATCCCAATAAAGGGATCAATAACATGGAAGAAATAAGAGACATGAATCAATAGTACATGGGTCAGAATAATAATAATCATCATTTTTTAAGCATGATAACATAATGGAAATCATGAGGAAACATTTAATAAAGTCATGGAATGTGTCATATTTTAGAACATGGAATTTTTTATGTCTAATTTTGGAGTATTTAAATTTTATGTATTAAATATTACAAAATATTTCACAATAATATTTTTTATATAAAGCTATATTTAAAAATCAATTTTTTTAGTTACAATTATATCTTATTATATATTATTTTATATAATTATAATTTCTCATATCTTTATTAAGTGTATCTTTATTATGATTAACTTTTATTATGTCATAATATTTCCTTACTTAAAATTTCTTTGGTTTCATGTTTTTATTGTTCATAAAATGTTATAAATGTTTTATGAAGTATTACTAAGGTAAATAATTCATTTAGAACCTTGAAATATTATTTTTTACATGTTTTTTACTATTCAAATGTAACTAATTTACTGTCCACCGTGTAGCTAATTTCAAATTCCTGTAGCCATTTTTTAAGATTCAATTACCCTATATTTTCTTAAAATAACATGGAATACAAAACAAAAAAATGATTTATTATTTTTTATTTGGAAATATGAGAAAATTAACTACATTCCATTAAAACACATAAAATTTTGAATCGATTTCTATCATGTATGAAATTAGGTCATAAGTCACTCTATGATTTTACCCTCAATTCTACAGTTTTTCAGAACAATTTTTCTACAATTTTTTAATGATAATTTGAGATATAAATGACTGATTAAGTTGATTATTAATTATTTGTAATTATAATTAAATTTTATAAATATTATTAAACTAGAATAAATGATGATTCATACTTTTACATGGTTTGTTTAGATCTAAAATTTTATAATCCAAGCTATTTATATATTTCATAAAATCAGTTATGTGAATTCACCAATATGATTTGATAAAATTAATTCACCTATATAAATATATTAATTATATTCAGTAATTTGAACTAATTTTAATATAATTAGAAATCAAAAATGTAATTTTTTTCTTACATAAATATTGAAAAATCGCTTATGTGAATAAATCTTACATGATTTTGAAAAATTATACGACACGTTCTAAAATCATAAAATATGATCTATTTTATGTAATGCTCCATATTTTGATTCACTTAATGTTCATTATAAATATATAAATTGTTATAATGATTTTTAAAATTCATATTAATTATTTATAACCTACGAAAATTATTTTTCATTATTTTAAATATTTTTTTATGAAGATCAAGTAGTGCTTGTTTCACGCATGAAACTTACAACTTGAACCTAAAAAAATAATTTTTTTATCAAATTTTATTTTTTATATTTAATATTATTATATTTTAGACTCATTAAAACTTATTTTAATATAGTTTTATTAATTTTTAAAATTCTATACATATTAACTATATATTAAAATTTTAATGCTTTTGAATTTTGAATAGAGACTTGAGATTTTCATGAGATTTATTTTTAACCTATTATTATAGAAGTATTTTTAAACTATTTAACTAAATGATTTAAAATTTTATTGAATTGTTTTTGATTGTTTTTAATACTAGATATATGTTTAGAGATTATTTTTCAATGATAATATTCTTCTCTCTTTCTCTCTCTCGAATAATCAATTATTATTATTTTTTAATTTTTTATTTTTTAAACTATTGCATGATTGTGTTAAGTTTTATTTAAAAATGGTATTATTATATTATTTTTTATATCTTAAAGTGTAATAATTTTGATATGAAGCTTTTTTATGATAGGTTTCATATTTTCTAGTGATACAGTGTGAAGAGTGTGGTGGTGTTGATATTATGAAATGTTGTATACTCTACATGTGATGAGAATTTTTCAATACTTATAGATGGTATATCAAGGCCAAAAAAACATATAAAACTTATTTTACTACCTTGATGGGATAATCAATGAAATAAAACACTCAAGAACCAGTACTTGTGTTTTATTCTTCTTCTATCTATTTCATTCTGGTTTCTTGATTATGTAACACTTCTTACCATATCTAACATGTTTTCACTTTATCTATATTATTTTTCATAAAAAATAATTTTATATATTTAGTTTGTGACTCCCATATTATAAAGTTAGAACAGTTTGAGTTTTAATGCTAGGTATATAAGGTCAAGGTGGTAATTAGGTTGTGACTCAACATTCAAAAGTCAGATATCTTTTAGTTATACATATACTAGAAAAATTTGGTTGTAAATAGGTTATGATTCCACATTAAAAATTAGGTAGTTCAAAATATATCTATCACCAAGTACAGTTGCATAAGATTAGATGATGTTTAACTTGTATTGAACCACTATTAAAATCCTTATGTTCTTTCATTTATTTTTTACTTCTAGTTAACTTTGATAATTAATTTAGGTAATTAATCCTTCTACTTAAAATTTTTAATCCGGTTTATTCACCCCCCATATAGACCATTTTTCATCACCTTATCCTATATAAAAACGGCTAAATAATAATGAAACATCATAACATGGTGGTAAAATACAACACATAGTTGTGAATAAAGCTTTCATCATGTTCAGAGATAACATATGCACATAAATCATAACATCCTAATTGTGAATAAAGTTAACATAATGTTTATATATAATAAACATAATATCATGAGATATTTCACATTACTAATGAATTAGAGGGATATATAATTTTAGGGCCACCTATCACATCATAAAACACTCATAATCATACATGCCACATGGAAATAGAACAGATAACAATTGTAGTCATGAAATAAACTCATAGAAAGGAATGGGTTTCATAAGGGTGTCATAAATAATACTTTAGGAAATAATGTTTCTAGTTAAAAAATTAATAAGGTATATTATATTTTTTTCTTATAATATCATTTTTATTTGAATAAAAAATTACTCGATATGAGTTAAACATATGTTTGTAAAAACAAAGTCATTTTCGAAAAAACAATATAATGGTATTAGAAGTACTTTTGACAAGGTAAAACTTGTATATCCCCTAAAATAAAAGGTAAAGGATTTTTAAAGGAAATTTTAAGGATAATAGAGGAACATCTATAGTGAGAATAATGTGAAAGAGGGGATAACTCAAAAATAAGTAATTTGGCTTCGAGAATCCCCTTACCTTAAATCCCTCTTTATGTGAACAATTTTCCACCTCATGTATAATAAAATTAATTTTATTAAAAAATGAAACAAGAATTATAATATGTTCATATATGTTACCATTGATCCATTATAATTAATGGGTTCTATTTTATAATATTATTTTTTAAACATAAATTATTTTGATATAGAGTTTTCATTAAATTGCCTTGTCTTCTTTTAATTTTACTATATTTGTTCAAGGTCATCTATACATAATTAAAATTAATTTCATAAGCTTATAAATCAGGAACATTAATATTTATATATTATATATACTTCATAATATCCATCCATGGAGGTGGTGGTGCTAAAATAGTTGGCAATTTCTTCATAAGCGGTAAACTGATTGTTTATGGGACATTGTTGAAGTGGAGAAAATAGAAAATTGACATATAAATATGTCATAAATATAGTCATTATATTAGTTTAACATTGTTAATATAATTTTAATATAATACTAAATTAATTTTATAAGATTTTTTTAAAGGAATGTATAAAGAGAGGAAGATAATAGGAAAATTTAAAGAAGAGTTGAAGAAAACATACCCTCTTCTCGATGTTTCATCTTCTCTATGACACTAAAATTCTAGATTTCATGGTGTTTATTACTTAATAAATATCTAAGGATTATAAATGGATTCTGTGAAGTAATTTGCGTAGATTTTTTTATTTTTTAATTCAATGAGGATCAGTTTTCCATGGGAGGTATGAGGGGTTATTTATACATGAAGAGAGGGGTATATTAAGGATAAAATATTAAATAAATTATTATATCCAAGGTAAACCATTCAATGGTAATATTTTGGAAATTATGAAATATATTTGAATAAAATAATAATATTTTAGTACTATAATTCATTTTATAATTTCAATTTATTATTTTAATCAAAATAAAAATATAAAAATAAGGAAATGATTATTTAAAGGGACACTTTAGACTTTTAGACATTGGATAATAATTTTCAGGTTTAAAAATTATTTTTTTTTAATTTTTAAATGACCCATTTATCTTATTAAATTTATTTCAGACTGAAATAACCTATTTAATATTTATTCATCTGTTATTACATCATTATCATTTCATAAAACCTATCGTATTTGAATAAAAGTTTTTTCTACTCATCTAAAAATTTATTTTTCTCAAAAAAAATAGAAAAAATCACAATTTATAAATTTTATTCTGATTATTATAAAAATGAAATTAGTTTTATCAAAATAATTTTCTAACATAGGTAATTTTAATTTTTAATATAAAAATTATGATTTTAATAATAAAAAAATTAAAATATAGTTTATTGAAAAAGTGTTTATAATTTCATTGAATTTTTAATCTTGATATTTATTTTATGGTATGATAATATTTATATTTTCATAAATTAATCATGATAAATATTATTTATGTTACATTTTATTAATTTGAGATCAAATTACTATTCCAATGCTCAAGATATTATTCCCAACTATCAGGTTTCTATTCAAAATGTTCGAGTTAACATTTGAATGGTCACATTACTATCCCAGTATTCAGGTTACCACCTATAAATAAAAATCAATTCCTTCATTCAAGATTCACTAAAATTCCTACCAATTTTTAATATTTTTCTTTTCTAAGATGACAATTGGTTTACCAATATTCGATTTATTTTCTATAGTGTTGTTTGTGGGGTGATATTTCTAGCAATTAGAATGATCCATGTTTTCCCATTCTACTTTTTATATATAATTTTTTCCACCATTGTAAAATATGGAATTTTCATGGGTATATTTTGTGACTAATTTATTAATCTCCATTAATGAAATAATGTGTTTCTAGTTTATCTATGTGATTTTTGTATATAATTCTATATAATATAACAAAAAATTTCTCAGGAAATAAATATCACTTATAAAATATTGGTCATTGAATATATGAGATTGAAAATATCTTAATGATTAAGAAAAGAGTGACATATATCCAACCTTATTCCTCATTCTAGATAAATCATAATCCTATTGACCAATAGGTAGTCTAACCCCAAGTCCCTCTACCTAGGGATAATTTACTCAAGATAGGATTCAATTCATCATGGATATAAAACATAATATGGATAAAATATATTCCACCAATAAATTTAAGAATATATCTTCAATTATAAATTGAAATCATGGTGGATGAAAAACAAAATTTATTTTCATAAATAGAATGTAATGAACGGTTTTATTTCCTATAAAGAGTTTTACATTCAAACTAAATCATACATGATTCATAATATAAATAGTTTATAACTATATATAATATATGGAATATACTTTTAAAAAAATAATTCTAATATTTAAATATGAGATAACTATTTATGAATAATTCATAAATAAAATTAAACTATAAATATTTTATAATAATTCTTATCATTATAGACATTCAATAATTTTGGACATAAATAGTTTATATTAATTTCGATATGAACTCTTTCATATCATTAATTATATGGAAATTTATTTCAACTATATAATATTTTCAGATTTATAAAAAAAATTTATAATCCAATTTATATTATTTAATAATTTTAAATAATATAAATATCATATATTTAATATTTTTTGAAACCAATATCAACTCTTTAATGTGATTCAAATAATCCCTAAGTAAGGCATATTTAATTTTAATGATTAAAAATAATTTATTATGAACAATTCATAATATTAAATAAAAAATTTATATTTCAGCCTTATTTTTTAATTAATAAACACTTCATAAATTACCCTTACAATTTATAAATAATCATTTTACTTTCAGATCATAAGGTATGTCAAATGACATGTTAAAAGCTATTTTGAATGTTAATAATTAAAATTTGGAAGATTTTATAAATAAATATTTCATAAACATTTGTATAGTTTATTATTAAAATTTTATAATTAATTAATTTATAAAAAATTTGTAAATAAAAATATTCCCTTTATATCATTTATTATGATTTTTAAACAGTTTAAAAATCATAAAAAATTAAAAAATACAAAAAAGATATATAATTTTTTCTATTTAACCTTATCCAGCAAGGGTGACCTGCATATGGGTAAGATACTTTTCCAGTATAAAGGTCCTCTTCATAAAGGTAACACTACAGTTTCCATTCGGAAAGTTAGTTGTGTAAAAGTAATGCATTTGTTACCCTTAAAGAGCCAGGCTATGTAAAAGTAACACCTCAATTAACTTTATATAGCCCATATTTGAAAAGGTAAACACTTAACTCACCTTTACATAGCCTAACTCTATAAAGGTAATGTGTTTCTTACCTTTACACATCCCTTATACATAATGGTAAATAATTTGATCAAACCGAATTCAAAAATGGTTCTTTATTCTTCATGATTTTTTTATTTCATGCTTGATTTCACAAATCAAAACTCATTAGCATGCTCTGATACCATTGTTGGTATTATTTAAGGTCTAATAAAAATTTTTAGATAAATCAAAAGTTATTAAATCTCTTTCTATGGATCTATCATGAAATCAATATAAAACATATGCATACAACTAAAATGAAGAATATGCTGAAAATGCATATCTATCACTGAAAAAGATTTTGTTACATCCATGATCTTCATTCAATGCATTTGATAAAGATAAAAATAGTGGTAATTGTAAGCTTCCTACCTATTTAGGTATCCATGGATTGGATGGATCACTTTTCTCATGAGAGGGTTCTATCTTCACTCATGGAGTGCAAGCATCTCACGGTGTTAGGATTGAAAAATAGTAGAGTTTCAAGTTATAAAGTGGTTCAGTTGAATATTTATCAAGCACACACCTATCTTACTATCATCATATGGAAGTTTTATATTTATTATCAAAGATGATCTTCAACTATTATAGAATTTACTCATTCATTTATAATTGTTTTTTAAATTCCATGGAAAGTTCATTCATCACATGAATGCACACTCATCCCATATGTTTCATCTTATGTAATAGTTTGTTAAATGATATATCCAATAGAGGATTGTTAAAGACTCCAGTGTAGGATCTATGGAATAATACACCCATTATTCATGGAAAACAAAAAAAATCATTCAACACAACATAGATTATATATATCATATAAATATAATGTTTAAGTAATATCTTCTTCACTACCTCCCTTCAGCTGATTGAATAAATCATCAATACCTATAAGTGGATAATGGATCTTCAAAATCAGTTGGTTTAGGCGATGATAATTAACACATAGATGAAAACTATCATCTTCTTTATTTGAAAATATAACTGAAGCACCCCTAGGTAACACACTAGGCTAACTGAATCTTCTCTATATAAAAATATCAAACTGAATCCACAACTCCCATGTCTTAGAAGGAGACATCCTATAAGGGGACATAGATATCGAAGTGAAGCCTAGATATATATTTATCCCAAACTTGATCTCACATCAATGGTTAGCATCGTAACCTCTTACAGAAATACATCAGGGTACTCTTCCACACCCCTGGGAAACACCAATGAATGATCCTCCAACAAAATCAACACCATCTCAACCATCAAGGAAGACAAGAACACAACATGAATCCAACCCATAATATAGTATCAGACTCTAATAAATATGGCATGCTCTCATTTTTCATCATATAATATAATGAACCTATTGAAGCTATCAACAATATCATATATTTAATACAACTAGTCCATGTAAAGGATGTTGTTATATGGTTGTATCCTTAAACATAGGAAATATTCCCAAGATTTATTATTCCCTTGAATCATCTCGCACTCTCTAAAAATATCATATAATCAAACTAAACCTCTAACTAGTGCAGTAAACACCACATGAATTGGAATCTTTTCCACCTCAGGTACTAAAGCATAGACTAGGGTGGGTGAAATAAAGGAGTGTATTTCTCCTGAATTAAATAAGGAATACACCTAGGTATAATATAATCATATTTTACCTCACACGATGTTGAGCTCTCCCCACACTAGAAATACCCAAGAATGCATCTGATCACAGCCTTCTCCATGGACTCTCTAACCATGATGGTGATCACCAACACGATTATACACTGCTCTTGATCCATTAGGATAATGTATATCACTGAACAATGATATTCCATCCATGTTCCTCTATTTTTATCAAAATCTTTAGCACCCTACTAATTCCTAAGAAGATACTACTTCATCAGCTGAGCTTGAATAGGGATTCCATATCTACAATAACTACTATGGAAGATAATGCACTCTATATTTTTATTTCCACAGCCTCGACATGAAAATAAAACCACACTCAACCCTCTGATAGGGGTCTAAGAACTTCTATACCAAGTAAAATGGTATGAATAAGCCTGTAAATGACTCCCCATTGTTAGATACTTATTCTGAACAAGAAATTGAGAATATCTAGATATATATCTACTCCAAAAAGAGTTATTATGACTCTCCTCTAATTAAAATCCATTCTTATCCATCATATTCTCAATTATCTCTTCCTTCACTATCATGTTTAGATATATCAACAATATGAATGTAGTACTCCATTGTAAGATCTCTAGATTAAAATCCACTCCTAAATTCCTCTCCTAGCCTTCTCATTTCATATATGGTTAGAATCATAACACAAGAGGTAATTATACTGAATAAAAAACTCTCACACACTATAAATAACCTAGAGAAAAATGAGAATCTTCTACAAACATGAAACATTCACAGCCAATGAAATAAAATTGGATAGAAACTAATCATGAAACTTGTAATGTCATGTCCCTTCTCATTTTCTTGAGAAGTTGGGAGGACATTACTTGGTATTAAGTACATCCCCAAGGATCCAAATTCTGGAAATAAATTCCAATGAATTCAATACAATTGGGGGATGATTTTCCCTTTAATAAATAATTCAACCCATCTAAACATTCCATAACAAAAGAATACATCATGATATATGATAAAAATGTAAAAAAAATCCAAAGTAATACCATATATATCAAAACAAAAATACAACAGAGTACCACAGTAGAAGACTACTAACATCCAATTACACATAATAAGACAAAATCATAAAAATTAAAAGACTCCAATATATAACTCCATATCTCCCAACATGCTTCATGTTTCAACTCCACAAAATATCCCAAGTATCACGATGCACCACTAAAAAAGTGTGATACTTTACCCTTGTTTGTGTCCTGATAAATGATATCTACAAAAGAACCAATGTTCCAAAGAATGGGTGAGCAATGTAACTCAATAGATTTTCCCTAAATGACTTCCCTAATAATCCCACTAGGATAGAACAAGTTATCAAATTTATATAAAAAATTATATAAAAAAATTGAAAACATTTTATATTAAATACAAATAGTTTAACACCAAAATGGTTTTTAAGGGAAAAAACCAAATGATACTTTAACCCATTTCACATTCCGTTTGGTAATACCAATTCTATGATTCACCACACACACTCACACATCCATGGTTCATTGATAGTTCCTTACTCATGAGTGGTTTCTCATCCATCCACTAAGTCATCACAAAGTGGTCAATCTCCTTGTTCCCTAAAGACACACACCCCTTATCCAGGGTTAAATCCCTTTGTACCCCAATGGTACACGCCCCTTATTTTGGGTCATGTTAAAAAAATGAACTCAGACAACCATGTATGCCAAGTTTATTTCAAATCAACCTTTCCAAGACATTTCAATAAAACCATTATTTTTTGTAAAACCTTTCAAAACAATTTCAATACATTTTAATAAAACCATACTTTTATAAAAAACATCTCAATTAATCCATTTAATAAAAATATAGAAAACCTATATTTTAAAATTAGCATTTTAAAAGCAAGAAAACGAGGCACTTTTTACAACCACTTTCCACAATTCCACAATTTCTTAAAAATACACAAACCATAACTAAAGAGGCTTAATATCATGATTTTCACATCAAATTCATAATAAATTTCAAGAAATTTAATGAATTTGAAACTAAAGATTTATGTTCTAATAAGAGGAGTCGAGAGTGAATCCACCTGCCTTGGAAATTATAGAGAAAATGAATAACGGCAAGAAAATGACCATAAAACCAAGTTGAATCTCAAAAAAATCCACCTTATATTTCTTTTAATACCATCAATAAGGCCAAATCTGACCATTATTTGTGTCAAAAACATTATATCTATCTACAGTGGGCTAAATCTAAAAACTCAGAGAGGTATGAAAGTAGATCTAAGAAAAACCATGAAAAAATACCACAAACACGGACTTTCCAAGGGAATCGGGATTCAACGCACCCTGAAATTCTTATGGGTATCTTCCAAATTTATAGGGAGAGGTTATATATCCTTTGGGATGGAGAAATCCTGAGTAAGGGTTGAATTGAAAAAAAAAAGAGGGGTTAAAACATAATCCTGACCCATATCAACTTTTTTAGGATCTTGTTTTTAAACTATGCATGGATAGTCACAAGGTTAGGAAAAACTGTGTGCTAACCATGTGCCAGACATTTCATTAAAGAGGACCCCGCATGGTTAGACTGCACAGTTAGACAAATTGTGTGATAAATTTGAAAAATTCCACTCTCCCACTTTTCACAGTTTCTCTTGGATGGCCGCACGGTTTCGAATAATTGTGCACCTACACGTACACCTTCCCCTTAACCTCTGTCTCAATTTTTTGGGTTTCTTTTTGGTGTTTCACAGTTTTCAAAAACCATTCTCAAACCGTTCACATGTATAAAAGCCCCAAAAATAGTACAAAAGGTTTTCAAACCCTCCCAAACATTACCCAAACACTTTACAAATTTAAAATAAATAAATAAAGGGTTACTTACTTGAAACTGAGGGTGATACATTCTCCCCACCATTTACCATTCAATCCCTAAAAAGTATAAAACCCTTGGTGTCTTGAAAGAGTCCATGGCATTGCTCAAACATTTCATTCTCTCATTCCCAAGTCTCTTTCTAAATCTGACCATGTTACCACAAAACCCCCACTAGACTGATGCACTTTCCATGAAAGACTTTTTGTTTCCTATCCTCAATATGTACCGGGATATGAACCAATGAATAATCTGGATCTAGGTCAATGTGATCCCATCAAATCGCATGGTTATGATCAGGCTGATACTTTTTCAATTGAGATACATGAAATACATTTTTTTCCACATTAAACCATTGTGGAAAATACAATTGATATACCATTTCCCCAACCCATTAAAGTATCTCAAAAGGGCCTATGTATCTTAGGCATAACTTGAACTTGTTTCCAAAATGATGATTCAAAAGCCTTGAAGAGATCCACACGAACACATGATCACTCACCTCGAATGAAAATAGACATTGATGAGGATCCACATATGATATCTGAATACCCTGAGCCATCTCCATTTGTTTTTTAATCAATCGAATCTTATCCATTGTCTCTTAGAAAAGTCTCAGAAGACCTAGTGAATTCTCATTTGTTTCCACCCAAAAAGAGGATAACGATAAAGAATCCCATACAATGCTTCAAAATGATCCATTTTTATCATGGTTTGATTTTTTTTTATATAATAACTCCACTAATAGTATGTTCTCTCACTTGATCCACAAAAATCCATTACAAAATCAAGAAAAAATTCTTCCAAAATTTGAACCATCCATTCAGATTATCAATCCACCTAAGGACGATATGTTGTAATCATAAACTACTAAGTCCTGAGGGATTTATGTAAGGATTTCTATAACTAAGATGAAAACCTTATATCTCTATTTGACACTACAAAAACTAGTATGTCGTTCTTCTTTAACATTTCTCAGATATAGATTTTTGACAAGTACTCCACCGTATGGGATTAACAAATAGGGATTATGTCACGACCCGTCCTCGGGCCCCGTGCCATGACTACCCCTGACCCGCCTTCCATAGGCCAGGGGCTGGAGACTAGCACCAAAGGCGTAAATCCCGATAAAAGGGAAGTAATTTCCTTTATATAAGAAAAAAAACACCACATAGTATGAAAGATGAAGTAAACACTAAGTAACCTGAGTACAAAAGTAAGTGCTGGAAAGTAAATGGGCTAGTATTCAAACCCAACTAAAAGTAAAGTACAACTGTGAAAAGTAAAGTAAAACAGCTGAAAAGTAAAGCAGCAACCACCGAGACGTCATCCAGAAATCCCACCTGAAGGGTGGGTACAGATGGTCTCCTCAACTCCTCGAATTCGTCCGTCTGATCCGTGTATGTCCCACCTGATAGTCCACCTCCGGATACTGTTCTGCTCCACAAGCCTCAAACACGATCAGCGTTGTCCGTCATCTGCAACCAACACAACGTAGTGTGGGCATAGCCCGTGTAGGGGTGAGTATACGATACTCAGTAGGGACCCCGAGACCCCCGAAGGCCTTCCATAATCCAAAAATGATAAACCAAAAAGGTAAGATACAAATATGACGTATCAACCAACTCTACTTAGGTATATGCTCGTACATATACCTAATTCATCAATTCCAGTTCTACTCTAACTCATGATCCCAAGTACAACCCAGTCCACACAGTAAAGCATAACCCAATCCACACAGGAAAACAAGTCAATCACATTGATGATAATGATTGAAATTCAAGACTCAGCTCACACAAGTATACTATTAATGAAGAGGGGTGGAGATGATAGATGTAGCCTCTGAATCATCTCCCATGCCGAACCCACGTAGGATACAAGTACAGAAGTCATCGCTGTCGAACCCACGTAGGATCCAAGTACAGTAAAAATCATTGCCGAACCCACATAAGATCCAAGTACAGTCATCATTGCTGTCGAACCCATGGAGGATCCAAGTACAGTCATCCTCGTTGCCGAACCCACGTAGGATCCAAGTACAGTCATCATCGTCGTCGCAGTCGCAGCCAGCTCTATGGTTCCCACACACAGCACGCTCGATTCCGGGAGGGTCTGCTCCATGAGCCAAGGGGTCGATACATCAACTATCACAAATTATAGATTTGATGTATCACAAAGTTCCGTTTCTTCAATAGGAACTCAACGCAACAGGCGGCGCGTCAATCGGACGCCCGGTCTAAGAGATATAGGCTTTTCCGTCCCAGGGGCCCGATTAGAAATACGCTCGTTTCTAACCTAAATGATATCCATATTCGTCCAAACCTCGAGTGGAGTAATCCAAAAGAACCATCTCACTAAGAGGAATTTATCGTATTTGACGGTACGTCATTCGGACGTCCGGTCCTTAAGTTATAAGCATTTCCGCTCCAAGGGCCCGGTTGGTTTCGGGTTCGAACCAACCCGACCGTACCCAAACTTCACCGAAACCTCGATTGTAATATACTAAAATGACCGTATCAATCCAATTATCCCTACGCAATTGACGGTGTGTCGATCAGATGTCTGTAGCACAAGACATGAGCGTTTGAACGAACCTGGTCTGAAAAATAGGGGATGTGGGCCCGGTCCGACCCAGCCCAAAACCCCCTAGGTAGGCCCGAACCGGGTCGACCCGACCCGGTTCCGGGTCCGGCCCAGCCCGCGTGGCTTGCGGCCCGGCTCATCCTCTAGCTGAGCGGGATGCCAAGGGGGTGTGGCCCCTTGTTTCTAGAAATGGTGGACCTTGTGGGGTTCACCCTAGCATCAGGTCGGGGGGGGGGGTTACACCCCCCCAGTTTTCCGGGTAATAGTCGGCCATTATGGTCGGTCGGTTGTGAGCTGCCGTCGGACACAGATGGGGTCCTTCCTCCCGGAGACACCAGCGGCCGGCTCAGCCGGCCACCCCTGTTAGTCTGTTGTGGCCTAAGGCCACGGCTCATCTCACTGGCGTCGTGCACCACCGCCGTGTCCCGCTCCGGCCACGGTCCTCTTCGTTTCTGCGCGGTGCAATGGCATCGCGCCACCGTCACCTCAAACATAAATGAAGTTTAACAAGAAAAAGGGGAGGAGAATTGGTCATGTTTGTCCGGTATGATCTCCTCCCGTTATGACAATATCAAGCATCCAATACTTAAGAAACGAAGAATGTTAATTAAAACATGAACAATAATAACCCCTACCTCGAAAAGAAGTTTACGGTTTTCAAGAACCACGGACGATGGCGTCGTTTCTGTCATCGTCGGTGTGCACCCGAGGGAAAGACGCCTCCTCTTTTATCACAGAGAGAAGAAGATGATTGCGCGTCGTCGGAGAGCTCCCACGTCAATGTCCCCTCCCTTATCACAGAGGAAGAAGTGGATGGAGAAACTGGGGTCGCTGATTAATTCTTCGTTGAAGAGGATGATGTTCCTCAATGAAGGAGGAGATTCTTTCTTTCTTCACACAAAGGCTCTCTCCCAAAATCCTTCCACAACAAGCCAACCCCCAAAATAAAATAATTCTTCTCTTATTTTGTTAAATCATTCCATGCATTCAAATTTTCAAAATTCAAACACTTAATTCAATTAATTGATTAAGTGTGTGTTGGCATGAATTAAAGTGGGAGAGTGGGGAGAGGAGGAGTTACCCAATTAAATACATGGGGTTTTCCAACATTAAACACAAAGAGTTTAATGTGGGGTTTAAGGGGTTTAGGGAAGATCAAGGGTTTAGGTCACGTGTGGGTCTCACCCCAAAAAATATCCTCCCATGGGAGGTTATGTGGGTGTGGGGCCCACCATCAACTCTCTTTCGGAGAAATTAACCACCAACCATAAAAATAAAGTTGTGCCACCAATATTATTTATTTTAAACTATTTCCCCCAAAAATTAATTCCAAACCCGCTTAAAATGCAACTGCGATAAAGCTCCCCTTAAGCAATTATCGGCACTGTGAACTCATCGATGCCCTCATATTTCAATTTCGAGCACCGGTTCAAAATATAGAAAAACCCGCTCGTTCGTTCACTGAACGTACATGAGCTAAACTTTGGAAATTGATTTCGGGCACACCGGGCCTCAGAATCAAGTGCCGTCAAAAACTACGTACTTGTAAAATCCCAAAGAATTTAATAAAAAAAATTCCTTGAAATTTATGGGTCTTTACATTACTCTCACCTCAGTGATTTATATCCCCGTAAAGCTACATCATAAACTAGGAAAAAATGATCGTACAGTGCACGCATCTGAGCCTCCCACTCCCATGTGCTCTCCTGGAGGTTCCCGTGCTGCCAACAAATGCGCACCAGAGGAATCGACCGTCCACGTAGGACCCGCTCCTATCAATCCTCGACCTCCACCGAGACCTCCGCAAAAGTAGCCCCATCATCGATGTCCAGCTCCATGTGATCGATGATATGCGTCCGGTCATGCACATATCTCTTCAACTGAGATACGTGGAAAACGTCATGCACCCGGTGCAACTGAGGAGGAAGGGTCAGGAGATAAGCCACCTCGCCTACCCTACTGAGAACCTGGAATGGTCCGATGAAGCGCGGAGATAACTTGCCACCCTGACCAAATATCTGTAATCCACGTTGAGGTGAGACCCATAAGAAAACGTGGTTGCCATCCTCGAACTCCAGTGGTCTCCGCCTCCTATCAGCATAGGACTTCAGTCGGCTCTGTGTCCTCATCTGCTCTTGGATGATCTGCACCTTATCCTTCGTGGCCTGGACCATCTCTGGTCTTATGAGTGCTGACTCCCTAGGGTCAGTCCAGCACAGAGGTGATCTGCAAGGTCAGCCGTACAGTGCCTCGTATGGTGCCATCTCGATGGTGGAGTGGTAGCTGTTGCTGTACGCAAACACTACCGAGGGTAGGTGATCCTCCCAACTGTGACCAAAGTCAAGGGCACATGAGCGGAGCATTTCCTCGAGCATCTGAATGGTCCTCTCTATCTGGCCATCCGTATGAGGATGAAAGGCGGTGCTCAAGAGTAGCTGCATCCCAAACGCCTCCTGAAACCCCTTCCAAAGCCGAGAAGTAAAGCGAGTATCTCGATCGGAGATGATAGTCGATGGCACACCATGACGCTGTATGATCTCCTAAATGTAGAGGCATCCCAAGATCTCCATTGAGCTCTGCTCTCTGATAGGTAGTAAGTGGGCCGACATGGTGAGTCGGTCCACGATCACCCAGATGGAGTCGTGTCCTCTGGATTTACGTGGAAGTCCCATCACGAAATCCATGGATATCTTGTCCCACTTCCACTATGGGACCTCTAAGGGTTATACCAATCCTGTTGGCACCTGGTGCTCCGCCTTCACCTGCTGGAAGGTGAGGCATCATGAAAGGAACTCTGCCACAACTTTCTTCATATCCGGCCACCAGTGTTGTCGTCTGAGATCCTGGTACATCTTCGCTACTCCTGGTTGTACCGCCAATGGGGAAGTGTGAAACTCCCTCAGCACCTCCTCCTGTAACGCAACTGGTACCATGGTACGTCCTATGAAAAGGATGACTTGATCTCCTCCTAAAGAAAATCCATCAAGTGCCTCTCCTGTGGATACTTGTGCACGTCGCGTATCACAGTCAACGTCCCCACGTTGTGCCTCTCTGACTCGCTGAAGTAGTGTAAGAGTGACTGTGAGCGACTGTAGAAATGCTGCTCCATCTCTATCCACGAATGATATCTGCAAAGTAGCTAATTTCTATGTCGCCTCTTCAAGTAGTTGAATTCCCGACTTCCTGCTGAGACCATCAGCTACTACGTTCCCCTTCCCAGGAGTATATACTATCTCAAAGACATAGTCCAGGAGGAACTCGTTCCATCGCCACTATCTTAGGTTCATGTCCTTCTACAAGAATATGTACATGAGACTCTGGTGTTCATAGTAGACTGTAAAGCGCTCGCCCATCAGATAGTGATTCCACATCTTCAAGGTGAAGACCACTGCTTCTAACTCCTGGTCATGGGTAGCGTAGTTCTGCTCGTGCTGCCTCAACTGTCATGAACCATAAGCGATCACTGCCTGCTCCTACATCAGGACACACTCGAGTCCGGTCCCTAATGCATCGTAGTAAACTACGTACCCTACGCCCTCCTCCGATAGCCTCAAGATGGGTGCACTGTTCAATCTCTGTCTCAGCTCCTGGTAGCTCTGCTGACATCTATCTGACCACACGAAGGGTTTCCCCTTCTTCGTAAAAGCTGAAAGCGGTGTTGCAACTCTGGAGAAGGCTGGCACAAATCTCCAATAGTACCCAGCCAGACCTAGGAAACTCTACACCTCTGTCACGCTCTCGGGTGGCTCCCAAGCTAGTACTTCCTCGATCTTCACAGGATCCACCGCAACTCCCTCCTCAAAGATAACGTGCCCCAATAAGTGAACCTCTCGAATCCAGAACTGGTACTTCGAGAGTTTACCATAAATTCGGTGCTCTCGGAGTTTATCCAGTACAACCCGCAAGTGGTAGGTGTGCTCCTCCTCATTAGTCGAGTAAATCAATATGTCATCGATGAAGACTATGACAAATCGATCGAGGTAAGGCTAGAAGATCGTTTTCATGAGACTCATGAACACTGTTGGATCATTGGTTATGCCGAAAGGCATAAACAAGAACTCATAGTGGCCATACTGACACCAGAAGGATGTCTTCTACACATCCCTGTCTCGAACTCTGAGCTGATGATAGCCTGACCTGAGGTCTATCTTCGAGAACCAGCGTGCTCCCTTGAGCTGATCGAAGAGGTCATCAATCCTCAGAAGTGGATACTTGTTCTTCATGGTCACCTGGATCAGGCGACGGTAGTAGACACACAGTCGCAAGCTTTCATCCACCTTCTTGGAGAATAAAATCAGAGAAGCCTAGGATGAAACACTGGGTCAGATGAATCCCTTGCCCTGCAAGTCCTCCAGCTGTACCCATAGCTCACGAAGCTTAGCAGGAGCCATCGAGTATGCTGGAATAGATATCGGGGTTGTCCCAAGGTACAGGTCAATATAGAATTCTACCTCTCTGTGAGGAGGTAGTCCTGGAATGTCTTCGGGAAAAACGTCCGCATACTGATCCACCACAACAGGAAAACTCGGACTCCGCACATCAACTGCTCCTATGATGAGACTAGACAACTGATGTGTGATCATCTTCCCTCTCCTCTACATAAGTCCATCCTGCACTGCAAAGGCTCCCTTCTCATCGGTGAAGGTGAACCTACTCCCATCTGTGCAGATACACCGCACTTTGCGCCTAATACAGTCGATCTGAGCATGGACTGTAGATAACTAATCCATGCCTAAGATGACATCATAAGGCCTAGACGCCACTACAAGAAGATCACAGCCGAAGTTCTCACCTCCTAGAGTAAGCTCACACTACTGGCACCAGTGCGTAATCATCGAGTCTGCTCACGTAGGAGTCTCTAGCCGTAAGGATCGAGCCAACGACTCTGTCAGAATCTCTGAGATCCGAACAAGGGCAGCAACAATGAAAGAATGACTCACTCCTGTGTCTATAAGAAATACAGAAAGGGTGGAGTAGACAAAGATAGTACCTCGAAACATCTCAAGTGCACCGTGGTCGTAAGCCTCCACTGCCTAAAGCTGAGCCTGCCTCTGTCCGCCAGCTCCCGGTGGTCGGGGTTGAACTCCTAGTGGTGGTGGTGGTAGAGCCTCAAAGCGTTTTCCACCACTTGTTGCTCGGACAGCTCCTCCGCCTCGTCCGCCTGCTCCCTACGGACCACCACGGTCGAACCCCTGCCTCTGCCTGGGTGGTCCCTCAACCGTCTGCTGCTCTTCTGCATGGCGGGTTGGGCAGTAACGAGCCATGTGGCCCTGCCGGCCGCATACATAGCACTACGTGTCTCTCGTATGAATGGCTTTGTTGCGTGTTCCCCACACATCCGAACCAGTATCCTGAGGTCGCCCACCTAATGGTCTGGTCCTCTTAGACCTCTACGACATCTGTCTACTTCCGGCTGTAGAAGACTCCGCTTTGTGTCGCCCTGTGGTAGGCCTCGCTGCTGGTGTAGGATCAACAAGAAAGCTCTCCACAAGAAGGGCTTGCTCCAGTACTCCTGCCTGTGTCAGAATGCTGAGGGAGATCATCAAAGCCCTGATCTCATGCCTCAGTCCCTGCTCAAAAGTCTGGGCCTAGAAAAATGGGTCACATACCATGTATGTGGAGTAGCACGAGATATCGGTAAATCTCACCGAGTATTGGGCTACTGACATGTTGCCATGCCGCAGCTATAGTAACTCCTAGATAAGCACTGCATGGAGGTTGGCCGGAACAATCTCTGAGCGGAAGAGGCTCTCGAAGTCTGTCCAAAGTAGTGATGCCTCGTCGTGCACCTGAAGCATCAGGCTCCACCATCTACCAGCTGCTACGTGCAGGAGACTCGCTGCAAGGATCACCATGAGGTCAGTTTGTGTCCCTACTAATCTGAAAACTCGGACGATAGACTCCAGCCAATCCTCGGCTGCCTGAGGATCCATCTCTTCGCGGAACCTGGGTAGCCTCTAATGCTGAAACTCGTGTAGCGCACTCAGGCGACGTGCACTCTCAGCTGTTGGGGCTAGTGGCATCGATGGCTTAGCAAGTAGAGGTACCGTCGGTGCCTCCGCATTAATGGGGCCCTGCACCGAGGCATCGTCACTCGGTGGGCTGCCATCTCGCACAAAGCTCGGAACCCTAGCTGGCTGCCATCGTGGGGCCATTCTAAAAAGAAACAGGTGCACCATGGTTAATAAAGTACACCTGGTGAGCTGACATAAATTAATCACAAAGAAAACTTTTAAAACACACATGCAATCAATGTTTTCGTGCACTGAGTCAGAAATCAGAAGTCAGGGTCCTGGTGTATGTATACATCAGTCGCTGCACCAACACTGGACTCCCTGGACTGATAACCACACTCAATATCATTAACACTATTGTTTCACATAGAATATATTATTAGAGTCTTCAGTTCTGCGGTAGAACCGACTCCTCTGATACCAATTTTTCACGACCCATACTTGGGCCTCATGCCATGACTACCCCATGCCCGCCTTCCATTGGCCAGGGGCTGGCGACTAGCACCAAAGGCATAAATCCCGATAAAAGGGAAGGCATTGCCTTTATATAAGAAAAAAACACAACAGAGTCTGCAAGCTGAAGTAAACACTAAGTAAACTGAGTACAAAAGCAAGTGGTGGAAAGTAAATGGGCCAGTATACAAACCCATCTAATAGTACAGTACAACTGTGAAAAGTAAATTACAACAACTGAAAAGTAAAGCAGCAACCACCGAGACGCCCTCCGGAAATCCCACATGAAGGGTGGGTACAGATGGTCTCCTCAGCTCCTCGAATCCATCTGTCTAATCTGTATACGTCTCACCTGATAGTCAACCTCCGGATACCGTTCCGCTCTACAAGCCTCAACTATGACCAGCGTTGTCCGTCGTCTGCAACCAACACAACTTAGTGCGGGCATAGCCCGTGCAGGGGTGAGTATACAATACTCAGTAGGGACCCTGAGACCCCCGAAGGCCTTATAGAATCCACAAAGTATAAACCACAAAGGTAAGATAAAAATACGAAGTATCAACCAACTCTACTTAGGTATATGCCCATACATATACCTAAGTCATCAATTCCAGTTCTGCTCCAACTCATGAGCCCAAGTACAACCAAGTCCACACAGGAAATCATAACCCAATCCACATAGGAAAACAAGTCAATCACATCGATGATAATGATTGAAATTCAAGAATCATCTCACACAGGTATACTATTCACGAAGTGGGGTGTAGATGATAGATGTAGCCTCTGAATCATCTTCCCTGCCGAACCCATGTAGGATCAAGTACAGAAGTCGTCATTGCCGAACCCACGTAGGATCCAAGTACAGTAAGCATCACTGCCAAACCCACATAGGATCCATGTATGGTTTTCATCACTGTCGAACCCATGGAGGATCCAAGTACATTCGTCCTCGCTGCCGAACCCATGTAGGATCCAAGTACAGTCATCATCGTCGTCGCAGTCGCAACCAGCTCTAGGGTTTCCGCACACAGCACGCTCGATTCCGGGAGGGTGCGCTCAACGAACCAAGGGGTCGATACATCAACTATTACAAAGTCTAGAGTTGATTTATCACAATTTTTTATTTCGTCAATAGTAACTCAACGCGACAGACGGCGCGTCAATCAGACACCTGGTTTGAGAGATATAGGCTTTTCCGTCCCAGGGGCCCGGTTAGAAATACGCTCGTTTCTAACCCAGCCGATATCCATAGTCGTCTAAACCCTGAATGAAGTAAGTAAAATGAACCACCTCACTAAGAGTAATTCATCGTATTTTACGGCACGTCATTCGGACGTCCGGTCCTTAGGATATAAGCGTTTTTCTCCAAGGGAACAGTTGGTTTCGGGTTCGAACCAACCCGGCCGTACCCAATATTTGCCGAAACCTCGAGTGTAATATACCAAAACCTCGAGTGTAATATACCAGTGCTGTGAACTCATTGGTGCCCTCAGATTTCAATTCCGAGCACCTGTTCAAAAGATATAAAAATTTGCTCGTTCGTTCACTAAACGTACCCGAGCTAAACTCCGGAAATTGATTCCTGGCACACCGGGCCTCTGAATCAAGTGCCATCAGAAACTGCATACTCGTAAAATCCCAAAGAATTTATGAAAAAAATTTCCTTGAAATTTACGGGTCTTTACAGATGAAATGGGATGCCTTTTGGGTGGATCTACTATCACTTAAGAGTAATCTTGTTTTGAAACCATTCTTGAGAGACGTGTTACAAAATTCATGGTTATCTACTCCTATTTCCAAAAAACATTGTAAGGACTGCAACATACCTATTCATCACTAATGATCTGTCTTAACTTTCTAACAAGTTAATAATATTGAAACAAACTCAGAAACCTTCTTTTTCATACCAACCCACCAAAACTATGCTTTCAACACCTTATAAATCTTCTGTGTTCCCAGATGAATATCTCATCTTGAATAGTGGTGAGCATTTACAATTTTTTCCTGAAAAGACATAGGTATGACCATATAATTCCAAAACCCCAAAACTAAACTCCCATATACCTTCTAACCCTCATTATTCTCCCCACCATTGAATTTTTACCACATCAAAACATATTTAAAATTGGTTGTTTTTTACTCCTTAAATTTTTCAACTAAATTAGGATTGAATGAAATTGGAAAGAAAACCACAACATCACCTCCGGCATCACATCCCATGTTCATGCTATCACTGACATCAACTACCACTGATATGAATCCTCATCTTTCAACTGAGCATATTAATTTTTTCATAATGCATCTTCCACCATAATTCTTTTACTCGATGTATATATTAAGTCAAAGTTAAACTTTTTGAGATAATTTATCCATATTCATTGTATCAGGTTTAAATCCCTTTATGAGAAAATATATTTCAAGATCTTATGATCTGTAAACACTATAAATATATCATTGAATAGGTAATGACACCAAGTAATCAAAGAATGGACTACTAAAGCTAACTCTAAATCATGTGTTGGGTAGTTCTTATCATGAAAATTTAACTGTCTTGAGCCATAAGTAACAACACAATCTCCCTATATGATAAAACATCCCAACCCTAATCTCAAAGAATCATAATTCACCACAAAACTTTGTCCTGATTCCAAAAAAAACAATATTGGTGTTGATTTAAGGCGAACATTAATATCTTGAAAACACTTATGACGTTCATCATTCTATTTGAATGTAACATTACTCATTTTCAAAGCTATCATCGATGAAGATAGTCATAAAACATTATGAATAAAGTGTTGGTAAAAACGAGCTAGACCTAGAGAACAACATATCTTGAAGATATTCTTTGGAAATTTTCAAGAAATAACAACCTCTATCTTTTCTATATCCACATAAACACCTTTTTCAGACATTACTTGTCCAAGGAAATGTACCTCCTGTATCCAAAAATCACATTTTGGTAATTTTTCATACAAATGATGATCCCTTAAGATTCCCAACACTGTCACCAAGTTTCTCTTGAGCTCATCCCTTGTCCTTGAATACACCAATATGTCATCCAAAAACACCACCACAAAAAGATCTTTCATACCAAGTCTTCAAATCATAGACTATGATAACGAACTCCAAATTTTGTTTTGGGTAGTTCTTATCATGAAAATTTAATTGTCTTGAACCGTAAGCAACAACATGGTCTCCCTATATGAGAACACATCCAAACCTCGATCCTAAAGCATCATAATACACCATGTACCCTTGTCCCAATTTTGGAAAAATCAGGATTCGTGCTGATGTAAAGCAACCATTATGATCCTGAAGAGACTTTTGACATTCATCGTTCCATTGGAATGGAATGCTCTTCCTTTTCAAATATATCATCAATGAGTCAAGTCATGAAAATTTATGAACAAAGCATCGGTAATAACCAACTAGACTAAGGAAACTATATATCTCGATGAATTTCTTTGGCAGATTCCAAGAGATAATAGCCTCTATATTTTATGGATCCCCCAAAACAAATTTTTTAAGGATTACTTAGACAAGGAAACATACCTCTTGTCTCCAAAAATCACACTTAGAAAATTTTGTAAAAAAACTATAATCTTGAAATATTCCCAACATAGTCACCAAGTGTTTCTTGTTCTTAGCCCAAGTCCTTGAATACACCAATATGTCATCCACACACACCACCACAAAAGGATCTTGCACACCAAGTCTTCAAAGCATGGACTACAATAGCTAACTCCAAATTGTGTGTTTGGAAGTTCTTCTCATCCAAATGTAACCTTCATGAGCCATAAGCAACAAAATGATCACCCTGCATAATAAAACATCTCAAACCTAATCCTGATGAATCATAATACATCACGTACTCATGTCTTGATTCTATAAAAATCAAGATTGGGGCTAATGTAATGTGAACTTTAAGGTCTTGAAATACTTTTAAGATTCATTATTCCATTGTAATGGAACATTATTCCTTATCAAAGATGTAAATGATGAGGCCAGTCATGAAAAATTATGAACAAAGTGTCGATAATAACTAGTTAGATAAAGGAAACTATGTATCTTGAAGACATTATTTAGTGGTTTCCATGAGATAAAGGCCTCTATTTTTCTGGGTCTACAAAAACACATTTTTCAGAGATTATTTGGACAATGAAACGTACCACTTGTATCAAAAAATCACACTTTGATAATTTTTCATACAAACAATGATCTCAAAATATTCCCAACACTATTGTAAAGTGTTTATTGTGATCATCATTTTTCCTTGAATACAAAAATATGTCATCCAAAAACACCACCACAAAAGGATCTTTCATTCTATGTATTCAAATCATGCACAATGGCAGCTAACCCAAAATCATGTTTTGGGTATTTCTGCTCATGAAAACATAACTATCTTGAGCCAAAATAAACAACAGGATCTCCCTACATGAGAAAACATCCCAACCCTGATCCCGAAGCATCACAATACACCAATGCTCCCTCTAAGAATGGATCAAACTAAAGGCAATATATAACTCCTCCCACAAAGACTTGGTCTCCTGATCTGAAATAGATCCCTCATTCTTCTACAAACTCTGATGCTAAAACTCTCAATGTTGCTTCCCCCATGCATTATATCTATCGATCTCAACACTACTATATTTTTTTGTCACATCCTATTGGACATAATCTTCCTAAACCTAATAGAAAAATCAACCTAGATTCTTACCTGATAAATATAAAATAGTTAGAGACACCCAAAACATTTAATTTTTAAGATTATTTAATTTAGAATAATCCTAATTACGATTTTATACCTAATTAAAATATATTTTTAGAAAATCACTATACATGATCCTTACATAGGTATCTACCCTATATAAAGAATCACTTTAATTAGAATTTTATGTAAACAAAAGGTATTTTCATCGAATCAGAAGATCCTAAAATCTCATTTCATAGTCATTTTACTTTTCTTACATCATGAACTAAGTTTTCTAATACTATTGTTATACCAAACCTTGAAATTATCACATATTCAAATCTTTAAACATTATCATATATCTGAACCAAAATCTATGATATCACTCTTTCAAGATATCTCTTCATTGGTACCCCTCCATGACCAACAGTGAAGAGAAGAGTTACCCCAAAGGCTGCCTAAAAAGTCTATGGTTTAGTGACTATCATAGAAGGTATAAAATGAATAATTGGGATTAATTTCCCTTGATAAATAAATTCAATGAAAATAGACAAGATCCACTAACCAAATCCATCACATAAAAAAATATTGACCATCCTGATGCATGTATGTAATTTTATAGTAAGAAAAATAAAATAGAAATACACATAGAAATGACTAGGAAGTGACCAAAAACTCAAACTACTCTTGAATAACTCCATTAGCTAATAATGCTCATCTCAATCAATAAAATACTCCTACACACCTGAAATATATATGTATATATATGTATATATATATCTCTGTGTGTGTGTGTGGTGATCATACTTGTATACTCAATAGTATCCTCCCCAAAAACTCTCATGAAAATGTGAAGGAATCATACTAAAGCCCAATGAATAAACACAAGAAACTAATTCATCAAATAAGTAGGTAAAACTATATCTTAGCCTTACTAGGGTTTGGTAACAAAGAAATTAATAGAATTAAGTTAAATTATATCAAAATGATATATATAAGAAAGGAACCCCACATCCACTTCCCCACTATTTTATCATTCATATTCCCCAACACTGAATGTTATGGGATTTAATCCCTTCCATAACCATGAAATATGACCATAAACATAGTCAAAGATGATGTTGGTGAGGTCTCATCCCAAAATACCCTAAACTTTTATAGGTTCCAACGTTCCTTGTTGGAATAAATCTATAACAACCACATCATCATCTCATCATGCACCCTATGCACACGTATCTCATCCAAATACACATCCATGTAGTAAGTATAAAATCAATAACAACCCATGTATCATGCACTCTAACTCAATCCATTACATCAGATTCATAACTACACATGAGGAAACTATGATCACTACAATCAGACTATATGTATATTCTATAACCACAAACTACTACCTCCCACACATACATATATGGTAAAACTTAGATCCATCACATCTCATATGATCACATACCATACACATAAATCTATTACATCTTATATATTACTACATATTATTCTATATATAAAGGAAGATAAGGGAAGAGGGAGTATTCATCCAGTTCTACCCTTGCCAACTTGAATGTTGGGGAAAACTCGTAACCCAAAATAATGGGTTTTGGATACCCTACCAACTCATGTGGGGGAGTGTATGAAATCATATAATGGTCATTATCAAAAAAAATTAAGGGAAACAATCCCACCCTATACTTAAAATATAGATAACATCCCTCATGAAATCTTCATTTATATATCTTGGACTAGGAATCTAATCCACAACTAAGAACAGAAGAATCAAAAATTTTCATCATTATTGATTTAGTAATTCAAAAATTACCCTTTAATTTAAATAATCCATACTTCAATTTTGTCTTTATCATCTATATACCATAAAAATGAAGTTTTTTTATAATTAATATTTCAATTCAAAATTTTAATCCAATCTATTAGAGCATCAATTACAACACAATGTATGGTTTACTCTTATTTAACTATTATCAATTTCAACATCCAATAACATGAGATATTTATAATTAATTTACCATTCCGTAAACCATGGGTATTCTAAGATGTGACCTAGCCCATCTCATGAAAATATAAATCTATAATGAAAAATAAACTACTTCAACCAATAAATAATAAAAACAACTAACCATGAAAAAAACTAAACAAAAATGGGAAATCCAAATGCTTAACTCATGCCATTTATTCCTTCCCACCATTACCAGCACCAAGCCACTTCTATAACAAGAAAAAACCAGCCCATCCCTCGCTAATTAATCTAACCATACATGGTTTCATAAAAATACACGGAAAAGAATCCACCATCTTATGGTATACACTCAGGGTGGAAAACAAATTTTTATCATAGTGAATTCAAGGGGAAACCAAGACCATAATGTCAACTATACAAGCTTAGAATACAAAGTTGTTCTTAAAATATCCCCAAACATCTAATTCCTTAAAACCACTTATTCCTTAAACATCTTGTTTTATCTGATTTGTTATGATAAGATATCAATTGTCATGAAATCTATAAATGATATCTACATCATTTTCAATCATCAAATGGAAACAAGCCCTTTCATATTCAACAGTTTAAGGAAGAATAATATTTCCAATTACCATGCCTCATTCATTGTCCACTTTATCTTACTAGTTTTATATTTTTTTTAATTTTATTTTGTTATTAATTATAAAGAACAATAACAACAATCATGTCAAGGTTAAATCAAACTATCTATAAAATATCATGATTTATCATCAAAACATAACATAAACCAAATGTAAATCACAACACCCCTTCAATATCTTTCCATTATTAATTTCTGGATTATTAAATCCATTAAATTTAATTTCAATCATGTACCCATTGAAGAAAAATCATGTTAATTCTACATAAAAACATAAAAAGAAGGATACGTTTTTGAATCCCATACCTCGATATGAATCTTCAAGGAATCATTATATCGAAATATAAGAACAAGTAATAAATCACTACTAAATTTTATGGAACCACCTTAGAACCTATCCATAGTGATCCACCATAAAATCTTACTCAAAAATCAACAAAAACTATAGAAACCTCACTAAAAACAACTATGACAAAATGGGACAAGGAACAAGACGATAATAGGATAATAGATGGACTTGAATCAAGAGGATATTATCTTAATGAACCAAGAGATTTAAACCCTCAAGAGAAATTATGGGGGAACACTAATAGGGAATGTGGTCAACAAGGGTTTAAAGAGAGAAAATACAAAAGGTAAATTAAGGGATCCCAAACACCCTATTTATTATAAAATTCTAATAGGCCTCCACTACAGTGTGGTAAATTCAACCATGTTCATGGTCTCCCTGGTCAAAATGACATCTGCATTTTAAGAAATTTTAAATATCCATATCCACTCATAACTCATGCCTATTTAAAATTACAATAAATAGGTTTAATCAAACACCATAAAATGAAATATGGCATGGAGGATGTTATTTCAATCCCAAAACAACCACCATGGATTCCCACTATATATTTGGGGAAATTAACATATTGTTTCAACTCGACAAGATTAAGACCGTGGTGTGGTGATCCCACGGTGTGGTGAGACCATACTCATCATTTACACTTATCCTCACTCATCTTGGCATATCCTCAACATTCCAATACACCCATCAACCTTGGAATTTTTTTTTTCCCTATTTAAAAAAAAGGAAACTCTCCAAGTTCATTTCCCATCAAAATGAATTTCCCTCGATTATGGTGTTCCACACACCGAAAGACGAAAATCCACTAGAATCTCCACAACACAATGCCCTGCACTAGGGAAATTATCCAAACACCACTCTATTTACTATTAGTTTTTCACTTGTTATGTTTACTAAACACTTCAATAGATATCTCCCATAGTTATAGCATAAAAATAAGCCTCACCACAATCACCACCATGACTTTCACCAAGGCATGGTGAACCCTCAAAAATCCAAAAGACTCTACTCCCCATATCCATAACACCTTCAAACTCCCTACCAACACCTACAAAGCTCTAGAAACATGATGGGAAGAAATTTAAAAACATGATCTTTTACCTTTAAACTCATTTTTTTATTTTTTAGATAATCCCTCTTTTTAACTAGGTTGAGAGGGAACCCTTACACTACCTGAAAGCTCTATAGTACGTGGACCAAATTCTTCAAAGTACATGCTCAAAAGCCTAAAGGCTTAAAAGTACATGCCTGAAGGCCCAAAGGAATAAGGACCTAATCTAAAATAATCCCTCCCATCATTCAATCATCTAGTATCACAATTCTCTTACATTGCATCTATATCCTTTCATCTCTACTTCCAACTGAAACATTGGATTCTCTCCGAAATCCACTCATTAGTGCCAGTGACTAATTACACAGACGATCATACTACCTCTTTATTCTCCATTAACCACTATCGAACCTTTGTATCCACCACTTAAAGCTAATATAGACAGCCTAAGATCCCTCAAATGATTTTTTAGAGGCCCTATAGCCTGAAGGCCAATGATGGACCTTGCATTATTAATCATCATTAATAAGTATTATGTTATTATTTTATTAAATACATTATTAAATATTAGTAATTGAATTTTTATTAGTAATAATTAATAATATTATTATTATTAAAAGGAATTATTATTATAAATCACTATAATAAATATTATTAATATCATTATTATTTTTTATTAATAATTATTACATTATAAATAAATAAATTGAATTATTTATTAATAACATTATTAATTTTTTTTAATTATATTATTAATTATGTACTCATTATTAATTATTATTATTATCATTCTCATTCTCATTATTTTTAATTAATATTGTAATTATTATCATTTATGATGATTAATATTATCAAATTAAATAATAATAATTATTAATTTCATTGTTAATAATTATGATTCATTATTAATTAATTAATAATTTCATCATTAATTAATTTAAATTACTAATTATTGAATTGTATATTAATTATATTATTATTTATTATATTTTCCAATATTAATAAATAATTATTAATAATAATGTAATTATTAATAATTATATTATTATCATTATTATTTTTGAACAGAAATTCCAAGCCAACCCATTATAATTCATCCCTTACCAATATAGTCTTTACCCCCCCCCCCCTAAAGTGGGCACCCAAACGCTCGGTCTTAGATGAATCATGTGAAGCGGAACTGGGTAAAGCTATCCCCCTTACTTTACCTAAAATTTTCAATGACTTAAATCATATGGATGTGTAATTTTGATGTCAAGGTGAAATATATGGGAAACAAACCCCTATACATAAGGACTAAGCATCCAACCTTAGACAATAGACGCCAATAAAGGGAATAAATTACATTATTATTATTAATTAATTAATAAAGTAATTATTATTAATTAAAAAATTAATTATTACTAATGATAATTTTATTTATCATAAATAAAATTAATAATTATCATTAATTAATATTTATTATAGTAACCCATAATTTTTCATTTGAACCTTCAAAATATTTTATATAATATTTTCTGAGTTGGACACTAAGTTGTTTTTGAGAAATTTACAATGTAGTGGCCCAAATATGTTATATTAAAAAATATATATTAATTTTTAGTTTTCACATAAATAACCATAAATAATCACTCATATCTTCTTAATGGTACCTATGATGGGGAAATTTTCATCATGGTTTAACATAGAGTACGGGGTTTTCCTTAGGGTGATGTAATTTCAGTTCATATTTTGGGCCTTGGGTTGGGCCCGTCATGGGTGTTTTGTTAAAATAATAAATTAAGTAAATTTCATGAAACCTAATTCCCCCAATTCAATCACCTTTCACTCTCTTAAATAGTGTTAACCACTTTTTCATAAACCTTAATTGAGAGATATGGATTAGAGGAACTCAAGATTCAGGTATTTAATTTATGTAATCCATGAAAAACATAGTGAGAACATGGAAAAAATCAAACATTGATCAAAATTTGAGGTTGGAATAATTATTTTTATTTTTTTCTTTGTTCTTGATGAATTTAATTCTTGAATTATTAGTTTTTTAATTATTACCCATGATTACAAATCCTTATGCAATTATGTTTCTTTGTTTGTTCCCTAAAACTACATTTTTCTTATCATATTCATCATTAGTGGATTCTCTCACAATGAATGGTGGACTAACCATCACATAGACCACGAAAACTTTATTCTTAATTGTTCTTCTCTCCTTTTATCTTCACATGATCACCATTAGCCTTCTCCATGGCTGATGGTTCAATAAATATAACCCAGTAAGATGGTTAGGTTATAAACAAACTCATAGAGAATTTTTTTGGATGCCACAACATGAAAAGGGGTCAAGAGGTGATATTGGTATATTATAGTATATTTAATGGATGATGATTTATTTCTAGGTGTGTTTCCTATGATTTCTATAATGTATTGGAAATATAGGGAATCAGAGGCTGGGTTCAAGTGATTTTATAATAAAGGGTGGTCGACGAGGCTTTAAAGGTGGGAAGTGATGACCCCATAAGGTGAAGCAGTGGTGAAATAGGTAAATGGTAATAATTTATGTGAAATCATAGGAAATAATGGTAGTGGTGGCACGATTTCTTGGTGGTTAGGGTTTTTTGAGCTAAAGATACAATCACACAACAAGTGATTTCTAAATTAGACATTGTGTATCATGATACAATGGAATCTAGGGTATTATAATAGTATTAAATATCACATGGGGTTTTCCCTTGACCATAATCCATGTTAGACTAGGATATGTGGCTTATAATATACTAGATTACATTATTAGTTAGCAAGTTGGGAACACATGTTGTGTGTGCCGATGGGAACACCAAGTATTATAGTCACATAACCTAAGATAGAAGAAATACACACCATATGAGGTAAATAATTCATATCGACCCCCATATAATAGGATTATATAATTACACAACTCATCGACAGCATGGGTCTCACATACTATGTCCCCTTGAGTACACATCATGTATTTTTCACCCTTCAAATTTTTTCACAAATTACTTCCTCAGACTCAGGTTTAGGAATGGTAATAGTAAATTATAATAATTTTTTCACATAAATCAGTATGGTATATTCCTCATCATCCTACATGATTCAATTTAGGTCCTTTGGTTTCCTTAACTCAGTGTGCCCACTGACTCGGTTCACCTAATATTAATGAAGAATACACTAGGTTGGGTACTCCCTTAGTAGCATGATAATGACATTGTGTGGGTCCCCAGAATTCTTCAAAGAGTTCAGTACTCCCCCACATAATCATGGAATGGTCCTCCAAATTTTTTCATGGGTTCAGTGTTACCTTAGTTCTGATAAGGTGTGGTTCCCCCAAACAATTAAAATAGTTGGGTACTCCCGAATTTGACATGATTTACTCAATGATTTGTAAGTCCCCCAACTAGATCAATATTCCCTCATTCATCACTCTTATACCTTGTGAGTCATGGGTACCCCACTATTATTTTTGAAAGGTGATGTGGGTTTATAAAATATAGGTAGTTTTATTTATAAGGTTTTTCATGGTGACTGATCCTGATGTAGTAAAATTTTCAATAGAGAGACTATCAGGGATCTTCAATTCTCTATCCATAAAACATTTTTGGATTACTGCAAACCTTTTTTGTTATAATCTAACTAGTATTCCTATATTTCCTATATGGTTTTTGGGTACACCTACTAGGTATGTTTATACTCACACCAACATGAGAATTCATCCATGAATTTCACTTCTTATTCATATAGAGATAAATTTTATAGAGATCTTGGTGGATGTTGATTTGGAGGAGTATGATATTTATGTGCTCAAAGGTGATGGTTGCAAGACTGTGCTCATGTCGGAGATTACACATAAAGGATTCTCCTTCTTTTCTAGTTGTTCTAGGTTGTATTACTTTTTGGATATTGGTTTTATGTTTTTACCCTTGGAATTATGGTATTTATTTTATCCCCCAATGTGGATGATTAATGTATTTCGCATGAATTTATATATTATTGTTGATTTTTTCAGCTTTCTTGCATTATTATTATATCATGTTTAGAGACATGTGGATCTGTATCGGTACATTTTGTTAAGGCCTCACATATTTTGTGATATACCTAATCAGTGATAGTCACCAGATTATAACTTTTTAGATGTGGGTTTTGGGTGGTATAATCAGCTTAATTCTAGCCCTTGTGTGGTCCAACAGTTCAATTTATTTCAGAGTGGTATCAGAATAGGTCTATCTTTGAGATGGAATTAGAGTTAGGTGACTTTTGAGATTTGATAAGTTAACACAATGGTGTTAAATAATCATGGGATTTGTTTTCAAACCAAGGAACCCAATGTTGGTGTGAAGGTTGACATACCTATTCATCAATACATTGGTAAATCCTTTGTCAACATGGAAACTCTACGAGATGGGTTACTAGGAAATAACATGATGGAATCTTGTCAGAGTTTTTCATTGTTCCATGTATCCTTTTTGATTCATCTCCCCAGATATGATTTAATGATCATTGGTTTATCTTTTTAAATTTAGGATGACACCACACCAAAATCTAACTAGGACCCGTAAAAAAAATTGTGATGCACCCATTCATTAATAAGAGTCTTCTATCAGAGATCAGATGAATGACGAGGATTCTATATTAGGACTAGATCCTGAGATGTCCTTACCAGGTGAGTAAATATTATATCATCTTCTTATTGTGTATTTATTAGACCCCCACACATAGTATAGTTGAATGGTCCTCTACATAATGAGTAGTGGATGATTCCAGTAGATAGGATGTAGATTCATATAGGTTAAGTGTGCTTCATGAGTTCCTAAAATAAAAAACACCCATGTTTTGATGTGTGCCTATAACTTGGGTGGTGAAGGACTATATTAAGGCACTGTCTTAGGTTTTATACTTGGTCCAGAAACCTATTAATCAGATGTTTTTGCAATCATATAACCTTTTTAATAGTGCAATGAGTGATTGGTAGATCATATTCATCCAAAAACATGATGAGGTGGTTATTTCAGAGTTAATGTTTTAGCACCTATTTCATAAGGAGTATTAGGATTCAATATCATAGGAGTTGATGTTGTTATAATGAAAAGGGGTTAAATCAGTCTTACCCATTTTATAATTTCTTTTGGAAATTAAATTCTATGGCCTACTAATTCAAGATCCCCTCATTTCTAAAATACCACTCACACCCATATGTAATATAAATAAATAAGAATAAAAAATCATATAGGATCTTTATAAGGTTCACCCCAAATTCAGTTGAATATGTCCGGTTTTATTCAATTCAAGTCTTACACACGTTTTTTTAACTAATATCATAAACTTATTTCAAGAAAGAAGGTACAATCCATTACCCAATAGTTTTTCATAGAACTTATGTATCCTAATAATTCTTTATATTATATCCCTCTATTTTACATAATTATTTTTACCCAGAATGAAAATATCACCAATAAACTTATGGATTCTTCAGCATAAATATAAATATATTCTATTTAAGACATTGATGTATTTGGTATGAACTTAGGATTCCAACTCATCAATAACATCAACATTCATAACATACAGAAGTAGCCTCAAATCATTGTTCTCTCCAAAACTCAATAATTATTCTCTATTTTCATCAGCCTCACTCACTTTCTCTTCATTAATCAATATTCTTCAATAAATATATAGAAACATCATGTGAATATTTCCAAAATTTGAACATGCAAACTCCCTTGAAAAATGTGGAACCACGATTGTTATATTTTAAACTAGTTAAATATTCATTATAATAGAATCATTTAGCTTTAATCATTGTAATAAAAAAATATTATTATTCAAACCTCCACCGATATCAATCAGGGATCTTCCCATATCTCCATGATCTTATAATTTAATTCTTTATAGACCTTGTATTCTTTATTTTCTTTAAATTTTTATAAAAATAACATCCAACATATTTTTCTTGTCCGTATGTGCATATATAGAAATAATATTATGGTTCAATGATCCTCCAAGTGGAAAAAATTCTTCTTAATATCCTAGAATAATTATTAGTTTGAATAATTACATAATTCACCAGGAATCAGGATATATATTCAATGAATAATATCACAAAATAACCTAATTTAATATTACATATCACTTAGGAAAACCTATTTAATCATATATGACCTTTAAACAAATGTTATATACCAGTATAAACCATAGGTTATTCTTATGAATACTTCAATTTAATCATACATGTGTAGTGGATTTTCATATTTAATCTTATATACTATGAGATTACTCTTATGCATGCTCCAAATTACTATTACGTATCATAGTGAAATTCATATTTAATTATATATATATATATATATTCTAGCACTTTTCCAAATTTCTATAAAGGAACATACATACCATATATGTGAAGTTAGATATCATTTATAAATATAAACTTTTCCTTATCCATGAGTAGGTTATTCATATGTATCAAATTATTTATTAAACTCTCAAAATCATTCAATTTCAATGTTTTCAAAACTTATCTCCAGCCTACTAAAATTAATTATCAACATTTTTAACTAGTTCAAATTATCAAAAAAACATTCCAATTCAATTTCCAATGATCCTCACAGACTACTGAAAAAAAATAAAAAAAAGCGTCCAATAATTCCATGGGTTTTTAAATCTATCCCTTTAGACTTATTATAAACTCCAATAACTGACCAATTTACATCAGATCACTAAATTTTTATAAGATAAATATCCTGAAACAACACTCCTAAATAAATATCTTTTTATATAATTTTATCTCTCGTGGAAATAAATCTTTGGATTATAAATTTTATTTATCCCACTTAGTCAACTAAATAAATCCCTCTTTATAAAAAAATCTACATTGGATTCCTAAAACTTTTCATAAGAATTTTATATTTTATCACACTATAAAAATAGAATCAAAATAATTATAGAGGATAACTAATATTCTTTTAAGTGAGATATAAAATAGGGTTATGAATTTTGAGCCATAATTCTTCAAATCTATCCCTTTGTGTGTCCTTAATGAATATATCAACAATCTGATCAGTATATAAATGTATTTCATCCTTAAATATTCATTAGTAAACTTATCCTTAATAAAATGATATTCTATACTAATATATTTGGATATATAGTGATTTATTGGATAATTAAATAAATAAATTTTGGTACAATTATCATAAGAAATTCTCAATGGATTTTAAATCATCATCATTAAGCCTTACATTGTTCTTTTAACCAAATAATTTTTGGGCATTCATGTCTATCATCTATATACCCAGCATCTGTATTGATCAAAGTTTCTAATTTTTTCTTATTCGAATAAAATCTCATAAAAATTTACCCCAAAAAATAATGTACATCCTTATTTTGACTTTATATCATTACAATATTAAACCCATTCAGTATTAATGTACCCAAAGAAAATCAAATATTCACCTCTTCTATTTAGTTGACCATAACTCAAAGTTTATTTGATGTATCTGAGTATTCTCTTAGAAGCATTATTGTGTGACTATTTTCGATAATTTTTTTCTCTTTGACATAATTTCACTCCACAAATAATATATGGTTAAGAAGTAAAAAAATCCACAAATTGCTAACAAAACTTTTATAATCCTTATGATTCACACTTTCCTTTTCATTATCTTTGCTATGATTCAGACCAACAATCATGGGCACAAACTCCTTGCTAGACTCTTCCATACCAAAATTCATCACCTATTCCTTGTAATATTTTCCTTAAGATAAGAAATTATATTTCTCTTATCATACAACCAATAATCTTAGAATTAATCTCATCTCTCCAATAATTATCATTTCAAAATTTATATTCATTTGTTTTGAAAATTCCACACAAATACACTCCATATCACTAGTAAAAATTATATCATCTATATAAACATTGACAATGAGAGCACCTATTCTCATATCCTTAACATAAATATTATTTTTAACCTTTTATTTATAAAATTGCAAATTTTATTAAAAGAAATCTAGTATGAAATACCATGAAATGGGGAATGTTTCAACCCATACAAAGATTTCTTCAACTTGTATATCATTGAGTTATCACTATAAAGGATAAGTCCTTAATTTTTCTCAATAAATAAATGTAACAAATTTTATTTTTTCACGTATAGCTTTGAAATATATATAGTAATATTTTCATAGACATCCATGGAGATGATGCATGATTCCAAGACCCGATGAGCCCAGAATTGATATTTTAATGATGTTAAATATATAAATATCATGTGCACAATGTTTTCATGGAATGTGGAATAACTCTAGAATTTAGGATAGGAATAAAAATCTAAGGCTAAATTTCGGTTTAAAATGTGGGTTTTACACTTGTTGAGACGTAATATTTTTCAGTGTCGGGAGTTTTTGTAAAGTGTTGTCATGGGTAAAAATAATGAAAATAATTAATTAATTAAATTTATTTATTTATTTTGTTATTGTTGATGTTTTGAAAAAACCCTCCCATAATTAAATCTCATTATATCCAATTTTTACTATTAGTTTCATTACCCTGTTAATTGAGAGGTGAGATTGGATGAGATCATTAGCGGATGACAACATATCAGAGGATCAGACTGATACTACAGGGATCATCTTCACCAACATAGTTCATGGATTTCACAGATGACTATGATGAAGGATCATTATTTGTCTATGAATAATCCAAACTTAAGGTAGGGAATATTATTTATGTGGATTCATGTCATTTTTTATCATGTGTCAAATCCAAATCAATTCCATTAACAAAAATTGATTCACGCATCGATGGATGATTTATGGTTGATTTATTCGATTATTTTTAGGTTAATTAATTCATCATTCTATTGGAAAAAAATTCAGTCCAACGCAAACATGGTCAAGGTTCGTTCCTCTCATATGTTTTTTTATATCTCCTCTGTTTCTTGAAAAGTTCATCATGAGAAATTTGTTAGGCTCTTGGTTCGATGAATACACAATATTTAAATATTAAATGACTATTCTTTGATGAAATAGATCAATACCATGGGTGTGGTTCAAAATAATGGGTGTAACTGAGATGTGATGGTGGAGGTGGGTGATCTAAGAAGGAAAGAGACTAGATCAGAGTTTCTTATTCTTCTCAGTTTTACAAAAGTGGCGATGGTGGTTGTTTTCTAAATATATAAAAGGCTATAATCTAATGAGTGGTGGTAGAGAGGCCAGTCAACATAAGATATGGGATCCTGGGGAATGATTGATGGCATCGCTAACAGAATCGGGAGATGTGGATAAAAACAATGAGATTCCATAAAATCCCACATTACATGGAATGTAATCTATAAATACATGTTGTATGGGACCCCATTGTTGCTGCACTAGTGTTTACAAAAAAAAATATCACACGTAGTGTAACACATGTCACATAGTGTGTGACCTGATTTCGGAATTCTAGCATGTAATTCAAGTGTACATGGTCCCAGACACGATCAGACACATTAGTATGGGTAGATTTCACGAGAACAGAGTAGTACTCATACACATACAGGTATAAAAAATGAGTAATTGTACACAGGAATGGCATAGGAATAGGTTCATGCACATGGATCGGTCTGGGGTTAGATTTTCATGTCTTGTACCCTCTATTCACATCATGTACTATCTCTGAGATAGATTGGAAACCTTTGTTTCCTCATTATAGACTAGTTTTATTTGATTATAATTCATTTGACTATCCCAATGAGGGTATTATGTTCCATTATGTCCTCAATATAGGATTGTGATCACCTATACGGGTTTTGTTTCGGATAATGTTCATGATATCCCTTCGTGATTCCTGGGATAGGATCCTCTATCATATCCTTTCTAGGTGGGGTGTATGGTATTTAAAATACCGCCCTTCATAGGGTTTCAATACCCTATCTAGAAGATTTATCTAGTAGGTTTGGATTCATACCCTAGAATTCCTCAGTGTCATCCCCAATCTGAACAATGTGATCGTCAGAGATTTAGTGATAATTTTCAAAGCAGGTCAAAATGAGAATGACCTATCATATTATTTTTTTCAGTGGAAGCATAGCTCATGGATTAAGTGATACTATAATGATCATTACCTAGAATCCTTTAGAAATATCCTATGGCTAGAAGAATTGTTTGAGACCCATTGAGACTGGGTGCCTTTTATGAGTATATCTAAGTGTTTTATCATTGTTATGTATCTTATCTTTTTGAGATAATTGTGTATTGATAAACGGACTAATATTTATTCTTTATTCTTAGTGATTTTGGGGTGTCTCAGTGGGTATTTTTATACACACCCCTTATTTAGAATTTATTGTAAATTATCGTATTTTACTATTTATCAAAAATTCAAGTATTTCAGAAAAATCCCAAAAAATCATCCTACCCATTTTTTGACTTGTAGAATCCAAAAATGAAGTCCATTTTTCAAAATTAATTTTCTAAATATGATTATTTAAATATTTAATTAAAATAATAATTTATTATCAAAACCAGTTTTAAAACATTTATTAACTTATTCTAAAATATAGGTATATCATACTTCCAACTTGAATATTATGTTTATACTACCATAAGTGAGGACACTATTCATTAGGGTATATCACTATTCATAAGGGTATGTTACTATTAATTAGGGTATGTTACTATTCATTAGGGTGGGTTACTATTCACCAAAAATTAAGTTTTAATTATCAGACTCCAAATAACTTACTGATTACAACCGTGTATGCCAGATTTTCGAAATTACAAACATAGAAGTGTCAAACTTATGTTTAAAGGTCACATAGCACTTAGTAATTAATTATTTTGTGTTTTCATGTGATTTTATGACATACTTATGGGAAGAGAATTTCCATTGAACAACATTGGGTCATTACATTCTTCCCCCCTTATGAAATTTCGCCCTCGAAATTTCGTTTTATATTCTATGCCAAAAACAGGTGTGGGTACTTTTCCTTCATTTCCCACTCCAATTCCCACGTTTCCTCTTCGTACTTATGGTTTCTCCATAGTACCTTTACTAGATGAGTAGTCTTGTTGTGTAGAACTTTGTCTCTACGATCCAAGATCTTCACTAGCTACTCCTCATAAGAGAGATAATCCTCCAACTGTACCACCTCTGAAGAGAGTAAATGTGATGGGTATGGTATGTACTTCTTTAAGAGGGATACATGAAAGACATCATGTACTTTCGACATGGTAGGTGGAAGTGCCTATCGAATGGCCACAGCTCTGACTCGATCAAGGATATCAAAGGAGCCGATGTACCTGGGACTTAAAGTCCCTTTCTTCCCAAACATCATGAACTTCTTCCAGGGAGATATGCATAGAAATACCATGTCTCCAAGTTTGAACTCAAGGTATCATCGACGGTTATCTTCATAACTCTTCTGTCGACTTTGGGATGCCTTGATATGCTGCTGAATAGTTTTCACCTTTTCCACCATTTCTTCGACCATTTCAGGTCCTAGAAGCTTACGATCACCGACTTCATCCCAACACACCAGTGTTCTGCACCTTTTCACATAAAAGGATTTATATGGTTCCATTCAGATGCTCGAGTGGAAACTATTGTTGTAGGAGAATTCAACCAGTGGAAGATATTGGTCCCATCCTCCATTGAATTCTCAACATGTCTTCCAGTGTCTGAATAGTTCACTCATATTGGCCATCAATTTGAGGATGATAGGACATACTGAAGTTCAGTTTAGTGCTTAGAGCATGTTGGAGACATTTCCAGAACTTCGAGGTGAACCTCGGATCACGATCAGATAAAATATATAGTGGTAATCCATGCAGCCTTACCACTTCTTTAATGTAAATCCGTGGAAGTTGATCCAACGATAAGTCCTCTCGAACCACGATAAAGTGATCTATCTTCGTAAGACGATCCACAACGACCCATATAGCATTTGTTTCTCTAGATGTCTTTGGAAGTCCAGTGAAAATGTCCATGGTAATGTTATCCCACTTCTATGATGGTATGGGTAGTGGTTTCATCATCCCCTTAGACTTTTGTTTCTCAGCCTTCACTTGCTGAGATATGATTCACTTTGATTTATATTCAGCAATCTCCCCTTTCATATTGTCCCACCAAAAGTTTTCTCGGATATATTGATACATATTTATGCTCCCTGGGTGGATAGAGAAGGTCGAGATATGTGCATCATTCAATATCTCCTTATTTATCTCTAGATTGGATGGTACACATAATCATATCCCAAATCTTACAACTCCTTCCTCATCAATTTTTAAATTGTAGGATTTCCCATTTTAAATAGCTTCCACCCTTATCTGAATTTCCACATCCTTTATTTGAGCGTCCTTTATTTTCTCCAAGAGGGATGGTTGAGAAATAATTTGAGAAAGGATTGATGATGTTCCTCCCTTAATGATTCTCATGCCTATAATTTGTAAATATAAGAAGATCAGATCCTTTTCAATTCACATCATTGATAAAGATGTAGGGTCCTTTCTACTTACATCATTTTCCACCTTGTTTTCCTTATTGGGATGGTATTGGATTGAGCAGTCATAATCCTTGATGAGCTCTATCAATCTTTGTTGGTGCATATTAAGCTCTTTCTATGTGAATATATATATGAGACTTTTCTGGTCAGCATATATCTCACATTTTATCCCATAAAGATAATGCCGCCAAATTTTCAACACAAAGATCACAGCCGCCAACTCCAGATCATGGGTAGGATAGTTCTGCTCATGGATTTTCCGCTACCTTGAGGTATAGTCTATCACCTTATCATTTCTCAATATCACACATCCTAATAATTTCTTATAAGCAACACTATACAGCACAAATATTTCTCCACTTTAAGAGAGTGTGAGTACTGGTGCAGTGATAAGCCTCTTTTTCCACTCCTTGAAACAGTCTTCACATTCTTGTGTCCATAAAAATTTTACTCCCTTTTGTGTCAGATTTGTCATTGGGTTTGAAAATCGTGAAAAGTTATTCATGAATCATCAATAATACCCAGATAGACCCAAAAAGTTATGGATCTCCATTACAGAAGTTGGTCTCAACCACTCTTCAATTGCCTTCATCTTGGAAGGGTCCACAGATATCCCTTTCCTGGTGATAAAATTCCCTAAGAATGATACTTCCTCCATCCAAAACTCACATTTACTATACATTTCATACAACTTCTCCCTTGGTAAATTCTTTAACACAGTTTTCAAATTCTCCTCATGTTCCTCCTTGCTCTTGGAGTATATCAGAATATCATCAATAAAGACCACCACAAATTTTTTAAGGTAATATCAAGACTCTATTTATTAAATCCATGAAAATTTCTGGAGTATTAGTGAGTCTTAAGGGCTTCAATATGAACTCATAGTGTTCATACCATGTTCAAAAGGAAGTCTTGGGAATATCTTCCTTCCTCACCATTAGTTGGTGATATCCCGACCGAAGGTCCCCCTTAGAGAAATAATTGGCCCCATGAAACTGATCGAACAAGTCATATATCTGTGGGAGGGGATACTTGTTCTTTATCATGATTTTATTGAGCTCATGATAATCAATGCAGATGCACATTGATTCATCCTTTTCTTGACGAAGAGGACTGGTGCACCCAACAGTGAAGCACTCGGGCCTATAAAACCCTTCTCCATATTCTCCCGTAACTGCTTCTTCAGCTCTTCTAGCTCTACGGTGGCCATTCTGTAAGGTTTCTTTGATATTGGAAAAGATCCAGGGATAAGTTCAATTGAGAAGTCAACCTCTCAGTCTGGAGGAAGACCAGGAAACTCTTTAGGTAATACATCAGTGTAATCCCTCACGATGAACATGTCTTCAATCATGATTCTATCATTTATCCCAATCATTTGAGCTAGACATGATTTCTCACAAGGAAGCATTATCCAAACATGAGGCGAAGATTCTAAAGGAGACTCATCTTCCTCCTTACACTTGTAAAGAATCAAAGGATGCTTCGGGATGTGAAAAGTGATATCCATTTCCTGAAAATTGATGTTGGTCTTGTACAAAGACAGCCAATACATGCCCAAGATAGCATTGAACTCCACTAAAGGAAGTATAACAAGATTTTCTAGGAGGTTAGGTCCACAAATGTTAACCGGGGAGGAGTTATAAACCATGGACACAATAACTTCCCCATTCGCTGTTATCATAGATAACTTTTCCTCCAAATTTTGAGGTGGTTCTTGAATAGTTCTAATAAACTTTCAAGATATGAAAGAATGCGTAGAACTAGAATCAAAAAGTCCATTCTCTATTCTTGAATGAATAACAAGCGTACTTATCACCACATCATTTTCCAGCTCCACCTTAGTAGTAGTGATAGCATAATTCCATCCTTGTTACCTTGGAGGTTTTTGTTGATTGCCTCCAACAACCCTCGACTTAGGGAAATTGTTCTCCTAATGCCCAAGCTCCTTGCAGTTGTAACATTGCATCGTCGGCTGAGTGTTGATCTGAACCTTCCTTTCTTCTTCAACATTAATAGATTTTTTCATATCCCTTCAGCAGTTCTTGGCTAGATGACCAAACTTTCTTCATTTGAATCAGTTCTTGGTTCCCTTGAGATAGTCACAAAGATGCTTCTTCCCACAATTTTTTCAAAGGGGAAAGTGAGTCTTCTTTCCATCATGGGATTTGTTTGAGGAACCACCCATGATGTTCTCCATTTTCCACTCCTGTCACTAGGCCCACGAGACCATTGACAGTCTCCCATCTCCATTTCAACCTTGAGGGAACAACGGATAATCTTCTCATAATTGTCAAAGTCTCTAATCGCAAACAATTTTCATAGACTCAGCTTTAGTCCACTAAAGAAGCGATCCACCTTGCTTTAGGTGTTCATGAAAAGTCCATAGGCGTACCTTGAAAGCCTTGTAACGTTCGCATCATATACCCTGATGGACTCATTTTCCTTTTGATTGAGTCTGAGGAACTCTCTTTCCATATTGAGATGGAGGGTTTGAGGAAAATATTTGTTGAAAAATATATTCTTGAATTCCTCCCAATCTATGGAATCAATTTCCTATTGGGACTTTGTATTCTTGATTAGTGTGTACCACTGTTCAGCTTCCCCATCAAAATGATAGACCACCAGTACAACTTTCTCTTCTTCCGAGCACTGGAAGACAGAGAAAATCATTTCAATGGAGTTAATCCATTATTCTGCAAGGAGGGGATCAGAAGACCCGCTAAACATGGGAGGCCTTTGACGCCTGAAGGATTATACGGAAACTTGTTATTTACTTGGAGGAGGAAGATGTTCCACCTGATTCAAGACATTATTCATAACTCGAGCCAGCTGAGCAAGTACTTCCATGAAGTTTTGAGCACCCTCTTCCATTACATCAGGCATATCATTAGGGAAATCATCACATTGCCTATCACATTGGTTGTTGGAACATGTTCTTCTATTTCCCACCATTAACTAAGAAAAAGAACGTATAATTAGAGGTCTTGAATAATTATCTATTGAGAATAAAAAGGAAACTTTGAACATAAAAGTATAAACTTATAAAGAAGAAGTATATCCTAACTTGTGATTCCCTAGGTTTATATCGAGGTTATCATCGATCTATTTCTTAACTTATATTCTTATGGGATTATTTTTGTCCCTTAATAAAGGTTTATACTAAGCTCCTAAATTTACCGAAGCATATCCCCCAGGAGTGTCGTAACCAAGAGTGTAGAAAGGCCCGTTATCGTGCACCAGTTCCCATTAGAGTCTAGCTCAAAGCGGTGTTTTTGGGTTTTATCCCTAGATATATCTGTGCTAGAGCCACCTCTACCTACTCGTATCCAGACAGGAATATATTTTCTTGATGAACCACTTACTCAATACTCACCAAAATTATAGAATGTTTTCTTAAACTTAGTCTCATCCTTAAGGTTCTCACTAAGGTTCTCTATTACTAATCTCCAAAAATAACTAAACATCCCTCTGATACCAACTATAGTGACCCGAGCCTTTTACATATAACATTTCATGATTTTAAGTAAAATTAATCATCAGAGTACAAGACAAGGATTGTTAAGTCTAGTGTCTTGGAAGACTAGGTACATATAACATAAAACATGGGGCTAAAAAAACTTCTTTATTTAATCTCCATAAAGAGCTCCTAGCTTCCTTTGATCCCTTACATCTGCATAGGGTACCCTGGGGAACACATGAACAAATAGATGAGCTAAAAAGCCTAGTAAGGGAATGAACATAAGGATACATCTCAAGCACATGAGTTATGAGGCATGACATAATGATATCCAAAGAATGAAACTTATAATATAATTTAATATAAGCATGGGATCATATAAACATGGAATCATATAAATTTGGCAGAGTCATAAAACATTTATTTAGTACGGGTCAGGGCTAACCGCCAATCCCGTTTCACATCGCATCTCATGAGACTCAACTTTACCCAATGCATTGGAGCACTATATGGGCACACCCATCTAAACATTTTCATGAATATGCTTGCCACATAAATATTCTTACCACATAAATATTCTTTCCACGTGAGTAATCATACATAATCAATTTTTCATAAACATAAGGTTACCCATGGGGATAATTGGGTACCATAATCCTGACATAGATCATAACCAATGAGTGTATCATGAAAGTGTCCTTGAAAGAAAGGTATTAGAACATACATGGACGTTTATAAGGTAATATAGGAATATAACATGGTAGGTGGTAACAAATATAAGTGACGTCACATAAGAAGTTTATTTGAGAGACATTGGCATTAAAACATTTTTGTGCGGTTTTAAGGAAAATACTATAGAGATTTTAAAATAGTAAAGAAGACATTATTTTATATAAAACCAGAATTTAACCAATAATGATTTCATAATAAAAATACTGAATTTACAAAGACAATGCTATCTTAAAACTAAAGATATAGTGCACTTGAAATTGGGTAATAGTTCGGAAAGTTCCTTTAAAACGAGTGTGCTTATTGGGAAGTATCGAGAAGAGATTCACTTAAAAGCATGTGTATCCCCAAAAGATAATGAGATATGGATCTTGGAACATGATTATGGATCATATAAACAGAATTTATAAGTTTTAAATAAAATAAAACTACATTTTGGAAAAAGAAAGATAGAGTAACCCAAAGGAATAAAGGAAGTTCGGGTAGAATTCATTACGGTGTATCGGCAAGGTATCGGGTGTAACTAAGAGAGATTGATGGGAGAGTTAAGGGGTTTCTCATCACTTATAAAACATTAGGGCAGTATGGGGAGGTGATAAAACATACCCCATAAATTTTTATTACAAAAAAGGCATAGCATAGAGAACAATATGGATTAAGAGTGAAAAGGAGAGGATCCCTTACCTTAAATCTGTTGGTGTTCTCCAATTGTTATTGAAGACCTGAATAAAAATATTAGGATTATTAATTAATAATTCCTAAACCTCTTATATATTTAATTGATTTATTATAACCATTTTTAGTTCATTGAAATCCTTTTTGATTAGTTACAAGGTTCAATTTCATTGTTCGGGCTCGTTTGTTTACTTGGCTTTAAAAGAGCGGTTCACATATATTCATGTTTGGAATATATGCAAGATGAAAGTGGTTGTACAGAATTGAAGTAATATTATTTAGTTCACATCCAGGATATTACATGTTTTTAATTTTAATTTGGTTACTTATATTTAATTCGAATTATTATATATATAACCTTAGTGATAACCGTTTTTGATAATCGGTGGATTTGATTACAAAGAACATGTTTTGCTTTATAACTTAATACCATTTGTACAAAAGGATTACAGAACCAAAAATAGGATATATTAAATATATAATAATCTATTTCAATCATAACAAAAATGGTTTCATGACCAGAATTAAAGATAATAATATAAATTGATAAACTGTTGTCATTGAATGTGCTAAATTAGCACATCTCAAACGGTGCTTTCATTTCTTTCAAATAAAAGGGCGGGGAAAGGAGAGAAGATAGTGAAATATACCATTAGCATGAAAAAATTATAGTAAATGTATGTTACTGGATTTATCATACTATTATGGTGGAGGGAGGTGAGGAAAGAAACAAAAAGAAAGAGAACTTAAAAGAAATGAAGGAATTGGAAAGAGGAATTTACCTCTTGAGACTTCCTCATTTGACAACCTCTTAAGGGGAGAGTTTTTGGTATTTTGAGGAGTCTGAGAGATTTGGACGTGGGGGAGGACCTTGGGGAGAGATTTGGGTAGAATAATGGCAAGGAACAAGGCTTGAGATAAGTGAAGAAAAGAGGGAGTGAATGGGGGGTTTTATAGTGGAGGAGAGGAGGGATTTCATAATATTATAATCATTAATTTATTATTTCTTCACAAGACAAGTAATAGTAAGTATTACATTACCAAGAATATTAATTTTATCATGTTATCCAGAACCAAGTGGTATTACATCAGCAGAACATCATCAATGACTCAATTAATCCCTTATTTAGCATTTATTGTAAATTATCGTATTTTACTATTTATCAAAAATTCAAGTATTTCAGAAAAATCCCAAAAATTCACCCTAACCATTTTTCAATATGTAGAATCCAAAAATGAAGTCCATTTTTCAAAAGTAATTTTTTAAATGTGATTATTTTAATATTTAATTAAAATAATAATTTATTATCAAAACCAGTTTTAAAACATTCATTAACTTATTCTAAAATATAGGTATATCATACTTCCAACTTGAATATTATTTTTATACTACCATATGTGAGGATACTATTCATTTGGGAATATTACTATTCATAAGGGTATGTTACTATTCATTATGGTAGGTTACTATTCACCAAAAATTATGATTTTCTTATCGGACTCCAAAAAACTTATTGATTACAACTGTGTATGTCAGATTTTCGAAATTCCAAACACAAAAGTGTCAAACTTATGTTTAAACGTCACTTAGCACTTATTAGTTATTTATGTTGTGTTTTCATGTGATTTTATGATATACTTATGATAAGGGAATTTCCATTGAAAAACATTTGGTTGTTACAATTTGGGCTTGTATTTAGCCCCCTTCAACACTTTTATTACTTTTTTTATACTCTATTGTGATTTATATATTCTGTTGGCATTTGTGATATCATTTTTTGTTATTTATCAGCATTTTATGGGATTGTAGAAGTGTGTTTGTGTGTGTGTGTGTGTGTGGGTACTTATTCTAATTCCTCCCAGGTGTGAGATATATCTACTTGGAACTGGTCTCTGTCCCCTGGCATATTGGAGGTCAGATTGGGGTAGTAGCACTCTGTTTGTTGTTGACCAGGAGGGCCCTGGTGGATTGGGTCGTGAAAAGGTTTTATCAGAGCACACTTATACCTTAGTATTGGAATATATAATTTTATCTCACTGTGAGGTTGGTTTGGGATTTATGGGAATAGTGTTTATGTGTTTTGAGTTCATATTTCAAGATAGGGACTCTAGTTTGGGTGTCACAGCTGACATATCCATTCACTGGGACATTGATAACCAGTTTATTGACTCAAAACATATAGGAAATAGTTTTAGAGAAAGATATTGGAACATTCATAATATAATAATGTGTTGTAGTTTCCATTTCCTTATTGATTCATCTCCCCATATATACTCATTGACTATTGTGTGTCTTATTTATTTTATGATTTCTCTATGAATAGATCCATCCAGGATTCTGCACTGTGATCGTGAGGATGATCTGCCAAGTGATGAGGCTTAAATATATGGGCATGTATAGGAGGTGGCACCTCTGGGTTATTTTCCAATTTATGACACCACCCATAGAGTAGAAGTTAGCATCTGAAGTACCAGATACGGATGTGAACAAGTTGAGGGAACTACATGAGTTTCATAGGCAGCATCCTCCCATGTTTCTAGGTGATCCAGACCCCCAGATATATGAGGACTAGATAGAGGAAGTCACCTGAAATTTCAGACTCATGAGGACACTTATAGATCATATGGTGGTAATTGGAGTAAGTATTCTTCAGGTCTCCATTACATGATGGTGAGTCTAGTGAATCAGACACACAGCAAGACATATTTCCCTAGTTATGACTTTGATTATCTCTTCATGGGGAGTTTTATTCATCCATGTTTTGATCAATACACATCCATGAGATTCTATAATTATAGCGGGGCAATATGACCAAATCAGAGTTTTTAGTGAGTTTTAACAAACTCTTACAACACTATCTGGATATATATTGAGATCCATTCTTTGGGAAATGGAAATTCATGCAGGTATTACCTAGAGATATCAGGGATTCAATGATATCCATTTTTATTCCAACCTATACTGGAGTTCTCGATTGAGATTTTTTAGTGGAGAGTTTCTTAAAAGATAAGACACTGATGGGGGGTGCGGGTAGTGGGAAAAAGGGTGTTGAAACCTTATTAGCAGGTAGCTGATGGAAGTCACAAGGATCTAAGCATGTCAAAAGCTTCAGGTGAAAATACCATTAAATGGGATAAATGATTCAAGGTTCTCAAGATGGCTTGAGTTATACAAGGGATAGGTGATGCTTCTCATGCATTGGTCAAGGACATCTTGCTCGAGATTGTCTGGCCCATCATACAATAGACCTATAGATGGTTGATGGACATCCTAGATAGAGGTAGTTGTGGGAGAAATAATTTATGTTGGTTAGAAAACATGGAATAGGTTTGGATAGAAAATAATGATGTGGAAAGTGGTTTGACTAATTTCCACCACCACCCCTAGGGGGTCCGTGCCTAGATCAGGGAGCTCATGGTTAGGGGAGAGGAAAGTTATAGGTTATGGAGGCCTATAACCCTGAGTCTCCCTGGATGGTTAGAGGTATGATATGTGTCTTATCTACTGTAGATTAAACTATGATAGATGGGTTCTATCCACTCTTTCCTTAACACTTCTATAGTTTGATTCCTAGAGATTCTGGTCAATTCCTTGACTCAACCCTTGCACTTGGAGACTCCTACAAGAGGTGACTCAGCAATCACACACTTCTTCTAATATAGTTATATAACTCTTAGAGATGGGAGCTTATCATGGAATATCTTTGTAGCTGTGATGATTTTATCTTAGGTACAGATTGGCTATCTATTGTTTATGCCCATATTGACTATTTAAGGAAGGTAAAGTGTTGTATTTGTGGAGACGGATTGAAATTTATATCTAAAAGTGAGAGGAAAACACAGGAGGAGTAGGATGAAATCATGAATAGGATGATACAGTATATTACTCACTATTTGAATAGTATTACACTTGAATCGTTGTATTTTATGGGATTTCAGTTCCCTATAGAGGTGGTAGAGTATGAGAATGTATTTCTTGAGGATATTTTAATCTTACCTCTCCATAGTGATATATAATTATACAGTGAATTTCACCTTGATAGGGCCTCGATATCTACACCAGTATGGCATATGGATCCCATAAAGATTCAAGAGTAAATTGTTCATTTAAAGGAATTGTAGAGAAATGGATTTTTGAGACTTTGTGTTTCCCCTAGGAAACCAAGATTTTTTTACAAGATGGAATATGGGAGCTTGTGGTTGTGTGTATATTATCAGTTTCTGAACCATTTGACTGTGAATAATATGTATCCACTGCCAAGGATTGATGACCTATTTGATTAGTTGAGAGGGTTGTGATTATTCTCAAAGATTAACCCTTGATTAGGCAATCACCAGTTTCAAGTAAAGGATGATGTATATCGAAGATGGAATTGTTATATTTATATAATCACTATGAGTACTTAGTTATTTCTTCTGGCATGAAGAATCCCCCAAAAGTGTGTATTGGACTCATGAACCAAATATTTCATACTTTTATAAACTATTTTTTAGTGGTCTTCATTAATGAAATCCTAGTGTACTCAGAGTCCTAGTATAGGCATTCTAGACACTTTTTTGGATGGTCCTAAACATTCATCGAGGTCACTAGATTTATAATAATCCCTCAAAGAGTCACTTTTGAATTTAGGTGGTCCAATTTGATGGATATTTCATCTCAGTGGATTGTGTTGCAGTGGACTCAATGAAGGTCGTGGTATTATTAGCTTGGGATCCACCCAAGAGAATGATGTGGGTGTAAAGTTTCCTTGGGTTGGCAAGCTTCTACAGGAGACTCGTGGCTAATTTCTCCAAGATATTGGAACCTTTGAATTATTTGACCTAGAAGGGGTAGCCTTTTGTTTAGATGGAGAGGTTCTATCAGGATTTCCAAGATTTGAGGCAAATTTTTATGAGCACTACCCATATTGAGGTTTCTAGATGAGGTTGTTGAGTACGTAGCGTTTTGTGATGCCTCAAGAACCAGACTTGGTTATGTATTGATGCAAAGGAAGCTAGTGATTTCTTATGGGTCTTGGTAGTTGATACTTCATGAACATAACTACTCAACACATGATCTTGAGTTTTCAATAGTATTATTTTCCTTGAAAATGTAACAAAATTTTCTTAGGGGTGACTGGTTTATCATATACTATAACCACAAGAGTATCAGGTATATCTTTTCTCAGAAGGACCTTAACTTTATATAGAGTTGATGGCTAGAGTTCCTTCCGTATTATGACTTCGAGATAGTATATACCCCTATGAAGGAAAACATGATGGATGATTCACTCGCTAGGATATCTTTATAAAAGTTATTAACTGAGTATTTAGAGTAATTATCCTTGTTTTAGTGGTCCTCAGTGGACCAGGATTGTGAAGCTTACATCTTGTTGGTTATTGTTACCCAACTGCTTCTATAGTGTGTTAGAGAGACTCAACTGGGAGATACAAACTGTGAGACCTTATATACTTAGATATACACAGGATTTTCTCCTAATTGATTTTCTGAAGGTGGGGATAACATCATTCTTTTTAGAAGATGGACTATTATACTAATGATTTTGTGGGAATAGATGATGATTGAGTTTGATACATACCCTTTTTTAGTAAATACAGTTGTGGAAATGATGTACCAAGACCTCTAACATTAGTTCAGGTAGCTATGAATAATGAAGTGTGTACAAGAGTTTGTATCTCAATGCCTCAATTTTCTGTAGGTTAATTATGATCACCAGGTTCTATTAGGTTTACCTCAACCTCATGTGGTGATGGAGTAGAAGTGGGGTGGGATATCTATGCTCTTTGGTATGGGGCTTCTACAGATGTATAGAGGACGTGATTCGGTCTATGTGATCGAATATTGTATCTCCATCTCGGTCCACTTCCTATATATCTAAGAGAAAATATCAGTAGATAACTTGGGATTCCTTTACAATAAGGATATTGTCCAGCTACATAGAGTTCCCTCGATAATTGTTTCAAACTATGAAGCATGCTTCACATCAAGATTATGGAGAGGATTTAATGAGGACTTTGTGACTCGGTGACATTCGATCGTGGTCTTCCACCCCCATACTAATAGTCATATGAGTGGACCATTCAGTATCTGGAAGAGATATTGCAGACATGCATGTTAGACTTTGTCTACAGTTGGTAGGATCATGTACCCTTAGTGGAGTTTGTGTACAAAAAAATATACCATTCCACCATCGGTATGACACCATTTGAGACTTTATATGGGTGACCCTACACTTAACCACTATTTTGGATTGATCCAGATGAGTCGACACTCAATAGACCATAGTTTGTGTGAGATAAAATAGATAAGGTTCCGATTATCCAGAAAAAGATAACAACTACAAAGATCCATTATAATTTCTATGCAGATCAATGATGAAGGAATTTGGAGTTCTAGGTGGGAGGCCATTTATTCCTAATGTTCTCACCTCAACATTGATTGAAGAGATTTGTACAGGGTGTTAAGTTATTTATGAGATTCATTTCCACCTTACATATAATGTACAGAGTCATTAAGGTGGAATACTACTTGGATCTATCTCTATAGTTAGACTAGTTTCACGATGTCATCCATACATCGCAGTAGATAAGGTACGTGTTTGACCAGTCACATGATATTGACTAGGTAGGTTAGGACATCGAGGGTGTAGATAACTTTGTAGATTACCTAGTGGAGATCTAGGATCATCAATAGAAGGTCCAACTTGCATAAGATATTCCCTTAGTGCATGTCCAGTGGGGGTATGGGAGTCTTTAGGAGAGCACCTGGGAGTGGGATACCTAGGCGCAAGCTCCATACCCAAATATTTTTGAGTATTTATTTCTCTTTTCAAGTTGGAAATCCCTATGTTAGGGATAATTTAAAATCCTAATTTTTTTCCATTTAAATATTTAAAATATATCTAGTAATATTGTTAGATCTAGGCACTGGGATAATGCATGATTTTGAGGCTCGATGAGCCTAGAATTGATATTTTAAAGATATAAAATATATTTGTATCATGAATGTGTAGTTTTACTAAAAAATATGAACAACTCTAGAATAGATTCTCAAGTCAGAAATCTAGGGTTATCATTGAGTTCAAAAAGTGGGTTTTATTCTAGGAAAAACATAACCATTATCGTTGTTGGTCACTTTGGTAAAGTATTTCTATAGGAAAAAATAATGAAATTTATGGAATTTATTTATTTTTTAATTATTAACATTGGAAAAAAACCCTATCCTAATTAAACCTTGTTATATCTGATTCATAGGGTTAGTTGCATGACCTTGAGAATTTAAAGGATAGCCTAAAGTTGATCATTGGAGGATGAACACAGATCAGAGGATCGGACCAATACCACAAGGATCATCTACACCAATGGAGTTCATGGATTTCACTAATGACTATTATGCAAGATCATTCTTCATTAGAGATCAATCTTAACTCATGATAAGACATTTTATTTATGTGGATTCATCCATCTACTTATTCCATGTTGAACATGGATCAATTCTACAAATAATAATTGATTCATGCATCAATGGTTGATTTATGGTTGATTTATTTGATTATTTGTTGGTTGATGCGTTCATCATTCTAACAAAAATGGATCAAGGACAACCCGAACATGGTTGAGGTTCATTCCTCTATTTTACTTTTTTATTTCTCCCTCATTTCTTCACATGGTCATTGTGGGAAATTTTTTTAGCCCGTGTTTAGATGAATACACAGTGTTTGGTCATTATGTGACCATTCTTGGGTGAAATGGACCAGTACCATGGGTGTGGTTCATGATAGAGGTTTTGATCAAGGTGTGCGGACAGGGGTGGGAGATTGGTGGAGGAACAAGACCAGATCAAAGGTTATCATTCTTCTCGGTTTGATGAGTGATGACGGTGTAAGGTGGTGGTGTTTGTTTTCTAAATAGATCCATGGTCGGAATCCATCTAGTGGTGATGGCGAGGTTGGTCAACCCTCTATTCAAGATACTTTGGTATGATTGATGGTGATGATGGTATAATCTAGATATGTGGAGAAGAACCACATGATTTTGGAAAAAATAACATTACACAATATGTAATCTAGAGATACATGTTGTGTAGGAACCCTGGCTGTGGTTTTAGGGTTTCCATATAAATTTAAATATCATACACCATGTAACCTGATGATGTCATCCTGACATTTACTCCGAGAGTACATGGGAAAAGACATGGCCAAGAACATGGGCATGGGACAAGTCTCAAGCATGTAGAGATACTCGAACATGGCCATGGATAGTGATTTATGATCATAGAAAGGTGTACATGGGCACGAAATAGAAACATGGGCATAGAAATGGGTAGGTCAAGGTTTATAGGTGCACATCATGAACCCTATATACACATTGTGTACCTTATCTAAGATAGATTGGAAACCTTTTTTCATTTATATAGACCAAGTTCGGTTGAGTATGGTTCCTTAGTCCATCCCAATGACGGTATAATGTGGTATTACATCCTCGACACAAGATTGTGATTGCGTGTATGGGTTATGTTTCGGATAGAGTTTCTGTTATCCCTCCATGAGACATGGGATGAGATCCTTTATCGTATCCTTACTAGGTGGGGTTCATGGTATCAATGTGAACACTATTTATAGGTAGTTGATATCATATTTATCATATGGATCTAGTAGCGTTAGTGGAATCAACTAGCAATCTTGGGTGTGATCCCCTATCTAGAGAGTATGATCTTTGGAGATCCAGTGAGAACTTTATTGGTAAGGCCGGATGAGCATGGCATATCTGATGAGTGTTGTCAATGGTAACATATCTCATTAAGTAAGTTCTCCGAGAATGATAATTACTTAGCATCCTTGAGAAGTATCGTATGGATATTAGTATTGGTGAGTCCCCTTGAGACTAGTTTTCTTTTATTTGTATATCTAGGTGTTTTATCATTTTTCTATCTCTTATCTTGTTGACATAACTATGTATTGGTGAGTTTACTACTCTTAATGAATTATTCATACTAATTTTAGGGTTTCCTATGTGGAATTTTTATACTCACCCAGGCATGGTCTTTTTCATACACATGTCATGTCTTATACAAATAATAGTTTGTTTAGCGGTGTCCTAAGAGGACTACAAGTAGGCAGAGCTTAGATTGGGCTATAAAATTAAAGGTGTTTATTTGGTGTTCCATTTTATAGTTTTATTCTCCTCCTAAGTAGGTTGGACTCCTTTGTACTTTTTGGTCCAGATTTTATTTTTTCCCTTTATCTCTTACAATACTTATTTGTGTTCCTTGATGTGCGTTAAATGTTGTGCATGCATTTATGGGATCAGTTTTTTTAACTTTCTCAACGTTGTATGGGCCTCCAAATCTGTGTGTGAAAAGGTACTTAGTATAAGTCCTCATGTGTGTCATATATTCCTAATTAGTATCCATTTCTATCCCCTGACCTATTGAAGGTAGACTTTGGGTAGTCACACTCAACTTATCTCCATCCAAGAGGGACCCGGTGTTTTGGGTCAGGAAAATACATATTCCTCAAGATCTATATTTAAGAATGCATATTTCATATCTTTTGGGTAAATCTCAGATTTCTTGTGTGTTTTAATAGGTATGAACATTCCAATTTCTTCAATTAATTCAATAAAAGAAAATTTTTCTTCAAAATTAACTCCTTTAACTTGAGAGTAACCATTGTAACCCAATCAAGACTTATTTCTTAAAATTTAACCGTTATAATTGATCTTTTTTCTAAAAAATCATTTGATTAAAATGATATTATTTCCTTATTTACTTAGAAAAAGATATATACTAGTATTATTTTCATTCCAATAAATCTCTTTATTTATAGAATTTATCCACTCATTATACTTAATAGCTTTAGTAACTAATTTTGGAATGATTTATTATAAAAGATTTTTTAAATTAATGCACCTCACTCATTTTCAAATCCAAACTAGTTCTTTATGATTTCCAATTATATTATCACATTCATTTTTCTTTTGTAACCCTTGATGATTCATATTTTCATTTTTAATAGAACTTTCATCATCACTGGTATAGTCTGAGTCAATATAAAAATAACATAACTCATAATTAACTTCTTCTAAAGTCACATTTCCTCAATTTTTCATGTTTTTTTCATCAATATTTATAAAATATGCAACATTATTATCATTTAAATTGGAATTATTTTCATTGATCTTCAAATCAAAGTAGTTTAACATATTTTTTAGTTTTTTACTCCATCACTTGTAAACTCTTCCATTGGATAAATATCCTATAAAAATTCCACCATTTTTCTCATTTTACTTTCCCATGTCTAAATATTTTAACATTCATAGCATAGAATACCAAAAAAATTGAAATAATTCATAGTATGATTATATTTATAATGTATTTATTAGGAAATAATATTTTATTTTGGTATTTATAAACTTTTATCTTGAATATACATTGTTGTACTTAAATATTATCTCCATAAAAAATTTGAATGTTTGAATTCATCTTAAATAGTTCTTCCCATTTCAACCAAACTTTAATTTTTCCTCTTTAAAATTCATTTTTACTAGTGTATATAAATAACACTATGTTGATATTTAATCATTTTCTTATAAATATAGGATTGAAAATAATTACTAGTTAACTCTCTTCCATTATTAGTTCTCAACTTATTGATATAGACTCGTATCTCTTTCTAAACATGTCTATTGAATATTTACACTACTTCCTACTTATGCTTCATGAACATCACATTAGTCATCCTAGTGAAATCATAAATGAAGGTGATAAAATAAATATCACCTATAGTATATTGATATCTTATTGACCCACATAAGTTGGAATGTATTAATTTAAGATTCCTTATGGAAAATATTTCTATCTTCTTATGACTTACTTTCACGATTTTCCCATTTTTATGTGTTTCATAAATTTCACCTCTTTCTATTTTTAATTTTAGTACATATCTCACCAGATAACATTTTTATATCTTACTTATACTCCTTTAACCGATATAACCAATATTTCTACTCCAAATATTATATTTTTAACTCAAATAGAAAGAGTCATGAAAATTTCAAATTTGGAATAAATTACCACTATTTATTTCTCCCTAAATGATAACTATTTGATATACTAAGAAATTAATGGTATAAAAATTCCATATTAAAATTAATTCATTATAATTATCATGGATTTGTCTAATACTCAACAATTTTTTTAACGTTGTCCACAAATAGAACATCTATAGATTTAAATTTTGACGATTATATCTTAGTTGTACCAACTCCTCTAATTTTAAAATAGCACTCATTGTTAAATGTAACTAAAAATTCATCATAATATTTTATGTTCTTCAATATTTTAGTTACTCCAGCCATATGGGATGTATTACTTCTCTTTATTAATTTGAAATATTATTCAATAAGAAGTGAATTAATATTTTATTATTTTCTCTAAAATTTCTCAACTCCTACATCTTGAATTTGTTAACCTAGAAGAATAGACTTACATTATTAATAACAATGGACATATTTATTAGATATTTTATAATTTTAATCCAAAAATATAATCTATTTTGAGTTTATCTCTACTCATAGCTTTTCTTATCTTATAATTATTCATCATCTTCCAAGAGTAGAACCCCCAAAATTTATTCCTTATTTGAATCTATGGAGAAGACATGTTATACCAGAATTAATAGGCCTTATATTTATAGATTCCACAACAATAATAATAACCTTTAAAACTTGATCTTACCTAAAAGTATGAGTTTTTTCTAAAAAATATAATTTTTTTCTAGAAACATTTTGATATTCATTTTTTCTTTGTATTAGGAAGGTTGAACTTTTCAAATTTCCATCAACTATGTTTAATATAAGAATATATTTATCTTGAATTTTTTTAGTTTAATTTTACCTAAATTTAGATTTAGAACTTTCACTGATAGTAATAAATAAATTAAATTTATTTGGGATTTACAAGTGTATGTTTTACCTGGATTTTTGAGCTAACACTCTTAAGATCTTGAAATGATTCAATTTTTATCTCCATATATTTTTTTTAATATTATCCCATATTTTTTAAGTTATTTTAAACAAAAATACATATCTATTATTCCCCATTCAATTTCTATTCATGTGAAATATCTTTTTCATCAAATTATATTAAAATTTTGTCTTATTCTATGATTCTCACCTTAATAAGCTAGAGTTATTCAATTCAAAGAGATTTATTTTTGAGTTACTTGTATTCACTTTCCTTCCACTTCTTAGCCTTCTTATTCGGTCTCTCTTTTTCTTTATTGAGCTTAGTATTTTTATTAATATAAGCTCCAATATCGACTTCTAACATGTTTTTAGTGTAATTATATTCTTTTTTTCATCACTACGTGAGGTTTATCTATTTTTTCGATATTAGTTATAAATTTCTTGAACCATTAAATTTTATCATCTTTTAATAGACTGTTTTTAGTAGACTAATCATCCTATTATATGATTAGATTACATCATATTTTTCTTATTGTGGTTACTTTTTTTCTCTCAAAATGTTTCTTGATTTATTTAAAGCCTTTACTCCATCTCCTTTTTTGAAAAAAAATTACTTCTTATCCTTATACACATCACCTTTATTGTTTTATAAGAAATAAGAATATTGTGAAACATATGAAGAGAAAATTAATATGTATCTTCCAAAGTAGAAATTTTTACATAAATACTTTCAAGGATGTTTCTCAAAAATTTCTTTGCAATGGTAAAATATTTTTATATGACTCTAAAAACTATGATATTTCTAAAAATCACATTCACTCTTTTGGAAAATATACTAGTATAAACATCATAAATTATTCTACAAAATCCAAATATTTCTCTATAAATCTACAAAATAGATGGTGTTACATTGAAATTTAATTTAAAAAAAAAAGTTTGTACCATATTTATTTTTTAGTTTTGAGTCACATAACCTTGGTATATACCTTTTCAAAAATAGAAATCATGATTTCATTTATTTCTCTTTCATCAACTTCCATATTTCTTATATTAGTATATTTCATGGGAGTGCCCTTATTAATTGGTGTAAAACCAACAATGGTAGTATCAATAACATCATGACTAAGTTAATGGAGATAGGGAATGATCATATTCTTTTATAAATTAAAATTATTACTATCAAAAGTAGGTACTCCTTTACTATTAATTGGATTGATATTTTCAATCATATCTTCATATAATAATTGATCCTTTATAGGGAACTTAGGTGCTCTAATACCACTTGAGGAGCCCCTGAGATAATGGTTTAACACTAAGAATTCGGGATGAATTGGTGTCACCCTTTTTAAAATTTATTCTATGAAATTAACCTTTATGGTATATTAAATTCAACATCCATCCATTCATAAAATAGCACCCTCACCAGTAAGTAATAGATATAAATAAGAATAAAAAAGCACACAAGATTTTTACTAGGTTCACCCATAATGTGGGTGAATATATACTTTCTATGTTTAGGTAAATTTTGATACATATTTTTAACAGTAATATTATAAATTGATTAAAATAAGTATAGGTATTATCCTTTACACTTGACCATTTCACAAAAATTATATTTCACGACAATTCATTATATTAGATATTTCTAATTTACATAATAATGATTGAAACAGAATGATAATATATTTTTTTATTCTCTAGATTATTTATATTTAATATAAAAAATATTCTATTTAATCCTTAGATATATTCAAAATGAACTTTGGCTTTCCATTATTCAAGAGATTATAAATCTAAAACATCTAGCAATAAAAGAAAATTATTGGTCTTTCTTTAACTCAATAATTTTTCTCTAGCCGCACTCACCCTCTCTTCATTAATCAATATTCTTTTATAAATTTTTATTTTGATCACATGAATATTTCCACAATTTTAATTTGAAAACAGTATTTTAAAATGTGTCTTTGTGATTCTAATTTTTAAAACTTCTCAAATATTCATTATAAAAGAATATTCCAACATCAATCCTAAGAAGAATAAAATAAATATGAATATCTAAACCTCCTCCATCATTATTAAAGTATATCTTTATATCTCTATTTTCTCCTAATTTAATTCATCATAGATCTTGGTTTATTTCTTACCATTAAATTTCCACAAAAAATAGCCTCCTTATTTTCCAAGTATTCAATCTCACATAAAATAATAATATTATAGTGAAAATAACCTACTAGATGCACAAAATTCATTTTAATGTCTCAACAAAAATATCAATTTTAATCATATCTTAATTCATCATACATCATTATATTTATTCACTAAATAGTATTAAATCATAATTTTATTTAACATTATGTATCACCTGGGAAAACCTATCCAATATTATGTGAACTTTGAAAATATATTACATACTAGAAGAAACCATATGTAAATCTTATGAATACTCAGATTTTTGTGTACATGTGCACTTGATATTTGATGATATTCTTATATGAAACTTGATTACTCTTATGTATGCTTTAAATTATTCTTTCATGCTATAGTTAACTTAAGAGTTAATCATACATATTTCGGTACTCTATCAAATTTATCTATAAAATTTTATGTATAACTTATGACATGTTACATATCCTATAGAAATATAGAGTTATCCATATATAGGATAAGTTCATTCTTACATATCAAATTTTTTATCAAATTCTCAAAAACCTTCAACTTCAAAAAATTTATACCTTTCCTACATCCAACTCAAATAAAATCAAAACATTTTTAACCAATTTAACTCAACTAAAAAACATTCCCAATTAGTTTTCAATAATATTCACATATTTTTTACAACAATTACAATAAAACTTCAATAATTCCCTAATCTTTTCAAGAATGGTACGCGTCCGAGTGTTGTTGGACCTACAGTTGGATAACAGCTCAGTCGCGGAGTTCCCTTCGAGATTAAATGACCTCATGAGGTACTCCAATGATATGATACATGATGGATTCATTTATTTATGTAATTTTAAGAAATTTATTCTTAATGATATCTAAGACAATGTTTTCTCTCTATGTATCCCCACATATTATAGAGTCCTAAAGAGGGATCTAATTATCTATGGATTCTTAGTGGAGGGACAATTAGTAATGGGATTTGGTGACAATGATCTAAGATTAGAGATATAAGTTGTGTTTATTTGAAAATGGGAATAACGATCATGATTCCATAAGCACACACATGTGTGGTCTCAGTTACGAGAGGAAATAAAAGGAGAGTCATGTATGCGATCCAGTCAACTGAGAGATAGAATTTTATATTCCTATTGAGAAATATTTCATATGATTATGCATATATTTACCTGACATGTAGAAGTGGGTGTTCATGGTTTCATAGTGGATAAACCCTCGTAGTGTAGGTAATGTCATGATCAAGGACTTCCTCATGGTGGATAGGGTTTCCATCAAAGAGAGGATTTTGTATGGGAGTTAATGGTGAACCAAGAGGAGGCCATGGTGGATGGAATTATGATCTACTCCAACCCAAACCACATCTAGGAAATTCATATTTAGCTAAGGGATAATGTGAATAGAGACTCAAGAATATTCAACCAAATAAGGGCTATTAAAATTGTTTTCCTTGCATGGTTTGAGATGCAGTCTATGTCTTCTCTACACTAGCACCTGGACTCATAAATACCGATATGAGATATTATTTTATTTAATTAATCCATTATTTCAAAGTTATATACCATATTAGATCCCTTATATAAGACTTTATATAAAAATACTCTTACTATTAGTGATCAAATACTCATCCACATCTGCAAATGATGTAAGTTTACACTTAGTGGATAAAGGTTACAATTTGACTTTATTATGGATGGGAAGAAACCCCATGATGTCATTCCTGAAATATATTATCTATCCTCTATCCATAATTAGATATAAAACTATCATTAGAGAGTGATGTGCTACCGAGATGATAGATTAAGATTTTCCTTCAAGAGTGAATCATAATTTTAGTCGGGTGAGTGGGGTCTATTTATATGAAGATATAGTGGATCCCCTATGAGTTAATGATTTTTGCTCTATACATAGAATATTAATTAGATAATAATATTCTTATATCCGTGTAAGAGTATATGGATTTATTTCCCAAAGATGTTCTAGGATTTCCCCCTCATTGGAAGATTGAATTTTGTATCGAACTACACCTCAGGACTATAATGGTATCTGCTATGGTTTAATGGATGACCCCAAATAATATTAGAGAGATGAATGTAAAATTAGATTAAATTATATAGAAATTTTTCCTCAAACCTAGTGTGTCCCTCTATGAAGCTTTGTAATTGTTCACCAACATTATTGATAGGATCGGGATGCTTTTCATTGACTCTCACCACCTGAACTCGGTAAAAGTCAAGGAAAAATACACTATAAAAAGGATTGATGATATCGTAGACTATTTTAAGGGTTAAAATTGATTCTAAAAGGTTGATCTCAGGTCCTAATACCACCAATTTTGATTAAAGAAGGAGGATATCCTAAAGATGATGTATAAGTGTCGTTATAGGAATTATTAGTTTCTCATGATTCCCATTGGCTAGAAAAATTCCCTAACTATATTCATGGGACCCATGAAGAATATATTATATCCATTATTTGATTAATTCAAGGAATTATTTGTAAAAAAATATCCTAATCTATTTATCTTTATAAGAAGATCATGTTGAGAATCTGAGTATTTTACTAGACTTTCTTGGAGAACACCATTTATATGGAAAAATCTCAAAATGAAAAAACATGATTTAATAAGTCCATTTTTAGGTGTATTTTATCTCTGAGGGTATAGTAACAATTGACTCCATATGTATTGAGGAAATTCTTGAATGAGAACTACCCAGAAACATGTTTTCAATGCATATCTTCCTTGGTCTGACAGTTTATTACTTGATATTCTTAGAAAACATCTCCATGATTGGTACTACCATAATCTCCCTTACCAAAAATGGATAGATCATTTTTTGCTAGGATTAGTGTCATAGGTATTTTGAGGATCTAAAGAAGTTGATAAATAGTCCTCCTATCCAATGGTTTTTAAATTAAGGAGTTGAATACATGGTGTTCTTTGAAACCACTAGGATTGGGCTTGGTTTTGTGATGATATATAGGCAAAGGGTTATTACATATGGGTCTAGTTAGTTGAGACATCATGAGTAGAAAATTTTGGCCCCAGATTTATAGCTCATATTGGTTGTAATTTCCATGAATACACAGAGACATTACTTTCTTTATGAGAAATTTTTATTCTATAAGAATCATAAGAGTCTTGGGTTCATCTTATATTAATGAGATATCAACATAAGTAAAATCTGTTGGTTAGATTTACTATAAGAATATGAATTTTAGGTTGTTTATACTCTATGAAAATAAATTTTTTCTCTTATTAACTTAGTATGAAATCTCATTCACAGTTAACGGAGGAGGCATCTGAGTGGTTTCCATCGATGCAGTTGTCCATGGTGGATAAGGGACATTCCACTTATCTTTTATTGTTGGTGGTGGAACCTCCACTTAGTTGGTGATTGATAGAGTTCTAATTTAAAGACATTAACTATTGGATCTTACATGAATATATATCCTCAAGAGAAAAACCTAATAAATTTTCTGGAGGTTAGGAGCACATCACCTTATTCTAAAGGTGGATAGTTGTTCAAATCATTCTATGCAAGAATTTATTGAGGAAGTTTCACACTTCCCAATTAGTGGTAAATTTGAGTGTGAAGAAGATATTTTAGGAACTAAATATTTTGTTTTTGTGTCCAGATATGAATTGGGGTGTTGTTGAGTTCATATTTTGGGGTTTCACCTTCCAGTAAAAAAAATGTCAAGCACAATGTCCCACCATTTTGTCTTAACCCATCTAGGTTGTAGAGTGGAATTGTGAGGGAATATCAATGGAATTAATGATAAAACATTAATTTTCATTTAATATTCATGATGATATCTAAGTGATCATGAACCAACTACCCAATTCAACCATCGTTATTCTTATTTTTGAGTATATTTTTTGTAGATATCTTATAATTCTTGTGCTTGGATGAGATAATCAAATTAAATGGGATACCTTCAATTATTTTTACCAATCAAATATCTAGATTCATATACCTATTATGGAGTAACTTATAGGATCCATTTGGGAATCATTTATAGTTGATTATGGAGTTCCACCCTCAAATAGATTACCAGACCATGAGGATCATCCTAGTTCTCAAGGATATATTGAGGGCTTGTGTTCTTGATTTCAACTAGATTTATAAGGATCACATAACTTTAGTGGAGTTAATATACAAAAAAAAAGTTACCACTCTACCATTGGCATGGAAACTTTTGAGGCTCTATATGGGAGACCCTATAGGTCACCCATGTATTAGATGGAGATTAACAAGTCATATCTTCTGGGGATAGAGTTAGTGTGATCAATAATAAAGAAGCTATATGTTATCTAAGATTATATGAGGATAGTTAGAAGTTCCATATTTCCAACACAAAATGATAATGGAGGCTAGTGGAGTTTTAGGAGGCATACCATCTATTTTTATAATCCCATATATGACATGATTTATATAGGTTTGTTCAGGGAGTCAATATATCTTTGTGGATCATAAGTCCATTTCAGATCTTGCGCAAAGTGGGATATGTTTTTTACCACCAAATTTTATACCTATAGTTATACTAGGTTTACAATGTCTTCTATGTGTCATAGTTAATAAGATACATCCATAACCCTTGGAACGTCATCGATTTGGACAATTTGGATATCAATAATGATGTTAACTTCTCAGAGTACCCATTTGTGATCAAGAACATGTAGGAGAGTACCCTATAGGGTTGATAGATACTATTTTTGTATATTATATGATAATATAAGAACCATTATGGTGGCTCAAGGGAATGTGATAATAAAATTTGTGCTTCATATCCTCACCTCTTTAATTAGATTTCATCATTTGGTTTGAAAATTCTTAATGTTATAGAGGATTTAACATACTGTAATTTTTTATTAAAACCCATAGAATATTTTGAATAAAATTTTATTAGCTGGTCCTTGATCCATTTTTTTGTGATTTATTACATGGAATCCCACATATATTATATTAAAAATATTATATTATTTTTTTACCATATGTGTGCCTAAATGAAAATAATTGATTCTATATCTTGAATAAATCCCTAAATGGGAAAACTATAGGTGGGGTTTGAATTAGAATATAGGTTTAACCTAAGGGTGATATAATTTTATTTTTCATTCTAGACCGTAGGTTAGGCCCATGTGTTTTATTAAAATAATAATTTAAATGCAAAAAATAATAATTCTATCTATTTTATAACATTTAACCCTATAAATTAGAATTTTTCACCTTTGAAATAAACCCTAATCAAGATATAGGCCTTAGATGAACTCGAGATCTGGTTGTGTTCTTAGTAGAATCCCAAACTGAACCCAATACGAACATGGACCACATCAAACTTAGATAAAAAAATAAGGGATAAATATTTCTTTTAGTTTTCAATACATAATTTTTTAATTATATTATTAAATTATGTTTTCTGGAATTTTTACCTTGAATTTAAAATCCTTGCTAATTTATTCTTCTAAGATATTAACATATGACAAATTTTTTCCAACATTCTTTTTCATTAGAGGATTTTTTTCATGATGAATAGTGATTGGACTATCATACCAACTACTAACCCCTTATTCTTCCCTATTCTTATCCCTTTTTCTTTTCATATGATCATCACCAACCTTATATTTAATTTGAAGTTTGAAAAATATATCCCAAGATGAAGGTTGAGTGATAACTAACCTCATATGGTATTGTTTTTTGTGTGGTAATAGTGAATAGGGTGTGGTGTTATGAAATGAGAAATTTTACATGTGAAATGGATTCATTAGAGGTGTATTGGAATGAGTTCTGGTAATAAGTAGTAATGTGAGGCATTGGGGGAAAGTTTTGGGGTGATTCTCTATTGAAGTGATATCGAAAAGGCTCTGATAAAGGGTGGTGATAACCCAAGAATGTTCCATAGAGATTTTTTAGGTGGGTCAAAAATATTTGGGAGAAATTAGAGGTGATAATGGAAATAAAGATGACATGATTTTTAGGTTTTTAGGGTTTCTATAGGTTAAATACATAATCACACTATATTTTATTTCTAAAGAACATGTCATGTATCATAATCCATCAATGGATAAGGTTTCTATAATGGATTAAAAATCAAATAAGGTGTAACATTGAACAAAAATTGTATTATATTATGTTGCATGAATTATCCATTACTAAGGTTCATGCCTAGTTAGAAAGTTGTACCCACACACCATATGTGCTAGCGGTCACGCTAGGTATTATGATTATATGAATAAGCTGGAGGAAGAACATTCTTGAGTCACTTGAAGGTATCACACTCCATGTAGCATCTCATACATACTATTTAGGTCAACCCCACATGGTTGGATGATGGAAATACATGACTCAACCACTTCCCATTTCTCACACATCATCTCCCCTTGAGTTCATGTTGTGTATTGTTCACACTTTAGCATTATTTTATAATTTATTTCCAAATACATGGGATTAGGTATATTATCAGTCCATTATGATAATTTTTTCATATAGAACCCAATGGTTTATTCCTCATATTCATCAGTGGAAATATATAAGAAAATTCAAATAGTATGGTTTCCTTTTCTCTGTAGGGCTAATGAATGGATTCAGGAAAGATGAATGAAGTAGACAAGGGTCTGGTAATCCTTTGGTGGAACTCTAATGATAAATAGTGAGTACCCCACAATCTTCACAAATATGGAACTCCCCCCACATACTTGGTGCACTAATATTCCATGTTTAGGCATGGGGATGGTATTCCCTTGGTTCTGACTAGGTGTGGGTTGCCCCATATAATTGATAGAATTAGGAATCCCCAACTAATAGGGAACGATTCCTAAATTTATAGAGTTAGGTACTACATTTTTTAATGTAACTTTATGAATTAGGGGTGGGTCTTTAATAGTATTTATTGATCCCTTAGTTAATACCCTTGTTCCTTGGTGAGTCATGGACTTCTAAATATGGTTTCTATAAGGTGTCATGGGTTTTGAAAAGTTTCATAGTTCGGTTTATCGGGTTTCTCATTATGATTGATCCTTGTGTAAAAGATATTTTAATGGAGTGACTCTACTATATCACATGTTATATTTTTATAAATCATATATAGGTTATTTCTATCCTTTTTCATTTTTACAAGACTAGTCTTCTTATATTTCACATATAGTTTCATGGCATTCTTCTAGATATGTATATACCCACCACTGCATGGCTGTTCACCAACTCATGTTAAGTCTTGTATAGTAGGCAGTTTAGTGGTGATCTTGGTGGATGTCAACTTGATATAGACAAATCTTAGTGGTTCTTGAAGGTGATTGGTGTTAGACAGTGTTCATGTTGGGAGTTTTTCATCAAGGGGTCTCCTCCCATTCTATTTTATCAAGGTAGGTTTACTTTTAGAAAGTTGGGAATATGTTTTCCCCTTTACATTAAAAAATTTATTTTATCAGATTATGTGGATGATTAGAATGTGTCGTATTCATTTATATATTTTAGTTGGTTTTATCATTTAGCTTGAAGTATTATTATTTCATATATGGTGGAATGTGGTTTAGTTTAGGTATATCAGGATAAGGCCTCCCATATTGTGTTACATGTATAATCAGTGATACTTATCATCCTATGGCCTACTGAAGGTGATCTTAGGTTGGAATTCCTATATTTCTATTTGTAAAACCTCCATATTTAAAAAACACTATATTCAATAGCGTCTATGACATTCAACACTAAGCTTAAATGAACTGTGATTTATTATTATTTAAATGTTATAGTTATAGACTAGATATTAAATTGGTATATAGAAATAGGATTAACTATATTATGAAACATATATAACAGTCATATTCAATACAAATTTATTGATTAATTCTTAGGAAATAAGTACTCAATTTTTAATAAAATCAATTTATTCTTCAAAAATATGTTGTCATCAAAAATGGTTTTTATTGTTTTTTTGAGTGAATATTATAATTTATTTCTACCACTTTAGAAATTATATATTATAAAAATTATATCATTTTTTAAGTCATCATTTTTTAAATTATATTAGGGTGAAATTTTGGGATTTTTTTTAAAAGATTGATTTTGAAGTGAATAGTGAAAAATATGGATTTTTGTAAAACTATTATTTATTTTCATTAAAAAATATCATAATTATTCGAATTTAATCTTCAATTAAGAAATTTATTCTATATTTATAAATAATATAATTAATTAAATATGAACTATATTTATACTTTATTTTGGTATAAATTCATTTTTTGGTCTTAAAACACACTTTTCTAAAAAAATCATTTCATTTCACACATTTATATTATAAGTTTTTTACAGTTACCCATAATTAATATACATTAATATTACATATTTTTATAACAATATTCAATATTATTCATAAATACACTTCCAATGATTGTAAATGTTTAACTTTGTTGAAGAATAGATACACAATATTCATATTTCATCAAAGATCTTAAACATCTCCCATACATATCTTCCCACAATGTACTCCTAATTAACATACCCTACTTAAACATTTCTTCAAAAATTGGGGAAATAAAACATTTGAAATTTTGAGATCATGTGCTCGGTAATTGTAAATATGAGATATAAAAATTGATGATAATATGAAACCACAAGATAAGAATAAATGTAAGAGATAATGCATCATAACCTGTTTACCATATCATAATATATAATGAATCGTTAACTATTTCCTTTAATGGATCAAGAACTTTTACTTGTTTCCCATAGTGGATCAAGCACATCGACTTGTTTCCCCTAGTGGATCAAGCACAACGACTTGATTCTAATAGTTATCTTATGAGATATAAAACATTACCAAATACATTGGAGGCTAATATAATTCTATGCCCACCCATCACATAATGAAATCCATACATTTTTGTGCCACAATATCATAAAAATTTCATCATATCATCATATAATAACCCAATAATAGAAAATTGGTTTATAAAAATTTCATAATTTCATAATAGCATAACCCATGGAAAATAAATGGGTTTTGTAAACATCTCATAAACCTACGTATAAACCATATAGATAAATAATAATGATGTTATAATTTTATAATATCCCTAATAAAACATAATTAACATAAAATTTTGTTATCATAGATGAAAATTCCTTTAAAATAAACCCTATAATATTCCCTAGAGAAAATACCCTATTCACTTTAAAATCAGTTATTTAAAATATAAAAATTTACCAAATATTAAGGAAAATATTTTCTTTGAAAATAACCTTGTAAAGGTGTAAGTATTTCTCAAATAATTTAGTGATTATGATGGTGAGAAATTTCTTTCATGTCGAGTACGTTAAAATAAATATTCCTTTCACATTTTTTTATAAAAAGTTAATAGCACTTAATTTGGAAAATGGAAAGAAGATTACTCTAAAAAACTTATAAAAATTATAACATGGGTAAAATTTAATTTAAATAATCATAGGATAATATTAAAAAAATTAAAATATTTTAGAAAAAATATGAACATGGAATAAAAGGTATTTTTGACCAGATAGTAAAACATAATTGGTTTTCCGTAAAACATTATTTTGATATCTAGAGTACTTAAAGTGAGGAAAATTAAAGGAGAACATTTATTCCCCAGAAATAACCAAATTATAATAAATTAAAAGTTTTTATTAGATAATTATCTTATAATTTACTCAATGTAAATTCAATCATAAATATTCTCGATTCAAATAGGATTGAAACATAAATCTCTTACCTACAGTCTTATCTTTCTTCATATGCATTCAAACCTCCTGTATAATAAATGTTGATTTTTTATACAAGTATTATAAAACCATATTCATATAAATCATAAAAATTATGATTTACTTATGAAATATTATCACCTTTTATTAATAATTTTTTATTATAATCACTGTTCTGGTTGATAAATGAATCTCTTTTCATGAATATTTCAATTCAGAAGTACCAATACCATTAAATTGATCATGGTTTCATCATCTAAAAAGTTTTATTCATTATATAAATATCATGTATAATAATCATATATATATATATATTAATCCATAAAATCTATATATATAGAAATGGATTACACCTTTCATGGAGAAGGTAGGTGGTACACACGCATGAATGTTGTTTCCATTTTTTGAAGGATGGAATTAAAGAAAGGTAAAAAATAATTAACCTTTAAATAATCATTATTATATCATAAATATAGTATATATTCATTAAATCTATCCTAATTACAATCCATTTCAAAATAAAATAAAAAAACAAATCACAACGCTTTGTGGAGGTGGTAGTCCATAGGTACGCACGAGAGACGTTATCATTTTCCAAAAAACGGAAAGGTAAGAAGGTAGATAAGATATTATAATTAAAGAAGAATACTTATTTCTTAATTATTATATATAATATTAAATCCTTCATTATAAATATCAATTAAGTATGGTGATAAAAACTAATTACACTGTTATTTGGAGACGGCAAGTCGTACGTACGTACGAGTAATGTTTTCATTTTACATAGGATAAATAAGAGGTAGAAAAAGGTTTTCCCATAATAATAATAACAATTAATTATATTTCAGATACTGAATTAATTATTTTATAATGTATACAATATATTTAGTGGAGTTATAATAATAAATGAGATTGAAAACACTCAGTTAAGGGTTATACCTCTTCTTTGAGAAACTCACTTTTTCTTACACCTTAAGCCTTGAAATATTGAAAATTTTGAAATAAAAGAGGATATAGAATGTATTGAAGGGATATATTATTATATTATAGTATTTATTTTCTAATATATACAGCTCAAAGTGGTTTAAATAATATATAGAAAGGGTGTCCAATTATTAGGGAGGGAAACAACACAATTGGAATTACAAAAAAAATGTTAATAAAAATAATTCCAAATGGATTTATATTAGAAAATAAATTGGATATGTTCTAAATATAATCAAACAATTAAATTTAGATAGTATTTGGTTTCATTTAAAACCTTATATTTTTTATTAAACCATTAGTTAACCAATTTTAACCTTAATCGTGGTAACGAAATATTCAATATTAATGGTTTATAATTTAACTTATAAAGTGAAAATGGATCATAAATGTATTAGGGATGGAATTTTAGACCACATATTATACAAATTTTTCTATTTAAATACTATTATTATTTTAAAATAATTTAATAAAATATTAATTTCATAAAATATCATTAATGTTATTTTTGAACAATTTATTTAATTTGAATTTAAAGACATCAGTACAATGATAGAATTCAAATATAATCATTAAACACATCAAAATTTAGTTATATTTATCTAAAAATATTTAGAACATGATAAATCACCCAAATATAATTAATTTTTAAAAAATTTAAATCATTTTTTATATCTTTTTATTAATTGAGTAAATATTGTGTTAGCATTGCATAGGAATTTAATCAAATTATTTAATCACTAAAAATTAAAAATAAATAATCTTGATAAAAAATTATTCATATTACAAATAAACATTTAAATTGAACATAATATTTTTTAAAATTTATGAACAAAATGAGATATTAAAGTCAAGAGAGTGACATTTTGTATTTATTCTTTTATTAAGTTAATATTAAGGTCATATTCAAAGAAATATAGCACCAAGTGGCCATATATTCAAGTTATAGATGTTTATGTAGAAACTACACTCATCCAATAGGATAAATTCATGTGTTTTTTTTATTTTTAGACGTTATCTCATGATTTAAACCCTATTTTACCCATTTTACCCTTACTGTGGTGACATATATTTACCGAGGTTACTATTCATAATGAACAAAAATAAAAGGGACCTATTTACCAAATTTAAACCTGATTATTCTAAAAAAGGTATTCATTTTTCAAGAGTAAATCTTTAGAAGTGTCATAAAATAATTTAAGATATAAAACACATAATAAAATAAAACACAATTTTTTAGAAAAATGTATTTTTTAAGTATAAAAATGGTTTTATAAAAAATTCAACCGTAAAATTGATTCCAATGAACATACCTAGAATATTAATAATATAATATAACTAATTATACTTTGAAACCATTTTTAAACAAAATAAACCTTTTTTATATAGATACCTTGTCCATTCCTTGTAAGACTTTGGTCGGCATGGGGCGTTCGGATAAAGCGGTATTTGGTTGGTGTATTTAAATTAAGTTTTTTGAGTGATTTAATTATTTAATTTAAATGACCTAATGTTAAAACCTCTATAAGTATGTTATGGTGAAATCCTAGTCTTATCCACATAACCCAAGGACCATTGAGAGAATAATTCCACATTCTTCATTAGTGTATTGATATCAGATGATAATGAGCCTATAGATCAAGGTAAATGGAGGCACAATGAACTCAATAAATTATCTCTTTCATTAGAGATCATACTCTTCCCAAACTATTTAATTGAATCAAGGTAGGACTCATTATATATGGATTTGTTCCTTTATGATAAAATGATTGAGCATGCTCATTATTATTTCTTTGATTAGCATCAAATTGGATCCTTTGCAGAAACACATGAATCAATCTTAATTTATTTATTCAATAATTTAGCATTGTGCCATGTTTCTCACCCTAGATATCCCCAATTTTTATTTTTTGGACAATAATGCTTGGAAAATGATTTTTAACCCTTTTTCTTGTGTTTTTTCTCACCTTTTTTCATGTTCATTATTGTTGGGACATAGGGTCGTGATTCGACTATTGTCAGGTGATACTGAGAATGATCAGACCCATGGATTCATGGAAGATCTGCATGTTAGGAATGTTTGGGGAGGGATCGTGATGTGTTGCCTGATTGGGTGATGATTTCCAAGGATCTGGGATCTAGGATCAACCAATGGCGATGGGAGGCAAGTTGGGTGTATGAAGAACTGCTATGGATTAGTGGAATCCAATTATTAGCCATCAGAGTGTCATAATAGATGACTGAAGCCTCTTTATTTATATTTTGGGTAGCCTAGAGGTGTGATTCGAGTCCCATAGGTAGATTTGGATCACATGGAGTTGATTTGAGATTCTATTAAAAACCTAAGTACATGTCCTATAGTCTGAAGAATAGATTGTGTGTATGCCTCTAGCTGCAGCGGCTAGGGTTTCCTAGGTGATTTAAATATCTCATGCTATTTGGGACCCCTACACATCATGTGACCCAGTTTTGGAAACCCAACATGTAATATAGAAGTACCCAAACATGGGCATGGCCAAGCACACAACTAGTGTACATGGACACATCAATGGTACACAGGCCGAGTACACAGCCAAGGTACATAGACATGTCTAAGAGCCCAGGAAGGACCCCAGGTGGCTAAGGCATGTTATATAGTCCCTGTAAACTCTATGTAGGTCTACATGGGAAGTGATATATGTACTAGTAGGTACATAACCAGGAAACAGAAAGGGACCACACTCCATCTGGGTCACATTACACACCATGTACCCTCCTTTTTTTAGAAAACTTCTACCTCTCATATCTCATTCATTTGGACTTGGATGTTGACCTTCAAAAAGACTATACTGAGTTTTTTTCACATAAATCTTGATGGTGGAATTCTTGGTAAATTTTTAGATATGATGTGAGTTGTTCCTGGTGTGACACTTCTTTAGGCACTGCTCGATGACACCAACAATTAGGAAAGATCATAAAATATATTTGAGTGGCACCCTCCTACCACATCAGAGCATTGGTCCTATATCAACTATTAGAGTGGAACCCTCCGGTCGGGACATGGCATAGATCCTTTATCGATTATTAGAGTGACGCCCTCCTGCTGGGATAGGTCACGGGTCATCTATCGACTATCAGAGTGGTACCCTCCTGCTAGGATGTGCATGGGTCCTCAACCATTATAGTGGTACCCTTCTATTAGGATAGGGAATGGGTCCTCTATCAACCACCATATTGGCGCCCTCTTGAAGATTCAGGGCATGGGTTATCTTCCATCATAGTGTCATAATTTTTTCATATTTGGGAATGTATCCTATAACTAGAGATTTTAACCCTTGACTCTATAGCATAGTGGATAGGTGTGACTTGATATGGATGTTTCTTCGGAAAGACGTGTGAGATGTTGGGAATCATTGATGGACCTTTGGAACTCATGAAAAAATCCTTTCTTGGGTAGGGATATGAGATGGAAATCACATTTCGCCCTCATTTTGGTTTCTTTTATAATTTCAAATATCTATATCCATGTTATTATATTTTTTAATCCCTTGATATGGGTTGAGTTATCTATTCCTATCATGTATCTTAATGTTCCCCTTCCAATTTTATGGAATCCTACTGGGTATGTATATACTCACCCCTACATGGTCTTTTCCTACACGTATCGTGTCTTATATAGATGATAGATAGGTCGGCGGTGATTGCAGAGGATCATAGGGATACCCAGGTGCATTTGACAGTGTATGGCGGTCAGGACTTGGAGATTTGGATTTCGGATCTCTTTACACTTTACTTTTCTATTTTTTTGTCAAGCTATGACATATTTTTGGTTGGGAATGTCTTTCCCTCATTTTATTTTTTAGATTATTTTATCATTCTATTATTTTACCTAGAGGTTGTTACATGAATTCTTTATTCTCTAGATGTTGTATATTTTATTGTTATTCCTCTTCACTTTTTCATGGAGATGGTTCGGTGCATGCATATAGGTACACTTGGAAAATTTATCCCATATTATTTATATCCTTCAATGATTGTCTCCATCCCTTATCTTATGGATGTAAGAATAGGGTATTTGTGGCTCAATACCCATTGGTTCGGGTCATGATAGATTAGTATCAGAGAAGTTCATTCCATAGAAGGGTGTTTGGACTTTTCCCCTTTAAAGGATTTTGTTGGGACTTAGGCAAACAGTTTCAATGTGTATCAAGTGAAACTTTTAAGCTAGGGAACCCCAATGTTAGTGGATAGGTTGATTTATCTATACATCAGGACACTAAATACAAGTTTTTCGACTCATCATACTAATACATTGGTTGTAGGGTAATTTGGTACATTCATCATACTGGATTGATTCATTGACTTTCCTTATTGATTTATCTCCCCATATATATATTCTCATATGGTCATGGTATGTCTTAAATAAATTTTAAGGATGAATTTATGAAGACATCCTTCAAGGATATAGATTCCAAATTGTGAAAATTATTGAATGAGTGATGAGGCCTTATTTCAGAGTCCATCTTATAAGATTCTTCCTCTATGTGGATAGGTATTAAGACCCCCACCTATTGAGCAGCAGATTACACTAGTAGAGAAGGGTAAGGATGCATGCAGTCTTAGCACACTCCATGATTTCTAACACCAAAGGTCACTAAGTTTATATGATTACATTGATCCCTATGTTGAATAGGATTTCCTAGAGACAATGATCCATGTTTCCATGCTTATATGGACACAGACTAATTAGGTGTTTTCACTAGAAACTATCCATTTCCATATAGCATCTGGTCATGGTGGATCCTAGTTATGTAGATCCATGGGAATTCTACACTCTCATCGACCTACTTCCAGTACCTATTATATGAGGAGTATTATTCCTTATGCTAGAAATCAGTTCAGATTTAGGAGCTTCTTAAGCTACAAAAGGTAGGGATGATAGTTGTCGAGTGTACTTTGAGGTTCATAGACCTTTCATGGCACCCCCTTTATATGATTCAATATTTCTATTTTTGGGTGTGAAAGTTTGATCAGGGCCTTTATAGAGACATCTATTCTTTTGTAGAGCCCTTTTTATTGTCACTTATGTTGGAGTTATGGTGCAATTATTGGTGATGGAGAGCTTCCGGTTAGAGGGACACCAGGAAGAAAGGGATAGTAGTGGGCGTTATAGAGTTGAGTCATCTAAAACAGATGGTAGGAAACAATTAGTATGATCTTGGTGTAGGAAGCCTTTATAAGATTAGACTCATACACATGTTCATACAGCACAGGGACTACACAGGGGACCAGGGTATCCTACATAGAGGAGGTTCTATGCATGTGATGGGTGAGTTCAAATGGCACATGATTTCCCAACCCAATGAGATGAGGAGGGTAGATAGATAGTGGATATACCACCATGGTAGATGCAGCACTATGATCCTAGATCTCTCAATCTAAGGAAGGGTGGCCCCCAGGGAGGAAGAGATAAGAGAGGAGAATGTGGGGTTTTAGAAGGATAAATTTTGGGTGGTGGATGATTTTTCTGATCTCCTTCTACCACCACCACCAAGAAGCCCACACCAGGCTTGGGGAGATGGAGAATAGGGCCACATACATCTGTAGGCTATGAATCAATATGACCCAATAGAACACTATTCATTATTTTATATCTTTACTCCTATTGTGAGAGTTGGATCTTTTAAGAGAGGATTTATCCCAAATTATTTGTCTTGAGGTTCCTATAGGGAATTATTCTTCTATATATTTTATCTATCACCATTGTGAGATATCTCTTGGGGGAGAGACATTCTAGTGGGACCATTTTTTCATTATGATGAGACCTTATTATGTCATCTTGGGTGTGTATTTGTTTTCCATGTTTTGAGAATATATTGATTGTCACCACAGATGAGTGGGATGAGATTCTCCATTGTGGGGGAGAGAGATCTAATGGAAGAGAGAGTGGGTTTTGAAAACATGTGGGTACAACCCATTACCCATAATTTGGAGACTATAATCCTTGGTGAAGCATTATCTTTGGTTCTATATATTCCTTCAGTCATGGAGGATTTTATGGATGACTTCCTCAAGGATGTTTTGTGACTACCTTTGAAACATGAGATGGGGTTTTGAATGGAATTTCACCATGGTACCACTCTATTATTTTATATATAATATCATATAGCCCCTAATAAGATCTGGGATTTATGGTTGTAGTTGGAGGACCTTTGAGAGAAGGTTTTTATCAGACCCAGTGTGTCCCCTTCTGTATCTCTAGTGTTGTTCATGAAAATGGTGGATAGGATATTGATGATTTTGTAGATTATTATCAACTAAACCAAGACACGGAAAATAATAAGTACCCTTTTTGAGGATTGAAGACCTCTTTGATCAGTTGTAAGGCATGAGATGGTTCTCAAAGATCAATCCCAGGTCTGTCTACCACCAGTTGAGAGTTCATAAGGTTGATATTCCAAAGTTGATATTTTGATGTCGCTATGGACACTATGAATTCCTAGTGATGCCCTTTGATGTGATGAATTCTCCTTCTATGTTTTTTAGATTTGATGAACTAGATCTTCCCACCATACTTGAACTGATTTGTTATTGTCTTCATTGATGACATACTCATATACTCTGTGTTATAAGAGGGGCATGCAGAGCACTTCGAGATGGTCCTAGATTTTCTTTAGGAGTTCCATTTTTATGGTAAGCTCTTGAAGTTACAATTATAGATCCATAAGGTTCAATTTCTATGGAATGTCATTTCTGAGCATGGATTAGCTATAGATCTGATGAAGACTGATGTAGTGATTTCTTGGGATCCACCTAATAGCATTTCAGAGTTGTGGTTATTTCTTATCTTAGAGGGGTAATACCAGAGTTTTGTGGCAGGATTCTCTATAATTTCATCCCCGTTGACCACCCAGATGTGGAAAGGGAATCCATTTACATGGACTAAGAACTTCTATAGGGCCTTTGAGGATTTAAGGTTGAGGATGATGTGGGATTATATTTTGAGACTACAAGAGTAGGGTGTAGAGTATGTAGTATATTTATATTCCTCTAGAACAGGGCTCAGATGTGTATTTCTTGCACGTAAATACATAAAGTCATTATGCGTCCCAAAGGGACCATGTAGTGTGTGAGATGAATCTCAGTAGGATACCACCCAATGGTGCATACCTAATATATGTGTTTAAGCAAGCATGCATTTATAAAGAAAATAGTAAATAGTATGAAGCACACAACCAAACACAAACACCACTGGTGCTTAGAAGCCACCATGGAGTGTCACATGCTCTAGCTAACTCTGGAATCTCTGTCATATAACCCAGTATCATTTTCCCCCTAACACCGTGTGTCTTAAGTACCGACGCCCCAAAGGAACTCCCAAGAAATAGTAACTTGGAGGAACAGCGAGGACTGTCCTCAAATAAGTAACCCGAGGGATAGCGATGTTGGCCCTCAAATAAAGTAATCTGAGGGACAGTGATATCCGCCCTCAAATAATGGTGAGCCTCTGTCCCCAACCTGAAATCCTCAATTCTATCCCTTGAAGGCTCCTCACCTTCAATGTGGCTTTCTATGACAAGCACCCCCAACCAAAAGTACCTAAACCGCAACTTCCAGGGGTCTCTACCTACACGAGTGGTCAAAATCACCTCATCACAAAGTCTCTCTGTGTGCACACTACTCAAAGTTTCGTGTGAGTGGTAATCACCAAAATAGTACCCAATCCACAACACCTCGGACACCTCGTGTCCTTACGACCATGCCACTCAAGTCCAATGGCCTCTCCATCCAAGTAATGTGGGTCATGCCCAACCTAACAGTCACCTTAACTCAAGACGACATCCATGACGCCCAATCTCGTGGTTAGAACCACCCAATGTAACCCAGGCTAAGCCCAACCTGTGATCAGCATCACTCAAGAATATTCAGGCCACACCCAACACAACTGCAAGTGTTCTTGAATATGAAATTTATCAATTACATATAATAATAAAAGGAATCACTTTTAAATATGAAAAACAAACTAAACAGTTCAAATTCACTAACAAAGTGGTGTCCCATACTAGCATAGAGGTCTTTAAGGCCTCTAACAATTCATATCAAGGTTTAATAAACTAAAATCAATAATTTAAAACAATAAAATTCAATTATAACCATTTTGGCATTCCCTGGCCAAAATTCCCTGATGAGAAACGACCACTCGCTTGGCCCCTCTCAAGAAAAACAGGTAGCAGGTCATACCCAAAGTCATCTTATAGGTCAGATAACAATTAAAAAAGCAATAACAGGTAAAACAGGGTCAGTTCAAAATACCCAAAAATATGGCAAAGGTCATGCCACCCAAAAGTCTATGAAAACAGAAAAAAACAATTATGCACCACCTTACTGAGACTCATAGACGTAGGCATGTCCGATATTGAGCTCCAATTTGAAGCTGATCTTTGCAGATCTACGTTTCTGTCAAATACTAGCAATTACACTCTGATAGAAATTGCGACGTGTGAGGCAATGAAACTGGAAAGAAACAGGGTGTGCGAGTTTAGCCATGTAGTTTTGATCACGCATCCACTGACATATTAAAGAACGAATGATGGATGAAGAATCTAGGAGAAGAAACTTTTTCAACCTTCTAGAGCATCAAGGTCCGAAAACAGGGAAGAAGAATGTATTTTTTTAAATAATACATGACGCCCTTTCATTTAAGAAAATAAAAATAAAAGTACATGGTGTGCATTAAGGACAAAACACTGTGTAGTATCCTTTTCCATACTCCGACTTAAGCAGAGGTAGCCACACGGATTGGATGCTCCACACAGGTCGACACATGGCTTTAACTCAACCGATACATAGAAAGGAGGATACATGGCGTGTCGAGCAACACTACACGCCATGTAGTAGGAAATGTCCACATGGTCATCACATGGCATGTACTCAGAGAGAACATCACTGATACTTGCCTGACCCCTACACGGCATATATTTAGAGTACAGGGAGTGTAGTATGGAAATTTCTATAACTTCCCATATTTTCTTAGTTTTCTCAGAAACAAGTCAAAAATTCAAATAGGGTCGGTATTTTGACCCGTTCTAAAAACTATAGTTCTTACAATGCATGGGGATTGATGTAAGAACATAATTAATCAAAACAATTCTCCCCTTAATGAACAAGTATCAGTTCTTATAGTTTAAGATCCAACTAATGGTTTTATTAACCACCCCATCAAAATGTTGAATGTGAAGGTTGTGAGAGGAAATAGGAGCTCCCATGTATTCAAGGGGAAATCCTCTTCTATGAATACCCATTAAGCCCTCCAAAGAATCAACTCACATATCAGGGCACTGTCTTGAAATAAAAATACTACTCTTGTCACAATTGATAAGTTTTCCACTCCAATTAGCATACACATATAGAATTTTATTAATGCCTCAGATAGTTATTTTGTTAACATTAAAAAAATAGTTTCATCATCAAACATTAGATGCAAGATACCACCAAAGTGATTTATGTATTGTTATGGCCAGATTTATCCATCCAAGATATTATTATTAATGAAATGAATAAAGGTTTTTTATGAAATAATAAAAAATATGGGATAAATGTGGTCAGATTATCTTAAACCATGAATGGATTTGAAGAAACCACAACTCCTACCTAAGAAGGAAATAGATATCCAAGCTGAGCTAAAGCATCTGAACATGAGGTCGGAGGACCCAGATAAGAATAACATGAAGTTTAAGACATTTATAATATAAATACAATCAACCCGGTCATATTCTTTTTCCATCTCGAGTTTGATTACCATGCTTGATCCCATAACATTTTGGTTGATGTCACACACCATCTCTTGGGAATGGATGATAGCACCTTGGATCAACCTCCTATGAAAAAATATGTGTTGCTCTGGAGGGATCCAATGAGGAATAAACCCAGCTAACCTTCTATTTATGAGCACCAAGGTAGTAGAAACTACCACTTAGGGAAGGTTTTCACTCCGAAATAAATCTAATATTTCCATCACAAAGTCGTTCCTCAAAAGGTCCTAATAGTTAATGAAGAAGACCCTCAAAAATACAGCATGGCTTCTAACACTTTCATTATTAAGAACCTAAACTGATTCATGAATATTCTATTCATTAGGGATTGATTCAATATGCACATTATCCTCCTTAAAACATCTCTTGGGATATCCTTGAACAAATCTGACTGGCTTCTTTGATAACCATTAAGCATGTGATGGTTGGGACCAACAAGAAGAGTTTTAAAGTAAATAAATCCATACTTCAAACCACCACATGATCATTAGAGAATGTTCCATCCTCTGTTAAGATATTTGGTCTAATAAAATTCCTCTTTTATTTGATGTATGCATTGAGGTAAGAAGTGTTATGATCCCCTTAATTAAGACATTTTATATGGACTTGATCACGCACCATGAACTCGTGTCTTAGAACCATATCAGCCAACATGCTACTCTTCTAATAAATATCACAAAACAAGGTCTCATCCCATTCATTCTCATAGAAAAGATCAATGTGAATAATCACATTTGAGGACTAGTTAATTTCCTATATATGAGGGGTTTTGATGTTAACCAAGGATTGAAGATCCCCCTTTAAGTGCCTAAATTTATTATTAACCATGTTCCAAAGATTCCATTGGAAGTCTTATTCCAGGACTCCACAACTGCTTGGAGATATCCCAATAATGAAGTCCAATTATGAGAAAAATTAAAATGCTCTCCTTATACTTTTTTGGTAGACATATCAACACAGATGGGAGAATGATCAGAGAAATGGAGAACAAGGTTGGTGAAATTTGTATTGGGGAAGCAGAATATGGAATGATAATTATCTAGACACTATTAAAGATTACATTAAACACCTTATTTACCCCACTGATTATTACACCAGGTGAATCGATACCCAACATACCTAAAATCCAGAAGGATTCTATGGGATATAAATGAAGATAAATCATTTCTAAACATCCATGGGAAATCTCCCCCTCCTTTTTTATTTGTAGGATCAGTAATCACATTAAAGTCTCCTCCAAAAAACCACGACATATCTCCCAGGAAGAATAATCCCAACTCACTCAAGAGAACCTCCCTCGCTGGTGCATCACATTTAGCATAACAAAAGTAAAGATAAATCTATGGGAACCTATAGTAATTTTTGTGGTGATGAAGTATTCTGAAGAATCAATGAGATCCACTGAGATGCTAATGTTCCAGAAAATCCAGATATGGTAATTTTTTTCCCCAAAATTTAGAAAATAAACCATCCTAACTCTTTTTTGAAACAATACTATCTGTGAAGGATATTTATTTGGCATAATCACTGCAACCATGAAATACTTACTATTAATAACTTCAGAAGCAATGAAATCAGCTATAACACATGCACTAATCCCAAAAGCATTCCAGATCATGAGAGAAATCATTGAAAATTTCATCACCTAGCTCTGGACCAAGGCACCTTAGCTCATTTTTAAAGGAATTAAGACTTTTATATTAGCTATTTGGATTTTGGTCTAGTACATAAACCACAGAGAGGCAACGGAGAAGGAAAAACCTAAAAATATTAATATTTAAATATGACCATTATAACCTAACCATTAGACTGAAAGGTATAAATAGTATTAACTAAAAATATTAAATATATATATATATATGACAGACTCAATAAAAATAATTTATTAATTCTTATAAAATAAGTACTCAATTTTTGGTTATGTTATTTTATGCTTCAAAAATACATTTTCATCAAAAATGATTTTTATTATTTTGTGAGAAAAAAATAAAATTAATTTTATGAAATTATATAAATTATATTTTATAAAAACAATATCATTTTTAAATCATCAAATAAAAATTATCCTAGGCTGAAATTTTCATAGTTTTATGAAAATATTTATTTTCCAGTGGATAGTGAAAAATACAAATTTATATTTAAAACTATATTTCTTCTTCAACCATTTGAAAAGTTCCAATTTATTTTAAAATAGTTTCAAATTAAAATTAGTTCTATTATATTTTTAATGATCAAATTAATTCCATTGGAATCAATTATAGGTTTAAATTTTGTATAAAAATATTTCTATATATAAAAAATATATTTTTCTGAAAAACTGTTTTTATGCGTTCAACATGTTTTTATCTTAATAAATTAAATTGATTACTATTTTTGAAATATTTTAATGAAATTTATATATTATATATTTAATAAAATATTTTAACATTCATATAATATGTTTACTATGCATGGGATAAGAATAAATCCAATTTATACTTAAAAACTACATTTTTCTTAAAAGTTATTCTTGTCACGTCTTGCGCATTTATTTAAAAATTAATTTCTCCAAATTATTGATATTGATTTTGATAAAATTTAATTTATATTTTAAATCAATAGGTTCAAATTTTTTAAATATACCTCTCTTAATTTTTGTCAATATGAATAGTAATCATGGTAATTTCAGTTAATCTTCGTTAAAACATAGTAATAAGGACATAATATTTCATATAAATTCTTATTTTATGAATATAATTAGACTATTATTACTTTATTTTATATATGTGAATATTTAATGGGAACTTTTCCAGGAAAATTATCCTTATAATATTTAAATCAAAGAAAGTTACCAAATGTCACTCTCTTCGTTTTAAATATATATTATGTGAAAAATAGGAAAAATCAATATATTAATCAACATAAATGTCTATTTTGATATTAATGAAATTATTTTCATGATATAAATTTAATTATAATTTTTATAAATTATACAATTACCTTAAATTCTTTTGAAACACTAATATATTATTTATTTAATTAACAAAAAAAATAAAATAAAAGAAGTTAAAATTATTAAAATGGATATAATTGGAATGAGACAACGTGTACCGAGAATTTTACAGATCTATTTGACATTTTAGGTTAGTTTTAAAGTATTTTTAATTAACCTTTGTTTTATGCTGTATTTAAAGTCAAATTAATTTAATATTACCAAAATTAACATTAGTGATATTTTATCAAAATAATATTTTATTAAGTTATTTAAAATTTATAAAAATATTATATTCATCCATGTGAATGTAAAATGGTTGAAAAAACCATTCATGGTCCATTTATGACTCACTTATCCATTTATAATAACATTATTAACACTTTTTTTATTAAAATAGTGGTTATTATGGTTAACGTCAAAAATAATTAACCAAGGGGTTAAAAAGAATAATAAGGATTAAAATGATATAAAAACTTGTCTAAATTTAATTGTATGATTTTTTTTAACCCAATAAATTTTTTATTTTGATTAATTAACATTTATAAGCATTTTAATCTAGAATAGTATTATAATATTTTATTTTTTTATGAAATTTCAAAGGTTCTCCTCACCTCAATGATAAAAGGACACCTCCTCCCTCACTTATTTACATCAATTTGAGCATTATATATCAACAATAACCTGACAAAATATCTTCTAAACATCCTTATAAACAGTCCAAAGGTGTTTTTATCTTCACAAGAATAACTTTAGGGTCCTTAAGATGAGATCCAAAGGAGTTCTTCCAAATAAGAAGTAATCACCTTAACCGATCACTTTATTTTTACTTATTCTTATAACTCATATAAATACATGTTATTTATCATAAAATAGTAAAATTGGTATCCTATATATACTTAAATTTTTAAATTATTATTAAACCACAATTATCCACACTCTTTCTCATCAAATGGGAAGTGAAAGTATTGTTCTTGTGAACATACAACTTACTATCTCCACGTAGTGATACAATTCATTTTTCATCATCATATTTTATGGATGGAAATTATGATGGGTTTAATGTTTATATATTATATATATAACATAATTATATTTATATAATGATAATATTATATCTACCTACATACCTACCAAATTGTTGGGAAATGATAATGTTGCTCCTATGTTTGTGTCAACCACCACCTCTACAAAGTGATGTGATTTTTTTTTCATTTCAGTTTAAATTATTTGGTAGTGAGTATAGATTTTATGAATAAATATTATTTAAATGATATATTAATTATTCTTTAATAGTTAATAATTATATTTCTTTATTTTGTTCCATCGGTCTAAAAGTGAATATAGCGTTCAAGCGTACGTACGACCTACCGTCTCCATGAATGGTGTGATTCATTTTTCTGTCTCAATATTTTATGGATGAATATAAATATATGTATATTAAATACCTAATATATTTAAATAATTAATAAAATTATATATATTATTTAACCATGATAAAGTCTCAAGGACCAAGACTACCAAATCAAAACATATTTGAAATATAAAGTAGTTAACACCGAAAATAATGATAACAATAAAATATTATTAACAGATAGGAAATAAAATGTTATAAATGGATCATATATGATTTCATAGATTTTAAAATTTTTATGGTGTGTATATATAATAAATTTAAATTTATTATGAATCGGGTTAGAGTACCGACATGACAAGTCATACCTGCGATAAAGGGATTTCATCTCAATTTCCACTCCATTGAGACATATATGGTAATAGGAAACTGTTTATTTTTGTGTGATGTATATACTACCCATTTGAGGTAATAAACATGAATAAATATTTATCAAAATACATTTTTACCAATTTTTTACATTTTACAAAATGGTTTGAAAGGGTTCTTTTTGTCGTTTTCCAAATAAGGTACTTTGTGACTTTCCCAACAAAAGTATGGAAAGGATTTTTTTAACTTATATGATAAGAAAAGATTTTTCCACCTTCATGAATAATATTTTTATTGATTCGTCCTTTATAATTTTTTAAATTTATTTTCAAATAAAATATTTTACTTTATAATTTTGTGGTTTTCTTAATAAGCCATTTCAAAAAAAGAAAACATTATTTTTTTCAAAAATGTTTTAATAATATTTTAATGGAATTTTTATTCATCAATGACAGTAATCCTTTATTTTACTTATTCACCACTCTGGATACTTTTTAACGATACCATCCTTTAAAACATTTACTTACTTATAATCATTGGATATTACAATTCTTTTAAATATATATACTCTTTCTATAATAGATATGATCATTACCTAAACTATATGCCATTTCCATATATAGTGTTATACTTTAAAAGTATTTGATTGACTAAGGAATTATTGAAAAATCCATAGTATTTACTCAATATTGAAATTTGTTTATAAGTCATATTTTTCATGACTAAAATCAATAATTCCTTATATAAGGAATGCATTGGATATGTAGTGATTGGTGGGGCCTGAAATTAGATATCCCCTTGATGCGTCGACAAGTCTCATAAGGTAAATCAGTAAGCTAACATTAAAAGGGTTTTTTATATGCCTACCCATAGTTTTAAACTATCTTGTTACAAGTACTTGATGGTATAAATACCATGATGTATAAGATCATGGAATCCAATATTAATTATTTCCATCATTGAGAAGTTATTATTATCCATGATATTACTGCATTAATAATATCTATGGTTGCACTTTGTGGTCGTGTTATTTATTAAATATAATATGTTTATAGATATTAGCATTCCTATATTGTTTATTACTTGTTTACTCATGATATATTTCTCTCTATATAACCCTTAATGAGCATTTGAGCTCATGCTTTAATTTTTTTTCTTTTCCTTGGGATATGAAGATGGATGTTATGAATAATATCAAGGATGTAAGAACATTTTTTACGTTATTTATTTCATATTTCCAATATATTATGGTAATCATGTACATATTTGGTTCTTAAATACTAATAAACAATTTGGTCCTTTGGGATGTAATTCCTTGTAAATAGTGCCAATGTAATAAATTATCCACTGAATCTAGTATACTAGAGTTGGGGTTGTTACAATTAATTTATTCCTCATGTATTTATATATTAACCAAAATTTAATTCTTATCACAAGGTAATATAATATCCAAAGTGTATAAACCATTCTATTTAACTCCATAATTTTCACAATAACAAAAAGGGTTCCACTAAGATCATTTCATGGATAACCCTACATCCCAAATAACCTCAATAACCTTAAAATTAAAGAATGTTTTAACCTTAAAGGTGATATCATACCATTCATAATACATCCCCAAAAATAAAATAACATTCTTCCAAAATAAGATTTCATGTTAAATAACATGTTATATCTAAGGGTTGTATAAACTTCAACCAAAAGAAACATCTCAAAATATCATTAATCACCATAATAAATCTTGGACGGTCATCCCCTTCATGGGGCTAGCTATATGGATAAAAAATAAAAGAAACTTGGTAAATATTATAATATAGTGAAATTAACTAAATCCATCATGATAGTTAATAAAGAAAATGTGAATTAACCCAATCATATCCTCCAAAAGTGTCAAACTAGGTGTATAGTAAGGGAATACTCACCATGCACCAAACTGATGAATGAGATATACTCAACCATATCTTTTTTATGTTATTACCATTGGATGCATATATTCCCAAACTTCATCCACTTGTATTATATTGACAGGGATGTATATCTAGGAAAATAACATAATCTACTTCTTACAAAAAAATTAGGATGTTATCCTATACTTATACTTATTATTATGGTTTTTAGCAAAGTTTTCTTAACATAATCTCCAAATATTGACTAAACCTTTCCTATAATACCAAATATAGCAACCAATTATTTTCATACATGAATATCACATATTTATAAATGAATATTCAATACATTTCAAAAATACACTCTTAAGGATTATAAAGGTTTAGTGTCTTTGAATACTAGATACACAGTATTTTTATTTCATGAAAGATCTTTAACATCCCCCATAAAGATCTTCACGCAATGTACACTTCGTATACATAACCTACTTAAACCTTTATTTATAACTTAGGTAAAGGAAACATAAAATGGGTGAGATTATATGCTCATTAAGGGTAAATATGGGAGATAATAATCAATGATCATATAAAATCATAAGATAATAATAAGGGTATGGGATCATGAACAAAACTTATGAAATTCATACCCAATCTATCATCAAACATAAACATGATTCATGGTATAAAACTTTATCATTTGTAAAGGCATGTATCATAAGAGTAAGAAATCAGCATAAATCAATCATGAACCATAATTTTATGTTATAAATTTGTGCCACCATCACAAGTATAGAAACCATTTCATATGTCAAGGTTAAAAACAGAGACCCTGAAATCACAGTGAACCATGCATCAACACCAATTTTCAATGGCATGAGAGATCAAGAAACATTACCTATATCCCAAAGTGGGTCAAGAAATTTAACTTTTCTTCTATATTGGATCAAGCACATCTACTTGATTCCTATAGTGGATCAAGTACATTTACTTTTTTCATAGTTATCTCATTATATATAAAACTTTACCCAATGAATTAGAGGGTTATATAATTTTTTTCCCACCTATAACATAATGAAAATGATACATATGTGTTCCAAATATCATAAATTGTTCCTCATATAATAACCCATGCAAAAAAATGATTTCATAAACATTTTATAATTTCATTATAGCTTAAACCATAGAAAATAAATGAGTTTCATAAGCATTTCATCATAATAATCCAAACCCATATAGAGAAATAATAGGGATAATATAATTGGTTCATATCCCTAGTAACCCAAAACAACATCAAAGGATTTTATCATAGATTAAAATTCATTTAAAATCATCACTAGAATATTTCCTCATGAAAATTTTCTTTTCACTTTGAAATAACTTATTTAAAATATAAAAAATTATCAAATATTAGGGAAATTTTTTTATTTAAAATAACCCTAAAAAAATTTAATTGGAAGTTTAAATCATTGATCTAGCATGATGGTGGGAAATTCTGTTCATGTTGACTATGTTAAAGAAAATATTCCTTTTACTTTTTTAGTAAAAGGTCAAAATGACTCATTTAGAAAATAGAGAAATATTCCTTTGAAAAAAATACAAAAAAATTAAAACATGGGAAAAATTGAATTTAAATAATTATAATATAATATTAAAACATTTTTGAAGCCATTTTAGAGAAAACAGAACCATGGAAGAAAAAGGGGTTTTGACTGGATAGTATAAAATATTTATCTTTTCTTAAAAACATTACTTAGATCTCTTGATTAATTAGAGAAAAATAAAAGGAAAACATTTATTCTCAATAAATAAAAATAGGAAAATAAAATGAAATGGATTTATAAAAAAATTCATATAAATTTGTCAATGTAAATTCAAGCATAAACAATCCTAGTTAAAAATAGATTGAAACATAAATCCCTTACCTGAAGTATCCTCTTTATTTATATGCATTCAAAACTCATGTATAAAAAATATAGATTTATTATACATGTATTATATAATAATACTCATATCTATCATACCATTTATTATTTACTTATGATATCTTATCACCCATTTATTAACAATTTGTTATTACAATCATTGTTTTGGGTGATAACTGCTTTGTTTTTATGCATGTTTTGGTTCGGCAGTCCCAGACTTTTTACTTTGATCATAGTTACATAATCTCTAGAATTTTAATCATGGAGTAAATATTATATATATTCATTATATATATATATATATATATCTATAAAAGTTAGAGATAGAAAAATTAATTACACCATTTATAAGGATGGTAGCTCGTAAGTATGCATAAACGTTGTTTCCATTTTTTGAAGGATGGAACAAAAGAAATGTAAAAATTATTTAACTTTAAATAATAATTATTATATTATATATATATATATATTCATTAGATATATCCTTATTATCATAAATTTGAAAACAAAACCAAAAAAAGTCACATCACTTCGTGGAGGTGGTAGTCCACACGTACGCACGAGCGATGTTATCGTTTTCTAAAGAATGGAAAGGTAAGAAGGTAGATAAAATATTATAATTAAAGAAGAATAATTATTTTATAAAAAAAATATATAAATACTAAATCAATAATTTTAATTATCCATTTAATATGGTTATGAAAAACAAATTACATAGCTCTGTGGAGATGGCAAGTCAAATGTATTCACAAGCAGTGTTTTAATTTTCTATAGGATGGAAAAGAGGTGGATAAAGGTTGTCCTATAATTATAATAACAATTAAGTATATTAAATATATAAAAATAATTATTTTATAATAGATAAAATATATTTATATTAGGTATAATAATAACTAAAATTGGAAATACTCAGTTAAGAATTATACCTCTTCATTGAGAAACCTACTTTCGCTTACGCCTTAAGCCTTGAAAAGATGGCATTTTAGAAATAAAAGAAGATATAGGATGTGATTAAGGAATACAGTAAGATATTATATAAGGTATTGGATGATCTATATGTCTAAAAGTGGTGTAAATAAAATAGATAATGGGTTTCCTTTAATGAGGGAGGGAAAGGGAACACTTAGAATTACAAAAAAGGATAAAATATAATTAATTCATTCCCAAGAAAATGATTCCAAATGGAAATATATTATAAGAATAAAATGATAAGGTCAAAATATCATTAAAAATGAAATTTATATAGGTTTTGGTATCATTTAAAACCTTATCTTTTGTATTAATCCCTTGCTTAATTAATTTTAACCTTGAATGCGGTAGCGACATTTTCAATATTAAAGGGCTATAATTTTACTTATAAGAAGAAAATTGGATCATAAATGCCAAAGGGATGACATTTTTGACCATATATTATTCAAATTTTTTATTTAAATATTTATGTGATTTTAAAAAATTTAATAAAATATTATTTTCATAAAATATGATTAATTTTATTTTTTACACAATTCATTTAATTTAACAACAAAGACATCAAGAAAAATATGGAATTAGAATATAAACCTATAAAAAACTATTATTATGCTATATTTATCTAGAAAATCAGTGTAACATAATAATTCACCCAAATTATATTACTTTAAATTTTTTCAAAATCATTTATTATATTTTTCTATTAATTGAATAAAAACCTTATTGGCATTTCATAGGCATTTAAGCTAATTATTCAATCACTAAAAATAATAAATAAATTGCCATGATAAAAAATATTTATTCATATTTTATATAATAATTTAAAATTAAAAATATCCTCCTAAACTTCTGTAAAAAAATATAGATATTAAAGTCAAGAAATTGACATTTTGTATTTATTGTTTTCTTAAATTAGTATAAACGTCATATTGAAAGAAATATGGAACTAAGTGCCAAAATTTTATCTTTTTTATGATAATTTCATAAATTCACTCATAAAATAGGATAAAATAAATTTTTGGGTCGATTTGGAGACCTTATCTCATGATTTTAACCCTATTTTACTCATTTTACCCTTACTGATGTCAAAAATATTTACTGATGTTACTATTCATAATGATAAAAAATAAAAGGTTCCTATTTACCAAATTTTACGCTCTAGATTAAAAATATTGTATCAATTTTTTAATTTTCACTCTCTAGAAGTTCTAGAAATTAATTTAGGATGAAAAACTCAAAATTCAGTGAAAAATATTTTTTTCAAAAAAATGCCATTTTAAGTATAAAAATGTTTTTTACACCAAATTCAACCAAAAAATTAATTAAAATGAACTTAATTGGATGATTAATAATATAAGAGAAATAATTTTACTTTAAAACAATTTTAAAATAAAATGAATCTTTGTACATTTTCAAAACAAAAAATATAGTTTTCAATAAAAAATCTATTTTTTCACTATTCACTAAAAATTCAATCTTTTCAGAAAAATATCTAAAATTTACCCTAATATAATTTTGATATTTTTATTTCAAAAATTAATTTTATATTATAAAATAAATTTTATAAAAGTTTTAAAATTTAAATATAATATTCTCTCATAAAAATCAATAAAAATAATTTTTGAAGGAAATGTATTTTTTAAGCCTAATATAACATCACTAAAAATTGAATTCTTATTTACTAAGAACAGATCAATAAATTTTTTTAAGGATGAATTTAATATATATATTTAACAATTATTTTATTCCTATTCATACCCACAAATTCAACAGCTAGGTTATAGTGATCATATTTAAATTATAATATTTCTTGATTCGTTTAAGCCGAGTGTTTCATATAATATATGCTATCAAATATAATGTTTTTATTTTAAAATATTGGGAAGTTAAATAATATATATCACTTATAGTAATTTAATTTTTTTTAATTTACTTTATTTTTTGTTTCTTAAAGTCAAATTTATGCCAGGATTTATTTTTCATATTTTTCTAAATAAGTTAAATTTTTCTGAATAGTAAAAAATAGTTCTTCTGAAATACGGTATCTTTTATGATATCATAAAGAAATAAATATGATATAAAAATATATTAAACTTAGATAAATAATAATTTATGATAATATAACATAAATATAATAAAAAACAATTCAAAAAAAATAAATTATAATTTTTTTCATGATAAATATGAAAAATAATTTTTAGGGTCGACGTAGTGCTTGCACAACACTAGAAAAGTAAAATTTGGTGACCTAAATTTAATATTTGAAAAAAAATAATTTTTTATGAACTTATTCTATTATTTATTATTTTTATGTATAGATACAAATTTTTTACTTATATAGCAAGTGACTTATCCAAATATCTTTGTAATGCTTGCACAAGGCTACAAAAGTCAAAGTAAAATGTTAAATAAGTTTTCATGACATAGATGTGGGTAAAATATACATATTGAATGAATAAAAAAATTATATTGAAATTAATTATTTTTTATCATTGCAATTTATTTTAATTTTTATAGATGATTTAATTACCTTAAATTCTTACACAATGTCGTTTTAATGAATGTGTAAGCGGTATAAAAAACAAGTAAATGATTTTAAAAACTCTAAAAGAAATATTTTTGTGTAATTTGTATTGTCACATAAATTATATAGATAAAAATAAAATATTTGGTATGTGTTAATGGATTATAATTTAATTCCATTATTTGTATGTTATTTTCAATGTGAAATTAATTAAACAGTTCAAAAAATTACATTAATAATATTTTATAAACAATATTTTATTGAATGATTTAAATTTACAAAAAAAAACTATATTCATACAAGTGAATGGGATATGCTTAAAAATATAAACCATGTTTCATTTATTTTCCACTTTTACTTTTATTGTAACTTTATTTACCCCTAAATAATAAAAAACGTTGATATCATCGTAATTGTCAAAAGCGTCAACGAGGGTTAAAAAGAGATAAGAATGAAAGCATCACCTAAACTTGTCGAACTTTTATTGTATGAGATTATTTAAACTTTTACTATTCATATATTACAATTATATCAATTTATATCCATCTTTATATGAAAAAAAATATTAATTTAATACTTTATGCAATTCAAAAAGTGCCCCTCCCCCACTTATAAAAGGGAATCACATCTCCTCTCTTCTTCAAACATTTTGAGCACTATATATCCCTAAATACCGACCCAATTTCCTTAATACCATCCCTAACAACATCCTAGATCCCACCTTTTTATTATAAAACCATCCTATTAAGGCTGTAGGTATGAACCAAAATTGGTTTCCCAAAGAAGAGGTATAGTTCTTAACCGAGCGTTTTCAATTTATTTCATATTCTACCTATTTAAAACTTTCTTAAAAAATTATGAAATAAAAAAATAATTATATTGAATAAAATTTTATATTATTATATTAATTTAATAACCTATATCATTCTCTCATTCCATCAAATGGTAAACAAAACCATTGTTTAAGTGTACGGTGGACTACAGCCTCGCGAACTAATGTAATTTGTTTTCCATCACCACCTCTCATGAATGGTTATAATGATGAATTTAATGTATATATATGATATTTATAATATAATAACAATTTTAAAAATATAAAATAATACTTACCTTATTTATGTCATTCTATTTGAAAAATGGAAATTTTACCCATTCGTAAGTATGGCATATTGTCTCCATGATTGTAACGTAATTAATTTTTCATGACCCTATTTCATGGTTGGTTTTAAAATTATAGTTGATGTATAAAAATTATAAATATATAATTATTATTCTATATATTATTTAATAATTATATCTTTGACCATAATCAACCTACTGATGTCATTTTAGACATATGAGTCTAATATCATCAAAACATCTGACAAAAACTTAATTAGTTAAGTATTTTAATATTAAATGGTAATTAATAAAATAAAATTAATAATGAACATGAAAAAGGATCTTAATAGATTAAATTATTAATATTATTTTATTATTTGGGATGATAAATAAAGTATATGATGATTTGGACTTGAGGTAAGAGATGATTTACCATAAAACCTCATTTTAACTATTTTAAAGATTTATTTTCTAAATTTTATTCTTCCATGACTATATTACTAAAAAGCCTTTTTCTATTCATTTATATGAACACAAATTAATTATGAAAAATATTTTATGACAGTTTTATACATTATTTAAATTTTTTTCAAAAATAATATTTTTAAATATTTTATATAGAAGCTTTGGAAAAAAAGGAAAAAATGAATGTTATATTTTAACATATATAGATTCAATGGCTTTCCAACCACCATAGACATTATATGATATTTTTATTTCTTTATAGGATTTTTTGTTTTATTCAAATAAAAACCCTCCTTCCCTATGTTCTAGGTATTTTTAAAAATAGTTTTTAATGAAATAGATATTTAAATATCTGGAAAAAAAATTCTTATGGGTATAAATAATACTTAAAGGAAAATAAATATTTTGTGTGTTGTGATTTTACTATTGTTATTGTGAATTATTTATTCAGGGTATAGGTTTTTATGTAAATCTTTTATTTTACAAGGTAGGGTAATAATATTTTATTTTAATGGAATGATTATGAGCTTTTATGGTTAAAAGGTATTTTTTTTAGAAAAATGTATTTTATGGGTTCTCATGTTTTCTAATAAACCCTCTTGATTATTATTTTCCCTATATATTTTCTATTAAAGTGTTTTATAAATAAAATTTGGGTAGTGGAGTCTTTTTTATGTCCAATTAAAATGATTTATTGAGATCAGAGTTTATTAAGTTAAAGGAAGACTCTCTTTTATGATCTCTTGTTTTTAAAAATGGACTCACGGGTTTATTTTCACTTTTTATAACCTTTAATTAGATTTTGTAATCATACCATGTTTTTAAATGGTTTTTATAAGGAATAAGGATGAGTAAAAATAATGTAGATTTCAAGTTGAAAGTCATGAATATTTTTCATGAAAAGAAAAGATCTTCCAAAATTTTTATATTGTGTGAAAAATGGATACTTATTGGAAGTGTCCAACTCTCAATTCATGGGTTTTTTATGTAAGATTTATACCCTAAGTATCTAAGATTCTAAACCTTAAAAGTTCTTTAGGAATGAAATAAAATTATGTATTGAAATAAAACTCAATATCTTTTAATGTTTTAAGGTTGGGTCTTTATAGTTTGTATTAGAGAAATGGTTTATGTTTATTTATAGGTTAGAATGTTATTTGAGCATAAGATAAAAGTATTTTATAACCAAAAAATTTAGTATGTTATGGATAATTATAGTTAATATTATAAGGATACTTGTGGTAATTTAGAGGACTAGATAACAAATTAAATAAACTAAGATATAAAGGACTTTAAGGATTAATATATTATAAAATTTAAATGGTATTACGATTACTCTTATGGAATATTTTACTTTCAATAAATAATTTCATATTTAAATGATTTCATTTTTAGTAGATTAAGGATTTTTTATCAAGATGGAAGGAAGGTAAACTTTCACAACCTTATCATCCCTTACAAATTATTTGATCATCGCTATTATTAAAAAATCACATTCAAATGATTTTGACATTTTCTTGAGTATTTAAATCACCTATAATAAACTATTGGAATTATCCAAAACATTTTCATTTATCTAAAAAAATTATGGTTCCTTGTATATTTTTTATTTGATTACAAAATCGCAACTATTTCATCTCTCTCAAAAAGGGAGATACCATAAAAGGTGTAAGAACCCAAATCTTCATTTCAGGTATGGATATTTATTTTGGGTTGTTTTATAAGAAAAATAAAGTTTTGGTAATTTTATAAGTACACATTGTGTACTCTTGAGTCACACCATATATTTACTGTGAGAGATTCCATAGGATAATTATAATTTGTATTACTGCTATGCAGACCCATGGGTATTGACCGTGAGAGCTACCCAAGTGGTCAGTTGTAATTGATTAGTGCTATGTGGGGCCAAATGGGTTTTACAATGAGAGCATTCTCAGAGGGTCATTATTATTATATTTTGAATTGGTGATATGTAAAACTAGAGGATTTATCCTGTGAGAACTTTCCCAGAGGGTTTCTTATGAATGATTGATTGATTGTGATAAGCCTGCGAAGCCAAATCCCAAGCTTGGACTCGGTCTTACTTGATTATTTATACAGTCTTTTGAGATGTCTATTTATTATTGTTATACAGGTGGATACAGAGCTTACTCTAGATCCCAAGGTTACATAATTCAATGGATTGAATAATTAATAAATTCAAATGAATGTAATTGGAAACTGTACGATTGTTTAATTTTGAGTACATCCTAGTTTATTGCTTCGTTTCTGCATATTACTAGCTATATATATATTCACTGACAGTTAGGCATAAATATTTTTGTGGTTTCCTACTGGGATTTGTCTCACACCCTGTTTGGGTCATGCTTTTGGACCCAAACAGATCATATGGTTGCAGAAATAGATAATTTCAAGTGCCCTTCTTCATCAGGTACTTAATTGTTATTGGAGCTAGAGATAATAGGACCAAGATGAGGCTTGTGATGCTGTTGGAGCTTACTGTTTTCTGTACTTGGGTTTTATTATTATATTTCCAGCATTGTGACATGTTTGGATGCTTTCCTAGTTACTTGTGACATGCATAAATTACATGTGCTCCAGCTCTTATATTAATATCAGTCTTCCATTGTTTAGTTCTATTGTATGGTATTACTACTTCCACATAGATTCCCCATTATCAGACCTTGGCACTAGCTTTTAGTCGGCATCCTCTATTATTTTAGGAAATGTGCTTGAGGTCATGTGACCAAAGAAGTATGGGGAAACTTTGGGTGGCACCTGAAACTGGGATGTTACAAAGTGGTATCAGAGGAGGTTTTTTTCAATTTTGTCTTACTATTTGGAGCCTATAGACAGGGATAGGAGGGAATGGGTAATTGGTAATAAGATATGCTCGGGATTATCTAACCCGTGTACATGGAAAAGCCAATTACCTTGAATGTTGAAATTTTCTATTTTTTCAATTATTACAGTTGATTTGATTTCACTGTTGGGTGACGCACTTGTTTTGTGTTGTTATCATTGATATTATTGAGGTTCTATTTCTATTGCAACCCAATGATATGAGGGTATGACATCTCATGCATCATATAGGAACTTGCTAGATGTCACATGTCATGCATTCTTGTCATGAAATTTAGGATGAATTATGGATTGCATGTTGTTGTGATAGATGTTGTGCAAGATATGCATGTTGTTGTGATAGATACCTTGATAGAATACCTACTATTTTGATAGGGTATTAGAAATTGTAAAGTTTCATTCAATGGGCACCAAAATTTGGTCCATGTGGTGTTATGGGTCCTCTTGGATCAAAATTTATTGGATCATGTTGAGCTTTAGTTGAATTTTGTCTAGTTTTGATGTGAATAAGGATGCCAAACTTTGATTTGTGGGAGTATGGGCTCTCACGGTTTAGAATTCATCAAGACTTGGACAAAATTTTACGTTTTTAAGGGTTCCAGAGAAGTTTTAGCGGCCTACTCTCTGGAAACTCGGACAACACGGTCTATCGTGTTATGAACACACATCATGTGTTCTTCTATTTTAGAAGAAACAAATTTTCTTGAGTACATGTTGTGTATTGAGAGTACAAGCCATTTAGTGCTTGACCGTGTGACTGACTGTGTAATCAGAGGCATGGGGTTGGGAAATCATTGGTGGAACACACTGTGTACTGGATGTACACGCCATGTTGTTAAGAACCACGTATCTGGCTATGTGACAAATGACATTGGTGGATGAAACTTAGGTGGTACACACCATTTCCTGTTCTTGCACGTTGTGTAGAGTCAATTGTGGCTCTAACCATGTGACTAATGACACGGTTGGTTAGAACATAACTAGTACACACTATGTGTAGGCTGAACACATTTTTTAGTGTTACTTGAGAGAGAACTGTGTAGTTCTAGCCATGTAGAAGTACTTGGGTAGGAGGGAAGATTCAAGTACACATCGTGTCTTAGGAGGAACACGTCATGTGTATGGGTGTTACACGACCAGCTTTGGCAGAGGTACACCCCCTGTTAAAATCTTTAGGGAACACACTGTTTGGAGGTTATACATGCCTTATAACCCAATTTTTGTAAAACTTGAATGTTTTCTATCCTATTTCTTTTTTTTCTTCTATGTTTTTTTCTTTGATAATATTTAACTGAGGTGTGTGATTGACCTTATAGAGTAATACCGAAAATACGTCCTCTAGTTATACACCAGGTTTAGGGTGATGACTAGACACCAGAAAGGATAGATCATGGACTAGCATTAGATCCTCCTTCCATGCCTGTCTTGGCACCAACTACTATACTGGACGCAGGTATATATGCACAATTCTATTAAGGATTTATGAGGATTATACATACCTTCAACGGTTCACCACGTCCTACCCCGACTATGGCAGAGTTGACAAGGGTGTTCCAGTAGTAGCTTCCTCCCATATTTTCATGGGATAGAGGACCACATTCTATAGAATAATCATTGGAGGCTATGCATTGTATCTTTTATCATCTAGAGATGCCTCCAGAGAGGGGGGTGAATCTTGCAACTTACATAATACGTGATTCCACTAAGAGATGGTGGGATGATATATCTTAGGAGGGATGTCATTGGGATATGGTTTTGGAAGAGTTTCATAGGATCTTCTATGATTATTTCTACCTCGAGATGTTGATGTCCGATCGATCCTAAGAGTTTATGCATTTGGAGTAGGTATCTCTATTAGTGATGGATTACTCATCTAATTTTACAGAGCTTCATCGCTTCGCAACTATTCTGGGAGGTGAACAGTTATATTTTTCTAGGAAGTTTAAGGATGGCCTCAGGTATAATATATGATCACAAGTGAATGTATTCAGACTAACTTTAGTGATGGATATAGTAAACCAGGTGCTGATTACCAAGAACAATATGAGGAAGTTAAGAACTAAGAGCCAAGGCAGTTTATCATCCAGGGCTGGTACTCCTTCATTAGATAGTAGAAAGCACAATAGGGATCCTTCACGTGATGTTTTTTCACGTAGTTAGGTGGTATGCTACCAATGCAGGTAGAGTAGGAAAATGAGACCTCAATGCCTAAGAGATCCTGCTGAGTTCCAACCTTGTGATGAGATGGGTCACCTTCATCATTTTTTTCAGGTGTTCTCACTAGCATTGAGAGACATGGGTTTTATTATGACTCCCTGTTCAGGAGAAAGACCACCAGTTCCTCCTCATTCATGGAACTAGATTTTGTCTGGCCGTTCAGGTTTATGAGGTGGTTGTGTACGTGGTGGTCAGGCTATAGGTTTTCACGAACATCAAGGTGGATCAGCTCAGGGTAGTCAGGTAGGGTCACAGGTCTGTAGTGTAGGTCAAACTTTTTGAGTGGAACAGACCCAGTAGGAGTAGGATCCCAGACCCTCTACACTTAGAGGTACGATTTTAGTTGCCTCTATTTTATTTTCTACTCTTTTCAATATAGGGGTTTCTCATATTATTATATATGTTGATGTTTTGGAGAGCCTTGGGCTCTGTATATTTACTTCTAATGATATTATGACACTAGACACTCTATTGGGGTTTAGAAAGACTTGTGTATGTCAATGTAAGGAGTGCCCTCTTGAGGTTGGTGGGTGTCACTTCTCATTGGACCTCTATGTCTTAGAGATGGAAGGTTACAATTTCACTCTTGTAATGGACTAGTTGGTCTCCTTTTAGGCCATTGTTGACTATTATCACCATAGGGTCAGTTTCATGTCACAAGAGGGTGGGTCTTTTCTACACATTAGTGATTGGGATGTCCAGGTGAGGAGAGATGGACCTAAGCATCATGGGTTCAGAGGAATTATAGCCTAGATTTCTAGTTTATATATGGATGGCAAGGGGACTTCACAGATAGACTTTCCTCCTGGGGTGGATCATTTCAGAGATGTCTTTCCAGACGAATTTTTTGGTTTACCTCCAGGGAGAGAGGTATATTTTCTATTGAGCTTATTCTAGGAGAAGAACATGTGTTCATTCCTCCTTATCGAATGGCTACACCAGAGTTACAGGAGATCAATAAGAAATTAGAGGAGTTGCATGAGAAGGGTTTCATCTAACCTAGTACTTCTCTCCGGGGTTCACCTATCCTTTTTGTAAAGAAGGTGGATGGTACTCTCAGAATTTTTGTGGATTATCAGAAGCTAAACCAGTTGATAGTCAAGAACTGATATCCCTTTCTAAGGATTGATGATCTCTTTGATCAGCTTCGATGAGCCCAAGTGTTTTAAAAATTGACTTTAGATCAGATTATCATCAGTTGTGTGTTAGACCATCAGATATTCCTCTTACAGCCTTTTGGAGCAGGTATGGTCTATAAGAGTATTTGGTTATTTTATTTGGTCTCACGAACGTGCCATCGATTTTCATGGAACTAATGAACTGAGTCTTCCATACTTACTTAGATTCTTTTGTGGTAGTCTTTGTGTATGATATCTTGGTGTACTCTCACAATCGATATGACCATTCCACCCATCTTGAGATAATTTGGAGTACACTGAGAGAGCATCAGTTTTATGCTATGCTCTTAAAATTCCACTTTTGGATAGACTAGATTCACTTCTTGGTTCATGTTATCATGGAGATAGAAGTATCAGTATAATCAAATAAAGTAAGATCAGTTGATTCATGGGAGTATCTGAAGAACATATTTGAGGTATGGAGTTTTCTAGGTATGGATTGTTACTACAGTTTCTTTATTCAGGACTTTTCACATTTAGCAGTGCCACTAGAGGGCCTGACTAAGAAGGTTGAAAAGTACTTGTGGGAAGAATCCTGCGATTCAACCATTCATGAGATGAAAGGGAAATTGACTTCAACACTTATACTGGTTTTTTCAGAGCTGGAAAAATCTACACTATTTATTGTGATGCATCAAGATTCGGAATGGGGGAAGTGCTTATGAAGGGGGAAGGCATTATTGCATAAGGGTCTCAGCAGTTGAGGACACGTGAGAGGAATTACCCAACGCATGATCTTGAGTTAGCTACAATTTTTCATGCTTTACGCTGTTGGAGACATTATCTTTTGGGAGATAATTTTGTGGTGTTCACTGACCAAAAATGCATCAAGTATATCTTTACCCAGTGTGATCTGAATTTGAGATAGTGAAAGTGGGTTGAGTACCTTCATTTCTTTGACTTTGAGCTTCACTATATTCTTGGGAAGGGCAATGCAGTGGCTGATGCATTGATCAGGAGGACTCAGATACCAGCAATTCAGGAGGTCATAAGTGAGGTTTAGCCTATGGCTCTGTTATCTGAGATGTAGGTGCATGACGGACCAGGGTAGACATTTCTTTCTTCTGTATCTGTTACCTCTACTCCAATGGATCGAGTTCGAATGAGGAAGCAATCAGATTCTAAAGGCCTAGTCCTATGGGAGAGTGTGACAAGATAGGACCCTACTCCTAGGAGGACTGTAGGAGATGATGAGTTCTTAGGTTTTCATGGGTGCATATGGGTATCATCAGACATATGTGAGGATTTGATGTGATATTTTCATTCCCCATTTTGGGCAGTTCATCCTGGTGTCACCAAGATGTATTGAGATCTACACCATCAGTATTGGTGCCCAGGCTTGAAGAGAGATGTTGATGGTTTTGTTATGAGGTGTTCCACCAGTCAGCAGGTGAAGGCAAAGCATCAGTGACCGACATGTCTTTTACAGCAGTTACTCATTCCCAAGTGGAAATGGAATGATGTCGCAATAGATTTAATGATGGGTTTACCGAGGTCACCTTGAGGGAATGATGCGGTTTGGGTTGTGGTTGACAGACACAAAAAGGTTTCACATTTCTCGTCGACCAAAGAAACCTTTAGTGTTGATGATCTTGTAAGGTTGTACATCCAAGAAATTGAACTTTTTCATGGTGTTTTTCACTCTACAGTTTCAGATAGGTATTCTTGTTTTACTACTCATTTTTAGAAGGTATTTCAGAGGGATTTGGGTATATAAGTATTTATGAGTACAGATTACCATCCCCAGATAGATGGCTAGTCCGAGCGCAAAATCCAGGTTTTGAAGTACATGCTTCGAGCATGCATCCTGGATTTCAGGGGGTCTTGGGAGAGACACGTACCCCTATTGGAGTTTTCCCACAAAAATAGTTTTTAGGTGAAGATTCAGATGGCACCTTATGAGGCTTTGTATGGTAGGCCATGTCGATCACCCCTATATTGGCTGGAGGTAGGAGAGGCAGCTATACTAGGACCTCATCTTGTCCCGGAGAATACTGAATAGGTGGAGTTGATTTGAAAAAGGATGGTTATTTCACAGTCTCTCCAGAAATATTATGATGATCAAAATAGATGAACTTTGGTGTTTGAGTTCGGAGATCATGTTTTATTATGTGTCACACCAAGGTTGGGACACATAAAAATTAGGAGATAGGGTAAGATTTAACCAAGGTATGTTGAACCGTTTGAGGTTTTGGGGAGAGTCGGGATGGTTTTATATCAGTTCCAGTTACCTCATAGGTACTGGTATATACATGTTTTCTTTCACATTTCTCAGATACGGCGTTACTTTTCAGACTCGTCTCATGTTTTCTAACTCAAGGAGGTTGAGTTGGAGGTGGATGCATCCCTCAAGGAGAACCCAATTCGTATTGAGGATCATAGAACAAAGGTTCTATGTGGCCAGTATGTTCCTCTGGTATAGGTTTTATGGTAGTATAGGCGAGTACATGACGAGGATTGGGAGAGGGAGGCTAACGTACGATCACAGTGGCCAGAGTTGTTTGAAGTTTCTTCTTCACCACCCTTGAAAGGAACATTTCGGGACAAATTTCTTTAAAGGGGGGAGTTTGTAAGAACCCAGATCTTCATTTTAGGTATGGATATTTATTTTGGGTTGTTTTTTAGGGAAAATAAATTTTTTGGAATTTTCTAAGCACACGTCATGTACTCTTGAGTACACGTTGTGTATTTGGTTGTCATGGGTAGCCATGTGCTGGCCGTGTAATGGCCAGTACATGGTCGTGCGGGTGGCCTGGTAGACTGCCTAAAGTGGACACTGGTTGAGGTTACTACATGGGTGGTACATTAAATTAACATGCCATGTACTTTAATTTTTATTTGATTAATCGTACCAGGGTCACATCTAGTCTCCAGAAGCATATTCTTCTTCTCGTGTCTCGAACAAGAGAGCAATGTACAACTGAAAATCATCTATATTTTTCTATTCCTCCATCCAAGCTCTGATTGAGATATCGCCTGGTGTGTTGGATTCCCTCTGATGATTTATATCTTTTTATAGAGACTCTCCTCCTGATTTCTCCTCTCTCTTAAGGTATTTAGGGTTGAATGATTTTTACCTTTTTATAGATCTACAACGTTCTAGTCCAATTAAAGGGATGATGTTCGAGAGTGTTCATTGTACGACATCAAGGTAGGTGGTTTGTTCCTTTCTTTAATATTATTTGGATTATATATGCTTAAAGTGATGAATACCCATGTTTAGGGTATTGAGTATTTTGGAATTTAACCCTCTTTAACGCCTGCTATGGTTTTTTTGTTTGAGAAAGGGTTATTGATTATGAAAAAGGTTTATTACCTTGATTATGGATGTGTTTCAATTGTTTTTTTAGTATGGTAGTTGGGTCTAGAAATCATGTTAGGATGCATTGTTTTCCATTCCTAGTGTTGTTAAGATAGTTTTTTTGTCTATATGAGATGCATGTGTTTTGTATTGTGAAAGTATGACCAAGGAGAATTGACTGTGAGAGCTTCCTGAGATATGGTGTTTTATTTATGATTGTTGTTATCATTGACTAGAGGCATAGACTATGAAAGATATCTTGGGGTCATTGACCATAGGGGTTATACCATGATAGCTACCCAGTGGGTTATTATTTAAATATATGTTGGACCATAGGGTATTGACTGTGAGAGATTCTCGGGGGAAATTATAATTTGTATTGCTCCTATACAGACAAAGGGGTATTGACCATGAGAGCTACCCAGGTGGTCGTTTGCAATTGATTAGTGATATGGGGGACCAAAAAGGTTTGAATATGAGAGATTTCCCATAGGGTCATTATTAATATATATTTAATTGATGATATGTTAAACCATAGGGGTTAGACTATGAGAACTTTCCCAGAGGGTTACTTATGAATGATTCATTGGTTGTGATGAGCCTTCTAAGCCAAAGCGCAAGCTTGGACTCGGTCTTATTTGATTGTTTAGATAGTCTTTTGAGACGTCTGTTTATTATTTTTATATAGGGGGATACATAGCTTAGGCTAGATCCTGAGGTTAAATTATTAAATGGATTGAATAATTAATAAATGTAAATGAATGTAATTGGAAATTGTAGGATTATTTAATTTTGATTACATCCTAGTTTATTGCTTCATTTATGCATATTACCAGAAATATATATTCACTCACAGTTAGGCACATATCTTTTGGTGGTTTCCTAGTGGGATTCATCTCACACCCTATTTAGGTCATTCTTTTGAACCCAAACAGATTATATGGTTGCATATATAGATAAGGGAAATCTCCCTTATTCATTAGGTACTTGATTACTGTTAGATCTGGAGAGCATGGGATCAAGATGAGGATTGTGATGTTGTTGGATTTTACTATTTTCTATACTTGGGTTTCAAAATTGTATTTCCATCATTGTGACTTGTTTGGTAGTTTTCCTTGTTACATGTGAAATGCATCAATTACATGTGCTCTAGTTATTATATTACTATTAGTCTACCACTGTTTACTATTGTTCTATGGTATTTCAGCTTCTTCTACTGTATTCTATTTGTTATTCCTTACGTATACTCTTCCAATGAGGGTAAAGTTTCCCCATTATCAAACATTGGCCCTCATTTCTAGTTGACAGCCTTTGGAGTTTGGGAAAATGTGCTTGAGGTCATGTGACCAACCAAGTACGGGGCACCTCTAGGCGGCACCCAAAACCGGGATGTTATAAAAGGACTTTTCTATTTATTTTCTGGAATTTGGGAATCATAATGAAAGATAATGGGAATATCAAAAAAATATCGATGTCTAGATTTAAGGTATGAATTAATTTCCTATGTTTAAATCAAGAAATAGAATTTGGTTCATATTGATGAATCAAAAGTACATAATTAACTTATTTAATTTTTAGGAATTAACTATTAAGGGAAAATATAAAAAATGATTTTTGGAGTTTTAAGAATGTGGTTGAAAAAAGGATGTGTTTATGTATCATGTTTTCAAATTTATGATGTTATGGTATTTTATCAATGATATTCTGATATATTATAAATGTTATTATAATCATGAAACACCTAAGTATTATTCTTTATTAGTAATTGTTTCCAAATTTAGAAACATATGTTAGATGTAATTGATACCTTGGAAAATTGGTGTAGTGAAAGGGTGATAATTTTTAAAGACATTCATTTAAGGACATAAAATTTAGGGATTAATATATTTTGATTTTGTTGAAAAAATATGCTATATAGAAACCCTTATGCGTTAACAATTGATTTGATTATTAATGTTATTTTTAGAGGATGTTCATCATATATTTTTTTTGGAATATTATTGGTTCAAAGTGAATTATTAATATGATTATCAGATATGTTTCTATATTTATAATAGATTTATAAAAATATAGTTTTAGAAAAATGACAAACCATAGGCCTAGTGAAAACTTGTCATAGCTGATAAGGTCACAGGGCTTGAACCCACAAATGAGAGGTGGTAATGGTGCAGTGCCAACCACTGTCCTAAATGATGTCCTAGTTAGTATCACTTTGTTTTTTATTTAAATGATTTTATAGATAAATATTATTTATATTGTGGTAAGGGTATAAAATTTTGTGGTAGTAATGTTATTTTAGAGGGAATATTTTGGTATTTTTAGAGAATATATGATTAATGTATATTCATTTTTAACATGTGAAGAATATTATGGGATAAATTTTTTTTTTTTTTGAATTTTTGGGATTTTAAGGTGATAAATGATATTTTTTGAGATTTTTTTTTAGGTTTGAGTTACATGTAACTATTATGTTTAATATAAAGGATTATTTTACAAGAATACTATTACATTTTTAATGTAATTTAATATGTATTAGATAAACTTTTAGGTTAGATTTTTTTTAATATTGAGTTTATTGGGGTTATTTGGTATATAGGATTATTTATTTGTAGAATTATTTAATTTAAAATTTTAGTGTGATTTATTCATTTAAAGGTTTATACATTTTGGATATTATATTACATTATCCAAAAAAATGAGTTTCGGTTCATATCTAAAGATATGATAAATATCTTATTATATATTTATTGATTATGTGATCCATTATAAGTTGATTTAAGTTCTTATGTAATGAAAAAAATCATCTTGGATACTCATAATTTGGAGGAAAATATGGGATTATGGTGGAAATTTATTAAATGATGAATTTTGTTTTTAGATTTGAAGAAAATTATGTAAGTATATTTTCTTATGTTCTCAGTCTAAATGGTAAATGAATTCCTCAACTCAAGGAAAAAGATATTGAAATAAAAATTTGTTTTTTGTTGAATTTATGATCTTTTTCAAACCTTATTGATTTATGGTTTTGTTTTCATCAACTTTATCTCGATCATTCACTTTCTTATGATAAATGTTGTATTTAACTTTTAATCACTATTTAGACATTAATTTTTCTTCTATGTCCATATTTTCACTTCCCACTAATTGTATACTATTTGGAAACTAAATTTTGTTTTATTACAGATGACCTTCATATTTATCTTTCCCTCTTTTAAAAATAATGTTTTATTACCCCTTTTGATGATGTGATTTTTCAACAAAGGTATTTTAAAATTTCAAACCCTTCATTATAGAGATCAATTATGACACAATTTATTAAAGGGGATAAAATTTAACACCCTGAGATTTTAAAATAACACTATGTTTAATATAATATGCAACGTGAAACATCGAGCTTAAACAAACCATGGTTTATTATTAGTTAAATGTTACAGTTATAAACTAGTCATTGAAGTGGTGGGTATAAACAGAATTAATGAAATTATAAAATATATATAAGGGTTCTTCTCAAAACAAATATATTTCTTAATGGTTAGTAAATATGTATTAAATTTTTAAAAAATTATTTTTATAAATAAAAAATACTTTTTATTTAAAATTAATTTTCTTTTTATTTTTTATGATCAAATATTATAATTAATTTATCAAAAAAATTAAATTTTATTTTATAAAAATGATATCATTTTTGAAATCATAATATCAAAATTACTTTAGGGTAATTTTTTGGGTTTTTTTAAAGATTGATTTTTAAGTGAATGGTAAAAAATACTTATTTTTGTATGGCTTCCATTTATTTTCATTAAAAAGTACCAATATGATTTAAATTTTATCTAAAATTAAGAAAATATCTTTTATATATAAATAATTTAATTAATTATATTGTAATCGACTTTATATATTATTTTAGTATAAGTTAATTTTTTGCTTAAAACACATTATTCTGAAAACTGTTTTTCATTACCTTTAATATATTTATAATTAAATTAATTTATACCACCTATAGTAATTGAATTTTATTAAATATAATTCATTTTTGGTTTCAAAAAACTAAATTTATCCTAGGATGTTTTTTGATATTTTTATGAAGAAGTTAAATTTTTTATGAATTCTAAAAAAATACAGCTTTTAATAAAATCTGGTAACTTTTATGAAATATCCAAGATATAAATACAATATAGTTTTCTTTAAATGTATGGAAAGAATAATTTATGATAATATAACACAAATATAAAACAAAAATATGAAAAACCTATAAAATGGAATTTATTTTATGATAAATATGAAAATCATTTTTAGTATTAATGTAGTGCTTGTGCAGCACTCGAGAAGTCAAATTTGGTAAACCAAACATGATATTGAAGAAATAATAAGTATTTTATATAATTGACTAATAAAAATGAAGTATTATTTATTATTTTTATGGATATATATAATAATTATGGATTTATATAATAAGTGATTTATCCAAATATTTTTTGTAAAACTTGTGTAAGGCTAAAAAAGTCAAAATAACATGTTAAATAAGTTTTCATGAAATATATGTCAGTAAATATAAATATTTAATTAATCTAAAAATTTATCTTGAAATTAATTTATTCATCTTATATTTTAATTTATTTTTAAATTTTAGTGATGATATGATTACCTTAAATTCTTATGAAGTACTGAATTAGTGAATGTGCAAGGAGTTGAAAAATCAAATAAATGATTGTAAAAAATCTAAAAGTATTATTTTTTGCGTAAGTTATAGTGTAGTAAAAATATAATAGATAAAAATAAAATATTATGGACGTGTGAATTAATTATATTCTAATCCATTATTTTTATTTTTATTTTTATTTTAAATTAAAATTAATTGAATAGTTCCAAAAATAACATTAATGATATTTTATAAATAGTATTTAATTAAATGATTTAAAATTTATAAAAAATCTATATTCATCCAATTTAATGGTATATAGTTAAAAATCACAACCATGGTTCATTTATTGATCATCATTCCTTTTATATTAACTTTCATGATCCCTAAAGAGTAAAAAACCTTGATATCACAGTAATTGTAAAAAGGGTTAACAAGAGTTAAAAAAGAGATAAGGGAGAAAACACCACCTATACTTGTAAAAATTTTATTATATGAAAGTATTTAAACTTATCATAATACTATATTATAATTATATCAATTTGAATCCATTTTTAAATGAAAATTAATTTATATTAATTTAATAGTTTATGCATTTCTAAAAGTGTCTCTCCCCTCACTTATAAAAGGGAACCACCTATTCTCTCTTCCTAAAATATTTTGAGCACTATATATTGGAAACTACCTACCAAAAGTCTTTCCTAAAATTCATACCCACATACTAGAGTCCATGATTTTATTATAAAACCAAATTAGTAAGGATTTTGGTATAAACCTAAAGAGCTTGTCCAAAGAAGTAGTATAGTTATTAACTAAGCATTTTCAGTTTATTTCTACTTATACCTCCTTTCAACATTATTCAACCATGAAGAAATAATAAAATAAGTATCTTAAATATAATTATATTTTATAATTTTAATTTAATAACTTATATCTATCTCTTTTTCCATCAAATGGGAAATGAAACCAACATTCGTGTGTACGGCGGACTCCCGCCCCACGAATAGATGTATTTTGTTTTTCATCATCACCTCTCATAGTTATTGATAATTATGGATTTAATGTATATATATATATTATATTTATGATATAATAATAATTATTAAAATATATAATTATATTTACCTTATTTCAATCATTCTCTTTAAAAAATGGAAATGTTACACATGTGTACGTACGGCCTACCATCTCCCTGAATGTAATGTAATTCATTTTTCATAACCATATTTCATGGTTGGTTTTAAAAGTATAATTAATGTGTAAAAATTATAATTATTCCATTTTTATTATCCTATATTTTATTTAATAATTACCACTTTTAGCATAGTCAACATACTGAAGTCATTTTGGACATATGAGTCGAATATCATCAAAGCGTCTCATGAGAAATTAATTGATTAAGTAATTGAACATAATATAGTCATAAATAAAATAAGATAAATTATAAACATGAAAAGGTTTATTAATAAAATAAATATTTGAAATAATCTTTAAATTTATGAAGATATACAATGTGTACGATGAGTAGGGCTCATGTTAAGGGACACTTTACCATAAAAACCCGCATTACAAATATTTTAAAGATTTATTTTCTAAATATTTTTCTTCCAAGTGAATATTCTTAAAAATCCTTTTTATATTTATTTATATGGACATAAATTTATTATAAAAGGGTTTTTATGTCAACTTTTACCTTCTTTAAAAGGTTTTTAAAATAAATCATTTTATATATTTTATATGGAATGTTTTAACAAAAAGGAAAAATGAATGTTCTGTTTTAACATATACAGTATCAATGGTTTTTCCCACTATTGTAACTATTATTTAATTTTTGTATTTATTTAAATGGTTTCATGTTTTATTCAAATAAAAAACCTCCTTACCTATGTTCTGTGTATTTTGAAAATTTAATTTAAATTGAATGGATATTTTGATATCCATAAATTTTTTTATTATGGATGAAAAGAATATTTTCATTCAAATACAAGATTTCATGTGTTATGATTTTATATAGTTCCTGGGAATTATTTATAATGATTTTTCGTTCCATTAAAAACATGTTATGGATAGTCTCATTATAAACTAAGGACAGGTGGTTCTATTATAAACCAAAGATGGGTGATCTGGATGTAGCTCTCCAATGCATTGCATAAAGGAATGGAGCTAACTGATTATGTTTATCCTAAGAGATTATTGAAATAGTCCCACAATAACCCTGTTGGTTAGTTATTCTAAATTACTTTAATTCTTATTTTTAGTTTTAGATTCTTTTTCACTATTTCATAGTCAGCCCGCACGGTTAGGAGTAACTATACAATTCCCATGTGGATGCCCAAGTGGGTCTGAGTTATGGAACGTGACTTGAAAACCATTTATAAAATTGTGTGACAAGTGTGCAGCTTTACCCTATGAGTGGGCAGTGTTAGGTGGTATGGTTTGAGATTAGTTTGCTCAATTGTGCGTCTAACGGTAGGCAAATCGTGCAGCTGCTCAGTATTCTGAATAAATAAATTAGTTAATTTAATGGTAAATGAAATAAATTAAAGTTAGAAAAATTATATTAAATATAATTTTAAAAAAAATATCAATCATAATAATAGGAATAATATGATTTTTCATATTATTATTATTCTGATTATTGTAATTATTATTAACCCCACCCCCAGTGCCCCAGCTCCAGCCTCCATCCGGCCGGCTCCAGCGGCCGCTCTACCATGCTCTGGTAGCCCAACCTCACCACTTTGTCTTGCTCTGGATAGCCTCCTTCGTCCGACAACCCCCGTCTTAGCATACCACTTATCTTGGTAGCTCGATACTCCTTGCACAACCCTCTACAGGTGCCCCTCCCCTCCAATCTGGTGGTCTTCACTCTGGTCACGCCTCCCGCACTAGTAATCTCCACTGACGGAGATTTTTATTTAAAAATTTTGGGGTTTTTTCTTTCAATCTGGCCAAACCCTAATCATTGGGTTTTTTGGGGCATCTTTTATGTTTTTAGGATGGGATAAGGGACCACAAAGATCAGTTCTTCCTTCCACTGAAGCGTTGTCGCGTTCGCATGCCATTGTGGTAGGAATTTTCCAAATTTTTCATTTCTCACACAATCCATGGAACTTATGTGTTTCAAATTAATTTTAAATATCATTCACACCTCCAAAAGTATTATAGTTACTCATTGTGGTGTTTTTATATTAGTTAAATTGGTAAAGATATATTTTTAAATAATTCTAAGACTATGTGTTGGTAGTTTTGTGTATAAACCATACTTGATAAAATATTTTGCATATTTAATTAATTGAGCATGTTATTTATTTAATTTTTTTGGTGAGAAATCAGTTTAAATAAAGTTTAATATGTGTGATTTATTTTTGTAACATGTCATGTGATATGGAATGCATTCTTTTATGAAAACCCATAGTGCGACATTTACTAGCGTTTTATGAATTATGCAGTTAGTGTATTTAACTGTGCAAGGACAGAAAATTGTGTTTTGGTGTGGTGTCGATGTGTATTTAGTCATAAAAGAATATTTGAGTATGTTATTTTGTTTTAAGCAATGTGTTTCTTATTTAAACAATTTAATAATTTTTAATAGTGGTTTATTTAATTATGAAGATGATTTATTTAATTATGAAAATAGTTAATTTAGTTGTGCAAGTGGTGCGAGTTAATTTTTGAAAGGTTCAAAAATAGTTTTTTAAGTGTTTGGGTATGCATTTGATTTTAAAATGAAATTTTCATGTGAACTTGGTGAGATTGTGATGAAAGCCTTTGTTTTTTCCATTTAAAATGTTTTACTAAATGAGTAAATTATTTTTTGAATGATGTTTGGAATGTGAATCATGGGTGCAAAGTGTTTCGGTGTGCGTTTGGGTTTGGTTTGATAGTTAATGGTATCTTTACGAAGATGGTTATGATTTTTCTAAATGATGGTGTGTCCTTTGTTTGGTTTCTAAAAATGGTTTAAAATGGAATATTTGGGGAATGCTACTTTGGATTTTTAGTGTGTGTTTTTTTCAAATGCTTGAATTAGGAGGCTATTTGGAATGTTTTACTAGTTGAATGATTTTCCTAAAATATGTGTCTAGAAATGTTTTTTGTAAATAGATTTGCGGTGTGTCAAGTTAAAATCCCCTTTGGAACTTCCAACATAAAGGGGATGGTTGTGATAACTTTTAGAAAGTATTGCCTTTTGGTAAATGAGTGTGCCCGGTTGGCAACTAGAAATGTTTTATGAAATGATTTCAATGTCTAAATAACTTGAAGGCATGGTTAAAACCTTTTTTATGGGATATATTCACATGTACATATATATATAGACATATATTTATAGGGCTCACCTATCTAGGATCTACCTTTATGGGTTATCGCATAGGGGATGTCTGTGTTTGGGGTAGGCAAGTATGATTGTGGCAAGTAAGGTGAGTCACGTGTGAGAGATCCTCCTACTTACATAGTATTATTACCACCATGGGTTCCTAGGCATATTTTTTATGATCGAGTGGTGGTTTCTTCCTGGCCTTGATTAGATGGGTTAGTACCCCCTGGAGTAATAGACAGACCAGGAGAGATGTGTCACTAGTGAGGCCAGGTAAGGGTAGCTAGTTGGTTATTGACTTAGGGGATTCACCATACGCCGGTAGGTGGTTCCAAACCAAGTACATACAGGGGTATTCTAGGGATGTTTAGGATTTCCCATGGATATTATATATGATTCTTGGTTACTTTATTTATTTTCTTGTTAATATTTTATTAAACTTAGTTTTCTATTCACCCTTTCAGTTCATTTTTAGCACATCCCTAATGTATTTTTGGTTTGGTTTTTATTTATATGTTTCTAAATGTAAGGTGGAAAGTGTTGGTTTTTAAAAAGGGAAAACTTTTGGTTATTTTTTCAAGTTCTAGAAAACTAATTTTTATTACTGTATTTCAAACTAGTGTTATTGGAATGTGTTATGAAAGGAAAACACTTGGATTATATGGTAATTTCCTACTGAGAATTATAGTACTCACCCCTAATTTATCTTTTTAGTTTCAAGTTCTGTTAGTGTTGGATCTCTCTTAGAGAAAACATGGTTCTGGGTTGGGTGGTGACCTATAACATCACAGAGAGATATGTGCTTTTTATTTTCTTTATTCTACTAGTTTTTATTTTTATCTCCAGTCGTTAGTTATTGGTTTATCCTTTTTCATGTCCAAATCATTCCCAATGGTTAGATTTTGATGCCTAGAACTAGTTTCTAGCCTGTGGGGATCAGGAACGCCCCTCAGTCCATGTCGTGAACTAGTCCGGGTGACCGGTTTAGGGTTGACCCGGACTAGTTTGTGACAAAACAGTATCAGATAAGACCTTTATTATTTGGGGTGTTTGGTTGATTGAGATTAGAACTATCAGGACTCGGGAGGTAGGTGTGGTAAGAGCATCATGATCTTTTTCTCACACTAACACTCAAGTTACGAGAGGTAGTCTGGGATTCGAGTCTTTTGTACTTGTTTTTTATTGAGGGATGACAAAAGTGGTGAGCTGATGTCATGTTGTAATCCCACATGGATTAGTGACCCATGTGGAGTCCAAGTGTATGGTTCAAGACCCTATTAGCATTATGACTTACTTGGGGAATGGACTACTACCATGTCGATGAGTCAAGCATTGAAATTAGTCCCTTATTCAGGTAATTTGGTGTGATTTGCACGTTATCTTTATTTTGGTTGGTGTAAGTGCCCTTTTGAAAATGAAAATAGTTTTGAAATGGAAATTCTCCTTCCATATGGTTTTAAAATTTTAAATTGGGATTTAAAATTTTAATGAAATGGGGGGTTAAATGAAGATGCTCTATTTTAAAGGTCATGGTGCAGACCATGATATTCCTTATGAACATTTTCACATGTGATGGTATATGTATAGAAAATTCATATTGGCGCTTAAGGATGAAAGTAGATGAGAGCATGTGCAACGGTTCATGGGATCACTTGGGTTCATATTGAAATTTAAGGCTTGACCTTATTTTCTAAAGGTGGTTTTTGAAATGGATGTGTTTTTCTATGTTTATATTGGTTTGGTTTTTGAACCGACTGTTTATGGATTAAGGTTCTTTTAGTGATGTTACTTTGGCTTGATATTTGTTTTGGAATTTTTTTTTATATATTGTTCAAAAAATTCCACCCATAAGGGCCCCCAAAGTTTCTGATAAGTCATGCTCAATTTCAAATTATTCTCAAATGTTGTCTGTCCATCATGGTGATTGGTGTCTTCTAGAGGCAACGGAGTGGCTCAAGGAAGTGGAATGCATCTTCAAGATGTTGGGAACTCCCGAGGCTGTCAGAGTTCATGCTATTCTGGGATTGTCTGAGGGTCCAATTTTTAACCAGTGGAAGTTGGTTTTTCCATCTGTGATGCAAGTAGGGATGAAATGGGAAGTGTTTAAGGCCACCTTCATCCAAGGGTTATTACTTTAGGAGGTGAATTTAAAGAATGTAGTAGAGTTATGGGATGATCATAAAGGCCAGGGGTCAATAAAATCTTATGTTGACCACTTTAAATAGTTGGTTTCCTTTTATTTGTAGGTAGCATTAGAAGATCAAATGAAAACTCTTCTTTTCATTAAGGGCCTTTATCTTGAGATTGTGGAGAAAGTTCTCCCATCAAGTGAAAAAAATTTGAGAAGTTGGTGGATGTGTAATTATTGGTTGATCTAGTTCTTGGTTTTCATTCAGTGGTTTTTGGATCGCATGAAGGTTCCCCATCTGGTGGGAAGCACGTACCAGAGTGACCTATTTCTAAAGAGTCCTCTGCAGTCATTTTGGATACCATTTCATAGAAATTATCAGTGTTGTGTCATCAGTGTGGATGTTTAGGGCATTCAAATCCATATTGTTTCAACCCTCCAAAGAAATTTCATCATTGTGGCCATCTAGGTCATCTGGATAAGTTTTGCTGGAAGCGTCTCCAGAAGAATAGGATATGACCGGAGGATCTAGTGTCTGACTATGAGGCATGAGATGCTTCAGCCATCAGATCCCCAGCAATAGGTCTCGGGGTGAAGCTCATGCATAGTTAGGGGTTACTGGGGGTGTTAAGCCTCAATTTGGGTTTTTGAGTTCCATGTTAAGATTGTAAGGTTTAAATAATTGTTTTCCTTGTTTTTTATTTCTGAGGTTTTTCCTACATTGCAATTCCAACATTTCTATGGGATATTGTGATGAAATTGTTCTGTTGTAATCCAAAAGTTCATGTTTTTTCTGAATTTGGTTTTCTAAATCTTGCAATTTTTTAGTGGTCTTGGCCCTTTTATGGGATGGTTTCTATTTAGTTGCACTCATTTAGGGATGTTTGGGTTTTGTGAGATAGGTTAATGGAATTTCTAGTCCATTTTTTATTTGGAGTTCCTTTCTGTGAATTTTATGCTAATATTGGGGGGTTTAGTAGGTGTGAGAAAAGATACTAGTTTTAATGGTAGAATTGTTTCACTCATTCTACAGAAGTTAGATTAGATCGGTTAGGAGTTCCCGCATGGGGGACCTGCCTCGAGGTGGTGTGTTTGGGTTTTAATTTTTGGGCCAATAGAATCCTTGTAGTGGGGAAAACCCCCTCGTGTTCTCCCTTTGTTTATGGTTTTGGTTTCAAGTAGATCGGTCAGGTGTGACTTGGGGAATAAATAGTCACCCCAGAAATTTTTTGTTTCTTTTGGATATATTAGGGAATGGACACAATTTTTTATTAAATATCAACTCAGTGACTTTCTAGGGGTAGAAAGTTTTTTGGTGGGGAGAATTGCCACACCCCAACCCTATTGGTTAGTTATTTTAAATTACTTTAATTATTATTTTGAGTTTCAAATGAGTTTTCACTGTTGTGTGGTCATCCCTCACAGTTAGAAATAACTTTGCGGTGCCCATGAAGAAGCCCAAGTGGGTCTGAGTTATGGTACGCGACTTGCACGCAATTTATAAAACCACACGACAAGCACACAGCTTGAAACTGTAAGGGGTAGGGCCGAGTGGCGTGGTTCAACGATAATTTTCTCAACCGCATATTTGATTGCAGGTGAACCGTGCGGCTGCCCGGTATTCGGAATAAATAAGTAAATAAATTCAATGGTAAATGAAATAAAATAAAGTGAGATAAATTAAATAAAAAAAATAAGAAATGGTTAGTAATAATAATATTATTATTATTATTATTTTCAATATTATTATTATTATTACTACTATTATTATTGTAATTATTATTATTATTATTGTAATTATTATCATTATTATAATCATCATCATAATTATAATTATTATTATTATTATAAAAATTAAAAATATGTATAAACCCTAGGGGAGTTCATGATCCCCCCCCCTTCATCTCCCTCATGGCGCAGCACACCCCCTCCTTGGTTACTCCCTTCTATGTGGCCAACCCCACCCCTAGTGCCCTAGCTCCTTCATCCATTTGGCCTACTCCAGCGGTCACTCATCACTACTCTGGAGGCCCGACCCCACTGCTCCTCTTTGATCCGGCTAGCCTCCTTCTTCCGGCATCCCCCATCTTAGTGCACACCCGGTCCTAGTGGCCTGACAGTCCTCGCACCACCCTCTATCGGTAACCCACCCCTCCTCTCCAGTGTTCTTTGCTCTGGCAGCACCTCCCTCACTGGTAATCTCCTCCTATAGTGATTTTTATTTCAAAATTTTTTTTTGGGGGGGGGGGGGGTTCCTTTCGAACTGGTCATACTCTAATCATAGGGTCTGTTGGTGCATTTATCTCAGTTTTTACGATGGGAAAAGGGACCAAAAAGCTCTGTTCTTCCTTATTCTGAAATGGGGTCATCTTCGCATGCCAGTAAGGTAGGAATTTTCTGAATTTTTTATTTCTCTCACAATACATGGAACTTGTGTGCTTTAATTTAATTTTTAAATGTCATTCTCACCTCCATAAGTATTGTAGTTAACTTGTTGTGGTGTTTTTATATTAGTTAAAATTGTTAAAAATAAATTTTCAAATAATTATCTGATTGTGTGTAGGATGTTTTGTGTATAAAAATTACATGATAAATTATTAATCCTATCTCATTAATTTAGCATGTTCTTTAGTTAATTTTTTTGGTGTGATCATAGTTTCAAAAATTTTAATATTCGTGATTTATTTTTGTAGTATGTTATGTGATATAGAGTGTTTTATTTTATTAAAACCCAGAGTTATTCATTTACTAGTGTTTTATGAACTTTTAAATTAGTGTATTTAACTGTTCAAGGACTTCAAACTATGTTTTGGTGTGGCGTCGAAGTGTATTTAGTCATAAAAAAATATTTGAGTATGTTTTTTTATTTTAAGCCATAAGTTGCATCTTGAATTTTTTTAATATTTTTTAATAGTTGTTTATTTAATTTTGAATATGATTTATTTAATTTTAAAAATAGTTCATTTGGTTGTGCAAGTGGTATGAGTTCATTTTTAAAATTTAAGTATTTGGGTATGTATTTTATTTTAAAATGGAAATCACATGTGAACTTGGTGAGATTGTGATGTAATCCTTTGTTTTTTCCTTTTGAAATATTTTACTAAATGAGTAAATTATTTATTAAATGATGTTTGGAGTGTGAATCATGGGTGCAAAGTGTTTCGGTGTGCGTTTGGTTTTGGTTTTAAAGAAAATGGTTACTTTGTGAAAATGGTTCTTGTTTTTCTAAATGATGTTGGGTCCTTTGTGTGGTTTCTAAAAATAGTTTAAAATAGAATATTTGGGGGAATGACTGTTTGGAATTTGGGTGTGTGTTTTTGTAAATTATTGGATTAAGGGGTTGTTTGTCATGTTTTACTTGTTGCACACATTTCCTAAAATGTGGGTTTGGAAATGTTTTGGTTAAACTAATTTGGGATGTGTTGAGATAATGGAATGTTTGGCACTTTCATCTTAAAGGTGATATTTCTGCTGATTTTTAGAAAGGATTATGCTTTGGAAAATGGTTGTTCCCAGTTGGAAACTTGAAATGTTTTATAAAATGATTTGAATGTATAAATAACTTTATGGCCCGTTTGGAACCTTGTTGATGTGGTATAATCATGCTTATGTATATATATACATATATTTATAGGGAACCCCTATCTAGGATATCCCTTTATAGGTTATCTCATAGTGAATGACCGTGTTTGGGGTAGGCAAGTGTGTTGGCGACAGGTAAGGTGAGTCACGCATGTGAGGGCCTCCTACTTACATAGTATTACTACTATCATGGGTTACTGGGAGTCTTTTAGATGTTCGAGTGATGGTTTCTTACTATCCCTGATTAGATGGGTTAGTACCCCATGGAGTGGTAAATAGACTGGGTGGGATCTTCCACTAGTGAGGCCAGGTTAGGGGAGATTTTTGGTTGTTGACTTGGGGAATTCACTATACGCCTATAGGTGGTTCTGAATTCAGTATGTATAGGGGTCTTCTAAAAAAGTTTAGGATCACCCATATTTATTAACTATTATACTTGGTAACTTTATTTATTTTCTTTTTGGTATTTTACTGCACATATTTTTATATTTATCCAGTCTATTCATTTTTAGCATAGCCCTAGTATCTTTTGGTTTGGGTTTCATTTATAAAATGGTAGTTTGTTTCAAAATGGAAGGTGGTGTCTGCTAGTTTTCAAAAAGGTAAATCTATTGGTTGTTTATTCAAGTTGTAGAAAACTCATTTTTATTACTGTATTTCAAACTAATTTTATTGGACTATGTTGGGAAAGGAAAACACTTGGATTCTGTGGTAATTTTCTATTGAGCTTTTCGGTGTTCTCCCCTAATTTATCTTTTTAGTTTCAGGTTATGTTAGTGCCGGAATGCTCTCAGATTGAACTTGGTTCTGAGTTGGGTGGTGACCTATAACATCACAGGGAGGTATGTGTAGTTTATTTTCTTTATACTATTAGTTTTTATTTATATCATCAATCTTTATTTATTTGATTATCTTTTTTTCATGAGAAAAATAGTTTTCAATTGTTAAATTTTGAGGACCGACACTAATTTCCAGCTCTTGGGGATCGAGAACACCCCTCGGGCCATGCTGCGGACCAGCTCGAGTGAACGGTTCAAGGTTGACCCAGGCTAGTTCATGACAGAAATTTACTAGGTAAGTTATTCCATTTGTAATAGTGATATGAAAATGATGTCCCAAGTTACCTATATGATTTATTTATGATTGGTATGGGTTTTTATAGATATTTTTTATTTCATAAGTAAATCAAATGTTCTTTTATTTTAAAGGAATGGTAATTCCCTTTTAGGGTAAAAATGTATGTTTTTTTAAGAAAACTATTTTTTATGGGTTATCATATTTTCTAATAAACCTTCATGATTATGATTTTTCAATTATATTTTATTATAAAGTGTTTTATGAATAACTTGGGTTAGTGGAGTTGTTTTCATGTTTAATAAAAATTATTATTTGTGCTCAAACATTATTTAGTTAATGGAAAATTCTCTTTCCTAATATCATGGTTTTAAAAATGGACTAACGAGATTCTTTCCACTTTTTATGTCCCTTAATGAGAATTTTTTTTCATTATACATTTTATAATGCCTTTAAAAGGGTATAAGGATGTGGAAGAACAAAGAACAACTCAATTTGAAAGAAATGAATATTTTTTATAAAAATAAAGCAAGTTTTAATGGGTTTACATTATGGGGAAAATGGATATTAAGTGAAAGTTTCCAAATTGCAATGTATGTATTTCTTACATAATAGTTATGACCTAATTCTCTAAAACTATAAACCTAAAAATATTTTTGGGAATATAAGAAAATAAATTTTTGAATTAAATTTATTATTTTGTATTTTTTAAGGTTGGATCCTTATACTACTAGACCAACCTATGTCTAAGTGGCTTTGGTTATATTAGAGTGGAACAAGGTACACTTTTACTTTTAGGAGACTCCCTGATTAAAACTCCAAATTTAAGCTTGATTGTCCTAGAGTAGGTACATAATGATTGCCCTCCTGCGATGTTTCCCATAGTCTGTATGAGTAAGGGAAAAGAATACTAAAAGAAGATGTTTTGGTATGTGGGGGTATTCATTATCTTGATAAGTGATTGTTTATGAATGAGGGTGGGATAATTGATGGTTAGAAAATTCCATAGGACAACTGGTGGGGCATTTTAGGTCAGTACCCAAGGTCTATATGGGATGGCAGGAGTTCATACGTTGTTCAGCAAATCTCAATCGTTATATTTACACCATTAATTAATTACATTATTAATTATCATTAATTAAAACTCTAATTATTAGTAATTTTATTAATAATTATTATTAATTAATGATTATAATAATATTAATTAATTTTATTATGAATTCTATTAATATTTTTTATAAATTTCACCATACGTTGGTGTGGATGGATTTGTTAGGGTGGGGTTTGGGTGTATCTCCTGAGATCAAAACTGATATTGGTTATATATTCTTCCTTTGTGTGCATTATAAACCCATTTATATTAATGTATTATTATTAATTATTAGTAAAATATTATCCTTTATTGTGTATTATTTTTAATAGCATATTTTTAATTATGTGAAATTATTAGTAATATATTGTTTTCTTAACATTGTTAAAGGGGAACCAGAATCCCATTAAATCTTTAAATGATCAAAATCACAACTCTGTTATAAGTGGGAGTTTTGAGAGAGATTTTAAGTAATATTTTAAGATTATTTCAATGAAAATAATACCAAATATATTATTAGTTAAATACTACTTAATATTTTGTTATATATATATATATATATAATAAAAAAATAAAGTGTATTCCATGGACACAATCAATGTAAGGTTCATTAAAATTAAAATACTTATATAAATGGAATTATCCCCAATTGTGTATGATGGTAGAGTTAATATGTACATTTAATCCATGATTTCAGTATATAATTTAACTTATCCATTTTAATAAGGTTTTTATAGAAAAAACGTCTATAAGGAAGAAGAATTATAATAATGATAAGGTATTTTTCATTATTATCCATGAGTAGAGGTCATCATAAATGAAAATAAATTAATTTCAGGATTATTATGAATATGAAATTTAAAATGGATAGAATATATATATCAGGGAAAGAGAATAAATTGAAAGAGATAAGGAAATTTTATTATAACTTTCCCATTTTTTTCTCATATTTTTCCATCTAATTAAGAAGGATAAGACTTTCCTTTTATAGGTAGTGTAGCAGGGGGTTGGGGATTTTTGGGGGTGGTTATCCAACCCAAGTTAAAATTTGGTAGTTTCGAAATGTCATTCCCTAACACACCATTTAAGGATTCACTCCCCTTATAATTTCATACATGTTTTGATCACTACTACAAAACAGGCCTTTAACAGTGCTAGAAATGACCTTTCTCAGCGTGAGAAAAATGCTGGCTACGTGAGCGATGTTAAAAGCCTAGGACTTTTATCAGCATTGAAAAAGAACTGATAAAGGGTTCATTTATCCGAGATAAAAAATCACTAATAAAGGATTCATTTATCAGCACTGATAAAGGGTCATACTATAGTATGTTGTTACAGTACACTGCAGCACCAAAAACACACTAGATATCAACAAAAACAAGTCCCAATACAAAATATAAAATAAATTAAATTTACAACACAAATACTAGAAAAAAACAATATTATAGGAATTTCAAACATTATTTTATACAATTACATAAATAAAAATTATTACATATATTCAAAAAAAATCCTAACTTTCAATGTTACCATGATTTCCATTGACTTTATTTACGAACTGCCAACACTACATGAGTAGTTTCCAACAAACCACCTCAACTCGAAAAAAAAATAATCCACCTTTATAAGAAAACTGTTATTGTGATTAATACTAAAAATAAATAAATTAAACATAAAAATGAAATAATACATTACTTTTATGTACAATGATTTCACTATGAAAATATCAAGATTTCCTCTGTGATTGATAAGTGAAGGGAACATGAAATAAATTGATAATTTTCAACACTAGATGAGTGAAAGGCTTTGTGGGAGAAGAAGTCTCTGGAATTTTTGGTGTAGAAAGGGATGAAAGATGGATAGAGAACCCAAACTCGAACAAAAGTATCCACCTGTATACGAAAATAATTATTATGTGAGTAATACCAAAAATAAATAAATTAAGCATACATATGAAATAATACATTAATTATATGGACAATTATTTTACTATGAAAACATTAAGATTACCTCTATAATCGGGTAGAGGCATCGTCGTTTCTCTTCCTACAGAGGTAGTGGAGGTAACTTGAAAGAAAGTGATAAATGAACAACAGTAGGGGTGAAAAGGTTTTAAGGGAGAAGAAGCATAAATGTTGGATAAAGAACCCCAACTCGAACAAAGTAATCCACCTATATAAGAAAACAATTATTATGTGAGTAATACTAGAAACAAATAATTTAAACATAAATATGAAACAATACATTAATTCAATTGAAAATAATTTTACTATATAAACATCAATATTACCTATTTGATTGTGCAAAGTCAATGTCATTTCACTTCATACAAAGGCATTACCCATAGACATAAATCCTCTAAAATAAAGAAACTCTACAAGGGATAATGAAATTAAATCAGTATTCTACTATATAATTTTTTCGTAAAATAAGGAAATTATATCCTAAAATTTCCTTTTCATCTATCCAAAGGGTTTCCTTAATTATAGTGTGTTCTTCCAAGGGATTGGTAATATCATCATATGCAGAATATATTTTCTACATGAGTATTCAAACATTTAATTTAGATTATTTTAATTCAGTAGAGAAAATAAAATATTATGAAGAAAAACATAATATATTAAAAAACACTTTTACCTTCTCATTGAACTCAAATTTATTAAAGGTTTCAAGGATTTGGTTCCTATTTCCAGAATCCAAATCCCCTCTTTCTGGTCCCCTATAACGTATAATACATTTTCTACATTGAGACCAACATGAATTGATTGGTATGTCCCAATGAAAGGGTCATCCTTGATTGAATTTTCATTTGACTCAACATTTTTTTTAGTCGCTAGCAAGATAATTGACAAATTCTTTTTTGTTGGATCAGATATATAAAATACTTGCACTGCTTGTGATTCCATTATGAATGGATTCTCTTTTTCTCCTTATATAATATAATTCACCTTCACAAATCCCATTTAATTTAATTTCACTCCATTGATATTTTCAACCCATTTGAAAAGGAAAAGAGATGCCTGAAATTTTGTATAATACAACTCTTATATATGTTCGGTAATGCCAAAATATGACATATTTTCATAAATTATATTTCTATCCTTGGAACTAGATATGTGCATCATTTCATCCACAAGTGTAACACCACTGTTTTGCATCATACTTAACTAATTGTGTTCTTTTGTATATAATGTATAACCATTGATTACAAAACCACTATAAGATATAACATTTTCATTTGGTCCTCTGGAAATCCATTGAACTTTTTTGGTAATTGAATTTGTGTTTTCAGATAACACCTTATAAATTTTATCTCTGAACCATCCTATAAATTTTGTATTATGTGTATTTGATATTCATCCTTTATCCCTTGATGGATTCAAAACTCTAAGAATTTATTCGTGGGATTCAATGTATGGGTCAACATGATCACTATTATGTAATATGTAAAGATTTGATTGCTCCCCATTTGTCAAGTAAATTGTAACAAAATATCATCCAGAAATACCTTCTCCCATAAGGTGTTTCATGTGACGAGACATTGGGAGATAGATTCTTTCATCATCTAAAATTTAATCGGTACATAATTCAATAACTTCTTCAAAAATATATCTATATGCAATACAATCTTCTGGTCGACTTTGATTATTGACATATCCTTTCAAAATCATCATATATCCTTCAATGGGGTACATCCATTTATAATGGATAGGACCACATAGTTGAACCTCCATGACCAAGTGAACCATCAGGTGGACCATTATATAAAATTAGGACGGTGGGAAGAACATATATAATTTACATAATATGACTGCAATCTCCTTATTCATGATTGGAAACTTCATCGGGTCTAAAACTTTACTGCATATGGATTTGGAAAAGAAGCATATTTTGGTTAATGTTTGACGTTAATTTTGAGGCAGAATGCAATGGAAAGAAACATCCATTAAATCTTGAATCAAAACATGATAGTTGTGTGATTTTAGTCCATCTAACTTCAAATTTGTCATTTACACAACATTCTTGATATTTTATAAATAACCCTATAGAACTCTTACATTAGAAATAAAATGGAAAAATAACGATTTATCCTATTTGGATATAGTGTAAGCTACTGTAAGAAGAAAAGTCCACCTTTTACCCTTCATCGGTGCCAACTCTTACCTTATCCACATTTCAATCATGTCCAACCTAGAATTGATTCTATATTTCATTTTTCTAGGAACATTTAGTAATGTGCCAATAATGCTATCAAATACATTTTTTTCTACATTCATGACATCAAAAAATCTCGGACATAAAAACAATTCCAATATAGTAATTTAAAGAAAATTGATCTCTTCTTCCAACCTAATTCTATAAGTATTTTCAAAAATAGTTTACCAAATACAGTGTCAATCTTTTTTATTTTTTTGTACATTTGATCACCCATTGATGGAGATGATGTTGTACCTTGTTTGATATTCCCATCAAATACTGTCAGCTAGGATCATTATTTATGTTGTCGGGGTAATTAATTTCCTAAAAACACCGTCTTCGAGGAATGTTTCAACAGAATTGAGTATGTGAATTTTTCACAAATGGGACACCCCGACATTCCTTCAATTCTATATCCTGATAAATTTTCATAAGTGGGGAAGACATTTATCATTCCATTCAACATAACCCTCAATATGAATTCTTCACATCTATAATCATCATACATTGTAACACCTGTATTCCACATCAATTTTAGATCTTCAATCAATGGATCCAAATATACATCAATATCATTATTGTGTTGCTTTGATCAATATATAAGTAGAGACAACATAATGTATTTTCATTTCATGCATAACCATGGTGGAATGTTATAATTTACCAACATGATTGGACATGTATTGTGAGCACTACTATGTACACCCAAAGGATTTATTCCATCTATAGATAATAAAAGATGAAAGTTTCTCGACTCATCTCCAAATTCATGAAACTCGTAATCAATTTTCTTCTACTAAGGAGAATCTGTGAGATAACTTAGGTTCCCATATTTAATTCTTTTATATTCATTCCATGTTAATTGTCTTGAAGTTTCCTGACATACATTTAGTCTTCTAAACTATGGAATGATTGGAAAGAACCATACAAATTTTGATGTACTTGATTCATTTTTCTTATATCTGTTTGTGCCACACTTAGGGAATTTTATGAGTGATTCATGGTCCTTGAAAAACAATATGAATTCATTTGGAAAAGAATGTATTTTTTAGAGATCATTCCCATTGAATGTAACACTCATTTATCATCATATGTTCATCTTGGTAGTTCATTTTCTTTTGGTAGCATGTATTTTAGAAGACCAAGGAGTTCAATAAACCTGGTGTCACTTCATCTTCTATTATCTTTCAAATTATACAACTTCAATACATCATATAATGTTGTGTATTTAGAACAACCAGTATACAATGTTTTCCTGGAACATCTATTTAACTGCTCAAACAACTTTGGACAATCACAAAGGTCATCTTCAATTTCCATTATCATTTCCCCCATGCGATCTCCATTATATTTTACAAAAGTATTCATATAAAATGATTCAAAAACTGTAGTATCATCCCAATCGATGTCAATATTCAGTTTTTCCCTGTGTTTAGTCCAACATTTACAACTTTGATCTATTCTGTGAAAAATCAAATGTTCCTCCAACTCTTTCAGACAAATTTGTCATGAATAAAAACAGTGTAAACATGGACATAGGATTTTAGAAGGGTCATTTGCATGCTCTATTGCAAACTTGATGAACTCTTTAACTCCATATTTATATTCATTTGTCAAACGATTAGTGTGCATCCATTTTTGGTTCATATTCATCCTATTGGGTGCATAAAATATTAATTTATAAAATATATAAATAAATACACATAAGATATTCGTTATCAAATGTGAAAGTTATAGAAAATTATAATAATGGAAATATGGATCATTTATACTAGAATATCTGAGCACCTAGATATTCCAAACCCAACAATAAGGGTTTTTGGAATTTGGAAAAGAGATAGGAAGATAAAGGTAGATAATAAATGATATTATCACTGAATTTTATAGGTGTAAACCAGAAGATGGATAGTGTAATGACCCTAGCCTGAATTACCCAAACAACACCAGGACAGATCATCTTATAACCTCTAACACGGCACAAAGTCACTAAATTATGGTTTAAATTTTCGGTGAAAAAAACCATAAATGGGATGTCCTCCCTCCCAAATAGAAACAATCAGTACCAGAGGTCAAACAAAATTCTAGCAAAACCCTTGGGGTTAATGGACATGCAGACCCAAAATAATCATTACCCGATATAGGCATACCTATTAGATAGACTACAATGGAAATAAATAATGAAATAGATATATGTACACACATACATGTTATTCCAGTATAAAAACTCACTTATAGTCTATAATAAATATCAAATAGATAAAAACCTAGTATTCAAACATAATCTGAACTATAAAAGCCCCATGATGATTCAAAAAGTAAAGGTTGTATGTGATAAAACCTCATGTGCTTAACTAGGGATGACCCATTTGAATTTGATACATAAAAAACTAAGAACTATAGTGAATTATGAGAGGAACTAGATCTTATGATACATATAACCAATATTGGAACATACATCACTCTACTAACTTGGTTCCTGAAAAATAGAATATAAGGATTCATGTCCACTGAGGTGTCCATGAAAGGTGTCATTATATATATAATCATTTGGGAACAACCAATGTGCCTCAAATCAATAGTCAATAAACAAGAATATACATGAAATCCCCCCCCCCCCCTCATGCTCGACTAGGGTGGGGAGGGGTTTGGGGTGCGGTTGTGGGGTCACGAGGTCAGGTCCCTAGGCCAACAATTTACCTATATTTTCATTTTCATATTCTTTGCTGCTTTTGCGATTTTACCCAATTTTAAAAAAATAATATACATGAAAATTTCTACACATATATATAAATATATGAAACATTATTTAGTAAGAAGATATAAAACATAATAATAAACAACAATGAATAAATCCAATGTTTAGTGTTAGATATAGAAAATGGATCATAGATCAGTAGTCAATACAAACAGTGGACCAGAAATTGTTCCCTAAACAATGGATAACAAAAAAATAATAAAAAATAGATCATAAAAAAATTGTAGAAGAAGAAATCAAAAATGAAACCAAAAATACACAAATAAAATAGGAAGGCCAACCTCACTAGGTTGAAGAAAATATAAGACCCTCTTCGTAAACCCTAACTCCAATCGAACAACAGATGTTAGATGAGATGTTGGAGCAACTGGAGGTAGTCAAGTGGTGTGATTCGACCTTCGATTCACTGAGGAGGAGCGCCGACAGTGGGTGGCTTTGTGGAAATCTTCTATATCACGATGGGTTCTCAAATGGTTAGGCTTTTTAAAATAGATCAAGACAGTTTTATCAGCACTTATAAATAAGTGCTGATAAAGGATTTACAATTATAATTATAAATAGAAAAATTTAAATATTTATATATACTTAATAAATATATATAAATATAGTATATAGTATATATATATTCCTTTTTAAATATGTTTATTTTAATTTTATAATTATTTATTTATATTTATAGAAATATTTTAAAAACATAATATTTATATCATTATATATATTTATGTAATTATACAAATATATATTTAATAAATATATAAATATTAATATAGTAAATATATTCATTATTTAATTAAATTTATTATAAATTTAATAATTATTTAAATATATATAATTATTTATTTATAATTTTATAAATACTTTTAAAAATTATTTATTTATTTATAATTATAAATATATAAATGTTTAAATATAGTAGATGTGCATTTATAAATATATTTATTTATAAATATTTTTTTACAAATATATTTTTAACAATATTAATGAATATCAAATTTTAAGAGTATGCATATATATGTTAGAAATGAGTGAAATTGAATAAATTAAGAATAAGTACACTTTAACAATATTGAAAAAAATGGATAATTTTTGTGTGTGTGCATTGTAATATATAAAATGCATTAATTATGTATATGTGAAATCAATATAACACACAATTGATCTATATTAAATTGAAAAATCATATGAAATTCAATTATATGTCGAGTACTCTACAATTAGTTAATATTTTTAATTTATATTAATTTTTAATTATAAACCATTATTCTATAAATATATGAGTACTTAATGTAAAGTGTATAAATATTTTGTAATATATAAATAATATTTATATACTTTAATATATATCTAAATATTTAATATATAGAATTTAATAACATTAATTAACATAATTATCTAATTGATAAATAATTTAATATTTAATAATGTATAATCAATCTATTCAGTTTTATCAATATATATTTAATTAATAAAATTTGTAATATTTTTTTTAATAAACACATTTTTAATTTTTAATTTATTTAATTGTTTCATTTTATTTATTCATACCTTTATCAGTGCTAAAAATTTGATGATGAAATAAATATTTATCATCACTGAATATAAAGCACTAATAAAGGGTTCCCTTTAACAGTGCTAAAAATAGATCACTGATAAATGATATCACTTATCAGTGATAAAAATAAAGAACTCATAAAGGATACCCTTTATCAGTGATAAAAAGAAAGTGCTGATAAAGGTTCCCTTTATTATCTCTAAAAAAGTGTTGATAAAAGGTTAAATTTATCAGCGCTTTCTTTAGCACTGATAAATATGCCATTTATCAGCAGTTTTTTATAGCGTTGACAAATACCATCACTGTTAAATGCCTATTTTTTAGTAGTGTATGTTTTCTCATTAAAAACATATTATATAAAAACTCAGTGGAATAAAAACCAAAATAAGGAAAAGAGTACATCGACATAGTGTAACACCCTATTTTGGTGGCCACTTGAGAGTTCCCAGATCCAAGTAGCTATGTGACCACTAGTGCGCCTCCCCATACACCACAGGATTTTGACTAGAATCAATGGCTTAATCCATGAAATATGGATACTACTCCTTTGAATAAGATTCAAACACATAGTTGAAATAAAAACATAATATGCATCACAAACACTAGAGTACATATAATCAAATAAACACAATGCTATAAAGAATGTATCATATGAAGATATACAATCAATCATCAACTGATAATCCATTAGGACAATCACATACATAAAATACCAAAGGTTATATTTTCATCCCTAAGCCTTACCTCAATCCCATACTCCTAATACCCATCAAGATTCTATAACCCAAACCACCACACATCTCATTACCTGAACTATAAAGTAGATACAATTTCTACATGTGAACTAGGGTGCCCATGAAAGGTGGAATAAACACATATCAGTAGGGTCTCACAAAGTTTCTCTAATATATACCATTATATATGCATTTTCATGAGTAAAATAAACATTTCATGCAAGCACATTAGATGTCATGTGTTAACCAAGTTACCATGAATCCATGTGTGTCAAGTCATCATATACTAACTAGGCCACCAAGACACCCAATCATACCTGCTTCAGTGCCATGTTAGAATCCTAGCCTCACCTCATGATATAAAAACCATATCTTATCATGTACCCAAAGAATCAAGATATGGAACCTCAATAAATTCTGACCGCTGCCTGATGGTGAAGGGTAATGTCCTACTTCCAAGCCCATAACTAACCTTCTCACTCAAGGTGGTCCTACAAACACCTTCTCACTCAAGTTGAGGTTTTCCATATCCTAACCACTTCCTTATCTACCATGGTAGGGTATAACATCCACATACCACATCACATCACACCTTGAATGGGCCCACTCACTCAGGGGGGTCACACATCACATTCACCACCCTCTCACTCCAGAAGATTTCATAACCTAGACACCCCCTCTTCTAGGGTGGGTCTCTCATGAAATGGTGGACCAATACCCTCTCACACAGATAAGTAACTGATATTATCCCCTAACTCAATGTAAGACCATTCATCCCAACCACTACCCTCTCACCCAGGGTAAGTCATATCTCACCATCCACCACACTCTCGCTTAGTATAGGGTCAAAACCTGACTGTTAACCTCTTAATCATGGTAGTTTCTAATCAATGATGGCCTCTACTCTCACTCAGGATGAGGGAAACAACCAACACACACATATAACAACAAACAACACCCACAACTCATCACACAAACTCACCACATCATCAGTTGGGGGCTAGTCACTCATTACCTAGCCGCTTATTTCTAATCCTCAGCACCAAATCAGGTCCATCTCCCCTTAGTGACTTCATAAACCATTAGATCTAACCAACCCAATCCACAAAATTTTCATTCTAATTTTATCCAGTTTTACTCCAACCCTATTTCAACCCAATGTCAAGTCATCCAACCACACTATTAACCCACACTCAGGTCTCATCTCACATATCCTAAGAGAGATCTATCAAACTTCCACTTGGAGGAAACCCATATTTATCACATGCATCAAGTCTAATAGGACTTATCTTGCTCATATGACACACCAAGACTGTCCTCCAACCACAAGATTGATTCTCTCATCACATGTGATATGTATGATCATATTTCTCATTTTCACCCAGCCCCAAGCCTCTCATTCCTTCTCATAAACCTTATGTAACTTATCTAGGATAGCCAAGACACATCTAATACCCTGATACCTACCCAAGTCATCTCATAAATTTATTTAACACCTTCACCCCTTGGAGACCAAGTCATTGAGAAATATAAAAATCACACAACTATTAAGGAGCACTTGTTATGACCCAAAGAGGCTCAATTCCACCCTCTCCCTTTCTCTAAGTTACTCTTGGTCTCTATTAATTCTATATAGTCCCATGAAAATATATAAGAATTCATACTCATTTATAAACAATTATATGGATTTGTATTAAAGGGACCTACCTTTATGCCAGAGTTAACTTCCCACACTGGGATATGCTCTCACTCAACCAAGATCATCCAATATTTGTTCAAGATTGTACCAGCACACAAGCTACTCTCTCACACTATAAGACACTAATAATTAATTATAAACATTTATAATTAATTATTAAAATTTATACAAGGAGTCATAACACCAAAACACTCATTGATTCATCTCATCTTATCGAAACAGTGACCAACCTTACCCATAAGGTCCATGGCACAACCCTGGAACAATCCGGAGAAAAATTCTTATCACCCAACACTAAATATATGGTCAATTTCATCCAATTTAACCAAAAAACACAAATAAATTAATCGGAAATTTTACCTCTAACAAGATGGTTACCAATAGTGTAAAATCATCACCACATGATTTCCTCTTTCCAAGACACATTAAAGTCCCATCATTATAAAAAATTATCAGAATAATTTATTGAAAATCATCAATAAACCCTAACCAAAATCATCACAAATTAGAGGGATACAATGGAAAACCAAAACATAATAATTTAGGGGGAGTAACATACCTATAATTTCTAAAAAAAATCCTAACGAACATCCCTTAGCATAGGGGATCCATGAGAGGAAGCAAAGAGGTAGAACTAACCAAAATGTCACTCTCTTGATGCCACTAGATCCCAAATACCTGAGGAGAAAACCCTTAAAAATATAGATTTTCCCCCATTAAAAAATAACTAGGAAGGAACCCATTGTAGTGTGGTGATAGGTTCCATGGAATAATCAACTTTCCTATCCACCAACAGTAGTGTGGTGCATGGCTCTACAACATATCCCACCTCAGAGGTAGGCTGAGGCCTTGCCTCTTGAGCACCCTCCATGGTGAATCCCGGTTGGGTTGTGTCATGGTGATCTCCCAACATGAATACACTATAGAATAGTCCCTAGGTTTTGGTGTAACCACTCAGAAATGGGAAAAGGGAACAACCTTGACCACCCCCTCTGTAGCATGTCCCCTAAGGTTCATCTTATAGAGAATCCACCTATGAGAGACCCACAGAGCATATTATAAGCTTCATCATGGTCTTTCCATCATAAAAACCACCATAGTGAAAAACTTCACCATGGAACCATGGACTTATCATCCTTGGGATAGCATTCCATGACACCCTTCATTATGTTGTGGTGCCCTACATACAGCTAAAACATCAGCTACAAGGCCACCTAGACCTTCTTTGACAATCACTTAATCACCTAAACCACTAACCAAACCTTGTTCGACATACAAAAAAAATCTCCTTGATATGTTATAATTCTTGGATTCTTGATCTGAATCAAATTCACCAAATAACCCCTACCCTAGGACAAAAAAATCAAATTTCCTATAAATTTCACAACTCATAATGACATTTTTCATTAAAAACTCCCAACAATAATGAACCTCATCCTTGAGAATCCATGCTGGTACTCTTACTGTGAATTGTGACCTACCCAAGTTATCAATTTACTACTAACAGGTTGTGTTCCATATCTTAATTCTAATTATGCTTCAACTTTGAAACTCAAAACACTAAAACAAGGGATTCATCAAAGGTTGTGTCACCCTATCACCATCCTCACCAACATCGTGATGGTATAAAACTACAATCATATAAAATGAGACATTGAAGATTCATCCTGAGTCTTATGATTCTCCTCACCATAAGATTCCACTCACAATGGTTGATTCTAATTCATGATACTTCCCACTAAAGGAATTGCCTATCAAAAATACACACCCAACAATAAAATGATTTTCTCAATTATTTATTCACCTCACCACATCTAATTCCATGAAAAAATACTAGTCAAACCTCATTTAGTTAACTTTACATGAATACTCTTAGTTTCACCTGATAATGTGATATAACCTCACCTTGTGATAATTTCTTAACAACCAAAGGAATCATAAGATCATCCAAACACCCACACCAAAGTCTAGGCCTGACTCTTCAGGTATTTCCATGATTGGATCACTAACCACCAAAACCAACCATTATTTTCTCATATGAACTATTGCACCATTAATCTGAATCGCTCTCAAATTATACCAACTCCATCCTAAGAATGATTACAACTCATTCACTCTACCTAAAACTATGCCTATATCCCGAATATAGTGTTTTTCAAAAGAAACAAATATTAGTATATCTTTATACACATCGGTATATTAGTGTTATCTCAACTATCCACTTACTGATCTAACCATATCTATGACCCTACTAAAATGTGGTTAATACACCCATTACTGATACGATGATCTCCATTATAAGAGTATTTTTATCATAACCCAACTGAGTCAAAACAGCTAGATCCATGGACCACGCTCCCACTATTACCAAACATACCAAAGCACCAATAAAAAACACCCAATGCTTCCTATTCCCAGCTCACTATGAACATTGTCCTCAACATATAACAAAATTCACTCAAAAAAACCATCACACCCTCTAATAGCCAATGATATACTCCCCTTTATATTGATTCCCTCACTCTACTCCTCGAGCACTGAGTTGAATGGGTACTACCACTACATGTGTGTCGCTCCTCCAGATCCACACTCACTCATCCTTCCAACCCCTAAAACTTATATCGAGGACCACTCAAATTAACCATACCACAGCACCTTAATATATTTCAAATGTCTCCTATCACCATATAGGGATATATCTCATTCTCAAATAACCCACAAACCACCATGCCCATATGGGTATTTTCAAAATAGTTATTCTCATCCCACACATAGCTGCTCACTGATCCATAACTTAATGGTAAATATTCACAACTTGTTTTTATTATCCCTTATGCATCATGAATTTTCCTAAAAATCCATACCAACCTCACTCTACTTTTCCCAAGGAATAAAAAACCACTAAAAACCCACTCATATGTCCTTACTCATGATCTTACTTAATCAAATACAAATCTGATGGGGCATGCTTCAATATAACCCGATTGCACAACCCAATTCCCACACCCATGAGTCACACCTCATCTAAACCAGGCTTACACGTATAACCCACTGATCATGGTTCACTCATAGGTCAATCTTGTCAAACCATCCCAAGGAATATCACTTATATCAAGCATAACTGCAAAAAGCCTATAACTCAAGCATAGTTATAAACCCATGAGAATCTACCCATGATTCCACCAATACACTAAAATTACATTCAGAATCAATAAGAATAAGAATCTAGACAATCCTTCCCTCTCACCCAACCTTCATACCAAACCCAAGGTACTCCATAGAATTTCTTTAACCATCTTTGGGGTATCTTCATAACTTCTTGGTTCGATTAAGTAGAATGTAACCAAGAATATATATGGTAAAACACCATATAGGTTTTTTTTAAATGTTAAGTAACCAAACCAATGTCCCAACCACACACAAGGGGTCCATTACCAAGGCATTAAATGAATATATTAACCCATTAAGAGTTTCCATACATATACTTCTTGGAAGCACTGAATAATTATCACCAGAGAATGCCTCATTTTAACGTCCACATTACCTACCATAAATGAAAATACCATGATTAGATTTAATAGGATTGCATCAACATGTTATATGTGGAAACACCGTATAGGTTGTTATTGACACTTTAAACAACTAAACTTTGTCATTATTGAAATCAATCACACACAAAAATGTGCATGTCATGTGAATCCAACATTCCAAATATGATTCATGAACATATGAATATTTCCAATAGTACAATAGGAAAAAACATAAATAAAAATATTCAATAAACACATTATATTTAATAAACATCTCAACCATAATAGTGAAAACCAAGAACAAAAATCATGTACCCCTGATACCAAGAATTACGACCATAAAGTTGTACATGAATCACCAATATAAGGCCCATAATAATCATTAAAACATTCCTAAATCACTTTTATACCATATTCCCAAATAGAAAAAGAATATAAAATGCTCTAATATAACTTTTTAATGCCCTGTTCTGGTGGACAATCGATGGTGCCTTGGGATAAGGAGCTACGTAACCTAAGGTGTGCCTTCCAATATTCCAATGGATACTAACTAGAGTGTAGGGAATAATCCATGAAATGGGGGGAATATACCATTGAATTGAATTCAAACATAGATAGAAAATAAACAAACAATATATATCACAAACCTTAAAGTATGAAAAATCAAATAAACCCAATGTTATAATGAATGTACAATGCAGAGAAATATAGTCATATATCAACTAATCACCCACTAGGTTGATCACATTTGAAAAATAAATACATAAAGTAAATAAAATAGTCTCTACTACCATCCCCAATCCTCACCTCAATCCCAGCCTCCAAATAACCATTGAGATAACCCATCTCGATCCATCGTACATCCCATTCCCTAACATGTAAATAAAATATAAGGTTTGTATGGACAGATGGGTTACCATTTAGTGTGTGAGAAACATATATTATAAGGGTCTTAAAAATTTCCCCTAATATACTCCATAATATACAAGTAAACATAAGTAAAGTGAGTATATCACATAATCACGTTTGATGTCATGTGCTAACTAGGCCACCATGACTCTATGTGCATCAGTTCATCATGTGTTAACTAGATCGTTGTGACACCTAATCATACCTTATTTAGTTCTATGATGGAATCTCCTTATCTCCTTGTGATATTGAACTCATATCAAAGCTCATAGTTAAATACACAAGGTAGGGTACCTCATAAAATCTCAACCACTACGCAAAGGTATAAGGTAAGGTCCTACTTCCAAGCCCTAGTCTTTTTTACTCACTCAAAGTAGTCCTTCCAACAGCTTCTCATTCATGGTGAATTTTTCCATATCCCAACCACTAATTTATCTTCCAAATTAGGTTTTACCATCCACGTCTCACATCACATCACACCTCAATTAGGACCTCTCATTTAGGGGGTTTACACAACACATCCACCACCCTATCACTCATGATGGGGTCATAACTTGACCATTGACCATGCACCAGTAGACCAATACCCTATCACTCAAGGAATTATCCTCCAGTACCCTCTCACTCAGGCTAATTCCATATATCCAGTTCATTACCCTCTTAGTTAGAGTATGGAATGCCACATTATCCACTTCCCTCTCACTTAGGGTGGGTTTATAACATGAACACTACCCTCTTACTCAAGTTAGGGCCTAATCCATGTCTCCATATTCTCTCACTTAGGGTGAGGATAAAATTAATTATATCCATGTAATATTTTTAATGTCTAGGTCTTTGATTAGGTCAGAATTCCTCAAATTTTTTGAATTTTTTTGTTTGGTGAGTAGTCTAACCTTCTTTTTAATATTCAGAACCTAATTATGGGAGTTTAATTTACACAAATAATTAATTTTATATTGTTTTTAAGGATCGTAAATGGACTCGGGGTTTTAGGTGAGTTCTGGGTGTGGTGAAACCTAGAAAATCAGTTTCAGAAATGCACTAACAAAGTCCCATGGTTTGGAAAAACCATGTGGCCTACATATATCACTAGACATGGTTTTTAAAACCATGAAGGTGTAGGTTCATGGTAATTTGATACCTATAGAATTTTTAATAGAGTTATTTCACATGGTTTGCAAAAATTTTGGAAAACCATGTACCTAGCACATGGAGTGTGGTGCTTGAATAGTGAGCACCACACAGTTGGTGCACAGTTAGCTAAACCATGTAGAAAAAATGTGATGCTCGTTTATTTCGGTGAAATTAAAAAAAAATCCCTCAATATATTTATATTTTTCTTCCTCCTTATACTTCCATTAATGCACAACACAAAGGGGAATTCCAATTTCCCTCTTCCACCTAGGCTTTGAGCCAATCCCTTCATCTAAGAAATGATCATTCTTTCATTGCTAGCTATGAATTCATCTTAGTAAGACCTTTGATCCATTATCTTTTTTCTTTTGTTTATCTTGTTACACTGAACACAAAATCCTTGTGAGCTCTTTTACCCTATTTTTAGGGTGTTCATTTAAAATTATATTTTCTTCTGATTTGGATCAAGTTAGAGGCTGATATGAGACAAGAGAGTTCCTACTAGTACAAGCTAGGCTGTCCCTAGATTTCTCCATTATTTTGTAGTCGTTTCATGGGTGAATAAATATATTCCATGTTGGTAGTCTAATAGGGGCCCTTTATAATTAAATTCATGTCTTTAAATTATTAAATTGATCATGAAAGATCCCAATGGGCATGCTCCGGCTTCACTACCAATGGTAAATATGGGTAAGGGGATTAGACCGTCTTGGGTAGTTTAGGTTAATCATATGATTTAAATTAAATTAAACTATTTACATAAAACCCATTAGTTTCATGGTAATGTTATGGATATGGCCCAAGGATAGAGTTTGTGTTGATCACCTAGACTAAGGCGATGTTGTTCTTCATGATGGGCTTCACCTAGGATACTTGGAGTGATGATGATCACCAGGTTATGGTGACTTAGTCATTGGGATTTGAGGTGATGAGGTCATCAGGATGTGTGAAATGGCCCATGTGACTTGATATGGTGTTACCAATCAGGATTAGCAATGTGGTCATAGGGGAAAGAGGTTCCAGATGATGTGGATTAGGTTTATTGGTAATTTTTTCTCACCATTTTTTATCTGACACATCGTTAGAGTTGTGTACACACAGATAAGACTCAGAAGAGGTGGTTTTGACCACTCTTTGTGGGTTGAGGTCCTCATAGACTACGAGGCTTAGGTGATGGTGTTGAAAATATGTTATGTTTTCAATTTCTCAGTATATAAAATCATGTGTATGGTTATAGACCATCGATTGATGGTGTTGATACCATCAGTTAGAGGCTGAGGCACACTATGATACTTGAGGGTTTTAGGCTAGGATATTTGGAGGATAAATATTATCATGCCTCAGGATATTAGTTATTGAGACAATGGTTATTATTATTTAGAGGAAAGACTTACTTTTTCTTCAGGACATCGAGCTTCAAGACGATGGTGATTTTATGAGCTGAGATCTGAGGGACTAGGTAATTATTATCTGGGAATTTCATTTGGACTCCAGATATTTGATTGATCACATGAGGTGTTGGGTGACATGATTATATGTGGAAACTAAGGGTTCACCTGGGATGACATTCATCAAGGGATTCCATGGGATTTTATCCATGGATCCTCACCATTGCAAATATATATATAATTAGGTATTTTATTCTATATATATAATTGGGGGAATGTATTCATAGATTTTAGATGATATCCAAAGTAAGTGATTGCTTCCTTATGGTTATTGAGCACAAGGGAAGCAGGTTATTATTAAGTGTTCTTATAATGCACCTTTTATTTATATTTAGAATATACCTATATAATTATGGATATAAGATAGGAACACATTAGTGGTGTCTTGCTGAGATTATTATCACACCCTAGATAGGACCTTCAGGACATGTGTAGCATTTATGTCTCTACGATCAGTTAAGTTACTGAGCTCAAGATTTGTACCTTAGTGGTTATGTTGGACATTTTTTCATGGAATAGATGTCAAGGGACCATGTTGGTTCTTACAAGAGATAGAGTTTCATTTTTATTTCAACATTATTATATATGAATGTATTGATAGTTGTCCATATGCAACCTTATTTTCTTATATGTTTGTATGACCTGCTATGATATGGGTGTTGTCTACAAATGGAATTGTTTTCCACTACTTCTTTATATATGATTCTTCTAATTTATGGTTTTATTCTTCTTCTATATTTATATATGGACCATTATCATTATCACTATTATAGGGTATAGTCTTCCCACTATCACCTCTCATAACCTCACTACTAGTCAGCAGCCTATGGAATATGGGGAGATGTTCCTAAGTCCTAGTGGCCAATCAACCCAGAGCATTATTCAAGTGTAATACCAAGTCAGAGCACTAAAAATGGTATTAGAGGATTTTTATTCTCTAATATTTAGGATAAATGTTCATTTGGATACTAATGGTACTAAAGGTAGTTTTCTTTCTATATTGGATATTACTATTTGGGATATGGTAGACCGAAGACTAGGATATAGTCATAACTATGTATAGATATCTTGTATGGTTTCATATATCCCCATGCATGGGGTACATTCCAAGATTTTAGGGGTGGGAAATTGATGTTCTATTTTTCTCTTTTACAATTGATCTGATTTCCACCTCAGGTGGCACACTTGGGTGTGATGGTTATCTATTAAATAATTTTGACCCTTATATCAGTATAGAAAGGTAGGATTGTTTATACATCATTATAGGCACTTTAGATCATATATTGTATTCTTTCTTATGATCTTAATTGGGAACCTGGATTGCACTATGAGGGGTTGGGCTATTTAAAGTGTTAATAAAAAATCTAAACTATGTTTTTCTACTTAGCCACTTTTGGGGGAATTATACTCAACTAGCCCAAGCATGTGGTTACAATGAGATCTATATGTGATGCTATGTTATTCTATGTGAGTCAGTCCAGACTATATTTGACCAGATGAAGACACCCTTTTGGTGGAGGGTGAAGCTGGATATGTACATTTTTAGAGGACTGGAAAAGCATTGGTTTGATATACAGGTTCAGGTGGGCCTACATGAGGTACTAGTTTGGAGTTATTTCGAGGCCATTTTCTTTGAGTATTTCTTTTCGGATATGTTGAGGATGGATTGAGACCATAATTTTATAAATCAGCAGTAGGGGATACTTCTTTCATGGATTATGCATCCAATTTCATGGACCTATCATAGTTTTCACCCACTACGGTGGGTGATGAAATTGCCTGGGTGTGGAATTTTGAGGATGGCATGTGGTATGAAATCAAGGTATAGGTCAACATTCTCAGGATAAACACATTCTCATAGGCAGTCAACCAGGTTCTAATAGCTAAGGGAAACCTGATAGGCAGGTCTAATACGAGTTATTTGATAGTTTTTTGTGATCTGGTCAGTGATGCTTCAGGTAGTAGGATGTGAGGTTGTAAGGAATATCATAATGGAATTTAGGCCAGAGACTCATAAAAACCACTAAGGAGTGGGTCTATAGTAGTGTTCTTCTAGTGTAGGAATTCATGGATCCTTTGGACATAGTTTGATTGGGTTCTAAAGGAGTGAAGTACATGCATCCATATGGTTTATTTAGGGAGGTTCTATAGGAAACCTTCTCGGATAGCTGGGAGCTAGGGACCAGGGTATACTCAGGGATCTAATTTCACATTCGGAGTAGTACCAGGAGTTGGTATCTAGGATTCAGCTACATGAGAGGGTTGTGTAAGAGATATTGGGACCCATTAGTGGGGTTAGTGTCTTGCAGTGGTGATGTTCCATATGGAGTCCACGACTTTGGAAGTCAGGCTTCAGGCCAAGTTCATACAGTGGAGCTGTCAAGTGCAGAGTAGGTCGGGGAACCGACTACCATTATAGGTATGTCATAATTATGTGCCTGATTGGGATTTTCTTTTTGTAGTTGAATAGTGTTTGTGAAAAAGGTGTGTGTGTGTCTGTGTGTGTTGTTTTTTGGACAAACCAAACACTGGTTATTAGGTTGACATTGGTTAATATGTGGTATATATATATATGAGGTGCGTAGTCATGAGGTTTTATTATGGGAATCAACGCAAAGGGAGTTCTATATATGGGGCTTAGGCATCGAGATTTGTCTGGGCATGAATATATATATAGGATGTGGGATTATTTGTGAGCATCTATTGAGATTAAGTATCATGGGAATATGATGAGATGTGGTATTTGATGAGTGTCAGTTATGGTATAGGTACTTATGGGCATCTGATGAGATGTGATATTTGAGGGGTTTCAGATATGACACGGGTAGGATTTGAGCACCAGATGAGGTGAAAAAATGAATATGCATCATGGGAGGAATTTTTATTTATTGGATGGTTAGTGGGCCATAGGGATATCATATTTTTGGGTCAGGAAGTGACTGGGTAGGTAACTCCTAATGTGGAAATCTCCTTGAGGAGAGTTGACCCATGACATAATGACCAGGGTAGACCGGATTTATTTTAATGAGATGGGTATGTTTAGTACCATCTCTGGATAAATAATGATAGATCTAGGACATGCTAAGTTCATGTGGGGAGATTGTAACATCTCATGTTTTTTAGTGGGTAGAAATTCCTCAACCTGTTTGAATTTTTGTTTTTGGTGAGCATACTAGCCTTCTATTTTATATTCAAAACCTAATTTTTAGAGTTGTATTGACCCAAGGCATTGTTCTTATATTTATTTTAAGTACTAGAAAGTTCCTTGGGTTTTTGGGTGGGTCTCAGGTGTTACAGGGCCCAGAAACTCATTTTTGGGAATGTGCTGACAAAGGTGCATGGTTTGGAAAAATCATGTGGCCTCCCAAGAGTAATTATGTGGCATAACTGTATCATTGTACATGTTTTTTAAAACCATTAAAGTGGGTTTACATGTCCATGTGAAACCTCAAAAATTTATAATATATTTCTTTCACATTGTTTGTGCACAGTTTGGTAAACTATGCACCTAACCTATGCGATTGTGGTGTTTGGACAGTGAGCACCGAATGGTTAGCACATTATTAGCCAAACCATGTAGAAAAAACATGAATCTCATTTATTAAGGTGAAATTAAAAAAATTTATCTCCCTCTATTAATCTTTTTATTCCTCATTATTCTATCATTCAAGCACAGCACATAGGGGGCTTCCCATTTCCCTCTTCCTCTTAGGATTTCATTCAATCCCTTCATCTAAGCTCTGATCTTTTATCCATTGGTGGAAATAGATTCGTCATGTAAATACCTTCAATATTATATATTATTTCTTCAATTTATCTCTCCACATGGAATGCTATATCCATGCAATCTCTATTACCCTATTTTTAGGGTGTTTGTATAAAAAAAATTCTTCTGATTCAACTTGAGTTAGTGGCCAATATTAAATGAGCGAGAACCTACTAGTAAAAGGTGGGTGGTTCTTATATGATTCCATGATTTTTGGGTTGTTTCATGAGTGTATAAATATATTCCATGTGGATATTATGATAGACACCATTTATAATTAAATTTATGTATTCAAATTATAAAATTGATGGTGCGGGATGCCTATCAACATGCTCCTACTCCACTACCAATGGTTAAGTCAGGTAAGGGGTGTGTACTAGATTGGGAAGTTTAAGCTGAGTGTATGATTTAAATTAAATTGAATTGTTCATATAAAATGCATGAGTTCCATGGGAATTTGATGATCATGTCACAAGGATAGAATTGATGTTGATCTTTTAGACTGAGGTGACATTGTTTGTGAGGATGGGATTGGGCCAGGATACTCAGGGTGATGATGATCACCAGTTTAAGACAACTTAGTCATTGAGATTTGAGGTGATGAGTTTTTCTAGATGGGGTAAATGACTATGTGACTTGATATGGGGTTGAACATTAGGACTTAGTGATATAGTGGTAGGGTCATGAGGTTTTATATTATGTTCTTAGGTTGATTGGTGATTTTTGCTCACCATTTATTAACTGACACTACAATGTAGTTGTTTTCACACAAATAGGACTCACATGAGGTGGTGTAGAATAAACATTATGGGTGGTGGCCCCCAAAGACTATGTATCTTAGGTGATGGTGTTAACTATAGGTTATGTTTGGGGGTGATCACTATATAAAGGCACATGGATGGTGATAAACCATTGGTTTATGGTGTTGATACCATAGATTGGGGTATTAGTATCCCCATGATACTTGAGGCTGTTGGGCCAGGATATTGGAAGGATGGGTATCGTTTTAACGTATGATATCAGATGTTGATTTTATGAATATTATTATTTGGAGGAAATACATTGTTGTGCCTCGGGACATCGAGCACCAATCTAGCAGTGATTTTCTGAGATGAGGTCCAAGGGACTAGGTACTTATTGTTTCGGCATTCTATTTGGATGTTAGATATTTGACTGGTTACACAAGGTTTTGAGTGACAAGATTATAGGTGGAACCTAAGGGTTTACCGTGCATGACATTCTTCAAAAGATGCCTTGGGTGTTGATACATTGATCCTCTCCACTGAAATTATATATATATATATAGGTGTTGTATTCCATATATATAATTTGGGTTGTGTATTAATGTATTTCCAATAATGGATGAATTATGTGATTCCTTGTGGCTTCTAAGCATAAGGGAAGAGGGTTATTATTAAATGTACCTGTAATTCCCTTTTTATTTATATTTGACACACACGTGCATAATTATGGATGTATGATAGGAAAATATTGGTGGTGTCCAACTAATATTATTCTCACACCCTATACAGTTCCTTTAGGACATGTGTAGAGTTTATGTCTCCACGATCAGGTAAGGGACCGAGCTCCGGAGTTGTACCTTAGTGGTCAAGTTGTAACTTTTTCATGGAATGGATGGCAAGGGACCATGGTGGTTCTTGTATCAGGTATAGTTTCCTTTTTTGTTTTAGAAGGCATATATATGTATGTACTGATGGTCATACATGGGAGACCCTATCTTTTTATCTATTTTTATGACATGTTATGATATGTGTGTTGTCTATAAATGGTATTTTTTTCGTTGTTGCTTTATATATGCTTCTTCTGGTTTATGGTTTTCTACCACTACACTATTTATGTGTGTAAAGTTATTATCATCACCACCAGAGGGTATAGTATCCCTACTATCACCTCTCATGCCCTAACTTCTATTTGAAAAAATTTGTCATACAAGGAGATATACCTAACGCCTAGTGGTCAACTAGCCCATGGAACTATTTGGGTTGAAAAATGGGTCAGGGTGATATAATTGAAAATAAGGCTAGAAACCCTTCACAAAAACTCACCACCTCATTAGTGGGGTACTTTTCACTTAGGACCAATCCCCTCATTCTCAATCACTGAACCCATCTCAATTATATCACCCCTTAGTGGCCTCATATCCTATAGGATCTATTCAACCTTAGACCCAGTAGGTAGGGTCTAATTTTATATAGTTTTTTTTCAATCCCTTATCAACCTAATTTTATGTTATCCTACTATGATGTTAAACCACAATCAAGTCTCATCTCAGGCCTCCTAAGGGATACCTCTCAATATATTACTTGAAGTAAACCTCTCTTCATCACACGCATCAAGTCCCATAGGACTTATCTTTCTTGCCATGCACACCAAGACTCCTCTAAACTCAAGAGGGAATCTTTCATTATATGCAAGATGTACTATTATTTCATACATTATAACTCATCCACAATAATTCCATTTATTCCCTCTAGCCTTAGGAAACTCACCAAGACCACTTGAGTAATGTATTATTCCCCAAGACCTGCCCAATTCCTCTCATCAACTTAGTCAACACCTTCCCCCTTGGAGACCCAGTCTTTAGGAAATCTTGAAAACATATAATTTCTAAGGATCGCTTATTCTATCCTTATGAGAATAAATGACACCCTCTCTCTTTCTATATGGTACTCTAGATCCCTATATATTCTACCTAGTCTCACAGAAAAAAGTAGGCATGAACACTCATGCATAAACAAGCATATGGATTTTTATTAAAAGGACTACCAACCACAATACTAGATTTAAACCACATCTACAAGCTATGCACTCACTTGACTAAGACTATCCATGACACTCCAAGATCATAACAGTGCCCAAGATCCCACCTCACTCAATATGACACAAATAATTAATTACAAATATGTATAATTAATTATTAAATTTAATCCAATGAGTTATAACCACTTAAACACTCATTGGTTTATCTCATCATACCAAATTTATGACCAACTGTACACAAATGGTCCATGGAACACCCTAGGTACCATCCTAAGTAAATGATCTATCACCTAGCACCTGATAAATCATTAATTTCATCCGATATAACCCTGAAACCCTAAAAAGCATAGGTAAATTTACCTATAAGGAAACATCAAAAAACGATGTGTGGTCATATCCATGAGATGCCTTCTCACCAAGACAAATAAAAGCACCAAAATTTTGAATGATTTACACCATTCTCCAAAGGAAATAATCAATAAAATCTAACCAAAATTTCCATAAATCATAAGTATATAATGAAAAAATAAATAAAAATAGAAGAGGTGGAAAAGACTTGGAATCATTGAAAAAATTCCTCAAGAACATCCCATTGACATGGGGGTCCAGAGGAGGAAGTAGAGGGGGGAGTTAGCTGAAAGGACCCTCTCCTAATACCCCTGGTTACAAAATACATGAGGGATCCAACCTATAAAAGATAAACTTCCCCCTCTAAAAAATATAGTTATGTTTTCCCCGTTATTAGCCTCTAACTACAGTGTAGAGAAGGGGTCCAAAGAGGATCCCACCTTGGGGGTAGCCCGAAGCCCACCCTCCTAATCACCCTTAATGATTCAGACACATTGGTTTGTCGTGTCGTTCTCTCCCACCAAGACCATGTTGTGGCATGCTCCTTGGGTTATGGTGAAACTTCCTATTAAGGGGAATAGTACCCAACCTCAACCACCCCCTCTATGACATGGCCCATAAGGGGGATTTTATAAGTAATCTACCTATGGTATCCCCAAGGTGTAGCCTCTAGGATTAAATGTGGTCCTTACCCTAAAAACACCACCATAGTATATCCCTTTACAACTATATCATAGCCTTCCTAGCCTCAAGATACCATTCCACAACACCCTTCTCCATACAAAAGTTCCCTACCTATAGATAAAATTCTAACTATATAGCCACCCTGACCCTTGTCTATCGATCACTCAAGCACCTGAATTTAGAAACATGAAACTAAATATGACTATAAACCCATAAAAAGTATGTGATCATTAATTATATAGATCATATAAATAACATGTATCTAAAAAACCAACCATATTTTTCTCTAATTTGTTATAATAAAATAAAATTAAACAGATAATGGTACAAAGATATATATATATATATATATATTTAATTCCATTCTAGTGACTTTATATAGAGGCCAAACTAAACCTTCAGAATACATTAGTATGAAAAAATATAATATGATGATTAAAATTAGGAAGATACATAAGTTCTTTGATGGAACTGAGGTACGATAATTCTATACAGAAAACTATTCATTTTCTCCACAAGGTTGGAATTTATCTTTTTCAATATTTAATGATCGAACAACCATTTAAGTAATTAAATTATTTTCATTATTCAGATTAAATTATTTTAGGACATTTTAAGTGTAATTTGATTTATTTCAATGTATACCACTTGCATATACTCAATTTTTTAACCAATAAATTAATTAGTTTCTTATATGTCCTTCATTTAAAATTGATCCATTAAGTTTATCATTACTTCTTGGATCTCTTTGAGAGTCCCTATGATATTCAGTTCATAGACCAAAAAATAAATGCTTGAATATCTAGATGTTATTTTCTTAATAAAAGAACATATTATAATTTTATGTTATTGTAAAGCAAATTATATTTTCAAAATAATAACAACCATTGTAGGATAATATGTCACCACATAATAAATTATGGACCTTTGGAGAAAACCTTGTTTAAAAAATGATATCTTTATCTTAAAATATTTTTTTTATCATTATGTTTATGAAAAAAAATTATTTACATTAAATGGAATTCACATCTTTTGGCATGAGAATGATATGGAAAAGACCATTTTCCAATTAAGTGAATTTAATTCAACTTTAAATTAATTTTTCCATTTATTCCAATCAGTACATTTTTTACATTCTAGAAGAGACCTTGGTTAGGTATCTTCATTATTGAAATCATGTGTCGTAGTATATGAAAATATTTCATCAATATTTTACACTTTACTTTGATTACATATATCACCCAAAGAAGAAGAATTAAAAGATACTTCATTATTTCCAAAACATTTAGGGTTTCCTATTTATTTTGAATTATCTTTATAGTCCTCATCATGTGTTTCTTTAAGAACACTTAAAATATGAGGTTCTTAGGCACAAAAAACCAACAATGTGGTTTTAAATTATAAAAACTCCTTTTATATTTCGAGGATTTATATCCTTAAAGACAACTATTTTTCCTTGATTCATATGAATTTTGGAAAAGTCTATAACATCATTGTTTGATTTTTTTTCTTTGGGAAATCAATTATAATTGGTTCATTTATATCTACTATGTGTGATTTAGTAATTCCATTTTAATCAATAAATGAAACAGGTAACTGCTTTTCAATTTCTTTAAAATATAAATTCTTTTTCACTTTGATCTTACACTATCAGTTGGGAGGATCAAGAAAAGGAAATGTGTGAACATTCCATAAAATCTCTTCCCTTTGTTTATTTTCTCCGTCTAATGTTGGGAATAATTCTCTATAGAAGTTAAAATAAAAAAATATGTGTTAAAATACACCACTATTTTAAGGTTAAAGATACATGATGATTGATATAGATTTATATCCCACATATATTCCCAACCTCCCTTGATATCCCATTTTTGTACATTATAGGGGTTTAATAAATACATATATTTTGCACAAAAAAATTATAAAGTGGTAGATGTTAGGATTTTAGCCAAATTATAGTTGGAGTGGATATTGTTTGTGATATAAACTTGGTAATATATAAATTGCAGTTGTATCATGAAATATTCCATGACCCCATATAGATATCTATAACTTTTTCCTCATTATCAATGGTCTAACAATAATTTGGAGGTGTTTTATCATTTATTTAACTATTCCATTTTTTGTATGCACATGGTTGACTAGATGCTCAATGATAATACTCATTTATATATAGTAATCATTTAAAGATTAAGATAGAAATTCTTTGGTATTATCAATCCTTACATTATTAATAACATAATCATGGAATTATGACCTCAATTTAATTATTTGAGTAAGAAATCATGAAAGAACTACATTTTATATTGAGAGAAAACATATGTTTGACCATCTACTAGATGCGTCAATTAACTCCATAAAATATTTAAATAGTGTTAGCCAAAAATCCATCATGATGGTGCTTTTGGTCTGATTATGTTTGTTGACAAGGTTTGAGGTTGATGACAAAGGTTTAATGTCAATGAAGGCATGAATAGTTAGTGTGAGTTCTCAACCGATATTACAATGTGATCACACGCAACACTTATAGTTGTATTTGGAACTCGCAATGAGTCACAAAAATAAGTGGAACAAAAAAACATTGAAAATTGGAAGATTGTGTGTGATTGAAATTGATTCTAAGGCAAAAAAGTTAGTGTGAATTTTGAACAAAACTTTTGAAGCGTGAGTGTTGGACTGATATCGTAATGTCATCACGTGCCACACTTGTAGTTATCTTTGGAACTCACGATGGATTATGAAAATCAATGGAAGACAACAACATTGAAATTTTCAATATTGTGAATGATTTATTTTGATTCTCATGGTGAGATCTTGTGAAGCACACATGATTGTCTTTGGATCTCACAGAGGGGTCTTGCATAGCACTCATGATTGTCTTTGGATCTCATAGAGGGGTCATGCGCAGCACTCGTGATTTTCTCTGGATCTCACACCTAGATCTTGTGAAAATCAGGAATAAGACTTGTGATCGGGACTCGCAGAAGTGGATGAATATAAATGAAAAATATGTAAATGATAGAAGTTCTCATGGTCATTGAAGAACTCATGAAGCGCACGATTGTCTTTAGGACTCTTGCAAAGAGTGAATTCTAACTAGGGACTCACGCAATGTGTTAATGCAAACTTCCACCAAAGACTCGTGAAAAGAATTAATTATGATCAAGGTCTCATGTAAAGCGTTAATTTTTAAATATTAATCGTGCTTGGATCTCACACAAATCATGAGTAGATCTTGCACCCGGATCTTTCGAAGCGTGTGATCCAAATGAGGTGGATGGTTTTCCATAATTTGTGGAGTTATTTGGGGAGTTAAGGTGGTGTACACTATCCTATAAATATCCCAATACCCATCCTTAAACATTGATGAATTTTTTCTTAAAATAATGATTTGAATCTCATCTAGATAAGAGACTTGTGGTTAGATCTCATGGCAGATGTTCATGGAGGAGTATACGTGATTGAAATCACGTAAGTGTTTTGCATGATCTGAAAAAGGTCTTGAGAAAAGAGAAAATGTAGACTCAAGAAAGAGGACTCATGATAGTAGACTCATGGAAGTGACTTTCGCAGAGTGGGACTCGCTCAAAGTGAAAACAGGTGTTCATGCTAGGGGTTCGCAGTGAAGGAGGTTCACATCTGGGGACTCACGCAAGGTGCCAAGAGTTCACGCTAGGGGACTCACACAAGGTGAGACTCATGAAAGGTAGCATGGGTTGGCACCAGGGGACTCGTGCAAGGTGATACACGTGCAAGGCACCAGGGGTTTGCGCCAGGGGAATCACCCAAGGTGAGACTCACACAAGGAGCCAGGGGTTCACACTAGGATCTCGCATAAGGTTATGTGATAGGATATCGCACAAGGAGTTATGTGTCGGGGTATTTTGTAGGATTATCACACTAGTGACTTACTCATTGAGATACATGATTACATTTCCCTAGGAATAGTATCATTATCACAACTAAATTTTGAAGGAGAAGAAGAAGACATAGGATCTACACTATTTGACAATACTTGCAGAAGTAGGTTATTCACTGCTACATTGAAAATAGTGAAAGAAAGACTTGATATCACTTAAATATATTACCAAAGAAGATTTAATTATTATTTCTACAGTAAATACAAGTTTTTTCTTGTTTTCTAGAAAGTGGAAGTGTTCCATCCAAGTGTTTTCACATAATTGAAGGGAAACCTATAAAAACTTCAACATAGCATCTACATTTAGTTGATGATGCATTCATTAGAAAAAATGAAGGGAACTACATGTCCATAAACTATGTGTGGATCCATTCTGGAGTAGTGAGCAAAGGAAGAGTAAGACAGTGATCCTTTCTACCAACATGGATCCAGAGAAAGAGATATAGGGAGCGACCTTTAGGAAAGAAGTGAGCTAACCGTAAATCTTATAAAGTCAATGATCTTGATCATAGAAGTGATCTAGCACAAACCATGTAAATTGGAAGTGATCCTTAGTGGATTTGGTTCATTGAAACATTGTCATTGTATACTCCTTGGACATAGTCCAGTGAGGGTGAACCATGTTAAATTGTTGTGTCTCATGCATGATTACAATTTAATCCAAACATTGCCATGGGAAAGGGAGATAAGAGTGTTTTGTTTAACAAAGAAACAAGATCTAAAGGGGGGGTTGTGTTAAACTTTCATACCCTGATTCACCCATCCCCCCCCCCCTCTTAGGGTATATAACCTAGTTGGTTTAATAATTGATATCAGAGATAAAGGTTGAATTTAAGTGGTTATCTATTAGTATAATAAATGGAGGGTGTTAATAACAAAGGGATTCCAATCTTCGATGGTAAAAAATTTAAATTGTGGAAGAATAAAATGTAGCACTAATTCCAATCTTTAGGAATGGATGTATTTATGGAAGAAATGCATGGAATTTTGGCTAGAATTGACAGTGGTTCTTTATCATAAGATGACTGAAGGGAATTGGATACTGATGCCAAGGTAATAAATTATTTAGTGGGGTCCCTATATAATTATCTCAATACACAAGTAATGTCAGGTAAGTCATCACATGCTATGTGTAAAAATTGAAAAATATTTATGAGGGATACTCAAAATTCATAGAAGCAAAGATGAAAGTTCTATGGAATAAGTATGAGGATATCAAAATTCATCTGAATGAGTATGTTGATGCATTCTTTAACTATGTGAATGTTTTTGTGAAAGACATGCATGTTCTGGGATAAATTATTAGAGATTTAAATATTTTCAAGCGCATCTTGATAATAATTCCACCTCAATTCAATCCAAAAGTTTTTTTATTAGAAGATAAAGATCCAAAGGAGCTGACATTGGAAATATTGCATAGTACTCTTGTTGCATACAAGATGAGAAATTATTATAACAAGTCTGTTGAAAAGGAGAAGTCTAAATAAGTGGCATTCAAGGCCATGATGAATCTCCCTATTAAATATGGGTAGGAAAAACAAGATATAGATGAATTCATGTCATTCCTTTCATCAAATTTACAAAGAGGAAAAGGAAAGTTCAAAGGGAAACTCTCACTTTATTTACTTCGATGCATAAATGTTTTAAATCTTGTTGAAATGTTCCCTAATATGTTTCAAGATGATAATGAGGATAAAGTAAAAAATTACAGGAAAAAGTATTCATTCTATGTGAAAGGTAAGAAAAAATTTAAAAAAAAATTAATAAACAATTCTTCAAAAAGAAGAATCTATTTTCAAAAGAAGATGAAAGTTTATAACAATCTAAGGATGAATATTTATAGGACTTCAAGGATCATAAAGAAAATTATATGGTGGAAATTTTTGGTAGCTCTTAGAAAAAGGAAGAAATCGATAGTGATGAAGAATAATTCAAAGGAATAGTTGATATGCAGGCTAAATTAGAAGATGAACTTGATGAAATAGATGTTTGGAGAGAAAAAAATGAAGAAATACAACAAAATGGTTCATGATTAAAACATTATAGGTAGTATTAGGAAGAATATAATTTTAAGCTAAATAAATAAATTGAAAAACTAAAGTCATCATTTCTAGAGAGATCAGAAAAGATTGATGAGTACAAGATCAAAATCAAAGGATAGAAAAGAGAAATTGATATTTTGACTAGCACTGGAAAAGTTCAAATCAAGTGTATCAAAGAAATTGAAGAGGAAGTTGTTATTAGGAAAAGGAAAGTGAAAGAACAGGAGAAACTCTTGATTCCAGCAAAGCAAGATACAAATGCAAAAGAAAAAGTAAAGGTAGAATTTAGAGTTCTAGTTAAGTAGACAAAGGAGTGTCAGGAAAGGAAAATGATTGATCAAAATGATAAAACTGGTATGGGGATTGATTGAAAATAGAAAGAATTAATGGATAAAGTTATACCACAATCTCCCACTCCAATATTATAGATTGATTTGGGTATAAATCAGAATAATAAGATTCAGAAAACCCAAGGGAGAACTAGCAGTGAAATATTTCCATAAAGCAATTATCCCCCCATTATATGTTACTGTTGTAGAAAAATGGGACACTCACAAAATTTATGTTCTACTTCCAAGAGGAACTGAAGGGAACAATATCAATAGAGGCATCTATAGGGAGATCAATATTACAGGTCATCATTCGATTGTCACTATTTCAGGTGTGGCAGATTTAGACACTTGGAAAGATATTTCTCATTAACCACGCAAAGGAATGTGTCTAAGAAGACTAAATTTCATCATAAGAAGAAGCTAAATGAATCATCAAATGAGATAAAAATTAAAAATCAACTTCAATATCTATAAGATTAAGTTTGTAAATCATACTTAAAGGAAGATCAAGATCATCAATTTGTACCGGGTATGAAGTCAAAAACATGGATCAAAAGGAAGAGAGATGAAAAGTAAGTGGTGGTAGAGATTTCTTTTAAAGCATCCGATCACACTAGAATATGGATCATTTATTGTGGGTTTACCTCTTATATAATATAAAATAAGGATCTAGTAACCAAAATATATTACGATAATGAAGGTATCATAATATTTGGTAATGATTAAGTCCTATAGATTGTTAGATTAGAAAAAGCCAAGTTTGGGAGAAGAGACATAAGATGTGCTAATGTCATAATTTTTGAAGGTCTAAATCACAACTTGATTAGTTCTAGTAAACCATGAAACTCAAGACATTCCATACTCTTTTCAAAGAAATTATGTTTCATAAATGAAATATATATTGTAGTGGTTTTGCAGGGAAAGTGTACAAAAGGTAATCTCTACCTTATGAGTTGAGAAGAAGCTATGTTCTTTCTGTCTAAGCAATAAGAAAACAAGTTTTAGCATAAAAAAGTTGGTCACTTCATCCAAACTCCCTTGGAAGATCTATTCAAATATGATGTTGCTCGAGACCTCCCTAGGTAACAACGTGATTGTACTCATACATTCTATGCTTTTCAACAAGGGAATATCATTTAAAAGATGTATAAGTAAAAAGATAAAATGTAAAAAGAAGTGCTTGAGTTGGTGAATATTGATGTGTGTGGACCTATTTAACCAAGAGCTATAAATGGGAGGATATATTATTTTCTCTTCATTGATTGTTTTAGCAGAATCGATTGGTTTTCAAATATCACCCACAATTATGAGGTGTTCAGTTTCATAAGAACTTATTGAAGGGAGGTTGAAAAGATAATAGGTCAAAAAAATCTAGAAGATCCAAATGGATAATGGAACAGAGTTCACAAATATAAAAGTGTAAAATTATCTTGAGAAACATCAGATAAGGCATCAAGTTCTAGTAGAAAGAACTCCACAGTAGAATGGATTAGTTGATAGAACACATCGAATTATTAACAAAATTTCTAGAACAATGCTCATTGAGAAATATCTTTAAGACATGTTTTGGAAAGAAGCAGTGATGGCATCAGTAAAAACATCAAATAGATATTTATTATGTCCAAAAGAATATAAGACTCTATATGATCTATGGTATTGAAATAATCCAAATTTGAATTACTTTTGAGTCTTTGGAAGTAAGTGTTCCATTATTAATAAGTAGAAACACAAAAAGTTTGAATCTCCTGGATATGAGGGGATATTTCTTGGCTACTCAAAGAAAATAAAAGCATATAAATTATTTAATAGTTGCCTAGAAAAAGTAGTTAAATCCATGATGTAACAATAGTAGAGAATGAGTATAATCTTCCACAAATACATGATTAGTCTCAAAAGCATAGTGATTAAGAGATAATAAGATCGTGGGATATTCTAGTTCCATATGATGACTTCAAAGAAGATTCAGAAAATTAAAAGGATGATCACAAACTAGTTTATGCACAAAGATCAAAGAAAAGATCCGAAATTGATAAACAGAACATAATTGGTGATCAGAAAGCACCAGTTTAGACAAGGAGAATAAAGACTCTACATCACGGATCATTATTATCATAGGTGGAGCCTAATGTTTTTGAGGAAGAAGATGGATATGAAAACTAGGTCTAGGATATGAATGAAGAGATTGACCAAATTGAGAAGAACCAGACATGGGATATTGTTTTGAGGCCAAAAAATAAGAATGTCATTGGGACCAAATGGGTCTTTTGCAACAAGATGAATGAATATGACACAGTAATTTGAAACAAATCACAATTGGTGTGAAAATGGTACTCCTAGATAGAGGGTATTGATGTTGATGAAACATTTTCCCCTGTTTTAGGTCTAGAAACAATCATATTATTCTTGGTCATAGAAGTGAAAAGAAAGTTCAAAATGTTCTATATAGATGTCAATTCCTCATTTATGAATGGGGTTTTAGAAGAAGAAGTTTATATTGAGTATCAATATGGTTTTCTTATTCATGAAGATGATAACGGAGTTTTTCAACTGAAGAAGGAACTATATGGGTTAAAGCAAGAACCAAGAGCATGGTATTCAAGATTAGATTAGTTTTTGAAAAAGATTAGTTTTCAGCATGGTGGAGTTTATTACAATTTATATCTTAATAATGATAGTAATAAAAGGATAATGGTGTTGTTATATGTCAACAACAAAATATTTGGTGGATCAGATGAATCTTAGTGTAATAAGTTCGTGTAATTCATGAAAAATGAGTTCGAAATGTCAATGATTGGTGAACTGACATTTTTCCTTGGTTTATAGGTGATACAAGGAAAGAATGGAAATTTCATTTCTTAATCTAAATATTCTAAGGAGGTTTTAAGAAGATTTGGAGTGGATAATTTCAAGGATATGATGACTCTAGTGGCTACCTAGATGAAACAATCATATGATGATGAAGGCAAAGCAATTAATGTCATGGAATATAGGTAGATCATTGGAATCCTATTGTACTTAACAATAACATATCCAAATATTGTTTTTTCCACATGTCAAGTAGTATGGTATCAAAGTAATATCAAGTAAAATCACATGATTGTGGTGAAAATAATACTTTGGTATATCAAAGGCATGGTGGATTTAGGTTTTTTGTATAATTACATATACCAATAATAATTATTGGGCTATACAGATGTAGATTTGGCAGGATAAACAGATGACAAAAAATCAACTTCAGGTGGTTAATTATATCTTGTAAGGTTGTGTATTTCTTGGATAATTAAAAAATAATATTACATTTCATTGATCACAGTAGAATCTGAATACATTGCAGCCACTCAAGCATGCATGTAGTTTTTATGGAAGATGCAGCAGCTTCATGATATAGGATTTGAAGTGAAGTCTCTGATGGAAATCCATTGTTATAATTATAGTGCTATAAGTCTTAGAAAAAATCAAGTCCATCATTTGAGTAAAATAAAATTGAAATAAAGTATCGTTTTATCAAGGAGACGATGGAGTAAGGGCTTGTGAAATTGGAGTAAGCGCCTATATAACTACAAGTTGTAGAAATTATGACAAATGCCATACCAAAATAAGTGTCCAAACAAAATTGATTGTCTCTTGGAGTCCATTAGACTCCCCTCACTAGAAAAAGTGTGGATGTGGGGCCCCCTCTCCCAGAGGTATGATGTGTTTTCCCCTAATATGTTGATATGTTTTCATTATCCTGTTGCAGACCACAACAAAGTAACCTTCGAGTTTATTGAAAAATGGGGATAAATTGTTCTAGAAAAGGTAGAAAATGTCTTAATCAAGATAGATGGAGAAGTTGACAGGGGAGCAATGAATTAGGGGGATATTTAAATGTAACGATGCTAGAGATGATCAATCGAAGATTATATATCATGATATATGAGGTTTGTGATGAAAGTAGAAGACTGGTTTTGGAATGAAAAGAAGTGTTTCATTGATGAGATTTGAATTATAATCTTGTTTTTCATGCTTATCATGGCTCATATGTTCTTAGAGTGTGTGTTGAATAAATATCTGATCACTATCCTTATCGTAAGAAGTGAATTTTTGGAAGATGATGAAAGAATATTTAATGTGGTATCAAAATGAGAAGAGTTTTCAACAAACCAAAAGGGGATATTGTTAGTCAAAAAATACCTCAAGATGGTTCATTTGGGTTGATTGTATTTGTTGATAAGGTTTGAGGATGTTGACAAAGGTTGGTTGTCAAATAAGGCATGAAGAGTTAGCGTGAGTGCTGAACTGATCTTTTAATGTGATCATGCGCAGCACTCATAGTTGTCTTTGGGCTCACAATGAGTCACAAAAATCATTAGAAGATAACAAAATTGAAAATCATAATATTGTACATGATTGACTTTGAGTCTAAGGCATGAAGAGTTAGCACGAATGTTGAACTGAACTCACAAAGAACGAGTACAAAAAGGATCCTGAAATGTGATCACACGTGACTCTCATAGTTTCCTTTGGAAATCATGATGAATCAAGAAAATCATTGGAACAAAAAAACATTGAAAATCATAATATTGTGCATGATTGATTTTGAGTCTTTCAGTGAGATCCCATGAAGCGCACATGGTTGTATTTGGATCTCACAGAGGGTTCTTGTGTAGCACTCGTGATTGTCCTTGGAGATCGTGCCCAGATCTTGCACAAATTGTAAATAGGAATCATTCCTCAGAATCTAGGAATCACATGAAAATAAATTAAAATGAAGTAAATGATAGAATAGCTCATGGTCATTGAAGAACTCACATAGTGCATGATTGTCTTTGATACTCATTGAAAGCATGAATGTTGATCAAGGACTCACGAAAAGTGTGAATGCAGAATCACACTAAGGATTCATGTAAATCATGAATTCAAATCGAGGACTCATACAAATAGAGAATTTTGAAATAGGATTCTCACCTATATTTCATGCAAATCACAATTAGATCTCACACCTGGATCTTATGGAGCGTGTGATCCAAATTAGTTGAATGGTTTTCCCAGATTTGTGGAGTTAATGTAGTGGAAACTCTCCTATAAATACCGCAAGACCCATCCTTAAACATTGATGATTTTTTTTATTAAAATATTAATCTAAATATAATTCTAAGAAGAGACTCATGATGAGATATAGTGATAGAGGTTTGCGGAGATGGTGTATATGTGGTTGACATCGCATAACTATTGCACATGATCTGAATAAGGTCTTGTGCAAAGAGATAACACAGACTCACAAAAGAGGACTCACAATAATAGACTGACGGAAGAGACTTTTGTAGAGTGGGAATCGTGCAATTTGAAAATAAGTGTTCATGGGGAAGGAAGTTCATGACAGGGGTTCGTAGTGAAGGAGGTTTACATGAGGGTACTCGTACAAGGCACCAAGGGTTTTCACTAGGGGAGTCGTATAAGGTGAGACTCGCATAAGAAACCAAGGGTTCATGCCATGGGACTCTCACAAGGTGAGACTCTCACAAGGTACAAGGGGTTTGTTCTAGGGGACTTTCTTACGATGAGACTCAAGCAAGGAATCAGGGGTTCGTACTAGGATCTCGTACAAGGATACGTGCCAGGATATCACGCAAGGAGTTATGTGTTAGGGTCTTTCATAGCAGAATCACACTAGAGTCTTGCACATTGAGATACATGATTATATTTCCCTATGAATTGTATCATTGTCACATCAAAATTCTAAAGGAGAATAAGTGGATAAAGGATCTTCACTATTTTAAAATACTTGCATAAGGAGGTTATTCCCTGCTACATTCAAAGTGGTGAAAGGAAGTCTTGGCATCACTTAAAGATATTACCAAAGAAGAGGTAATTTTTGTGTTTATAGTAAAGTGAAGTCTGTTCTCATTTTTTGTAAATTTGAATTGTTTCATCTAGTTTTTTTCATAGAAGTAAAGGATAAACCCATAAAGAGCTTAAACAGATCGTCTAGATACAGTTGAGGATGCATTCATTAGTAATAATGAAGGGACCTACATGTCCATAATATATGTTTGGATTATTTCTAGAGTAGTGAGAAAAGTAAGAGGAAGACGGTGATCATTTCCCATGGTAGTTATCCAAGGAAATATATATAGGTAGTGACCCTTGGTAAAGTAGTGAGATGACCCTAAATCTTGTAAAGGTAGTGAGTCTGGGCATAGAAGTGATCTAGCCCAAATTTTGTAAATTAGCAGTAAGTCTTAATGGATTTGGTACATCGACACATCGTCATTATATGATCCTTTGATGTATCCTAGTGTGGGTGAACCATGTAAAATTTTTGTTTCCCATTCATGATTTCAATTCTATTCATACATGTCTATAGTAAATGGAGAGAAGAGTGTTTTATTAATGATGAAACAATATCTGAATGGGTAGTTGTTTTAAACTGTCATAACCTGGTTCACCCCCCCCCCCCTCATGGTATATAACCTAGTTGGGATAAAAAAAATATCATACATGAATGATGAATTATTCCACATATATCACCTTGAATTCATTAAATAAAGTTGTAAATTTTATCCTTAATTTTAGTTGGTGATGGTCTCACAATCATTTTTCCCATAGATTCGACCTTACATAGAATTTTTCTTAGTTGAAAGATCTTGTGAACCTTAATTAAATGTCCATGAGAATTTTTAATTATTTTATATATCATTTCTGAACTAGGATAACCTAATCATTAATGATATATATTAATGATTTTTGGTACATTATTTACTAAAATAAATGTTTCGATTTCACTTATATATGTATAATGTAATCCAAATGATAATTTTGGTAATTTTTCTTAAATATGGATATTACTGAATTTATTATGGGGAATGAACATGTACTTTTCATTTATCTCAAATATAGTTTGTGTATTGTACTCATGTAGGTATATATCATTGAAGCTTAACAAGTTTCTTCTGTATGTTGTGGGAAACAATGAATCTATTATAAAGAACTTTTCCCCATTAGGTAAATCAAAACTAACTTCATCGATTCCTTCTCTTAGATCTGTAGGACCTGTTATAGTATTCATAATTAGACTTTTGGTTTAAGATTAGAAAATTATTTTTTATTTTTAAGAATCTTGCGCATTATTCCACTATTTGGTATGAAAATACATTCTCTATTTATGAAATAAATTTTAAATATTCACAGTAAAGATAATGATATTAATGAAAAATAATTTATAAAATTTAAATATTACAGCATCAAAAAAATGCATATAGAAAAAACACCATATTATATATCATAATTATTGTAATTTTTTTGAATTATTTTCAGTTATCATCTCATTAAATCACAATTAAAATCACTAGATTTTAGGTAAGTGAAATTATCATTTGATGGCTCGTAATTCTCAATAAAATTCTCCTCCTTTTATTTCCCTTTATATAATGTCTCATACAAATTTGATTCATTATTTTTTACTTAAAGGGATGATTTATAAAGATTGTAGAGAAAATTTAGGGTTTAATAGACTTTAGGAAAATTTCATCTAGAACCACACCTGTTTCGAGTTTATTCTTTCCACTTATCTCAATATTCTAATAATTAAAAACTTCACTTACTTTTGATTTATTCTCACTAAAATGAGTGAAGAAATTTTTTCATCATGCACTATTTATAGAATAAAATATTTTTGTATATTTTTTTTAATGAATTATTCTTCATATTCATTATGTTTTTAAAGAATTGGTTTTAGAGAAAAATCCATTTATGTGTTAGTTAAATCATAACTCAGGTACTAAAATTTATAAGTGACAAATGAATCATGTAGAAAGGTATGTGACTCATGCATAGACTATAAAATTAATCATATGAATTCCTCATATGACTTACTTTTAATCAAAATTTATCAATGTGTGAGATGAATCAAACGTGGAATGTAAAATGAGTCATACACAAAATGTAAAATCACACATACACAACACAAAATCACATGTATTTAGTATAAAATCACACGTATCCAAGCCTAGTCACTCATACATTGAAACATATGTAGAGTTTCAAATTACACTTATATACTATGTAAAATTACACACACACAAAAATGAAATGACTCAAATGCACATAAACTTTATTTTTCAAAATTTTGGAATGTGTTCTATTTTATATATGCTTTCATGTATTTTTTTCTACATGTTTATGATAATTTTTTCATTGATTTAATTTATTCAAAATTACTTCCTAATTATTTAAATGCTATAAAAAATTATTCTAAAATGTTTTGTATATATTTAAATGATCATCCTGAGGGTTAAATATATATGATTCAATATTAGAAAACACACAAATCAAATTTGAATTTTTTGAAATATAAAGAGTCTATCTCATATAAGTATTGGGATTATTCCAAGAACTATAATATTAATTATTATATAATATTTATAGTGGAATTGAATGTTCTAATGAGTTTTTTTGTAAATATTTTTAGTGTACTTATAGATTATTAAGAGAACTTACATGAGTATGTTTTTCATGCATGATTAATGAAAAATACATGTGAATTATTTTATAATAACTCTATATCAAACAAATTTTAATTAGTTTATTATATTAATGTGTAATTTTACTAATTTAGGAAAATATAAAATACAACAAATATAATATTCATGGTTTTGTGCATAGAGAAACTCTATAGAAAGAGTTTTATAGAACTAGTTAATGGTAGATAAGATCAAAGGAATTGTTGAGGATAATCAAACTATTTTGTGAAACAAAAGTTTTTAATAATCATTGCAACACTCATGGTTCAACCTTTTTTTTAAACCATTGATGATGGAGTGATCTATGTTACCTCTATATTCAAAGCTTCATTGATTCAACTGGTTCATGTTATTCTTGATTCTTTCTATCTTTTTGTGTACTATATTTTTTTATTTATGTTTTTTATACATGATTAAAAACTTAGTGTCTAGTTTATAATGCCCCTTATAAAAGTTATGTTAGGTTATTCTATATCTGGTAGAAGGTGGTGTATTTTATTTTACCATGGTCTGGATAAAGGAAAGGTTGGTTCTTCCCCCACTTCAAATGGAAGGTTCTAGGTTTGGTCTTTAGGTGTGAAAAACTAAGGATTTGGGTTGCGCCTCTAGGGTTAAAAAATATATTGTAAAATTTTGTCACCCATTTCAAAATTCAGGTAACTATTTATTGGGTGTCATACTCTCACATTGAGAGTGTGAATAGTATATGTATGATCACTTGCATCTGAAATATTATAAAAATACTTATCTCTATGTTATTTATTTTGTTTCTAAATTAACATAACTCTAATAAGTATTTAAATTTTTACAAAAAGATCATTTCACCCCCCCCCCCCCCCACTACCATTAGGTTATATTTCCTTCAAGACTAAACAATTGGCATTCAAGTGTGGACCTTGGAAGGTTGGTTAGTTTTTTATTATATATATATTTGTTTCTAGTCATATCCTAGACTTTACCATCTAAGAAAAAGATATATTTGAGATAGAAATAACAAGTTATAATTATGTATATTATATGTAAAGACCACTATTATTTGATGGTAATGATTATGGATATTGGAATGTTCATATAGAAACATATTTGAAATAGTTGCATATTGACAATTGAATATCCATGGTAAAATGATACAAAATTCCTAATATTAATCCTGATACTCTTAATGGTGATGATTCTTTGAAATATGTTATTAATTATAAAATTATGAACCTAAATTATTGTTTTTATAATCAAAATGTATTCAGTCACATATCATCATATAAAACTACACATGTCATGTCAAGAATATGGAAAAAATTCATTATGGTTTTGATAAATTGATTATAACTAATATTGGTATGTTAAGGGAAGAATATCAAGATTCTAAAACGGGATAAAATTAAGGTTCAAATCAAATGTTTTAGGGATTCACAAGAATTATAAATAAAATAAATTAATTTGGGGAGTCTTTAGATAATTATTTTTTAGTTGAAAGAGTTTTAAGATCTCTACCTAAGAAATTTCATTCTAAGAAAGTATAAATTGATGAAAGAAAGAATTTTAAATAATTTACATTTGATTATTTTATCAGCACTTTGTTACAATATGAGTTAGAATTTAAAAATATAGATGGATAAGAATATAGTAAAAAAAATTATTACATTGAAATAAAAAAAAGTTACTACTTACTACTCATCATATTATGAATTTTAGGAAAATAATAGTAAATATTCTAGCAATTTTGTAAAAGGATCTTATTAAATAAAGAAATGACATCCTCAAAGGAACAAAATATATTATTCAAGAGGTGATCAAAAAACAAACTGAAGGGGTAATGACATGGATAATGATGTTCCTAAATTAATATGGTATGAGTATAGAAGAAAGGGACATATAAAAAATGAATTCTCAAATCTAAAAATAAATAATAATGATAAGAACAAAAAGTAGAAGAGTGAAATTATAGTTGGATAGATTTTTACTGAAGACTCAGATTTAAGTGATGAGCATGGTTCAAAAAAGGAAAAAGGAAATCTGTTCTTGATGGATTTTTAGAATCAAGAAAGTGAATCTAATTCTAAATATTCTCAATATAATTATAGAAAATATAATATGGATGAATTGAATAATGAAATTAAAAGGTCACATAATGATATTTCTGAACTCGGAAAAATACACAAGTAACTTAAGATTAATTATAAAAAAAACTAGTTGAGGAAAACAAGACTATAATTAAAGAGAATTTAAAGTTATTAAATTATTCTTCTAGTTCCAATGAAAATATCTATAAATCTTTATAAAATATTAAAAAATATAATTAAAAACTAAAGGATTGTATTTCTAAATTTGATAAGGATCAATAAATAATGTTCGATGTTATTTTGGATTAAAATGACAATCTAAAAAGAGAAATACTAATTATGAAAATAGATCACTCCGAATTTTTTTTAAGAAATATATATCTATAAAAAATGTTGTAATAATTAAAAAAATTAATAAATATAAAAACTATCTTGTTTATTAGTATCAATTAACTAAAATGCATAATCCATTTTTTTGTAAAAATTTAAAGGTATGGTTTTCAAAGATTGTTTTAGATGTGGAATAAAGGGATACCATGAAAGTAAGTGTTCATTAAAATTTCCTTAATATATTATATGTACTAAATTTTTTATGTAAAAAATCCTTATCATTTACATTTCTTATAAATTAATGTTTAAAATTAGTGTGGGTTCTTAATAAATCTTACTATAACCTAATTGGACCTAAATTTACATGGGTACCAAAGCTGTATTAAGTCTATTTTTCTAGGATGTGTGCCTTAAAGGTTTAAAAAAATAAACATAGTATATGGATAGTGGTTTTTCATGTCATATTATAGGTATTAATAAAACATTTATATAATTCAACCAATATTAAGGAGGTAATGTTACATTCAATGACAATTTAAAAGGTTTTGTCGAAGGATTTTATGAGGTATGAATTTTTAATCCAGTTATCATTTCAAATGTACTATATTTTAAAGGGTTAAAAAATAATTTAATTAGTATTTTCTAAATATTTGATGATGGAATGGATGTAAAATTTCAAAATATTAATTTTATTATTTAAAAATATGAACCTGACTTATTTTATAAAAATTGAAAGGATGATATTAATTCTATTACTTTTCCTGAATTTACTAACAATAATGTTAAATGTTTAAGTTTCATTCATTCATATCACATATTATGTAATAGGAAACTTAGATATACCAAAATTATATTATTGTAAAATATATCTAAAAATTATAAGCTTACGAAAATTATAGATTTAAAGTTGGACAACATTAACTTTTGTGACTCTTGTAAGGAAGGTAAACACAATAAAGAGTTTAAAACTTATAAAATGAAGTTAATATAGTAAGGCATTGAAATTATTAACATATTGATTTATTTGGACCAAAATATATTACTAGTATGGGTGTAAAGAGGTATCTAATTGTAATTTTTGATTAATTTAACTATTTTACAAGCGTATACTTTCCAAAACATAATTCTAAAACCATTTCCAAACTTTCTTCTTATTAAAAATGATTTCAAAATGAAAGAATAAATTTTATTTTTCCTATTATAAGTGATGGGAGGATAATTTTTAAAATTTTAATTCAAAATATTCTATGAAAATAATGTTCACTTCAATAACATATTGGCCTAGATTAGTAAGAACGGAAACCGGGCTGGTGGTGCCACGTGACCTCAGGCACATCTCCTTATCTTCTAGAGGCTTCCTACTAGTATAGGGGGTATAAGGTGGTACTATGGGGAGAATATACCCCTTATATTAGAGAATAAAATAATAGATAAATAATCAAACAATATTCATAATAGAAAAATGACTAGAGTATGCATAATTGGTAAAACATGAAAACAATAATAATATGAAATTTGGAAGTATACATACAACCATACAGACTCAGTCATCCACTAGGAAGATCACATATATGTAATAAATAAAATACAAAGTCTCCACTACAAATCTGAGTGATACCTCATCACAATATCCATATACATTCTTGAGTGACCCTACTTGATGAAACCATGGACCACATCCTAACCTAAACCTAAAACAAGTGAGGAAGGCTTGGTTACCCAAGTGAAATGGTGTCCCAAGTAGGGTATGAGTACAAAATTTAGTAGGGAACCACAAATATGGTCTTGTAAATATAGGAATTGTAGTGATATGTTCAAGTGACGTGCTCTATATAAATTAAGTAGCTGTTGAAAATAAAATAATTAGAAACAAAACATCATTGATCCTCAGGTCCATGACCTCGATTGACCATGCCAACTTTGACCAATGTTAGGGTTTCTCTGAGAAGGTCATGATGAAAATACTAACCATAATAATTTATCAAGGGTATTCCACCCCTATATATAGTGATAATAATCTAGGGGATAAACTCACCCTGATATATTGTATAAAGACCTGGGGAATACTCTATCCCAGTATCACAACCTAGGGAAAGCTCCATCCTGGAATAAAATGGTTCCCAAAAACTGATCCTAGAAAGTTTGAGAGACACAATCATGCATATAAAAGACCACATAGGTCTTTATACATAGCATATGGAATGACATATACCCAACCTAAAACTAATATAATCCCATATACTAATACATTACATCCCAACCAATATTATCACAAACCTCCCAACTAGGGGAGTTTTCCTTAGTATCATAGAACTACCTACTATAGAAGTCTTCCTTAGTATCACATACCAACCTTATATGGGGATTTTTGTTTCAATTAAATCAACCAAAACCCCAATGGAATTTACCATCTCAAATAACATAAACACTACCCCAAGGGAATTTTTAATATCACTAAAAAAGGAAAGACAGGTTGTTCAGACACATAAACCTATCATCACTATCCATATCCCATCAGCTCATTTGTAAGGTATGGGTTTTTAGGTGACACATGAAACCATCACTAACATTTCTCATATAGAACCAACCAACTTCAATAAAAAGTTAGAGTACCTACTTGAGTTCCATGGTCAATACATAGGTTAAGGTACCCTACTAAGGTTTGTTTATCTCAATCATTTCATACAGGGAAAAACATGTCTCATAGGGGATGTCACACTTCTTAGTAGCATCATGAATTGAACACAATATCACAAGCTACACAGGATATTCCACATCATCAATGGTCTAGAGAGATGCCCCATGTCCCACCTCAATGTCCAGGGTCATGTTGACTCGGTCTACACACCCAATCTATGAAAAATCCACCCATAGACTACACATACAGTATTGGTGCCTCAAGAGGAAGGAATAATCACCCTAGTTTAACATAAAAAATCCTAATGAATCAAAGGTATACCTTTTTTATGTACTAACCATAGGTCCAAACTTCTTCCAAGTCATTAGACCTATTTCAATAATCCTAAAGGTTCTCCCAAAAGAGTATCATTAGGTCCCACTCACACTGATCACACCCTTTAAGGGTTAAAAATTTCATAGGATACCAAAATAATATTCAAGACCTCATCCATCGATGTCTAAGGCAATTAAGCTGGTGCTCAAGGGTCCTCCATGGCCCTGGTAACTTTTCTCATTCCAACGTACTTAGTAAATGTTAAACAATTCACATGAAGTTTAAAATGTTTGATTTAAATCGAAAAAATCCATTATTAGAAGGGGATTTCTCACCCTTAATAGATAATACAAAAATTATCATGCACTATAAAAATCATAAGACGTGGGGTAAGTACTATGAACACCTATATAAATTTGAATCCTTTTCTATTTTTAACTTGATACTCAACAGTTCTTGTTTATCCGCTCCAAGCGTCTCCCAAGACATCTGAAAATCACCTATCCATGTGATTATCTAACTCGCACCAATAATCACCACATAATTAATCATAATAAAATTGTAATTAAATTAAGTAATTTACAATTTAATTCCTAATTAATTAAATTAGGCATAATTTCTTAATTACTCACTAGGCCCTCTTGCGTCATCGGAACCACAACCAACCACACCCAGAAGGCCCATCATATGCCCCTATATATAACTCTAGAAAAATTACAAATGATCAATACAAAAAAATCTAATTTAATTCGATTTTAATAAAAAAAATACAATAAATTTGGTGATGAAATATACCTACAAGTAATTGTAGAGAAAAAGTGTGTGGTAATCATCTCAATACATCCTCTATAAAAGAAACATGGAATCCCCATCATATCAATATGATTCCACAATGATATGGTGGAATCATCCATGAGTCCAAACCTATAGAAAACCAAACTTAGAGAGGAAATAAGGAGAAGAAGAAATGAGGCCAACAGAGGTTGATCCTCACCTTTAATATCCACTAAAATGTGTCACGAATGGCCAAACATGAAGAAGAATCACGGGGGAAGATGTCTGGATTGGCTGGCGTTCATGCGATAAAAGAGAGGGAGGGGGTTTCCCCTTCTAAAAACTTGAGGGGGGAAATTATAATTTTTTCCCTAAAAATTCCCACCGACTAGATGGTACTAGGCCACTAGAAAGTTGGTGGCCACTTGCATAATATAGGTGGATTTGGATAGCCACTAAACAACTGATAGAGGGACATTGGCTAGCCGGTGGACCATGTACATCAAGAGAGCCATTTTCTTTTCCACCAACAAATCGGTGGCCTACTTCTGATTGGATTGTGATTACAGGATGCAACCCCAACCATCTATCCTTCCTCTGGTACTCTCTTTATACTTCTGGCCACCCTCTAAACCCTAATCTAAGTATAAAAACACCTATTTGAGGTGTTCAAACTCCCTATATTCTATTATTAATTTTGGTAAAAAAATATGGAGCCTCATTCCACTGAAAATTCAAAACTCTGCCTAAAATTCAAGACTCGTACAAACATGGGATCCTGCAACCTCTTCACTATAACACTAATCATCCCCAAAAATTCTCGGTGGACATCCAACTATATCACTTGACCTACTTTTTCCATCAATTAAAATTTAAATTTTCTCACTCCCTCCTTGAATTCCAAACATTCATCCATAGTGAAATTCAATCTAAGGCACTCATGTCACTGAAACACGAGCCAATGCTCATCATCAACAGAAAAACATTGAGATAGTACACATTGTAACTAACCATATTGAGGCATCCTTGATATCATAGTTCAATTGTTCATACATACCATGGAGCTCCCCACCATAGGTCCAAGCATACAGAGCCAATTACAAACTACGGTGCCTCCTTACCATTGGAAGTGCCTGCCGAAACACATTCTCAATAATCCAAAAACATACTCAGAACTGTTACCAGCATACTACACCTCAACACAAGTGAGATCACAATTAAAATCGTGTTACTAATTGTCTCTTCATATTTCCAATTCAAAAATAACATGTACCCATTATCCACGAGGCAGTCCTGGATACACAAGCTTTTCATTAAAAATTCCTAGGTAACACCAGAAATATATGTGTTGTGTTTAAAAAAACATATCTAATGAGTTTATTAAACCACTATATAAAATTAAACATGATAAAATATGTCAAAAATACAGTATCTAACCTTTAATATAATGATATTTTAAAATAAATACTATGTTCAATAGAGTACAAGATATGTCACACCTACCTTAAACGACCCACGAAATAATATTATTTAAATAAGACCGTTATAACCTAGTCATTTAAATAGTAGATATGAATAGTATTACCTACTTTATGAAATATATAAAAATTTCTTACTCAATAAAAATTTATCAATTAATTCTTAGTAAATAAGCACTCAATTTTATTAAACTCATTTTTTTCTTCAAAAAAATGTTTCTATTTCAAAAATGATTTTTATTTCTTTTTGTGAGATAATATTATAATTAATATATTGAACATTTAGAAAATTTATTTTATAAAATTAACTTCATATTTTAAATCGTCATATCAAAATTATCTTTAGGTGATTTTTTTTTAATTTACTGAAAAGTTTGATTTCTTAATAAATAGTGAAAAGTATAGATTTTTATAGAAAATTGTATTATCTTATTGATTATTTACAAAGTAAAATTACATTTTTGATTTGTTTTAAAATTTAATTAGTTCCTTTTAATATAAAATAATCCAACTATGATTTTTTAAAATTAGTTTTATACTTGAATTTAGTATAAAAACATTTATATTTGTAAAATACATTTTTCTAAAAAAACTGTTTTTTATCAAATTTTTCCAGTTTAATTTTAAATTAAATTTTGCAACTTCAATGTTTTAAATTTTGAAAATTAGATTCTATATTTTTGATTAGTATATCAAGATTTTTTAAATAGGAACCTTTTATTTTTTATCAATATGAATAGTAATATTAGTAAAAAAATACAATGGTAAGGGTAAATTGGGTAATTAAGGATTAAAAATAAAATGATAAGGACTATAAAATAACCCTAACACTTGAATTAATTTTATTTTATGATTATATTTCATCAATACTCATCCAAGATTCATTTATATGACACTTATTTCTTTTGTATGTGATTATAACCATTATACCCAGAAAGTCAGTCAGAGGCTAACCTCCAACCATTTATTAAAAGAAAAGAAAAGATCAGTACACAAGAACACAAGCCCAAAAACAAATAGAAACCATAAGAACCATACCCGTCGCCACACCCATGATAGAAATATTCCTCTACAATGGTTAATTTCCATTCTGATCTTTCATAATGCTTCAGGATTTTGGCGTACTTCCTCATCAAATTCAACCGCTCCAAAGAAATAAATTCATTAGGAGATTGCATACCTTTACTTAAACCAGCCATGCCTACCTTTTTTATCAATGACCTAGTGGACATAGGCTTTAGCAAAGTGGAGTAATCTTTCCTCGGCCACCTTTGTGGTGAGGCTATCCTCGCCTCATGGTTCTCAACTACCTTCACCTTCCCCCCTGGACAATGTTTCTATACGAGGGCCTCGAAAATCCACCAATATTTTCTTTATCACTTTCACAGACCTCCCCCCATTTCCCAGGGATAACCACATTTTGATAGTGTGCTGACTGATTCTACTGAAACTAATCATTAGTATCAATTAATACTAAACATTGCGGCTGTTCAACTATTTCATGATCTTTATACAGCACCATCCTCATTTCTTCATTTTCATCAGTAGCCTCTTGAGATCCAGTCTCCACATTGGAACCAGTATTTCCTGGGTTAGTCACCTCTACATCCTCTTGTTCCAAACCCTGAAAACAGTTGCTTGTAGGAATTGTAATGAGGACCCCTCCATCATCTTTATTACGGCCACATTTCTCAACACATCCCTCCAAAGCCCCCACAGCAGGGCCATCATGCACTGTCGGACCTGTTTTCTCCACTGCCACAGGTTGTACCCCCTCAACCCTACTGTTAATAGCCTGGTCATTACTTACAGCCTGTTGATCCCCCACTTCCTTACTCGGATTCAAATAGGCCTCTGCCTCTTGATGATTTCTAGCAATGTCCTAGACCAGACCAACATTAACCACAGCACTCGCTGCCACTACATTACGGTTTTCCAAGCCATCATTCCTCCCAACTTGTAGAGCACCACCATTATTCTCAACCCCTACAACATCAGTAGCTCCTGGAGGGCCTTCCAAGTCATGTCTCAACCTATTGAAGATTTCAGTGACCCTCTGTCACGACCCGTCCTCGGGGCCCGTGTCGTGACTACCCCAAGCCCGCCTTCCATAGGCCAGGGGCTGGCGACTAGCACCAAGGCGTAAATCCCATAAAAAGGGAAGGCATTGCCTTTGAAAAGTAAACAAGCACCACAGAGTAAGAAAGCAGAAAAGTAAACACTATGTAAAAACTGTAACAAGCTATGCTCAAAGTAAAAGGGGTCGGAAATACAAGCCCAACTGTAAAGTACAACTGAAAGAAAAAAACAGCAACTGAAAAGAAAAGCCGCAGCGTCGAGCCGTCCTCTGGAAGTCCCACATAAAGGGTGGGTACAGATAGCCTCCACTGCTCCTCGGGTCCACCTGACCGCTCCGAGTACGTCCCGCCTAGTGGTCCACCTCCAGGTACCGTCCTGCTCCGCAAGCCTCCACCACAATCAGCGCTGTCCGTCGTCTGCAACCAATACAACGTAGTGCGGGCATAGCCCGTGAAGGGGTGAGTATAAGCTACTCAGTAGGGACCCCGAGACCCCCGAAGGTCTCTCGAAATCCACAAAGGATAAACCACAAGGAAAGATACAATCAAAAAGTAACATCTGACACTGCTTAGGTATAGGCCCATACATATACCTAATTCATCAATCCCCGTTCGGCTCCAACATCCAAGCCCAAGCACAACCCAGTCCACACAGGAAAGAAAATGTATACCCACACAGGATAGATCAACACAATCCACAAAGGAGAGTAAAATGTAAATCCACACAAGATAGTTCAACACAATCCACAAAGGAGAGTAACACAAGATTCAGCTCACACAGGTATACTTCTTCAAATGACGATAGAGATGATCACTGATCCATCTAAGTCGTCGGACCCACAAAGGATCGATAGGAACTAACCCCCGCAAAGACCCACACAGGATCGGGCCCACACAGGACCTGTAGGCGCTGGCTCACACAGAACCGCTGAGCGCTGACCCACACAGGATCGGACCCACATAGGATCGGGCCCACACAGGACCTGTAGCACTGATCCACAAAGGATCGTTGAGTGATGTAGTCGTTGCATTCCACTAAGGATCTCTGCACAGTCATCGTCACAGTCCACTGAGGAGCTCTGCACAGTCGTCGTCGCAGTCACAGCAGCAGTCGCAGCCAGCACTAGGGTTCCCGCACATAGCAAGCTCGTTCGGGAGGGTCCGCTCCACGAGCCGAGAGGCTGATACATCAACTGACACATAGTCCAGATTTGATGTATCAAAAAGTTCCATATCTTCAACAGAAACCCAACGTCGCAGACGGCGTGTCAATCGGACGCCCGGTCTGAGAGATATTGGCTTTTTCATCCTAGGGGCCCGGTTGGTTTTTAAGGAAAAACCATCCCGACCATACTCCACCTGTGTCCAAACCTCGGGCGGAGTGAGCCAAAAGATCCGTCTCACTTAGAGGAATTCAACAAAGTCGACGGCACGTCGATCGGACGTCCGAAGCTCAAGATATGAGTGTTTCTGCTCCGAGGGCCCGGTTGGTTTCGTGTACGAACCAACCCATCCAAACTCAAAGTATTCCTAAACCTTGAGTGAAATATACTGAAACGACCATCTGGATCCAAGGATCACATTTCCGCTGACGGCGCGTCGTTCGGAGGCCCGTAGCTCAAGTTACGGGCAAAAGACCGAAAACGGTCCGAAGACGGGGGGTCTGGCCCCGGGCCGACCCGGCCCGACCCCCCCCCCCCCCCTGGGTCGGCCTGAACCAGGTCGACCCGACCCGGTCCGACCCGGCTGGACCCGGTCCGGTCCGGCCAGGGTGCGGCCCGGCCGGTCAGACCGGCCTGGCTCGGCTCGGCCGAGCGGCCGAGCGCGGCAGCCGCGGGGCGCCGCCCCCGCGGGATGAGGAAGTCGTGGCCCTCGAGGGGCCGCGCTGGACTTCAGTGGACTCGGCATGTTGCCGCATCCCATGCGGGCGAGCCGGACCCACGCGGCCATGGGTCCGCTGGCCGCCGGAGACTTCCGTGGGCCACTAGAGTTGCTCCGGTGGTCCGTTTTCCTTCCCGTCTGCGCCGCTGCACCTCCCGGGACCCATTCTTCACTGTGGAATCATCAAATCTCCCTTGCGTCATGTTCTATCATCGCCGCCAAATTCGCACAACAACGAAGAATGGCGGAGGGTTGTCGGGCCGTGTTCGTTTGGCCCGCACCCTCCGCGTTAGACGGTATCAACTGGGGAGAAATAATCAACATATCAAACAACAATTTTAATGAATTAAAATTGTTCTTGTTAACCGGGTTCTTCTTTTTAAAAGAGACGTTCACAGGAATATAAAACATTCAAAACAACCCCTACCTCATCAAGTGTCGCACACGCGTTCTTCGCGGAATTGATCGCCGCGGAAGGAGGTGATCGTCGCGTCGCGGAAGGCGTCGCATCGTCGCGGAAGGGCGTCACGTCGTCACGGAATACGGTGCGCATCGATGAACTCTGAGGTTCAATAACAACAGATTTAATTTTAATAATTAAATCCATCTTGAGTTAAAAAACACAAAGGAATTTAAAGAATCGAAAACTCTCACCTCAACGGATGATCGAAGATTTTTGTCGCGGAGGAAGGAATGTCGCCGAAGAACGTTGCGGGAGAGGAAATGTTGGCGTCGCGGCACACGGCGTCGCGTCGTCGATTTCCGTGGGTTCGGCATTCTTCGTCGGAGGCCAGCGTTCTTCGCGTTCTTCGCGTTCTTCGCGAAGGAGGATGAAGAACTCTTGGTTTCTGTCAAATCCTCTCAACGAACATTTTTCCAGAAGTCGTGCGTTGTTTTTATTTTATTATTACACCAACAGATTTCAAACAGGTTAAGAAACGAATGAAATTAATTCATAGAATTAATTTCAACGAATAAACCGCCCATTTAATTCAACGAAGAAAACCGCCCAATTAATTGGTGCGTTAAGAAATTAAGAAAACGCATCAGTTGACTTTCATAATGACGGGTTTTCGCGGGTGCGTTACTTAGCGGAAAAGAAACGGTGGGGATCATGCGGGTCCCACCTCACAAATATCCTACCAAGATGGTAGGATATTTTTGGATAGAACCCTATCCGAATCAACTCAGCTTAAGCCGCTTTAAGTGGCTTCAAGTGGCTTCAAGTGGCTTCCAAGTGGCTTAAGTGAAATAAAATAAAGTTTGTCGTACAATTATTTTATTTCTTAACTTTAAGCCCGAAAATTAAAAACCACACCTGAGAAAACGCAACTCCGGAAGAGGCGTTTCTAAGCAAACACCGGCGCTGCGATTCCATCGGTGCCCTCAGAATTCGATTTCGAGCACCGGTTCAAAAGTTAGAAAATCCCGCTTGTATGTTCACTGAACGTACCTGAGCCAAACTTCGGAAAATGATTCCGGGCACACCGGGCCTCGGAATCAGGTGCCGTCAGAAACTGCGATCTTGTAAAATTCCAAAGAAAATTAAGAAAAAAAATTTCCTTGAAATTTACAGGTCTTTACATTACTCCCACCTCAGGGCTTTACGTCCCTGTAAAGATACATCATAAACTAGGGAAACAAATGTGGGTACTGAGCACGCATCTGAGCCTCCCGCTCCCATGTGCTCTCCTGGAGGTTCCCGTGCTGCCATCTGATGCGCACAAGAGGAATCGATCGCCCATGTAGGACCCGCTCCTGTCGATCCTCTATCTCCATCGGGACCTCCATAAAAGTATCCCCATCATCCATGTCTAGCTCCCCATGGTCAATGATGTGCGTTGGGTCATGCACGTATCTCCTCAGCTGAGATACGTGGAAGACGTCGTGCACCCGGTGCAACTGATGTGGCAGAGACAGGCGATAAGACACCTCACCAATCCTGCTGAGGACCTGGAATGGTCCAATTAAGCGTGGAGACAACTTTCCGCCTCGGCCAAATCTCCGCAATCCCCGTCAAGGTGAGACACACAAAAAGATGTGGTCGCCATCCTCGAACTCTAGTGGCCTCCGCCTCCTGTCATCATAAGACTTCTGCCGGCTCTGAGCTGTCCTCATCCGCTCCTGGATGACCTGGACCTTCTCTGTCGTGGCCCGGACCATCTCTGGTCCCACAAGTGTTAACTCCCCAGGGTCTGTCCAGCACAAAGGAGATCTGTAAGGTCTGCCGTATAACGCCTCGTATGGTGCCATCCCGATGGTGGAGTGGTAGCTGTTTTTGTACGCGAACTCCACCAAGGGTAGGTGATCCTCCCAGCTATGACCAAAGTCGAGGACACATGCGCAGAGAATTTCCTCGAGAGTCTGAATGGTCCTCTCCGTCTGACCATCCGTCTGAGGGTGAAAGGCGGTGCTCAGATGTAGCCGCGTCCCGAACACCTCCTGCAACCCCTTCCAAAGCTGAGAAGTAAAGCGGGCATCCCGATCAGAGACGATAGTCGATGGCACATCGTGAAGCCGTACAATCTCCTGAACGTAGAGACGCCCCAAGCTCTCCACTGATCCCTACTCCCGGATGGGTAAGAAGTGTACCGACTTGGTGAGTCGGTCAACAATCACCCAAATGGAGTTGTGACCTCTGGAAGTGTGTGGAAGTCCAGTCACGAAGTCCATAGATATCCCATCCCACTTCCATTCTGGGACCTCCAAGGGCTATACCAAGCTTGCTGGTACCTGATACTCTGCCTTCACCTGCTGGCAGGTGAGGCATCGAGAAACGAACTCTTCCATAGCCTTCTTTAGGCCCGGCCACCAGTGTTTTCACCTGAGGTCCTGGTACATCTTCGCCACTTCAGGATGTACCGCTAAAGGAGAAGCGTGAAACTCTCTCAGCACCTCCTCCCGTAAAGTGACTGGTACCAAGGTACGTCCTCTGAAAAGGATGTCGTGCCCTGCTCCAAAGGAGAAGCCATCAGGTGCATGTCCTGAGGATAACTGTGCACGTCGCGTCTCATAGTCAGCATCCTCATGTTGTGCCTCTCTGACCCGCTGCAGTAGTGGAGGGGTGACTGTGAGAGACTAAAGGAAGTCTGATCCATCTCTATCCACGAAGGATATCTGCAAAGTGTCTAGCTTCCCTGTCGCCTCCTCAAGTAGCTGGATGCCCGTCCTCCTGCTGAGAGCATCGGCTACCACGTTCCCCTTCCCAGGAGTATAGACTATCTCAAAGTCCTAGTCCTAGAGGAACTCGAGCCATCGCCGCTGTCTCAGGTTCAGGTCCTTCTGAGAGAAGATATACCTGAGACCCTGGTGGTCAGAAAAGACTGTAAAGCACTCGCCAATCAGATAGTGCCGCCATGTCTTCAGAGCGAAGACCACTGCTGCTAACTCCAGGTCATGGGTAGCATAGTTCTTCTCATGCGGTCTCAACTGACGTGATCCATAGGCAATAACGACCCGTTCCTTCATCATGACACACCTGAGTCCGGCCCCTGACGCATCGCAGTAGACTACGTATCCAACTCCCTCCTCAGGAAACCTCAAGATAGGTGCGCTGGTCAATCTCTGTCTCATCTCCTGGAAGCTCTGTTGACATCTGTCTGACCACACAAAGGGTTTCCCCTTCTTCATCAAAGATTAGAGTGGCACCGCAACTCTGGAGAAGTCTGGCACAAATCTTTGATAGTATCCGGCTAGACCCAAGAAACTCCGCACCTCCGTCACGCTCCTGGGTGGCTCCCAAGCTAGCACTGCATCGATCTTCATGGGATCCACCGCAACTCCCACCTCAGAAATGACGTTACCCAAGAAGTGGAACTCACACAACCAGAACTGGCACTTCGAGAGCTTTCCATAAAGCTGGTGTTCTCGGAGCGTGTCTAGCACAACCTGCAAGTGGTAGGCGTGCTCCTCCTCCGTGGTCGAGTACACCAAAATGTCGTCGATGAAGACCACGACAAATCGATCGAGGTATGGATGGAAGATCCTGTTCATGAGGCTCATGAACACTTCTGGAGCATTGGTTACGCTGAAAGGAAAAACCAAGAACTCATAGTAGCCATACCGACACCTGAAGGTCGTCTTATGCACATCCTCGTCTCGAACTCTGAGCTGATGATAGCCTGACCTGAGGTCTATCTTCAAGAACCACTGTGCTCCCTTGAGCTGATCGAAGAGGTAATAAATCCTCGGTAGCGGATACCTTTTCCTCACTATCACCTAGTTCAGGCGACGATAATCGACACACAGTCGCAATCTCCCATCCGCCTTCTTGGCGAACAATATCGGGGAAGCCCAGGGTGAAACACAGGGTCGGATGAACCCCTTGCCCTGCAAGTCCTCCAATTGTACCTGTAGCTCTTGAAGCTTAGCGGGGGCCATCCGATACGCTGGAGTGGATATCAGGGCTGTCTCGGGGTACAGATCAATATAAAAGTCTACCTCTCTGCGAGGAGGTAGCCCTGGAATGTCATCGGGAAAGACGTCCGCGTACTGATCCACCACTGCAGGAAAACTAGGACTCCGCACGTCAACTGCTCCAAGGATTAGTCTAGCCAACTGATGAGTGATGGGTTGTCCCCTCCTCTGCAAGAGTCCCTACTGTGCTGCGAAGGCTCCCTTCTCGCCGGTGAAGGTGAACCTACTCCCATCCGTGCGCACACATCGCACCTTGTGCTTAATACAGTCAATCTGTGCATGGACTGTAGATAACCAATCCATGCCCAAGCTGACGTCGTAAGGCCTAGACGCCCCTACAAGAAGATATCAGTTGAAGATCTCGCCTCCTAGAGTAAGCTCACACTGCCGGCACCAGTGCGTAATCGTCGAGTCTGCTCCCATAGGGGTCTCTAGCCGTAAGGATCGAGCCAATGGCTCTGTCGGAATCTTCGAGCTCCGAACAAGGGTAGCGGCTATGAAAGAGTGACTTGCTCCTGTGTCTATAAGAACTGTATCAAGGGTGGAATAGACACAGATCGTACCTCGAATCATATCTGGCACGCCGTGGTCGTAGGCCTCCGCTGCCTGGAGTTGTGCCTGTCTCTGCCCGCCAGCTCCCTGTGGTCGGGGCGGACCTCCTGGTGGTGGTGGTGGCAGAGCCTCAAAGCGTCTCCCACCACCTGCTGCTCAGCCAGCTCCTCTGCCTCGTCTGCCTCCTCCCTGCGGACCGCAACGGTCGACCCTCTACCTCTGCCTGGGTGGCCCTTCCACCGTCTGCTGCTCCTCGGTACGGAGGGTCGGGCAGTCACGAGCCATGTGGCCCTGCCCGCCGCAGGCATAGCACTTCCTGCCTCTCAGAAGACTGGCTCCGCGCTGTGTGCCCCGCACTGCTGAGCCAGTGTCTTCAGGTCGTCTACGAGAGGGTCTGGTCTGCCTGGAACCCTGTGTCATCTGTCGGCTACCTGCTGCCGAAGACTCCGCTACCTGCCGCCCTGCGGTAGGTCTCGCTGCTGAAGTAGACTCAGTAAGGAAGCTCTCGATCAGAAGGGCTCGCTCCAGTACTCCTGCCTGGGTCGGGATGCTGAGGGAGATCAGCGATGCCCTGATCTCATGTCTCAAACCCTTCTCAAAGGTCCGGGACCGGAAGAATGGGTCCCATACCATATTTTTCGAGTAGCAGGAAAGATAGGTGAACCTCGCCGCGTACTGGGCGACCGTCAAGTTGCCCTGCCGCAGCTGAAGAAGCTCCTGGATGCGCACTGCACGGAGGGTGGCTGGGACGAACTCTGAGCGGAAGAGGCTCTTGAAGTCCGTCCAGAGAAGAGATGCCTCATCGTGCACCTGGAGAATCAAGATCCACCATCGGCCCGCTGCTGCGTGCAGTAGGCTCGCCGCAAGGATCACCATGAGGTCCGCTGGTGTCCTCACTAGCCTGAAAACTCGAACGACCACCTCCAGCCAGTCCTCGGCTGCCTGGGGGTCCGTCTCCCCATGAAACCTGGGTGGTCGTTGGCGCTGGAACTCGTGCAGAGCTCCGAGGCGACGTGCATCATCAGCGGTCGGTGCTGGAAGCATCGGGGGCTCGGCGGGTAAAGGTACAGCCGGTGCCTCTGCTGTCAACGGGCCCTGTACCGAGGCCTCATCGCTCGGCGGGCTTTCGTCGCGCTATACTCTCGGAACCCTAGCTGGCTGCCGTCGTGGGGCCATCCTGAAATGGAAACAAGTGTGCCACGGTCAGAACAGTATACCTGGTGAGCTGACACAAGTAATCACAAAGAAAACTTGAAACCCACATGCAATCAATGTTTTCGTGCATTACGTCAGAAATCAGAAGTTAGGGTCCTGTGTATGGATACGTCGTCCGCCACACCAACACTGGACTCCCTGGACTGATAACCACACCCAATACGCTAAACACTATTGCTTCATATAGAAGAAAGATCAGAGTCTGCGGTAGAACCGACCACCTCTGATACCAATTTGTCACGACCCGTCATCGGGGCCCGTGCCGTGACTACCCCAAGCCCGCCTTTCATAGGCCAGGGGCTGGCGACTAGAACCAAGATGTAAATCCCGGAAAAAGGGAAGGCATTGCCTTTGAAAAGTAAACAAGCACCATAGAGTAAGAAAGCGGAAAAGTAAACACTAAGTAAAAACTATAACAAGCTGTGCTGAAAGTAAAAGGGGCCGGAAATACAAGCCCAACTGTAAAGTACAACTGAAAGGGAAAAACAGAAACTGAAAAGAAAAGCCGCAGCGTCGAGCCGTCCTCTGGAAGTCCCACCTGAATGGTGGGTACAGATAGCCTCCACTGCTCCTCGGGTCCACCTGACCGCTCCGAGTACGTCCCGCCTAGTGGTCCACCTTCAGGTACCGTCCTGCTCCGCAAGCCTCCACCACAATCAGCGATATCCGTCGTCTGCAACCAACACAACGTAGTGCAGGCATAGCCCGTGCAGGGGTGAGTATAAGCTACTCAGTAGGGACCCTGAGACCCCCGAAGGTCTCCCGAAATCCACAAAGGATAAACCACAAGGAAAGATAGAATCACGAAGTAACATCCGACAGTGCTTAGGTATATGCCCATACATATACCTAAGTTATCAATCCTCATTCGGCTCCAACATCAGAGCCCAAGCACAACCCAGTCCACACAGGAAAGCAAACGTATACCCACACATGATAGCTCAACACAATCCACAAAGGAGAGTAAACTGTAAATCCACACAGGATAGTTCAACACAATCCACAAAGGAGAGTAACACAAGATTCGTCTCACACAGGTATACTTCTTCAAATGACGATAGAGATGATCACTGATCCATCTAAGTCGTCGGACCCACAAAGGATCGATAGAACTAACCCCCGCAAAGACCCACATAGGATCGGGCCCACACAGGACCTGTAGGCGCTGGCTCACACAGAACCGCTGAGCGCTGACCCACACAGGATCGGACCCACACAGGATCGGACCCACATAGGACCTGAAGCACTGATCCACAAAGGATCGCTGAGTGTTGTAGACATCGCAGTCCACTAAGGATCTCTGCACAGTCGTCGTCACAGTCCACTGAGGAGCTCTGCACAGTCGTCGTCGCAGTCACAGCAGCAGTCGCAGCCAGCACTAGGGTTCCCGCACACAGCAAGCTCGTTCGGGAGGGTCCGCTCCACGAGCCGAGAGGCTGATACATCAACGGACACATAGTCCAGAGTTGATGTATCCAAAAGTTCTGTATCGTCAACAGGAACCCAACGTCGCAGACGGCGCGTCAATCGGACGCCCAGTCTGAGAGATATTGGCTTTTTCGTCCCAGGGGCCCGGTTGGTTTTTAAGGCAAAACCAACCCGACCGTACTCCACCTGCGTCCAAACCTCGGGCAGAGTGAGCCAAAAGATCCGTCTCACTTAGAGGAATTCAACAAAGTCAACGGCACGTCGATCGGACGTCCGAAGCTCAAGATATGAGCGTTTCCGCTCCAAGGGCCCGGTTGGTTTCGTGTACGAACCAACCCGGCCGAACTGAAAGTATTCCGAAACCTTGAGTGTGATATACCGAAACGACCGTCTCGATCCAAGGATCTCATTTCCGCTGACGGCGCATCGTTCGGAGTCCCGTACATCAAGTTACGGGCAAAAGACCGAAAACGGTCCGAAGACGGGGCGTCTGGACCCGGGCCGACCCGTCCCGAACCCCCCCCCCCCCCCTGGGTCGGCCGAACCGGGTCGACCCGACCCAGTCCGACCCGGCTGGACCCGGTCGGACCGGCCTGGCGCGGCTCGGCCGAGCGCGGTAGCCGCGGGGCGCCGCCCCCGTGGGATGAGGAAGTCGCGACCCTCGAGGGGCCGCGCTGGACTTCAGCGGACGCGGAATGTTTCCGCGTCCCGTGCGGGCGAGCCAGATCCGTGCGGCCGCGGTTTTGCTGGCCGCCAGCGCCGCCGGAGACTTCTGCGAGCCACCAGAGTTGCTCATGTGGTCCGTTTTCCTTCCCGTCTGCGCTGCTGCACCTCCCGGGACCCGTTGTTCACTGCGGAATCATCAAATCGCCCTTGCGTCACATTTTTTCGTCACCCGCCAAATTCGCACAACAACGAAGAACGGCAGAGGGTTGTCGGGCCGTGTTCATTTGGCCCGCACCCTCCACGTTAGACGGTATCAACTGGGGAGAAATAATCAACATATCAAACAACAATTTTAATGATTTAAAATTGTTCTTGTTAACCGGGTTCTTCTTTTTAAAAGAGACGTTCACGGGAATATAAAACATTCAAAACAACCCATACCTCGTCAAGTGTCGCACGCGCATTCTTCACGGAATTGATCACCGCGGAAGGAGGCGATCATCGTGTCGCGGAAGGCGTCGCGTCGTCACAGAATGGCGTCGCGTCGTCGCGGAATACGGTGTGTGTCGGCGAACTCCAAGGTTCAAGAACAACAGATTTAATTTTAATAATTAAATCCATCTTGAGTTAAAAACCACAAAGAAATTTAAAGAATCGAAAACTCTCACCTCAACGGATGATCAAAGATTTTTTTCGCAGAGGAAGGAACGTCGCCGAAGAACGTTGCGGGAGAGGAAACGTTGGCGTCGCGGCACACGGCGTCGCGTCGTCTATTTCCGTGTGTTCGGCGTTCTTCGTCGAAGGCCGGCGTTCTTCGCGTTCTTCGCGTTCTTCGCAAAGGAGGATGAAGAACTCTTGGTTTCTGTCAAATCCTCTCAACGAACATTTTTCCATAAGTCGTGCGTTGGTCTTATTTTATTATTACGCCAACGGATTTCAAACAGGTTATGAAACGAATGAAATTAATTCATATAATTAATTTCAACGAATAAACCGCCCATTTAATTCAACGAAGAAAACCACCCAATTAATTGGTGCGTTAAGAAATTAAGAAAACGCATCAGTTGACTTTCATAATGACGGGTTTTCGCGGGTGCGTTACTTAGCGGAAAAGAAACGGTGGGGCTCATGCGGGTCCCACCTCACAAATATCCTACCAAGAGGGTAGGATATTTTTGGATAGCACCCTATCCACATCAACTCAGCTTAAGCCACTTTAAGTGGCTTCAAGTGGCTTCCAAGTGGCTTAAGTGAAATAAAATAAAGTTTGTCGTACAATTATTTTATTTCTTAACTTTAAGCCCAAAAATTAAAAACCACACCCGAGCAAACGCAACTCCGGAAGAGGCGTTTCTACGCAAACACCGGCACTGCGATTCCATCGGTGCCTTCAAAATTTGATTCCGAGCACCAGTTCAAAAGTTAGAAAATCCCGCTCGTCCGTTCACTGAACGTACCTGAGCCAATCTTCGGAAAATGATTCTGGGCACACCGGGCCTTGGAATCAGGTGCCGTCAGAAACTACGCTCTTGTAAAATTCCAAAGAAAATTAAGAAAAAAAAATTCCCTTGAAATTTACGGGTCTTTACACCCTAGGTTCAGGAGGCAACACCCCTGCCTTCTTTTTCTTAGCCGCTACACCTACAGGACCATTATATGTTGCACTTTTCACTCCCCTAGTCCCATCCTTGCAATTAAAATTCAGTGACTTGCTACTCCCAACAACGGGGCCAACTAAGGCCCAAGATGCCTAAACATTCCCAGTGCCCAAGTGTCTCAAACCCCTGTGCCTAAAAACTTCTACATTGTGCCCCAGTTTCATGCATGAAGAATAGAACTCATACCATGACTCAAATACCATGCGCTGCTTGTGACGAAACTCCTCACCCACGACAATCCAGAAGAATTCTACAGGCACATTAGATACATCAACTTCAATACAAACCCTCGGTGATATCGTATGGAACATTGTGCTGGTCCTACTTCCTGAACATAGATATTGTCCTACCATGTTCCCTAGCATACGAATAATCGAAGGGTTTTGAAAGGGTATAGGAAGATCTGGAAAACTTACCCAAACCGCCATTGTTGATGAGTCTCATCGCATATGAAAATCTTACGACCATTTCATGAGAAGAAATTGTGAACCACCATAGGTCCAAGGAGTGCTCGACCAGGCAAGAATCATATCATCTTCAGAAGAAAATCGGACCATGATGTGTTTGCAATCCAGCAACTCAACCATCGCTCGCTCTTGCAGACCCCATGATTCAAAAATCCAAAGATCGAAGAAGTAAACTGATGGCCGACGATGCTTAAATTTCTCGATTAAGGTTAGATGAAGAAGAGAGGACGCCTTAGTGAATTCCAAACTTGAAATCGTCAATTGTGGGAGACCGCCGAAGCGTTCGATGACTTTCAGGCTTAAAAAAATCTGGGGAAAAGCAGAAAAGAAATCAGGATTCGAAAAATGTCACACTCTTATTTTTAATAAATATAATATTTATAACATATAGATAACCATAGGATATGTTCAGTTATAAATATTTTTTCTAAATATAAATTATTAATATTCATCATGGTAATTTATTTTTAATTTTTAGAGAATAAATAATTTCCTTAAATATAATAAATGATATTAAAAATATTAAAAGTAATATAATTTGGAATAATTAGGGTGAAACAATAATTTATAGATAAAAATAACATGTTAGGGATGTATTAAAATATTTTAATTTCATTTCATTTATTTTATTTATGTTATAAAATTCAAAGTAAATAAATAGTTCTAAAATTTCTATTATTGTTTTTTTAAATAATATTGTATTAAATGATAAAAAAATCTTAAAAATAATATATTTGGACAAGTGGTTATTATAAGGCTGAAAATATTAAACATGATCCATTTATGGGCTGTTTTACCATTTATATTAACTATCGTGACCCTCAGAGATTAAAAAAACTTATTGTAATTGTAAGTGTGAAGAGGGTTAATGGGGGTTAAATATAAAAGATATGGGTAAAAATGTGATCCAAACATGTCCAATTTTTTTGACTAATATTATTTTTACTTATCATCATCTTAAATTCTAATATTATCAATTTTGAACCATTTTTACATCAAAGTTAATTTATATTAATTTAATATTTTAAAACATTCCAAGAGTACACCCCCCCTCTTATAAAAGGGCACCACTTCTTCTCATTTCATCACACATCATGGACCATATGGTTTAGCTAATAAATACCCAAATACCTTCCTAAAATTCCTACCAACATTCTATAGGTATTATTTTTGGTATAATACCAACCTTATAGGGCTTAATGGGTAAAGTGAATGATATTGTCTGAAGAAGAGGTATAATTCTTAACCAAGCATTTTAGTTTTATTTCTTCTTCCACCTACTTCAAATATTATAAAACCATGTTGAGATAACAACATCATTATATAACCTATATTGTTATGTTATTATATTAATTTCATAACCTATATCCATCTCTAACCTCTATAAAATGGGAAAGGAATTCATCTTTCGCGTGTACGAGGGACTATCGCCCCGCAGACGGATGTAATTCATTTTCCATGACAACCTCTCACAGATGGTTATAATGATGGATTTAATCTGTATATATATATATATATATATATATTATATTAATTACGTATTTATCATTCTTAAAATATAATGTATCATTTAATTAATTACCTTTCCATTCACTGAAAAAATATAATGATGTTCGTGCTTACGTGTGGACTACCACCTCTATAAAGTAATGTGATTCATTTTTTATCACCAAATTACCTAGATGATGTATATAAGTATATTTAAATAATTAAAATTATAGTTAATATATTATTATAATTATTTAAATATAAAATAATGATTAAATTCTTTCCATAATGATCGTTGAAAAATAGAAATACTACTCATATGTACGTACAGCTTACCGTCTTTATGATGGTAATGTGGTTCATTTTTCATAACCATATTTAATAGTTGGGTTTAAAATTATTATTGATGTAAAAATTTATAATTATTTCATGATTATTATTCTGGATATGATGAAATAATAACTTTGTGACCATATTCAACCTACCAAATTCACTTTGGACTTATTAACCAAATATCTTCAAAATATCTGATGTGAACTTAAATGATTAAGTAATTGTTCATAACATGGAAATAAGTGAAATAAAATTAATAATAAATGTAATGGTCTAGACCTCCCTGTTCCATTACTTTATCAAAATCCAATGTTTGGGGTGATCTGGGAGGCAACAATAGCTCATTTCAAGAGTTTTCTAAATTTCTAGTTTTCCATCGGTAGGACACGTTGGTGACTAAGCATCGGTAGCTCAGCATCGGTAACTCAGTGTGAGTAGTTCAGCATCAATAGCTCAATGTCAATATTTTAGGGCCTCTATAGGTCAACGTGTCTGTAGGTCGGGGTTTCGGAAGGTCATGGCATCGATAGGTAGGTGCATAGGTAGGTCTATGCGTTGGTAGGTTGGGCATCGGTAGGTCTGGCGTCGGTAGGTCGGGCTTCGGTAGGTTGGGTGTTGGTAGGTCAGGGCGTCAGTAGGTCAGGGCGTCGATAGGTCAGGCATCGGTAGGTCACATTATTGAGTCATTCATCAATGGGTCACGTCGGTGACTCGCTGTCAGTGGGTTGCGTCAGTGACTCACTGTGGGTGGGTTGCTATCGGTGACTCGCATCAGTGACTCACCCATCGGTGATTTATTTCCATCTTTTTACAGTTTTTATAGTTTTACCCCTCTTACATTTTATTTGACATAAATTGAGTTTAAAACCTTTTTTGAGTGTTTATAAAGGTATTTCAATGGATATTAATTATATATTTAATATCCTAAAACTCCTGGGACTTTAAAATAGTCAAACAATGTAATCTTGACTACGATCCATCTTTAATAGTCCTTGAAACTATTTTCTTTTATTGATATAGGATCTGGCTCTTGTAAGTCAATATCTTCTCTTCCCCGTGTGTTTCCATTTTTCTCTTGGTCACCCAGATCCTTTCTTCCCTATGGATTTGTGTGTTGTGTTGTGGACTTCGGATTCAGTTTTCCTTGGAGTCTCTTACAGCCTGTGTGACCCTCTGTTTTAGCGCAAGGAGGATTTGTTGATCGTCTATTTCTTAAGGTAGGGGTTCCTCCATCTCTCTTTTAATTATGTATCATGTGGGGTGGGTGTATTGATGTCTTCTTATGGGTAGGTTTCAAACAAATTTAACAAAGATAAATGAGGTTCAGGGAAGATGATAATAATGAATATAATCGGACTTCATACTTTAGTAATAAATGAGGGACGGGGTGATATTGATGATGATGCTTGTGTTGTTTTATCAGTTATCTTTGATCCATGTTGTGAATTTTTATTGGTTTTATGCCCTATAAAAAACATTTTCATTGGTTTTCTTTGCTTTCTAATGGGTGATGATTAATATTTGTTGTTGATACTTTGTATAATGGTTGTAAATATAATAATTTGGTCAATCACTTACACCCGGTTAAATAAATGGATACCCCATGATTAAACTTGTGATATGATCACCCCTGAATTATGAAAGTTTAATTAAATAATGGTGTTTTTCAAATCTAAATACACTTTATTTGATAGTTTTGGATATTTTTTATGTATGGTTATATTCATTTTTAGTTCCTTGTGTGGGTTTTATGGTGTTGCGGTTGCAGTTGTGTAACAGCCTGAGATTTTATGAAAACTATTCTTTTTAATTTTATTAATGTCTTGTGTTGTATGCTACACCAAAAGGAGCTTGCACAACAAGCATCCTTTACTTGCCTTGCATTACACGCAATCGCAACCTTCCTCAATAGCGTGTGTAGTACGCAATACTGAGTTTCACGAAACAACGATATGCTATTAAAATATTATTAAAACTAGCCGTTATGAAGAGTAATGACCACTTTTTAAAATTTTAGAAATTTTAGCTCTCAAAATGGACTTCATTTTTGGATTCGGAGTATTGAATTTATCCTAAGGTGAAATTTTGGTACATTTCGGATAACTTTCATATTCTGATGAATAGTGAAAATTACTAAATTATAATTAAAAATAACTTTTTTAATTGAAATAATTAATAGTGATAAATTATTAATTTGAGTGGTTTTAAAGTATATTTAAAATATATTTTTACAATTTAATACAATGTTGGTCATTGGATGTAATTTCACATTTAAACCAGACATAATCAAGTGTCAATCTTTTGATAGATATTGTTTCTTAAAAAAACACGCTATTTGTTTTAACAGCGGGATTTAATTATAAAATTAATTAATGAAACTTCTATGTTATGAATTTGGTAAAATAGACTTCATTTTTGAATTCGGAATATGAAATATAGCTTAGGATGAAATTTTGGCATTGTTCTGAAAAAACATCAATTTTTGATGAATAGTGAAACTACTAAGTGGTAGTTAAAAAAAACTGAATTTTTCATAAAACTTAATTTTACCGCTTCTGTGAATGGAATTTCAAAAATCTGAGAGACACGATTGATGTCAGTAAGTAAAATGTGGTTCAATGAGATTAAAATAATTTTTGGTGAATAGTAACTTTTTTACTTTTATTTACCACGGTTAAAAGTAAATAGGGTAATTAAGGGTAAAAATGATATTATTATTACCCTAACACATGTCCTAATTCTATTGGACAAGTGTATCTAGACCAAAAACAACCTTTAGTGTAAAATATTATCATTTAGGCCCACTTGGATTAGATTAGGACATTTATTATTATTTAATTCAAAGAAGAGTTAAAAGAGTTAAAATAAAGGTTTATTTACTAAAACATTTTTAATATAGGGTTATACATAATATAAATTCGATTGTAAATATTCATTAGAAAGATAAAAATATTTCCTACATAATGGTATTTTATTTGTAATATTTAGACATCAAATAATTTAATTTATTTATGACACAAAGATGATGCAGTAATTATCTTATTAATGAAATATTGACATAATTGATATTATAAATACCAAATTAAATGTAATTTAAGACTTTTTATGAATCCCACTAATTTTCTAGGTTACTGTGATATATTAGTGTTGATTTAATCAACTTGGTTCGAACATATAATTCTGTTATGACTTTCACAAAAATCATATATCAAATAGTGTCAAAATTGACACAAAATAGGTTTTAAATCCAATATTATATTATTAATTGTTATTTTATTCTTAAAAATCTAAGGTTCGGCCAAATGACTTAGATAAGGATATATATATTAATAATAAACAATTTGGGGTTCGTTTGGCATGTTATAGTAAGTTTATTAACCATATAGTGAAAGAAAACAAAAAGACACGGTAAAAGTTAAATTATTTAACTTAGAGTTAAATCTAATTGATAAGGTTAAAATAACACCCTAAACTTGTCTAAATCCTATTGGTTGATAGGATTTCGACCCATTACCACTTTAGGTTCGAAACAAGACCCTTTGGAACCATTATAAACTGATTTTGACTTTAATATAAAATAATATTTCGAGATATTCCTAAAGTGCCCCTCTCCTCCCTTATAAAAGGGCACCTCCTCCCCCTCCTCCTCACACCAATTTGAGCACTCAAGCTCGGCCAACCCCTGCCATTTTCCCTTCTCCACTTCCCTAAAATAATCCTAGAGGTCATGGTCTTCTTCAAAGACCAATCTTAGTTCCCTAAGTGAAGGATTCAAAGAGGCGTTTCAAAGAAGAGGTAATAACCATTACCGATCTTTTCAATTTCTTTCTTCTTCAACTTCTTCTTCTTTAGTTGTTTCATGATAAAGTAATAACATAAGTATTACTTACATACTGATATGTTATTATAAATATGAAACAACTCTAATTAACCTTCTATCCATCCTGCGGAAAAAGGAAATCACCGCGCGTGCGTACGTACGGAATACCGTCTCCACGCCGTGGTGTAATCTATTTTCCGCCACCACCTTAATTGTATGGGTATAATGGTTTAATGAGTAACTATATATGATTATTATAAAGTGATATTGATACTGAAATAGTATAAATATACTTCAATGCAATTCCACGACCATGGGAATGATATCATCACTCGTGCGTACGTACGGACTACCGTCTCCACGACGCGATGAGATTCATTCTCAATGATTAACCATTAATGAATGATTATAAAGTATATATAAAACGTACTAATGAAATATATTACCTAATAATGATACTGTAATTATTTATATTTATATGTATGTCATCTACTTAATTCCATTCAATTCAATAAGGAAACGAAAACAGCGTTCATGCGTACGTACGGACTACCGTCTCCATGAATGGTGTATTTCTTTCCATTTACTGATTTATTATATATGTATATTCTGAATATATATATATAAATCATGTTTTATATTCTGGAATTAAGTAATCATGATCTAAGTAATCATATGAATAATTACAAGTTAAAAACACAAACGACAAATGAGACGATTTTACCCAAAACGCTACTTTAACATGAATTTACAAAAGAACGGGTAATATAAAGTCATAAGTGGACCATATATGATATAATAACAATGAATATGATTCTTTAATAAGTCAATAACATGATTTAAATCATTATACAGGAGGTTCGGACACTTACGAAGCAAATCGGGCCTAAGGTAAGGGAAATATCACAATCTCATTTCTATCCGAGATTGTTTATTCGTAAGTATTTACTGGGGTGTATTTTATCACCCACATCCATGTTCCCTCAATATGTAATATTGTTTCCATCCACTTACAATAGTTTAAATCCAATTTAACCCTTCGTTGAGTTTTTAGTAAAGAATATGAAAGGAATCTTTTGTCGTTTTTCGTACAAGGTACTTTTTGACTTTTCCAACAAAAGTACGAAGAATGTTTTTTTAACTTATACGGCATGAATGGATTTTTACAACATTATTTCCAAGAATCTTTTTTTACAAGTTTTAAAGTTTATTTTTAATCAACTTATTTTAGTTTAAAGTGGTTTGACATGTTAAGAAAGGAAAAATGTTTTTCAAGAAGAAAGGATTTTTTCCTCAAGAATGGAGTTCAGGTGTTTTATCAAAATTATTTTTCCATCTAAGATAATAAAGGGTTCTGTTTTTATCCCTATTATTAAATTGATTTGATTATGTTGTGATGGAATTATTTTTATGAATTCATTTATCTTATATGAATTGTTTTATGATGTCATGATGTTTAAGATTCCCATTTGTATTACATGGGTTATGCAAGGATTTATGATTTATGATTTTGTGGCACACATAAGAATGGTATCATTATAAGATGGGTGGGACCTATATCTCCCTACAATGCATTGGGTAAAGATTTTATATCTCATGAGATAGACAGGGCTGGAACGGTAGGTTATACCGGTTCAGTGAAACAGGACTGAAACGAGGGTTACTCGATTCAGAAAGGGACTTTGTCCACTAAGATAGTCTTGGCAATGAGTCTTGACTAACAAGAAATGATTCTCTATGATTATGTGTTAATGCCACAAAGTTTCATGTTTTAAGTTATGATTATTGTGATTATATTTCACTGCCATGATTTACCCCATGTTATGAAATTATGATCTCTTTTGCAGGTTAAGATTTCCAAAAGTTATGTGCTTGTGTATATGATGTGATTGATATTTCTTTTTTTTACCCTTACTGAGAATTTGAGCTCACCCTTTTATGTTTTCTTTTCCCCAGGATATAAAGAAAGGTTTTAGGTAAAAAAAGGGGATGATCTTTATGGGAGATATCGAAGATCTTTCACCACGATTAGAAGATTATGTTCCGAGTTTCCAAAGACACTAAACTATTACGATCCTTGTGTGTGTATTTTTTGTTATGTACTAAGTATTCCGCAAAAGTAATGTAATGTCCATGTACGTAAAGATACGGGTCTCTACAGTTGGTATCAGAGGAAAGGTTTAGTCAACCTTTGGAAACTAGGATGCGATAACTTTAGTGAGATCCCTAGAGATATTTCTAAGGTATGTCTAGGGATGTCCCTAAGGATAAGTATACATATAGGATATAGTCCTAGAACTACGGTAACGATCTTAGAATTTAACCTAAGATGTTAGATATTGAGGGTACTCCCCCTTTATTATGTTATTTTCCCTAGCATGATTTTTGCCTCTCACACTATTCTTTTTGGGTTTTAGATGATGGCTGGAACCCGAAGGAACCGTGTTGATCAATGCAATGGACAATGCAATGATTGCCCTCCTGAACAAACAAATGTTATGGGAGATGGAGTGCAAAATCTTATTGCTATACTTACACAAGTTATGAATCATTCTGGACTTCCAAATGAGCAGAGAAGGGAACAATATTCTATTGAGTCCTTCATGAGGCAACGTCCACCTTCTTTCAGTGGGACTTCCGATCCACTTGTTGCTGAACAATGGATTAGTACCACTGAAAAGATATTTTCAGTTCTTCAATGTTCTGAACATGATAAATTCATCTTAGCAGTATATCGTTTGGAAGGTGAAGCTGATCAATGGTGGAATCTTATCAAGAATACAAGGCAAAGAGATGAAATTGAGTCCATGGAATGGGACGAGTTCAAGAACTTATTTTTCAATAAGTACTTCCCTCGTATTCTTCGAACAAAGATGGAGAAGGAGTTTCTTGAACTAAATCAAAAGGATGATGAATCTGTTGGTATATACGAAGCGAATTTTACAATACTTGCAAGGTATGCATCTGGCATTATCATCCAACCTGAAAGTAAAGTTGATCGATTTTTCAGTGGCTTAAAACCAAGTCTTCGAAGGGCATTAGCTATAAGAGACTTCAGTAGTTATGAAGAAATTGTGCGTTGTGCTATCAAGGTAGAAATGGAAGTTGGGGTTACATATCCATCTCATGGTTTTGACAAAAAACGAAAGATGGAGTTCAAGGAGAAATCTCAGAATAATGGTGAAAAGAAGATGAATGTTTCCTTATGCACAAAGTGTGGAAAGAAGCATGGTGGAGATTGTCTTAAAGGGACTAGAAAATGTTTTAAGTGTGGAAAAGAAGGTCATCGAGCAGCTGAGTGTCGAAGTAATGGAAAAAGGGTTTCTAATGATGTGAATAAAGCAAACACTGTAGAGAACGCACCACCAACACTTCAATGCTTCAAGTGCAAGGAAATGGGGAATTATGCTAATAAATTCCCTAATCCAAGGGTTAGTGATGATCAACATGAGCAACCACTGAAGGAAAAGGACAAAGGGAAGTCACATGCAATAACTATTGGCAATGTTGAATATGACAACGATGTGGTGGAATGATTAAGTGTTTATGTAATGGGATTCCAAAATAATGTTGTATCATTGAGTATTGCAATATTTATTGATGTGGTATTCAAAGTGATTGAGATATTTTTTGGAAATAAGATGATATGCGCATAATGAAGGGAAAATGAGAAAATGAAATGTTTAATAGTATTCATGAGCTCATGATTGATATAAGGACTAAGTGATATCATGGTTTGAGTATATAGAATTTTGAGGATTTTGGTATGTGGAAAGTGTTAACGTATAACTGCATTCATGTTTTCAATAAGGTTCAATGGGTATTCAAGAGAATACATGATTAAGGCCTTTGAATGTTTGGAATGTGACCAACAAGACATATCTTATGATATATGGGGATTAATGACAGTATTAAATCTCTGGTAATCATTTTCACTATATTATGAGAGTGGAATGTAGTATTATGGATAAGCCTAAATATTAGAATGGATTATGTTGGACATAAGTTAGTATTGTTTAAGGATATAAGATTTTCGATATTATTGATGAGATGTTATAGTAATGTAGTTTTAGAAAAAGGACAACCTGCAGGATGGGCGACAGCCCATCGCTTCGGACAAGGCTGTGGGAATCGAACCCACAACCGAAGTGCGACTGGCCTTTATCGCCTACCACTGGCCTACAGGAAGTCCCTGTTTAGTAGAAACTAGTTTTATTATATTAATCAGTATGATATATGAAGTATAAGTCCATTTTAGGAACCATATATGATTAATCTCACTATAGAATGACTTATGTAACCTTTTGTTTGATACAGATGGAATGACCCGTCATTCTATCACATAATCTGCTAACACTTCACATTCTACTTCATTTATTTAATAGATGAAGTGGAAATTGTTCAAGGCACGAACAACAGTAAGATTGTTCCAAAATAAAGTAAGTATTTATTCTAATTCAAATTTTCAACTTTAGGGAAATGATCTTGAAAACCAAAAATGTTGTCCTGGTGATCTTATACCTGATGAATCAGATGGTACCTTAGATCGTCACAAATTTGTGGCTTTGTGATTTCTGGCTTTTCCATAGCCATGTTCTCTACCACTCTCTATCAGAACATGATGGTTAGATTTCTCTTCCATATCCATATTTTCACCTATGTGGAAACCCAGTGATTAGTTTATTTGGGTAATCGTTACATTTCATACTTTAGTTTTTAAAGACAAGTTTTGGTATTCCTTTTTACGATGTGGGTTTCTATTAAAGAAACTTTCGAATAGTAAACTATTTATAACCCCGACGAATTTCGAGGGCGAAATTCATTTTAAGGGGGGTAGAATGTAACAGCCCGAGATTTTATGAAAACTATTCTTTTTAATTTTATTAATGTCTTGTGTTGTACGCTACACCAAAAGGAGCTTGCACAACACGCATCCTTGACTTTTCTTGCATTACACGCAATCGCAACCTTCCTTGATAGCGTGTGTAGTACGCAATACTGAGTTTCACGAAACAACGATATGCTATTAAAATATTATTAAAACTAGCCGTTATGAAGAGTAATAACCACTTTTTAAAATTTTAGAAATTTTAGCTCTCAAAATGGACTTCATTTTTGGATTCGGAGTATTGAATTTAGCCTAAGGTGAAATTTTGGTACATTTCGGATAACTTTCATATTCTGATGAATAGTGAAAATTACTAAATTATAATTAAAAATAACTTTTTTAATTGAAATAATTAATAGTGATAAATTATTAATTTGAGTGGTTTTAAAGTATATTTAGAATATATTTTTAAAATTTAATACAATGTTGTTCATTGGATGTAATTTCACATTTAAACCAGACATAATCAAGTGTCAATCTTTTGATAGATATTGTTTCTTAAAAAAACATGCTATTTGTTTTAACAGCGGGATTTAATTATAAAATTAATTAATGCAAATTCTATGTTATGAATTTGGTAAAATAGACTTCATTTTTGAATTCGGAATATGAAATATAGCTTAGGATGAAATTTTGGCATTGTTCTGAAAAACATCAATTTTTGATGAATAGTGAAACTACTAAGTGGTAGTTAAAAAAAAGGAATTATTCATAAAGCTTAATTTTACCGCTTCTGTGAATGGAATTTCAAAAATCTGAGAGACACGGTTGATTTCAGTAAGTAAAATTTGGTTCAATGAGATTAAAATAATTTTTGGTGAATAGTAACTTTTTACTTTTATTTACCACAGTTAAAAGTAAATAGGGTAATTAAGGGTAAAAATGATATTATTATTACCCTAACACATGTCCTAATTCTATTGGACAAGTGTATCTGGACCAAAAATAACCTTTAGTGTAAAATATTATCATTTAGGCCCACTTGGATTAGATTAGGACATTTATTATTATTTAATTCAAAGAAGAGTTAAAAGAGTTAAAATAAAGGTTTATTTACTAAAACATTTTTAATATAGGGTTATACATAATATAAATTCGATTGTAAATATTCATTAGAAAGATACAAAGATTTACTACATAATGGTATTTTATTTGTAATTTTTAGACATCAAATAATTTAATTTATTTATGACACAAAGATGATGCAGTAATTATCTTATTAATGAAATATTGATATAATTGATATTATAAATACCAAATTAAATGTAATTTAAGACTTTTTATGAATCCCATTAATTTTATAGGTTACTGTGATATATTAGTGTTGATTTAATCAACTTGGTTCGAACATATAATTCTGTTATGACTTTCACAAAAATCATATATCAAATAGTGTCAAAATTGACACAAAATAGGTTTTAAATCCAATATTATATTACTAATTGTTATTTTATTCCTAAAAATCTAAGGTTCGGCCAAATGACTTAGATAAGAATATATATATTAATAATAAACAATTTGGGGTTCTTTTGTCATGTTATAGTAAGTTTATTAACCATATAGTGAAAGAAAACAAAAAGACATGGTAAAAGTTAAATTATTTAACTTAGAGTTAAATCTAATTGATAAGGTTAAAATAACACCCTAAACTTGTCTAAATCCTATTGGTTGATATTATTTCGACCCATTACCACTTTAGCTTCGAAACAAGACCCTTTGGAACCATTATAAACCGATTTTGACTTTAATATAAAATAATATTTTGAGATATTCCTAAAGTGCCCCTCTCCTCCCTTATAAAAGGGCACCTCCTCCCCCTCCTCCTCACACCAATTTGAGCACTCCAGCTCGGACAAACCCTGCCATTTTCCCTTCTCCACTTCCCTAGAATAATCCTAGAGGTCCTGGTCTTCTTCAAAGACCAATCTTAGTTCCCTAAGTGAAGGATTCAAAGAGGCGTTTCAAAGAAGAGGTAATAACCATTTCCGATCTTTTCAATTTCTTTCTTCTTCAACTTCTTCTTCTTTAGTTGTTTCATGATAAAGTAATAACATAAGTATTACTTACATACTGATATGTTATTATAAATATGAAACAACTCTAATTAACCTTCTATCCATCCTGCGGAAAAAGGAAATCACCGCGCGTGCGTACGTACGGAATACCGTCTCCACGCCGTGGTGTAATCTATTTTCCGCCACCACCTTAATTGGATGGGTATAATGGTTTAATGAGTAACTATATATGATTATTATAAATTGATATTAAAACTGAAATAGTATAAATACACTTCAACGCAATTCCACGACCATGGGAACGATATCATCGCTCGTGCGTACGTACGGACTACCGTCTCCACGACGCGATGAGATTCATTCTCAATGATTAACCATTAATGAATGATTATAAAGTATATATAATAAGTACTAATGAAATATATTACCTAATAATGATACTGTAATTATTTATATTTATATGTATGTCATCTACTTAATTCCATTCAATTCATTAAGGAAACGAAAACAGCATTCATGCGTACGTACGGACTACCGTCTCCATGAACGGTGTATTTATTTCCATTTACTGATTTATTATATATGTATATTCTGAATATATATATATAAATCATGTTTTATATTATGTAATTAAGTAATCATGATCTAAGTAATCATATGAATAATTACAAGTTAAAAACACAAACGACAAATGAGACGATTTTACCCAAAACGCTACTTTAACATGAATTTACAAAAGAACGGGTAATATAAAGTCATAAGTGGACCATATATGATATAATAACAATGAATAGGATTCTGGAATAATTCAATAACATTATTTAAATCATTATACAGGAGGTTCGGACACTTACGAAGCAAATCGGACCTAAGGTAAGGGAAATACCACAATCTCATTTCTATCCGAGATTGTTTATTCGTAAGTATTTACTGGGGTGTATTTTATCACCCACATCCATGTTCCCTCAATATGTAATATTGTTTCCATCCACTTACAATAGTTTAAATCCAATTTTACCCTTCGGTGAGTTTTTAGTAAAGAATATGAAAGGAATCTTTTGTCGTTTTTCATACAAGGTACTTTTTGACTTTTCCAACAAAAGTACGAAGAATGTTTTTTTTAACTTATACGGCATGAATGGATTTTTACAACATTATTTCTAAGAAGCTTTTTTTACAAATTTTAAAGTTTATTTTTAATCAACTTCTTTTAGTTTAAAGTGGTTTGACATGTCAAGAAAGGAAAAATGTTTTTCAAGAAGAAAGGATATTTTCCTCAAGAATGGAGTTCAGGTGTTTTATCAAAATTATTTTTCCATATAAGATAATAAAGGGTTCTGTTTTTATCCCTATTATTAAATTGATTTGATTATGTTGTGATGGAATTATTTTTATGAATTCCTTTATCTTATATGAATTGTTTTATGATGTCATGATGTTTAAGATTCCCATTTGTATTACATGGGTTATGCAAGGATGTATGATTTATGATTTTGTGGCACACATAAGAATGGTATAATTATAAGATGGGTGGGACCTATATCTCCCTCCAATTCATTGGGTAAAGATTTTATATCTCATGAGATAGACAGGGCTGGAACGGTAGGTTATACCGGTTCAGTGAAACAGGACTGAAACGAGGGTTACTCGATTCAGAAAGGGACTTTGTCCACTAAGATAGTCTTGGCAATGAGTCTTGACTAACAAGAAATGATTCTCTATGATTATGTGTGAATTCCACAAAGTTTCATGTTTTAAGTTATGATTATTGTGATTACATTTCACTGCCATGATTTACCCCATGTTATGAAATTATGATCTCTTTTGCAGGTTAAGATTTCCAAAAGTTATGTGCTTGTGTATATGATGTGATTGATATTTCTTTTGTTTACCCTTACTGAGCATTTGAGCTCACCCTTTTATGTTTTCTTTTCCCCAGGATATAAAGAAAGGTTTTAGGTAAAAAAAGGGGAAGATCTTTATGGGAGATATCGAAGATCTTTCACCACGATTAGAAGATTACGTTCCGAGTTTCCAAAGACACTAAACTATTACGATCCTTGTGTGTGTATTTTTTGTTATGTACTAAGTATTCCGCAAAAGTAATGTAATGTCCATGTACGTCAAGATACGGGTCTCTACAAGTTGGAAGCATGGTTTTCGACACAGGGCGGACAAGGGGGTTGTCTCTATGGGTATGGTGTGGTATGTTTGTGCGGTGGGGCTATTGTTTTGGTGATGTTTTCTATGGGTTCTGTGTATTGGGTGGTACAGGTGGTGTAATGGAATATCATGTAGAGAGGTTGTTGATTCTGGAATGGATGAACATGTTATACAGTGGGAGAAATCTGGTTGAGTTTTGTTGTTTTTATAGATGTGGTTCTTTTTGTGCAATGGGGCTACTGAGGATGGTCTATGATGGATAATTTTTAAGAAGGATGGTGTTACCTTTCATGGGTGGTCTACCCGGAGTTTCCATAGACCGGTATATTACTAATGGGTGTTAAAGTGGATTCTTCTACTCTTTTCCTTCTTTCTCTATTTGTCTTTGGTAGTGGTTGATATGGTTTTCTTCCCTTTATAATGTGTGTCATGTTCAGTAGTTGCCTGGGTAGGAATGGAATCAATAATTTTGTCTTGTTAAATAAATAATGGTAATCAGTCGAATGAACTGGATAGGGTTATGAATTAAGTCTATGGATGGTTGTGTGGTCATACGTTAAAGGTGGAAGGAAGGGAATTTTTGTGTGGGATGGTTGTTTTTTTTGAAAACCCATAGGTTGAGATGAGTGTTTGGAACCTATATATATATACATGTAGTTCATTTTTATTTCTACATGAACCCCACAAGTGTTGAGCACTATGTGATGAATACCCACATTGTCATGGGGAGGGTTTCCTTTCCCAACATCCTGGTGGGAGGATGGATGGTAGGTTATAGGATCTTCAATGCTCCCTATTTTAGTAATGGGAATCCCAAGAATCTTCAGGCAGGTCAGGGTATGGTTGTGAGGCCCAGGTGTTTGTGGGGGAGGTGTTCTTTCTAGCTATCTTCAAGATGAGATATGGTGTACTTTTCCAGGTGCATTTAGGATGAGGTTGCGGTTTTGTGGCCCAGGTGTCTACGGGAAATATGTGATGTGGTTGTGGCCCAGGTGTTTGCGGGATGTGATGTGGTATGTGGCCCAAGTGTGTGTGGGAAGGTTTTGATAGTGGGTATTATGGAAGAAAGTGGTACTATCAGGACGTTCTATATTAGGGATGAGCAGTTAACCTGTGGGAAAATGTGTAGGTTACCCTATCATCGATGTGATAATTATATTACTTTACTTGACTTTTTTATTTGGTGAGCATACCTTGGTGAGATTTGGGATGGATCGTATTCCTTGTTAGGTGTTTTGGGGTTTTTGTTGTTTTCTCATGGGGGCATTAGTATGCTTATCCACTTATGCACAAGAGACTTTGGATTTTCTTACTGATTATACTTGTATGTTCACCCCACATATATAGAAAAAATTCAGGTTTCTAGGGAGATTACTCGGACCATGATGGACATTACTAGCTCAGGTGTTGGGATTTTTACTGTTCTATTGCTTATCTTTGTTCTTTTAGTATTTACCTTGGATATTTTCATTTTATTTTATAGTTTTTTTACATTAAACAATCATATGGGTATATTTTGGATTATTTTATATATATTTCTTGGAGTTTTTTTGAGGTTGATACACCTTATATCCGGATCTCAGTGGCTATAAAAAGGGTAATGCCTCCTATTTGTGATATTTGAATATCCTTGGTGTTGGTCTCCACCTGGCCTATTGGAGGCCAGAATCAGGGGTCATTATCTCTTTTTCATCTTGAATAAAAAAGTTTATGACAGTTTTCCATCCCTTACTTCATCTTGATGAAGGAGGGTCATGACAGAATGGTATCAGAGGCTGATGGTTAAGATATGGGATGAAGTTTGGAGTTAGGAATAGTGAGGATTGAATGGATGGGTAGGGAAACAGTGAGAGGTGATCTTGGTGCATGACCTAGGCCGAGGAAGACTGACAAGGAAACAAGATTTTAAAGATTCCCATGATCCGATGAAAGGACTCTGAGCTTACCAAACGAACAAGTGAGCCTACGCTATTTGTGGAGTAGAGACCCTAGGAAAGGTACATTCATCATGATGACTTTTGTTATTGTTTTTTTTTGTGAATTTTTGTAAAATTAAAATAAATAATGAGTTAAGTGAATCCTAAATAAATTTCAAACTACTCAGGATTAGGAGTTCCTTGTTTATCATTCAGCAATGGAACCCTATCATTATATATATGTGGCTTAGGAAGTGGAGGCTTGGAAGGATAATCCATTTGATCGGTGGAGGTTTGATCCATAAGAGGAGAAAAATCAGTGGAAGAAGATACATCATGATTTCTAGAGGTATACTTTGGGAAAGTACAAGGTCAGTGTCTCGAACATGGAGACAGAGAGCTAGCTCAAGGAGCTTGAGATCACCTCCATCCTGATCTGGGGTTCGATGGAGTATAGGTTTATGTTGGCAGTTATTCAGATGAGAGGAGCTACGCGTCAGTGGTGGATGTTGTATCTGGGGTAGAGGAAGGAGGCTGATGTTCTATGGGTCAATTTTTTAGAAGGAGTTTTGGTCAAAATTTCTTTATTCGACCATGAAGGATGAGAAGAGATAGGAGATAATATCCCTACAGTAGGGGAGTATGTCAGCATAGTAACTATGGATCAAGTTCGAGGATATCCTTTGCTTTGATCTGGATCACTTTTCAGATGAGGAGTCTCGGGTGAGATGCTTGGAGGAGGCACTCTGTCCTTCTCTCTAGTACCCAGTTACTCCATTCACCTTTTTGACATGCCTAGAGGTCCAAGAGAAGGCATAAGGGGTAGAGAGGATGCACTCATGAGGAGTTATACTGTGAGAGGGGAGATAATAGGGTTTTACGAATGGAAAGGCTTCCCGTAGTAGGTCTCAGGCACCAGGGGCTTTGATGTTTCGGCCAGTGGGGAGTTGACCTCTGCAATTTCAGTTTCTACCTTTTGGTCCTCGTTTTTTCCCATAGTCTTGGGACTGAGGTGTTTCTATTGTGGAGTTCATGGTCACCTTTAGAGTTAGTTCCCAGTTCAAGCTTAGTATGGTGGAGGTGGGCAGGTTCAATGTCCGCCTAAGCAGTAGTTGCCAGCTAGGCCATTTTAGGATCCTACTCCACTGAGGGGAGATAGAGTAGGTAGAGGCCAACCTTAGGGTGTTCCTTCGGTACCTCAACACGGACATGGTCGAGTAGGCAGCTGATAGTAAAGGGGAATAGGATTTGGGTGTGGTAAGTTACACGCTACAGAGGTAGTAATTATAGAAGGGCCAGAGATCATTCGAGGTATGATTATCTTGTTCAGTAATCTTTATTTTTCTTTATTTTATTCATGATATTTTCACTCCTTCGTTTCACCCACTCTATCCCATGCATTGGAACTAGACATAGAGAGTCTTTCAGTGCCTCTGGTGTGGAGTATTTCAGTTGAAGGTCAGACCAGTCTGTTTGATGTATGTTGGGGATGTAATCTGATGATGGGACTACATCAGTCCCATGGGGATATTTTCCTATTACAGATGAAACTAAGCGATGTCATCCTTGGAATCAGCTAGTTGCACTCTGTTCATGATTTTATTGACTACTTCTAAAGGAGATTCATGTTTTCAGACGAGGATATCCGGCATGTGGCTTTCGTTGGTGAGCGGATTTTTCAGATGGGTAGTCGGCGTATGGGGAACCTTATTTCCTTGATGGAAAAAATGCCAATGGAATTGGTTGATTTGAAGATGGAGGATGTTCCCAATGTTGTTGGGGAGTTCTTGGAAGTCTTCCTCGAGGAGGTTGTAACTTTATCCCCTCGATTAGATGTTGAGTTCGGGATAGTCCTACAGGCCAGTGCCTCTCTGATTTCGATGGATCCTTATCTAATGGGACCTTATGATCTAAGAGAGTTGAAGATTCAGGTGGAGAATCTAATGCAGAAATGATTTATCTGGACTAATGTGTCACTATGGGGTGCTCTATTCTTGTTCTTAAAGAAGGAATATGGTAGTTTGAGGCTGTACATAGGCTACCAGAGGTTGAATAAGGTGACGTCCAAGAACCGTTACCCTCTCCCGAGGATAGACAATCTTTTCAACCAACTAAAGGAAGAAAGTTGGTTTTCCAAGATTGATCTGCGGTCTGGGTATCACTAGTTGAGTTTGAAGGAGGGTGACATCCCTAATACTTATTTTAGGTGCAGGTATGGGCACTTCGAGTTCATGGTTATGTAATTTGGTGTTACAAAAGCACCAACTATGTTAATGGGACTTATGAAATTCTTATTTCATGAGTTCCTAGACTTTTTTGTTGTCGTATTCATTGATGAAATTCTGATCTACGAGAAGTTAGAGTAGGAGCATACCGATTTTCTCAAGACAATCCTGGAGGTCCTTCGATGCCACCAGTTCTACATTAAGTCATCCAAGTGAAATTTTTGTACATGGGAGGTCCACTCCCTTGTACATGTAGTGTCTTTTCAGGGTGTAGTAGTGGACCCGTTGAAGGTTGAGGTAGTTTTTTCTTGGGAAGCACCCAATAATGTGGTAGGGTTTTATATTTTTCTTAGTCTGGTAGGCTATTACCATAGGTCTGTACCTAATTTATCTCAACGAGCAACTCTATTTATGGATCTAACCAAAAAATACAAGGCCTTAATGTAGAATGGGCAGTATCAAGTAGCTTTCAGCTATCTTAAGGGGAACTTGTTTAGTTATCTCATGCTCAGGTTTCCAGTGGAAAGGGTAATGTTTGAGGAGTTTTTTAATTCTTCTCATCTGGGTTTGGGATGTGAGCTGATTTAAATGTGGGGGTGATCTATTATGGGTCTATAAAGTTATGTCCCTATGAACATAACTATTCCACCCATGATATGGAGTAATCATTGGTCGTGTTCATGCTGAATTTGTGGCGACATTACCTCAATAGGGAGCACTTTGTGGTCTTTATAGTTCACAAGAGTTTGAGGTATATCTTTTCCCAGTAAAATATGAACTTGAAACAAAAAAGTTTGATGGATTTTATTCAATATTATGATTTTGAGATCTCTTACACCTTAGGGAAGTGGAATGTTGTAGAAGATTCTTTGAGCCAGAAGTCGTAGAAGGAGGTTGTTTAGGAATCTGTAGATCCTTGGAAGGTGATGGAGGATTTAGCCACTTTTATCTTGGATGTAGAAGTTGATGGTAGTAGAGGCTATTTGTTTCAGATAACGGTGCATTCTTCTCTAATAAAGCAGGTGGAGGAGTCTCATTGGGGAGACTCAGAGGCATAGGTGATGCACGATCATGTTTACCATGGTGATGCTCTAGAAGGATGGTCAGAGGTTGGTTAGAATCAGATGTTGTTTCATGGGAAGTTGTTTGTTCCAGTGGAAATGCATGGTAGAGTTCTATATCAGTTTCAAAGATCACCTTTAGTAGCACACCCAAGAGTTTCCAAGTTGTATTATTCCTTGAGGATGTAGTTTTGGTGACCCAAAATGAATCGAGTAGTTGAAGAGTTTGTGGTCAAGTGTTTAGTGTGCCAGCAGGTGAAGGTTAAGCACCATGTTCCCAATGGTTTTTTGCATCCCTTAGATGTCTCTGAGTGTAATTGGGATAAAATATCCATGGATTTCATCATAGGGACACCTAGGGATTAGGGAGGCTATGATGTTATCTCAGTAGTAGTGGATCAGCTGACTAAATCGACACACTTGTTATAAATCATAGAGTCAGACACAATGGATGCCTTTTCCATGAGGTATGTGGATGAGGTGGTATGGATGCATGGATTTTTGAGGTCCATTGTCTTGAACTGAGATACATGCTTTACCTCACATGTCTGGAGGGTATTGCAGCATGTTTTTGGAACTCAGCTATGCCTTATCACTTCCTTCCACCCTTAGAAAGATTAGTACATAGATCAGATCATCCAAACATCAGAGGACATATTGCGAGCATGCATATTGGACTTTAGTGGCTCTTGGGTGTGACACTTGACCTTGGTAGTGTTTTCTTACAATAATAGTTATCAATCTTCCATTGGTATGGCTCTATTTGAAGCTTTTAATGGAAGGTCATGTCGTTCACCTTTATGATGGATAGAGTTTGGGTAGAAAACTTTTCTTGGCTTTGAGGTAGTGCATATCATGATAGAGAAGGTTCAGATAGTTTTTGATAGGATGAAGGCAGCACATGAGTGGAAAAATTCATATGCCAATCGTAGGAGGAGTCCCTTAGAGTTTGAGGTTAGAGACCATGTGTTCTTGAAGTTTTCCCCTCGATGTGGCCAGTAGAGGTTCAGTAAAGGGAGAAAGCTTTCTCTGAGGTTCATCTGACCCTTCAAGGTGTTGGGGTGAGTTAGCGAAGTGGAATACCAGTTGGAATTTCCACCATAGTTAGAGAGGATCCATGATGAATTTCATGTCTCCCAGCTTCATCAGTATATTTGTGATGACTCCTATGTCATTAACTAAAGAGAGTTGGATATTGGGGATGAATCAACGTTTTTGGAGCGACTATTGGAGATCCAAGATCATTTGGAGAAGGTGTTGCGTGGATGTACCATTCCTTTGGTTAGTGTGTTGTGGAGGCATGGTGGCCTAGAGGAGAGTACTAGGGAAAGTCATGCGCATATGCGTACCCAATACCTGAAGATGCTTTGAGTTTTTCTAGTGTGTTTTTATTTATGATGAAGTGCTTGAACATTGCTTTCTATAATATGGGTTGTTTCCTTATTCTGAAATGTGTGATGAAGTCCAAACATGTGGAAATGGGGAGGACCTGATTCCAAATTGAGATGCATTAATTGAGATGTGATTAAACTCATGCGGGCAAGTCAGTGCCACCCAGAGGGGATAATATCTTGACATGCAAGAATTAATTCCCTGATTCATGTGTCTGGATAGTTGGTGCTTTTGTAGGTTATCTTATGGATTTTTGGGTAAGAAGATGTGGGAGGAGGTGCTCTTGTATTTTTAGGTTTCACTCCAGCTTTCAAACAACACAGGGCGGTTTATCCTTGAGAGGTATCTTACTGGGTGGTTGTTCGGACCCCTCTTTCTTCTGGGTTTAGTTTTGAATTCTCGAGCGCGAGAATAGTTTGAGAGATATCTGATGTAATGGCTTGGACCTCCCCAGTCCATTATTTTTCAAAATATTGTGTTTAGGGTGTTCTGGGAGTCAATAATAGCTCGTTTCAAGAGTTTTTCAAATTTCCAATTTTTTCATCGGTAAGAAGCGTCGGTGACTCAGTATCGGTAGCATAGAGTCGGTAGCTTAGTGTCGGTAGCTCAGTATCGGTAGGTCAGGGAATCTGTAGGTTAGGGTGTCGATAGGTCGGGGGCGGTAGATCAAGGAATCATTAGGTCGGGCGTCTATAGGTCAGGGTGTCAGTAGGTCGGCTATTGGTAGGTCGGGAGTTACTAGGTCAGGCGTTTGTAGGTTAGGGCATCAGTAGGTCAGACATCGGTAGGTCGGGCATTAGTGACTCACATCAGTGATTCAGGTGTCAGTGGGTCATTTCATTGACTCGTTGTAGGTGGTTCACATCGGTGACTTTCTATCGGTGGGTTTCAATCGGTGACTAGCCCATCGGTGAGTCATTTCCATCATTTTATAGTTGTTCTAGTTTCACCCCTCTTATGTTTTATTTGAATTAAATCAAGTTTAAAAACTTTTTTTAGCATTTATGAAGGTGTTTAAAAGGATATTAATTATATATTTAATATCCAAATGCTCTTGAGACTTTGAAATAGTCAAACCACATAATCTTGACCATGATATGACTTTAATGCACCTCGAAACTATTTCTTTCCATTGATATAAGATCTGGATCTTCTAAGCTAAGATATTCTCTTCCCAGTGTTTTTCCATTTTTCTCTTGGTGCACCCAGAACCTTCCTTCCCCACATAGTCATCTTTTGTGTTATGGACTTCAGATTCATCTTACCTTAGAGTATACTATGACCTGTGTGACCCTCTGTTTGGGAACAAGTAGGAGTTGTTGATCGTTTTTTTCTCAAGGTAGGGATTCCTTCATCTCTCTTGTTATTGTGTATCATGTGGGGTGGGTGTACTGATGTCCTCTTGTGGGTATAGTTGAAACCAATATAACAAAGATAAATTAGGGGTATGGAAGATGATAATAAAAAAGATAATATGACCTATTACTTTAGTAATAAATAAGGTATGTGGTGATGATGATGATGATGATTGTGTTATTTTATCTATTATCTTTGGTCCTTGTTGTGAATTTTTTTTGGTTGTATGCCCTCTAAAAATCATGGTTTTTAGTGTTATTTTATTACACATGGTTGTTGATTCAAACTTGTTTTGAACCCTCTATTTAATGGCTAAAAATATGAGAATTTGGTTAATCATGTACACCCAGTTAAATAAATGGTTTACTTGTGATTAAACTTGTGTGGTGATCACCTCTAAATTATGAAAGTGGAATTAAAGAATAGTGTTTTTCAAATCTGAATACACTCTGTTTGATAGGTGTCGTTGTGTGTTTTGTACAGTTCTATTCAGTTTTAGTGCCTTGTGTGGGTTGTATGGTGTTGTGGTTATGGTTGGAATCACGGTTGTGGGTGCAAGGACAGACAAGAAGGTTGGATCTATGGGTATGGTGTTGTATGTTTGTACAGTGGGGTTGCGATTTTGGTGATGTTTGTTGTGGGTTTTGTTAATGGGGTAGTACGGGTGGTGTAATGGAATCTCGGGATGATAGTTTGTTGATTATGTAATGGATGAACTTGTTAAGCAGTGGGACTGCAATCTTGTTGAGTTTTTTGTTTTTCTAGATGTGGTTCTTTTTTTGTAGCATTGCTACCAAGGATGGTTTGGGAGGGATAATTTTGTAAAAGGATGGTGTTACTTATGAAGTTTCTAGAGACCGGTATATTATGAATGGGTCTTAGAGTAGATTCTTCTACCCTGGTTCTTATTTATCTATTTGGATTTGGTAGTGGTTGGTATGGTTGTTTCACCTTTATAACGTGTGTCTTGTTCGGTAGTTGCCTGAGTAGAAATGGAATCAATAATTTTGGATTGTTAAATAAAGAATGATAATTGTTTGAATGAATTGGATAGCGTTATGAATTATGTTTATGGATGGATGTGTGTTTATACATTAGAGGTGGAAACAAGGGTATATTTTTGGGGGCTGGTTGTTTTCTGAAAACCCATAGGTTGCATTGAGAGTTTGTTACCTATATATATACATGTAGTTCTTTGTGATTTCTATACACACCCCACCCATGTTGTGCACTATGTGCCTAACACCCCCATTATAATGGGGGAGGGTGTCCATTCCCAATATCCCAGTGGGAGGATGGATGGTTGGTTATTGGTTCTTCTCTTCCCCCTCTTCTAGGAATTAAAATCCCAAGACTCTTCGGGCAGGTCGTGGTGATGTTGTGAGGCCCAGGTGTCTGCGGGTGAGGTGTGATTCCTAGGTGTCTTTGGGATGAGGTATGTTGTACATTCCTAGGTGTCTTTGGGATGAGCTTGTAGTTTTGTGACCCAGGTGTCTATGGGTAGGATGTGATGTGGTTATGGCCCAAGTGTTTTTAGTATGTGATGTGGTATGTGTCCCAGGTGTGTGCGGGAAGGTTGTAATATTGGGGCTTGTGGAAGAGCGTGGTAGTGTCCACACATTCTCCTTTAGGGATGATCAGTTAACCAGTGGTTAGAGGAATGGGGAACCCTATCACCGATGTTCTTATTATATTACTTTACTTGACTTGCGTTATTTGGTGATCATACCTTGGTGATATTAGGGATGGATATTATACCTTGTTAGGTGCTTTTGGGTTTTTGTTGTTTTCTCATAGGTGCATTAGTATTCCTCTCCACTTGTTCATGAGAGACGTTGGATTTTCTTACTAAGTATACTTGTATGCTCACCCTACATATATAAATTTGTTTTTAGGTTTTCAGGAAGATTACATGGATTGTGCTAGACCTTACTAGATCAGGCTTCAATATTGTTGTTGTTTCGCTACTTAGCTTTGTTCTTTTGGTATTTACCTTGGAGTTTTTCATTGTATTTTCTAGTTTTTTTACTTTAAACATGCATGTGGGATGGATTTTGGCTTCTTTTGTATATATTTCTTAGAGTTGTTTTGAGGTTGATACATCTTATCTATCTATCATGGTTACTTTAAAAATGTTAATGCATCCCATTTGTGAGATTTGAATACCCTTGGTGCTGGTCTCTAACCTGGGTCCTATAGGAGGTGGGACTCGGGGGTCATTATCTCTTTGTCATCTTAAAGAAGGAAAGTCATGGCAGTTTTCCATCCCTTCCCTCATCTTAATGAAGGAGGTTCGCGACATAAAATTTAAAAAAATTCTCAAGAAAGTAATTAATTAACATGATTTTATTATTCAGGGAGATAAATAACATAAGTGATGAGTCTCACTCAAGGTAAAGGATTTAATATCAATTACACTTCATTGGGGAATATTTTATTATTATATACCTACATTATTTTATATGGTGTATATACTACCCCTAATACATGTTATATCATGAATTATTCATACTTTAGGGTATTTTATTTTCCAATTTTAATTACTTCATACAATGTAATTTAACTTGAAAGTTACCAAGTGGTAAAAGAATTCTTAAGTTAATTTATTTTTGTTGGGTTATAATTCTTCATTATTCACATTGTTATGCCATGATTATGAGTGAATAAATATCTCAACTTTTTTATTATATATTTCCAATTTTTGTTTGAATTTATATTTTTTACACATAATCTATCCATTTATTAAGTATCAATTCAATGATACAATCTTTATAATGGTAATTCATCTCAAATTATCTTTCTTTGGGACATGTGTTTATGATATGCACCAATCTTATTTTATAAGTGTATATACTACCACTTTAATTATTTATATCATGAGTCTCTATATTTTCATGATATTTAAAGTTTCATTTGAAGTTATTATATCATTCATCTTATGATTTAAGTGTTACCAAAGTGTCAAAGACTTTATTTGACAATATCTTTATTTTGTGTATTGTTTATGTTCAATATTATTTTTAGGGAAATAATATACTCTTATTTTCTTGAACCATATATCTTTTATTATACTCTAGTTTGGAATGTAGTTTACATTTATTTCTATACATTTCTTCAGTTATTAATTAAAGAAACATCAATAAATTTGTTTTTAAGTAATACCGATATTGTATCTTATTTTAGATTGAAAATATTTCTCTTCCATTTCCATGTTTTCAAAAATGTTTTTAAAAATGTTGATTTATAAACATAAATAATTTCTTAAAGTTATTTTACATGATATTTGACCTTCTTATAAAAGAATTTGAAATGAAAATTCTTAACATTTTCCAAATGTATCACTTTTACCTTCATTTTTCAAAAATGTTTGAAAAATAATGTTTAACTTCAACATTTACAAAAGGAATACATTTTCCAACCATCATGGCCATTATTTTCTATGAATATTACTTTATAAGTTTCTAAGTTTATTTTAAAATATTAGTATTTTATCAATATTTTGTAAATTTTTAGTTTTTAAAAGTAATTTTCACTAAGAAAATATTATTTTCCTTAAGAATTATTTTAATTATCTTTTAATGGTATTTCTATTCAACAATGTCAACAAACTTTTATGATACTTATACTCCATCGGGGATATTTTTTATTCACACCATCCTCATTCTTTCTTTGGGAGGATTATTATTGTTTCAAATGGATTTTCGTGGAACCCATTACTTTTCTATGGGTTAATCAAGTTATAAAATAAATATGGGTGTTTTTATGAGTTTTATGATGAAAGGAAATCTCTATTTATGTTATTTATGTTCTGGTTCTTGGGAATTATTTATGATTATGGGAATTTTAATTATAAACAGAGGATGTGTGGTTCTATTATAAACCAAGGATGGCTCGTTACATTATAACCAAGGATAGTTGGGTCTGTGATAGCCCTCCAATGTATTGGGTGTGAAAGTAGATTGTATGGTTATTCCATTTGTAAGAGTGATTATAAGAGTTATATGTAAATTATGTCCCAAGTTACCTACATGTTTTATATATTATTTATATTGGTTTTTATAGAAATATTATGATTTATCAAGGTAATATAATGATTTTATGTTTAAAAAAATATTTTCTACTTCTTATGGGTGAAAAGTTGTGGGATTTTAATGATTTATTTGATAAATATTGGCATCACATAGCTCATGAATATTGATTCAAATGACTATTGAATTTTTTTAATATTTGTGACATATTTCATGACTAATGATCTAGGTATTAGAAATTATAAATCACCTTATGTTATTCCCATGCACTGTGATCATGTCATTATATTATTATACTCATATTACTCTCACTAGTGACGTTTATCTGCTAATGCTTATGTTTACCCTTATGGATCATTTGATCTCACCCTTATTATGTTTCCTATTTTCCAAGTTATGAATAATAATGATAAATTATTTTAGTCTAGAAAGGTTTCATATGTGAATAAAATTATGGGATATGTTGAATACTTAATGCGGAATATGAAATGATTTTTATAGTGGGGGATGATGTTAATATTTATGAACCAGTTGTTTATGAATCCAAGTTGTTAAGATTTTTTCCTAAATCTCTAAAAATATAAACTTAAAATGGTCCTTTTGTATGTAAGTTAAATGGTATTTAATTTTTATTTTGTATGGTTTGGATATAAAAAATTGGGTTATAGTTATCAGTATCATAGCTACAAATGTAAAGGTTATGTTTTTAGCACTAGATCTAGGAGTACGGGTCTTAGCATTTTACAATTTGTATCAAAGAATGGTTTAGATAAATTTAAAGATTGGGATGTTTTCATGTTATTTTATCATAAGAGTTATTTATACCATAATGGTTTTATAAGTTTGAGGTTGATCGTAAGTTCAAAGTTTTATATGCCCCTTTTGAGGTTGTAAGTGCTAGAATTTTACAGCGACTAATGATATTTTGGGAGACTTTTTATTAGATTGAGGTATATGAAGCCCATAGGTTTAAAATGAATTACTATTTAAAGATTTAATGTTGTATTATATTTTATAATCATATATGATATTAATATGGATTTATGGGGATTCAGGTTACTTAAGGAAATGAATTGCATGTCTTAGAGACTATATGACAAAGTCAAATACATTTTTGGGTATATGAATTTATGAGTGACAATTGTTATTCAAAGAAAAAAGTTAAATTTATCTTTGAAGAATGTTGGATCAAATCCCTCTAATTTTTTTGTTTTAATATTTGAATATTTTGAAGAACATTAAGGATAGTAATTTATGGAATGATTTTGTTTGAACTTTGGGTATTGCTATTGAATTTTAGATATTAATTTATTTTTTATTCATACGAAGGTTTATCTATTTTGGGAATTAACATAACTTCTTATAACTATATTTATTTTTCTTAATGCTTAAATATAGTCTAAATAGATTATTACCATTTTTTGGAATTATACGATTTTATAGAAGTTGATTCTAGTACTTCAGTAATAAAAAACTCATCTTAAATACTCATCATTTAGAGAAAATATGAGATTTGGGTGTAAATTTATTGGAGGATGAAATTATATTTTTCAGGTAAGTATATTTCATTATTTTTTTAGTGTATATAGTAAAATAATTCCTTAACACCAGTTAAAGGATCTTGAACCAAAAAATTTATCCTATTACCTTCATTTCTGATGAAACAATTGTCTTTTTCACACCATTTTGGCCTATGGTTTTGTGGTTGTTGACTTTATCATGATCATTCAAATTATTTTGATCAATGATCTCTGTCACTCTCAATCATTTTTTGAACATTAATTTTTTCTTTAATGTCTATATCTTCACTTCCCTCTAATATTATTCTATTTGGAAACCCAATATGTGTTATTTCAAATTACCTTCATCTTTTCTTTTCCCACTTTTCAAGAGAAAGTTTTATTAAACCTTTTTACGATTTGGTATTTCAACAAATTTATTTTGAAAAGTAAAACTCTTGGATTCCAAGATTAAGGTAAAATTGTGAGGATGAAATTTATTAAAGGGTTTTAATATAAAATCATAATATTTTAAAAGAAATACTATGTTCAACAGCAAATAAGATACACTACATCGAGCTTAAATGAACTGTGAAAAATATTATTTAAATATGAATGTTATATAAAAATTGTTGAATTGGTGGATATTAATAGGGTTAACTAATTTATTAAACACACATAAAGTTATTAATCAACAAAAATGTATTGACTAATGCTTAGGAAGTAAGCACTCAATTTTATTGAAGTAATTTTATGCTTCAAAAAAATTTCTTCACAAATGACTTCTATTGATTTTTGTTAGAAAATATTATAATTAATTTATCAAAATTTTAGAAAATGTATCTGATAAAAAGAATTTTGTTTTAAATAAGAATATTAAAATTATCTTAAGTTGAAATTTTTATAATTTTCTAAAAAGTTTTATTTTTTGATGAATAATGAAATAATATTGTTTTTTATTGAAAATTGTATTTTCTTTTTGATTATTCACAAACTAAAATTACATTTTGAATTATATTTAAATTTTCATTAGTTAATTTTAAAATAAATAATCCAATTATTATTTCTTAAATTAATTTTTTACTTGAATTTAGTATAAAAAAATTTATACTTGAGAAATGCATTTTTTGAAAAAAAATGTTTTCTATCATGTTTTTCTGGATTAAAATTAAATTAAATTCTTCCACTTTTATGTTTTGAATTTTGAAAAATAGATTCCATAATTTTAATTAGGAGGTCCAAATTTTTTTAATATTTCCCTTTTATTTTGGTTCAATATGAATAGTAACATAAGTCATTTTTTCTACCATGCTAAGGGTAAATATGGTAAGTAAGGGTTAAAAATAATAAGATGAGGACTAGAAAATGAACCTAAAACATACCTAAAGTTTATTGTATGAGTTAATTTTATCCATAATCATTCAAGATTCATTTATATGACCATTTCCATTTTGATGGGAGTATAACCTTTATAATATTTTATGTTAAGAAAAATCAAAAATATTACTCTTGTTTTTAATAACTATAATATTTTTAACATGGGTATAAATAGAAGATATGTTTGGTTATAAATATTATTTTGAAATAAAAATGATTTATATTAATCATGGTTATTTTTTAAAAAAATTTAGAGAATAAATATTTAACTTAAATGATTACAGAATGTTGACATGGTAATTATTCAATTAATTGAAAATTAAATAAATGATATTAAAAATATTAAAATCAGCATAATTTCGTATAATTAAAGTGAAACAATAATTTTATAGATAAAAAAAATTTAGGGATTTATTAAAATATTTTATTCGAACTTCATTTGTTGCCTTGATGTTATAAAAGTCAAGGTAAATGAATACTACTAAAATTGACGTTATTAATATTTTATGAAAATAATATTTTATTAAATGATATAAAATTACTAAAAATATATATTTATAAAATAGATTATTATATGGTGTAAAATATCAACCATGATACATTTATGGTATTTTTTCCATTTATAGTAAATATCATGACCCTCAGAGCATAAAAACCCCCGTTGTCGCAATAGGTGTGAAAATGGTTAATGGGGGTTAAAACCAAATAATATGGGTAAAAATGTGATTCAAACATGTAAAAAATTATTTTATGAGATTATTTATATTTTTACTCATATTATCTTAAAATTTTATCCATTTTTCTCCATTTTTTCATGAAAATTAATTTATATTAAATTTGTATTTTATGAAATTCCAAGAGTTCCCCTCCTATCTCTTATAAAAGGGAACATATTATTCTCAATTTATCACACCTAAATAGACGTTTTTTATTCCAATTACTACCAAAATACCTTCCTCACATCCCTACCCATATCTTATGGGTCTTATTTTAGGCATAATATCAACCTTAGAGGGCTTACGTTGTAAAGAAAAGAAGGTTCTCTGAAGAAGATGTTTAGTTCTTAACCAATCATTTGAGTATTATTTCTTCTTCCACATCCTTCAAATATTATCAAAACAGGATGAGTTAATAAAATAACTATATAACATATGATTATATGTTATTATTTAAATTTAATAACCTACATATATATCTATCCTCTATGTAATGGGAAAGGAATTCATTATTCGGGTGTATAAAGGACTACCGCCTCATGGACCGATGTAATTCGTTTTCCATCACCACCTCTCATAGCTAGTTAAAATGATGTATTTAATGAAAATATGTTATATTCATGACATATTTATCATTATTAAAATATAATATATCATTTAATTTCTATCCTTTCCATTCACTAAAAAATAATAATGTTGTTCATGTGTGCGTGTGGAATATTGTCTCTACGAAGTGATGTGATATGTTTTTCATCACTAAATCACATGCATGATATATATAGATATATTAAAATAATTAATATAAAATTTTTGATATTATTATAATTCTATAAATATAAAATAATTCTTATCTTCTTTCTATAATGATGATTGAAAAATGGAAACGTTGCTCATGTGCACGTATAGTCAACCATCTCTTTGATTGTAACATAGTTCATTTTTTATAACCATATTTAATGGTTGGATTTAAAAGTATAATGGATGTATAAAAATTATAATTATTTCATGATTATTATTATGAATATTATGAAATAATTATCTTGTTGACCATATTCAACTTATCAAAGTCATTTTAGACTTATAAAATGAATATTGTCAAAACATCTGATGTGAACTTAAATGAATAAGAAATTATTTATAAGATAGTAATAAGTAAAATAAAAGGAATAATAAATGTGAAAATTTTTATAAATTAATTAATTAATTAACATAAGTTTATTATTAGTAATTTAAATAATGTATATGATGAGTCTGACTCGAGATAAGTAATTTCATCTCAATTTCACTTCATTGTGGAATATTTTATTGTTATACTCCTCATTTATTTTATTTTATTTATATACTGCACCCTTTAAAATTAATACCATGAATATTTCCTACTTCATGGTATATTATATTACAATTTTAATTACTTTATAAAATGGGATTTGACTTGAAATCTAGAAAGTGGAAAAAGGACTCTTAACTTAATTTCCTTTCATTGGGTTATAACTCTTCTTCATTAACATTAGTATTCCCTGATTATGTGTGAATCAATATTTCAATTTTTTTTATTCTATATTTCCACTTTTTTTGTATTTTTTACACATAATATCTCCATTTATTAAGTCTCAATTCAAAGATATGATCTTTGTAAGGGTAATTCATCTCAAATTCTCTTTCTTTGGGACATACATTTATGATATCCACATATCTTATTTTATGAGCTTTATATACTCCCTATTTAATAATTTTTATCATTAATATCCTTATTTTTATGATATTTAAAGCTTTATTTGAATTTATTATTTTATAGGGCTTATAATTGAAGAGTTACCAAATTGTAAAAGGATTTATGTTACAATCTCTTTCTTTCTGAGATTTTTTATATACCATATTATTGTATGGAGATCATATGCTCTTATTTTATTGAACTGCATCTCCTTTATTATCTACTATCATTCAATTTGGTTTACATTTTTGTTTTTAATTTCCTACCTTATTGATTAAGGAAATTTTAATAAATTTATTTGTAAGTGATACTCATCTTGTATCTTCCTTTAGATTGAGAATATTTCTCTTATATTTCTATGTTTTTTAAAATATTTTCAAAAATGTTATTTTCTAAATATAAAATAATTATTAAATCTTTTTTAATGATCTTTTACCTTATTTTAAAATTATTTAAAAGTAAATTTCTTAACATTTTCTAAATGGGTCTCTTTTGATTCCCTTTTTACAAAAATTTTGAAAAGAATGTTTGTTTTTAACATTTACAACATGAACATATTTTCCTACAGTCTTGACCATTATTTTATTTTAAGATTCATTTATAATTTTCCAATTTTATTTTCAAAGAAAATTATTTTCTAAATATTTTATAATTTTTTTTAAAATAAATTTTCGAAGTGAAAAGTTTATTTTCCTCAAGAATGATTCTAATGATATTTTAATAGTATTTCCAACCATCAACGTTAAAAAATATTGATGATACTTATGCTCTAATGGAGATATTTTGTATTGATACCATCCTCATTATTTCTTTGGATTGATTATGATTTTTTTAGACATATTTTCATGGGACTCGTTCCTTTTCCATGGGTTAATCAAGTTACAAAAACAATAATATATGTTTCTATAAGTTTTATGATAAAAGTCAAGATATATGTACTTTATTTATGTTATGGTTCTTGGGAATTATTAATGATGATGGGTGGTTACATTATAAACCAATATTGTGTGTTTCATTTATAAACCATGGACTGGTGGTTATGTTATAACTAAGCACAGGTGGATTCATGATAACCCTCCAATGCATTAGCTATGGAAGTCGACTGTATGGTTATTCTATCTGTAAGAGTGATTGTAAGAGTGATATGGAAATGGTTAAACGGGTTAACTACTTGTTTTATTTAGGTTTTCTATAGGTTTTTATAGAAATCATATGATTTATCGAGGTGAGTTGGTGAGTTTATGTTTAAAGAATAGTATTTACTACTTATTATGGGTAAAAATATATGGGTTTTTTATGATTCCTCTTATCAAGATTGATATTTCATTTCTCATGAATATTGATTCATATAAATATTTCCTTTGTTAAAATTTATTCCATGTTTTATGATAGATGATCCAGGTATTTATGTGTATGAATTACCTTAGGTTTTTCTCATGCACTGTGATTATTTCATCAAACATTAATGCTCATCTTACTCTCACTGATGAAATTCATTTGTTAATTATTATGTTTACCCTTACTTAGAATTTTATCACACCCTTCTTATGTTTTCTATTACTCAGGTTATAAGGAATGACGTTAAATTATTTGAGTCTAGAAATGTTTCATATGTGAAAGAAATTATGGGATATTTTGAATACTTAATATAGAATTTGAAAAAATGGATATAGTGAGAGATGATGTTGATCTATATGAACCAATTATTTATAAATCCAATTTGTTAAGATTTTGTACTAATTCTATAAAACTATAAACTAAAAAAGTTAATTAGGTATGTAAGTGACCCAGTATTTCCTTTTTATGTTCTGAGGTTTGGATCAAAAAAAATTGTGTCACATTAATCGGTGTTGTATCTAGAAATATAAAGATTATTTTTTTAGCATCGTATTTGAAAGTGTGGTTTTTGGGCTTTTACAGTTGGTATCATATCTGGGTTTAGATAGTTTTGGAGATTATGATGTTTTCAAGTGAGGTTATCTTAAGATTTATGGATTTAATCATGGGTTTATAAGTTTTAGGTTGATCATAAGTTCAAAGTTTTAGACACCCCTTTTTTGGTTTTAAGTGATTGAATTATAAAGTAATTAATGATATTTTGGGAGACTTTTTATTGGATTGAGGTATATGTAAAACTTAGGTTTAACATTAATTATTACTTAATTATTCAAGGTTGGATTATATTTTGGAAGCATATATGATCTTAATGCATCTTTTTGGTGATTTGGGTTATTTATGTAAATGAATAGAATATCTTAAAGACTATATGACTATGTCATATATATTTTATGAATTTATGAGTGACTAATGTTTTTCTAGAGATAAAATTTAAATTTATCTCAGAAGAATGTGTGATTAAACCCCTTAATTTTTTTAGTTTTAAGCTTGGAATATTTTTAAAAAATTTAAGAATAGTTTTTTCGGAATGATTTAGTTTAAACTTTGGGAATTACTATTGAATTTTATAGATTAATATATTATTTCTTTATATGAAGTTTTATTAATTTTTTTGAATTATCTTAACTTATTCTAACCATTTTGATTTTGGTTAATATATATGGATATTAGAAATATATTATTTTTATTTTATAGAAATATATAATCGAATAGAAGTTGATTCTAGCACTTTAGGAATTAAAAATGCATCTTCAATACTCATCATTTGGATAAAAATATGATATTGTGGTGGAAATTGATAAAGTAAATGAATAGTACTAAAATTGAGATTATTGATATTTTTTGAAAATAATATTCTATTAACTGATGTAAAATTGATCAAAATAAAATATTCAGCCAATTTATTATTATATGGTTTAAAATATCAACCATGGTACATTTATGGTCTATTTTCTATTAATAGTAACTATCATGTCCCTCAAATCATAAAAAAAAAATTGTTGTCATGGTAAGTGTGAAAAGTTCTAACAGGGGATTAAAACCAAAAGATAAGGGTAAAAATGTGATCCAAACATTTAAAAATTTTATTTCATGAAATTATTCGGACTTATAATCGTATTATCTCAAAATTTTATCAATCAGGAGGCATTTTGGAATAAAAATAATTTATAGTAATTTAATATTTTAAGACATTCCAAGAGTGCTCATCCCCTCTCTTATAAAATAGAACCTATTCTTCTCATTTCATCACACCTAAAAACCATTTTTTCATCCAATACCTACCCAAATTCCTTTCTAAAATCTCTCATATAATTTTAAATCTCTTATTTTAGTCATAATGTCAAACTTATTTGGATTAAGGTGTAAAGAAAATGATTTTGTCCGAAGAAGAGGTATAGTTCTTAACCAAGCATTTTAGTTTTATTTATTCTTCCACACACTTAAAATATTTTCCAATCATGATTATATGATAAAATAAGTATCTAAAATATAATGATATTTTATTATGTTAATTTAATAACCTATATCTATCTTCAACCTCTATAAAATGGGAAGGAAATTCATCGTTCATGTGTATAGAGGACTACCACCTCACGGACTGATGTAATTCATTTTCCATAAAGACCTATAAAGGATAATTAAAAGGATATATTTAAGGTATATATATAATATTAATTAAATATTTATCATTATTAAAATTTAAAATATCATTTACTTTCTTACCCTACTATTCACTGAAAATGATAATGTCGTTCATGTGTACGTGTAAACTACCACCTCCAGGAAGCTATGTGATTTTTTTTTCATCACCACATCACATGGATGATATATATTATTATATTTAAAGAAATAATATGATATTTATGATATTATTATCATTATTTAAATAAAAAATAATACTTACCTTTTTATATAATGATCATTGAAAAATGGAAATGTTGCTCATGTGCATATACGGTCTACCATCTCCATTATTATAACGTAGTTCATTTTTTATAACCATATTTAATGGTTGGATTTAAAAGTATAATGGATGTATAGAAATGATTATTATTTAATGATTATTATTTTTTATATGATGAAATAATGACCTCATTGACCATAATCAACCTATTAAATTTATTTTGGACTTATGAAGTGAATATCATAAAAACATACGATGTAAAAGTAAATTATTGTGTAATTATTTATAACATGGTAATAAGTGAAATGAAAGGAGTAATTAACTTTAAAAAGTTTTTTTAAAAAATTAAATAATTAATATAAGTTTATTATTCTGGAATATAAAGAATATCTGTGATGATTCTGACGTGAGGTAAGGGATTTGGTCTCAATTTCCCTTCATTGAGGCATATTTTATTATCATACACTTAATTTATTTTGTAGAGTTTGTATAGTTCCCTTTAAATTTTATATCATGAATCATTCAAAATTCATTTTATTTTATACTACAATTTTAATTACTTCATAGAAGGGGATTTGACTTTAATGTTTCCAAGTGGTAAACGGATTCTTAACCCAATTTCCTTTAGTTGGGTTATGAATATTGTCCATTAAAAATGTTATTTCATGGTTATGTGTGACTCTATCTATAAATTTTTTTATTATTAATTTACACTTTTTTATTTATATTTTTTACACACAATATATCCTTGATTAAGTATCAATTCAATAATAAAATCTTTAAGAGGGTATTTCATCTCAAATTATATTTATTTTGAACATATGTTTATGATATGCACCTATATTCTTTTATGAGGTTTATATACTTTCCATTTTATAAGTTATATCATTAATATCCTTATTTTTATGATATTTAAAGTTTCATTTTATGTTTTTCTTTCATGTGGATTATGATTGAAGAGTTACCAAAGTGGAAAGGGAGTTGTGAGTGTAGTTTTCATGTTTACTTTCCATTTCCTACCTTATTTATTAAATAAACATCAAAAAAGTCATTTGTAATTGATACTAATCTTGTATATTCTTTTGGATTGGGAATCTTTCTTTTCTATCTCTATGTTTTCTAAAAGTTTTTCTAAAATATTATTTTCTACACAAAAATAATTTCTTAATGTTATTTATATGATATTTGAGCTTCTTTTAAAAGGATTTCAAATGAAATTTATTAATTTTTTCATATGGGTCACTTCTGACTCCCTTTTTAAAAAATGTTTGAAAAGAATGTTCATTTTTAACATTTACAATAAGAACATATTTTTATACCCTCATAAAAATTATTTTATTTAAATATTCCTTTATAGTTTTTCAAGGTATGTTTTTTTTAAGAAAAAAGTAATCTCTGGGAGTGGCCTTTTAGAACCCTCCACCGCTAGAAGCCCCCTTCCCATGATAAGGTCATCCAGATAATCCCCAGTTAAGAAAGAGTTATTGTCAACCAAGATGGCAGAGCGTTCCACAGGGTAATATTCCCATCAGTGATGGTTCGACACATCAATCCATCAACTAGGTGGTTTTCACCCTTCTTCCCACCTGATGAGACACTGGGTGACCCAGTAAGGCGAGCGGAGCATGGGAGGCAGAAATTCCCCCAAGAGCGGGCTCCTAGGAATCGAACCCCATACCTCACTAAATACCATGACTATGTTCCTCGACCTTCCAAGGTTATTTTCAAAGAAAATTATTTTCTCAATGTTTTATAAATTGTTAGTCTTTAAAAGTTATTTTTTATGTGAATGGGTTTTTTCCCTTAAGAATGGATTTAATGATATTTTAATGTTATTTCCATTCACCAACATCAATAATTATGCCCCATTAGGGATATTCTGTATTAATACCTTCTTCATTTTTTATCTATATATATTATGATTGTTTCAAATATATTTTCAAGGAACCCATTCTTTTTTACGTGTTAATCAATTTATAAATGAAAAAATGGATGTTTTTATGAGTTTTATAATAAAATGAAAGTTATACATATTTTATTTATGTTATTTTTATTTGTAATTTTTTATGATGATGGGTGGTTCCACTATAAACCAAGTAAGGGTGGTTCTGTTATAAACCAAGGATGGGTGGTTAAGTTATAACTAAGGATGAGTGGGTTCGTGATATCCCTCTAATGCATTGGGTATAGAAGTTGATCATATGGTTTTTCCATTTATATCAATAATTGTAAGGGTGATATGGAAATGATGTTCCAAGTTACCTACATGTTTTATCTACGCTTGATATGTGTTTTTATGGAAATATTATGATTTCACAAGGTAAGATAATGAATTTTTTTATAGAAAAGTATTTTCTAATTCTTATGGTTGAAAATATTTGAGTTTTTAATAATTAATTTGATAAATATTGGCATCACATAGCTCATGATTATTGATTAATATGATTATTTCCTTTATTAAATATTTATTCCATATTTTATGATTGATGATTCTAGTATTGATGGGTTTAAATTCCCTTATGTTATACTCACAAACTATGATTATGTTATCATACCCTAATTCTCATCTTACTCTCACAGATGACATTTATATTTTAATGATTATGTTTACCCTTACTAATAATTTGAGTCAAGCCTCCTTATGTTTCTTATTCCCTTGGCTATGAAGAATGACGTTAAATTATTTGAGTCTAGAAAGGTTTAATATGTGAAGAAATTTTTTTGATGTGTTGAAGACTTAATATGAAAAAAGAAAATGTGTGTATAGTGGGAGATGATGTTGATCTTTATGAATATTTGTTTATGAATCCAAGTTGTTATGATTTTTTACTAATTATCTAAAACACTAAACATAAAAAGTTATTTGGGTGTGTAAGTGACCCAGTATTTCCTTTTGATGTTGCAAGTTTTGGATGGAAAAAATGTGACACATTTATCAATATCATGGCCAAAAATGTAAATGTTATATTTTTATCATGGGATCCAAGAGTGAGGGTTTTAGGATTTTACATGACCCATCTCTAAAATGCTCAGCATCAATCACCAACGCACCACTCAAAGCACATGATCATGATTCCTTTACCCCTGAAGGAAACCAGAGATCATCCTGATACATCTACTAAAGTCTCAACCTGACCTCGCGTGTGATTCCTCAGTTGATTCTTCATTCGAACAAAACTATTGTATTGTTCTGATGTGAGAACTAATGCATAACCTACTTGATAAACTCTTGGATCATTATAAATCTATCCTAAGCCCGAAATATATGAACAGACTCTATATATAATCACATATGAAATCCTATGTATGATATTCATTGAGGAATATAGATTAAATCATATTTACAAACGCACCATCATTTGGTTCCTCCATGACCATCCATTGGATGGTCTCTCATGTCTATAACCCCTATAACATGATTTCACACACTTAATATCATAGTGATTCTAGAAAACATTGGAGTGTCCTTATAACCATATTACTTGGTCAAATTCACAATTATAATAGCTCACACCCCATCCTTTACTGAAAATTACGACTGGGCATGGTCATCCTACTCATACTTGATCACCAAAAAGAAACATCAATTCACTGCCCATTCCCATCACAAGGAAATGTTTTCATTCAGCATCTATTGAAACCCCATAAATAATAAAGGTTTCACCCTCAAACCATTCTATAAATCAACTTCATCAGTCCATATCACAATGATATTTGTTTCACTCCTCCCAATCCATTCTCATCAAATTTCCAGCTACTAGGCCCATAAGAAACTCAAAATATATCATTAGTCCCTAGCCTTCCCATGGCCATCTTCAATTTAAAATTCACTAGTTCCAATGAATTAATAGTGTATTTCAACTCAATATCATTTGAGAAAAAAAGTAAAATTCCCCCAAACCACCCAAACATAAAATGCATCTCATGATCCCATGAGTCATATCACAACAAAACTAGGATCATAGGCCTAAACCATCAAAAAAACCATGCCTCTTATAGGTCAATTTCATGAAGAAAATGTGACCATATAATGCCTCTTCAAAACTAGCACTTCACCAGTTCAATGATCCAACACATGCTCACCCACCACTTGAGAAACATTCCAGAATTTGAGCAACTACTCATTCACTAATCATGCTCAGAACGCATCTCAAAACAATAGGGCCAGGCACCAGAATGATCCTTCCCTTAAAAACCAACCTCAAACTAAAAGAATTAGCACTCAAGTTGTTCTACCTTGGGAGTCCCAAGCATCTCCATTCCCATTACACATACTAGGTAGCACCTAGTCTACACCAATATCAAACTAAAACACCAACCCAAGCCTCTGTTTCCAAGGAATTCATAATCTTAATTAACCCCTCTATCAGGTTGTATGTGTACACATCACTATGAACCAACTCTCTAAAATACCCATTCACAAAAAAACAATTACTAGGGTATCTCACCTAGCCTAAAAACACAGGTTGTAACTTATGGGAAATGTCCTACTTGATCTCATCTCAAACATCACCCAGCAAATCACATGCCAAAAACCCACTCTAGAGTCCCCATATATATAATCACATGAAAATATCACCACTCACCCTTGGTTCACCCACCCTATATGGGAATCTATACATAATACTACTCCCTGGATTATTAGTTCACATCCATAGGCATTCATACAATTAGAAATTCCTTATGATGATTTGTATCCATAAAACCATAGTTTCGTGGTTTGATTGAGTATAATTAAATTACAAGATATATGAGAAAACACCATAGATGTTGTTACTGAAACATTAAATAATTAGAACTATATAATATCCACCTAAATGGGGTTTAATACTAAGGCATAAATTGCCTGTCTCCACCAACATGGGTCGTCAATAAGGCAACAAGTGCCTACACCGACCTATTAGGGTCACTCTAACTCCAATAATATGGGATTTCATCATCTTCCTCGTCACCGAGAATCTCTCTATAGATCCACATGACCTACCATCGTAAATAAATAAATAAATATTGGTTTTGATGAGTATAATTCCACAAAGAATTTATATGGTAAAATTTTTTATGATCTTTTATTGATACTTTAAATAGATATCCCTATATCAATAGTGATGATAATATGAGACACCTCTTGCCTCCTCGATAAAGGAACCAAATCCAAAATAAATCATAAATTCAAAACACCATGTTCATCACATGTAGTGAAAATTATAACAATCATAACATCTCATACCAAGTGCATCAATCTTAATACCTTGGTAACAAATACTTTTGAATAAAAAAAGTGTTCATGACACACCAATCTGATACCATCATAGACTCTAAAAAATTACCATTTATTCTATCTACCATACCCCAAATAGTAAGATAAATAAAAAAACCTCTGATTCCACTTTGTAACATCTCAATCCCAGTAGCTATGAAAAGTAGTTAGACTAATATCACTATGCGAGCTCAGGCATGCCTCCTCATATTCTAGAGGTTGTCAACTAGAAGTAAGGGTCTAATGTGGTACTATGTGGAAACTATACCCCCTATATTAGAATGTTAAATAGTTTCTAAATAACTAAACAAAAACTATAATAGAAGAAATTAATATAGTAAACATAATAGTTAAAACATCCAAACAATAATAATACGAAACAAGGAAGCATAAATACAGTCATACATACTCAATCATCCACTGGTTTGATCACATATATAGAATAAAAAAAGAAATAAAAAATAGATCTCCACTATAACTATGATTCATACCTCATCCCAATATCTATTTACATTCCATAATTATCCTAATCAATCAAACCTTGTGCCTCATCCAATCCTAAACCTTCAATAATTGAGGGATTCTTAAGTTCCTAAGTACAATGGTGTCCTAAGCAGAGTGTGAGTACAAAAATAAGTAAGGAACCACCAAGGTGGTTTATTACATATTTAAATGCATTGATATGTGCATATGACATGATCTAAATAAAATAAGTAAGTACTAAAAATAAATAAATCAAAAACAAACCATCATCGATCATCTAGTCCATGACCCCATTCGACCAAACCTTCTTTGGCTAGTGTCAGAGTGTCTCTGAGCACATTGTGATGATCTTACCAACCATAATAATTAATTTGGTGGTTTTTCATCCTAATATATAGTTATAATGAACCAGGGGACAAACTCACCCTATTATATTGTATAAAAACCTTGGGAATGTGCCATCACAATATACAATGCCTTTTGATAGATGAGACCTAGTGGTGTAGGAGACTCAAACACACCCATGAAAGACCCTATAAGACCTGGAAGATAGCACATGGTAGGACCTATCCTCTGATCAGAACCAATATAATCTCATATTTAAATCTATATTATCCCCACTAGTAGTATCATAGACCTCCATACTAGGTTATTTTCCCTTAGTATCATAGACCTTCTTACTAGGGGAGTTTTCCTTAATATCACAGAGCACCCTGCAAAGGTAGTTTTCCATTCCATTAAAGCAACCATCACCCTAAGTTAATTTCCCATCTCAAATAATATAAACACTTCCCCTAATTGAATTTTATATATCACAAAAAATATAAAAAAAGGTTGGTTGAAAACCAAAACTCATCTTCACTATCCAAAACCCATCAGATCATGTGAAAGACATGGTTTCTAAAATGACACTTGCAACCATCACTACCCTTTCCCATAAAAACCCACTCTATGTCAATAAAAATTCATGGTACCTACTCAGGTTAGGTGTGATTCTTTAATTAATCATCAGGTCCTCTTTCCACACTAGAACAACAACCAACCACACTAGGAAGGCCGATCACACGCTCTTACCCCAACTTCGGAAAAATCCCAATTCAAAACACCAAAAAAATAAAATTCAATTCATTTTTAAGAAAACACCACAGTAAATTTGGAAGTGGAGCGGGCCTCTAAAGAATCATCAAGCAACGACATATAGACATCATCCCAAGACATCCTCTATGCAATCCACATGGAAGCCCTGTCATATTGGGATGATTCCACCATTCTCTAGTAGAATAATGCATGAGACCTATCCCTGAGACAATCAAAATTAGAGAAGAAGGTACATAGAGAATAAAGGAGGCTAATGAAGGTTGAGTGTCACCTTTAATCGCTGTGAAAATTCTTTGATAATAGCAAAAATTGAATAAGAACCAAGGGGGGAGAAGGTTTGGTCACCATAGGTGTGTGTGCAAAAAAATAGGGAGGGGGAATACCCTTATAAAAAATTAAGGGGAAAATTTTAATTTTCCCCCAAAAACCCCAACTAACAATCTGATACTAGACCATTATCTAGGTAGTTGCCATGTATAGCTTGCACGTGGCTCTGGCCATCCACTGGCTAGCCGGAATAGGGCCATCAACTAGCCAGTAGACCTAGAAGGCTAGCAAGGCCATTGGTTTGGCCTTTTGTAGGTTGGTGGCCTACCTGTGGCTAGTTAATGGTTGTAGTCTATAGCCGCATCCACCCATCCTTCCATTGATTCACTCTTTCTAACCCCATTCACCCTCTAAACCCCACTCCAAATCTAGAAACACTTATTTGAGGTGTTTAAACTCCCTGAATTATATTCCAAAACCTAGTTAAAAATCTTGCACCTCATCCAGCCAAAAATTAAAATTCCTCATAAAATTCAAGACCTGTATGGACACAAGATCTTACAACCACCCCACCATAACACTTCTCATCCCTGATAAGTCTTGGTGATTATCCAACCGTAACTTCTAACCTATGTTATTCATCAATTCAAATCCAAATGAACTTGTTTCCATAACACAATTCAACTTAAGGTGATATAGACACTAAAACATGATCCAATGCTTATCATAAACCCCAAAACATTGAGATGGTACTCATAGTTATAGTACATATTTAGGCACCCTTTTCAAATTTTTTCAATTGATCATCCTACCCATGCTTCTCCCCACCATAAAAACTATCATAAAAAGATAATTATTAACTGTTATGCCTCCCAACCATCGTATATTTCTACTAAAATACATTACCAATGGTATAATGACTTTCTTAGAAAATTTCACAATATATCTCACCTCAATACACATGATATCATAGGTCAAATGAGGGTACTGATTATCATTTCACAATTCCAATTTCAAATTGGGTGTGAACCCTTCTTCCATGAGATAAGTATGGATACACCATATTTTCCTATAAAATCCTTATATAACACTAGAAACATACCCATAAAATCAAAAATAAAGTATTTTATTAGGTTTCTATCCCACCACATCCAATTTCATGAGAGAACATAAGTCGAACCACCCTGGGATAACCTATCTTGAAAACACTCACCGTCAACCGCCTACGCATCACATGAATCATCAAATCATGATGTCTTTACCCCCAAATTCAACATTATATTTTCTCTATAAAGATAATTAAGTCTAAACCCAACCTATTGAGTGATTACATGATAGATTCATCATTCTACCAAAACTATTTTCAAGCTCTACTATGAGAACTAACATGTCACATACCCAGTCCATGCCCAGATCATCCCAAATGTATCCCAAACCTGACACAAATGCTCAAACTCTATCTATAATCGCACCTAAAATACTAAAAAAATAATTAAATAAAGAATCTAAATTAAATTATATTTTCACATTCACTATAATCTGGTGCCTCAATGATTCACGCTCAATTTTACCCAAGAGATGAAGGTAGAACGGTCCTTGTAGTTTATCTTGGGTTGTAGAATCCTCAGAGACCTAAGAAGTAACCTATAGACACGTACATTCTAAGGACTGTTTTTGAATATTAAGTGGCCAACTTTGGGTTGATTTTAGATGGGTTTAAGGATATCTGACAGATTTAAGTGAATTCAAATTATGAGAAGGGTTGATCCTAGGTTATTATAAGGGGTGGATTGGATGCATTCTTTTTCTTGTAAAAATATTTCAATTTCTTATATTTGAGATATATTCATTTAAGGAGATAAAAAAAACCATCACTTACTGGTTTAATTCCTACACACCCTAATACTAATCACCTATACACTTGAAGGATCAATGTTTTGAGCACTCCAAGTAAAAGGTTCTTATTAGCACTTGAAATGTGTGACCTCAAATTCAATAAGGATGAAGAAGTTTTAAAGTCATCAAAAAAATCTCATTTAAAAGAAGTGATTATCCATTAATGGAGTGAGAAATAACATCCAATACAGACCCTTGATACTCCATTGGATCAACCCATAAGTTGGTTATCCCTCCATTGATCTCATGGTTTCCATGGAAGCAGAAAGTAGACTCATGAGGGAGGAATTGGAGAAGTAAAAAATAAATAATAAAAAAACAATCACTCCATTGATGTGTGATAATCTCACAAGGTTTGGTACAAAAAATTTCACACCTTAAAACAACGGTATCAAAGTGATAAGAATAATAATATAAAAATAGAATATTAAGAACTTTTATAAATAAACTAAGGTAATTCAAGGAACTTACAATTGAAGGAATGCGATTACAACATCAAATTGGCATCATAACATTAAAATGAAACAAATCTCAAATATGATAAACTCCTCCACCACAACTTCCTTAAATAGTAATTTTAGGAGCCTTGGGTCGAGCCTCCAACAGTACAAATCATCTCACTTGATTATGGTAGGCCTAGGGTGGGGGAAAGCTTGTGGAATTTGGACTTTACCACTCTTGACCTGAGGTGGCAGACAGCTTGCAACCACTGAACAGACGCGCCTAGAAGACCTTATAGATGGCCTAATTAGAGTGGTACATAGATGAAGAAAATGTATCCCCAGATGTTTAATAACCTCCTGTAAAATTTGAGCTCATTTGGAGTTCTATATTCCGGGATATGATTATATTGGTAGGATTTTTTCTGGGCCACAGAATCTGGCCCAGAATTTTATCTCTAAATTGGGCCTCCTTAATGACCACTATGGAGGCCGAATTAACACTGTCTCATGAATAATTATTTGTTCATATACATGTATTCTATAATAAAAATAAATTTGGGCTTCATTGGGCCTTTATATTGGGCCCCACATTCGGATCAGTGGGTTGGTGTCCAATCTGACTTCTCCAGAATTGTTTCCTTTCATCACAAAATATCACCATCTTCTTCCATGAATTATCCATTGATCCCTGAATGAAAAATTATCATATTAAACTGTATATTAATTTCCCAAAATATCAAATTGAAATATGGATAATTAAATTCCTTAAAATCACATGAATCCTTGGGTACTTTAAATGATGTTCAAAAATGTACCACATAATAGTGCATTTTATGAAGGAATTACAATCATAATATGAAATGATATTCAAAGTGTAAAATGAACTAAAATGGTGTTTATGAATAATGAATCACATGAATATTATATAAATTAACAATTAATATTATCCTCATTTAGTGGCTAATCACACCCCCCAACTAGAGTTTTGCTAATCCTAAGCAAAATATATCTCAACAATATGAAATTCGAATTCCCTTTTCAAAAAATATTTTAATACATAATGATCACCAAAAACCCTTATACCAAAAAATCATGAAACCCATAAAAATATTTCAATACAAGGTAGTTTCATAAGCAGATCCCAATCCCAAGCACATTCCTTAATTCAAATCCATTGTCATATTTAATCCAATATCAATTAATTATGAGGATGTGTTGTGTATTACAATAGACATGGGGGGTTCATCTTTATTCAAGGGGAAATGATGGAAGCACTAGGTGGAATCACATTTCAATATTAAGATGAGTATTCATTTTTTTTTTTGAAATTTTGCCATGGTAATTGAAATTGCACTCAAAAGAGTCAAACCCTGTAGAGAGACTTTGTTGATGACTCCCAGGCTCAAAGACCTTAGGGAACCAAGTGAATCCCACATACTTGGGAATCATCTCAAGTTAACTCATTCAAAAACAAATTCAAATTAAAAAATAGAGATAAAATTACTAACTCTGGGCCAGACAACTATGGAGTCACGATCCCCAAGTGCCGAAATCCACGCATTAGGTCATTTCATTGCTCTACATACAAATTTATTGTTTTTTTTAAATTTTTTTTATTGAATACTCATATTAAAACTAAAATGATCACCAAACCTATGCTATTTATTTGGGGGACCCCATGAACTCAAACTAATACCCCACTATCCAAAGGATGTGCATTGTGATCTTTTTTTTTATTTGGATGAAAATATAAACGATGAAATATCACATTGGACAACCATACTTTCCAAAATCTATGCTCATGAAATTATAAAAGTATTAAAATCATAATCGGGGCATGCTAAATTTTTTTATATTCAGTTTCAAAGTGTGCAATGTGTATTACCATGCTCAAAGTTAAAGGGATTTTTCCTTCTATTTACACACATTTTTTTTCAAATCATTTTTTTTTTCACAAAAGAATTTTTTTTATTTCATCTCCCCCCCCAACTTAAAACAACATTGTCCCCAATGTTTTAAGAAATAAAAATTTATATGGATTAGAGGCAGATAAGGGAATTTCAAAAAAGAAATTGAAATATGAGGATCATAGAATGAAGTCACCTGGTGGTTGAAGTTAAAGTTCTTGCTGCTACAATTTTGTCCTTTGATATCCATGTCACTTGTAGAGTTCCCTAGTAGAAAAAGGAAAAAAACAAAACAAAAAAACAATATATATATATATATATATTTATATAATAAAGAAAGTAAAATATAAGTATATATATAAAAATTATAGAATAAGGAAGCACAAAAAGTCATAGGTCAGTGGTAAGAGCACGCCCCTGTCTCCCTTCGATCCCGCGTTCGATTCCTTGCGGCTTCACCGGTTGTGACGGGGTTTGACCCAGGACCTTTGACATGTCCTGTCACATAAAAGATATATTTTAAAGTTATTTTTCATCTAATTTACATCCTTGCTTTGTTTTGGGGGTTTCCCTAGGTTTTAGGGAGGAATAGATGAGTATTCATGAATTCGGCCAAACCGTGATCCCAATTCCAGATTAACAAAAAAATTGTATCTTTTATAAATTTTTCATTTTTCAACATTTTTCATCCATTAAAATTCCCACTTGACCTCCCCTAACCTATTAACACCAACAAGGTAATTTGGAGCTTTTAGAAATCCATAACCATGGTTTATTTAGGTTTTTATCTAAGGGGTTGGGCCTGCCCGAAAGCCCAATTCCTGTTTTAAAAATAACATTTGATTTTGTTATAACTTATTCAATATTTGGGATTTTTTGGTGATTCCAAGTCTCACCCAAGACCAATTAACCCAGCCACGCGTATGAACTATCTCCCCACTCTTTAGAGCTCTGGTAAATCGTGATTTTCTGACGAACTTCAGAGGGTTCCTCAAATCTACCAGATTTGAAGAGGTAAAGTCTTTCTTTCATAACTCTCTAAATTCTCAATATTTTTCCTCCATTACAGTTTCTAAATGAACTAATACATCTTTTTCGAACGAACCCTAAATTTTGGATCTTTTAAAATTCATCTACTGGTGTTTTGGAGTGATTACTTCAAGATACTTTAAGTAAATGAGCTCTTTCCTTTCCTCTTTCAAATTACTTTGGGTTTAACTCATTGTTATTTTGGTTTCTTCGGTTATAATTGAGTTTAATAATGTCCAGAAACTAGGTTTTCGAACCTAGGGTTTAACTTTGGGCTTTCTTGGCCAATTTATGTGGTTTTAGGTTTGATCTAGTTCTCTCTTGGTGCGGCAGGGGTGCGATTTTATTTTCGCACGGAGATTCAAGGGTTTTTCTTACATTGGTAGGTGATTCCATTCTGTGTGCAATTTTTGTGAATTATCTTTCTGTTTTATTGGTAAATTAATGTTTATTTAACTTGAATGTTTCTGTAAAAATTGGTTTTAGTTTCATTTATAATGCAAATGAATTTTAAGTTCCAATTTTTGGTGAAATTGGGGGTTTTTCATTCAAATCTTTTATTGGTTCATTTTGGGCTGACCTATAATTACTTAGTTGATTTTATTGAACTGTATTAGGAATGAAAATAATGTTTTGAATGTTTATTCTTTTTTTTCTTTTTGCTATGAAAGTTTGTTTAAATGGTGTTTGGGAAGAAAATGGGCCTTAAGTGCCATGTTTGTGTGAAAATGGTGTTTTTTAAAATATATAACTTCTTTATTCACATTGGGCTGACCCATAACTGAATTGTTAGTTCCATTAAAGGGTATTGAACTGAAATTTTTTTTAATGACTTACAAGTGTTCACATGGTGTGCAAAGTGGATATCTTAAAGAGCTTTGGGTGGAAAACAATGTGATGTTTTGAGAGGTTGTTTTATTGAAAATAAAATTATTTTATTGTGTGTTTTAAATAGTATAAAATGTGTGTAGCTACTGTACAATTTTTTTGTGGCCAGTAGTGATATTTTAAATGCAAAAGGATGTGTGTTTTTTTCTGAAGTTGTTTGAGCACAAAAAGGGGAAGCTCGGGTAACTAGGTGGGGCAGATTTGTACTAGTACGGCTAGTGGATCGGATGGGTTTTGTCCCTGTTCCACTTAGAATTTGGATAACGACAACTCTAACTAAACAATGTGGATGATTATTGGGGACCACTAGGTTATGGGTATGTTCCCTACTAGTGGCTCGTGCACGAGAACGGATTTTTCTATGGTTACTCTACACCGAGGTACGAGGTACATAGGGCCCGAGACAACCTAGTACTTAAGGGTGTTCCCAATTTTGATGCTCATTGGATTTGTGGTATTTACCCTTGTTGTGGGGTGTTTTTTGTAGTACTTTACAGTAGCTCACATGTCTATTTAATGTGATAACATTATGAAATTCTCGGATTGAAAACTGTTTTCATTTGAAAGTTACATTTCATTGAATTTTAACATTGTTTCACCTTGTGTATTAAAATTGCTTGTTTTGTTCACATTGTATTGAATCCTCTTTGGAATCATCTGGTGGTATCCTATTGGGATTAGGATCATACCCTACTTACACCCCTTGGGTGTAAGTAGACCTGCTTATGCTTAACTCAGGTAAAGGGAAGGCTAAGGGTGATGGCGGTTCGGGATGTTAGTCCCCATCATTGGGGCGGAGTTGCGGAGACGGCTTGCGGGTGATGATCCCCTTGTCATGTGGAGTCCATGGGGATGTCTTTATGTTGTCATTATTTGTTTTTAGACCACTTGTAGTGTATTTAAACATATGTATTCAGATCTGGTTTTGATAAGAATTGTTTAGCATGAAAATTTAAGATTCTAATAATTGATTGTTTTTTTTTGATTTATGCTTTCATACTCGGGTAAATCGTTACCAAACCAGATTTTTTTGATACCCGGGCACTTGTGCCAGCCCGTGGGGATAGGGAACGCCCTTCGGGCCTTGCCATGGGCCAGGTTTGGTGCCGTTAATGGTGGCGACCATATCCGGTTCTTGAAAAAATGGTATCAAAGATAGGTTAATGTTTTTGGGTTATATTGTTATTTTGGGATGAGTCAGGATAGACAGGAGCTAGGACTATCACGGCTCGGGGTATTGGTTGTGAGTAGGGTGTCTGGCCCGCACCTCTCATGGCAGACCTTCAGTCACTAGGGGATGTTGGAATTTACGGATTGACTTCACTTCCAGGTGAGACATGTGGGCTTTAGACCACATGTGGACATCAGGCAGATGTGGGGTAGTTATTTATTTTATTAAAGTAATGTGTTTAGTTTATTTATATTTGATGTATTTGATTACAATTTTCAGAATTGTGGTATTGACTATTTTTTTGTGACTGTTGCATTTTGTAGCAACATGCCTCCCCGGAAAGCTCTCATGCACTCACAGGAGGAAGCTGGAGAGAGTTATCCCACGCCGATTGATCAGAGGCTCGTGGAGGCTGTGGTTCGGGCTATCCAAGCTTTGGGACAGGGACCATATCCTACTCCTATTCCCGTTAGGGCAGAAGAGGTAGGTCCTAGAAAAGGTAAAGCACAAGAGTTTCTGAAAAACAAGCCTCCTACCTCCTGAGGTAGCACAGAACCCCAGGAAGTAGAATAATGGATCGAGAAGATCAAGCGTATGTTTGAGTTCCTGGAAACACCCGAGGAGCTTAGGGTGAAGTGTGCCTCCTTTCTGTTGGAGGGTCCAAGCCGTAAATGGTGGGAGTCAGTGCTTCAAGCTGGGAAGAATGAGCAGATGCGCTGGGGAGATTTCAAAGCTATCTTCAATGAACAGTACTGCCCTGAGGTGTTGGCTTATGTCAGGTCTAGAGAGTTCATGGAACTTGTTCAGGGGAATATATCTGTGAGGGAGTATGCCAACCGTTTCGCTGAGTTGGTTCGGTATGCTCCAGAAATTGTCTCTAATGAGCAAGTGAAGGCCCAGAGGTTTGAGAAAGGCCTACGACCAGAGATATACTCCCAGGTGTTCTTGTTTAAGCTGAGGACCTGGGCTGAGGTTATTGATCAGGCGTGCATGGTGGAGATTGATAGGAAAGGCAGGGCTGGTTTCTATGGTTCAGTATCAGCAGTGGGCAGTGGAAGCTCCTCAGAGAAGAAAAGGAAGCGGGAGGATCATGTGAAGAAAGGAGGGGGCAGTTCAGGCCACTCTTCCAGGAAGTTTTCTTCTGCGGCTTCTGATGCGAGATCAGTCGTGTGCCACCAATGTGGGAGGCCTGGTCATATCCGACCAGCATTTCCACTTCCGTCGAATCCTTGTTACCAGTGTCGAGGTATAGGGCATTTGCAGTGCTTCTGCGGTGTGGCACGTCCACTCCCAAGTGGGGCAGGGTCAGTGGCTTCAAGAGGAGTGCCAGCACAGTCTGAGCCGTCGAGGACTGGGGGATCTCGATTTGGTGGTCGTGGTGGTAGGGCTAGATCATCTTCTAGGCAAAGACAGTTTAGGGCACAGCCACAGACTAGCGGTCATCCGCAGGCAGATACTGGACATCTCCATGCAGTGGATCAGTCACTAGCAGGATCAGAGGCGGGACCATCGACAGTTCGAGGTACCGTTCTGATCGCATCTTCTATAGCTACTGCTCTTTTTCATAATGGTTCCTCTGTTTCATTCATTTCTGGAAATTTTGTGGACATGCTGAATTTACCAACTGATTTGATTTCTTTTGCAATGGAGTTGGTGACACCGTTGGGAAGGAAGAAGGAGCAGGGCCTCAGGTGCCCCTCGTGTGAACTTTCTGTGTCAGGGGTTGAGATGGAGTGGGACCTCTTAGTATTAGATATGGACCTTTTTGATGTCATACTATGTATGTATTGGCTAGTACACATCCAGGCACACATCGATTGCTACAGACGGCGTGTGAGTTTCACGACACCTGATGGGAGTCATCAGGTTTTTCATGGAGAATGGGATCCACGATCAGGTCGCGCAGGGCCTCCACTCCTAGAGTTGGGAATTGTTATCTTCCAATTATCTTCGCTTGTGCTAGAGGATGGTATTTTCCCTGAAGGTTCACTACCTCATGTAGTGAATGAATTTCCCGAGGTATTCCCAGATGAATTTTCAGGTTTTCCCCCAGAGCGGGAAGTGGAGTTTTCGATTGATCTGGTGCCGGGAACACAGCCGATATCTCTTCCCTCTTATCGCATGGCCCCCACCGAGTTGAGGGAATTAAAGATACAACTGGACGACTTATAATCCAAAGGATTCATTCACCCGAGCATCTCTCCTTGGGCCGCTCCTGTGTTGTTTGCAAAAAAAGGCTGATGGATCCCTCCGGTTGTGCATTGACTACCGGAAGCTGAATAAGGTAACAATTAAAAAAAATACCCTTTTCCCAGAATAGATGATTTGTTTGATCATTTGAAAAGGGAAAATTGGTTCTAAAAGATAGACCTACGTTCAGGTTATCATCAACTTAGGGTGAAGGAGTCAGATATCCCTAAGACAGCCTTCCAAAGCAGGTACGACCACTTTGAGTATTTGGTCATGCCATTCGGATTGACCAATTCTCCAGCGGTATTTATGGCACTTATGAATAGGGTGTTCCATCAGTATCTCGATTCCTTTTTTGTGGTGTTCATGGATGACATTCTGGTATACTCTTGCTCTGAGGAGGAACACGAACATCACTTGAGGATCGTTTTGGGTACATTACGAGATCACCGCCACTATGCAAAGTTGTAAAAGTGCACTTTCTGGATCAGAGAGGTGAGATTTATGGGGCATGTGATCTCAGATCACGGAGTTTTAGTGGACCCTGAGAAAATTAGTGCAGTCATATCATGGGAGAAACCGAAGAATGTGTTCGAGATCATGAGTTTTCTTGGCTTGGCTGGTTATTACAGGCGATTCGTTCGGGATTTCTCTCGGCTTGCTTCACTGATGACTACCCTCACCCGGAAAGGGGTGAAGTTTGTATGGGGTCCAGAATGTCAGGTGTCGTTCGAGGAGATGAAGAGGCGGCTAACTACCGCCCCCGTGCTGATTTTGCCAGAGGCTGGAAAGGGATATGTGGTCTATTGTGATGCTTCAGGTATGGGTCTTGGGTGTGTGCTTATGCAGGATGATCATGTGGTCGCGTATGGCTCTCACCAACTTCAACCACATGAAAAGAACTACCCAACCCATGACTTGGAGTTGGCAGCGGCGATGCATGCTTTGAAGACTTGGTGTCACTACCTCTTTGGGGAGAAGGTTGTGGTATACTCTGATCACAAAAGCTTGGCTTATATCTTCTCTTAGAAGTACCTCAACTTGAGGCAACGTCGCTGGATCGAGTACTTGCATGGGTTTGACTTTGAAATTGTCTATACCCCAGGAAAGGGTAATGTAGTGGCCGACGCTTTGAGCAGAAGAGTTCTAGTGAAGGCTTTGAGGAAGTCTAGTGATGAGTGGACATTGATGGGTCTCTTTTCTTAGATGCATGTGGAGACCAGGGAATACAGTGGAGGGGTATTCTTGGCAAGTGTCCAGTTGAATCCTTCTCTATTATAGTTGATTCAGCAGGAACAGCCCAGTGATGATCTTTGTCAGGGGTTGAAGCAGTTCCTTCATGGTGGGGATACATCCTCTGATTGGTCGTCATCTCCCGAGGGAATCTTGTACTTCAAGGGCCGTTCAGTAGTGCCATTATCTCTGCGGAATGTGGTGATGCAAGATAGCCACCAGTCTCAGTGGGCTGTCCATCCAGGTGCCACTAAGATGTATTATGATGTTCGTCGGTAGTTTTGGTGGCCTGGTATGAGACGGGACATAGCAGACTTTGTTTCGAGATGTTACACATGTCAGCAGGTGAAAGCAGAGCACCAAAGGCCATCCGGTTTGCTCCAACCACTACCCATTCCTACCTGGAAATGGGAAGAGGTCTCCGTGGACTTTATTGTTGGCTTACCTCATACACCTCGGGGTAAGAATGCTATTTGGGTGGTGATTGATCGTCTGACCAAGTCATTCCACTTCATTCCGATAAAAGATACAACTAAAGTAGATGAGTTGGGCCATTTGTATCTTCAGGAAGTGGTGAGACTCCATGGTGTACCATCATTTGTTGTCTCAGATAGAGACCCCCGTTTCACTTCTTGATTTTGGGAAGGCCTTTAGAAGGCCTTGGGGTCTCAGATTAAGATGAGCACGGCATACCACCCTCAGACGGATGGTCAGACAGAGCGGGCAAATCAGATTTTGGAGGACATGCTTTGTGCGTGTGTCCTGGACTTTGGAGGTTATTGGGATAGCCATTTGGGATTGGTTTAGTTTTCTTATAATAATAGTTACTAATCCACGATTCCAATGGCCCCTTTTGAGGCGCTCTATGGTCGACCTTGTCGGTCCCCCCTATGTTGGGCTGAGGTAGGAGAGACTTCACTATTGGGGCTGAGCCTTGTGCAGGAGACTTCAGAGAAGGTCAAGTTGATCATGAAGCGCTTATTGACAGCTCAGATTCTTCATAAATCTTATACTGACTGGAGGCGTCGAGACCTAGAGTTTTCTGTGGGTGACAGGGTATTCTTAAAAGTGGCCCCTCATCTGGGCCATCGTCAATTGGGGAAGCAAGGTAAGCTGATGCCACGGTATGTCAGGCCCTTTGAGATCACCGAGAGTATTGGAAAGGTGGCATACAGGTTGTCCTTACCTTCTCAGTTGAAGTCTATCCATGATGTCTTCCACGTCTCTCAGTTGAAGAAATCCAATCTGGATCCATCCCATGTGTTGAGTTGGGAAGAACTAGAGATAGAGCCTGACTTGTCTATCGTTGAGAGGCCGGTGAAAATAGTGGACTTCCAAGAGAAGATACTTTGAGGGAATTCTATTCCTTTAGTCCGGGTTTTATGGCATCATGGGAATGATACACATGAGACATGGGAGCGAAAGTCATGGGTCGAGGAAGAGTACCCATTCTTGTTTTCCAACCAAGATTCATGTTGACTTTATAGGGTGGAAAGTCCTTCATGGTGGGGAGAATTGTCACATAAAAGACATATTTTAAAGTTATTTTTCATTTAATTTACATCCTTGCTTTGTTTTGGGGGTTTCCCTAGGTTTTAGGGAGGAATAGATGAGTATTCATCAATTGGACCAAACCGTGAGCCCAATTCTAGATTAAAAAAAATTGTATCTTTTATAAATTTTTCATTTTTCAACATTTTTCATCCATTAAAATTCATAATTTATCTACCCTAAACTATTAACACCACCAAGGTAATTTGGAGCTTTTAGAAATCCATAACCAGGGTTTATTTGGGTTTTTATCTAAGGGGTTGGGCCTGCCCGAAATCCCAATTCCTATTTTAAAAATAAAATTTTATTTTGTTATAACATATTCAATATTTGGTATTTTTCGGTGATTCCAAGTCTCACCCAAGCCCAATTAACCCATCCGCACGTCCGAAATCTCTCCCCCCTCTTTGGAGCTCTGGTAAATCGCTATTTGGTGCCGAACTTCAGAGGGTTCCTCAAATCGCCCAGATTTGAAGAGGTAAAGTCTTTCTTTCATAACTCTCTCAATTCTCAATATTTTTCCTCCATTCAAGTTTCTAAATGACCTAATACATCTTTTTCGAACGAAACCTAAATTTTGGATCTTTTAAATTTCATCTACTAGTGTTTTGGAGTGATTACTTCAAGATACTTCAAGTAAACGAGCCCTTTCCTTTCCTCTTTCAAATTACTTTGGGTTTAACTCATTGTTCTTTGGGTTTATTCGGTTATAATTGAGTTTAATAATGTCCAAAAACTAGGTTTTAGAACCTATGGTTTAACTTTGGGATTTCTTGGCCAATTTATGTGGTTTTAGGTTTGATCTAGTTCTCTCTTGGTGTGGCGGGGGTGCGATTTGATTTTCGCACGGAGATTCAAGGGTTTTTCTTACTTTGGTAGGTGATTCCATTGTGTGTGCAATTTTTGTGAATTAGCTTAATTTTTTCTTGGTAAATTAATTTTTATTTAACTTGAATGTTTCTGTAAAAATTGGTTTTAGTTTCATTTATAATGAAAATGAATTTTAAGTTCCAATTTTTGGTGAAATTGGGGGTTTTTCATTCAAATCTTTTATTGGTTCATTTTGGGCTGACCTATAATTACTTAGTTGATTTTATTGAACTGTGTTAGGACTGAAAATAATGTTTTGAATGTTTATTCTTTTTTTTTGTTGCTGTGAAAGTTTGTTTAAATGGTGTTTGGGAAGCAAATGGGCCTTAAGTGCCATGTTTGTGTGAAAATGGTGTTTTTTAAAAGATATAACTTCTTGGTTCACATTGGGCTTCCCCATAACTGAATTGTTGATTTCATTAAAGGGTATTGAACTGAAATTTTTTTTAATGACTTACAAGTGTTCACATGGTGTGCAAAGTGGATATCTTAAAGAGCTTTGGGTGCAAAACAATGTGATGTTTTGATAGGTTGTTTTATTGAAAATAAAATTATTTTATTGTGTGTTTTAAATAGTATAAAATGTGTGTAGCTACTGTACAATTTGTTTGTGGCTAGTAGTGATATTTTATATGCAAAAGGATGTGTGTTGTTTGCTGAAATTGTTTGAGCACAAAAAGGGGAAGCCCGGGTACCTAGGTGGGGTGGATTTGTACTAGTACGGCTAGTGGATCGGATGGGTTTTGTCCCTGTTTCACTTAGCATTTGGATAATGAAAACTCTAAATAAACAATGTGGATGATTATTGGGGACCACTAGGTTATGGGTATGTTCCCTACTAGTGGCTCGTGCACGAGAATAGATTTTTCTATGGTTACTCTACACTGAGGTACGAGGTACATAGGGCACGAGACAACCTAGTGCTTAGGGGTGTTCCCGATTTTGATGCTCATTGGATTTGTGGTATTTACCCTTGTTTTGGGGTGTTTTTGGTATTACTTTTCAGTATCTCACATGTCTATTTAATGTTCTAACATTCTGAAATTCTCGAATTGAAAACTGTTTTCATTTGAAATTTGCATTTCATTGAATTTTAACACTATTTCACCTTGTGTATTAAAATTGCTTGTTTTGTTCACATTGTATTGCATTCTCTTTGGAATCATCTGGTGGTATCCTATTGGGATTAGTCTCACACCCTACTTACACCCCTTGGGTGTAAGTAGACCTGCTTATGCTTGACTCAGGTAAAGGGAAGGCTAAGGGTGATGGTGGTTCGGGATGTTAGTCCCCATCGTTGGGGCGGAGTTGTGGAGATGGCTTGCGGGTGATGATCCCCTTGTCATGTGGAGTCCATGGGGATGTCTTTATGTTGTCATTATTTGTTTTTAGACCAATTGTAGTGTTTTTAAACATATGCATTCAGATCTGTTTTTGTTAAGAATTGTTTAGCATGAAAATTTCAGATTCTAATAATTGATTGTTTTTTTTTTTTTATGCTTTCATACTCGGGTAAATTGTTCCCAAACCAGCTTTGTTTGATACCCGGGCACTTGTTCCAGCCCGTGGGGATAAGGAATTCCCTTTGGTCCTTATCATGGGCCGGGTTTGGTGCCGTTAATGGTGGCGACCATATCCGGTTTGTGACATGTCCTTTTTTTAATGCATTGTAGTTCTAATCTCAAAGATGATACCTCAGAACTCATTATATCCATTTGATTAAACAATTTTTCAATAACTGTTTGAGGAATAGAATTTTTATGTGGTTGATCATCAAGTAATTCCCCAAGATTCATCTCTTCAACCATCCTTGAGAGGGCTGGAAATTTATCCTTTAAATATTCATCATCTCAATGATTGTACATGTCACCAGGTGTGTGGTAATTAATTAATGTTTGATCAAATAAATTTTCTAATTTAGGGGCTTCCAAATATTTATTTTCCATTTCATTCCAGCATGATTTTGTGAAATGGTAATTTTGAAGATACTTCATTGGAGAATACAAAAAGTTGGATTCTAGATTCTCAGGACACACAAAAATAGAAAGGGTTAAAGATAAGAGAGTTTGGATGAGAAAAGAAGAAATGGGGGAGAATAGAAGGGGTGTATAGATGACTTATTTGGGTCCCCGTAAATGGCGCCAAAATTTAATTCATGCTCAAATTTACCTAAGAGATGAAGGTATAATGGTCCTTGTAGTTTAGCTTGGGTTGTCGAATCCTCAAAGACCTAAGAAGTGACCTATGGACATGTACATTCTAAGGACTGTTTTTGGCTATTAAGTGGCCAACTTTGGGTTGATTTTAGATGGGTTTAAGGATATATAACATATTTAAGTGAATTCAAATTATGATAAGGTTTGATCTTAGGTTATTACAAGGGGTGGATAGGATACATTCTTTTTCTTGTAAAAATATTTCAATTTCCTATATTTGAGATAGATTCATTTAAGGAGATAAAACAAAACCATCACTTACTATTTTAATGAAAAAACACCCTAATAATAATCACCTATACACTTGAAGGATCAAAGTTTTGAGCACTCCAAGCTAAAGGTTCTTATTATCACTTGAAATGTGTGACCTTAAATTCAATAAGGATGAAGAAGTTTTAAAGTCATCAAATAAAAATATCATTTAAAATAAGTGATTATCCATTAATGGAGTTAGAAATAACATCCAATACAGCCCCTTTATACTCCCTTGGATCAACCCATAAGTGGTTTATCCCTCTATTGATCCCATGGTTTCAATGGAAGCGAAAAGTAGACTCATGAGGCAGGAATTGGAGAAGTAAAAAAGAAATAAAAAAAACAATCACTCCACCGTTGTGTGATAATCTCACAAGGTTTGGTATGAAAAAGTTCACACCTTGAGGAAACGGTATAAAAGTGATAAGAATAATAATATAAAAAGATAATATGAAGAACTTTTATAAAGAAACTAAGGTAATTCAAGGAACTTACAATTGAAGGAATGTGATTACAACATCAAATTGGCATCATAACATTAAAACGAAACAAAGCTCAAAGATGATAAACTCCTCTACCACCACTGCCTTAAATAGGAATTTTTGGAGCCTTGGGTTCATCCTCCAAAAGTACAAATCATCCCACTTGATTATGGTAGGCCTAGTGTGGTGGAAAGCTTGTGGAATTTGTACTTTTCCACTCTTGACCCGAGGTGGAAGCCATCTTGAAATCACCGAACAGAAATGCCTGTAAGACCTTCTAGATTGAAGTATTAGAGTATTCCATAGAAGAAGAAAATGGATAACCAGATTTATCCTAACCTCCTGTAAAATATGGGCTCATTTTATGTTATGTATTCCGAGATATGATTATATTGGTAGGATTTTTTCTGGGCCATAGAATCTGGCCCATAATTTTATCTCCATATTGGGAATCCTTAATAACCACCATGGAGGACTAATTAGCACTTTCTCATGAAGAATTATTTGTTTTTATACATGTCTTATAGAATCTCACGAAATTTTGGTTTCATTGGGACTATATGTTTGGCCCCACATTCGCATCAGTGGGTTGGTGTCCAATATGACTTCTCCAAAATTGTTTCCTTTCATCACAAAATATCCCCATCTTCTTCCATGAATTATCCATTGATCACTTAATGAAACATGATCATATTGAAGTCTAAATAAATTTCCCAAAATATAAAATTGAAATATGGATAATTAAATTCCTTAAAATCAGATGAATCCTTGGTTACTTTATATGATGTTCAAAAATCTACCGCATAATAGTGCATTTTAAGAAGGAATTACAATCATAATATGAAATGATGTTCAAAGTGTAAAATACACTAAAATGGTGTTTATGACTAATAAGTCACATGAATTTTATATAAATTAACAATTAATATTAGCCTAATTTAGTGGCTAATCAATAAATGACCATCCACTGGTTGGTATCTGGTGTCCATGAACCCTCCAACATGAGTTCACATGTCTGCGACTGTTGTGGCAGACCCCACCAAATGAGATCCCTTTATCAATACATCACTAGGTTAAATTGAAAATAATCATATACCATGCCCCATATATTACCAAACATAATGATCGTATGGGAATGACCCACTCATACCAAATTTCTAATAAAAAATATCAATCTAACGGCCATTCCCAAATCATGCAAACATTGTCATTCAACATCAACCAAAAACCAATAAACTACAAGGAAAATTCCCTTGAATAAAATTATGGATCAACATAATCAAGTATTATCACAATAAAATGTGTGCCATATAACGAATCAGGTTTAACATACATGTATATTACCTCATTTTAGATGAAAATTTAGCACATTTCAAAAATACATGCATGAGTGCCATAATAGTTTAGTGACTTAGAAAACTTGGAAACATAATCTTTTAACATGGTGAAGATATCGAAATCTCCCACAAAGATCTTCCCCCTTTAGTACTCCTACTTAAAACCTTTCTTTATAACCTATGGAAAGTAAACAAAATAAGGGGTGAGATCAGATTCTCAGAAAGGGTAAATAAAGGAGACACATCAGTATAACATGGACATAAGGGTATGAGATCATGAGAATAAAATTTGAATATCATGCCCTTAATATAAAAGATCATATACATGAGTCATGGCATAAATATTGGAAGTTCATAAATCATGAATCATAATGGAATCAAGAGAATAATTCATGAGAGAATAATATAGTAATAAAGATAGAATTTTGGCATACACATCATCTTATAACATTGTGAACATTTTTAAATAGAAATAGGTTCACTCATTAATTTAAGGACATGGAATCAGGCTCTCACATAAACTTATGGACATGAAACTAGGTCCATGTATAACATAGTAAACATGTAACATGTTTCATGTATAAAATCATTCATTGGAATTCAAGTATTATTTCCAAAACTTATTAGGGAACTTCATGGGGACTACCCCTACTGGGCATCACACACCACCATCCCCAATCGTAGTCCTTTCCTTATAAGGGATCAGGTTTCTCCATCTTCCCATAGTAGATCAGGTATCCCCTTCTTCCTATATTGGATCAGGTTTCCCATTCTTCCTATATTGGATCAAGCCCATCGACTTGTTTCCCATCATTATCTCATAAGATATAAATTTTTACCCAATGAATTTGAGGGAGATATCAGTCCAACCCATCACATAATAAAATTGTAAAACTTGCATCATATCATGACCCAAAAAAAGAGATGGGTATCATAAACATTATATCATAACCCAAGAAATGAAATGGGTATCATTAAAATTTCATTATATCATTACCTATGGAAAATATATAGGTCCTATAATAATTTTATAAAAGAATAACCCATGAAAACAAGAAGGTTTCAAAAGAATATAACATATAGAAGAGAAATAGGTGTTATAAACATCATTCCATTAAAACATAAACCATTAAATAAATAATATAAATGGTATTCAGGGATCATATCCCTATTAAATCGTAAACTAAAAAAAATTATTTCATATTATATAGAGAAGGATTTTGAAATATCACATGAAACATTTCTTATGGAAAATAACTTGTCTTTGAATTTACTTTTCATAAAATTATTTCAAAAATAATTTTCTTACAAATAATGATTTACAATTTAATTTAAAATAATTCTTGAGGAAAACATATTTTATTCTCTTAAAACTCTTTGAAAACCATTTTTAAAACATAAATCATTTTGAATACCTTTTTCTTTTAAAATATATTTGAAAACTTATAATGGAATCTTGAAAATATTTTGAAACCCTTTCTCTTTGAAAACACCTTAAAAACTCATAAATAAATGTTGAAAACATTTTGAAAACATTTTTTTTTAAAAATAATTTTAAAACTTAGAAATATGGCTTGAAATCATTTTTGAAAACTCTTTTCCAGAAAATGGCTTTAGAAACTTATAAAGAAATCTTGAAATCATCAAAATCTTTTTATTTGAAAATAACCTTTTGAAAACATATAAAGTAAAATTTGAAAATAATTTAAAACACTTTTTAAAAATAAAAAAATCTGAAAAACTTACCTTTTAAACTTACAAATTAATATTCAAGGAAATGATGGTCATGATGGTGGGTAATTATGTAAAGGCCGAACATTCCTTTTATGCCTTAAAATGTTTAGAAAAGAGACCTGATCGGAAAACAAAAAAAAAGATTCCTTTTTGAAACTATTTTGTAAAAAGGTATAACATGGGTAAAAATTTCCTTTAAACTTAATAGGATAATAGTAAGCAATTTTTGAAAACATTTTTAGAAAATAAGGTTTTGATAGAACTCAAATTTCAGACCGAAAGGAGAAACAAATTCAGATTTTCATAAAAAAAATTATTAATTATCTTAAGTACCAAGAGTGGAAAAATGGTAGCATTAATTGGATATAACAAGAATAAATATATGATAAAAAAATTCATTAGAGTTATTAAGATATGGATTATAATATTTCATCAATGGAGTATAATCATAAATAATCCCAAAAAGATGAGATTGTAGCAATAAACTCTTACCACTTTAGTAACTTTCAATCTTAATCCCCGTGAGAGAATAAAATTAAATAAAGATTAAAATATCATGAAAATAACTATATTCATTATACAACATTTAAAATGTAATTTTATATATCTCATAGAAAAATATATGTGCATAACAGGGAATGTATCCCAAAGAAGCAAAATTGAGACAAAATTACTTTACCGATTTGGTAACTTTTGAACCATAAACCCCATGAAAAAAAGATCATAAAATGGATATGGAAATAAAAATTAATTTAATTATAATAATCATATAATACATTCATGGTAATTATATACACCACATAAAATAAATTAGTGATTAATAAGGTGTAATTCTCACAAGAATAAAAGTGAGACGACAAAACCCCTACCTCAAGTTTTAAATTTCTTCATACATGTTCAAACCTCCTATATAATAAATATAAGTTTATTATAAATCTAAAAATTAACCATATTATTATATATAATACCATATATTATTTTATTATGAATTTAAATTACCCATTTATTAACAATTCCATGTTAATGTTATGTTTTGGGTAATATCCACGTTGTTTTTTGTATATGTTTTGACTTGTTATTCTGGATACTATTAATTAGATCATGAATTAATTTTTTATAGAATGTAAAACATGAAATAAATATAATATATATTCATTATATAAATATTTATAATAACCTATAAAATATAGAAATATGAAATTGAATACACCTTTCATGGAGACGGTAGGTCATACGTACGCAAGAACATTGTGTCTATTTTATTATCACATTGAAAGGAAGAAAGTAAATGAAATATATGTGTATATATATATATTATCATTATATTAAAAATTTTATTTCACACATATCATATAAATTTACTAAACCTATACTTAATATATTCCATGAAAAGTGTGAATGAATCACATCGCTTTGAAGAGGCGGTAGTCCACACGTCCACAAACGAAGTTATCCTATTTACAAAAAATGGAAAGTATAAAGAAATGTTTTATATAAAAGTTAAAATAAGAACAAAATACATAATAATATCTTATATATAATATAAAAATATAAATTCCATCATTATTATCAACCTTGAAAGGTTTCGATGGAAGTACGAGCGACATTGGTTCGCAAGGCAGTAGTCTGTCGTACACATGAACAATGATTATGCATCCCATTTGATAGAAGTATGTGTGATTGTAGTTATAACCCTTAAAATAACAATATATTAGTATATTTAGGATATTTATGTTATTATATAATCATTTAATAATAATATTTTAGGGGTTTTATAATGAAAATAAAACAAAAGAGCTTGTGGAAGGATGTTACCTCTTCTTTGGGTAACTCCTTTTGGTTTGCACCAAAGGAATTCCTTAGTTAGATTTATTACCAAAGGGGGATTATAGTATGAATTTATTTAATTTGGTAAGACATTTTTTCATGTTTTTTAAGATCCAAATTTTATTTATAGGTGTTAGTAAGTGAGGGGGTGAGTGCCCTTTCATAGTGGAAGAGGAGTGGCATTATTGTAAATATAAAAAGGTAAACACTATTGAGAGGTATCCCTTAAATCATGTGCCTTCAATAATTAGAAATTTTAGATCCCTAGGAGTATAGGGTTGAAATATTTACATCCAATGTCTTTTGTTCATGTTTATATGTGATTTTTCCTTGATTTAAAGTTTAACAACAAAGTAAACACGTTTTTACCATCATCACTCTAATTAATTTTAATTACTTTCACTAATATTTTTGGTCAAAAAATAAGTTAAACTTAATAGATATTATAAATTATGAGGATTAAAAATAATTAATCCATTTTTCCTAATTCTAAACACATAAGTGGAAGAAATTAATTTAAAACTAATCTTGGAGAAGTGTTGTGAAAGAGGGTTTTTAAAGCGAAAAAATCCAAAACATTAAAATGTTTTTATATCCAATTTCAATGTAAAATTGGTTAAAATTGCCTACATTGAATTAATTTATGTATAATTGATATTATTATACTTTAAAACCAAATTAATATATAATTTAACTATATAAATAAATTTCATGAAAAAGTGGTTTTAAATTAAAATTCAGTATTTTTCATTATTCATCCAAAAAATGAAACTTTCAGAAAAATAGAAAAAATTCACACAAAGTAAATTTTGGTATCCAAATTTAAAAATGAATTTTTTTTTCAAATAAAAATTATAAAATTGTAAAATATTATATTTAAAATAGGTTTTCCATTAAAAGGAGGTAAAATTACATTTTAGAAAAATACATTTTTTATTCATAAAATTAGATTTATTTTTAACTTATACCTATAAAATATATTGGATGAGTATCAAAAATATTGTTTGACTATATTAAATATAAATTTTATTAAAAATATTCATCAAAATTGGTTTTTTTAATTTATTGAGATAAAATTACGTTTGTACATAGAAAAATAGTTTTCTTAGAAAAGTAATTTCTTTATTTTCAAATATTTATTACATTCGCTTATATTAATTTATAAATAAATGATTAATTTTATATAAATGTTTAAATAATATTTTCACAATTTATTTAATATTATTTATAAATTCCATTCCAATGTCTATGTGGTATCTATAATAATATTTTAATATTATTATTAATAGTATATTGTAGTTCGGTAAAACTCAGCCTTGTGTGTAATGCAAGCTATAAAAGGGACTCATTATTTTGTGTAACACAAGACAAGAATAGTGTTTTTTGTAAAAAAATCTAATATAATTATAGAATATAGTGCAATATTAACTTGGTGTTATGTATAACACAATCCAAACTTAGTGATTTCATATAAAAAAGTTATATTCAGTGTTGTGTGAAATGAAAAATATCAAAGAGATTAAATTAATTCAAAAAAATCAAAAATATATGGGTGTTCCATTATACACTGCTTAAAATGAATTTCTCCCTTGAAATTCATCTGGGTTATCAAGGTATTAATGCTTGAAAGTTTCCTTCATAGAAACTCACGTCTTAAAAATTAATACTAAAACTTTATTTAAAAATTTAGAGTTAGAAACATAACTATTACCCAAAGTAACTCATAACTTGGTTTCTGTATAGGAGAACATATGTGGAAATTGAAAACATATATATGGAAGAAAATAATAAATAATCATATATATTTATAAACATCATTGATCACAAGAAAGTGGGTGATCCTGAGAAAGTTAACAATCACAAAACCATAAACTGGAGAAGCATGAAAGTGGCCATTGATTTCATAAAAAATTAAGATAATAGGAAAAAATTTCATATCAATACCATTTTTCATAAAGTTGAACAATTTTAATGAGAATATATAATTACATGATTTCAGTACAACCTCGCCCTTTTTTGTGCCACGATAATTTCCACTTCATCTATTATTCAAAGAAATAAAGGTGAGGTATTCATTCCTAAATCATTATAAGATCATGAGATCCATAAATAGAATGATAGGTGATTCCATATGAATTTTTTTATAACAAAAAAAGGTTATCAAATGTTTTCCAATATTCATAAATCCTCATATGGTGAGATAATACTTTAATCTCTAAAACCTCATCCAAAGTTTAACATAAACCATTCCATAATTGGCTAACCTTATAACCCTTATGAAAGATATAATTCCAAAACTGTAGAAATAAGGTTACTAAATTTATCAAAAAAAACTTATCATTTATCCCCCATATATCATAATGTAGCTCTTATTTTTCACATAAAAACATGTGAATACCTTCATCCTGTATTCTCTTGAAACATGGTAATAACCTGAATTACCATAAATCCTTATTTAAAACATGCATATTTCCTTATTCCCAATATTATTTAATATATTCCTTACGTAAAAAATGTTTTAAACTTCATCAGTGAGAGAAAAAACCACTTCTCAACTAATCCTTTATTATTTCTAAGGTAATCAGTACCATCCAATTTACGTATTCATGTCCAAAATATATTTATCCAAATATCATTATCTTAACATAAGCAACATATTTAGGGTAATATTTACCCTAAACATGTGTTTCTAATGAACATAACCTTTCTATTAAATCACTCTTCTAGTACATCATAAACATTTAACAAATTCTTATAAATCCTTAGTGAAAAAACATAAACTGAACAATCCTTACATATTTATCAATTCATAATTCTCTAATCCAAAAAAAAACACTTAGATTATTATAATTCATCCTTAATAACTTAAAAATACTACCTCATCATATTACTTAATACCTCTTTCCTTTAACATTTCACCTGTAGTCTCCTCATCATCAGTAATATCACCATTACTCATACCACCTTTCTGATTCTCTTTGTGTGCTTTCCACTTGGGACATCAATTTGCATAATAACCATTCATTACACACCTAAATAATTTAACCTTTGATGATATATTATTGAGGCCAATATTCTCATTCATTTAATTAATTTAACCCCTCTTTTTTTCATTTGAAATTTCAAGCATTGTGTTCTTCTTTTCCACAGTCAAAACATCTTATTGTTCCTCTAAGACATTCATTGGGGTGATTCTTTCCACATTATTAACATATATTAAACTGAGTATTCTTTACTCTACGGTCTAAGTTACCCAAACTCTCATTGAACTACTTCCTTATCTTCTTTTTTGAGTCTGAGATTTGGTTATGTTATACGTTCTTAATCATTTTCTATGAAAATTGACTAGTCATGATCACAACATCCTTCACTCGAGTGACCATCCCATTTTACCGATCATCAGAAAATTGTCTATCACATTCAATACTAACCCAATTATTTCTAATTCCTACTATTGAATAAAACTAGAATGAATTTTTTGAGAAACACTTATCATAGTATAAAACCATATAATCATGAAAAATCAATTATAGGATGTCTAAATTATGACACATTCTTTTAAATCTCATACACCTTAGGCTTATCATTAGAGAAATCCCTATACATATTCATACAAATATCCCTAGGGATATCATTAAATTTTTATCATCCTATTTTCCAAAGGTTGACTAAACCTTCCCTTTGATACCAACTATAATGACCCATCTTTAATATACAAGGATATTACAACATTTTATGTAACGACCCAAAGTTTCATTAATGGAAACCCCTCTTGATCTAATTAAATGTCTCTTTATGTTTATATAAAATTTCAACTTATTTGGTTTTATGATAAGAATTTTGATCGTTTCTAATATCTCCATTGAACAGTGATCACATGATTAGTATAAATATAAGACTTTAACAAATCAAATTTACTCAGACAAAAGAAGCGATGGCCTCATCCAGTAGAATTGCCCCGTACGAAGCCCATTTGTCGGAGCTCGGAAAAGAGGTGGCATCTTTGGGATTTGCTCTTGACCAAGCCCAAGCTGAGCTTCATCATGTCAAGCTCGAATGTGACCGTCTACGGGAAAAGTGGAAGTTGATTGAAATTACCACTCGAGCGATGTTATCCGAGCCACCCCAAGAGTCTGTCACCATCGCACACCTTACCCTTAGGTCTTATGCTACTGTTTTAAGGGGTTATGTAACTAATATATAGTACTATGTTCATGTAGATTATTTTTTTATAAAATAATGAATATAATTTCTAGTCATTTTTGATACATTGTAAATAGTTTTTGAAGTACAAATGGTGTTTTTAGTTATTATTTAATTAAGAAATCTATTTTATTAAATTAAGGGATTTTTTAATTAAATAATATTTTAATAAAATAATATTATTATTAAATTAATTTTTATTTAATATAAATGATCTTATAATTTTATGAATGCAGTTATAATTTTTATTAAGGTTTGAAAGCCATTTCTATCAAAAACCCGTGAATTTTCGATAAATGCCAGTTTTTATTTTAAAAGTGAAAATTAACATATTTAGAAAATTATTTAGATAAAATAAATGTTATTTCTGGAATCAGGATGTCGAAATTATCCAACGGTGAATTTTTCATAATTTTCTGAGACAGTCAAATTTTTGGGTAAAAATTACATACCATTTAAATATATAATGTGTTATATGACATCATAATGACCCAATAGTGATGTAATAAAATACTATAAGCTTTATGTTAGGCCAATATATGTTTTACCATTAAAATAATGTGATTTTGGGTTTTTTTGACTTACTTTTCAAAGCATTAATGGACCCCTCAAGACTTATTCAACACCTTGCCTTTTTAAATTAATTTCCATGGGAGTGTGACTCACCTCCACATAAGAAACCCTAATATTTTAAGATGTTCAGACTTTGGCCTTATAAAATATTTTTTTCCTCTTCCCTTTTCCAAAAACCATGGGCAAAAACCATGTGATGGTTTTTGGTTTGGATTAATTTAATGTAAGGGGACCCAAACCTAAATAATAAAGAATTCCCTCGTCTTTCCTATATAAACCCACCCAAGCTCCCACTTCCTCCTCACTCAAAGCCTTTGGAGTTTGTCCAACCTCTGCCCTACTCTCTCTAGAATCCTCCCAAGTTTCCCCGAGCTCCCAATAAGCCTCTCACAAGCCTCTCTCTCTAGCCTTTGGAAGCACACTTCCAAGTAAGGGTTTTTTCTTCCTTTCTCATTTTTGTCCAATTTTCTTTAAGTTGTTTTGCCCTTTTAATTTCAATTATAAATGTTTTGGTATGGTTTTGAACCTCCCCCATACTTCCCTCTTTTTGTTTGAATTATGGGATACCTCTTTATCTCTCATTAAATGCCTCCCATGTACACCCGTTACTATGCCGAAATTCCAAAAGGAACTTCTCTCTCTTCTTTTACATTCAAGCAATAATTTTGTATCATGAATCTAAATTCCATTACAATTGTTGGGACATGTATCTATATGACCTCCTTACTATACATTACATGTAAATATGATGAGGAAACCCTTTCTCTCTCATCAACCTTTTTTTATGAATTCTTATGTCACGTCGTTACGCTGCCGAAATCGCACCGATTTTCTAAGCCAATGTCATTGTGTAGTGAATACCATGCCCATTTATCCATCAAGGGTTTTCACCTTTATGCACATTTACTTATTGATTGTAAAGTTTCATGTATAAATTCCATATTCCTTTATCATGGAATAAATGATTCTATTTTATGAATCCATGTTTTATGATTCATCTGGCACACTTATGCATGAAATGAAATGTTTAAGAAGGGTGCGCCCTTATAGCGCTCCAATGCATTGGGTAAAGTATAGTATCATGATACGTCATGTGCAGTGAGTGTTGACTCATGCTAATTCAAGTGCAATGAGGGTTTACTTGTGCTTTATGTGCAATGAGGATTTACTCATTCTCTATGTGCAATGAGCCTTGGCTCATGCTAATTCCATGTTAAGTGTTGTTGCCACATTTCCATGTTATGATTATCATGATTTATCATGCCTTTATGTTCATTTTTCTCTTATTCTATATTGATATTCTTATTTTCTAACATGTATTTTACTCCTCATGTTATTCCATGTGTACCCACTTACTGGGCTTTATAGCTCACCCTTTTCTTATGCATGTCCTCAAGTTATCCCATACAATTCTAAGTACAAGGGAATGTAGTGGTCATGTAAAGGAAGTTTTCAATAAAGATATTGTATTTCATGTTTTAAGTTTTTATGTAATGATCCTAAGCCCCAAAGACACTAAACCTCTAGATCTTCATTGTTGTATCAAGTGACGTTTTATGTAATAAATCAGGTTTAAGTTGTAATAAAAAGTAGGGTTTTCATAGTTGGTATCAGAGGATAGATTTAGTTATTTTTGGGATTAGGAAACCCTAGTAAAGCCTTAGATACAAGACTAAGTATAATAAAAACATCCCTAAGTTTTTTTAAGTACTGAGAAAGTGATTTATCAAAGAAATACATCCCTATCTGGATACGAGTAGGTAGAGGCGGCTCTGGCACAGATGTATCCTAGGGGTAAAACCCAAAAACACCGCTTTGAGCTAGACTCGAACGGGAACTGATGCATGACAACGGGCCTTGCTGCACTCTTGGTTACGACACTCCCGGGGGATATGTTTTGATAAATTCACAAGCTTAGTATGAACCCTTATTTAGGGAATTAAAAAAATGCCCCTAAGAATATATGTTAGAAAGTAGATCATGAAAAGCCTAGATTGAAGCCTATAGACTCATGAGTTAAGGAAATAAAAGTTTATTTATGAGTCATCAACTTTTGTCTTTGGATTGCCCTTTATGTGTTACCCTTAACTTTCATTTTATTCCAGCCAATGGCCGGTAATAGGAGGACTCGGGCTAACAACCGTTGTGAAGATCAGTGTGATGACTGTACTAATGAGATGCCTAATCCAATGGGAGCGGGAATCGCGAACTTTGTCACGCTTCTCTCTCAGCTAAATCAAGCTTTGAATAGAAACACGGTTCAACAGGAACGTTCAACCCCCCCCTAAGAAAGAACAAGTCGTTATCGAGAGCTTCATGAGACAAATGCCTCCTACTTTTAGTGGATCATCTGATCCCATGATCGCTGAACAATGGATCAACTCCATTGAAATGATATTCTTCATCCTTCAATGTTATGAACAAGAGAAGGTTCTCCTGGCTGCTTATCATATGGAGGTGAAGCTGATCAATGGTGGACGTTGATCAAAAATACGAAGCCTGAGGAGGAGATTGAGGTGTTGGAATGGAAGGATTTCTGGAAGATGTTTTTTGATAAATATTTTCCGCACACCCTCCGTCTTAAGATGGAGAGGGACTTCCTTTCCCTCAAGCAAAAAGATGAAGAATCTGTTGGAGCGTACGAGGAAAACTTCACAAGGCTTGCACGATACGATTCTGTCCTTGTCGTCACCCCTGAATGCAAAGTTGACCGCTTCTTTGGTGGGATGAAGCCTAGCTTGCGGAATGCATTAGCGATCCGTGACTTCGACAGCTATGAGGAAATTTTCTGACGTTCCCTCAAGGTCAAAATGGAGATTGGAGAATCACAGGGGTATCATGGGGATAAGAAGCATAAGGTGGACTTCAATGCTGGTGGGGCGATGGATAAATCCAACGGTGCTAAGAATATCCAGCACCCCACTTGCCAAAAGTGTGGAAAGAAGCACCCTAGAAATTGCCTTAAGGGGACGAGGAAATGCTTCAGGTGTGGAAGAGAAGGGCACCTAGCTGTTAACTGTCGGCAAGAAAGACCTGCGGCTATGACAGAGGAGAAGAACGCTCCGTTCGAACCTCAAAGCATTGTTCAATGCTACAAATGCAAAGAACCGGGTCATTTTGCAAATCAGAGCCCTAATCCAAGGGTTTTTTGAGACAACCAACAACCTCCAAGGCAGCAAGGAAGAGCTTTTGCCATCACTTCTACCGAAGTGAACCCCGACAATGAAGTGCTGATAGGTACGCTAGTTATTCATTCAAGAATAGCGAACATACTTTTTGATTCAGGTTCTACGCATTCTTTTATATCTCGAAAGTTTAGTAGAACAATCTCAGCACCACCACAAATCATGGAAGTGAAGATGTCGGTGAGTACGGAAAATGGGGAAATCATTGCATCCCATGAATATAAGTCCTCCCCTGTTATAATTTGTGGATTTAATTTCCTGGAGAACCTTTTCATACTCCCTCTGGTAGAATTTGATGCAATTCTTGGCATGGATTGGCTTTCCTTATATAGAGCCAACATAAATTGTCGGGAGAGGTAAATCACACTCCATATGGAGAATCAAACCCTGATTCTTTATAAGTGTAAGGAGGAAGATGAATCTCCTTTAGCTCTATCATCTCAAGCGTGGATATTACTGCCTTATGAGAATGCGTATCTGGGTCAGATGATTGAGTCCAAGGAAGAAACCATCCTTGAAGAAATGCCTATTGTGAGCGAATTCGCTGAAGTGTTTCCCGAAGAACTGTCTGGTCTCCCTCTTAGAAGGGATGTTGAATTTTCAATTGAACTTATACCTAGGGATTTACTAATATCCAAAACTTCATATAGAATGGTTGTTGTAGATCTTGAAGATCTGAAGAAAAAACTACAGGAGAATCTAGATAAAGGGTTTATACGCCCAAGTGCTTCACCATGGGGTTCACTAATCCTCTTCATTAATAAGAATGATGGGTCAATGCGGCTTTGCATCGATTATCATGAACTTAACAAAATCACGATAAAGAACAAGTATCCTCTCCCAAGAATTGATGACTTGTTCGATCAGCTGCATGGAGTACAATTCTTCTCCAAGGTATATTTGCGGTTGGGATACTATCAAGTAAGGGTGAAGAAGGAAGATGTCCCCAAGACTGCTTTTAATACAAGATATGGGCACTATGAATTCATAGTAATGCCTTTTGGACTCACCAATGCTCCAGAAATCTTAATGGACTTGATGAATAGATTCTTTAGAGATTACCTTGACAAATTTGTGGTAGTCTTTATAGATGACATTCTAATATACTCCAAAACCAAAGAGGATCATGAGGAGCATTTAAGAACTGTACTAGAGACTTTGCGCAAGGAGAAGATCTATGAAAAGTACAGAAAGTGTGAGTTCTGGTTGAAAGAGGTCTCATTCTTGGGCCATATCATCACAAGCAATGGGATATATGTGGATCCCTCCAAAACAAATTCAATTGAGGGTTGGACGAGGCCAACATCGGTAACGGATATCCGTAGCTTCTTGGGGTTAGCTGGATATTATCGATGATTTGTGAGGAATTTCTCAAGATTTTCCAACCTTCTTACCAAGCTAACTCGGAAGGGAGTAAAGTTTTCTTGGAGTGACGAATGCGAAGAAAGCTTCAAGGAGTTGAAAAGGAGGCTTATCACTGCGCCCATTCTCACTTTACCCACAAGTGGGGAGGTTTTGTGGTATTCAGTGATGCTTCGAAGAAGGTATTAGGATGTGTGCCGATGCAGAATGATAAAGTGATATCCTATACCTCAAGGCAGTTGAAAATCCATGAGAAAAACTATCCAACGCATGATCTGGAGTTGTCGGCGGTGATCTTTGCCTTGAAAATCTGGCGGCATTATCTCTATGGAGAGAAATGTGAGATATATACTGACCAAAAGAGTCTTAAATATATATTAACACAGAAAGAGCTTAATATGCTCCAGAGAAGATGAATAGATCTCATCAAGGATTATGATTGTTCAATCCATTACCACCCTGGGAAAGCAAACAAGGTGGAAGATTCCCTAAGTAGAAAGGATCCAGCGATTCTATCAATGATGAGAATTGAGAAGGATCCAATCTTCTTAGACTTGATGAAGATGGACATGGGGATCATAGAGAAGGGAACATCATCAATCCTTTCACAAATGATTTCTCAACCGTCTCTTTTGGAAAGGTTAAAGGATGCTCAAAAGGATGATTTGGGAATTCAAGAAAAAGTGGAATCTATTAAAAAGGGGAAATCCTCGGACTTTAATGTTAATGAAGAAGTAATTGTGCGGTTTGGGAAAAGACTATGTGTTCCATGAAGTCCGGAGCTGAAGAAGGAACTTTTGGATGACGCACATAGTTCGAATTTCTCTATTCACCCAGGGAGCACAAAGATGTGTCAAGATCTCTGAGAAACTTTTGGTGGGATAATATGAAGAAGGAGATCGCTGAATATACATCAAATTGCCTGGTGTGTCGGAAAGTGAAGGCAGAGAGGCAGAAGTCTAAGGGGGTGATACAACCATTGCCCAGACCAGAATGCAAATGGGAGAACATCACCATGGACTTTGTCACCAGACTTCCAAGGACATCCAAAGGCAACAATGCAATATGGGTTGTTGTGGATCGTCTTACAAAGACTGCACACTTCATTGCTATTCGGGAGGATTTCTCATTGGATAAACTGGCACGGATATATATCAGGGAAGTGGTAAGGTTGCATGGAGTACCACTATTTATTGTGTCTGACCGAGATCCAAGATTCACCTCTAAGTTTTGGAAGAGTCTTCAACATGCTCTGAATAATGAACTAAACTTTAGTACGGCCTATCATCCTCGAACTTATGGCCAATCCGAGCGGACTATCCAAACACTTTAGGATATGTTGAGAGCGTGCTCAATGGACTTTAAAGGAGGATGGGATCAACATCTTCCTCTGGTTGAGTTGTCTTATAATAATAGTTTCCACTCGAGCATCCAAATGACACCATATGAAGCCATGTATGGGAAAAGGTGCAGAACACTGGCATGTTGGGATGAGGTCGGTGAACGTAAGCTTCTTGGACTAGAAATGGTCGAGGAAATGGTGGAGAAGGTGAAAACCATTCAGCAGCATATCATGGAAGCCCAGAGTCGACAGAAGAGTTATGAAGATAATCGTCGACGAGACCTTGAGTTTAAAGTTGGGTACATGGTTTTTCTATTCATATCTCTGTGGAATAAGGTCATGAGGTTTGAAAAGAAAGGGAAGTTAAGTCCAAGGTACATCGTCCCCTTCGAGATTCTTGATCGTGTTGGGGCGGTGGCCTATCGACTAGCACTTCCACCTGCCATGGCCAAAGTACATGATGTCTTTCATGTATCCCTCTTAAGGAAGTACATACCGGACCCTTCACATGTACTCTCTTTTGAGGTGGTACAATTGGAAGATGATATTTCTTATGAGGAGCAACCAGTGAAGATCTTAGATCGTAGAGAAAAAGTTCTACAAAATAAGACAATGCCCCTCGTCAAGGTGTTGTGGAGAAACCACAAGTTTGAAGAAGCGACTTGGGAATCGGAGGATATGATGAAGCTGAGTTACCCACATTTGTTTTAGTGTGGGAAAAGGAAAATTTCAAGGGCGAAATTTCTTAAGGGGGGAATATTGTAATGACCCAAAGTTTCATTAATGGAAATCCCTCTTGATCTAATTAAATGTCTCTTTATGTTTATATAAAATGTCAACTTCTTTAGTTTTATGATAAGAATTTTGACCATTTATAATATAGTCGTTGAACAGTGATCACATGATTAGTATAAATATAGGACTTTAACAAATCCAATTTACTCAGACAAAATAAGTGATGGCCTCATCCAGTAGAATTTCCCCATACGAAGCCCATTTGTCGGAGCTCAGAAAAGAGGTGGCATATTTGGGCTTCTCTCTTGACCAAGCACAAGCTGAGCTTCATCATGTCAATCTCAAATGTGACCATCTATGGGAAAAGTGGAAGTTGATTGAAATTACCACTCGAGTGATGTTATCCGAGCCACCCCAAGAGTCTGTCACCATCGCACACCTTACCCTTAGGTCTTATGCGGCTGTTTTAAGGGGTTATATAACTAATCTATAGTACTATGTTCATGTACATTATTTTTTTATATAATAATTAATATAATTTCTAGACATTTTTGATACATTGTAAATAGTTTTTAAAGTACAAATGGTGTTTTTAGTTATTATTTAATTAAGAAACCTATTTTATTAAATTAAGGGATTTTTGAATTAAATAATATTTTAATAAAATAATAATATTATTAAATTAATTTTTATTAAATATAAATGATCTTATAATTTTATGAATGCAGTTATAATTTTTATTAAGGTTTGAAAGCCATTTCTGTCAAAACCCGTGAATTTTCGATAAATGTCAGTTTTTATTTTAAAAGTGAAAATTAACATATTTAAAAAATTATTTAGATAAAATAAATGTTATTTCTGGAATTAGGATGTCGAAATTATCCAACAGTGAATTTTTCATAATTTTCTGAGATAGTCAAATTTTTGGGTAAAAAATAAATACCGTTTAAATATATAATGTGTTTTATGACATCATAATGACCCAATAGTGATGTAATAAAATACTATAAGCTTTATGTTCGGACAATATATGTTTTACCATTAAAATAATGTGATTTTGGGTTCGTTTGACTTATTTTTCAAAGCATTAATGGAACCCTCAAGACTTATTCAACACCTTGCCTTTTTAAATTAATTTCCATAGGAGTGTGACTCACCTCCACATAATCAACCCTGATATTTTAAGAAGTTCGGACTTTGGCCTTATAAAATATTTTTTTCCTCTTCCTTTTTCCAAAAACCATGGGCAAAAACCATGGGATGGTTTGTGGTTTGGATTAATTTAATGTAAGGGGACCTAAACCTAAATAATAAAGAATTCCCTCACGTTTCCTATATAAACCCACCCAAGCTCTCACTTCCTCCTCACTCAAAGCCTTTGGAGTTCGTCCAAACTCTGCCATACTCTCTATAGAATCCTCCCAAGGTTCCCCAAGCTCACAAGAAGCCTCTCACAATCCTCTCTCTCTAGCCTTTGGAAGCACACTTCCAAGTAAGGGTTTTTTCTTCCTTTCTCATTTTTGTCCAATTTTCTTTAAGTTGTTTTTACCTTTTAATTTCAATTATAAATTTTGGGTTATGGTTTCTCACCTCCCCCATACTTCCCTCTTATTTTTTGAATTATTGGAGACCACTTTCTTTCTCATTAAATGCCTCTCGTGTACACCTGTTACAATGCCGAAATTCCAAAAGGAACTTCTCTCTCTTCTTTTACATTCAAGCAATAATTTTGTATCATGAATATAAATTACATTACAATTGTTGGGACATGTATCTATATGACCTCCTTACTTTAAATTACATGTAAATATGATGGGGAAACCCTTTCCCTCTCATCAACCTTTCTTTATGAATTCTTATGTCACGTCGTTACGCTGCCGAAATCGCACCAATTTTCTAAGCCAATGTCATTGTGTAATGAATACCATGCCCATTTCTCCATCAAGGGTATTCACCTTTATGCACATTTACTTATTGATTGTAAAGTTTCATGTATGAATTCCACATTCCTTTATCGCGGATAAATGATTATGTTTTATGAATCCATGTTTTATGATTCATGTGGCACACTTATGCATGAAATGAAATGTTTAAGAAGGGTGCACCCTTATAGCGCTCCAATGCATTGGGTAAAGTATAGTATCATGATACGTCATGTGAAATGAGTGTTGACTCATTCTAATTCAAGTGCAATGAGGGTTTAATCGTGCTTCATGTGCAATGAGGATTTACTCATGCCCTATGTGCAATGAACCTTGGCTCATGCAAATTCCATGTTAAGTGTTGTTGCCACATTTCCATGTTATGATTATCATGCTTTATCATGCCTTTATGTTCATGTTTCTATTATGCTCTATTTATATTCCTATTATCTAACATGTATTTTACTCCTCATGTTATTCCATGTGTACCCCCTTACTGGGATTTATAGCTCACCCTTTTCTTATGCATGTCCTCAGGTTATCCCATGCAATGCTAAGTAAGAGGGAATGTAGTGGTCATGTAAAGGAAGTTTTTAATAAAGATGACGTATTTCATGTTTTAAGTTTTTATGTAATGATCCTAATCCCTAAAGACACTAAACCTCTCGATCTTCTTTGTTGTATCAAGTGAAGTTTTATGTAATAAATCATGTTTAAGTTGTAATAAAAAGCAGGGTTGTCATATTTTAGATGAATATTCAGCACATTACAAAAATACATGCTTGTGGACCATAATAGTTTAGTGTCTTTGGAATCTTGGAAACATAATATTCTAACATGGTGAAATATATTCAAAATATCCCACAAAGATATTCCCCCTTTAGTACTCCTACTTAAAACCTTTCTTCATAACCTGGGGAAAGAAAACATAAGAAGGGGTGATCTCAGATGCTCAGTAAGTGTAAATAAATATGATACATGAGTGTAACATGGACATAAGGGTATGATATCATGAGAATAAAATTTTAATATCATACCTATTATACCAAATATCATAGAAATAAGTCATGGTATAAAGATTGGAAGTTCATAAAACATGAATCATAAGGGAATCAAGAGCATAATCCCTGATTGTATAACATAGGAATAAATTATAGACTTGTGGAATACACATCTTCTTATAACATTGTGAACATGTGTAAGAAGAAATAGGTTCACTCATTAAGTTAAGGATATGGAATCAGGCCCTTGCATAAACTTATGGACATGCAACCGGGTCCACTCATAACATTGTGAACATATAACTAGGTTAATGAATAAAAATCATTCCCTATAAGTCAAGGCTCATTGCCAAAACATATTAGGGAACTTCATGGGGACTACATCTTCTGGGAGGGAAACACCACCATCCCCAGTTGTATTCCTTTCCTTATAAGAGATTAGTTTTCCCTATCTTCCCATAATGGATCAGGTTTCCCCTTATTCCTATAGTGGATCAGGTTTCCCATTGTTCCCATAGTGTATCAATCCCATCAACTTGTTTACCATCATTATCTCATGAGATATAAGTCTTTACATAATGTATTGGAGTGATATATAGTTCGCACCTCTTATATAATAAAATCATAAAACTTACATCATATCATTGCCTATAAAAAGAAATGGGTTTCATAAACATTATATAATAACCCATGAAATAAAATGGGTATAATAAACATTTCACTATATCATTACCTATGTAAAATAGATAAGTCTCATAATCATTTCATCACATAATAAGCTGTGAAAAGAAGAGGGATTCAAAAGAATATAACCCATGTAAGAGAAACAAGTGTCTTAAACATATTTACATTAAAACATAAACCATCCATGTAGAGACCTAAATCCTGACGTACATGGACATTACATTAATTTTGCGGAATACTTAGTACATAACAAAAACACACACACAAGGATCGTAATAGTTTAGTATCTTTGGAAACTCGGAATATAATCTTCTAATCGTGCTGAAAGATCTTCAACATCTCCCATAAATATCTTCCCTTTTTTTTACCTAAAACCTTTCTTTATATCCTGGGGAAAAGAAAACATAAAAGGGTGAGCTCAAATGCTCAGTAAGGGTAAACAAAAGAAATATCAATCACATTATTTTCATAAGAACATAACATTTTGGAAATATTAACCTGCAAAAGAGAGCATAATTTCATAGCATGGGATAAATAATAGTATTGAAATGAAATCCCAATAATCATAAATTAAAACATGAAACTTTGTGGCATACACACATAATCATAGAGCATCATTTCTTATTAGTCAAGACTCATTTCCAAGACTATCTTAGTGGACAAAGTCCCTTTCTGAACCGAGTCACCCTCGTTTCAGTCCTGTTTCACTGAACCGGTATAACCTACCATTCCATCCATATCTATCTCATGAGATATAAAATCTTTACCCAATGCATTGGAGGTAGATATAGGTCCCACCCATCTCATAATGATATCATTCTTATGTGTGCCACAAAATCATAAATCATACATCATTGCATAACCCATGTAATAAAAATGGGAATCTTAAACATCATGACATCATAAAACAATTCATATAAGATAAAGGAATTCATAAAAATATTTCCATCACAACATAATCAAGTAAATTTAATAATAGGGATAGAAACAGAACCCTATATTATCTTAGATGTAAAATAATTTTGATAAAACACTTAAACTCCATTCTTGAGGAAAATATCCTTTCTACTTCAAAAACATTTTCCTTTCTTAACATGTCTTACAATTTTAAACTAAAAGAAGTTGATTAAAAATAAACTTGAAAATTTTTAAAGGATGCTTCTTGGAAATAATGTTTTAAAAATCCATTCATGTCGTATAAGTTAAAAAAACATTCTTCTCGTACTTTTGTCAGAAAAGTCTAAAAAGTACCTCGTATGAAAAATGACAAAAGATTCCTTTCATATCTTTTACTAAAAACTCACCGAAGGGTAAAATTGAATATAAAATATTGTATAAGGATATAAATATTACATATTGAGGAAACATGGATGTGGATGATAAAATACACCCCAGTAAATACGAAAGTATAAACAATCTCGGATAAAAATGAGATTGTGATATTTCCCTTACCTTATGTCTGATTTGCTTCGTATGTGTCCGAAACTCCTGTATAATGATTTAAATAATGTCATTGACTTATTCCAGAATCATACTCATTATTATGATATCATATATGGTTCACTTATGGCTTTATATTACCCGTTCTTTTGTAAATTCCATGTTAAAGAGCGTTTTGGGTAAAATCGTTTCATTTGTCGTCCGTGTTTTGACTTGTAATTATTCATATGATTACTTAGATCATGATTACTTAATTATAGAATATAAAACATGATTTATATATAATATATATTCAGAATATATATATATATATAATAGATCAGTAAAAGGAAAGAAATACACCGTTCATGGAGACGGTAGACCGTACGTACGCATGAACGCTGTTTTCTTTTCCTTATTGAGTTGAATGGAATTAAGTAGATGACATACATATATATAGACATAAATACAGAATCATTATTATGTCATATATTTCATTATTAATTATTATATATACTTTATAATCATTCTTTAATGGTTAACATGGAAAGTAAATCTCATCGCATCGTGGAGACGGTAGTCCGTACGTACGCACGAGCGATGATATCATTTCCATAATTATTGAATTGAATTGGAGTTGATGATACAATATATCAGAATTAGTTATATGTTACAATAACTATGTATAGTTATTATTTACACCATTTTACCCATCCGAGTAAGGTGGTATTGGAAAAACAGATTACACCACGGTGTGGAGACGGTATTCCGTACGTACGTACGTGCGGTGATTTCATTTTCCTTAGGATGGATAGATGGTGAAATAGGGTTGTTTCATACATATAATAACATATCAGTATATGAGTTATACTGATTTTATTACTTCATAATGAAACAACTAAAGAATAAGAAGTGGAAGAATAAATAAAGATGAAAGAATCGGTAACGACATTACCTCTTCTTTGAAGCGCCTCTTTGAGATCTCCTCTTAGGGAACTAAAATTGGTCTTTGAGGAAGACCATAACCTCTAGGATGTTTCTAGGGAAGTGGAGAGGGGAATTTGGCAGGGGTTGGCCGAGCTTGAAGGCTCAAAGTGGTGTGAGGAAGAGAGGGAGGAGGTACCCTTTTATAAGGGATGAGAGGGGCACCTTTGGAATTCTTAAAAATATTAATTTATAATAAATCTCACCCCAAATAAAAACCTCCAAAAATGACTCATATTCGAATATTAGATAATATAAGGTTTTAATATCATCAAACAATAGAATTTAGACATGTTAGGAATTTATTTTAAACATTATCAACATGATTTATCCTTATTTTATCAATTTAATTTTATTTGTGGTAATAACATTCTAAATTTTAAATTATAACAAATAATTACTTATTTGTTTTGAATTGTCCATAATTGGATTCTTAATAACATTTTAGATCATATAAATTTAAATTTATAATTTTTAAATATTTTTGTGATTTTTAAACAATTTTATAATATGTTATTTTTATAAAATAACAATAGTGTCAATTTTGACACTATTCATTTATTTGAATTTAAATAAAATAAACACAAAAGATATGTTCGAACTAAAAGCTTTAATAGATTCATAAAATGTCATATGTATCTAGAAAAGTAGTGGATCACATTAAATAGTTCATATAATATTTATTTTATTATTTTTAAAACCATTTATTTGGTTTATCTCTTAATAAAATAAATACTACAACATTTTTGTATAATTATTTCATATACTTATTTGTTGCATAAAAATTAAAAATAAAATCCTATGATGAAAATAAATCTATTACCTGTAAAAATAATACTTTTACTCGAATTTATCATCTTAAAATCACAATATTTAAATTGTTATATTTATTAAATTATGAAGGTGACAACTTTGGCATCATTTAAAATAAAATAATATAAGTGTCATAATCGCTTTTATAAGGCTCAAAATGGTCAAATATTCTACCATTGGATGCTTATGGTTTACATTTACCTGGCCAATAAGTTTTGGTTAGGGTTTTGTGCATTGTATGGTCACTATTAGTTTAATAAAATCTATATTCTTGATTTTTCACTAGATAAACAATTTTTGCATCACTATTGTGTCATAATTAATGATAATTATTTAATCCCTAAAAATTATAAATAAATTTATATGATGTAGATAACTTCATTAGATTTCTGTAGACTATTCATGTTCGAAGTTTCATTAAGTTTATCACTAAATTAAAATTAATATAATTATTAGATTTAAGAGAGTGACATGTTGTCACTTTCTTTGGTTTTAATAATAATTAAGTTATTTTCATGGACAAATGTCCATTAAATGATTCTAATCCGACCCTTAGGTGATATGGGTTGACTTTTAGTCATCCAATAGGATTTTGGCAGGTGTTGGGGTAATTTTATAATCTTATATTTACCCCTCATTACCCGATTTACCTTTAACTATGGTAAATAAAATTTACCATAGTTACTATTCATAATGCCCAAAAATAAAAAGTGTCTTATTAACATAATTTGGACCCACTGATTCCAAATATGGAATCCATTTTTCCAAATTCAATACACAAAAGTTGCAGAAATTAAATTAAAATTAATCCTGTTGTCGAAAGAAAACGGGTTTTTGTTTAAAACATTGCAAAAGATTGAATTTATTTAACCTACGAATTCAATGTAAAATCAAGGCTAATGAATTAAATTATATTAAATGGTAAAAATATATTCTATTTATACTTTAAAACCATTCAATATTATAATTTAACCATATAAATTATTGCGATGAAAAAAGTTGTTTTTAATTAAAATATAGCGTGTTTTTACTATTCATCAAAATATGAAGGTTACCCGAATAATATGAAAAATTTATCCAAAGTAAATTTTTATTTCATGATTCCAAATAAGAATCTTATTTTGTCAAATTGAACTTATAAACATGTCAAAAACTAGATTTAATGTGGGTGCGCCATCAAAAGGCGGCAAAACTGCATTTTTTGAAAAATACTTATTTTACCCGAAAAATTTATTTTGTTCTTATACCATGTTATAGAAATGTGTAAGATGAATAATAATGTTATAAAATTCAAAATTTAGTTAACACTATTTATAACGTCTAGTTCATAACAATATTACAATAATATATTGTTGTTTAGTGAAACCCGGTATTGCGTACAAGACACGCTATCGATGAAGGTCGTGATTGCGTGTAATGCAAGCCAAGTCAGGGTTGCGTGTAGTGCACAACTCCTTTTTTGTTGCGTATAATAGAATCCAATCATATTTTATTTATACATTGAATATATATATATATATATATACACTCAATGTTGCATAGAATTCAAACGAACTTGAAATTGTGTGTAACAAGAGCCAAGAAAAGTGTTGCGTATACTGCAAGCTAATACGGTGTTGCGTATAGCGCAAGATAATCTTGGTGTGTCGTACAATAGAAGATATTAATTAAATTAAAAAGAATGTATCTTATAAAATCTCGGGTTGTTACATTCTACCCCCCTTAAAATGAATTTCACCCTCGAAATTCATCAGGGTTATAAATGGTTTACTATTCGAAAGTTTCTTTAATAGAAACCCACATCGTAAAAAGGAATATCAAACCCAATCATTAAAAACAAAAGTATGAAACGTAACGGTTACCCAAATAAACTAATCACTGGGTTTCCACATAGGTGAAAATATGGATATGGAAGAGAAATCTAACCATCATGTTCTGATGGAGAGTGGTAGAGAACATGGCTATGAAAAAGCCAACAATCACAAAGCCATAGATTTGTGATTATTTAAGGTACCATCTGATTCATCGGATATAAGGGAAGTAGGATAACATTTTTGGTTTTTCAAGATCATTTCCCTAAAGTTGATGAAATTGGAGTTAGAAGAAATACTTTCGTGATTTTGGTATAGTCTCACCGTTTGTCATTCTTTGGACAATTTCCACATCATCTCTTAAAGAAATGAAGTTGAATTTGTCATTCATGATGCGTTAGCAAATCATGTGATAGAATGATGGGTCATTCCATCTGTCTCAAACAATGGTTAGAAAAGTTATCAAAAAATATATAAGTCCATCTATAGTGAGATTAATCATATATGGTTCCTAAAATGAACTTATACTTCATATATCATACCGCTTAATAAAATAAAACTAGTTTCTACTAACCAGGGACTTCCTGTAGGCCAGTGGTAGGCAATAAAGGCCAGTTGCACTTCGGTTGTGGGTTTGATTCCTACGACCTTGTCCGACGCGATGGGTTGTCGCCCGTCCTGCAGGTTGTCCTTTTTCTAAAACTATATTACTATAACATCCCATCAATAATATCAAAAAAAATTATCATTAAACAGTACTAACTTATGTCTAACATAATCCATTCCAATCTTTAGGCTTATCTAAACTACTTCGGTCCAAGCTCATAGTATGAAGAAAATGATTACTTGAAATGTCACATAACAATCACGTGAATGCCATCATTTATCCCCCATATATCATAAGATATATCTTGTTGGTCAAATTACAAATATGTGAATACCTTAATCATGTATTCTCTTGAACAATGAATATCCATTGAACCTTAGTGAAAACATGAATGTGGTTAAAAGTTAACACTTTACACATACAAAAATCCTCAAAATTCTATATACTCAAATCATGATATCACTTAGTCCTTATATCAATCATGATCTCATGAATATTGTTAAACATTTAATTTTCTCGTTTTCCCTTCATTATGCGCATATCATCTTATTTCCAAAAATATCTCAATCACTTTGAATACCACATTAGACCAATACATAAATATTCCAATACTCCATGATACAACATTATTTTGGAATCCCATCACATAAACACTTAATCATTCCACCACATCGTTGTCATATTCAACATCTCCAATAGTGATCGCATGGGACTTCCCTTTGTCCTTTGCCTTAAGCGGTTGCTCATGTCGATCATCACTAACCCTTGGATTAGGGCATTTATTAGCATAATTCCCCATTTCCTTTCACTTGAAGCATTGAAGTGTTGGTGGTGCGTTCTCTGCAGTGTTTTCTTTATTCACATCATTAGAAACACTTTTTCCATTACTTCGACACTCAGCTGCTCAATGATCTTCTTTTCCACACTTAAAACATTTTCTAGTCCCTTTAAGACAATCTCCACCATGCTTCTTTCCACACTTTGTGCATAAGGAAACATTCATCTTCTTTTCACCATTATTCTGAGATTTCTCCTTGAACTCTATCTTTCGTTTCTTGTCAAAACCATGAGATGGATATGTAACACCAACTTCCATTTCTACCTTGACAGCACAACGCACAATTTCTTCATAGCTACTGAAGTCTCTTATAGATAATGCCCTTCGAAGACTTGGTTTTAATCCAATGAAAAATCGATCAACTTTACTTTCAGGTTGGATGATAATGCCAGATGCATACCTTGCAAGTCTTGTAAAATTAGCTTCGTATATACCAACAGATTCATCATCCTTCTGCTTCAGCTCAAGAAACTCCTTTTCCATCTTTGTTTGAAGAATACGAGGGAAGTACTTACTAAAAAACAAGTTCTTGAACTCGTCCCATTCCATGGACTCAATTTCATCTCTTAGCCTAGTATTCTTGATAAGATTCCACCATTGATCAGCTTCACCTTCCAAACGATATACTGCTAAGATGACTTTATCATGTTCAGAACATTGAAGAACTGAAAATATCTTTTCAGTGGTATTGATCCATTGTTCAGCAACAAGTGGATCGGAAGAACCACTGAAAGAAGGTGGACGTTGCCTCATGAAGGACTCAATAAAATATTGTTCCCTTCTCTGCTCATTTGGAAGTCCAGAATGATTCATAGATTGTGTAAGTATAGCAATAAGATTTTGCACTCCATCTCCCATAACACTTGTTTGATCAGGAGGACAATCATTGCATTGTCCATTACAGTGATCAACACGGTTCCTTCGGGTTCCAGCCATCGTCTAAAACCCAAAAAGAATAGTGTGAGAGGAAAAAATAATGCTAGGGAAAACAACATAGTAAAGGGGGAGCACCCTCAATATCTAACATCTTAGGTTAAATTCTAAGATCGTTACCGTAGTTTTTGGATTATATCCTATACGTATACTTATCCTTAGGGACATCCCTAGACATACCATAGAAATATCTCTAGGGATCTTACAAACGTTTTCGCATCCTAGTTTCCAAAGGTTGACTAAACCTTTCTTCTGATACCAACTGTAGAGACCCGAAGCCTGACGTACATGGACATTACATTACTTTTGCGGAATACTTAGTACATAACAAAAACACACACACAAGGATCGTAATAGTTTAGTGTCTTTCGAAACTCGGAATATAATCTTCTAATCGTGGTGAAAGATCTTCAACATCTCCCATAAAGATCTTCCCTTTTTTTTACCTAAAACCTTTCTTTATATCCTAGGGAAAAGAAAATATAAAAGGGTGAGCTCAAATTCTCAGTAAGGGTAAACAAAAGAAATATCAATCACATTATTTTCATAAGAACATAACATTTTGGAAATCTTAACCTGCAAAAGAGAGCATAATTTCATAACATGGGATAAATCATAGTAGTGAAATGAAATCCCAATAATCATAACTTAAAACATGAAACTTTTTGGCATATACACATAATCATAGAGAATCATTTCTTATTAGTCAAGACTCATTGACAAGACTATCTTAGTGGACAAAGTCCCTTTCTGAACCGAGTCACCCTTGTTTCAGTCCTGTTTCACTGAACCGGTATAACCTACCATTCCAATCATGTCTATCTCATGAGATATAAAATCTTTACCCAATGCATTGGAGGGAGATATATGTCCCACCCATATCATAATGATACCATTCTTATGTGTGCCACAAAATCATAAATCATACATCATTTCATAACCCATGTAATTAAAATGGGAATCTTAAACATCATGACGTCATAAAACAATTCCTAGAAGATAAAGGAATTCATAAAAATATTTCCATCACAACATAATCAAGTAAATGTAATAATAGGGATATAAATAGAACCCTATATTATCTTAGATGGAAAATAATTTTGATAAAACACTTGAACTCCATTCTTGAGGAAAATATCCTTTCTACTTCAAAAACATTTTCCTTTCTTAACATGTCTTACAATTTTAAACTAAAAGAAGTTGATTAAAAATAAAATTGAAAACTTTTAAAGGATGCTTCTTGGAAATAATTTTTTAAAAATCCATTCATGTCGTATAAGTTAAAAAAAACATTCTTCTCGTACTTTTGACGGAAAAGTCAAAAAAGTACCTCGTACGAAAAATGACAAAAGATTCCTTTCATATCTTTTACTAAAAACTCACCGAAGGGTAAAATTGAATATAAACTATTTTAGAAGGATATAAATATTACATATTGAGGAAACATGGATGTGGATGATAAAATACACCCCAATAAATGCGAAAGTATAAACAATCTCGGATAAAAATGAGATTGTGATATTTCCCTTACCTTAAGTCCGATTTGCTTCGTATGTGTCCGAACCTCCTGTATAATGATTTAAATAATGTCATTGACTTATTCCAGAATCATACTCATTGTTATTATATCAAATATGGTTCACTTATGGCTTTATATTACCCGTTATTTTGTAAATTCCATGTTAAAGAGCGTTTTGGGTAAAATCGTTTCATTTGTCGTCCGTGTTTTGACTTGTAATTATTCATATGATTACTTAGATCATGATTACTTAATTCCATAATATAAAACATGATTTATATATAATATATATTCAGAATATATATATATATAATAGATCAGTAAATGGAAAGAAATACACCGTTCATGGAGACGGTAGACCGTACGTAGGCATGAACGTTGTTTTCTTTTCCTTATTGAGTTGAATGGAATTAAGTAGATGACATACATATATATACACATAAATACAGAATCATTATTATGTCATATATTTCATTATTAATTATTAGATATACTTTATAATCATTCTTTAATGGTTAACATGGAAAGTAAATCTCATCGCGTCGTGGAGACGGTAGTCCGTACGTACGCACGAGCGATGATATCGTTTCTATAATTATTGAATTGAATTGAAGTGGATGATACAATATATCAGAATTAGTTTGATGTTATAATAACTATTTATAGTTATTATTTACACCATTTTACCCATCCGAGTAAGGTGGTATTGGAAAAACAGATTACACCACGGCGTGGAGACGGTATTCCGTACGTACGTACGCGCGGTGATTTCGTTTTCCTTAGGATGGATAGATGGTGAAATAGGGTTGTTTCATACTTATAATAACATATCAGTATATGAGTGATACTGATGTTATTACTTAATAATGAAACAACTAAAGAAGAAGAAGTGGAAGAAGAAATAAAGATGAAAGAATCGGTAACGGCATTACCTCTTCTTTGAAGCGCCTCTTTGAGATCTCTCTTAGGGCACTAAAATTGGTCTTTGAGGAAGACCAGAACCTCTAGGATGTTTATAGGTAAGTGGAAAAGGTAATTTTTCAGGGGTTGGCAGAGCTTTAAGGCTCAAAGTGGTGTGAGGAAGAGAGGGAGGAGGTACCCTTTTATAAGGGAGGAGAGGGGCACCTTTGGAATTCTTAAAAATATTAATTTATAATAAATATAACCCCACATAGAAACCTCCAAAAATGACTCATATTTGAATATTAGATAATATAAGGTTGTAATATCATCAACCAATAGATTTTATACATGTTAGGAATTTATTTTAAACATTATCAACATGATTTATCCTTATTTAATCAATTTAATTTTATTTGTGGTAATAACATTCTAAATTTTAAATTATAACAAATAATTACTTATTTGTTGTGAATTGTCCATAATTGGATTCTTAATAACATTTTAGATCATATAAATTTAAATTTATAATTTTTAAATATTTTTGTGATTTTTAAACAATTTTATAATATGTTATTTTTATAAAATAACAATAGTGTCAATTTTGACACTATTCATTTATTTGAATTTAAATAAAAGAATCCAGAAGATATGTTCGAACTAAAAGCTTTAATAGATTCATAAAATGTCATATGTATCTAGAAAATTAGTGGAGAACATTAAATAGTTCATATAATATTTATTTTATTATTTTTAAAACCATTTATTTTCTTTATCTCTTAATAAAATAAATACTACAACATTTTTCTATAATTATTTTATATAATTATTTGTTGCATAAAAATTAAAAATAAAATCCTATGATGAAAATAAATATATTAACTTTCACAATAATACTTTTACTCGAATTTATCATCTTAAAATCACAATATTTAAATTGTTATATTTATTAAATTATGAAGGTGACAACTTTGGAATCATTTAAAATAAAATAATATAAGTGTCATAATCGCTTTTATAAGGCTCCAAATGGTCAAATATTCGTCCATTGGATGCTTATAGTTTAAATTTACATGGCCAATAAGTTTTGGTTAGGTTTTTGTGCATTTTATGGTCACTATTAGTTTAATAAAAACTATATTCTTGATTTTTCACTAGATAAACAATTTCTGCATCACTATTGTGTCATAATTAATGATAATTATTTAATCCCTAAAAATTATAAATAAATTTATTTGATGTAGATAACTTCATTATATTTCTGGAGACTATTCATGTTCTAAGGTTCATGAAGTTTATCACTAAATTAAAATTAATATACTTATAAGATTTAAGAGAGTGACATGTTGTCACTTTCTTTGGTTTTAATAATAATTAAGTTATTTTCATGGAAAATGTCCATTAAATGATTCTAATCCGACCCTTAGGTGATATGGGTCGACTTTTAGTCATCCAATAGGATTTTGGCAGGTGTTAGGGTAATTTTATAATCTTATATTTACCCCTCATTACCCGATTTACCTTTAACTATGGTAAATAAAATTTACCGTAGTTACTATTCATAATGCCCAAAAATAAAAAGTGGATTATTAACATAATTTGGACCCACTTATTCCTAATATGGAATCCATTTTTCCAAATTCAATACACAAAAGTTTCAGAAATTAAATTTAAATTAATCCCGTTGTCGAAAGAAAACGGGTTTTTGTTTAAAACATTGCAAAAGATTGAATTTATTTAACCTACGAATTCAATGTAAAATCAAGGCTAATGACTTAAATTATATTAAATGGTAAAAATATATTCTATTTATACTTTAAAACCATTCAATATTATAATTTAACAATATAAATTATTGCGATGAAAAAAGTTGTTTTTAATTAAAATATAGCATGTTTTTACTATTCATCAAAATATGAAGGTTACACGAATAATATGAAAAATTTATCCAAAGTAAATTTTTATTTCATGATTCCAAATAAGAATCTTATTTTGTCAAATTGAACTTATAAACATGTCAAAAACTAGATTTAATGTGGGTGCGCCATCAAAAGGTGGCAAAACTGCATTTTTTGAAAAATACTTATTTTACCCGAAAAATTTATTTTGTTCTTATACCATGTTCTAGAAATGTGTAAGATGAATAATAATGTTATAAAATTCAAAATTTAGTTAACACTATTCATAATGGCTAGTTCATAACAATATTATAATAATATATCGTTGTTTAGTGAAACCCGGTATTGCGTACAAGACACGCTATCGAGGAAGGTCGTGATTGCGTGTAATGCAAGCCAAGTCAGGGTTGCGTGTAGTGCACAACTCCTTTGTTGTTACATATAATAGAATCCAATCATATTTTATTTATACATTGAATATATATATATATATATATATACACTCAATGTTGCATAGAATTCAAACGAACTTGAAATTGTGTGTAACAAGAGCCAAGAAAAGTGTTGCGTATACTACAAGCTAATACAGTGTTGTGTATAGCGCAAGATAATCTTGGTGTGTCGTACAATATAATATATGAATTAAATTAAAAAGAATGTATCTTATAAAATCTCGGGTTGTTACAATTCAAGAAAGAATATGAATGGTTTTCTTGGATCATGTCCCTCATAAAGCATAAACTATAAAAAAGTATTTCATCTCAGATGGAGAAAGATTTTGAAATATAACATGAAACATTTCTTAAGTAAAATATCATTTATTTGAAAATAATTTTCATAAAACCACTTCAAAAATATTTTTCTTATAAATAAATATTTATAGTTTCTTATAAAAAAATTATTCAAGAAAATATATTTTCTTCTTGGAAAACATTTTTTAAAACATAAAGAATTTTTAAAACCTTTTTCTTTTTTAAAACTTATAAAGGAAACTTGAAAATATTTTGAAAACCTTTTTCTTCAAAAACACCTTTAAAACTCATAAATAAAGCGTTAAATAATTTCTAAAACATTTTTCTTTGAAAATAATTTGAAAATTTAAAAATAAGGCTTGAAATCAATTTTTAAAGATATTTTATAGAAAATGGCTTTGAAAACTTATAAATAAACCTTGAGATCATCAAAATCCTTTTCTTTGGAAAATAACCTTTTCAAAACATATAATGAAAGCTACTAAAATCATTTAAAACACTTTTCAAACATAAAATATTTTGGAAAACCGTTTTATTTGAAATCCATTTTAAAAAAAATCTAAAATATTAGGAAAAAAAATTATTTAAAAATAATCTTGTAAATTTTCAAAATAAGCTTCAAAAGAATGATGGTCATGACGGTGGGTAAGTTAATACATGTTGAACATTCCTTTTTCACCTTAAAAAGTTTAGAAAAGTGGCTTGATCGGAAAATGACAAGAATATTTATTTTTAAAACTATTTTTAAAAAAGGTATAACATGGGTAAAAAAGTATATATAAATATCATAGGATAATATTAAGTCATTTTTTAAAACATTTTTAAAAAACATGGTTTTTAAATAACATAGATTTCCGACCAAAAAAAACAAATTCGAATTTTCCTAAAAACATTTTTTAAATTATCCTAAGTGAAAAAGAGTTGGAAAATAGTACCATTAATTGTTTATAACATTAATAACCATGGTATAAGAAAATCCATGGGATTTATTAATATATTTACTTTAATATTTCATTAATGGAAGCATCATCTTAAACAATCTTGATAAATGATGAGATTATAGCAATAAACTCTCACCACTTTGGTAACTTTAAATCATAATCCCCAGGAGATAATAAAATTAAATGAAGCTTAAAATAGCATTAAAATAGGTATCTTAATTATATAACATGTCAAAGATAAGTATATACAACTCATAGAAAAATATAAATGCATAACATGACATGTATCTCAAAGAAGGAAAATTGAGAAAAAATTACTGTATCGATTTGATAACTTTCAAACCATAAACCCCAAAAAATAAAGATCATAAAATGGATATGTAAATACCCATAAATTAAATTATAAGAATCATATAATACATTCATGGTTATTATATAAACCACAAAAAAGGAATGAGTGGTGAATAAGGCATAAGTATCACGAAAATAAAAGTGAGCTGAGAAAACCCTTATCTTAAATCTTGACTTTCTTCATACATGTTAAAACCTATTGTATAATAAATATAAGTTTATTATACGTATAACACATAATAATATTATTATATCTAGTGAAATATATTATTTTATTATGACTTTATATTATTGATCTATTAACAATTCCATGTTGATTTTATGTTTTGGGTAATATCCGCGTTATTTTTTATATATGTTTTAACTTTTTATTCTTGATACTCATACTTAGATTCTGATTTACTTATTTCAAGAATGTAAAAAATGATATAAATATCATATATATTCATTATATAAATATTTGTAATAATCTATAAAATTTATAAATATAAAATGGGAAACATCGTTCATGGAGACGATAGGTCATACGTACGTATGAACGTTGTGTTTGTTTTCTTGTCGTATTGAAAGGAAGAAAGTAAATGAAACATATGTATGTATATATATATATTATTAAAGTATAATTATTATTTCATAAATATCATATAAATTTAATAAACTTATCCTTAATACATTTCATGCAAACTGTGAATGAATCGCATCGCTTTAAGGTGGCGGTAGTCCACACATCCACAAACAAAGATATCACATTTACACAAAATAGAAAGTATGAAGGTCTGTTTTATATAATAAATATAGAATAATAAATAAATAAAAAATATCATATATATCATATAAAAATTTAAATACCATGTAAAATGACACATATATAGAATATAAAATCACAAGAATTTAGTACAAAATCACTTGTACATAGTAAAAAAAACACATATATAGAAAAAATCACTCGTATATTGACACATACATAGAGTGAAAAATTAAACTTACGTGGCATATGAAATGACACATGTAATGTCCCCAAACCAGGATCCACTAAACTGGTGCCCCGAGTCAGGTAATCATATGACCTCAAGCATGCCTCCTCATACACCAGAGGTTACTAACTAGTAGCTAGGGTCTAAAAGTCACATAGGGAGACTATACTCCCTTTACCAGAGTAAACAACATTAGAAAATAAATAGAAAGCAGAAAAAACATAGAATAACCAATGAACATGCATAAATAACCATTTCCCAAAACTGGGTACAAACCACAACCAATAGTAAATATGTCATGTCATGCTATAGTACAAAGTGAACAAAACCAAAAATAGGACATCAAAATCCCCAAAATTATACTAACTCCAAGTCTAGAACCACATCCATGCATGTCCCATGATCAAATCAACTCTCTTGCATAGGGCCCTTTCCATTGTCCTAACCTATAATCATAAATTTTCTTAGGTACCCAACAGCGGCCTGAGCAGGGTGTGAGTACAACTCAGTAGGCCGCTGCCAATGATGTCTACAAAATATTCAGTCTAACATATAGTTCATTCATGTAAAAAATAAATGAAAAGAAAATAAAAGACAATTTGAGGGATACTAGTTAACAATATTTACTTAATTATTACTAACCATAGTTCCAAATTCATTATGTTCATCCTATTCATTACTTAGTTCAACATCAACATGTAATCCATAGGTTAGGAATTCACATCATTCACCCTAGGTTAATGACATTTATCATTTTGCATAAGAGAATAAGTCAAGTCCCTGTCTCACTAGGGATAATGCACCACAACATCACAATAACCTCACCTAGAAACCTTATTCTAGGTGTAATGAAAACTTTAAGATAATAGATCTTCATCCCCTTCCCTAATCCATACATTATGGGTGGAGTTAGATAATCATTCTCACTCAACCTATGGGAGGAGCCTCAGTCCTTTGTCCAACACCTCAAGCCATGTGCACATTCTTATTCATCCATTCACCACACAAAAACCATATCAAAACCAACACAACCAATATATATAATAATCATAGTCCATAACAATCAACTTGGTAATTAATATTATGCCATAACCCATTAACACAATTTCCATTTACATTACTTAATCCATTTATCCCCAATTCCCATTCTCATGCCTATATCACAAAACACATTTAATAACTCCATTTTATCATCTCGTTTTACATATTCATGCATTAACTTATGAAATATGATTTAACAAATTTTCATTTCACATACCATTAACAATGAACATATTCACCATTTCATATGTACCAACTCTCTTAGGCATTTATAATATAATTCCTAAGCCACAGGTTACAATCTAATTTAACCAATTTAACCCATTTTTGTGCCATTACAAAAACCCTTTATTCCATTACCAAATCTATAAAAATTACTAATATTTCATTTTCAATTCCATTAAACACATCGACATACTCAACAAGGGCTCTACATTACCACACAATGACCTAGCATATAATTAATTCCTAGGTCCGAGAATATCGACGCACCCCATGGGTGGCCCTAAATAGGTCAAATTATCCTTGATACATCCCATGGGAACTATGAGGGTTTATATTTATCATTTAGACACCAATTTTACTAAAAACTCTGAAGGAATCAAAATCACAACAAGAGGTGACCAAGAACAAATCCAAACATGCACAAATCTACAACAAAACTATGGGATATAACTTGTAGACAACCTACCTCGAATCCATTGATGTATTCACCCTTAATAATAGACTTAGATCTAGATTCAACCACCCTTTTAATCCTAAACTTATATGTCACTGGAAAAAGGGTTCTTTTAGAGCTTCATATGAATATAAGAGAAAGATTAAAACCCTAAACCCAAAAGAGAAGCAAGAGAGGGATTAGAATTATTCGAAACTTTGATCTGTAACCGATGGTGCTCCAAATGGATTATGATAGAAGGATAATCATCTCTTTGAATCTTGGGTCACTAGGGTTCATCCTGAGGGTTGAAGGAGGTGAAATGGAGGAGAATCCCGAGTTAGAACATAAAAACTCGAGGTGGAAATTTTGTAATTTTTCCCAACTTTACTAGGCCACACAGTTTAACCTCATGGATTTCCAAACTGTGCACAAACCATGTGTGAGCCACTATAAAAGGGAAGTTGGGTCACATGGTTTGAAAACCAATCCTCCAACCATGAATTAAACCACTATCCAAGGCTATACAGTTTTCTTGGGAAGGTTGTACGGTTTACTTAGTCGGGTACCATGCATAGTTTGGCCCAGTTTTTCCTTCCTTTCATGTCCCAGACCCACGGAACACCCCTGTTGGAATGGCCCGAAGGCCTTCATTGTTTTTATTATTTTTTATAATCCACCTTTCAAGGGGTTAGGTGTAACCCTAACAAGTCTTGAAGGCTTAGAGACAATTACATGACCCGCAGGTCTTAGAGGAATCACCCAGACAAGACAACTTGGAACTACTCCTTCCAGCAAATGTCAAGATATCATCACTCCACCTTCATAGGGCTGATTGGATTTTTGTCCTATGCAAAGCTGCACAGGCCTGGTACCGATGGAAAATCCATACCCTCTCATTCTTCCAATTCTAGTTATCTCTACTATAGTGAATGTGTCTACCCTAAATCCTCCTCTACAGCCTTGTCCCTTATAGTCTGACTGGTATATCTGCATTTCACGTGGGCCGAAGGCCTTGGGGTGGTCAAAAGGCCTTAAGGTGGCCCGAATTCCTTGAGAATAAACTGGCCGAAAGGCCTTGGATAACCTGAAAGCCTTGCAGGACCCGGGGACCAAATCAGTGGCCCAAAGGCCAAGATGTATGAAAAGTTCTGGCACCTACAGTACTGAACAATGCCTGCTACAGTTCTTGTTACAATTCCTACTACAGTAACCCGGAAATATGCCTCCACCTGGATTCGATCTCGGGTCTCATGGATGCACCTACCGAGTCCTCACCAACCGGGTTGAGGCTCATGTGCACCACGAAACACCCCTAAGTCCCCTCATACACCTGTAAAACATTTTATTAACCTAAAACAAGATATTGAAACCAAAATTTAAACAAATACATACCTCCACAAAGTCTTTGATCTTACAATACATGTGAAAAAGTAAACCCATTAATATACACATACACTTTGTTTCACAAAAGTTCAAAATATGCTCTATTTTATGTATCTTTTCATAAATCGATTTGTTTCATGTTTATGATAATTATTTTCATTGATTTAATTGATTTATAATTTTTTACCAATTATTTCTATGCTAGATGAAATTATTTAAAAATGTTTTATCTAGATTTAAATTAACATTGTGTGGGTTAAATATTCATGATGTAGTATTAAAAAATGCACAATTCAAATTTCAATTGATTAAAATATAAAGAGACTTTATCACATTAGTTTTTGGAGTAATATTAATTATTATAGAATATTTATTTTTTTATTAAATTTTTTCATGAGATTTATCTTAAAACATGTTAGTGTGTTTATATATTATTAATAGAACCCATATTAGGTTGTTTTTCATGTGAACTTAATTAATAATACACATGAAGTATTTTTATGGGAAAGCTACACCAAAAAACTTTGAATTAGTTTGTTGGATTCACATGCATTCCTGCTAATTTGGGAAAAGATAGAATATAATAGATAGAATATTCAAGTTATTGTGAATAAAGAAAATCTATAAAAAGAGATTAAAAAAAATAATTCAAGAAATATTCTATCAAAGTAATTATTGAGGATAATCAAATTATTTTGTTGATCACCAGTGGGGCATCATAAATTCTCTATGGGGCTAATCAAAATAAAAATTTATAAAAATAAGACAAGTGTGATTAATTAACAAAATATTAACAATAGTGATTCAAGGTTGAACCTAGATAGATAGTGATATTAGTTATTTAGGTTTTTAAAAGAAAAATTTTTTATTAAATTAAATTTAAGAAGATATGGGAGAAAGAAAAAGTTATTTTTGAAATTATTTTGAATAAAGCAAGAAATGAAGGAAGATTGTTTGTTTAGAAATCAATTAAGAAAATAATAACAAGGTTTTATAGATTTTAGGGTTTATGTGAAATTGGATTAAGGAATTAAATTGATTTTTCAGTATTAGGGTCATATTTGAGATGAGGAGGATTTGATGGTTAGGTTATCCCCTCCTTATTACAAAAATACCCTATTTCCCTTCGTCCAGTAATTTAGAGTTTTAATTCACTATGTTTATCCTAATATAGTATTAAAACCTAATCAACCTAAATACAGTAATGGTCATGCCTTTTTAGGGTAATTTGTTACGCAATTGAAAATCACTTTATAGATTCATCAATCAATGGTCATGATTTAAGAAGAATAAAGATATTGGATTTTATTAATTAAAATTATAGAAACCCTAATACATAAATAAAATAAAAAAATATATCATCTAAAAGAACCTTACCAATTTGGATATATTACCCTAAAATAAGGTCGGAATTACCCCCTCATTCTAGTAATGAGGGAGAAATAAGGAAGGAGAAATTGAAAAGAATTCACAAAAGAAAGATGATAGAAGGATGTTGGAGGACACTATATAGTATATCTACTCGCCCTAAGCTTCGGTCTCTGGATTAATCTCTGGCAGCGGTAAAAAATTGGCCTAGTATTTATAGATCTCTAAGGGTGATCTAGTATCATTTAATTCTAACATAAATTCATCAAAAAAGGATTATTCGGTCTTTAATGGTGGTCTTAGGGTATTTCGGGTCATAAATGGGGGTTCCTGTTGAATTCCATGTTGAACCTGGTCATTTTTATCCCAACCAGCACATTTTACATCATGAATAGTGTTTTTACACCATAATAATTTGTGGACCATCTCCCCATAAATCAATTTGTGGTGTAAAATATTTTATGTAAATTTTTAAGGTGTTCCATAGCATGACACATGTGTGTCATGTTGTGAAACATGTGGTTCATCTCTTGAATGTGTTTTCTCCTCATACCTTGTATTAACGCTTTATTCCTCAATAATTTTACATCATAAAATTGTAATTTATGATATAAAAGATATTTCTCAGACACAGAAGCTCTATTTCATCCCAATTATTCTATTATACCACCCATAAGCTCTTATGGTCATCCTTCGATATAGAAATCCATCTTTTAATCGAAACTTTGATCATTTTTGTTCCTTTTTCTCATTTTCCATAAATTGTTATATCCTAAAAAATAGGAACAATTATATTAAATATCTAAGAAAAAATTAGTCATTTAAGTCATAAAAGTGATTCATTTTAATACTAAAAAGTATTCATGAAATGTACATATCTAATCCCCCACACTTGAATTCAGACTTGTCCTCGAGGAGGGAATTTCAACATACTAAAAATAACGCTCATCTTAGAATGATTTAAAATAAATTTTAATAAAATAAATTAATTAAATAGTTATTTAAAATGTTTTAGTATCACATAGTAAAATTAATCAATTCCTTAATTTTATAAGAAACAAATCAACCAAGTATTTTAATTTTTCCCTTTTGAAACAACCACACTTATTCATTCATCCATTTTCATTTCTCAAATAATTATTCATATTCATGTAATTTTTAATTTACTAACATTGAATTTTTACACTCATCGTCAAGGTAAAATTGTAAATAGAGTTATGAACATACCCCAAAAACATGTCACTTTCCATAAGCTTTCAAAACAACTATAATTTCTATTGTATAAAGATAGAATCACAAATAATCATGAGGGGTTCTTCATTAGGTTCAAACGAATTTTAGGCTTAAGGGTGGGTAGGAAAATGATGTAAAATTTTTAAATCTGAAAAATAAGGTTTATCTCTAAATTACTTTTCATGATAATTGAAAATATATCAATGGAAAATTCTCCCTCTATAGTAATCCCCTCCCCTTTCCCAAAACTCAAAACAATCTCATGAAGCAGTATAACATAATGAAATAAAACACCTTCTTTTATATATTGTTTTTTTCATTTTCTCAAAATATGTGCATGGGAAAAATATCAAATTTGCCACCCAACCCAAAATGATCTTCTCATGGCACTATTTTTTATAGTTATAAAAATATCATGGATCAAGAAGTGGTGATTTTTGAATTTCCCAAGATAAGACTCATTTTGTCTTTCATTTTTTTTAAATTTTTTATCAAGAGGGTGTGAAATGAATATAATTAATGTAAGCCTTCCAAAAATATCATTTAAATACCCCACACTTATCTGTCACAAAATTTTTATCTCTTCCACCAGTTTCCATATCCCCCACACTTATTTTTAATAATCATGTAAAATATTTAGTGGAAAGTAGGAATGGATAAAATAGGCTTTTAATGCATCCCTTTTCCTAACAAGTACATTCATGGATTATAAAGGCTTAAAAGAGATTAATGAATTATGGTTCCATGATAAATGGATAAAAAAGATTTCATAATCATATTAAAAGTGATTATTTTTAGTCATAGATTTCATAAGATTCTGAACAAGTTCTAGAAGAGAGCATGTTCAAGTTTATTAAAAATATATATTATATAAATAATTGGAAATTTCGGTTCATAAAATGTCTCGATAATGAAATTAATGGTTAAGAAAACTACTCATGATAATGAATATGAATAATTAAATCAATTAACATAAATATCAGAAATTCCAAGGAAAGATAAATATATAAAAAATACACTTAAAAAAATTCATTGGTCTCCCTAAATCAGGGTTTTCCAAATCTTATTCCACATGTTTATCTCTAATAATTATCTTCCCAATTTTTATCATTCAAATTTATTGAAAAAGAAATTTAAAATGTGTTATGAAATTACCCTAAGAATCTTATGTCTTCTAGTTCAATTTATTAAAGACAAAATCAAGGCATTTATACAATTGGTAGTTAAAAATATAAAAGAATTAAATTTGGGGAATACAATTGAAAAATATAGAATTGAAATGCTTACTCTCCTTCTAATAAAACTGTAACTTTAGTTGTTCAGGTTCTACCTACACCTATTCACGATGTTTATCATTCATGCTTCTCATTTTCATGTTTTCTGCCAGTGTCTTGATGGTCCTAAAAATTAAAACACACAAGTGAAAGTGGAGACCATGTTCGATGAAATTTTAAGTATTTGTGGGAGTTCATTCACTTAAAATAGGAAACAAAACTTGGGTTGCCTCTTCAAACCGCCTTTGTCTAACATTATTGGCTAGAACTTAACTCCTTCATATTCAGCTCACGTAACAAATGGTTGAAAAATATTTTATCTGTTTAGGGTCTATAAATGGTATTAGTTATAACCTATCCATGTAGGTTGGTCTATTTCCTTCCTCTTTAAATAGATTTACGTTTCCTTTCGAAAACACTTGCTTGATTTCCATCGGACCAATCCACCGGTGCTTTTTTAATCTAGAAGAATTGAATGGGAGGTCATGTATCATCCATACATGTTTCCATTTTTTAAACATAGTGGAGTCCTTTTATCCACCAGTGTAAGTTGTATGATACCTTAGCTTCCATTTCTTCTTTTCCTCACTCTTATATTGATTATCCATTTATACAATAGCTGATACCTCATGTACTTCTTAAACTTTAGCAATATCTTCAACTTTGAGTACTTTTTCATCTCTGAGATCATTATCTTCTCTCATGTCATAATTCTTCATTACCTGGGGAATATTGAAACTTTCTTGTTCACTTACAACTCTCAGATAGAGTTCTCTTCTTTTTACATCTATTAGCATGCGTCTGATGGGAAAAAATGGTCTTCCTAAAATGAGGGGTGTCTATTCCTCCTCCATATCCCACACCAAAAAATCCATGGGGATATAGATTTTTTTTACTTTGATCATAATTTCTTCAATCATTCCTCATGCAGATTTCACTGTTGAGCCTACTAATTGAAGTGAAACTCTCATGGGCTTCAATCCTAATCTCAATATTTTAAAGGTTTATATGAAATATTATTAATTCTTATACCTAAATCACACAAATATTTTCAAAATTTGTTAAAACAAAAGAAAGTAGGGATTGAGAAATCACATGGGTCTTATTGTTTCTTTCATCAGTCCTTTGAAACAACCACCAAACACTCTCATGTAAGCGGTATAGTGCCAATTTCCTCCAACTTCTTTTTATTAGTCACCATCTCTTTCATGAATTTTAGATAGTTCTGAATTTTTGCAAGATCCTATATAAAAAGAATATTAATATGTAATTTTTTAAAATGTTCCCGAAATTTACCTTTTTTAGCATCAATTTTTTGTTACACTAGTCCCTCTGGAAAATGAAGTCTCAGTTTATATTATGGTTCTTCTTCTTCAACATCTTTAGCAGTGATGTTCTCACTATTATTTTCTATATCTTCAAATTCATAATCAGTTTTTTTCTTTTATTGTCGATTTATTGATTTAGGATGGTCCTAGGTGAATTTTACACTTTGTAGAGCAATGACTTTAAAATCTTCCGATGGGTAAAATTCGAGGTATCCTGGCATTGCTCCTCTTAATCTCTCTCTAAGCTGTTCAGCGATCTTAACAACTTAAATTTCTAGATTTCATAGTACGACCTTATATAACATTGATTCTTTCTTTATATCTTAGATTACAACCCTAGTCATTGTCATAAACGTGCCTAATGTCTCTTCCAAGGTATGGACTTGACTCTTAAGTGTGGTCTCTTTGTGTTGAGGTTGAAAACCTTGTTGTATTAGCTGAAATACCTAGACTTAGTTATGTTTTTGTAGTTTTTGTGACTTCCAATCCTAAAATTGATTACCATGATTACAATCAGTTTGATTTACTTCTTCTGTATACGTACCTTGGGGTTGTTGTTGTCCCATCATTATATCAATATTTTTCATTAGGGATTTCATTTGCACCACCATCCAGCCATTATTTCAAATAATGTGCATGGATCTTATTTTAATTCCATTAGTATGTCATTATAATCCATTTAATTCCATTTCATATAGTGGGTTTTAGTTTTCTTATGGTGATTTATTCATCAGAAACCCACCCGATATAGCATTTAAAATTGACTTATTTCCCCATGCAAGTCCTTTATAAAATGTTTGGATTAAAATCCTCGATTTAATAACATAGTGTGGGAATTTACTAATTAAATCCTTGAATCATTTCCAAGAAGTTTAAAGTTATTTTTCCTCAAATTGACTAAAGTTTAGATTGTTTACCTGAATTTCCATAGACTTGGAGGTAGAAAATAAGTGGTTTAGAAATTTTCCTTCCAACTCATCCCATGTAGTGATGGAATTCTCTAAAAAACTCTAGATCCATTCTTGTACTCAATATCCTAATGAAAATAATAATATTCAAATCCTTACCATGTCACTTGAGACATTTTGTAATTAGAATGTGTCACGGAGTTAGAGGAAACTTCCAAAATGTGTGTTTAGATCTTCATGAGGTTGTTCGGTCAATTTCACTGTGTTTGAGATCATCTGAATTATTGAAAGTTTGATATTCAAATGATTGGCTATAATAGGAGGCACCAAGATGCTCAGTTGTAGACTTATTTTGGATGGTTGCTCGTAGTCTATGAGGGTTCATGGCTTGGGATCTATTTGAGTAAACCTAAAAACTTGGTTTATCTCTACACCCTCTATAGTTGCTTTTTCTATATTCTTTCTCAGGCAATATTTTGGTTCAGGATTAAACTTGAGAATTTCCTTGGCTTTTTCCCGAGTGCAGTGGGTGTGCATAAAAAAATGATATTTGAAATTCACAACATGAAAATACCCAGTGAAAAATATATAAAATAAAATAAAATATATAAAAATTATCAAAATTTAAAAAAAAATTGCAACTGCCCATGGTAACAGCACCAATTTTTATTTCCCACGGGGTATCCACTACTAGAATAAAGGGTATTTGTGGTGGGATAATTGTAATAGGAAATTATCCCAACGTAAATACTTTACGATAGAAAACTATTTGTGATGGATGGTTTATTCCATTGCAAATAATCAGTATTTTTGATGGAATAAACCATTTGTCGCAAATACTTTTGATGGGACTTCTAGATGCATAGCATGAAAAGATGTAGTGGCGGGAATTTGGGACAGAACGATATTTTCATCATAAATATTTCTTGGATTTGAAGTATTTGCGACCATCGTTATTACCCATCGCAAATACTTTTGACGGAATGGATATTTGTGATGGAATTAATTTTGTCACAAATAGTCTCACAATAAATATTAGGTTTTAACACCCATGTCGCCATCTTCTTATTTCTCTCCTCCTCTTCCTCTCCTTCTCATGAATGGCCTCACGCACCATTGGATTTGACCCCAATAAAATATATTCCATTGTAGCTGATTTTTGACATATCCACCTTCGAATTACTTTGGTACGGATTCCTTTTATCTTCTTTTTCATTTTTTCCATTTTTTTCATTTTATTAAATGATTTAGTTTTTTCAAACCCAAGGTTTAGAAATTTATCCGATATAGAGGTTCTATTTGATATTTAGGATTGGTGAAAATTTATTACTCCCTATTTTCATATTAATCGGGTTTCTACGAGTTATTTCAATTAATGATTAGGTATTTTGTTTATTGTTTCATTTGGATATATGTATGTGTGTACCTAATTTTGATGTTGTCTTTTTTATTTAAGATTGCTGTAAATTTATTATTCCCCATTTACATATTAATCGGGTCCTCATGAGTTATTTCAATTGATTTGGGTATATATATGTGTGTATCATGTTTACATATATATATATTTATAAATATCTTTATATAATTGCATGTTTATATATATAAATATATATATTTATAAATATATTTATTTATATATAATTATATAAATATGAGTTCATAAATATATATATTTATAAAATACAATTATAGTTATATAAATATATTTGTACAAATATATTTATATATAGATATTTAATTATAAATACATATATATAACTTTTTAAAAAAAATATTTATATAATTATCAATATATATTTATAAATATCATTATATAATTATATATAAATATGTATATATATATATTACAAAATTAAATTTGAAATTATTACCTAATTATTAATCTAGGAAGGTTCGGGTAATATTTAAAAAAATCCAATACACAATTATTAAAAATAAAATAATATTATAAATTTTAATTGTATATTTTATTTTTATACCATGTCAATTATATAGACATTTAATTTTGAAAAAAAAATATTTTCAATGATATTTTTTTTTTATATCATGTCAATTATATAAACATTTAATTTTGAAAAGTATATTAGCAATGATATTTTTATATTTTTATATCATTTCAATTATATAAACAATAATTTTGATTTTAAACAATGGTTATCTTTCATATCACTAAAATTATGTAAACATTACTAATTATAAATAATTATTAATTAAAAATAATTATTAATTCAAAATAAATATCAGTGAAAAATATATATTAATTCAAAAATATTAACTCTAAATTATTCATAAATTATTTATATAAATTATAAATTCAAGATAATTAAAATTATTTATAATCAAAATTGATTATAAGTAGAATTATTTATAAATTATATATATATATATTCATATCTAAATAAGTATATATAAACATTTCAAAAAAAATGGTAAGGTTTCTTATATATATATATATATATATATATATATTAATATAGATTTTATTTACGTATATATTTGTCTAAAAAAGAGTTGGAATATATTTAATGTATTTATATTAATTAAGAAATTTTGATATATATATATATATACAATAATTATTAAAAATGTAATAATAATTTAAATAATTAATAATAATCATTACATAATTTATAATAATTAATAATTAATTAGTCAATTTTATTAATAAATATTAAATATTAGTGTTAGTTACAAAATATTATTAATAATTTGAAATTTTGAGTAAATTATAAAAATTTGTAAAAATTTGTAAAAGAAAAAATATGAAATACTATTAACTGATAAATGTTAGTAATCGTTATTATTAATTTAGATATAAATAGTAAATAATTAGTATGACTTAACAAAAAAAATTATCAACTAGTAAAAATTAAAAAAAATTGTAATAAATACTAAATTTTTTATCAAAACCTTGCAAAAAAATATAAAAAATCATAAATATTATAAATTCACAATAGTCCATATGAATGTTATATTAATTAAAATAATTCGTATTAATAATTTATATAAATTTTTTAATATATATATATATTTATTATTATTAATAAAAGATTAAAAATGATACTCTTGTGTGCGATGTTACCAAACACCCGATGCTTACAAATGTTATGTTGTGCCTAGGGTAAACTCAGCATCCTCGTTCTAATGGTGGTCTCAGATTTCTCATATGATACACTGTTATGGTGATACTTCAATTTTTATAAAAAAAATATAATAAGAATATTAAATGTGATTACCATCATGGGTAATGTTACCAAAGTCTCGACGCACAAAAATGATATGTCGCATCTAGGGTGAACCCTACATCTCAGACCCAATGGTGGTCCTCAATTTTTCATACGATACAAATTTTGAAAGATACTTTAAATTTTTATAAGAAATTATAATAAGAATATTAAGTTAATTACCCTTATGTGCAATGTAACCAAACACTCATCACACAGAAATGTAATGTCTCTTTTATGGAAAACGACACATCTCAGACCTAACGGTGGTCACTTATTTTCATACGATACACAGTTTTAAAGATACTTAAATATTTTATAAAAAATTATGATAAAAATATTAAACGAATTACCCTCATTTTCCATGTAACCAAACACCGAACACACATAAATTTTATGTCATGTATAGGGTAAACACAGCATCCCCAATCAAATGGTGGTATTAGATTTTTGATATGATACACTGTTACGAATAAACTTCAATTTTTTGTAAAAAATTATAATAAAAATATTAAATGGAATTACCACCATGTGTGATGTTACTAAACTCTCAACAGGCACAAATGTTATGTTTTTCATAGGGTAAACCCCACAACCTAGACCTAACGGTGGTCTCAAATTTCTCATATGAGCTACCATTCAAGATATATTTTGTTATTTTTTAAAAACAGCATTTGTCTAATATAATATATGTAGTATTCTTATTCTATCTACATTGAGCCTCTACGAGTCCCGTAATCCAGTGCTAACCCAATGCCTCACTCTGATCATATTCTATAGAAAATTTCAAGGTGTTAAAATATAATAATAATTTTAAATTAGTAAAAATTATTAGTAATAATAACTCTCATTTATGTTGTTTTTTTAGATAACTATAGACTCGAGAAGTAGACACCAGTTTCTATTATGCAATCATGATTGGATAATTCATTGTAAAAAAACCAATAGATCTGGTATAAATCTTGTATACATTGAAAGTGTTGAAACATTAATATCATTTTCATCATTTAATTCATATTTTTTTATAAAGGAATGATTAAATTTCCATGTCAAAAATGTTATCTTAGGAGATTCAAAATGTTTTACAGTGTTAGACTTCAGCTTTTGCATTTTGGTTTTAAAAAATTAATTTTTTTTGTACCAAAATTGTTAGAATAATTCAGTAGAAAATAAAAATTTTGGTTTTGGATCCATCATTTTAGAATTTAGTACATGAGGCTTCTGGTCCATCTATTCAGGAAACAACAACTCGGAATGATATTCCAAATCATGAATCAGAACCTTCTCAGTTTTACAATTTGATGAAATATGCTGAGGAGGCCTTGTATATGGGATGTCAGATGAGCAATCTTGAAGCTATTAGAAAATTTATGGCTATTAAATCAGATTTTGGAATATCAAATAGTTGTTTCAATCAGATATTATTATTGGTTAAATCATTGTTTCCTGATTTAAATACATTACCAACAATTTTCTATGAAAGTTAGAGGTTGGTTCATAATTCAGGTCTAAGTTATTAGAAGATTCATGCATGATCAAATGACTGAATATTATATTATGGTGATTATAAATCCTTGGATAATTTTCCAACATGTAAAGAATAAAGGTATAAAGAGGCAGAATAAGGAAATTCTATATTTCCTATGAAATATTTGAGGTATTTTCCAATTACACCTCATTTACAGCATTTATTTATGTCTCGCAACATACTTGCATTGATGACATGACATAAATAAAATATTCTCATTAGTAATAGCTTAAATCATCCCTCTTATGGTCATTCATGGAAACACTTTGATCAGATGAAAAATTCTTTAACTTTAGAACCATGTAACATATAGTTGGGTATTTCTACTAATGGTTTTTGTACATTTGGAGCTTATGGAATTCAATGTTCTTGTTGGCCTATTTTCATTACTCCATACAACTTACCTCCTTGGATGATGATGAAGAAACCATATATATATATATATATATATATTGTGCTCTTAATTCCTAGAAATCCGAAGAATAATATTTGTGTTTATTTGAAGCCACAAATTGATGAGTTAAATTCATTATTGAACAACGGTGTGACTACATTTGATATAGTTTTAGATTAGAATTTTACACTGAATTTTGAATTAATATGTATGATCAGTGAATTTTTAGTGTATGGTATGTTATCTGGATGAAACACACATGTCCTAAAATCATGTTCATATTACATGGATGAGAACAAATCATTTATGCTTAGTAAAGGGATAAAGACTAGTTATTTTTACTTCCATCAGATATTTCTTCCTACGGATCACCTTTTTAAAAGTTACATAAATAATTTTACAAAAGGTAAAATTGAAAGAGACGAACCCACAGCAGTTCTCTTAGGTATTTAGGTAAAATATATCATCTCTACATTACATCCTGTTACTTTTTTACCAACCATAAATGAAAAATATATATATAGTTTTGGAAAACATCAAAATTGGATAAAATGGATAATTTTTTGGGACCTTCCATATTATTCTAATTTTTTAGTTCATAAAATGTTAGATGTAGTTCATATTGAGAATAATTTTTTTGATAAAATATTTTATACCATTTTGTACACACCCAGTAAGACCAAATATAATGTAAAGGCATAGTTAGATCTTTTCCATATTTTTATACATCATAAACTTGAATTATTTGAAGATGAAATATCACATGATTTAATGAATCCAAAATCATCTTATGCACTTTATAAAGAAATACATTTATTATTTTGTTAATGGATTTGAGATTTTAGGTTACCATATGGGTATGCTTTTAATTTGTCTTGCTGCATCAAAAATGGGCATATTGTTGGTTTAAAAAGTCATGATTATCATGTCATAATTGAAATATTACTACCTATTTGAATTAGAGGGTTATTGAATTATTCAATCTAGAATGTGTTGATCCAAATATCATATTTATTCTGAGATACTTTTATGGAGGCATCGAATTATTATGCATTGAGTATGTTGTAAAAGTATGTTGTTTTAATTTTTTGTAAATTATAGAAAATATTCTCGTCATGATTCTTTGACTAAATGGAACATTTAATATCTAATTTTCCATACGATGCTAAATGTGGAATACCGGTACAATTTCAATGGATATACCCATTTAAAAGATATATGCAAAAGTTAAAGAAGAAAGTACATAATGAAGAATTAGTTGAAGGGTTAATTTCATAAGTGCACTTGCAGGGGGAATTTCAAATTTTTGCTCTTATTATTTTCAATCGGAATATACTTCAAAACATATCCAGATAGGTCATGATGAGAAAAATGTCAATGATGTCATATACCATCAATTTTCACCTTTAAATCAGTCGAATCTTGGTCTTGGTGTTTATCATGAACAATGAATTTTAGATGAGGAACTCCACAGAGCTCATATATATGTTCTTATGAATTGTGAATAAATAACATGATTTGAGTATTAATTACTAGTTTTTTATTATACTTATATTTATAAAATATACCTTTACTTACATTAATTTTTTTGTAAACTATATGACGACCATATCAAAAAATAGTTTGTACAAATTACATCTACTCCTTTTGAATAATTTCATCAACAAAATTTTTCATATTGGTTTCAAAGACTGGTAAGTTAAGTTTATTTCTATGGAACAATAAATCAATTTTTTAAAGATATATATTATTAATAATTATTATTGTTTGCAGGAAACACATCATGAAAATAAAATTGATAGTCGATTATGTGTGCTCAAAAACCTTTTATTGAAATTGGTAAAATCTTATAATGGTTATGTGGTTAATGGATTTTGATTCCATATAGGCATATATGGTGACTCAAAGAAATCAATGAATTGTGGTGTTTGTTTGGAAGGATATCATAACAAATAAAGTAAAGTTTACTTTTATGGTATGTTAGATGAAAGAATTGAGTTATGTCTTCTGGGACCAAATTATGTAACAATGTTTAAATGTTATTGGTTTGATACTGATAGAGGGTTGTGATTTCATCATGACATGGAGTTGTTGACATTAAATATAACAGTATTCTTGCATAAAATGAACCATTTATGTTGGAACATCAATCACATCAAATTTATTATGTAAATTACTGTGATGTTTAAAGATATATGAATGACTGGTGGAGTGTGATAAAAATGAAATCACATGGAAATAAATTTATTGAAGATTAAAATGGTTCTATGGAAGTGAAATATATTGAAATTTTTCAAGAAATATCCCAAAATATATATCTTACCCAATGAGATATAAATATTGATGATTAAACCCCTCATTTAAGGGTCAATGATATAGATAATGTTGATGAAGTAATAACGGATTATGAAACTAAAATTTATATGGAAGATGACGATGCTCATGATGAGGATGAATATATTGTTATCAATTAAAATGATGAAGAATATGGTGATTTATTTATTATATTTAGGTATTTATTTATAGGTAATTATTATATTTTAATATTTTTTAGTTTTTTATATTTGATATTTTTATTAATAACATGTTATAAGTAAGATTATTATATTATGATATTTATTAGTTTTTTATATTTGATGTTTGTATTAACAACTTCTTATAGGTAAGAATATTTATTTCATATAGATGAAGTTTCTCTTGTTGGTCTATTTTTTCTCTCATTGATGCCATACTACCTACTGATTAGCTCGATTCATCTGATCCCCAGGATGTTATGCCTATTAGGATGGGGTGTGGTCATGTTTGAATGATGATTCTGGATCCTATTCCATAGATATGACTATATAGTTATTTGGATCCTTGTTTACAGAGGTATGTTTAATTGTTTAAGATATTTATTTTATATTAACATTGTGTATTAATTTTGGTAATAATTTTTTAATTAATTGTCTTTATTTTGATAGTTGTTCACATTTAGCTATTGGTCAAGCTTTCGTGATTCTAAGAAATTATTTTTCTGAGCCATGGGTGTCACGGGACCTAGTTCCCATCACCATGTGTCACTAGATGTTCACCATAGGATTATACATTATTAAATAATATTTATTTTTTAAATTTATTTAATTACTAAAATATTTTTATTAATTGTCTTTCTGAATTTACTTCCTCCAATTTTGGATAGCCAGAGAGATCCTATCTAAGAGGCATGGGATATTTGTATATGTGAGTGTATTCATCATTTTCTACACAACCTTGGAAAGCGATCTATGGATAAAGATTATGCTACTCTGTTCACCGAGTCTTGTGTCTCTCATCAACCTAACTATATCTTGTAATGTCCCGACTCCAGTTACCCAGAGTCAGTACATTATTACATAACATTATCATGATACAAGGAAACACATCCCAAAAGACCGATCAGTTTAGTAGACTTGGAAGTACTAGATACACTAATATGTTTTACATTACATCATGAAATAAAAACATCAACAACATTTTGTACCCTTTTTAAACACGCATATATCCTTAGCCTATCCCTAAAGGTCAACCATAAAATACTTCTTCAAATACTGGGAAAAATAAAATATAGAAAGAGGTGAGCTTAGATGCTCATTAAGGATAACAATATAGCGAAAACTTTCATAAATAAGCATAAACATTTAAGGCAATGTATAAGACTAAAACAAAAGCCTTTTAAACTTAAACTTCAGCATAATATGGCAAAGATAAAATTAAATAATTCCATTTACTTATTCACATGGATATTCTACTAGTTGAATAATCACATGAAATATCAATAGATACTTTCATAATGATGGAATGCATAATCCCAGACTTCATAACCACATAGTCAAGGCCTTATGCCAAGACTACAAATAAGACTTTGTCATGGCCTTATGCCAAGACACTAGTTTGTCTCATGAGACCTACCGATGCATCGAGGATCTATAGCAGGCTCCACCCATCACTTAATAAGTCCAATTCATTCCTCATATGAAATGGGGAAACATAATTTAAATAATCATATTAAAACTAGCATACAAAATGTAAATATTTTAACCACAAACCATGAATGGCATAAAAATAGCACATCCACAGTCAAACATAACTCATTAAACACAATATGGATGATTTTATTATGATAAATCAACCCCAATAAAGAATAAAATACACTGAAGGATATTGACATAGATGAAAGTAGTCATTAAAACTATTTGAGAGAAATATCCCCTTTTTCATGAAAACATTTAAATGTCGCACTATTTATCAAAGAAGTCGTTTAAAAGTTATTTTTGAATCAAAGTTTCACATACCACTTTGAAACATTTAAAATGAATTTTAATTTAAAAAAATTCATTTCCATATAAATAAATCCTTAAAACCATTTTTAAAACATGGACATTATTGATAAAGATTTATAAGAATAAATTAATAAAACATTTAAAATGATATTTTAGTTAGAGTTCCTAACCAAATGAGAGATGCTTGAATATAAATAATTGAGGTGATAAAAACTTTAAAATATCATGAGAATAAATGTATTCATGATATACTATGTCAAAGTATAGTATATACACCAAATAAATGTGAATTGGCACATAACAACAAAGAATTCTCAATAGAATGTAAGTTGAGATGAATTCCCTTATAAAGACTGTATCCTTAGGTTAAGGATAAATCAATGAAATAATTATGTGTAAAAAATATAAATACACTCAATATGATTGGATATTCAGTTTAAATCAATCATAGGTTATTCACACATATTCTTGTAAAAACAACACCAATGACTTGGATGTTTAACTCAATGAATGGGAATTGAGTTAATATTACTCTTATCAAGTTCATATTGACGACTTGAGAATTTATAAATGGAGTGATTATGAGTATCAAAAGTAAATCCACACAAAGGGGAGTGGAAATAACTACATAAGTAAATAAATAGTGATTTCACACATAATCTTGGGGTAAAGTAATCAATGAAGTATGCGTAAATCCCAATGAGTGGAAATTAAAATTTGAAATTCCCTTTTCGATTTGGTAAATTACGAAACATACACCCCATAAAAAAGTATCATACAATGAATATGTAAATACCCATAAATTAAAGCATATTACACCAAGAATATAATCATGGGCATTACATACACCACACAAAAGGTAACAGTGGCCAATATAGCATTAATATCACGGGAATAAAAAGTGAGATGAAAACCCCTTACCTTGTACTTTTCCTTGGTCGAGGGTACATTAACCTCATGTATAATAGTTAAATAATTTCTATTAAATTATAAAATAACTATATTCATAAATATTATATCATATATAATCCTTTAATATTGCTTTGTTAATAATATTTTTGTAGTATCATCGTTTCGGGTGTTAACTGATCTGTTTTCCTTTATATACTCAGTTACGTAATCCATGTTTTTAATGTATAGGATGTATTTTATTCATATCCAGAATTATATTAAGTTCATAAACATTATTTTTAATCATAAAATGAAAATTATTCTTGAATTATTACGATGGAGAATGAATCTCATCTCGTTCGTGGAGACGGTAATTTGAACGTACGCACGAGCGACAATATCATTATATTGATGGTGAAATCATATGTAATTGGATGGTATATCATATATAAAGAATCATTAAAAAGTTATATTTATTATTTACATCAGTTATAATCATTATTTTACCAACCCAAATAATTAAGTGTTTGAATAACAAACTACACCACGACGTGGAGACGGTAATCCTTACGTACGCACGTATGGTGACTTTTTCATTTATAGGATGGATAGAATAATGAATATGGTTATACCATTTTTATAATAAAATCAAAGTATATAGAATATATTGGAGTTATTATTTTAGAATGGAAACAACCAATAAAGATGAAGTGGAAGAAGAAAAGAACTTGAAAGAGGTGATGAAATATTTACCACTTCTTTGGGTTCTTCCTTTTGATTTGATCAAAAGGGATCCTTAGGTTGCATTTCAGACCAAAGTAAGGCCTCTAGAATGAAGGGAGAAAATTTGGGAGGATATTTTGTCATGTTTTGGCCGATCCAAAAGGCTTTAGAGGTGTGAAATTAAGAGAGGGGGAAGTTCCCTTTTATAAGAGAGGTGAGGGTCACTTTAAGAAAATCTTGAAAAATTATTTTATAATAAAATCATTTTTAGTTACTAATGGATCAAAAATGAATTATTTAAAGGCTAAGGTGGGGATTGGTCAAAAACATCTCAACCAATAGGTTTTAAACAGGTTTAGGTTATCATATTAACCTTATCTTTTAGACTTAACTATTAGTTAAATATTTTGACATTTACCATGTCTCTTTGTATTTTTATATTATATGGTTAATAAAATTACTATTACAAGACAAGAGAACCCCATTTGGTTCATTATTAATATATATAACATTATATAATTCCTTTTTCTGAACCTTATATTTTTTGGAATATTATATCAATTAATAATATAATATTTGTTTTAAAAACTCAATTATGTCAATTTTGACACTATTTAGTATTTGATTTTTTTAAGAAAGACATAAAAACTTTACCACTTCGAATAAAATTTATTCAACTAACCTTAGCATGTCATATTAACCTAAAAAATTAGTGTAATTAATCCAAAGTCTCAATTTAAATTTATTTGGATATTTATAATATCAATTATTTTAATATTTCATTAATAAGATAATTATTGAATCACCATTGTGTCATAAATAAATTAAATTATTTAATGTCTAAAATTTATAAATAAAATAAAATTATGTATTTAATCCTTTTATCTTTCTAATGAATATTTATAGTCTAATTTATATTGTGTGTAACCCTATATTAAAAATGGTTTATTTATTAAACTTTGAATTTAACTCTTTCAACTCTTCTTTAAATAAAATAATAATAAATGTCCTAATCTCATCCAAATAGACCAAAGAGGTTCATATTTTATTACTAATGATGTTTTTGGTCAAATTATACTTATCCAATAGAATTAGGACATGTGTTAGGGTAATTATGATATCATTTTTACCCTTAACTACACTGTTTACTTTTAACTTTGGTAAATACAATTCAAAAGTTACTATTCACCAAAAATTATTTTCATCTTATTGAACCACATATTACTTACTGATATTAACCATTTTTCTAATTTTTTTGAAATTCAACTCACAAAAGCGGTAAAATTAAGTGTTATGTAAATTTGCAAATGCTCCTAGGAGGTGGGTAAAAAACGATAAAAAATTCAATAAAATTTTATGCATCTAATTTTATAATAAAATGACTCCAATGAATTAAATTGAACTTATATAGGTATTATATATCTATTATGACTTCAAATAAATTTAAATAAAATAAATAATTATTTAAATAAAAATTCATTTTTAAACAATAACACAGTGTTTTTCACTATTCATCAAAAATTGAATGTTTTCAGAAAAATAACAAAAAATTATCCTGAGCTAATTTTGATATTCTGAATTCAAAAATGAATTATATTTTACCAAATTCAAAACATATAAGTTTAATTAATTAATATAAAATTAATTCTTGTTGTCAAAACCGAAAAGTGGGTTTTTAAAAAGTAAAAACTATCAAAAGATTGACATGTGTTTATGTCAAATTTAAATGTGAAATTACTTATAATGACCTACATTATATTAAATGATAAAAATATAATCTAATTATAATTCCAAACCATTAAAATGAATAATTTAACACTATAAATTTTTTCAATTTAAAAAGTTGTTTTCAATTAAAATTTAGTATTTTTCAGTATTCATCAAAATATGAAAGTTATCAGAAAAGTACCAAAAATTTATCCAAAATAAATTTTTATGTCTTGATTCTAAAGAAGAATTTAATTTCATTAAATTGAATATATAAAAGTGTCAAATATTGGTTTTAAAAAGGGTTTTCCATTAAAAGGTGGTAAAATTGCATTTTTTGACAAATACTTCTTCTATCTGAAAAAATGAATTTGTTATTATATTATGTCTAAGAAACACATAATGTGGATTCTAAAATTATATGGAGTATATAAAATTAAAAATTCAGTTAGTACTATTTTTAACCGCTTTTGAACGGCTAGTTTGGTAAGTCATGATGCGCTCAAACTCGTTGTTCCATGTAGCACAAGCTGTTGAATTACTTTAAAGAAAATAACTTACTATGAAATCTTGGGGTGTTACATTCTTTTCCCCTTTTGGAAATTGCGACCTCACAATTTTTAAAATTGGGCTTGGGAATTTCATTGAAAGCCCCACATCGGAAAAAGATTCAATAAAACTATCTCTTTAAAAGAAAGAAAGAGAAGTACAAAGGTCACATGAGATAACCCATACTAGGATTCCATGTAGGAAAACATGGATATGGAAGATAAACTAAGTGTCAAGTTCTGGTGGAGAGTGGTAGAAAAAATGATCAGGAGAAAGTTAACAACAAGAAAACCACAAACTTGTTTTGGGATAAACGGTCATTAGTTTCCTAGTAGGAAAAGTAAAAGGATAATGTTTTTTGTTTTAAGTTCCATTTCATAAATTTGAGGAATTTTTTTATGAGATTGACTAAGAACATAAAGAGATATACTTACTTTTAAGTAGAGTTTCATCCTTTAATAAATTTTCTACCACTAACTCATCTTTCTTTTTTTTCAAATGATGAGTATTCAAGATGACTTGGTCACACCTGAAGTGCTAGAATCAACTTCTAGAGAATCACATAATCCATAAAGGATAAACTATATATATTTACCTTTTCCATAGATATTAACCAAAACCAAAATGGTTAGTATAAGATCAGATGATCCCCAAAAAGGATAATCCTTTAGAGAAAGATATACTAATCTTAATTTCTAAAATTAAACCAACAATACCCAAAGTTCAATAAATACCATTCAATAAACAATTGTCCTTAAAATCCTTCAATATAATCCAAACTAATATTGAAACCCAAAACATAGAAGAATTTGATTATGCAGTCTTCCACGTTAAATTTTATTTCCAAATAACATCGACTACTCTTAAAGTCACTTACTTAAAAGTAATTAACCTAATCAAATATTCTCTATGATAGGTTAATCATTTCCATAAATAACCCAAATTGCTATAAATCCACAATACAAACATAGATAAAAATACACCATTACTCCTCAAATGAAATCCCATAGTATTTTATTTTCCTTAGGCATATAGTATTCCCAACAGAGCGAACATCTTCCAAAATAACATTTATCACTTAATCACCAAATCATTTTACTATACTAAGGATATCCATTTGATAAGAAATAAGTTCCCTAATCAACTTATTATTGATCTATAAAATCATTTAACTAAAAATAATTAGTCACACTAACTAGGGACTTCACGTAGTCTAGTGGTAGGCGATAAATCCCAATGGCACTATGGTTGTGGTTTTGATTCTCATAGCTTTGTCTGATGCAACGGGTTATCACAAGGTTTGTGTGTTATCCATTTTCAAAAACTATATTTTATAATGTTCCCAAAATTAGATAAATTCCTCAAAATATCTATAACATAATTTCACCACAAATGTTATCTCATACCTCGTATTTTCATCCCAAAATTTAATAACTTGTAATTGCCTCAAATTCAAGGATCATATAAACAAAAATGGTTATTTATAACTATATCAATAATATAAAAGAAAATTCTTCCTAAAATAGTATTTTCACATAACAAACTGCAGGGTTACACATACAAGAGAAAAGTCTTCCAAAGTAATCCCATCAACAAAGAGGACTAATAATTTTAAACAATTCACCATCCATTTATTTCCACATAGGTTCTTCCTTGACCAAGAGGTTATCCTATAGAATAGGTAATTCACTCAGGTAATACCCAGGTCCCATACATTTATGGAAAATGACTGTAAATGGATTCTTGGGATCATTTTTATTTTCTTCCATAGTACTCTTCATTTTTCCTCGACAATTCTTTACTTTATGTCCTTCTTTCTCACACATAAATCATTTATTTGTTCCATTGAGACACTTACCTAGGTTTCACCTTCCACATTTCCTCCATGATGGACATTGAGATTTATTTTCTCCATGGTCTCCATGACTGGACTCTTATCATTCACCATCTTTCTCTTCTTTTTGGAGTCCAGGAGTTGGTTAATATATATGTTGTTGATAATATTTTTGGAAAACGGATTTGGCATGAACACGATATCTTTTACACCTATCAACATTCCATTTCATTGCTCGTTTCCACCGTCGTTCCCACCTTTTACATCATGTTCAATGTTACTATGACTTCCTTGGAATCCATCCATTAACTAACACAAGAAATCATAGTGTGAGTCATAAAACCATTTAGATAATATTGTAACACCTTATTTTCAATCTAAAACGCCTTAGGATTAACCATGGTTATTTATTCTCATATTATATTAAAATATTTCAAATCATTTTTTAATGAAAATGTGAATTATCTTAAGCATATCCTCCTGGAGTGTCGTAACCAAGAGTGCAGTAAGGCCTATTGTCATCTGCCAAGATACCATGGGTCAAGCCCGAAACTCCTTGTCGAAGTTTTCACTCCTAGGTACATTTGTGCCATAGCCACCTCTACCTGCTCGTATCCAAATAGAGATGTGTTGTTTGGAAAACCCACATAATATTTACATTACCAAAATTTTTTGATGTTCTTCTATACTAATCCTCAAAGTCTATCTTAGGGTAGTGTTTTCTAATCAGAGTTTTTCTAAATCTGGCTTCCAAGGTTTGTACTAAATCTCCCTATGATACCAACTATAATGCTCTGACCCCAGTTACCTAGAGTCGATACATTATTACATAACATTGGCATGATACAAGGAATCATGTCCTGAAAGACCAATCAGTTTAGTAACCTTGGAAGTACAAGATACACTCATAAGTTTTACATTACATCATGAAATAAAAACATCAAAAATATTTTGTCCCCTTTTTAGACACACTTATATCCATTGCCTATCCATGCAGGTCAATAATAAAATACTTCTTCACATCCTAGGAAAAATAAAAAATAGAAAGTGGTGAGCTCAGATGCCCAGTAAAGATAACAATATAGTGGAAACTTTCATAAATAAGCATAAACATTTAAGGCAATGTATAAGAATAAAACAAAAGCCTTTTAAACTTAAACTTCATAATAATATGGCAAAGATAAAATCAAATAATTTCATTTACCTATTCACATAGATATTCTACTATTCTAATAATCATATGAAATATCAATAGCTAATTTCATAATGATGGAATGCATAATGCCAGACCTCATAACCACATAGTCACGACCATGTTCCAAGACTACAAATAAGATTTTGTCAAGGCCTTGTGTCAAGACACTAGTTTGTCTCATGAGACCCACCGACGCATCGAGGAGCTATAGCGGGCTCCACCCATCACTTAATAATTCCAATGCATTCCTCATATGAAAGGGTGAAACATAATCTAAACATTCTTATTAAAACTAGCATACAAAATGTCAATATTTTAACCACAAACCATGAATGGCATAAAAATAGCACATCCACAGCCAAACATAACTCATTAAATACATTATGGATGATTTTATTATCATAAATCAACCTCAATAAAGAATAAAATACACTGAAGGATATTCACATAGATGAAAATAGTCATTAAAACTATTTGAGATAAATATCCCCTTTTTCTTGAAAACATTTAAATGTCGAACTATTTATCAAAAAGTTATTTTTGAATAAAAGTGTCCCATACCACTTTGAAACTTTTAAAATGAATTTTAATTTTAAAAAATTCATGTACATATAAATAAATCTTTAAAACCATTTTTAAAACATGGACATAAATGAGAAAGATTTAGAAGAATAAATTTTTAAAACATTTAAAATGAAATTTTAGTTATAGTTCTTAAAAAAATGAGAGACGCTTGAATACAAATAATTGTGGTAAAAAAAACTTTATAATATCCTGATAATAAATGGATTCATGATATACTATGTCAAAGTACAGTATATACACCAAATAAATGTGAATTGGCGCATAACAACAAAGAAGTCTCAATAGAATGTAAGTTGAGATGAATTCCCTTATAAAGATTGTATCATTAGGTTAAGGATAAATCAATGACATAATTATGTGTGAAAAATATAAATACACTCAATATTATTGGATATTCAGTGTAAATCAATCAGAGTTCATTCACACATATTCTTGTAAAAACAACACCAATGACTTGGATGTTTAACTCAATGAATGGGAATTGAGTTAATATTACTCTTATCAAGTCCATATTGAGGACTTGAGAATTTATAAATGTAGTGATTATGTGTATAAAAATTATATCCACACAAATGGGAGTGTAAATTACTACATAATTAAATAAATAGTGATTTCACACATAATCTTGGGGTAAAGTAATCAATGAAGTATGTGTAAAGCCCAATGAGTGGAAATTGAAATTTGAAATTCCCTTACCAATTTGGTAACTTACAAAAACATACACCCCATGAAAGAAGTATCGTACAATGAAGATGTAAATACCCATAAATTAAAGTATATTACACCAATAATACAATCATGGGCAGTACATACACCACACAAAAGGGAATAGTGGCCAATATAGCAATAATCTCACGGGAAAAAAAGTGAGATGAAAACCCCTTACCTTGTACTTTTCCTTGGTAGAGGGTATGTTAACCTCATTTATAATAGTTAAATCATTTTTATTAAATTATACAAGAACTATATACATAAATATGATATCATATATCATCCTTTAATATTGTTTTATTAATAATATTTTTGTAGTATCATCGTTTCGGGTGTTAACTGATCTGTTTTCCTTTATATACTCGGTTATGTAAGCCATGTTTGTTATGGATAGGATGTATTTTATTCATATCCAGAATTATATTAAGTTCATAAACTTTATTTTTAATCATAAAATGAAAATTATTCTTGAATGATTACGATTGGGAATGAATCACATCGCGTTCGTGGAGACGGTAATCCGTACGTACGCACGAGAGACAATATCATTATATTGATGGTGAAATCCTATGTAATTGGATGGTATTTCATATAAACAGAATCATTAACATGTTATATTTATTATTTACATAATTTATACTCATTATTATACCCACCCAAATAATTAAGTGTTTGAATAACAAACTACACCACGACGTGGAGATGGTAATTCGTATGTACGCACATAAGGTGACTTCATCATTTATAGGATGGATAGAATAATGAATATGGTAGTACCATTTTTATAATAACATAACAGTATATATAGTATAATGGAGTTATTATTTTCGAATGGAAACAATAAATAAATAGGAAGTGGAAGAAGAAAATAACTTGAAAGAGGTGATGAAATATTTACCTCTTCTTCAGTTTCTTCCATTTGATTTGATCAAAAGAGCTCATTAGGTTGGCTTTATGACCAAAGTAATGCCTCTAGGATGAAGGTAGGAAAGTTTTGAGGATATTTGGGAGGGGTTAGCCGAGCCAAAAGGCTTTGGAGGTGTGAAATTAAGAGAAGGGGAAGTTCCCTTTTATAAGAGAGGTGAGGGTCACTTTAGGAAAAGATTGAAATATTATTTTATAATAACAACATTTTCGGTTTCTAATGGATTAAAAATGAATTATTTAAATTATAAGGTAGGGATGGGTAGAAAACCTTTCAACCCATAGGTTTTATATAGGTTTAGGTCATTACATTAACCTTATCTTATAGATTTTACTCTTAGTTAAATAGTTTGACATTTACCATGTCTCTTTGTATTTTTATATTATATGGTTAATAAACTTACTATAAAAAGCCAAGAGAACCCCATGTGGTTCGTTATTAATATATATAATTTTATATAAGTCCTTTGGCATAAAATTATATTTTTAGGAATATTATATCCATTAATAATATAATATTTGTTTTAGAAACTCAATTATGTCAATTTTGACACTATTTAGTATTTGATTTCTTTTGAAAGTCATAAAAACTTTATCACTTAGAATAAAATTTATTCAACTAACCTTAACATGTAATATTAACCTATAAAATTATTGGAGTTCATCAGAAGTCTCAATTTACATTTATTTGGATATTTATAATATCAATTATTTTAATATTTTATTAATAAGGTAATTACTATATCATCATTGTGCCATAAATAAATTAAATTATTTAATGTATAAAAATTATAAATAAAATACCATTATGTATGAAATATTTTTATATTTATAATGAATATTTATAGTCGAATTTATATTGTGTTTAACCCTATATTAAAAATGGTTTATTTATTAAACTTTTAATTTAACTCTTTTAACTCTTCTTTAAACAAAATAATAATAAATGTCATAATCTAATCCAAGTGGACCAAAGAAGTTAATATTTTATTCATAAGGTTGTTTTTGGTTGAATTATACTTATCCAATATAATTAGGACATGTGTTAGTATAATTATGATATCATTTTTACCCTTAATTACCCTATTTACTTTTAATCGTGGTAAATAAAATTCAAAAGTTACTATTCACCAAAAATTATTTTCATCTTATTGAACAACATTTTACTTACTGATATTAACCGTGTCTCTTTTATTTTTTAAATTCAACTCACAAAAGCAGTAAAATTAAGTTTTATTCAAATTTGCAAATGCTCTTAAGAGGTGGCTAAAAGACGGTAAAAAGTTCAATAAAATATTATACATCTAATTTTATTATAAAATGACTCCAATTAATTACATTTAACTTATATAGGTATTATATATATATTTTTACTTAAAATAAATTTAAATAAAATAACTAATTATTTAATTAAAAATCGGTTTTAAACTATAACGCAGTGTTTTTCACTATTCATCAAAAATTGAATGTTTTCAGAAAAATACCAAAAATTTACCCTAAGATAATTTTGATATTAAGAATTCAAAAATGAATTATATTTTACCAAATTCAAAACATATAATCTTTATTAATTAATTTAAAATTAATTCCCGTTGTCAAAACCGAAAAGCGGGTTTTTAAAAAGTAAAAATTATCAAAAGATTGACATGTGTTTATGTCAAATTTAAATGTGAAATTACTTATAATGACCTATATTGTATTAAATGATAAAAATATAATCAAATTATACTTAAAAACCCTTAAAATACATAATTTAACACTATAAATTATTTCGATTAAAAAAAATTAATTAAAATTTAGTATTTGTCAGTATTCATCAAAATATGAAAGTTATCAGAAAAGTACCAAAAATTTATCCAAAATAAATTTTTATGTCCCAATTATAAAGAAGAATTTAATTTCATTAAATTAAATATATAAAATTGTAAAATGTTGGTTTTAAAAATGGTTTTCCATTAAAAGGTGGTAAAATTGCATTTTTTGAAAAATACTTCTTTTGTCTAAAAAAATGAATTTGTTCTTATATTATGTCTAAGAAACACATAATATGGATTATAAAATTATATGGAGTATATAAAATTCAAAATTCAGTTAATACTATTCGTAACTGCTTTTGAACGGCTAGTTTGGTAAGTCGTGGTGCGCTTGAACTTGGTGTTGCGTGTAGAACAAGCTATTGAATTACTTTAAAGAAAATAACTTACTATGAAATCTTGGGGTGTTAAATATCTCATCTTTAGTATGAGATGGATTGTTCTCCTACTAACTAGGATAGACTTTTAAGAGGATGACATCATCTAGACATCATATCAGAGGGAGGAAAGTGGTCACACATAGGACTAGAATTCATACATTTGGCATAAATCAATGACATATGGTAAGTGATATTATTTATCAATGTATATATACTTTAACTATAACATGTTTTTTATATTATACAGGTCGCTACTGAACCATATATTATAGAGTTTAAGGTTATAAGAATATGTATATTGATCCCCATATAATAGAAGTTATAGGCGACCGATAGCGCCATATTATGGTTAGTAATTTATTTAAAAAATTCATGAATATTAATTTTATTGTTATTATAATTTGTAATTATATTTCAAGAAAACATATAAGGTTGTGACTTCTCATTCATAGAAGAGTCATGCAGGGAGTGAACAAGATGCCACTGGTGATTCGGGTTTCAATGAGCGGACTTGGATACAGGTGACTTTACATGGTGTCAAGAAAGTTTAGGAGATTGGTATTAGTTATTGAATGACGCCTATGAGTTATTTTGGTACTTTTGTGATGCCATTGATGAGGTTGAAGGGAGATCATGTAAATTCATCACTGATGTCATCATCCACTTCAGGGTATGAGGAGAGGTTGAGCGCTCAAGATGAGATAATACAACGTATTCAGAAAGAGGGAGGGGGAGCATGAGTAGTAGCGTCGAAGAGATGAGTTGATGTTGGAGTATATGTGATGGCTTGTGCATGGTGTTGGTATAAAGTTTACTCCCCCTGATCCTTCAAGTTACCCTCCTCCACCTTATGAAAGTTTATGATATGTGAAGTTTTATAACTATTTTGTAATTTGGGACAAAAAACATTTTCCGTTTCAAATGATGTATTACTTTTATGTTTGTTTTGACTGTTTTAATTATTTTTAATTATTTGAATTTATTTTTTAGTGTTTTAATTATTTTTAATTTTTTAATACTTTCAATTATTTTTAATTTTTTTATTTTTGTAATTTTTGTAAATTTTTTAGTTATTTTTAATTTTTTAAATATTTTAAATTTTTTAATGTTTTTAATTATTTGAAATTTTATTATTATTTTTAAATATTTTTAATTTTATTTAAATAGTTTTAATTGTATTTATTTTTTTATAATTATATTTAAATTTTTTAATTATATTTAATTGTTTTTAATTATTTAATTTTCTATATTTTATTTTTAAAAAATAGTATTTGTGACAGATTAATTGTTTTTCACAAATAAAATTAATTTTGACAGACAGTCAGAATTGCCTTTTTTTAAAACAAAGACACATACCATTTTCAACGGGCGTCTAGCCCATCACAATTAATTTTTATTTGTGACAGACCATTATAAATACCTTCATTTGTGACGCCATTTATTTCAATGGTACATTTGCGACGTACTCCCATTGCAAATACCACAATATTTAGTAGTGATCGTCAATTCCCAATCAGGCTAATGAAAATGAAAATCTATAATACTCATACAAGTGTGATTAATTAATTAAAATATTGACAGTAGTGAGTCGAGGTCAAACCCATAGAGATGGTGATATTAGTTATTTGCCATTTTAAAAGAAAACAATTTTATTTAATTGAATTAAAGAAGGCAGGGGAGAAAGAAATAGTTTTGTTTTTAAAGCAGTTTAAAAAACGCAAGAAATAAAGGCATATTGGTTGTTTGGAAATCAATTGAGAAAATCATGTCATGGTTTTACATCTTTTGGGATTAGGTGAAATTAGATTAAGTAATTAAATTGACTTTTCGGTATTGATGTTAGAGTTGGGATGAGGAGGATCTGGTGGTCAGGGTATTCCCTCCTTAGTACAAAAATACCAAATTTTCCTTAGCCCTATAATTTAAGGTTTTAATGCACTAAGTTTATCCTGATTCCATATTTAAACCTAATCAACCTAAATATGATAAAGGTCTTGCCTATTTTAGGGTAATTAGTTTCACAATTGACAATCACGTTCTAGATTCATCAATTAATGGCCATGATTTAAGAAGAAGAAATAGATTGGAATTTATTAATTGAAATTGTAGAAAACATAATGCATGAATAAAATATGAAAGTATATTCCAAAATCAACTTCCCCCTTTGGCTAAATTACCCTATCACAAGGCATAAATTACCCCATCATTATAGTAATAAGGGGGTAAGAGGTAAGGAGAAAGTGAAAATAATGTAAGAAACAAAGTGGAGAGAATAATGATGGAGGACCCTATACAGCATGGCTACTCACCCCAATATTTTGTCTCTAGATTGATCCCTAGAAGTGGCATCTTGTTCCTCTATTTATAGATCTCTAGGGGTGCTCGGGTTTTATTTAATTCTCCCATAAAATCAAAAATGAATCTCCAATATTTAATAGTGATCCCATTCTATTTCGGTTTATAAATGGGGGTTTTCGTCGAATTCCACATATAACCTAGCCATTTCTGGCCCCATTAGCACATTTTACACCATGAATAGTGTTTTTAGGCTACAATAATTCATGTAACAGCTCCCCATAAGTCAATTTATGACATAAAATAAAGTTTGGAAGTTTTTGTGGTGTTTCACAATGTGACACCCATGTGTCACATCGTGACACATGTGGTTCATCTACCTGGTGTGTTTTCTCTTCATGCCTTGTATTCACGCTTGGTTCCTTGATACTTTTACATTATAAAATGGTCATTTATGATGTAAAAGATGTTTTTCTGGACTCAAAATCTTTGTTTTATTCTGATTCTCTAGTTCTAACACCCAAAAGCTCCTATGATCATGCTTTATTGTGGAAACCATATTTTGATGGAAATATCTATTGTTTTTTATCATTTTTCTCATTTTCCATAAATTATTATATCATTAAAAATTTGAAAAATTCCATTAAATATATGGAAAAAATGAAGCATTTAATTCATAAAAGTGATGTATCTAAATACTAAAAATTATGCATGAAATGTACATATCATAAGTGCAACACACTTTTGTGATCATCACTAAAATTCTCTCATATGAACCAATTCATTTTGAACCTCTTATGTTGGAGTGATCCTTTATGCATCAACATTAAAAGATTCACTATTTCAACTAGTTTCGTGGGTTCTTAATTCTTTCTATATTTTCTATGTACTGTATTTTTGGTTTATGATTTTTCACATACAAGTAGGGCCTTAGTTTCTAGGTTATACTACCACTTTCAAAAGGTACATCAAGCTATTACATATCTATAAAAAGGTGAAGGATTCAATTGTGCCTTGTTCTAAATAAAGGAAAGTCTGGTTCTTCCTCCACTTTAAAAGGAAGGTTCTATGTTGGGACTCCAAGTGTATAAAATATAAAATTTTGATTGCTCCTCCAGTAGTTAAAAAGGCATTGAAATGGGTTATTACTCCTTTTAATAGTCAATTCACTATTTAGTGGGTGTCATACTCTCCTGTTGAGAGTGGGAAGAGTAGATATAGGATCACTTTGATCTAAACTATTATAAAAATACTTTTCACTGTATTCTTTATTCTATTAATAAACTTACATTATTTTGATAAGTATTTAAAATTTTATAAAAAACCAATTCACCCCCCTCTTAACCATTCAATTATCTTACCTTCAGGGCCAAACAACCAGTAACATTAATCCTCAAGATTCCTCAAAGTTCTTAAGTTGATATTTCTTTGATTCTGATATTTATTTCAATTGTGTTCATGGTTACAACCACATCATATTCCACTTATTCCATAAAACCCACCTCCGAAACAAGAATCACATCCTAGGCTTCATCCTCTTTCATGACTATTTTCATAGAATGTAAAATTTTCTTCAGTAAATGCTATTATAGAACTAGTAGGATGAAACTGATAATTTTTAATTAGAATATTTTTGTTATTATCTATTGTATGTTATGATGGTGTTTTGCCAAAATATTTTGTATTCCCTCAAAAGATATATTGCAATGTTGGGGTTACATGATATGCATGTAAAGTTGTATATATATTTTCAAGCATATAAAAATCTATAACCTCAATACCACTGTACTTTAATTTAAATAAAATTCTATACATACTTAATTGTAATATTTGGACCCTTTATAGTCTTGGAAGAATAAATAACTTCATTCATCATAGGTAGCAGGAAGAACAACCTTCTTTTGATGATACCTATCTTTTAAACCTTTCTATAGGTTACGCGGGTCTCTTTTTATGTGGTGTTTACATCCCAGTCCCTCATCATGGTGTCTTAGAAGGAAGATCGTTAATTTTTCTTAATTTCAGAGGGTTTATGATTTTTATTCTTTAATTATTTTATTAATATCCTTTGATTTGAGATTCATTTCAATATCCAAAGTCAATGACATGTAATTACTTCTGTTAATATCGAGAATGGTGAATTTAAGTTTTATGAGATTTGATATAATTTTAACTAGGAAAAAATACTATTATTAATTAGAATAAGAATACAATAATAGTTCATGTTTTTCTTAAAATAAATACAATAAATAAAAGGGGAAAATAAATATAATTTTTCAAAAATAATTATTTATAACAGAATATGTTTTCATAATTATAATGAAAGTATGACCATAGTTAGAATATAACCACTTTGTATTTTATGATAAGACCCTTTGGATATTTTAAATAATATTTACAGAGATGATCATGGAGTTTTTAAGGAGTTTTGGGTGTTGTATATCCCCAATGTTGATATATTATAAATGTGAAAAATATTAACCCACACATATGAATAAATATTAAAATAATGGATTTACAATTGAATGGGGTCTTGGATAGAAAAACTAAGACTGTAATTGAATTTGGAACATGGGTTTTACCCAAGGCATGACATAAGGTTCGTTCTCATCGGACCTCCAGTCAATGCACTATTGTGGGTGGATAATAAAGGAATTAAATTAATTAAATTAAATAATTGACTTAATTATCTGATTAAAACATCTAACCTAATAGGACTCTAATTAAACCTCGTTATATAGGATCTCTAGGGTTAGCCTTCTAACCTTGAGGGTTCCATCGAGAGGGATATCTACCATGAGGAGGATTCAAAGGTCACCAATCGAATTCAATGAAACTCCTGAGTCATCAAAAAAATTAATGAGGATCACCAACTACATCATCTTAAACTCATTATTCACCAATGATTGATCCAATAATGAGGTAGGTATTTTTATTTTGTGGTATTTACCCCATTTATTTTTTTATTATAAACTTGTTTCAATTCTTCCTAAATTGAATCCATGTTCATATCTCGCATGGCCCTATTAAATTATGTTTTCCTAGAATTTGGAATTAGTTGGACCTGAAACTATTTTATTCACTGATTTATTAATATTCCTTCATGTTTCATATATTTTCAATCGGTATTTAAGTACTTAATGAACAATGATGAATTCACCTTATTGATTGTGGCTTTCTACCATGGTTCTTTGTTCTCATTATTTTCCTATACGGTAGGCTAATGATTTGACTAAAAATATGGTACAAATCACAATCAAACCTTGTATTTTCATTTATTTTTTTCAACCATTGGAGAATATTTCAATTTTGTGGATTATGGTGATCAATGATGATTTGTGGAATGCGGAAGAGATCAGATATGTCCATTTTGTGATATGGGATGCATGGATGACATGAGTGATGACAACGATGAAATTTATCGATGAATGGTGGCTAAAATCTAATTTATATCATAGTATTGATTCCAGTTAACACATTTTGCAGGTTTTTTGAAAAAAATCATAGAAAGGAAGGTAATTCTGGAAAATCTTCAAGAGGAAGCTGATGTTATGGAAAATACCTAACTATATAGTATGTAATTTAGAAGAACACATGTTTTGTGTATCTTTTATGTGGTGCTAGGGTTTCAATTTGATAAAAATATCCCACTATCATGTGGATGGGCCCACACATCATGTGACCCTAGACGAACTACTTGGTCTGTATAAGAATTACACACCCAAGGAAATCAAGTGGCCTATAAGGTTGTGTATTTATATGATACACCCTATATACCTCCCAATGAAATATGAATCGGGAAATGAGTCACATGCCAAGTGATGAACTTAAACCTACACACCGTGTGACATATTTTACATGTATTTTAGTTTACTATTTTTATGCCATGTGGGGTGACAGTACACAGGCATATGGTTTCTTATGGGCCATACACCATGAACCCTAGTAAGCATGTTGTTTAAATTCTTTTGGATTATATTGGAGCTTTTGTGTAGCACCCTCTAAGTGGAATTCTATGTGAGATGAGGTAGTGGGATTATATATGAATATAAAGATGATATTCAATGGTAAGTGAGCATGATTAGTCATATCAACATCTCAGGGATCAGGCTTGGCTTTTAATCACTATTAGTGAGTGAAAACCCACCCAAATAGGATAATTTGTTAGGGTGTAGTATCCTCTTACCATCCCTAGTTTGGTTCAGAAATCATTACATGTGATAGGGAAATGAGATCCTCTACATACATATTATATAGGTTCATTATTACCTCTACTATTATAGGGAGTGGGATCCTCTATCTATGGATTCGGTATCCCCCATATCTAATGATCTTGGATAGGTCATGGGATCCTCCACTGGGGTCAGTATCCCCCCTACACTACTAGGGGCATGGGATCCTCTATTATAGGTACAAATAGGTTATATGCCTTAAAATATCAGATAACACAAAAATCTTGGAAGACATTCAGAATCATTGAGAGGGCTATGAATAATGATACCATAATACATGACTTGAGTACTCCTTTGAGTATATCTATGTTTCCATTTCCTTCTTCCTATTTTTTAAGCTTTTGATCAGACTCACTTTTGATACTTTAATTCTTAATGATTTCGAGGTGTCCTAATGGATATGTATATACTCACCCCTACATGAATTCTAACCACACATGTCATGTCTTATTAAGATGATAGTTTGTTTGATATATGTCTAAGTGGAACTAGTGTGAGTGGTTCTTAGTGGTTATTAGTGGTGGAGGTAGCAGTAATGTGGTTTAACCATGGATGTTTCATGCTGAGACAATAATCTCTTAATTATTTTTCCAAACCTAATTTTTAGTTATCATGCCTTTATTTTGTTCCCTTATACTTTGGTTGTTTTGTTGTACACCATTGTGGGATTTTAGAGGTTATGTATGCATTTATTATTCTAGTTTATTATTATTCCGCATTACCCTGGTGTGTTTGGAGATATATGTGCAAGTGTATAGGTGCATTATGTTAAGGCCTCCCCTATGTGTGATATACCTAATCAATACTAGTCACCATACCTTGAACTATTAGAGGTATACTTAGGGTGGAAAATCAAATTACCATTAGTCAAGCTAGTCACGGTGAGTTGGGTCATGTCAGAGTGGTATTTGAGAACCTAGGTTGTCCTGGGATGGATTTTGGACATAGAATAGTTGTGAGGATTATTTTGGGATTTAGGGAAATGGTGTTTAAGTGTATCAATTTTTGGATCTTGGGTTAGGGAACTCCAGTTATGGTGTGGTTGTCGATGTATCCATTCACTAGGATTCTGATAACCTGCTTGTTAACATGGTATACTAAGACACTGATTTTAGGGGAAACAATGGTAAATGAATCATATAAAAATGGGTAGTAATTTTCATATCCTTCTTGAGTCAACTCCCCATATATGTCTTTTGACCATGGTACATCTTGAATATTGAAAGATTTCACCGCACATACATCCATCTGGGATTACACAACTTGATCATAATGATGATCAGTTTAGCTGTGAGGTCTTAGTTAAGGGACCTTCTCAAGAGGTGTTTCATTGGGGTGGAAAGTGAGTGGTAATTCCACTCATCGTGTATTAATTTGACCCACCACTAGTAATGCAAGTTGATATTTTCCTCTCCCTAGGAAAAATATCATTGAAACAGTTTAGGATGATGATGTTCATAGGTTTTTTTCACTTTATGAGTTCCCAAGATAGGGGCTACCCAGGTTTCGGGGAGAGCTAGACCCATAGGCAGCTGAGGACTGGCTAGAGGTAATGGTTTTGGTATACCTCCTTGTTAGGACCCTTCCAGATTAGATGGTTATTCTATCAGCTATTATTCTCCATGTATCATAATGATGATGGTAGATATTGGTCACTTAGATGCATGATGATGTGACTTTTACTTGGTCTTAGTTTGATCACCTACTATGATAGGATTATTTTCTACAAACCCTATAATCAATGTGTATCCATGATATTCTTGAGATATAGTATGGTAGTATTTCAATCATTAAGTATGTATAGAGGTTTATTGACCTCACACAATACTCTTTTGACATGGTCATCATAGGTTCTTCCGAGCGTAGAAGATCAAGTGTGGACTTCATTGAGATATTCATGCTTGAGTAGTTCTCCTCTACATTCCTACCTATGACAGGGTGATGGAGAAATCCCTATTACTAGATAACATTTTAGCCAAAGGTCATATAGTGGTAGGGTAGGTCAGTAGTCATCATGTAGTAGATTCATCGACCACATCTAATAGGCGACAGGCTAGCGGATCACAATATAAGAGTCAAATACATTCTTAGGATCGAGAATAAGGATCAGTAGTGCAAGGATCCCATAAAGGATTGAGTTAGCCAAGGGATAAGAGATTATTCACATGCAAAGTTTAGGGTCATATTGAATATGATTTCCCAACCCACCATACAGTAGTGTATAGACATATGGTAGATGAGCCACTAAGGAAGATACAACAACATTATCAAGGTGATCCCTAGGGAGGAATCCATAGTATAAGAGCTTATAGGGATATAGGAGGTGGATGATTTTATGATATGATATCACCACCCCCACCACCTGGTGGTCCAGTTCAGGCTCAGGGATTTTGTGGACAAGGATGCGATCAGTTGCAAGCAATGGAGGTTTATGAACCAGAGGATCCCGACATGATTTGAGGTCTTTTCTGTGTATTATCCACCTTAGAAATAGTTTTATATACGCATTCATGATCTATTCCTTTTTATCCATATCCCTTATTCAATAACTAGAGATTTCAGTAGAACCTCTATCCAGACCCTTACGGTTTGAGACTAATACTATAAGATATTATTTGATCACACTCCTTTGTCAGTAGTGTGACTTGGATCTTAGAGGAGATAAATTTTCATGGGACCTTTTTGTAACTATGATGATATTGTATGATGTAATTCTTGGTATGGACTATTTATCTACCATCTTCACCAAGATTGACTATTTTTTATGGAGGATATAGTGGAACTAGGATGGAAGGTCAAGATTTTCCTTCACCGATGAGAATGAATTATAGTCAGAGTAGGTTGGACTTGTGTGCTGGAATATATATCCAATTTCCCACAATTTGGTTAGTTTGAATCTAGGTATATTAGACTCATCATGTGTCTGAATACCTAAAATAGTATAGATGTACTTAAATTTCTTCCTCAATGATTTACCTAGGTTACCTCCACGTCGTGAGGTTGGATTCTTCTTTGACTTGCACCACAATACCACTTTGATATCTTTAATGGAATATCATATGAATCTCACTGATCTTTGAGAGCTAAGGGTGTAGTTAGAGGACCTTCAGAGTAAGGTATTTATTAGGCCTAATATGTCCCCCTAGGGAACTAAATATTATTTTCCAAGAAGGAATATAGGATCCTAAGGTTTTGTGTGGATTGCATTTTTTTGAATCAGGTGACCATTAAGAATAAGTTTCCACATCCAAGAATCAAAGACCACTTGGATCATATTAAAGTTGAAAATTGGTTCCTAAAAGTTGACATCAAGTTAGGTTATCACCAATTGTGAGTACATGGAGAGGATATACTAAAGATGGAATTTTGGTGTCTCTAAAATCATTTTGAGTACTTGGTTATTCCCTTCAGCATGATGAACACCTCAAAAGTGTTTATGGGGATTATGAACTGGATCTTTATGTCTATCCTAGACTATTTTGTGGTGGGATTTATTGATAAAATTTTCATATACTCATAATTATAGGTTGATCAAGGAGAGAATTTTAGGATGGTTATGCACATAATTTGAGAGCATCATCTGTATGGAAAACTCTTGAAGTGTTAGTTCTAGATAAGAGAGGTTTAATTTCTATGACATGTTATCTTATAGTAGGGGGTACCAGTGGACATAGTGAAAATCAAGGTAGTGATTACTTGGGATCCATCCAAGATCATTATGGAGGTGTGGATATTACTTGGGTTAGTGGGCTATTATTAGATATTCATTCCATATTTCTCCATTATTGTGACACCATTGACTTCCTTGACTTATAATAGGTAGCCTTTTTCCTTCTCAAAAAAATTCCAAAAGATCTTTGAGGAGTTGTGAGAGAGGTTGACTAGCACGCTCATATTGAGGTTTCCATAAAATGGGGTTGAGTGAGTGGTGTTTTTCGATACATATGGATTCGGACTCATGTGAATGTTAATATAAAGGTAGGAGGTGATAACTTATGGGTCTAGGTAGCTGAGACCTCATGAGAATAACCATGAAACCCATGACTTCGATATGGTAGTTTCATTCTGAATAATTTTCAACACTCCTTTCTTATTGAGTGGATTTTGTCTATTCAAACCATAAGAGTCTCAAGTACATATTCATTCAAATAGTTTTCAACCTGAGATAGAGGTGATGGTTGGATTTCATATAGGATTATGACTTCGAGATAGTTTATACTTCTGGAAAGGGGAATATAGTGGAAAATTATCTTAGTAGGAAATCTCATTCCCAATTGTTAAATGAGGCATCAGAGAAGTTTTCCACAATATAGTTATCCTTGGTGGATAGGCGAGGAGTAGCATACCTATGATCAAGGGTTATTACCCCTTAAAATCTAAAACATGTGTTGAAATCACAACTTAGAGATATTGATCATGATGTTTTCCACAACCATATTTTCATAGTATATACTCCAAATGGATTCTCTAAATTTTAGGAGTACGTCATCCTCTTCCAATAATGGATTATGGTTCAAGTTATGCTTCAAGAAGAGGTTCTAATAGATTTATATAAATCTCACATATTGTTATATCCTATAGTTGAAAATATGTACCAATATCTATGGAATCAGTTTTGGTGTCCATGGTTAAAGAAGAGTGTTGTAGATTTTATCTCTTGATTCCTCACCTGTGAACAAGTGAATGCCAAGCACCAAGTTCTGGTGAGGTTATCCTAACCCCTTAATGTACCGATATAGAAGTGGGATGGTATATCAATATATTTCATGATGATATTTCCATGAATGGTGAGAGATTATGATGTTATATATTTTATTATAGATCAACTCAATAAGTCAACCCACTTCCTCAAAATTAGATAGGAAAGTTTATTGTAATTCTTAGGATGACTGTACATGCGGGAGATTGTTGACTTCATAGTGTTCCCCTGATGATTGTATCAAACTATGAAACTTGTTATATGTCTCATTTATAGAGATTTTTTAAGAGGATTTTGGAACTCAGTTGAGGATGAGTATGGCATTCCATCCCCAGACAGACAATCAAACCAAGTAGATTTCAATCTTGCATGTTGGACTTTGGCCGATGCTGGGAGAATTACATTCCCTTACTAGAGTTTTCTTACAATAATAGTTATCACTCTACTATTGGTATGAACCTTTTAAGCCCATGTATGGGAGATCTTGTAGGTCACCAATGTACTGGTCAGAGTTGGGAGAATCAATACTTATGGGGATGAAGCAAGTTCATACAATAATAGAAATAGTGTAGATCATCTAGGAGCAGATGAGGGCAGCTCAGACCCATCCAAGTCCAATACAGACTAATGATGTAGTCCTTTGGTGTTTAGTGAGGGATTCCATGTGTTCCTGAAGATCTCTCTTCTACGTGTTTTAGGGGTATTTGGTCAGGGTGGAAATCTATCTCTCGGTTTCATTGGTCATTTTCAAATTATTTATAGGATTGGAGAGGTTACATATCACCTAGTCTTACCTTTGTAGTTGGATCAAGTTCAAGATGTCTTCCATGTGACACAACTGAGGAGGTACATGCACGATCTATTGTACATTATTGACAAGGGAAAACTGGACATCAAAAATGGATCCACCTTTTCAGAGTACTCGATGGAAATCAAGGAATGACATGAGAAATTCATTCATAGGTAAATGATTCCCCTTTGTGTGTGTACTACAGTAAAATGGGAATCTTTGAGAGAGATTTTGGGAGTGCGATAACTAGATGCGAGCTCAACACCTTCACCTATTTGAGTAGGTATTTATTCTAGATACAAAAATCCACCAAATTTGGGAGAATGTAATTGTCAAGAAACAACACAAATCACCCAACCATCTAGAACCCAATCTAGTCCTAACACAACCTAAAGGGTGTTCTTGGTCCCCACAGGCTAGTAGCAAGCATTTGGGAATCAGAAACTACCTTTGGGAACAATTTTCTATAAATGAACATAAAGTAGGATAACATGAATAAAGAAATTATCGGTATGCCAAAACAAGTCAATAATGAAAATGATACAAAAGTAAGGCAAAACATGTGCCAAAAACCACAAACCAAGTATATGATCCAAGAATAACTAGAATAAAAAAGATAAAAACCACTATCTCTAAGTTTTAATTGGAAAAAATCCCACTTCTGGCCACTTTAGTCTCAAACCTAGCTAACTCAAAAATACATTGCCTCACTGTGACACCTTTCCCTTTCCTTCATCAGAAAAAACAAGGTCTTCACATACGGAAGGGTGTATGTAGTGTGTGTGAAAAATAATCCCAATGGGATCCCACTAAGTGTTCTATAAGCAGTCTTTGTTAAAAAATACAAATATGATTCTTTTAAAATAAAAGAAAGCTTGATATACAACTTTCACAAATTAACCAAAAACATGGAAATTCACCATTTTCAATAGTTTATAGACATTTTCATATAAAATAGTTTTCAAATAACTTTAAAACAATCCATTTATTATTTTTTAAATCATTCATCATAAATCCACATCAATGAAAATCACAATATAAAGTAACCATAGGATAACATAAGCCTCGGATAGCTAGGATCCTCACCCCATGTAAACAATCGAGCTTAGTGCATGCTAAAAATTCTTTAGTGTAATGACCTTAATAGTATAAGAACACCCTAATGTGTGAAAACCCCCTATGATTTCATATAAGAATGTTCCCTTCATGATGACCAGAGGAGTAGAGAAACACCATGATGTGTGAACCCCCTACAAGTTTGGGAAACAAGCCACTGCACAACCCCTCTCCCAAGTAACCTAGGCGCCAATGTGCTAAAAATTTAAAATAATTTACTAATTTATTATCCCATTTAAATAATAAAACCAAAAACTTTTTTTCACACCAAAACTGTTCTTTGAAAACCAATTTTCTCAAACAATCCAATAGTGCTTTGAAATCAAACATTCTTTATCAAATATAAAGGGGAAAATAATTTTATATCAAAATGACCATATATAAATTTAAATAAATCACAAATTGTTCCTTTAATAGTTTATACATAATGTTTATAAATGAGTGAGCATGCATAGTTCATAAAAAATACTTTATATGAAAACACCCACCTCAACCACTTAGTATTCCAAAAAATTACATGGAATCCACACACCAAAGGATAGGGGCATATAATAAATAAGATAAGATCCTAAAACATGAATATAGTAACTAAAAAATAATATTCAATGATCCCAAGGTCAATGGAAAAAATAGAGATCACATACCATGAAGATCTCAAAGATTCGCAAAAAAATCAACCTGGATTCAATGAATTCCACCTCTTTCAACAACTTATATAATTGAAATATCATTAGGTAATAAAATTAACCTTATATATGGTTAATAAAACTCTAATATATAATTAATATTAATATAAATAGGATGGATCTAGAATCAAGGATAATAATGATGAAGAACAGAGGCATACCTTTGAAAATCTAGATCCAATACACTAGGATACATCAAAATTGATCACCGGGAGGCAGGAAATCTCTAAAATATCTAAGTGGAGTTTCCAAGGTTGAGAGCCTAATTCACCAAAAGAAGAATAAGTCCAACCGGAGGTGTTTTGTTACTTTAAATAAAAAAAATCATATTATTTAATTAACATCACATGGTTTGTATACCATTTTTCAATCATGTTCCCCTTTCTGAGCAATTACAGGAGTCGCATGGTTTGGTAACATGTTTTGAAAATCCATGTACCAACCATATAAAACACCCATTTCCCATATTTCATGGTTTGAGGAGAAGGATACACATTTTGTTCAAACCATGTACCAATTGTTAACTCTCCTATGGGACTCCAAAACATGTTACACAATTTATAGGGATGACCCGCATGGTTTTCCCTTGCAGTGAACCAAAGCATGTATATGCATAGAAAACTCTAAAAACTTAAAATTTTCACTCAAATTTACCAAAGACAAGCATGAAAAAAGATATTTTTTTAAAAAAAATATTCGTACCTAAAATTGATGTAGGTATGTGACAATTATCTCTAGCATATCACTTTCTACCCCTATAAATTTATGTTATGGAATCTTAGTCCAAAAAGAGATGATCCTATTTATCTCTCATCATTGATTCCCACTCCCACTTATCATGAGAATTTATTTTATATATATATAGCACACAGACCAAAGGAATCTAATTTACATGTAGGGATTTATACTAAGAATCAATAATCTATGTTGGTTCCTCAACCGCAGACAAATATAGTTCCAAAGAAATATCTTCCCAATTCAAGAAACATGAGAGGGGTCAGGATGATATTTCTTAAGCTAAGATATGTGGAATGCATCATGAAAATAAATCAACTGAGATAGTAATTCCAACAAATATTTCACCTTATCAATCCTCTAAAATATCTCAATTGGTCCAATATATCTTAGAGTCAACTTACTTTACTTCTCAATATGATGATGACCCAACTGAGGTGATACTTTCATGAAAACATGGTCACCAACTAAGAATTAAAAAGGATGGTGCCAATGGTCTATATAAGACTTATATCAACTCTGTTCTATCTCTAGTTTTTAATGTATAAACTAAATATTTTTCAATGTCTCATGGACAATGTTATGTCCCAAGAGAGAAGCCCCACCCACCTCTAACTAGAAAAGAGGAGATTTACCAAGGTGTATATACAGCGATTTGAAAGGATCCATTCTAATAGATTACTAGTAACTATTTTTATAAGAAAACTCAACCATCCCCAAATGGTTATCCCAAGATACTACAAAATTCATAATGCAAGCAGGGATCATATCCTCCAAGATCTGAATAGAATCCTCCATATGGCCATCAATCTGAGGATGGTAATCCATACTCAATATAACCTAAGTCCCCATCACCTCCTGGAGACCTTTCCAAAACTGGGAAGTAAAATCAAGATACCTATTTGAGATAACAGTATATGGAACCCCATACAACCTCACAATCTTCTACATGTATAGATCTCCCAAATCCTCAACTTTAATAGTGTCCTAAATCAGAATGAAGTGTGCTAATTTATCCAACTAATCAATCACCACCCAAATAGAATTCCTCCCTTAGGGATTTCATAATAATACAATGATGAAATCCATGGATACCTCATCCCATTTCCAAACTGGTACAGGAAGATGCTGAATTAGACCAAAAGGGTTTTGATACATATCCTTAATCTGCTATTAGGTATAAAAATGATACCCAAAGTCATCTATGTCATGAATCATTCTCAGCCACTAGAACTGATATTTCATGGCATAATAAATATTTGTATTGTTAGTGTGAATAACCCATGAGGAATTATGAAAATCTTGCATCACATTATTCCTAACAGATACTTGTATAATGAACTAAATCCTTAAGAAAATAATCCCTTTTATAAAGAGAGACAAATAAATAATGGTCTCTTCACCATAAAAGGATCCCCTGATTTCCCTAAACTCATCATCCTAAACCTGCTCCTGAATAATCATCTCGAGTTGAGATGAATTAAAATGATAACTAACCAAAATAATACTTGTTTTATCCTCCCTCACCTCCAGGTGCATCTGACTAAAGATTAACATGAGATTCCATTCTCCCTTAGATTCTAAGATATCCTAAGGGGGTAATTTCCTACTAAGTTCATCAACAAAAACATTCTCATTTCTAGGGGTGCAATAGATTTCAAAGTAAAACATCTAAAGGTACTCCACTCATCGACTCTACTTGAGGTTCAAGTATTTATGCATTAATATGTAGCCCAAACTCTTATGATCATAGTATATAGTGAACCTATCTCTAAAATGGTTGTGTTTCCAACACTTAATAGCATACATAACTACGGTGAGTTCAAGATCATGAGTGGGATAGTTATTTTAATGCGATTAAAGATGATGATAGTTTTATTCCACTATATAATCTCCTTGTATAAGCACATATTCCATACCTAAACTTGAAGCATCACAATACACCACATAACCCTGAATAGATTCTGGTAAAATTAATATATTATATGAGTTCAAACATCATTTCAATTCATTAAAGTAAATATGACATTTTTTATCCCATAAGAATTTCACCCATTTCTTAGTAAGAGCTGTCAACTATGATGCAACTTTTTAGAAGTATTTCTTAAACTGTTGATAATAACCAGATAAAACAAAGAACCTTTGTAAATCAAATACATTGTGTAGAACCTCCCATGAAAATACATTCTTCCCCTTCTTAGGATCAAATGATATTCCATGTTTCAAATCCACATGTCTAAAAAACTTCAACTCTTGAATCCATAATTCACATTTTGATAACATATCATAAATATAGTGATTCCAAAAGATTCTTAAAATCAATTTTAAATGATGTTTGGGCTCCTCATATTTTTAATAAACTTGAATATCATCCACAAATACCACAATAAAGGAGTCAAGATACTAGTGAAATATTTAGTTTATCAAATCCATTAAAACTATAGGAGAATTAATCAAGCCAAATGACATCACAAGATATTAAAAGTGGCCATTCCTACTCCTAAAATCAACCATTTTTTTTGTATTTTCAAATAAAATAACTTTAAGGTTTAGCGAGAACCAAAATAAATCTGACCAAACCATAAAGGGGCATAAGTGAGTTGGGCCAGGAACCCTTCCCAAGACCAGAACCACCCAAAAAACACCCGAGGGGACACATCGGGCCATGCACACCCATCTCCTCACTGCCCACCACAACAGTTGAAACACCCATATGATGTTATTAATATTTTCATAACTTTTTATATACTCCCTTTACTGATTTTTTATGAAATTTTCATAGTTTTTGTAAAATAGTAATGTTTAAATGTTAAATATAATTTTTGAGCACTATTTGAAGTCATCCAGCTTCAAGTCAGTTTACTGTTTTAATAATAACTATCATCCTACTTATAAAAATTGTGTGGTTATTCTTTTTTAGGATTACTTATTCAATTTACCACATATCATTAGAAGTAATCAATGGATAATTATTCCATTTTAATGGATATATAGACCACACAAGAAGACCTACGGAATCTGTGAAGAAATTGGACCATCCATGAAGATTGAATTTCTGGGCTCAATCAGTGAGTCAAAATTCCTTTATTCTCCTTCAAAGTTCTGGGGAACTTACAAGGAGTCATTGATAAAAACTTTAAGGCCAAAATTTAAAAGCCCAGGGGCCCAACTTATGCATTTAAATCCAGCCCACCATTCTGTCCGGGAATTAAAAGCAGAACACCAATATTGACAATTATCCTGATAGAGACATCCATTTGATCTAAGATTTTGTAGTGTGAAATATAAGATATATAAGGCCACATTTTTAGAAGAAAGAATTATTATTTGAAGTCATATTCCTATTCAAAAATATATTCACATTTTGTCCATTGAAAAATCATGGATAGAAATGGATAGTTTAACATTGTTTATGAAAACTGTCATAAATTTGGCTCCATAAGTCAAAATGCCTCCAACTTTTGAGAGTCTACTAAAAACTTTAATATATAAAACATTTAATAATAGTATTTCTCTAGATTATTATTTCTTAAATATTAAATTGCCGATACAATTGTAGGGGTAATTTTGGAATGAAAATAGTCCACCTCCTTGGGCTATAAATACTTCCTCCTCCTCTCCTTGCAAAAGGTTGGCAATTCAAAATAGAGGAGGATCAATTGGCACGACCAAGGCTCTGCAAAAATCTGGGGAGGACATGAAAAACTCAAGTTCTCACTTGAGATATCCTTCCTCCTCTCTTTTTTTCATTTACTTTTTTTTCCTTACATTTGTAATTGTGTAAGTTGTTTTCAATTTTGTTTGAATTTTAATGAAAGTTTCTTATTTATATTCTGTTTTAATCATCTAAAATATGTTCTTAAATATTAATTCTCTTAAAATATTAGAAATCAAGTTGAAATCCATTACCTTATTTTTCTTCCTCATTCAATCAAAATTCCATTTTTAATTCTCATCGGTGTTCGTGTGCGTGTGTGTGTTCGACGCACAACTCTTTTCTTATCCCATTTTTTTATTATATTTATAATTAATAACCATAAACACATATTACCAGATTAATAACTACCTTAATGGTTTATTAAATATACCATTTGGGTGAGTCATTATTTGGGGATGTTAAATGATTGAGATCTTTTGCTCGATGAATATTATTTAAATTAACATTGTGTATGTTGGAGTTAACATGTCATGGATTAATGACTTGTTTTGTTTAATGTGTGATTTCCATGGATTATTGGAACTATAAATACACTAACATAAACATGTACTGATTGATATTATAACCCTAAGTTAAGTTAAGGCTTGGATTAAAGCCTTAACACTTGGTAATTCCAATCAACATCATCTTGTGAAGTGGGTGTTAATTTAATGCAATATAAAGAAAAGCTCAAGGATATAACAAGCTTAACTCCCTAATAATGAACTCACCCCAATATTTATCAAATTTTTAAATCAAACACCAACCATTAATCACTTAATTTAAGCTCTACAAATAACCCCCCCCCCAATCAAAATACAATCAATTAAAAATAATTGACTATTAAAAAGTATCTTCACTGAGGATTTGATCCAAGTGCTGCTATACACATTAGCAAAGCATCATAACCATGAACGATTGATAGGTGAAAATCGGTTGCGCTTTCAAATGGAACCATTGTTGTGGATTTACAAATCTATGGAATATGTTGTATTAAGTAGTCATTCATTTTTGGTTATTGTAAAAAAAATAAAATAAAAAAAATTGAAAAAAAACACAAAGAAAACCCCATATTCCCATAAAAATCATAAATAGAAAAAAAAACACAAAGAAAAACCCATCCTTCTATTTCTTCCAAAATATCTTTGAATGCTCCATAGCCTCCCAAAAAATCCCTCATATTTTTTTGACCATGAAATTGAGCGAACTCTTTTCCATAATAGGAGGAACATTAGAGATAATCAAATCATTCAAGAACCAGTCTGTGTCCAACCAATTGAATTGGATATGGAAAATCCTAAGGAAAAAACACTTAAAGAACTTGTTTCCCATGATATAAATTACTAACCCCTTGGTATTCAATATCCAAACATAAAGGCTGACTTTGAACTCAAATCGGGTTTGATTCATCTTCTTCCTCATTTACACAGGCTAGCCGATGAGGATCCATATCTCTACCTTAAACAGTTCCAAGTGGTGTTCTCTACCATGAAGCCTCATGGGGTTTTTGAGGAACAAATAAAACTTTGAGTATTCCTTTTTTCCTTAGCTGAATCTGCCAAGTCATGGCTCTACTACCTCCCTCCTAGTTCCATAAACTCATGGATTGACATAAAGCTACTTTTCTTAGAGAAATTCTTTCCTGCTTCTCGAACTTCTTCTATCCGAAAGGAAATTAGTTGTATCTGTCAATTCCCCCAATGAATCACTAAATTAGTATTGGTAGAGGTTCAAAAATCTTGTGTCAAACTTCCCACACCACCAAATCTCTAACCAACTCTTGATCCAAAACTTCTATGAGGGGTTATTGGCTATAGAGAACTCTCATTGATGCCGCAAGTGGTGGTGCTCTTGTTGATAAAACTCTTGCAGCTGAAAGAGATCTCATAAGAAACATGGTTGCAAACACACAATAATTCTATACTCTAGCACATGCTCAATTCAAATAAGCCCAAGATATTCAATCGATAGATCCGAACAAGATGAAAAAGTGAATGAGTGAACTTATAGGTCTTGTGCGACAAATAGTTGTGGCATCCAAAGCCCCAACCTCATATTCTCTATAATCTATGTTCCCTAGACCTATCAAGAACTATGGAATCTATAAATCCCCATCTCATCCAACTGAAACATGTCCAAAACTTCAAGAGGATCCTTCTAATTAATCCGGACCAATTGAGATCAATGCAACATATGCTCAATGGAACCCCAACCCTCAGCAATCTTGTCGGTTCATTAGAAACTTCAATCAACCTCACTCTGAGCCCTTCTCTTCTACCTTAAACTAAGGATTGAGGTATGGTAATCCCATTTCTCATCCCCCTCAATTCCCTCCTCAAAACCCAAACCAATTCCAATATGGTCAAGGTGTTGGTAACTTCCAACAACCTTACCCTTTTGTTCCTCAACCTCAAAGGATCAATCCTCCTCTTTCTCCTCTTAGATTCCACTATCCTAATGGGCCTTACAAATTTCCAAACTAATAAAATCAATTTCCCAAGAACCAAAATCAAGGAAATCCCAATCCGGGACAAGCCACTTCTTCCAAGAAACCATGGGAAAGTGAAATGGAAGATCTTGACTCCTTCACCCATTCCATCCTCAAAAACATTAAAACCCAAATTGGTCAACTTGAATCCCACCTGAGCTAACAACAACGATTAAATTCTTCAAACCTCCCAACTCAAACATTACCCAACCCCAAGGGTAATGTAAGTGAAATTTCACTTAGATCGGGAAAGAAAATTTCTATGCCTCATAATGAGTCCTCCAACTCCACTTTAAATGTTGACCTAGAAAATGAAAAGAAAAATAAATTAGAAAATGAACCTGAAGCCATTCCTTCACCTCCTTCCATTCCTCTTTATAATCAAATTCCTTTTTCTCAATCTGTTTTTAATCCAAGGAATTCCTTTGTTCCCGGTCTTGAAATGTTCGACATGTTTAGACGTGTTGAAGTCAACATTCCCCTCTTAGATTCCATAAAAATCCCTAAGTATTCCAAGTTTCATAAGGAATTGTGCACCCATAAAAGGAAACTTAGGACCTTCAAAAAAATTTCCACACAACAGTATATTCCCATAAAGTGAAAATATCCAAGGACCTTTACAATTTCATGCCAAATTGGAAGTTACAACTTAGATGATTCACTCACAGACCTAGGAACCTCAATTAATGTCAGCACCAAATCCATCTTCTCCAACCTTGGTCTAGTTCCCTTATATCCAACGGGTGTTTTAATTCAATTGTCCAATCAAAGCACTGCTATTCCTAAGGGTATAATAGAGGATGTCCTTGTTCGTGTGAATGATCTTATCTTCCCTACGGATTTCTATGTCCTTAACATGGAAGGTGAGATAAACTCTTCTCAATCTCCCTTAATTATAGGATGACCATTCCTAATGACAGTGAGAAATAAAATTTATATCTATTCAGGCATCTTATACATGGAATTTGGTGACCAACTGGTCAAGTTCAACATTTTCCAAGCCATGTGATACCCATTTGAAGATCACTCTGCATTATCAATACATGATTCTAAGGACACTTCAGAGAGTCAATTGAACTCCATTCTATCAAGTTCATCATGTTCTAATGAGATGGGATCTTTTGAAATCTGCACCATGATTAACCAAGTCATAAATGGTGAATTTTATGTGGACCATTCATTCATAGACTCCATAAATCTAGAGGAACTTGAAAAGTCTATTTAATACAACATAAAATATGATCTCTACTGCTCCACCTTGGAAAATATTAAGGAAAATGAATCAGAAGAAACTAAAGTCCCTTCCTCCATTAATGAGTTTTCTAAACCACAAATGAAAGATGATACTGATCTAAAACCTCTTCCTTAACACCTAAAATATGCATTTATTTTCCATGATCACTATTATAGTGTCATTATCTGTGCTTCACTTACTGAAAATGAGGAGTCCAAACTTGTTCAGGTGTTAGAGGAAAACAAAAAGACCTTAGGTTGGAACCTAAATCACTTACCAGGAATCAACCTTACTCTTTTCATGCACCACATCCATCTTGAGGAATCATCCAAACTAATTAGACAACCACAAAGAAGACTCAATCCCGTAATACTTGAGGTAGTTAGGGAAGAGATCGCCAAGATTCTTAAAGGTGGTATTATCTACCCAATTTCTGATAGTGAATGGGTTAGTACAATTCAAGTTGTACCTAAGAAGGGTGGGATAACTGTTATCACAAATGAACATGGGGAGGTGGTAAAAACTCGAGTGAAGAACAAATGGCGTGTGTGCATTGACTATAGAAAATTGAATGTTGAAACTAGAAAATATCACTACCCTCTTCCATTCCTTGATCAGATGCTATAACAATTAGTTAGAAAGTCACACAATTTATTTCTTGATGGATACATCAGCTACTTCCAAATACCAATCTCACCTCAGGACTAATAAAAGACTAATTTCACTTTCCCCTTTGGAACATATGCATATAGGAGAATGACTTTTGGACTTTGTAATGCTCCTGAAACATTCCAAAGGTGTATAATGAGTATCTTTTCTGAATTCATTGAACACTGTATGGAATTATTCATGAATGACTTTACCATTTATGGTGAGTCATTTGAATCTTTCTTGAATTCACTCTCTCTATTCCTTCAAAAGTGTGTCAAGTGTAACCTTGTGTTAAATTTTGAAAAATGACACTTCATGGTTGAAAATGGGATTTCTCTAGGTCACATAGTTTTAAAAGAGGGTATTGAAGTTGATCCGACCAAAATTGAAGTGATCCAATCACTTCCTGAACCCACCTCTATTCGATAAATTCGTTCATTCCTCGGTCATTTCGGTTTCTATCAGCAATTCATCCATAACATGAGTTGGATTTCCCTACCACTCACTCAGTTTCTCCAAAATGATGTCAAATTCTATTTCGATGAGGTTTTCAAGAGTGATTTCATTAAACTCAAAAATGCTCTTACATCTTCCCCAATAATCCAACCCTCAGATTGGTCCTTACCCTTTGAGTTGATGTGTGATGATTCTGATAGAGTCGTTGGGGCTATTCTTGATCAAAGAATAGAAAATATTCCTCATTTCATCTATTATGACTCAAAAACTTTGGATGAAACTAAATCTCACTACACTGTTATTGAAAAGGAACTTCTACTAGTGGTTTTTACCTTAGATAAATTTTGGTCTTATCTATTAGGTGTCAAAATCATCATCTTCATAGACCATTCTGCTATAAATTTCTTACTCAAGAAAAGTTATTCCAAATCGATGCTAATAAGATGGATCATAATGCTCTAAGCGTTTAACCTTGAAATCAAATATAGACTAGTAAAAGAAAAATTTGTGGCTGATCACCTAAGTAGAATTTCTAATTCTTCTCATTCAGAAATCATTGATCCTAAATTTCCCACTGATCACCTTTCATTTCTCACTCCAAAGTCACCATGGTATGCCCTAATTGTAAATTACTTGGTTTCTGGTGTTTTTCTTAAAAAGTTTTCAAAATAACAAAAAATGAAGTTGAAAAGTGATTCAAAATACTATTTTTGGGGAAGAAAATAAACTTTGTAAAACTGGGGCTGACATGGTAATTAGTATATGTGTTGATGAAGATTAATATTCCTCCATCTTAGAATTATGTCACTAAATTCCTGGTGGCGGACACTTTGGACCAAAAAGGACCTCCTGAAAGGTCCTAGACTCAAGATTCTTATGTCCTTCACTCTTCAAGGACTCACATGAGTTCTGTTAATCATGTCCCACTTGCCAAAATTTTGGCACAATTTCAAAGAGAAATGAAATGACCCAAAAGCCTTTAATTTTTTGTGAGATCTTCGATGCTTGGGGTATCAATTTCATGGTACCATTCCCCCCTTCCAATGGGTTCTCCTACATTCTTCTTACAGTTGATTATTTTTATAGGTGGGTTGAGGCCAAACCCACTATAAAGGATGATTCACATACTATTGGTGAGTTCCTAAAGACACGCATCTTCCACCGATTTGGCACACCACGTGCCTTGATAAGTGACTTAAGAACCCATTTTTGTAATAGAACCATGGAATCTCTTTTGAAAAATAATGGGGTTGTACATAAAACTTCAACTGAATATCACCCCAAAAAAATGGCATGGCTAAACTTTCTAATAGAGAAGTAAAAAATAGTACTTAAGATAATTGTAAATCCCACCATAAAAGACTGGCCTGACAGACTTGGTGAAGCACTTTGGGATTATTGAATTGCCTATAAAATACCCATTATGATGTCTTTTTTTAGGCTAGTTTTTGGTAAAGCGTTCCACTTACCAGTTAAAATCCAATATAAGTCTTTTTGGGCTGTGAAAACTTGTAATTTTGATTGTGAAACATCTAGAGAAGAAATATTGTTGTAGTTTACTAAATTAGAGGAGCTTCGACTTGATTCCTATTCCATCCAATGGCCCTAAGGCCTTTATTTTTTATTGATTTTGATAATCCACCTTTCAAGGGGTGAGGTGGAACCCTTACAAGGCCTGTAGGCATAAGTATTACAAGGCCCGTAAGCCTTAGAGGAATTCATTTTGCCCATAGGCTTCAAACATTACATACATCCCAGACTAACTACTTGGAACTGCTCATCCCTATCATCTTCATCATGAAATTAGCTCTCCACCTTCACATGGCTATTTGGCTAGGCATTCCCGTGCATGCACATTCTTGTCCCAATGGAAGGTTTCATACCCTCTCATTCTTTCAATCCGTTTAGCTTCTGCTGTGGTGAAAGCTCCTTGCTCATCCTCCTTGTAGAGCTTGTTCTATGTAAGTCGTCTGGTTTGCATCTGCAATTAAGGTGGCCCGAAAGCCTTGAGGTGGCCCGAAGGCCTTACTAACCTGAAGGCATGGGTAGCCCGAAGGCCTTAAAAGACACAGGGACTAAATTGGTGGCCCGAAGGCCCAAACAGGGGCATATTCCCAGCTGCTACAATGCCAAATAGTACCTGCTACAGTACTTCTATAGTACCCCAGAAATAATGTCTCCGCCTGGATTTGATCTCGGGTCTCCCAGATGAACTTACAGAGTCCTTACCAACTGGGCTAAGGCTCATGTGCTTGATTCCTATGAGAATTCCAATATGTACAAAGAAAAGGCTAAGGTACTCCATGACAAACACATCCTGATAAAGGTATTCCATGAAGGTGAAAAGTTATTTCTCTTCAAATCTTGATTTCAGCTTCACCCAGGTAATATTAATTCTTGTTGGGAAGGTCCTTTTATTGTTTCTCATGTTTACCCATTTGGTTTAGTGAAAGTCCAAGACCCGTCTTCCAAAATTACATTCACGGTTAATAAGCATCGGTTAAAGCATCACCATGAGAGGACACGCATCCCGGGAACCACCTTGACTTCCATCAAATCCACAACTTCCACCGACCCACCATTGGATGGGGAAGATTACCCACCAAATCCAAACCATGGGCACCTCATTCCCTTTAACTCTATATTTATCTCTTCCTCTCTATCCCTCTTTCTTCTTCTTCCCCTCACTTTAATTTTTTTACCACTTTCCTCATCACAGTTTTTATTTACTCTTTCTCTTTTGTGTGGGTGTGGCTTTATAAAAAAACTAAAAAAACCTAAAAAACGGAAAAACAATAATAAAAATCACTTAAAAAAGTAATAATTACTCACCTTCAAGTTTTTAAATTTTGTCTAACCATTTTGGGGAGTCAAAATACATGTTTTCATCTCAAAAAGTTTGTATTTTCATCATGATTTTGGATAGAGAATATTGTGACAAAACCAAAAAAAATTGAATGTTCAATTTTTTATTTGGAAAATTATTTTCCCCAACCATGAGGAACAATATTATATTTCATTCCAAGGTTACCTATGGCCATATTTTAAAAAAATTTGTTATTCACCCCTGATTGTGAGTCTTGATTTTGTGGACCTTCGAGCTGAATTTCCTACTTTGGTGTCCATTAATATGATAGAGGTATTTTCTTAACCACATGAGAATCAAAATAGAAAAATAGACTCTCATTTACCTTAAATTAATAGTCCTTTTGAAATCCCTTTAGAGCCTATGAAAACATTTTCCTTTATATCCACATTATAATCCCAATACCATGTCCCACCTAAAATCTACATGGATTTACATTGCATAATTAATTGAAATTTAAGTGTGGGGGAATGGATTTCATTTCAGGTATCTTTTTCTTAATCTTTCAGCGTGTTATCATATTCTTGAGGGTAAGATTATATTTTTTTGGGGGTGGATGTTGTCATTTAGTGATTTTTGGGAATTTATATATGTTTATTACATCTTGTACAAATTTTATTGAAAAGTGTTGAAAAAAATCAAAAAAAATGAAAACAAAAAATGGGTTGTTTCTTGGGAGGGTTAAAAATCACTCTTATTTAACCTTTTATATTGTTATAAAAATTATAATTAGTGTTGTGAGGAGATCGATCATGGGTTGGGATATGAGTTTGAGATCTTTTTCAAGTTCAAATTTAGAAAAAAAATCAAAAAAATGAAAATAAAAAAAAACATTTACATTATATATTCTTGTGTCATTGGGATAAGTTTTGTGTTCTGTAAATATTTCATCTTCCCATCCCCTTCAATTTTATTCCTCCTTTTTTTCTTTCTTCACACAATCATTCCCTTGTAAATATTTTTTTTCATTTCCTTCCATGTTTCATTTCAAAAAAAATGTTCATTATTTTACCCATGCTGATGTTGTACCCCTCTTCTCCTCTCTCTTGGACATTAAATTCCTACCATCCCATAGCCATAGAAAAAACCCATTAAAAATACCGCTTGATTAATTTTCACTTTAGGAATGGTAATGGAAGCTTATATATCTTTCAAACTCTAATATTTTCACTTTTGGTTGGTGAATGAATGAATTTCCATAAATAAATTTTTATCATCTTGAGAGGAGTGTGTTTTGAGTGCCTATATTTTCTATTTATAAATTTGATCATGCAAAATGAATTGTTTTTGGAATATTATTTCCATAAAAATTTGTGGTGTAATTCAATATGGATGAGTGAAATGGTATAAACCTCCCCTGATTGGGGAAAACAAAATTTTAATATTTGTTGGTGAGTGAAAATGATTTTGTCATGGTTTTATATTTGTTGTACATGAGGACATTCACAATACTAATTATGGGGGAGTTGATGTTATTAATATTTTCATTACATTTTATATACTCCATTTACTTAATTTATATGAAATGTTCATAATTTGGGTGAAATATTAATGTTCAAATATTAAATATAATTTTTGAGCACCATTTTAATTCATCCAGATTCAAGTTAGTTTACTATTTTAATAATAATTATCATTCTACAGATAAAAATTGTGTTGTTATTATTTTTTAGTATTATTTATTCAATTTCCCACATATAATTATAAGGAATCATTGGCCAATTATTCCATTTTAAGGGTCATATAGACTGCACAAGAAGGCCCATAGAATCTGTGAAGAAATTGGACCAGCCATGAAGATTGAATTGCTGGGATCAATCATAAATTCCAGATTAATTTATTCTCCTACAATGTTAGGGGGAACTTACAAGGAGTCTTGGATAAAAATATTAAGGCCCAAATCCAAAACCAAGGGGCCCAACTAATGCATTTAAATCCAACCCACCATTCTGTCCGGGAATTAAAATCAGCACACCAATATTGACAATTCTTCTGATAGAGACATCCATTCGAGCTGAGATTTTGAAGTGTGAAATAAAATATATATACAGAAACCATTTTAGAATAAATAATTCATATTTTAAGTCATATTACTATTCAAAAATCTATTTACATTTCGTCCATCGAAAAATCATGGATAGAAATGGACAGTTTAACATTTTTTATAAAAACCATCATAACTTTTTCTGCAAAAGTCAAAATGCCTCAAAATTTTGATAGTAGACTTAAAACTTTAATATATACAACATTTATGAAGAATATTTCTCCATATTCAGCTATATGAAATATAAAATTGGCGATGCAAGTGGAGGGGTGGTTTTGGAATGCAAACAGTCCACTTCCTTGGGCTATAAATACTTCCCCCTCCTATCCTTGCAAAAGGATGGAAATTAAGAATATAGGAGGATCAATTGGCATAACCAAGGCTATTTCAAAAGCCTAAGAGGACATTCCAAACTCAATTTTTCACTTGAGATACTCTTCCTACCCTCTTTGTTTTCATTTACTTTTGTTTTCCTTTCATTTGTAATTGTGTAAGTTGTTTTCAACTTTGTTTGAATTTTAATGAAAGTTTCTTCTTAATATTATGTTTTAATCATCCACCATCTATTCTTAAATATTAATTATCTTAAAATATTTTAAATCAAGTTGAAATATCTTCCCTTCTTTTTCTTCCTCATTCAATCAAAAGTCTATTTTTAATTCTCATCATTGTTCGTGTGTGTGTGTTCGACACACAACTCTTTTCTTATCCCATTATTTTCGTTCTATTTATAATTAATCACCATAAACACATATTACCAGCTTAATTACTATATTAATGTATAATTAAATCTACCATTGGGGTGAGTCATTATTTGGATATGTTAATTAATTGAGATCTTTTTCTCGATGAATATTCTTTAAATTAACATTGTGTATGTTGGACTTAACATGTCATGGATTAATGACTTGTTTTGATTAATATGTGATTTCCATGGATTATTGGAACCATAAATACACTACCATAAACATGTACTGATTGATATTATAACCCTAAGTTAATTTAAGTCTTGGATTAAAGCCTTAACACTTGGTAATTCCAATCAACGTTATCTTGTGAAGTGGGTGTTAATTTAAGGCAATATAAAGCAAAGCTCAAGGATATCACAAGCTTAACTCCCTAATAATGAACTCACCCCAATCTTTATAAAATTGTTAAACCAAACACCAACCATTAATCACTTCATTTAAGCTCTGTAAACAAAACCCCCAATCAAAATACAATCAATTAAAAATAATTGACTATTAAAAAGTATCATCGTCGAGGATTCGACCCGAGTACTGCTATATACATTAGCAGAGCATCAGAACCTTGAATGGCCGATAGGTGATAATCGGCCATGATTTCACCATCCCATCACCGCACCTCAGGACTATGCACTGACTTCCTCATCCAATACCACACCATAAACTAGAGAAGAGATCACCAGAGAGGGTTCTGTTGAAAACGGTTACAGAGTTGAAACTAGAGAGCGGAACCTGAAATATACCACACCATCACACCACTGAGGATGTTCCAGCCACGACCAGAAACCCCCAAAGAATACCACCATCATTGGAACCACCAAATCCATCCCAAATCACCCAGGAAACCTTCGAACATGACCAGTATGTGCTCATGTTCAAATGAGCGGGGTAACAATGGAAGAGGAGGACAGATGACCAATGAAACTAATCCCAGGAAAAGTAAAACCAGGAAGCCACATAGGGTCAAACAGTTCTAGAGAAGAGGTGTGGGAAATTCAGAATTTGGAGTTACTTAAGAATATCTTATGAAGGATGTTAAACAACGGTGGAGGCATCATCGATAGGGCTCCAAACATGGAACCAGGGGATCGCTGAACTGAGAAACTAAGAGAAAATCTACAACCAATTTTTTAGAGGAGAAAAATGAGTAGATAAATCCAGAATGAGTGACTCGCAAGAATCGCACCATTGAAGGAGGATGACCGACGAAGGAAACTTCACCAACATAGATCTTGAGAGATGACACTGAGGTTATGAGTGCAAAGGAACAATATACTACCACCGAACTAGAATAAGGGACATGGCACCATCAGAGCTGGATTGAAAGAACAGGAGGCCAAAGTGGGGGAAAGATAAAAGACTTGAAAATATGTATCATTAAAGGAGGGTGAATGGTAGTGGATTCATTGATAGAGAAACACATCCACAAAACTGTGGGGGTGGCCGATAAGAACACCACATCATGACAATGACACCACTCAACATGACCGCCAACAGCACCATACCCACGAGGAAGGCAAGAAGATGAGCAGACAAGGAGGGAGGAAGAAGAGCGGTGGTTGAGAAACCCTAGACCACCAAGAGGAGAGCTCCCACTCGACTCACATATCCCTATTCCTAAAGTAAATATTCAGGATATCTAAATCCTTAACTTTGAGCAAATGATAACTAAACCAGAGGTATATTTTTGAGAAAAAACCTTACACCCTTTAACGGGTCTAATAGGACATCAATACGAGGAAAAGGATTTATATTCCCAATTTTCATCTGGTTAATATTTTGATAATAAACACAGTGAAAAAGGGTTTCATTGGTCTTATTAGTAAAAATCATAGGAACTATCCAAGGTGATAAACTTGTACAAATAAAATCCTTCACTTTTAAATCATATAATTGAATCTTCAACTCAGTTAATGTCATATAGTAGGAAGTAATAGATATCGGATAATTTCCAGGCACCATATTGATTAAAAAATACACTTATCTTTCTAGAGGAAGACTAAAGAAGTAATTAAGGAATACTTTGTAAAAATACCTAGCCACCAAATGAAGATCACAACTGGAGAAAACATTCCCAAACTCAACTAAAAAATAAGATATCAAACTCCCTAATTTAAATTAGTAGGTCCATCTCGAAAAACCTCAAATCTTATTCACCTTTAAATACTTAATAAATCCCATCGATGGTAGTAAAAGAAACTCGCTAATCATATAAATAAACATCATCTCAATGGGTAACCAACTAATCCATCCCAATGATAACATCAAATAGGTATAGTTTAAGAACTAGAAAATACAAAACAAACTCTATTATATAAAAATCAAGAGAAAAAATGACTAATGACTCTGAAATGAATGTAAAAGGGGAGAAAAAGATAAAAATAAGAAAAATAATAAGAACACAAGTCATAATGATTTGTGTTTTTTGGGAATAATACCTATATTTATGGAGAGGTGGAATAAATTCACTAAAATTAGTATAAAGATTAATAGTGAATTTATAGCATATAGAAAATCTAGATTAAAATGGGTTCATAAATCAAACAGAATAACAATTCCATCAAACACAAATTAAATCCACTATGTTATAGTACCACAGCTACTTAAGCCCAAGCTTCTAGAGTAACAGTTGAAAGAAGTCTTCAGAGCTATAGTTACAAGTCGTTTTCACTAATAACATGTTACGATAATAATATTTCCCTGCTACAGTTCCCTATCGATGTCACCAGTCCACTCTGATACAGTTTGGTTAGAGTTTCTATTGCACTCAGACTTTGGTTCAGGGGAATTTTCCTCTAGATCCCTAAGCAGGGGTATGCTACACCCTATAACCCCCAGTGACCTCACTACGATGGTTGAACTATGGGAGTTACAACCTAGTGTGCAGTATGGTCTGCCAACAGTTATCCCAACTTTATCCAAGGATCAGGCTACATCAATCCAACAAGCTCAACATTAAAAATTGAGAAATAACATGTGGGAAATTAACAAACCTTCTCCTTTTACTTTCTAAGAGTTGTCATAATATCTATAACAAATTATATGAGATTCATTAAAAGTTTAAAAAGATCCAAAAATGATTTTATGCTCAGGAATGAGAGCCACTTGTTCCAAATAGAGTGGTTGTTATATATGATGCAATAAAGATCATACCTATCATTTTCATTGGGAATGCATCAACTTTCACCAGAAACTCCTCTACTGTGTGAATTTTATTCACTCCAGATGCCTATAGATAGATTCTTGTAGACTTATAAGATTCTACTTGTATCATAGTTCCCTTTGGGCCTAATGAACCAGGTCTATAATGGGTTGCAGATAGAACCTGACTGAAACCTCTGAAAATGACCTTAGTGAACACAAAAACTAAAGATCTTTAGAGGTTCGGTGAAATATTTCTTAGTGTTACCTATATTTTCACACTGGTAGAAATTCAAAGGAACATCATTGTCAACTGCCAATGGTGTGGAGGAATCCTACTACTAATATCTTCCCCTTCCACCTCTATGAGTCTCATTCCACTTCCTCTTCTTTCTATATGAGACACTAAAGTTGTCACTGGGTGGAGGAGGAAGACCAACTAAACCTTAATTTCCCACTATATCCATCTCTTTCATCAATTCTCTATCCAAAACCTCTTAATAAGTAACAAGATTCTACATCAAAACTTGTAACATCTCATTACCCGCTTTCAGATAATTCCCTTCTCATTGATTGTTTTTATCTTTAATTAGGTGTGTCTTGGGAATATTGAGTATGGAGAACATTTTCTAATAAAAATGACTTAAAGTTCAGAGATGTATGTTTATTTGAATTAATGAAGTCTGGGTATAAATGTGTTAAGGGATTTTCAGGGTTATCCCCGAGTTTGGAGAACATCTAAGGTGCTTTGGATTTTCATGTAAAAATTTGAAATTTTCACAATCTATAAGAGAAATATATGCCATGTAAAAAGATTACACAACATGTAAGTTCTACTGGGAAGATGTCATGTATATAGTACAAACCAAGAAGTAATTGCATATCATTTAATAATAAAGGATCCGTTTTTAATAAAAAGGTGATACGTTTTCGATGTATTTGATCCCTATAGATTATACAATGTGTAAAAGGGTTAAACACCATGTAATTATCATGAGTGGGTCTTTTATGGTGATTCTCGGCTGAAATTTTATTTCATTCATCTATGTATCCTTTTTCTCTCACATAGAAGGCTTCTTCGGTGATTTCTGGATCCTCAGTTTGATCCAGATTGATTTTTTCAATGAGTGATCACCATTGCAGTTGGTTTGTATCTCTCTAAATTAGTTGTGTGATCTTGTTCTTGGGGCCATTATTTCATTGGTTGTGGTGTTGTGGGTGTGTGTTCTTGAGGTATGTGTCATTTCCTCTTCTCCACCAACCCTTTTATTGTCTTGGATCAATTATAAGATGTGTAGAATGATTTTAGGGCCTCTGTTGTAACTGTTGTGTTCTTCTTTTTGGTGGATCCTTTTTTGGGCATGTGCAACCTTGAGTTTTGAGGTAAGTGGTTCAGTCTCTAGCCTATGTTGATGAACTACATTTCTCTTATTTTGATAAATTATTTTATTAAATTAAATGGAATGATCTGATTGATTTGATTTGTGTGTGTGGAACTTGGATTTTATAAAAGTTGGTTTTCCCCTAGTTTTGGTAAATGAAAAGGGTTTTTCAAAGCATTGTGAAATGGTTTTTTGAAATGGATTGTGAAATGGTTTTCAAAGAATATTTTGATGAAAATGGATTGATGAATTGATGAATTTATTTGGTAAATAGAGAACATGGGAATCTTTGGGTACTTAGGTGGAAGGTATAGTAATAGTTCATGTCCACTATCGGGGGATTTTCTCATGGGGATTATCTCTCCTCCCTAGGCTCATTGTTCTAGGGACTTATTAGAATTATTAAGGGGTTCACTCTATGGAGTGTTCCTCTTATCTCTAGACTCAATGCACATGTCTAGTATCTTAATTTGTATGTGATTTTCTATATTAGGTATCCTATCTATCCTGACCTAGTGTGATCTTTGGTGCGATGTTACTTGTGATACTTCTTGGCCAATTTGGGATGCTTTTGGTTTGTACTATTTTGTTGTACTACCATGGACTTGATATGATATGTGATGCATGATTTTTTTATATGATATATCTTTTGAGATATTTGGTTATGAGATGATTTGAAACTAATTTACCTACATTATTTTGAAATGCGAAAAAAAGTGAAAATTAAACTATTTTTCTATGCTTTTGATATAGAAAATGTTAAACTATTATCATGCCTTGTTTTCTTTAAAGTTGAGTATGCTTCGATTATTGTTCATAGACTTGATATGGAACACATGGGTGATACCCTACTTATCCTGTTATCTCACACCATGAATACCTATTCAGTGGTGTGTAGACCTAGTTATGTATTTTGATATGGGGAAAGGCAAGTCATCATAGTGAGGCGGTGAGGTTTTTTGTCATTTGGGATGGGTAGCTAGTGGTGAGATGGTGTGAGTCTTCCCACACTATCACATGGAGTAGTTGGTTTTCCTATTTTGGTAGTCCTTTATGGTTGGACCTATATATAGATATTTTTTCTACTCTTTGGTTGTTTGGTTTCCGATGTTAGTTTTTTATTATGAAATATATTTATCTTTCCTGTTGTTGCCTCTATTTTATATATGTTCCAAGTTGTTGCTTATGGTTGGGTGAAATTGTTTCCTCTATTTTTTGTTCGATGCCCGAGTGCTAGTGTCCATCCTATAGGGATTAATAATTCCATTAGGGTATGTGGAGGGTCGGTTTGAGTACTTATTTGAGAGGGTATTCAGATTAGTTCATTACAAAATGGTATCAAAGGTCATCTATCCTAAAGAGTCCTTATCTTTGGATGTTTGGTAGACTTGAGGTAGGATTTTTGGGACTTGAGAGATATATTGCAGTGAGTGCCTAGCCAGCTCTTTCTGTGATGAGAATCAAGTTACCATGAGATGTTAAGATGTGTGTCTCCTATTTTGAGTTATTTTTATTGATCTCAGTTTTTTTATGTGTTTTCTAGTTTGAACTAAGATTTTTTGTTGTCTGATCATTTCTTTTATTTTGATTTGTAGAAGTATGCCTCTGAGACATGTTCTACAAGTTCATAAGGGGGGTGTAGCTGATGCTCCTCAAGATAATCCTCTAATAGATCAAAACTTTTTGAAATATTTGTGCGAGAAGTTCATGTTATTGACAAGAATGTTCTAAAATTCCAGAACACAGTTGTTGAGTTATATCTAGGAGATGTAGGGGAAACAGATTGATCATGGGAGTTATTGCATGATAATACATCTTAATTTAAAGGTATAAATGAACCTCAATATGTGGAGGACTATCTTAAAAATATATATCAGATATTTTAATTCTGGGATAAACCTGAGAGTATCATAGTAAATTTCACAGTGTTCATACTTGATGTTCCTAGCAAGCATTAGTGGGATTTTAATGGTATGAGAAGATAGGAACGTGGTCTTGGACTAGAAGGGTTTCAAGACTCTCTTCTTCTAGTAATTTTTTTCAGAGTTTCTGATGATGTAAAAGTATGTGGAGTTACTCTATTTTAAGTAGGGAGAGAGTTCGGTGTTGGTGTACACCAATCAGTTTGTTGAGCTGGTTCATTTTGCACCAAAGGTTATAAATAATGACCATATAAAATCTCAGAAGTTCATGTAAGGTTTGTGATCATATATCAGATCATGAGTATTTATGATAAATCTTTCAACCTATTTGGAGATAGTGGATAGGGCTATGATGGAAGATATGAATATGGCAGACAAGGTTGGATATTACACCCCTTTTCTTCTACCAAGTGGTAGCTTCAGTGGTGCGCTATGGAAGAATAGGAAGTGGAAGGACCACTATAGGAGTGTTGGAGGTGGTTCTTGGTAGAGAACCTATTCAGCACCGCCATTTGCAGCTAGTGGTGTGCCTCTAACTTGTTATCAGTGTTGTAAGTTTGGGTAAACATGGTATTTTATTCCTTAACCTTCAAAGATGTGTAACAGTTTTGGACATTATGGTCATCTACAACGTTTTTTTCAGGCTATGTCTACTCCTTGATATGGTTAGGGATTGTTGGCTCCAAATGATACTATGGAGAAATCATATGCTTTAAAGGCTATAGGGCTCTATCCATAGGCCTTTGGAGTGAATCATCTTCACATAGTAGATGAATTTCTAGTGAAGGTGGATGCGGGTTTTATGATAGTGAGAGGTACTATATTTATTGTATCCTTGGTATTGATTGATTTATTTGATATTGGTACCTCCCACTCATTTATATCTATCCATTTTTTTATATGATTAACCTTTCAATAGAACTCATTTCCTTTGTTATACAGTTATTGACACCTCTTGGGAAGAGGAAAGAGTGGAGGTTTCAGTTTCTTTCTTGTGTTTTATCGATATCTAATGCATAGTTAGTATAGGGTTTTATTGTTATTGATATGGATTTGTTTAACATCATCATCGGGATAGATTGGCTTATTGCTCATTGAGATGAGTTTGATAGTTATTGTCATAGTGTCTCATTTCTTATGGTCTATGGGAGCTCATGGGTGTTTCTGGGAGAGTGGGATCCAAGGTCTGGTCATGCAAGATCATCCCCCCCAAAGATCGGGAGTTTTTTATCTACTGATTTAGTTGAGTCTAATGAAGTTTCTTCGGTTGTTTATCTTCCTGTTGTTTTTCGGGTTTTTCTTAAAGTTTTCCTAGAATATTTCTCCAGTATTCCTCTAGAGAGGGAGGTATATTTTACAATTTTTCTGGTGTTAGGAATGTAGCCAATATTGATACCTTGTTATCATATGGCACCAGGATATCTGAAGGAACTCAACATTCAGTTGGATGGCCAGGTGAAAAAGGGTTTCGTTCTCCCTAGTGTTTCATCTTGGTAATTTTTAGTGATCTTTTCCAATAAGTAAAATAGTTCAATCTAATTATTTGTGGACTATCAGAAGTTGAACCAGGTAACGGTTAAGAAAAAGTATTCTTTTCCTCATGTGGATGATTTTTTTGATCAGTTAAAGGGAGAAGTGGTTTTTGAATATTTCTTTTTAGTTGGGTTATCATCATCTTAGAGTTTGGGAGTGTGATATACTGAAGATGGATTTTAGGAGCAGTTATGGACATTATAAATATATTTTGATGTCATTTTTTCAGACTAATGCTCCTGCAATTTTTATGCATTTGATGAATCAGATATCCCATCAATATCTTGAAACTTTTGTGGTAGTGTTTGTAGATGAAATTTTGGTATATTCAAGGCCTGAGTGTAAGTACGAGAACCATCTGAGTTTGGTTTTAGAAATCCTGAGAAGTCACCATTTTTATGGAAATATTTTTAAATGAAACTTATGGATTCAATAAGTGAATTTATTAGGGAACGTTATTTTTTAGCATGGATTATTAGTTGATTCTGAGAAGGTAAAGTTTGTGTTGTCATGGGAGGAGCCACGGAATGTATTTGAGATTCATAGATTCCTTGGTCTTTTGGATACTATTGACAGTTTATAAAGGATTTCTCAAAGTTGGTGTCACATTTGACTGATCTTTCTAGTAAAGGGGTGAAATTCACATGGGATACAAAGTTTTAGCCTTATTTCAATGAGATGAAAAGACTTATGACATCAGTTCCTATTTTGATCTTACCTAATTCCAATAAAGGATATTTGGTTTTTTATGATGCTTCTGGTGCTGGTTTGGGTTGTGTGATCATGTAGGATGAACATGTGGTGGCTTAAGACTCTTGTTAGATTAGACCTCATGATAAGAATTACCCCACTCGTGATTTAGATATTTTCATATTTATGAATGAGCTTAAGTGTTCATGGAATTATCTTTTTGGGGAAAGGTTTTCATTCTTTTCTAACCATAAAATTTTAAGCTATATATTTTCTCAAAAAGACTTGAATATTAGATAGATCTAATGGGTGGAATATCTTTAGATGTTTGAGTTTGACATCACCAACACCCTGGGAAAGGGTAATTTCATGTAATATGCTCTTATCTTGAAAGTTCCATCACAATCTGTTTTGGAATCGAAGGAATAGTGAAACCTTATGGGGGTTTTTACTCAGTTGCATCTAGATGATTAGGAGGATATTTCAAGCATGGTTTTGAATAGTAATCAATTATCTTCATCTCTTCTTGAGTATATTCTATAGATTCAGTAGCAATATTACTTATTCATAGGAATTCAAGAAACCCTATATGGTGGGGAGACCGTTCCAGGTTAGTCTCTCTCTTCAGATGGTATTCTTGGTTTTGGGGATCGTTTTGTCATCCTAGCATCTGTGAGGATCTTGATTTTGTTTGATTGTCATGATTATTCATATTCCATTCATTCAGGAACTATTAATATGTATTATGATATGATATGGTGATTATGGTGGTTGGGTATGAAGCATGACATTATTGATTAAGTGTCCCACTGTTACACTTACCAACAGATTAAGACGGAGCATCTGAAACCTTCTAGTTTTCTTCAGACTCTTCTAGTGTTGGTTTGGAAATGGGATGATGTATCTATGGATTTTTTTTTTGAATTACTAAGAAATACCCATGGGAAAATTTATATATGGTTCATGACTAATCGGTTGACAAATTCATCTCATTTTATTCCAATCAGAGTCACTATAAAGGTTAAAGATATGAGTAATATGTATGTGCTGGAAATTGTGAGGTTACATGGGGTTCCTTCTACAATTCTTTTGGATAGGGATTCTAGGTCTACTTTGATGGTCTGTAGAAGTCTCTAAGAGGTGATGGGGACTCAAGTTAGATTGAGTACAGCTTATCATCCACAGAATAATGGTCTGATGGAGCGTATTATTTAGGTTCTGGAAGATATACTCTATGCTTGTGTCTTGGATTTTGGTGGATCATGGTATAAACATCTAGGATGGGTTGAGTTTTCTTATAACAAAATTTATCGTTCTTCAATTATAATGTCTCCTTTTGAGGCTTTTTACAGTCTCCCATACATGTCACCTATTTTTTGGGTAGAGTTGGGAGAATCTTCTTTGGTGGGACCAAGTTTTGTTCATGAGACCTCTTCAAGGATTCAGGATATACATTGGAATTTGGTTACAGCATGGAGTCGATAGAATTATTATGTGGATCCATGGAATTTTCCTTTGGATTTTTTCTTAGGTGACCAGGTTTTCTTGAAAGTTTATCCTCGGTTGGGTCACCATCAGCTTGGAAAATATAGGAAGTTGGCTCCAAGATATATGGGACCATTTGAGCTCATTGAGTATCTTGGGAAGTTGATTATTGATTGGAATTACTGATTTAGTTGATAGGAATTCATGATGTTTCCACATATCGCAACTCTGTAAATAACATCATGATCCCTCTCACATTCTGAGTTGGGATGAGACTGAGTTAGATCCATATGTTTTCATTTTTGAGCAACCAGTTGAGATCTTTGACTCTCAAGTTAAAGTATTGCATGGGAAGTCGATTCTATCAGTCAAAGTGTTATGGAAGAACGGATCATATTCTCATGAGACTTGGGAGCACGAGTCGTTGATAAGGGAGTAGTGACCTCACCTCTTTATCGGACTACATTCTTCCACATGACTTATTGGGTATGGAAAGTCTTATGGTGGGGATTTTATAACATCTCATTACCCAATTTTAGGTAATTCTATTCTTTTTCTTGTTTCCATCTTTAATTGGGTGCATCTTGAGACTCATGGGGATGTAGAACATTTTTTTAGAAAAATGACTTAAAGGTTGGGGATGTATATTTATTTTAATTAATATATTCTGGGTATAAATGTGTTAATGGATTTGTGGGGTTCTCCCCAAGTTTGAAGGATGCACAAGGTGTTTTGCGTTTTTGTGTAAGAATATATAGTTTTCATAGTCTATAGGAGAAATACATTCCGTGTAAAATGAGTACATGATGTGTAAGTTCTATAGGGAATATGTCATGAATCTGGTACACAGTGTAAAGTGGGTACACACTGCGTAAAGATTACATGTTGTGTAATAATAAAATATTGGTTTTTTAATAAAAATTTGATGAGTGTTTCAGTGTATGTGATCCCCATGGATTACATGACATATAAAGGTATTACATGTTGTGTGATTGTTGTGAGAAGGGATATTAGGGTGCTGCTCGGCTAAACTTTCATTTCATTCATCTGTAGCTCTTATGGATCTTGACTTCAAAGGCTTATTTGGTGATTTTTAGATCCTCCATTTGATCCAAATTTATTCATTTGTTGAGTGATCTCCACTATGGTTGGTTTTCATCTCTCCATATTTGTTGTTCGATCATGTTTCAGGTATCGTTCTTTCATTGGTTGTGGTGTGGTGGGTGTGTGTTCTTGAGTTATGTGTCATTTTTTCTTCTCTATAAACCCTTTTGTTGACTTGGATCAATTAAAATATATTTATATTGATTCTAGGGCCTCCATTTTCATTATTGTATTCTTCTTGTTGGTGGATCCTTTTGTGTGTGTTTGCAACCCTGAATTTTGAGGTAGGTGGTTCTGTCTCTAGCCTGTATTGATGAACTAAAGTTCTCTTGTTTTGATATATTATTTTATTAAATGAAATGGAATGATATGATTGATTTGATTTGTGTGTGTGGAATTATGTTTTTATAAAATATGGTTTTCCCTTGGTTTTGTTAAATAAAAAGGGTTTTTCAAATCATTATGAAATGGTTTTGTGAAATGAATTTTGAAATGGATTTCAAAGCATGGTTTGATAAAAATGTATTGATGAATTGATTAATTGATTTTGAAAATAGAGCACATGAAAAACCTTGTGTACTTAGGTGGAAGGTATAGTAATAGGTCTCGTCGAATTTTAGGGGATTTTCTCATGGGGCTTATCTCTACTCCCTAGACCCGTTGTTCTAGGGACTTGTTAGACCTATTGAGGGTTGACTTTTTGGGATGTTTCTATTCTCTCTATAATCAATGCATATTTCTAGTGGCTTGATGTGTAAGATATTTTCTATGTTTGGTATGAGTGTTCTAGTTATCCTTACCTAGTGTGATTCCTGGCCTGATGTTACCTATGCTACTTCTTGGATTATTTAGGATGCTTTTGGTTTGTATTGTTTTATTGTACTATCATGGATTTGATATGATATGTGATGCATGATTTTTTTTGAAATGATATATCTACTGAGATATTTTTTAATAAAATTATTTGAAAATTATTTACCTTATTTATTTTTAAATGTGGAAAAATGGTAAATTAAATTGTTTTTACATACTTTTGAAATAAGAACTGTTAAAAAGTTACTATGCCTTTTTTTATTTAAATTTGAGCATTCTTGGTTTATTATTCATATACTTGATATGGAACACCTGGGTGAGACCCTATTGAACCTGTTAGTTCACACCATGTGTACCTCTTTGATGGTGTGTAGACCTGGTTATATCTTCCAATGAAGGGAAAGGCGAGGTGCAACAATGAGGCGGTGTGGTTTTCTATCAGCTAGGATGGGTAGATGGTGGTGAGATGGTGGGAGTCTTCCCACGCTATCACACAGAGTAGTTGGTTTTCCTATTTTGGTAGTCCTTTATAGTTGGACCTATACTTGGAGATTGTTTCTACTCTTGAGTTTTTTGGTTTCCACTATTTGTTTTCTATTATGGAATATATTTATCTTTTCTATTATTGTTTATATTGTACATATGTGCCATGTTGTTACTTTAGGTTGGGAGAAATCATTTCCTCTGTTTATTGTTCAATGCTTGAGTGCTAATATTCATCCCATGGGTATCAGGAACCCCCTTCAGGTATATAGAAGGTCAGGTCAGGTACTAGTTTGAGAGGGTATTCGGGTTGGTTAATTACAAAACTAGAGAACTAATGTCTGGTCACAAACCTGTCTGGAATCTCTAAGCCTTCATCTTATCTCTTTTTATAACCTCTAAAGAAAAATAGAACAATCCAACAAAACAATTAGCATGTTCTATCATTGATAAATCACCCTACTAAATTGAGATAAACTCCACATAATACTCCATAGTCATGGATTCTAGTAAAAAATACTAAAATAAAGTAGTTTCGAAGTCCTTCCACTCCAATACCTCATGTTTATTTTCTTGGACCACAATATCCCACAACCTCTTACTAAGTCCCTTAGTATTGAAAGTAAAACGCTTCACCTTAACCGATTCTAGAGACTCCAAGAATTTAAAGATCTAATCAATATTAACCAACCTATCCTCAATTTTATAAGGTTCTCTCATCAACTGAAAGGGTGGAGTTTTATGGTGGAGGAATTTCTGAGCTCAATCTTTGTCACCTCCAACTCCCAATTACACCTCCCTAGACTGATTTTGAGAAAAAGGTACATTTTGGTACACTATGTGAACTACACATACTATATATTCAAGAAGGTTCTGATCAATTGGAGGTTTCCCCCATGAAGAATCATCTGCACTACCCTCCTGGGGAATATGAGGAAGTGTTCTGGGTGGAATGGTGTGATATCAAGGAATAAAAATAGATACCATCAGAAAAGAAATAAATTCCATCTTTAATCAAGATAATTTATGCAAGAACTGAGATTATATAAAAACCCAACACTGAAGACACACTTATCAACATCTTATGGTAACTTAAGGCTCATCCTGATGATATCTAGAAAGGTACTGAATCGCAATATAACCCTTAATTCCAAACATTTCAATATTTTTCTACCAAGACATCCCAAGATGCATACCAAAAATGGAAATAGAAAAAGCATACCCTTTGATACCAATTTTTCGTGAAACAACCTGAATTACACAACTATTTGGAACCTGATCTATTCCAGACACATATCGAAGTGCATTCCTGATCCCCATGGTTTGGAAACAAGTACCTGGGAATTAGAAACTACCTTTGGGGAAAATTTTCCACAAAAGAATATAAAGTATGATAACATGAAAAAAGAGATTTTTAGTATGCCAAAACAAGTCAACAGTGAAAATTATACAAGAGTAAGGCAAAATAGGTTCCAAAACCATAATATAAGTACATTATCTAAGAGAAACTATAATAAAAAAGATAACTACCACTATCTCCATGTACCAAGTGGGAAACATCCGACCATCTCACCACTTGAGTCTCAAAACAAGATAACTCAGAAACCCACCATCTCACTAAGTCACATTTCCCTTTTATGCATCATACAAAAAGGTTTTATACACACCCAATGGTATGTGAAGGGTGTGAGAAAAAAAAGCCCAGTGGGATCCCACTAAGTGTTCCATAAGCATTCTTTGTCAAATGATCCAAATATGCTCATTTTAAAATAAAATAAGGCATGATATAAAAATTTCAAAAATTAACCAAAAACATGGAAATTCACCCTTTTCAAATATTTTTAAACATTTTAATATAAAATAGTTTTCAAATCACTTTAAAATAATCCATTTCTTTTTTACAAAGCATGCATCGTAAATCCACAGCAAAGAAAAATACGGTGGAAAGTACCCCTAGGATAACATAGGTCTAGGATAGCTGGGATCCCCACCCCATGTAAACAATCATGACTAGAGTTCACAAACAAGTCACCAGAACAATAACTTAAGGTGTAGTGTCCCCGACTAGCCACCCGAATAGTGCTTTCGATTCGGGTTCCACTGGACTTAGGAGCACCTCCCCAAATTCTAATGGCTGACGACTAGCAGTGAGGGTGTACATAGGGAAAAGTGGGAAGGCTATACCCTCAAGGTATGATCTAGTAAAGGTCCTAGTATATATGTATATATATAATGTAGTGGAAGATAATACTCAAACCAGAACTTCCCATGGAGGAAGCACAATCAATAACAAGAAATAGGGGAAGCATAAACAAAAAAATAAGTGGAAAGGAATAAGGAAAATAAACATACCACTTTTAGAAATTTAAAACATATCATTCATACATATCAGGTCATATATATCAATAAACATGAGGGGTAACCATAGGCTGACCACAGTACATATACACATACATCATAAGCATGCTAAAACAGTAAAGGAAACCTAAACAGAAAACTACAACTAAGTAAATATCTCAAGGTTCCATTCCAACATAACATGAAAACTCAACTAGGATCTAGATCTTAATCCCAGACCCTTACCTGTATAAAAAATCATAAAGTCTACACATGTCTCAAAGGGCCTATTTAGGGTGTGAGAATGAGTCTCAGTAGGGTACCACCTAAAGTTTCATACCCAACATATGTATTTAAGAAGGTTTGTAATATAATAAGTAAAACACCTCATGCAATTTAATTAAAACAAATAATATTCCCTGGTGCTCAACAACCGTCAGGAAGTTGTCACATGATTCGGCTAATGTCAGAATCAGTGAATATGATAGGATACTTAGCTCATGTCCTAATTCATCCCCTAATGTCAAATAGTCCTAGGTGAACCCTCATGTTCCACCTCCAATAAAGTAAATTGGAACCTCATTCCAATTGACACCTCATGTCCCAAATCATTTCATGGATGTCCTGAAGGCACACACAAGAAAATAGAACCCTAGTCCCTCAAACCCCTACTCAAAATAACCCATCAGATCGAAGCCTAATGTATAGAGGAATAGTGATATATATCCTCAAGTAAAATCATTGTTGGATCAAAGAACAATTCCCAAAGAAATGGTGATGCCCATCCTCCAAATGTTCCTGGACCAAAGGCCTCAAGCACGGCAGGCCTCATCCCCCAACTAATAGCCTCAATGTTGTCATATGAAGGATCCTCGCCTTCTCTATTTCTTTCTATGTAAATAACCCCCAAAACAAATTTTTAAACCTCTCTACCAAGGGCCTCTACCCACATGAGTGGTAAAACCCTCCTCATCACTGAATCAACCTATGCTCACATGACTCCAACGGTGATTTGGCCAATCACAGGTGAGCAGCAATTAAAAAATAGTACCTAAGCCACATCAACTCTGGAACCTCGTGCCCCAGCGACCATATCTCTCAAATCTGATGGCTATTACATCTAATATCATGGGCCATACCCTCAACCTGATGACCTTTTTGCCTCAATTCGATGACCGGGTAATCAAATCCTATGATCAACATCACTCAAATATATCTGATCCAAGCCCAACCAGATGACCACATCACCTCAATCCTGATGGACATTCCATACAAATTCCTTGGGATGAGACCCTCATGATCTAAAGGATCACATTATCATATCACAAGAAAATGTATTTATATATATAAGTCATTTACCTTTCAAATAATAACAAATCAACCTAATTGAATTGTACAATTTCAAATAAAAAAACAATTCAAATTAAATAAAGAAATCACCCCAACCTAACTAACCATGTGGTTGATGTCCTCTAACCCAGCCTTGCATGAGAAAATAAGGTTTAGGCATGCCCAACAGCATCCCATAAGATCATACAATTAATTTAACATCAATCATTCAATTTATAAAGGGTCTCTCTCAACTACCCAATGGTGCGCTAAAAGTCGCACCCCCAAATCTATTTGGACCAAGATGATAAGGATAATGATTATATTAATGTATTGTATTTTTTTTAGGATGTTTAAGAAGAAAATAAATCACCTCACTTTGTTTTTGGTGAAAATAGTATTGACCATCATATTCAAGGAATTGAACTTGCAATACTTGAAAAGGTTCATCGGATTGAGGAGAAGCTTACTGGAAGAAATGGATCATTAGACTCACCCTAAGTCCATAATGAAATAAAAATAGTAATGAGGAAAGGAATCAGATTCTGCATGGATCCAATGAAAATATGATGATGCTTTTTTGCCTTGTATTTCTCAAAATTCGTAAGTTGTGAAACTTGTGCTGAAAGATTGATGAAATAAAGGGGGATAAAAGGTGATGGAAATTATATTCATTCTGATCATAATCGTGCCAATTGTATTCAGGCTGAGAAGGAAAGAAATATTTTGATAGGGAAGTTATAATACTTTCTTTGGTAAGTCAGATGATGTTGAAGCAGATCTTCAAAGTATTCAAAGTCGTGAAGGAATCCATGATACTTGATTAAATTTTGAAGAAGAATAAAGTTGGTCAAGATGAATATTTATGGTCTCAATAAAATCATAATTATTCCATTGGATTTATATTTGTTTGAAGTTTGGGAAGGTTTGTGAAAAATGTGAGAAAACAAAGGTGATGGTTTTTAGTCAGACCAAAATCCAAGAGATATAAATCTTCATAGAATGGATTTGGTGGGAATCGTAATCAAAAAGGAGAAAGAAACTAAGTATTAAAATATCATTGGTATCATAGTTAAAAATTAAAGAATTCACTCATATCAATTCATCAGATTTAGTATGACATTTTATTTATCAAAGGCATAATTGTTTGAAACCAATGAATAGGAAAAGAAGTTTTGTATATAAAATGGTCCAAGAGTCTTATGATTTAATAAGACTCCATGTGAATCCAAGACCAATAATCATTATTGAGGAACGAAGAATAAAAATATCACTTAGAGATGGTTGGATGTGTTGTCAAAGGGGGAACTTGAAATTTAAAGAAGACTATGTGTGTTTGGTGCAAAGAAATGTAATGAAGAAATTGTTGTTTTACATTTGTATTTATCATAATGAGGCATATCATAATGAAAATGGATAATTGGAATTAGACTAAGGTTTGATAATAATATTTAATCTATCTATTTCTTCATACATACATTTGGTACTGAGTATCATAATGAAGAAATCATACTGAGAAAATCATAGTAGAGAATCGAAATCAGACTAGTGTTTGTAAAGAAAGTCTAAAGAAGAGATGAAGTTGTTAAAATATTCAAGAAGGATCAATAATATTTAATAAGTGTTGATGAAGTCATAAATGTATCTAAAATTCAAGGAAACATTCAAATTCGGAAAATTTGGTTGAACAGGAAACAATTTCAGAATCCCACCTAAACCATTTTTGGTGAAAGTTTTAAAAGTTGAGAAGTAAATTATAATTTGATGAAAGATGTACTATTCATAAAGGAAGAGAGAGATAATCTCTTCATTTGTATAGAGAATAAGTTTCTATATTGAGATTTCTTGAAGAATTCGTGTCAGATATAAGATAAAGGAGAAGAGATAAGATTGAAACCTATTCAGTTGATCATCGTATTCAGTGGATCATTGTATTCAGCTGATTATTTTTTGTCATCATATTCATCTAATAATATTATTGGGCTGGATAATTAGACTAGGATTATTGTATTGGATTTTTGGACTGAGGAATAAAGTGTTCAAAATTATATCAACCGTATTTAGATAGAGTTATATTTTCCATATTGAGCAATCAGATTGAGTTTTATTACAAAGTACAAGAATTTATTAACAACTTCTGGGTAATAAAGTTAATAATTTTTTTAAAGGAATACATTTTTGAAAGTTGATAAAGAAGCACAATAACATGTTTTGTTAAAAAAACTTTTTATTACATCATTTTTTTCTAGAAGGAGCACATGTACTATTAGATTGTTTATATAGTGCTACACGAGTGAAAGGGCATATCCTAATCATTGTATTCCACATAAAAGGATTGTTTTCTACTGGATTTTATGTTATTGGATCATTTACAAACTATAGAAATGATGTAGATATTTTTATGGAATAGTGAACCTTGTAAATACTTGTGTTCCTATGGATTTGTGTTTGATTTTTTTTCAGCAGGGAACAAAATCTTTGATAGGAGGCAAAGGTTGTTTCATAACCAAAGAAATATAAAATAAAAAGTTATCACTAATTCACCACATCCCTCTCTCAGTGATACAATTATATTGACTGGGTACTTACAAAATCATCCACAAAAACAAGAATAAAGTTATACACCACCTACCTTGGAGTCGTAGATGTAGGAATGTCCGGTCTTAGCCTCTAACTCCAACCGGTTTGAAATAAATAGAAGTTTCCATTGAACACCCTAAAATAAGGGAAAAAACCCAAATGGATTTAGCACTCCGTGAGGTGAGATAAATGGAAAAGAGAATAATGGGTGAGGAGAGACTTACTGATATAGTTCTAATTCACCTAATGGCAGACTAATTGGAGCTCGAATGAGGGAGGTAGAAAAATTCATAGAGGGAGAAGAAAAGGGAGGAGCTCCCTATGTAGCACATGACCAATAGGGGGAAAGGAGGGAGGAAATAGAGAAAATGGGGAGTGGGGTAGAAAATTAATCTCACCCCTTTAAGATCTCGCATGGTTAGCTCGCATGGTTTTCCAAACCGTGCGGGCTACAGTGTTGAGGTACTACCTAAGTGGAACTACCCATGTGGCTTGCACATGGTTTTTCCTAACTATGTGTAAGACATATGAAATCCATCTAAAAACTACATATATTCTCACACATCTTTGCACTTCACCCTGCACAATTTACCAAAATGTTCTTCTGTTCAAAATAAGGGAAAACAGTTTGCTTTGAGAGGCTGCACGGTTAAATGTAAACCATGCGCCTCAACCTACAACTCCCAAAATAGGGTATTTGGGCCTCCAAAAAACCTAATACCTTTCTGAACACCCAATTCCTTTGATAAAACTTTAAACCCATCCAAAAATAAGATAAAGGGTTAATGGAAAACTCAAAAATGAGTTCTGATGATCGAAAAAGAATTTAGCATACCCACCAAATCCAAAAAAAAAATAAAAAGAGAGAGGTTTTGACCCAATCCAAAAACCCCAGATGTTAAAATCTTCACACCATAACATAGATCATCCCCAAGATATAAAAAACTGAATATGGTATCGAACATACCCATATTGGAAAAAATAACTCGGACTACCTTGATCAAAAGGGTACTTGCCAACTGCCACAAGGGGGCTCCCCACCTTAGGAGCTACTTACCCTGGTCACATCCTGACCAAAACTCAAATTAAACAAGTGGTCAATCAACCAATTCCTAGACTTAAAATTTCTACCATGATGCATCATTGCTTCTGCACCTCATCAGGTTCTCCCATGTTGTAGCACCCCTGGTTTTTGGTATGTAACCCTTCTTTATACTTTTCTTGTATATAAAGTAAAAGTGTGAAGGTTTGGGAGAGTTTGGAGAAATTTTCTAGAGTTTTTAGGTATTTTCTACTAGTTTACAGGTGGTTCATGGTTTTTAGAAACCACGCAACACTTATAGGAAATAGTGCATAGTATGATAGAAGCTAAAGGAGATGCGCACGGGTAGCGTATGGTTTTTCCAAACCATGCAAAATCCTAATAGTAACTTTGCACTTTGAAAGATGGATTTGGGAAAAATGAGGTAGTGGCTTCGGCACGGTTGTCACATAGTTTTGTAGAATATGTGAGGAGACTATGCAAAGTTCATCCTCAAGGTAGTGGCTAATGCACGGTTACCGCACAATTTGTCTAACCGTGTGACTAAACTGTGCACAAGGTTAAATTTCGATACTTAAAAAATGGATATAGGTCATATTAAGGTTTTAACCACTCATTTTCCTCCCCAAAATAGATATAATTGGGTATTTTTTCATAAAGATCAAAAAAGTTTCTACCATTTATCTGAAGGTGATCTGAAGTCTTCCCTTGGTGATTAGAAGTTGATTCCTTGTGGTAAGTGTTCGTTCTTCATCGTTCTTGATTAGTTTCTTAGATCTACTTCATTTCTCTTCTTAGCTTCCTAGATCTACACCTGTTGTGGGTAGATATAAATTCATGGATTCAAAATATGATTATATTTTGATTGTTTCATGATAGGGGTAGATATATAGGGTGGGTTCGTGGAGATTCAACCCATTTTTTGGATGTTTTTCACGTCATTTATCATTTTCGCGAAAACTCTCAAGGTAGGTAGCCCCACTATTGAATCATATTTCTAGAACTAATTGGATAGATTTAAAATTGATTATTTTTTTGTGAAATTTATTTCTAATTGTCTGTGTATTGTTTTTAAAAAACTTCTTGAGTGACGGTTTGTGGAAACATGGTAATTGGGTGTTCTTAAAAAGTGATTTGGTTCTTGGTTTTAAAATGTTGATTTTAAATTGAAGATTTTTCTGGAATTATAGTAAATGTATTAATCAAAAAAATCAATAAAAGGGATTATTTTATTGAAATGAAATGGGTATGGTTGATTTGAATTAGTTTGTTTAAAGGTTTTTAATAAAATTATGGTTTTATTGAAAATGATGAAATGGTTGCTTTTGGAATTGGTTTTTGGAATAATGGTTGTGTGAGTTCATGTGCATTTGGGATAGATAAGGGTAAGGAGTATCCTCCATCATTATTGGGGTGTATAAGGGTTAGAGATATCCACCATAAAAATGGTTCAATAGGTGGAAGCTTAGTGAAAGGATGACTTACCACTTGCGAGTATAGGGAGGTCTAGGTTACATGCATGGTTGGATGTGTGGATAGGTGGAATGGAATGGTTATGAAAAAATGGATATTGAGAAATAGATTTAAATAATTTTGGGGTTTTTTTCATGAAAAATAACTTTTTATGGAAAATTGGGTGACATGGAACTTGTTTGTATTTAGTTATAAACTGTTTTTAGAAGTTGTTTATATTTTGTTATAAATTGTTTTGGAAATTGTTTTATATAAATGTTTCTAACTTTTCTACCTTAGTGGAGTGAGTAGGGAATTCATTGGAGAAAACCTACTGAGTTTTATACTCACCCCTACTTTGTAACTTTGGTTCTCTTGTAGATGTCATCTTCCAAGACATGGGAAAAGGTAAAGTATCACACGTCTTTAGCACTACCTTATGATACTTGGGCTATTTGGTTATGTTGGAGCATGGAGCTTGTGTAGAATGGATTCTTATGGTAATCTTGGAGTTTTATTAGTTATCTTACACTATTTACTTTGATGTTGGTTTGGCTTATGCTCTGGTACACTTTGGTTGGTTTTGATATAAAATAAATGGTTGAGTTTTTGTTCTTTTTATCATGCGTCATATAGTGGTTTTTTTGGTTTGGTTTTATTAGATTGGTGGTTTTATTCTTAAAGGGTAAATCATCCCCTACATGTATTGAATCCCTTAGGCATTTATTTCCATCCGTTGGCATCTTGGGGATGTCTCTTAAGGATAAGTAGAATCCTCCCGTCTCATCAATCCAATGAGGAGAATGAGGGATGTTACAAATGGTATCATTTTTGTTCGGTCCAAAATCATGTTTGAGACAAATGGTATTGGTTTTGTTTGGTCCAAAAGCATGTTTGAGATAAATGGTATCAGTATTCATCAGTTTTCTTGGTCTTGGAGTTGAATTCATTCTTGTCTATTTCTTGGGTTGTGATCATAGAAAGGAGTAGGATTATTGGGAATTGAAATTTATAGCATAAAAAGACGTAGCTAACCATTTTATATTGAACTTTAAGTTATTATAGAGTTAGGTACATAATTGTTTTGGAGACACTTATAGGTTTTAAATCTCATTTTCATGGGTTTATTCAATGAGAAAAGCATGAAATGCATTAGAGGAATGAATTCCCACTAGGATTGAATACATTATTTCAAAGAATGATCTATGATTTTGGTAAAAAGTGCTGATTTTTGAAAATTTTAAAATTGTTTCAAATGAAAGATTTTGAAAAAGAGTATGGTTGTGGTATTTTGAAAATGGTTTGATTTTAAAAATCAAGTTGAACATTTTAAAAACATGTCTGAACGTGGAAAGGGTTGCTTTTGGAAAACAATGTTGGGATAACTAATGTGATAGAATTTGAAATGCTAATCCTTAAGTTTCTAGAGAGTGAGACTTATGGCGTTTGTTGTTTGTTTAAAAAATGACACTCGGTAGGCATCGTAGAAACCAAACGGAAGAAGCTACGGAGAATGTGGTTGCACCTGAGCAATAGATGAACCAATAACTAGTTCAGAGTATCTTCCAAGCATTTTAGGCTGTGGAAACAGGGAACAAAAGGGATGAGCCAATATAAGTGGATAATTCCATCCAGTTTCAGAAACAAAATCCACCCATCTTCTGGGGTGATTCTGAACCAGAAAGAGCTGAATAATGGATGAATAGGATGAATTGTATCTTTGATTTCATCGACCCATGAGAAGAGTTGAAAGTCAAGCTAGAAACGTATATGATGGAGGATCTTTCATGCTAGTGGTGGGATCTAGTGGTTCAGTCTAGAGTGGATAAAGGCCTTATTTGGGATAATATTTAGGAGTTGTTCAATAAACAATTATATCCTCATACGTTCAAGATTTAGATAACGACAGGATTCTTCAGCCTGAAGTAAAAAAATCTCTCTATCATAGAGTATGAGGATAAATTCATAAATTTAGTGTGCTTTTCACCAGAGGTTGTGTCTAGTGCGGCCTTGAAAGCACGCATCTTTGAATCAGGTTTAATGAAGGAGATTCGCTCAAATATTTTTGTGCTATGTATTAAGGATTATAAAGAGATGGTGAATAGAGAGATAGTGGATGAACATGACATCTTAGGAGCTATGGGAGAAGGAATTATCCTGATACCTATGGTAAATGGTGGGAACTCTAATGTTGGGGGAAGCGGAAGAAGGACACCTACTTCTAAGGTGGGAGCAAGAATCAGAATCAAACAGCTAGATTGGTGAATCTTCCTCCAAAACCAAAGAGCCAACCTGGATGTTTTCAATGTGGTTCATTTGAACACATGAAGTGACAGTGTACATTACCACCTAGAACATTCCATAAATGCAACCATATGGAGAATCTTCAACACTGTTATTGCACTGCTTCGAGGTCAAGTGCTCGGGACACTTCTTAGGTGTCTCGAGCATCATATGATTTGATGGGGTGAGGACATAAGAATCAATATTATCATAAGAACAGAGCTAGGCATGGTGATTCTAGGAATACCATGACTCCTTATTAAGGTAGATATCAGCAAGGAAACAAGGATCAGAGTGAAGCAACAAAGAAATTATATGGATCTGAGTAGATAATTGTAGATGATTAGGTTGGACCCTCTATGGTGATAGGTGTGATTCTTTTTGAATTCTACCCTTATGCAAGTGTTGTTTGATACCGGTGAATCACATTCCTTAATTTATTCTCATTCTATTTGTTTCCTAAGTTTAAAACTTGATATGGTGTCTTCTGTATTAAAAATTCAAACACCTCCTTATCAAATAGAATTTTGAGCCTTCCTGTGTAGAGAATGTTATATAACTATTTATGGGGATGAGATAAAATGGGATTTATCTATGATGGAGATGTATGTTTATGATGTAATTCAGGTATGGATTGGTTGACAATGTTCAAGGCTCACATCGACTGTTATAGCAAAATAGTTAGTTTCATGACAGAGGATGGTGTTGAGCATCTATTCATAGGAGAAAAGGTTGTAAAGACAGGTGTAATGGAATTGTTGGCACCAGTAGTGGGAATGATCTCTTACCAGTTAGTGGAATTTAATTTGGCATATATAGAAGAGATCAAGGATAATAGTTTTCCAGCAGTCATGGATTAATTTCTAGATTTTTTTCCCAAAAACTTCTCAGGGTTACCACATATAAGGGAAGTGGAGTTTATGATTGATCTCTTTTTGGGGACTAGTCCTATTTCCCTTCTATATTATATGATGGAACCAAAAGAATTAAGGGAGATAAAATTTTATTTGGAAGAGCTGTAAAGTAAGGGTTTCATTCAATCGAGCATGTCTTTGTGGGTAGCGTCAGTCTTGTTTATGAAGAAAGCATATAGAACTATAAGTTTGTGCGTTGATTATCATAATATTAACCAAGTTATAATAAATAATTGGTATACACTTCCATGCATTGATGATTTGTTTGATAAATTAAGGGGATCTCAGTGGTTCTCAAAAATTGAATTGTGATCAAGATATCACTAATTGCGAGTTTAGAAGGAGGATATTCTGAAACCATCTTTCAGAAAAAGATATATCCATTATGAAAATTTTTTAATGCCTTTTGGTCTTAAAAATGCACCAATAGACATTATGGAATTGATGAATGATATATTTCAAAGATATCTATATTCTTTACTTGTGGTGTTTGTGGATGACATATTGGTGTATTCAAGTACAAGGGTTGAGCATAAGAAACACTTGGAGACAGTGTTGGGAATCTTGATATATCATTGTTTTCATGACAAACTATCAAAGTGTGATTTTTGGATACAAGAGGTATGCTTTCTTGGCTATGTAATTTTTGAAAGATTCATTTCAGTGGATCCGGATAAGATAAAAGTTGGTATCTTGTAGAAACTTTTGAAGAACATCTTTGACATACAAATATTTCTTGGTCTCACTGGTTATTATCAATTCTTTGTTTAGGACTTATCATGACTAGAATATCCTATGATAGCTTTGATAAAGAATAATTTTCCATTATAATGGGATGAGGAATGCCAGAATTATTTCCAAGAGCTGAAATTTCATCTTATATCGGCACCTATATTGATTTTTCTGGAATTAGGATAAGGGTATGTGGTGTATTATGATGCTTTGGGATCTGGGTTGGGATGAATTCTCATTCAAGTAGACCATGTTGTTTCTTATGGATCAATGTAGTTGAGAGTGCATGAGAATATTTACCCAACACATGATTAAGAGTTAGCTACAGTTTTCTATGCCTTGAAGACTTAGTGTTATTATCTCTTTGGTGAGAAATTTACGGTGTTCATGGATCATAAGAGATTGAAACATATTTTATCACAAAGAGATTTGAATATGAGGAAAAGGATATGGTTGGAGTATCTCTATATGTTTTACTTTGACATAATGTATACACTAGGAAAAGGCAATTTGGTAGTTGATGCATTAAGCAGAAATTCTTATGCTTATTTGGAAAAAGAAGCTTCAAACGAGTGGAAATTAATGTTGGTACTAATCAACATGCATGTGGAATGTGAATACCGGGGTGATGTTTCAGTTTTATTTTTAGTTTTTGTGGTTCCTGATTTGGTAAATATGGTAAAAGAGGCACAGAAGTCAGATGCATAATTTGTTTCAATGAGTTTAAAACTCAATGGTGGGGAGACCATTGAGGGATGCAAACTGGATAGGATTTCAGTGATGTGGTTCAAAAATTGGATGGTTGTACCTATGGATGGTCAGGAATAACTTCTTCATGCTTATCACCATTTGATATGGGATGTTTATTTGGAATATAGAAGATGTATAAGGCATTGAAGGCACAGTTTTGGTGGAGCGGCATGAAAATGATGGTGGTTGATTTTGTCTCAAGATGCTTAACTTTTAAACAAGTTAAGGAAGAACATCAGCGACTAGAAGGTATGTTGTAGTATTTACCTATTCCAATGTGAAAATGGTAACATATATATATGGATTTTGTTATAGGCCTCCCAAGAATGATTCAAAAACACAATTCCATATGGGTGATAGTGGATCGGCATACCAAGATAGCTCATTTCATACCTATTTGTGAAAATCATACGGTGGAGGATACTTCCAAAATATATATCCAAGAAGTGGTAAAGAGACATGGCATACTAGTTTCTATAGTCTCATATAGAGATCTGAGGTTCGCGTCTCATTTCTAGAAATCCTTACAAAAATCCCTTGGGACGTAGTTGACTATGAGCATAGTGTACCATCCTTAGATAGATGGGAAATATGAAGGATTATACAAGTTTTGGAAGACATGTTATGGGCTTGTGTAATGGATTTTGGTGGCTCATGGGAAGTACATGTATCGTTGGTGGAGTTCTCATATAATAACAACTATCAAGCCTCGATACATATGGATCCTTTTGAAGCATTGTATGGGCATACTTGTCATTCACCTCTATGTTGGGTGTAAATTGGTGAGACTTCACTAGTTGGGTCAAGCCTTGTCTAAGAAACAACAGAGAAGATTCAATTGATCATAAAGAGGATGGATACATCTCAAATTCATCATAAATTGTATGAGGATCATCGTCGACAACCATTGTTGTTCATGGTGAGTAATCATGTGTTCTTAAGGATATCTCCTAGTCTTGTATATCATTTTTTTGGGAAGTAAGGAAAGTTATATCCTCAATACATTGTCCCTTTTGAGATACAGGAATGGGTTAGAGAGGTGGCATATCGGTTGGCATTTCCACCGCAGTTCAGTTCGGTACATAATGTGTTCCACATATTTCAGTTGAAAAAGTATCATCCTGATCCTAACCATGTGATCAGATGGGATCATGTTGACCTAGATTTGGATGCTTCATTGGTACATATCCCGATGTAGATTTTGGATAGGTAAGATAAAGTCTTTCATGGAAAAAACATTGTTCTAGTGTAGCTTTTATGGAAACAAGGTCAGATTCAGGAAGATACTTTGGAACATGAGAAAGAAATGAAAGAGAAATGGATATAAATCTTTCAGAGAAACAATGTTTTTATACTTTTTGGGGATGGAAAAACCAATGTTGGGGAGAATTTAGCAACCCCAGTTTCTAGTATGTAACCCTTCTTTATGCTTTTCTTGTATATAAAGCATAAGGGTGAAGGTCGGGAGAGTTTGGAGAACTTTTTGAGAGTTTTTGGGGATTTTCTACCGGTGCACGAGTGGTGCACAGTTTGTAGAAATCATGAAACACTTATAGGAAATTGTTCATAGTATGATATAAGCTAAAGGGGATGTTCATGTGTTGTGCATAGGTTGTGCACGGTTTGTCCAAACCGTGAAAAATCCTAGTAGTAACCATGTGCTTTGAAAGATGGATTTGGGAAAAATAAGGCAGTGGGTTTGGAACAGTTTTCACACAATTTTGGAGACCATGCAAGACAAACATGTGAATTTCATCCTCAAGGTAGTGTCTAACGTATGGTTAGTGCACGGTTTGTCCAACCGTATGACTAAACAATACACCAGGTCAAACTTAGATCCTTAAAAAGTGGATCTAGTTTGGCTTAAGGTTTTAACCACTCTTTTTTCCCCCAAAACAGATCTAACTTAGGATTTTTCTTCTTCAAATTTCAAAGAAGGTTATCCCATTGATTTTAAGGTGATAAGAAGGCTTCCCTTGACGATTAGAAGTTGATTCCTCATGGTAAGTGTTAGTTCTTCATCGTTCTTGATCGGTTTCTTAGGTCTACTTAGTTTCTCTTCTCAGTTTCTTAAATCTATGCCCACTATGGGTATATCTAAAGTCATGGATTCCAAATATGATTATATTTGTCATGTTTCATGATAGGGTAAGAGGTCTAAAGTGGTTTCATGGAGATTCAACTCGTTTTTGTGACATTTTTTGTGTCATTTATCATTTTCACCAAAATTCTCGAGGTAGGTGGATTCACTCTCAACTCCTCTTGATATAAATGATTGGATTGATTTAAAATTGATTGTTTTTTTAAATTTATTATGAATTGTATATGTAATTATTTTTTAAAACCCTCTTGATTGACGGTTTGTGGAAACATGATAACTGGGTGTTCTTACAAAATTGCTTTGGTTCTTGGTTTTAAAATGTTGATTTTAAATTTAGGATTTTTCTAGAATCGTGGTAAATGGATTAATAAAAAAATAAAAGGGATGATTTTATTGAAATGAAATGGGGCTGGTTGATTTGAATTAGTTTGTTTAAAGGTTTTCAATAAAAATGGTTTTATTGAAAATGATGAAATGGTTGTTTTTGGAATTGGTTGTTGGAATAATGGTTGTGTGTGTTCGTATAAATTTAGGATGGATAAGGGTAAGTATTCTACCCCATCATTAGTGGTATGGATAATGGTTAGGAATCTTCCCTGTCAAAATGGTTCACTAGGTGACGGCTTAGTGAAAGGATGACTCACCGCTTGTGAGTATAGGGAGGTCCAGGTTACATGCATGGTTGGATGTGTGGATAGGTGGAATGGAATGGTTGTGATAAAATGGATATTGATAAATGGATTTAAATCATTATTTGGTTTTTTTCATGAAAAATATATTTTTCTGGAAAATTGGGTGACATGGAACTTGTTTTTATTTAGTTATAAACTGTTTTAGAAGTTGTTTATATTTTTTTATAAACTTTTTTTGGGAATTGTTTTATATAAATTGTTTTATATAAATGTTTCTAACTTTTATACCTTAGTGGAATGAGTAGGGAATTCATTGGGGAAAACCTATTGAGTTTTATATTCACCCCTACTTTGGCACTTTAGTGCTCTTGCGGATGTCATCTTCTGAGACATGGGAAAAGGTAAAGTATCACACATCAATAGAACTACCTCGTGATGCTTGGGCTATTTGGTGATGTTAGAGCATAGATATTGTGGATCATAGAGTATTGTGGTCATATTGTAGTTTTATTATTTATCTTTCACTGTTTACTTTGATGTTAGTTTGGCTTCTACTATGATACAGTTTGGTTAGTTTTGATATAAAATAAATGGTTGAGTTTACATTTTTTTTATCATGCATTATATAGTGGTTTGTTTGGTTTGGTTTTACTGGATTAGTGGTTTTGTTCTTAAATGGTAAATCGTACCCCACATGTATTGAAAACCTTCAACATTTATTTCTAGCCTTTGGCATCTTGGGGATTTCACTTAAGGCCAAGTAACATCTTCCCACCTCCTCAATCCAATGTGGAGAAGGACGGATGTTACACATGTCATATGTAACACCCATTAGGATCTCACATCGTATTGATGTTCGCCTCATGCCCATGGATTGCATGGGACCCATGAGGCCCTGTATCTCAATAGATGATCAAATAAAACCATGGTACCTCACACCTCAATCAAGTACCACATAGTAATGATGCCCATATTCCAACACAACGCACAAAACTCGCATCTCCTCGATGCCCTAATGCCAGATCACCTCAAAAGTCACACATCCAATGATGATCACATATAATTCCCAGTTTCATGCACCTCATATACATATATATAACAACACACCTGAGCTAGTTCCAACCTAATAACCAGCATCTGGTTAGTCCATCCATATAGCTCATGCACCCAAAGTGAACATGCCTCAACAGGCCATGTAAAATCAAAACAAAAGGAAAATGGTTACATCCACAACATACCTCTGACCATCATCATCTCACTATCCTTCTCTGAACCTAGAAGATCTATGGAATGCACCTAGACTGAATCCAAACTACCTGAATCCTATCATCCCTATGGTGCTACACTATCCACCAACCATAGACCCCATTGTTGGGTCCCACTTTCTCTGCTATGACTTTTGCATTCAACTAATACTTGGACACCATCGCCTAGTACCACTCCTGATTCGATATCAAAACCCTGAGTCTACTCAGATCCTTGACTACGAGTTGTCTAAGAATTCTTCCTATAGAAACTCTCGAGATGTCTGACCTAAATAACTGCCCATTACTCTATTGGAGTCTACTCACACTGAGTCTAGACATGTCTTGGATTCCCACACTGAAATAAAACCATATATGATCCACTCTAAGGTGGCCTGCTCAAGTCCTTGGCCTAACTGCCCTACTAGAACTCATCTCAGCCTTGCTTCCTACTATCTAAAGTATCACCACTGAAATCACCTAGAGCCATCACCATACTCAAACATGTCTAGTCCTTCAAGTTTCTCTAGCTATGAGCACCTAGTTCATCGCATTTGACAATGAGACTAACCTAAAGATGTTTTCCTGCACCTGAATGGAATGTCGAAAACCATCCTCAAATCACCTCACCCTCGAGGTGTCATCACTCACCATACCAGGTACAAAGTGAGAAAATCGGTGAAAGTAATTGCATAGTCTATGATGGACATGTCACCCTAATAGAGGATTAATAACTCCTGAGATCTTTCCACCCTTAGCATCTCTAGGAAGAAGTGCTCGAAGAACTTGGCCTCAAATTCCTTCCAGTCTAGTCCCTTGTGTCTTCCTACCTGCACCTGCAAATCCCACTAGCACTTATTTGGTCCTTTGAGAATATACATTTCCATTTTCACCCTCCACCCTAGAGGTGTCTCTAACTACCCAAAAATCATCTTCATGGACTTGATCCAATTCTTAGCCTCTTTTGGGCCACCCTCACCCTGAAAAAGTGGTGGGTGATGTGACTGGAACTCCTGAGTAAGGTATTCCATCTAAGGATCTACCCCCTGAGCACCCCTTTCAATAATCTGGATCACACATACCAGGATTTCTCTAATATGGTTATCAAGACACAACCCAAACTCTATCGAATATGGCGGTTACCCCACCTACACTGGAACCTATACCTAATCCTGTGTTTGTACTAGCTTTTCCTAACCCTCGGGAGTCTCAACCTACTCGTACACCTATGGAACTCTAACCTCACATGTCTAACACTCCATCCGAACTATCTAGGTGGAAACCTGCTGAATACCATTACCTGGTTAGACAGCCCAGATAATATATATATCACAAATAAAGAAATCAGTAATAGGTTGCGTCAACTCACTACCCTTAACCTTTCCTACCGCAACCATTTCATAAGACATATCAGACTTATGGCCTCTTTACCCACCCTTATTAGATCCAAGTATCAAATATACCACGGACCGTTCCCATCCTGATGATCACATTGCCTCAACTGACGACCACATCACCCAATATGATGATCAACATCACCTGTTTTCATCATACCTACATTAACCTATAAGATCTAGGCCCATATACATATATACATTTCACATGAAATTTATATCACAAGCACAAGAGTGTACACAATTGAAATAGCCTATGTTCCTAGCAAAATAAATAACAATCATAACAAACACACCTTACCATATCGGGCCAAGGTTCCAATATCTATTCCTTGTCGTACCAGGACAAGGGTCACAAGTCACATTCTATAACTGATAAAAATAACATTACAAGAATACCACTTAAGGTTGAGATCATATAAATTGTAAAACAAGAAAAACATAATACAATTTCCCACCCATGGTAACTTGGTTTGTCCATTGTACATGGGGATGCAGGCACCCAAGCACAAGATATGAATCTAGTTTCAACCACATTCTACTCTCCAATATACCATAAAAATATTAATACCAATAAAAGAGGTAAAAAAACCTCTTTTGATACCATTTGTAGTGTATCCAACCTAATTAGCCACCCAAACAGTGCTTTTAGGCCGGGTCCCACTAGACTTAGGCACACCTCCCCAAATGCCAAAGGTCATCGACTAACAGTGAGGGTGTAAAGAGGGAAAAGTGTGGAGGCTATACCCTCAATGTATGATCTAGTAAAGGTTCAAGTACATATTTATATATATCATGCAGTGGAATATAAGACTTAGAAGACTCAAACCAGACCATCCCATGGAATAATCACAATCAATAATAATAATTGGCAGAAGCATGAACAACAAAGTAGTGGAAAGGAACAAGAAAAACAAACATAACATTTTTATAAATTTAAAATAGATCATTCATATATATTGGGTTATACATATTGATAAATGGGAGGGGTATCCATAGGCTGACCACAGTACATATACACATACATCATAAGCATGCTAAAATAGAAAAGGAAAACTAAAAAAAACTTCAAATAAGGAAATACCTCAAGGTCCCATGCCAACATCCCATTCCAACTCAACAAGGATCCATCTCCCAAGATCAAACCCTTACCTGTACGCAAAATCATAAAGTCTATACATGTCATAAAGGGCTAGTGTAGGATGTGAGAACAAGTCTTAGTAGGGTACCACACAAAGGTATATACCCAACATATGTGTTTAAGAAGGTGTGTAATATATTAAGTACAATATCTCATGCAATTTAATTAAAACAAACAATCTTCCCTGGTGCTCAATAGCCACTGGGAATCTGTAACCTTCTTCGGCCAATATCGGAATCACTGAATATGAAAGGATCCTTGGCCCATGGCCCAAGGTATACCTCAATGCCAAATAGTCTCAAGTGAACCCTCAGGTTCCACCTCCAATAAATTAACTCGACACCTCATGCCAACAGACACCTCATGTCTCAAATCATGTCACTAACATCCAAAAGGCACTCCCAAGAAAATAGAACCATGGTCCCTCGGACCCTTGTTCAAAAATCGCCCATTATCTTGAAGCTTGATGTTCGGAGGAACAGCAATATCTATCCTCAAGTAAAATCGTTGTTGGATCAAAGCACAACATCTTAAGGAATGGAAATTTCCATCCTCAAAATAATCCTGGCCCGAATGCCTCAATCACAATAGGCCTCATCCCCCAACCAATAACCTCAATATTGTCATCTAAAGGCTCCTCACCTTCCCTGTGGATTTCTATGGCAAGAACCCCCAAAAAAATTCCTAAGTTTCACTACTGGGGGCCTCTACCCACATGAGTTTTCAAAACCACCTCATCACTGAGTCAACATGTGTTCACACGACTCCAATAGTGCTTTGGCCAATCATGAGTGAGAATAAATAACCAAATAGTACCTGAAGCACATAAACTCTAGTACCTCATGCTCTAGTGATCATGTCACTCAAATCAAATGGTCATGTCATCCAATATTGTGGGCCATGCCCTCAACCTGACTACCTTTTCTCATCAATCCGATGATTGATTCATCCAATCTTGTGATCAAGATCACTCAAATGTATCTAGTCTAAGACCAACCAGACAACCATGTCACCTCAATATCGATGAACATGCCATCCCAATTCCTCGTTTTGAGCCCCTTATGATCCAAATCATCATAGTACCATATCATAAGTAAATGCATTTATATATATATATATAATTCAATTCCCTTTAAAAGTATAACAATTAAAACTAATTGAATTATACAATTTCAAATAAAAAACCATTTCAAATTAAATAAATAACTCACCCCAACCTAACTAACCATGTGGTTGATGGTCTCTAACCTAGCCTCGTATAAGCAAATAAGGTTTGTGCATGTCCAATGGCATCCCATAAGGTCATAAAATTAATTGAACACCAAGCATTCAATTTTAAAAGAGTCTCTCTCAACTACCTAATAGAGCACTAAAATCCACACCCCCAAATCGATTGTGAAAAAACAAATAAAGTTATGCACCACCTACCTTGGATTCATAGATGTAGACATTCCCAATATTTGGCTCTAACTCCAAACGGTTTGGAAGAAATTGTAGTTTCCATCAAATACCTTAAAAATAGAGAAAAATGACTCAAACGGATTTATCACTCCTTGAGGTGATATAAAATTAAAGGAGAAACATGGGTGAGAAGATCCTTATCGATACGGTTCCAATGCATCTAACGTTGAATGAATCAGAGCTCAAATAATGGAGGTAGAATAATCCCTAGTGGAAGAATGAAAGGGAGGAGTTCCCTATGCAGCGTGTGATCAAGAGGGGAAAAAGAAGGAGGAAATAGAGAAAAAGGGGAGAGGGTATAAAATTAATTTCACCCCTTTAATAGGCCACATGGTTAACTTGAATGGTTTTCCAAACCATGCAACAATCGTGCAGGATATAATGTTGAGCTACTGCCTAAGTGGCACTACCCTTACGGCTTGTGAATGATTTTCCCTAACCCTGCGCAAGTCATGTGAAAGTCCTATGAAAAAATTGTAGAGATTCTCACATGTCCATATGCCTCACCCCGTACGATTTACCAAATTGTGATTTAGTTCAAAATGAGGGAACATTGTTTCCTCTAAGAGGTTGCACGGTTAAATATAAATCATGTGCCTTGACATGCAACTCCAAAACAGGGTCTTTGGGCCTCTGACACACTCGAAACCCTTCTGAACACCTGAGGCCTTCAATAAACCTCTAAATCCATCCAAAAACAAGATAGAGAGTTAATGAAAACTCTAAATTTAATTTCAAATATCAAAAAATAATTTGGTATACCCACCAAATCCAAAAAATCAAAAAGGGATAGGTTTTTTACCCAATCAAAAAACCTAGTACATTACATAAGGATCAAATGAACACCCTAAAGTTTGAAACCCCTGTTATTTCATGTTAAAGTTTCCCCATAACGATAACCTAATGAGCATAAGAACACCCCAATGTGTGACCCCCCCCCCCAATGAGTTATAGAAAGAAGCCCCTATATAATCCCCCTCCTAAGTACTCTAGGATCCTGTGTGTTGAACATTTAAAATAATTTACGAAGGGATTTTCACATTTCAACAATCAAACAAAAAACCCTTTTCAATACTAAAACCATGCTTTGAAATCCAATTTTCTCAAACAAGCCAATAGTTCTTTGAAATCAACATTTCTTTATCAAATACAAATGGGAAACCATTTTATATCAAAATCACTATATACACATTTAAATAAATCATATATCATGACATTTGAATTTTAGAAATCAAGTTTATAAATGATCGAGCATTCATATTTCATAAAACAAATACTTTAGATGAAACAACCCACCACAACCACTTGGTATTCCAACAATTCCATAGTATCCATGCACCAAATGAGAATATGGAACTATTAACCAAGATAAGATCCAAAAACATTAATTCCATGACATCAACATCATATTCAATGATCCCAAGTTCAATAGAGAATATAGAGAGTCCACTTACCATGAAGATCGCATATATTCTCACAATAATAAACCCATATCCAGTGAATTCTACCTCTTTCAATGACCAATATAATTAAAACATCATTACATTATCAAAAAAACCTTAGATATGGTTAATTCACCTTTGATATAATATTTCTCTCAAGATAAAGATGATAGATCTAGAAGTAAGGAGAAAAAAAATGAAGAACATGGTCTTACCTTTAAAAATCTAGATCTGACACCCTAGGATCCATCAAAATCAATCATTGAGAGGCAAGGAATCTCTAAAATCGCCTAGCGGAGTCTCCAAGGTCGAGAGACTAATTCACTAGAATAATAATGAGGTCAAATAGAGGTGTTCCAAGTATTAAAATAAAAATTTATTTTAATTAATTAATTTAGTTTAGTTTGGAAAACTATGCATCAACTGTGCACCCCTTTCTGTACTATAAGAGGAGCCACGCTGTTTGGTTGCATGGTTTAAAAAATTGTGCACCAACTGTGTGAAACACCATTATTCAATACCACACACTTTGAGGAGAATATTGCATAGTTTTTCCTAACCATGCATCAACCGTGTGAAATTCTCTTATCCAGCATCACATATTTTGAGGAGAAGGTCGCACGGTTTTTTCTAACCGTGCGCCAACTATGTGAAACACCCTTGTCCCATACCACACAATTTAAGGAGAAGGTTTCATAGTTTGGTTTAATTGTGAACCAACCATGTTCCCTCCTCTAGGACTCTAAAACATCTTACATGGTTTCCTAGGATAACCCACACAGTTTTCCCTAATCATGTGCCTAACCATGTACAAGTCCATAAAACTCTAAAAACTCCAAACTTTCACCTGAAACATGAACAAAGAAAAGCCCGGAACAAGAGATGGTAAAAAAAGGATATTCATACCTAAAAATAATGTCAGGATGTGGTAGTAATGGCTCTATATTTTTTGATTAGACCATTTAAATATTATAGATAACATTTATAGAGCTAGTCATAGAGTTGGTGTGGAGTTTTGGGTTCCATATATATTTGATGTTAATATTTTAAAAATATTAAAATATTAACTCACATGCATGCATAAATTCTAAAATAATTCATTTTCCATTGAACAATGTATCATATGGAAAAATTGAGACCACTATTGAATCCAAAACATGGGTTTTACCTATGTAACGATATATGGTTCGTTCGCATCGGACCTATGGTCAATACACAATCACAGGCGGAAAATTAAGAAATTAAATTAATTAAATTAAATATTTTATTTAATTCTCTAAATAAAATGTCTAAACTAGTGATCCTCTATTTAAACATTATTATAAAAGATATATAAGGTCATCCACATAACCTTGAGAGACCCATCGATAGGCCCATCGATAGGGATATCCAACATGAGGGGGGTTCATGGTTTGACAGTCAAATTCAATAGAACTCATGGGTCGGCAGTGGAATTGATGGGGATCACCCACAATGTCATTGTGGACTCGTTATTCACCAATTATTGATCAAATGAAGATATAGGGATTATGGTTTTATTGGGTTTACCCTATTTATTTTTTTATTATAAACATGGATCAATTCTTCCTAAATTGAATCCATGTTCAGATCTTACATGGACCTATTGAATTAAATTTTCCTAGAATTAGGAATTAATCAGCCCTAAACCTTTTATACACTGAGATTTTAATCTGCCATTGTGTTTCTTGGATTTGTGACCAGTGTTCATGTTCACAACAAACACCTACAAATTAAATTTTTTGATTGTGTCTTTCTCCCCTCATTCTTCATGCTTATTATTGTTCTGTCATAGGCAGGTGATTTAACCACAGATCCAGTTATAATCATGATCAAACCTTAGATTTGTGATTTTTTATTCAACCATTAGTGAAGACGATGATTATGGGGGTTATGAAAATCAATGGCAATTCATGAAAGGTATATGAGATCGAAGATGACCATTTTACGAGATGGAACAATAAAATAACACAGGTGATGAAAATGATCTGATTTCCAATTAAAGGGTGGATGGAATCCGATGTTTGGCATAAAATTAATGTCTATCAACATAGTTTGTGGGTTTTTTAGTGAAAATAACGACAAGGTAAATGATATGGTGAATCTTCAAGAGGAATATAATGTTTTAGAAAATATATGACTACAGAACACATGTTATGTGTCTCATTGATATGGGGATAGGGGTTCGATTTGAGAAAAATGTCACATTACTATGTGGATGGACCCATGCATTGTGTGACCCTGTATGCACTGCTTGACATGTATAGGAAGTACATGCCTATGGAACTCGAGTGGCCAACACGACCATGTATGCCTAGGATACACCTTGTATACCTCCTGTTGGAACATGACTCGGACAATGAGGCATGCGTTGAGAGTTGAACTCAGACCTACACATCGTGTGACATGTTTCTCATGTTGTGTAGTTAACTATTTTTAGGCCATGTGGGGTGCCTACACATAGGTCGATGGCTACTTATGTGGTACACATCATGAACCCTAGGAAGCACATTGTGTACTTTCCTTTGGCTTGGATAAGGGCCTTTGTGCAGTCCCCTCTAAGTATAATTCTACGTGGAACCTGATAGTGGACTTATATCTGAATATAGAAATGATAATTAAGGTGAAGTGAGCATGATAAACTGTATCCACATCTAGGAGATCGAGCTTGAATTTTAGACACACATAGTGAGTGGAAACCCACCCTAACAGGATAGTTATTTCATGGATCAGTGTCCTCTTAATATCCCTAGGTAGGATCACCAATCCCCATCAAAATATTGGGGTGATGGGTCCTATGTCTACCAATCAGATAAGGCCAGTATCCCTCTACTATTATAGGGCACGAGATCCTCTATTTGTGGGGTTTATATACCCCCTGTCTAATGAGAGAAGACGGTGCATGGTATCCTCCACTGGGGTCGACATACCCCCTACACTACTAGGGGCGTGAGATCCTCCATTGAAGGTATATAGAGGTTACATGGGTTAAATATTAGATGATACAGAAATCTTGTAAGACATTGAGAATCCTTAGGATGGGTGTGAATATTGAGGCCATACTCAGTGACTTGAGTTCTCCTTTGAGAATATTTTGGTTCCACTTCCTTCACCCTAATGTTTATGGTTTTGAGCTAGCTCTCTTTGGATGTTTTAATTCTTGATTATTTCATGGTGTTCTACATGACATGCATATACTCACTCGTGCATGACCTATAATTGCATGTGTCGTGCCTTATGCATACAATAAACTGTTCGATGGAGATTTAGGTGGACCTAATACAGGTGGTGCTTAGTGGTGGTGGTAGCAGGACTATGGTTTAGCCTTGAAGGTTTTATATTGAGATAGTACTCTCTTGATTGTCATTTTGGACCTAATTTATGGTTATCAGACCTGTATTTTTGTTCCTTGTACTTTGGTTATGTTTTCATACTCGGTTGGGGGTGTTAGAGGTTGTGCATGCATGTAGAATTCTAGATTATTACTATCACTACTAAAAATATGCTCTTTATCAGCGCACAAAAAGGCTCTTAATAGCACTAAAAAATCATTTTTAATCATAGTGCTTATAAAGGGGGTCCTTTATTAGTTCTTTTAATAACGCTAATAAATGGTGGCCTTTATCAGTGCTAGAAATAGCGATGATAAAGGACCCATATGTTGCAATGTGTTTTTTGTATAACAACACACTAAAGAAACCTCATGTAACCTATACACAAAATATATAATTTAATTGAAATAAATTTTACATACTGAATATAAAAAAATACTACTATATATATTTCAAGAAATTTTTTGTATAATTAAATTTACAATTACTATCCACAAACAATTTAAAACATTAATTTTTGTATTTGTCGCCCATGATCCCCTCTCAAAAAGGTCTGCTCATGATATCCATTGTCGAACAAATCATCTCAACCTAAGAAAAATAATCCACCTATATAAGAAAACAAATCTTATGTTAGTAATATTATAAATAAATAAATTAAACATTAATGTGAACGAATACATTAAAAATGTAAAATTTAAATAAAAAATACACTTTGAGTTATATTGGTCACACTATGCATTGTATTGAGGTGCAGTTGATTCCAACACATCACAAATTATCTATGGATCATTTTTCTAAAGTATCAAAAAAAATTGAATGTGTTTGCTCAGTTTTGAGTATGTCACTTGTTCTTTTTAATAAAATTAATGTCAATTTTAAATAAAGACACATTTAGAGTTATACCGGTCACACCATGTATAGGATTGAGGTGTGGATGATTCCTATATGTCAAAAATTACTTAAGGATATTTATCCTAAAGTATAAAAATAATCTGAATGTGTTTGCTTAGTTTTCAGTATGTCACTTTTTTTTCTACTAAAATATCATTTCAAACTGGAAACACATAATTTGAGTCATACAGGTCATATCGTGTATCATTTTGACTTGATAATGCTTCTTATATTTTAAAAATTACTTATGAATTTATTTCTTAAATTATCAAGACAATTGGAGAAAATTTTCATGGTTTTCATTGAGTGACACACGTTTTGAACTATAATGTCAATTTTAAACTGATGGCGGGAACTTTGAGTCATACTGGTTACATTGTGCATCGGATTAAGGTGAGGGTGAAACCTATACATCAAAAATGAGTCATAGAACATTTACATAAATTATCAAAACAATTTAAATGTGTTTTCTTAGTTCTCAATACGTTACTTCTTCCTTTTGTTAAAATTAATGTCAATTTAAAATAAAAAGATGCACTGGAGTCATATTGATCACACAATGCATCGGATTACGATGCAGTTGATTCCTACTCATAAAAAATGACTTATGTATCATTTTCCTATAGTATTAATATAATATGAATTTATTTTCTTGGTTTTGAGTAGGTCATTCTTTCTTTTTACTAAAATTTATGTCCATTTTAAATAAAATGACACACTTTGAGTCATACCGGTCACACCATGCGTCGGATTGAGGTGTTAATGATTCCAACACATCTAAAATGACTGATGAATAATTTTCCTAAATTATCAAAACAATTTGAATTCATTTTCTCAGTTTTGAGTAGGTCAGTTGTCTTTTATGCTAAAATTGGTGTTAATTTTAAATAAAAAGACACACTTGGAGTCATACCGGTCACACCGTGTGTCGAATTGAGGTGAGGTTGATTACTAAACATTTTAAATGACTCATATATCACTTTACTAAAGTATCAAAACAATATGAATGTGTTTTCTTAGTTTCTAGTATGATACTTGTTTTTTTTGCTAAAATTAATGTCAATTTTAAATAAAAAGATGCACTTGTAGTCATAACAGTTACACCGTGCATCAGATTGAAGTAAGGTTGATTAATACACATCTCAAATTACTAATGGATCATTTTTCTAAATTAAAAAAATATATGAATTTGTTTTCTTGGTTTTGAGTAGGTCAGTTTTCCTTTTTACAAAAATTGATATAAATTTTAAATAAAAAAGACACACTTGGAGACATACTAGTCACACGATGCCTCAGATTGAGGTGAGGATAATTTACACACATCCCAAATGACTCATGGATATTTTATTTAAAGTATAAAAACAATAAAAATTCATTTTCTAAGTTTTTAGTACGTCACTTGTTCCTTTTTATTAAAATTGATGTTAATTTTAAATAAAAATACACACTTTGAGTCATACCGGTCACACCATGCGTTGGATTGAGATGCAGCTGATTCGTACACATCCCAAATTACTCATGGATCATTTTACTAAAGTATAAAAACAATAATAATTTGTTTTCTAGGTTTTTAATAGGAAAGTTTTCCTTTTTACTAAAATTGGTGTAAATTTTAAATAAAAATAATGCACTTGGAGTCGTATCGGTCACATTGTGCCTCAGATTGAGGTGCGTCTGATTCCTACACATCCAAAATAACTCATAGATCATTTAACTAAATTATAAAAACAATATGAATTATTTTTCTTAGTTTTAAGTACGTCACTTATTCCTTTTTACTAAAAATGATGTTGATTTTAAATAAAAAGATGCACTTGGAGTCATATCGGTCACATTGTGCATCAGATTGAGGTGTGGATGATTCCTACACATCTTAAATAACTCATAGATATTTTCCCTAAATATAAAAACTATAATAATGTGTTTTCTTAGTTTTGAGTAGGTCAGTTGTCCTTTTTACTAAAATTGATGTAAATTTTAAATAAAAAAGATGCACTTGGAGTCATATCAGTCACATCATTCCTCTAATTGAGATTTTTTTATTCCTACACATCCCAAATTAATAATGGATAATTTCCATAAAGTATAAAAATAATATGAATGTGTTTTATTGTTTTTTAGTATGTCACTTGTTCTTTTTTAGTAAAATTGATGTCAATTTTAAATAAAAAGACGCAATTGGATTCATACCAGTCACACTATGATTCTTATTGAGGTGTGACTAATTCCTACACATCCCACATGAATCATGGATCATTTTCCTAAATTATAAAAATAATACAAACATTTTTTTTTGTAGTTTTTAGTATGTTTCTTTTCTTTTTTACTAAAATTTTATTTTAAATTGGAAACACGCACTTTGACTCGTATCGGTTACATAGTGTATCTGTTTGAAATGAGACTAATTATTACACATCAAAAATGATTTATGAATAGATTTCCTAAATTATAAATAAAATTTGAGAATTTTTTCTCAGTTTTCAGTGAGTGACACATTTTGAAGTAAAATGCTGATTTTAAACTCATAACAGACACTTTGAGTCATACTGGTCACACCGTGCATTGGATTGAGGTGCGGCTAATTCCTACATGTTCTAAATGACTTATAGATCATTTTTCTAAAGTATCAAAACAATGTGGATGTTTTTTTCAGTTTTGAGTATGTCATTTGTCTATTTTACTAAAATTAATGTCAATTTTAAATAAAAAATGCACCTTGAGTCATACCGGTCACACAGTGTGTCAGATTGAGGTTTCATTAATTCCTACACATTCCAAAGTATCAAAAAAATCCTAAATGCCAATTTTACCATGATTACCATTCTATTTATTTTTCTAACTTCCAACGCTGCATATTGATTTGAGAAATGTTTTTCAGCTGAGAACATCGAATCAATATGCAGCATTAGAAGTTTGAAAAAGAAAAGTAATGAAAATCATGGTAATATTGGAAGAATATGAATTCCCAAAAGATATATGAAAACAACTAATAAGGTATTAAATAAATATGATAGGGAAAATAACTTACAAATATTAGATAAAATGATGACAAAATTAATTAAATATGTAGTAGGAATTCACCTTTTCATGATGGTTATATACATTCTTGACCCATAAATATGAAAAGAATCTACCTGTATAAGAAAAAAAATTCTTATGTAAGTAATACTAAAAAAAATTAAAAAAAATATTAAACAATCCATTAATTCTATGGAATTCACATCTTCATGTTATTTTTGTACATTCTGCGATTATGTATGATGCCCATTTGTTTCTAAGAAAATGTATATCATCTTGTGAATGTGATTTTTTTTATAGTCATAGTAGTACTAGAAAAATATGAATAAATAAAGGATTAATAAATATTTTTAATGAAATATCAATTAAATTTGAAAATACCTCTTTGAGGATGTGTGTTTTTTATGGAATATGATCTCTATAATAAATTTACAAATATAATAACCATAATCTTTTCCATTTTTTTATTTCAAACACTACAAAAATATTGAGAAAAATAAATAATTTATTTTGATATGTGTTTGGATAGTGAAATATTATTATATATATCCTGATACTTATCCAGTTGTAGAATTTTTCAAGGTCCTTATGTGTAATTCTTTTCCTCATTCCATGATTTAGACAATATTTACACACCGCCCTATAATAACATAATCCTCATTAAAACATAATATAAATTATATAACTTGAAGTTTAGTTCTAAAACGTTGAATGTAGTGTATTAAAAATTGACAAACTCCATCATGTGTGGTCGATTATTTGGTAATCTATGTAGTGAATCTAGGAAATAAATATTTGGAGTATCCAAATTGACCGTAATGAATATACAATGTTTCATAAAAACACAAAAAGGAATAAGTAATGAAAGAAATAAAAATATATTTTATATGATTAAATTGTAGTGTTTTACCCCTGCATAGTTAGTATTAAGAAGATTATGTCATCCCCAAGTTTTCTTTCAAACGATTTGGACAGGTTTTCCACTATTTCATATATTCATTTAGATCCTATTTTTTTGTTATCTAGAGGTGGAGTGAGAACTAATGAGTCCAAAAACAATTATATGGAAATCCCTTCAATTGTTATTGATATATACACATGCAAAAAATATGAAATGTATTTAGTCATAATTAACATAGTATATCAGGTTTTGAAAAATTAAATCATGAAAACATACCTCATGTATACATTTACAACTGAGGCTCCTATCCATTTATAGTTCAGGATTTCATTTACATTCTCAAAAATAATGTTGTCTGTACCTTCCTCTCCATGCATTTTTTTTTCAAAATCAACTACATGACTACTACCACTTTGTAACTTTTTATCTGTATGAACCTTCAATGTTAGTAAATGTGGATATTCAATGGGTAGGGTAAATGTGATTTCAAAAGATGTTTTTGATTGTTTGGTTGATCCTTTAGATGGTTTTGAGTCGACCTTTCATTCCACCCCCTTACCTTTGTTTGTCTGTGATAACATCCATCAGTTAAGACCTTTTTCATTAGTTGTTAAAGGTTTATCATAAAAAATAAATTGTAAATGAATACCTCCTTGTCGAAATGTGTTTTTACAAGATCTGATGGCCATGCAATGAATGTTTCAACAGCTTGGTTGACCTTATGAATATCTTCATCATCAAGTGGAACAGGTATCTCGGTGCTCAACTCATGAGCAATGCTAATCGCCACTCTTAGATGACATGTTGGAAGTGGTCTGTTATATAGCATGTCATCTTGGATATTGAACATCATAGCCCTCGCTAAAAGGCGATGGGTGGGTGTTGATAGATATAAATCACAGTCATTTTCACCCTGTAGATTATTATTACTGGAAAGGTGTCAGTGTCTTCCTAATTCACATTTCATGGAAACAATTATTAGAATATTGATTACCTAGACTATAATATCTCTTTGAGGAGAACAGCTCACCTCAAAGCTGGTGGGGGGATCTTCATACAATGGTTGTTCTTGAGTTGTTTCTTCTCTTTTCTCACCCCCCCCATAAAATTTTCTAGCAACTCATATTTCCAAAGAAATTTTTCTTCAAGGGAATCCATTCTTGCTTTCATTTCTCCCCTTTTATTATATTGATCCTCCTGTTGGTTTTTTCTCAAAATATGGTCGGGGTGTCACCCAAAAACTTACACCTATCATGAGGTCATACTGTTCTGGTTTCTTCAAGGCCACCGATAGTATGTGTTCATCCGGTATAAATGTTGATGATTCGTATGACTATGTCACATATAAGATATAAGAAAATAATTAATCATTGTTATGTAATGGTGATTTAAATCAAAAAAAATTATTATGCCATACTTACACATGTTTCCCGCACTTTTTGTGTGTTTTAATCTATTATTATCCCATATTTGTTTACACGTGCCTCCTTCCATAGCACAAGATGTGGGATAAAAGTGGATTTGAATTTGGATTCATCAATCTACATATAAATAGAGGCACATAATTATGTTGTTGTTTCATGTCACATAAAAGTATTATGATAGATTTAAAATATGTATCAATTTTTTTCAAGTGAAGAGTACCTCATCCTTGCTTTATGGTAGGGGTACGTTGGTTTTTCTAACTGTTCCTTATTTTTAGCACTCAGTCACTATTTCATAAATAAAAAATTCTCAATCAAAGTGATGGATACACATATTATCAAATGATGTATTACCAACCACAATGTACCTAAAAAGACAGCTCCCCACGGCGGCTAGTAAATGCATCCCATGCTTCTTGGGTTATTAGGTGTGCATGCATAAGTGGTGGGTGTGGGTTTATTTTCCCTTTAGCATCTTTAAGAAGATATCTCATTAGAATTGTGTGAAATCCTCTATGAATCCTTCTAGAAAGCATTAATACATATTTTTTGTGGCAGTCATCTACTATAAATGCACTCTACAAGGGACGATGAAGAGTGAGTCAATGTTTAATTATTTTCCTTTTTCTCAAGTGAATCTCTAAGAGTGGTCTTTTTGAACCCTCCACACCTAGAAACCCCCCTCCTCGCAAAGAGGTTGTCTAGAGAATCCCCAGTCATTAAGGAGTCATTTCCAGCCGAGATAGCAGAGCATCCCATGGGGTAACCACCCGATCAGAAATGGTTCGACACATCAATTCGTTAGCTAGGTGGGAAACACCCTTTTGTCCACCTGATGAGACATTTGGTGACCTGGTAAGGCGATCGGAGCATGGGAAGCGGAAATTCCCCCAAGAGAGGACTCCCAATAATCGAACCCCATACCTCACTAAACACCATTGATATGTCCCTCAACCCAATACCACTACACCACCATTGATGTGGAAAAATAAAGAAATGATATCATAATTTTACCATAATCTCTTCCCACATTAGTGTATTAATCATGGGCACAACATGGTTATCGATTGAAGATTCTAATGTAACTATTGAACATGGACTTGTTGGGGTTAACATGATAGCCTCGTGCATTCCGTCTGGCCTTGTATTTGATATATTTTCTTCTTGTCGTAATGATTTTTACTAACACTATTAAACTAAGACACTCCTGTTTTTTCTACATCACTGGTCCTTCATTTCCTACCATTTTCTCAGATTAAACATCGTCAATATGTTGTTCCTTTTCACTAGGAGCTGTAGTAGATTGATAAACCTATTGTTTCTCTAGAGTGGTAGTATTGGCATGTGTATAAGGTCGTTGTAACTCTGCACTAGGAGCAGTAGCAGGTTGATAAACATGTTGTTTCTTTGGAGTGGTAGCATCGGCATGTGTAAAAGTTCATTGTTCCTATACACTAGGAGTAGCAGTAGCCTAAGAGATTTGTTGTTCCTTAGGATTGGGAGCACCAGCACATGCAGAAGTCATTATCTATATAATTGGTTTAACATTTAATTTAGATTATATAAATGCAGCAGCGAAAAGATAATAACATGAGGTAACACAATGTATATTACAAAAATATATATAACCCGATTATTGAACTCTCTTTTTTAAAGGTTGAAGGGACTTTACCCCTCTATAGAGTATCCAAATCCCTTTATTATGGTCTCCTATGAAATACAATACCTCATCTACATTGGGAATGTTGTGAAATGATTATGATGTCCTAATGAAAGGGTTATCCTTAGTTAAATTTTCTTATGACCCTTCAGTGGTTTTGGTCGATAACAAAACAATTGACCACTTTCAGTTTATGAGACCTAGAACATAAAATACATGTACTACCTCTAATTCCATTATAAACAATTCATCTTTGTACCCTTCCTTACTGAAATCCACTTTCATGAATCCTACTTCATCTATTTTAACTACACTCTTATTATCAACTTGCTTGAATTGAAAAATCATCACTTTGAATGTTGTATAATTCAACTCCAATATTTGTTTGATGATGCCAAAGTATGACATATTTGCATAAATTGTATTTTTATCCTTAGTACCAGAAACATGAATCGCTTCAGCTACAAGTGTAACTCCACTATTTTTCATGGTATTGTATTTATCATGTTAATTTGTATATAAAATATAAAAATTAATTACATAACCATTGAAAGATAATAAAAACACACTTGGTCCTCTGGCTAGACATTGAAGTCGTTCTAAAATTGAATCTGGGTTTTCATCTCACTCCTTAAAAATATGGTCCCAAAACCATCCTATAAACTATTGATTACATGTATTTGATATCCATATTTCATCCCTTTATGGATTAAAATTCCTAATAAATTATTTATGGGTTTCAACATAAGGGAAAACCTCCAAACTATTATATAAAACTTAAAGGTAGGCCTACTCCCAATATACAATATTGATTGTGAAAACATCTCTTCTAGAAATTCCTTCACTCACAAGATGCCTAGTGCGATGAAATTTCGGTAGACCAATGCTTTCCAAACTGGATAGGTATTCAGTATAAAATTTAATGGATTTCTCAACAATATATCACTCTGTAATAAAACCCTCTGGCTGACTTTGATTTTTGACATACCCTTTCAAAATCTTCATATATCATTCAATGGGGTACAACAATCTATAGTGTATAGAACCACATAGTCAAATCTCTATCACTAAGTGAATCATCAATTGAACCGTCATATCAAATAATTCTTGCGGGAAGAACATTTCTATTTCACATAATATGATGGCAATTTCTATTTCCATAGTCAGAAATTTCTGAGGGTCCATAACTTTGTTGCATATAGGTTTGAAGAAGAAACAGAGCTTGGTTAATATATAACAGACATTCTTGGGAAAAATTCAACGTAAAGTTATAAGAATTAGATCTTGCATAAAAACATGAAAGTCATGTGATTTCAGATCCTTTAAATTTAAATAATTCATTGAATCAATATTCTTGATATTCGATGAATACCCTTCCAGAACCTTTATGCCATTCAAGAAGTTTCAAAACTGATATCTCTCTTACCTGGAAAGAGTGTAAGTAGCTGGTGGAAGAAAAGTTCATTTTTCACCCTTTACTGATGCCAACTCTTCTCGTATTCTCATGTCGACCATGTCTAACCTAGCCTTAATTACATCCTTTTTTTAGTGCATTTAACAATGTGTCGATGAAACTATCACATACATTTTTTTCAACATGAATAACATCAAGAAATGTCATATGTACAAACAATTCCAATATGGTAATTCAAAAAAAAATTGATCCCTTTTTTCAATCAGTTTTCGTAAGTTTTTTTGAAAACAGTTTACCAAAAGCAGTGTCCACATCTTTTAATTTCTCAAACAGTTGATATCTTGTTAGTTGAGATGGTGTTTTATGTTCTTTTGAACCTCCATAAAATGATGTCGTCTAAGATCATTACTTATGTCATTGGGGTAAAAATCTATGATATCCTAGAAACACAGTCTTCGATGAATGTTTCAACCTAATTGATTGTGTACTTTGTTTGAAAATGGGACACCCTTGATTTATTTTAATGTTATATCCTGACAAATTTACATAAGTATGAAATTCATTTATCGTCATGTACAACATGGCTCTCAATGTGAAATCTTCACTTCTATAAGCATTATACAACTTAACACCTGAATCCCACAATAATTTCAAATTCTCGATAAATGGAGCCAAATGAATATCAATATCATTACCTGTTTGTTTTGGTCCTAATATAAGAATAGATAACATGATGTATTTTCATTTCATGTATAACCATGGTAAAAAATTATAATTTACCAACATAACAGTCTGTGTACTGTGATTGCTTCTTTAAAAACCAAAAGGATTCACTCCATCTGTAGATAATGTTAGACGAAAGTTTCTAAGATCATTTCCAAATTTAGGATATTCATGATCAATTCTCTTCCACTGAGGAGAGTCTTTTGGGTGACATAATTTCTCATCTTTATTTCTTGTATTTGTGTGCCGCGTCAATTGTTGTGCAGCCTCCTTACTTCCATATAGGCGCCTAAACCTTGGAATGATTGGAAAGTACCATAAAACTTTCATATGACCAGATTCATCTTTCTTGTATCGAGAAGAACCAAACTTTGGGAATTTTGTAAGTGATTTTTGATCCATATGAAATAGTATACAGTCATTCGGGCATGAGTGTATTATTTTAGAGATCATATCATCATGTGTAGCATTTTTTTGGCATCGTTTGTTTGGATAGAGAACTCATTATCTTCTGGGAGCATGTAATTCAATAGAGAAAGTGTAAGGACCCGACCCCAGTTGCCTGGAGCCGGTGCCTTGTTTGATTACATTGGCATACATACAAGGAATGCGAATCCCGAAGGACCGAGTAGTTTAGTATTATTGGAAACAAGATACATACATAAGTTCATCATTACAACTTGAAATGAAAAACAACATAGAAACTCCTTAGACAACTTTAATAACTCCTAGGTTATTTCAGCATGTCATTCATAATTGAATTCCTCTTGCCCTGAGAAAATGAAACATAATAAAGGGTGATCTCAAACACTCAGTAAGAGTAAGAAATACAGCGGAAGATAATATAAACATTAAACATGGTGAATAATTGAAAACACATGCCTTTAATAATAAAGGTGAACACATTATGGCAGGAAAATGAGCTGAGTAAATAATGCCATAATAAAATATAAACATGGGTATTCTACTAATCAAATAACCACATGGAATATCAATATCTGAACTCATAATGATGGAATGAATAATTCCGGACATTCTGAAACATTTTTTCAAGGCCTTGGCCAAGACTTCTAATGATTAAGGCCTCGGCCAAAATCCATATCACATTGGGAAAGGCCTCGGCCAATTCAACGTCTATTTGTCTCATGAGACCTACCGATGCATCGAGGGGCTATAGAGGGACCCACCCATCACATAATAAGTCCAATGCATTCCTCATATGATCAGGGATAAACATAAACAACATATACATTCATATTGAAACTATCATATGGAATGTAACTATCTTTCCCCAATCATTAAACATAAAACATTAACCATTCCGAGTAATATGGTGAATGGTTTTAGGATAGATCATCCACAATAGATTTAGTCATAAACCATTAAATAAAATATGGTAGATGAATTCATAAATGATTAAACCCAAAAATACCATGGAATCAACAAGAGTGTTGAATCAGATGAAAACACTCTTATAAAATCATTAAGCAATTTAGGAGATAAATACTCTTTTATTTTGAAAAGAATAGTTATTTTGGAAAAAAAACTTTTTATAAAACCAGAAGTGAAGTAAGATAGTATTTTCATAATAAAATTTGTAATTTTATAAAGATAATGTCTTCCAAAAACAGATTATAGAATGCCCTTAAAAATAGGTAAGAATTTGAGAAATTCCCTTGAATCGGGCTTGTATTTTGGAAACATATTTGAAAGTTCCTTTTAAAACATGTAACTATCCATAAAATAAGGAAGGGTTCTGATTTTTAAACATATATATGATACTCACACATAATATATGATGAGTAAATAACAATACATAATAATTTCATTGAGGTAATTAGACAATGAAACTATCTCGAATGAAAATGGAAGTTCGGGTGGGAAAACCCTTACCACTTTGTAATCAAACGATTCGTATGACCAAAAAACTAATAATATAAAAATTATAGATTTAATACCATGAAGATAAATATATTAATGATATGTGAAATAAATGGTCAGTATACATACACCATACAAAATTATTAGTAGTGAATATGGAAAATCTCACGAAAATGGAAGTGAGATGAAGAAACCCTTACCTTAACTCCAAACATGTTCCGCTCTTGTACTTAAGCTCCTGGAATATGAAATTATACTTGTTAATAACTTATTTCAGAACATATTATAAATTTATTTAGTTTACCATAATTCTGGTTAGTTCATTTATGTCTTTTTTGACAAGTTATTGTATTGAATTTCGTCGTTCTGGAGTGTTCGTTTCTCTTATTTTCATATCTGGTTCACTTGTTTTTATGTAATGAAGTTCGTGTGGAATGGTTATAGATCTCCAGGATTGGAATTATATATTATTAATGAACATAAATAATTTATAATGGTCATTTATATCATTTGGTTACATGGAACGAGGATGAATTATCATATAGAACTTTAATGATAATTGTTTCGGTTAATTTGTGTGTTTTGATTACAACGAACTCATTTTTCTTTATAACCTAACACCATTTGAACAAAGGGATTACAGAATATTAAATAGGTTATATTATATATAATAATCTGGTTCAACCATAACAATAATGGTTTCATGACCAGAATTTAGAATGATAAAAGAAATTGAAAGTCCATCGTCCTTGAATGTGTAAAATTGACACATCTCGGATGGTGTTCTTGCTACTAGTATAAAAGAAGGTAAAAAGGGGGAGATGATGATAACTTATTCCAATATCATGAAAACATTCCAGTAAATATAAGGTACTGGATTAATCACAAAATTTGGATAAAGAGAGTTAATAGAAAAAGAAAACAAATGAACTTGAAAGGAAAGACAAAGAATTAAAAAGAGGAATTCACCTCTTGAACCAAACTTCCTTGAGAACATCCTTAAGGGAGAGGTTTTGGTATTTTAATGAGACCAAAGATTTTTGGACGTGTGAGAGGAGGTTGGGAGGGTATTTGGACAGAATTTGGAGAAGGAACAAGGCTTGAGAGGAGTGATTGGAAGAGGGGGTGAGAGGGGGTTTTATAGTGGAAGAGAGAGGGGATTTCTTAATATAAAACTCATTAATTTATTATTTCTTCACAAGAAAAGTAATAGTAAGTATTCCATGACCAAGAATAGTAATTTTATCATTTGAATTCGGATTAAGGTTGTTGACATCATCCATGATGCTAGGAATAGTCTATTAGCTTATAATATATATATAAGTTAAATTACTGTATTTTACTATTCATCAAAAAATCAAGTATTTCAGAAAAATCCCAAAAATTTACCCTAACCATTTTTTGATGTTTAGAATCAAAAAATGAAGTCCATTTTTCAAAAATAATTTTCTAAATATTATTAATTTAATATTTAATTAAAATCTTAATTTATTATCAAAAACCAGTTTTAAAACATTCATTAACTTATTCTAAAATATAGGTATATCGTACTTTTCACTTGAATATTATTTATATATTATCATAGTTAAGGTTAATATTTAATAGGGTATATCAATATTCATAAGGGTATGTTACTATTCATAATGGTAGGTTACTATTTACCAAAAATTAAGTTTTTCTTATTGGACTCTAAATAACTTACTAATCGCGACTGTGTATGTCAGATTTTTGAAATTCACATCACAGAAGTGAAAAACTTATGTTTTAAGGGTCCCATTGCACTTAGTAGTTAATGTGATTATGACATATTTATAAGAATGTTATTTCCTTTAAAAATATCGGGTCGTTACATTCTCCCCTCCTTACAAAAATTTTTCCCTCGAAATTTCATTTACAATCTAGGCCAAGAACAGGTGGGGGTACTTATCCTTCATTGATTCCTCCAGTTCCCAAGTTGCCTCTTCATAATTATGGTTTCTCCATAGTACCTTGACCAGATGAGTAGTCTTGTTGCATAGAACTTTGTCTCTATGATCCAAAATTTTCACCGGATGCTCCTCATAGGAAAGATCATCCTCCAACTGGACCACCTCCGAAGAGAGTATATGTGAAGGGTCTGGTATGTACTTCCTTAAGAGGGATACATGAAAGACATCATGTACCTTTGACAAGGTTGGTGGAAGTGCCATTCGATATTCCACAACACCGACTAGATCAAGGATCTCGAAGGGGTCGATATACCTGGGACTTAGCTTTCCTTTCTTCCCAAACCGCATGACCTTCTTCCATGGAGATATGCAAAGAAATACTAGGTCTCCTACTTTTAACTCTAGGTCTTGTCGAAGGTTATATGCATAACTCTTCTGTCGACTTTGGGCTGCCTTGATATGCTGCTGAATGGTTTTCACCTTCTCCGCCATTTCCTCAACCAATTTAGGTCCTAGCAGCTTTCGCTCACCGACTTCATCCCAACACGTCGGTGTTCTACACCTTTTCCCATAAAGGGATTCATATGGTTCCATACAGATGATCGAGTGGAAGCTATTTTTGTAAGAGAATTCAACTAGTGGAAGATGTTGTTCCCATCCTCCTTTGAATTCCATAGAACATAACCTCAACATGTCTTCCAGTGTCTGAATAGTCCGCTTGGATTGGCCATCATTTTGAGGATGATAGGTCGTACTGAAGTTTGGTTCAGTGTTTAAAGCATATTGGAGACTTTTCCAGAACTTCGAGGTGAATCTAGGATCATGGTCGGATACAATAGAGAGTGGTACTCCATGCAACCTTACCACTTCTTTGATCTAAATCTGTGCAAGTTGATCCAATGAGAAGTCCTCTCAAATAGCTATGAAGTGATCTATCTTTGTAAGATGATCCATAATGACCCATATAGCATTGTTTCCTATAGATGTCCTTGGGAGTCTAGTGACAAAGTTCATGGTAATGTTCTCCCACTTCCATGATGGTATGGGTAGTGGTTGCATCATCCCCTTAGACTTTTGCCTCTCAACCTTCACTTGTTGACATACCAGGCACTTTGACATATATTCATCAATCTCTCTTTTCATATTGTCCCACAAAAGTTCTCTCAAAGATCTCGATACATCTTTGTGCTACCAGAATGTATAGAGAAATTAGAGCTATGAGCATCATCCAATAGTTCTCTCTTTAGCTCAGGAATAGCAGGAACACAAAGCCTCTTCCTGAATTTCAAAATTCCATCTTCATATGAGAAGTCAGTCACCTTCCCATCATTTATTGCTTTAATTTTATTTTGAAACTCCTCATCATTAGCCTAAGAACTTTTTATCCTCTCTAATAAATAAGGTTGGGCAACCATTTGAAAAAGTAGTGATGTGCTACCTTCCTTAATAATTCTCATATCCATCTTTACTAGATCCATGAACATAGGATCCCTTTCAACTCTCATCTTGTTCAAAATTTCGTGGTCTTTTCTACTCAATGCATCTGCTACCTTATTTACTTTCCCCGGGTGGTAGTGTATTGTGCAATCGTAATCTTTGAGTAGCTCAATCCACCTCCTTTGTCTCATGTTGAGTTCTTTCTGTGAGAATATATACTTCAAACTCTTATGATCTGTATATATCTCACATTTTTCTCTATAGAGGTAATGTCTCCAAATATTCAGTGAAAATATTACCGCTGCTAACTCAAGATCATGGGTTAGATAGTTTTTTTCATGAATTTTTAGATGCCTATATGCATAGGAAATCACTCGATCATTCTGCATAAGGACACAACCAAGTCCTTTCTTTGATGCATCATTATAGATAACAAACCCATCATTCCCCTATGGTAGGGTTAGGATCGGAGCATTCACTAACCTCCTCTTCAATTCTTCAAAACACTCTTCACATTCCTTGGTCCATACGAACTTAACCCCTTTTCGTGTGAGCTTGGTCATTGGGTTAGCTAAACGGACGAAGTTCTGAATGAAATGTAGATAATAACCTGCTAAACCAATAAAACTACGTACCTCAGTTACGTTCATTGGAGTAGGCCATTCTTTCATATCCTTTGTCTTTGCAGGATCTATAGATATTCCATCCTTAGAGACAATGTGGCTCAAAAAGGAAATTGATTGGATCCAGAAATCAAACTTGCTGAACTTCCCATATAATTCGTTTCTTCTCAGAGTCTTCAAAATAGTGCGCAAGTGATTTTCATGTTATTCATAGATTATAGAGTACACTAGGATATCATCAATAAACACCACCACAAAGTCATCAAGATATTCCTTGAAGACTCTATTTATAAGATCTATAAAAACAGATGGTGCATTATTTATTCCAAAAGTCATTATTGTAAACTCGTAATGCCTATATCTGGTTCAGAATGTTGTTTTTGGAATGTCTTCCTTCCTCACAAGTAACTGATGATATCCAGATTGAAAATCAATCTTTGAAAAATATTGGGCTCCATGAAGTTGATAGAATAAATCATCAATTCTTGGCAGAGGATACTTATTCTTTATTGTAATAGCATTGATTTCCATGTAATCAATGTACAGTCTCATGGATCCATCTTTCTTCTTAACAAAGAGGACAAGGGCTCCCCATGGAGAAACACTAGGTCAAATAAATCCTTTATCACTCAATTATTCTAGTTTTTTCTTTAGTTCCACTAACTCCACAGTGGCCATTCTATAAGGGGTCTTTGATATGGGTCTTGAACCGAGAATTAAGTCAATGGAAAACTCAATTTCCCGCTCTGGAGGATGTCCAGGTAAATCTTCTGGAAAGACATAAATATACTCTTTCACAACAGGTACATCTTCTATTTGAGCATTCTTTTCCTCACCCATAGTTATTTCATTCTGTTCCTCCCTGATAATTGAATTTAGTTGAGCTACTGTGGGTGGATCTAGATAAGAATCAGGTGGTGATGATTCTTCTCTAAAGATAAGGTGTTCTTTATCATCATCATCAAAAATCATAACTTCCTTCTTCTTACAATAAATTTTTGCATCATGATCTGAAATCTAATCCATACCGAGGATTATATTGAATTAAATCATGGGTATGACGATGAGATCAGTAGATAAAGAACATTTATATGCCCTAATGGGAACATATTGACAGAACTTTGTAGTAATGATACTTCCCTTAGGAGTTTTGACTGACAACTCCTTTGTTAAATCAAAGTGGAAATATCTAATTTTATTAGAAAACTGGGAAGATATGAAACAATGCGATGATCTAGAATCAAATAAAGCATTGGCTAAGCTTGAGGAAATGATCAAAGTACATGCCACCACATCACGCAGAACTTTAACCTCTACAGTTGTGATCTCATATGCTTGTCCTTTCTCCCTTGGCATCTTCTGTTGCATATTTCCTTGATGTTTTGGACAATTATTAGCATAGTGCCCCATATCCTGACAATTATAGAATTGAACATCATTGGATTCCTTCTTTCCTTTGCAATCACCATCAAGATGGCCTTTCTGACCACATTTTTAGCATACTCCTTTTCTTTTTAAGCACGCATCGGGGTGTTTCCTTCCACAATTGTCACATGGTGGAAATTCAACTCTTCCCTTCTTCCTTGTTTCCTTATTTCCTTTCCCATGGTTTTCAGTAGCCCTATTCTTTTCTTGCTTTCCCTTAAAGTAATAAGACTTAGAGAATGATTTTTCAATCTTGATATCACATGAAACTATGTCCTTGTATGATAAAAAAATTTGGGAGACCAGTGCCCGCCGGAGGAATGGCTTTAGGCCATCAAAGAATCAATCGATTTTTCTCCTTGTATTTCGTATGTAGTCTACAGCATGTCTTACCATCCTTGTAAAGTTGGCTTCATACTTGGAAACATTTTCATCCTCCTTTTGCCTCAGATTCAAGAATTGCCTCTCCATATCTACTCTTTGTTCTCGGGGGAAATATTTTTCTAAGAAGATTTCCTTAAAATCCCTCAATTCCATCTCTTCTATTTCTTCCTCCTCCTTTGTGTTTTGGATTAATGACCACCATTGATCCGCATCTCCCGATAGAAGATATACTTCCATGAAAACCTTCTCTCATTCATTACATCCCAAATCGAGAAATATCTTCTCGAGGGAACATATCCACTGTTCTGCTACAAAAGGGTTTGTAGTCCCATTAAATGATGGAGGTTGTTGTCACATAAAGCGATCTAACATGGCTCCTCCACGTGGTGGATCCGAATGCTCCATACGGGTAAGGTTATTATTCATAACCTGAGTAAGTTGTCCCAGTATAGTTATGAGTTGCTCAACACTAGTCACAGTACCAGATCCAACATCATTGTCTTGCGTCGGAGGAAAATCTCTACAGGGGACATGTGTATTCATGTGATTTCCATTCTGTCCACTGGGAATCATATCTAGATAATAGCATACACTATATTAGGTTAGGAATCACAATTTATTATCTTAACTTAAAATTACTCAGAAAAATTGAGATCCTACACATGGCTAATCCCATATTCACAAAAATAGATTCTTTGAGTAATATTTACATTAAACTCCTTCATAATGGCTTTTAAAGAAAATGTGAATTATCCTAAGCATATCCCCCGGGAGTGTCATAACCAAGATTGCAGCAATTCCCATTGTCGTGCACCAGTTCCCGTTCGAGTCTAGCTCAAAGAGGTATTTTTGAGTTTTACCCCTAGATACATCTGTGCCAGAGATGCCTCTACCTGCTCGTATCCAGATAGGGATGTATTGCTTGAATGATCCACATAATCTATTCATTACCAAAATACCAGGACATTATTGTATGTACATCCTCAAAGAGTAACTTAGGGACTCTTCCCTAATTCTATGTTTTCTAAATCTAGTTTCCAAGTATTCTACTAAACTTCCTTTGATACCAACTATAAGGACCTGACCCCAGTTGCCTGGAGCCGGTGCCTTATTTGATTAAGTTGGAATACATATAAGGAATGTGAATCCCAAAGGACCGAGTAGTTTAGTATTATTGGAAACAAGATACATACATAAGTTCGTCATTACAACTTGAAATGAAAAACAACATAGAAACTCCTTAGAAAACTTCCATAACTCCTAGGTTATTTCAGCATGTCATTCATAATTTAATTCCTCTTTCCATGAGAAAATGAAACATAATAACGGGCGAGCTCAAACGCTCAGTAAGAGTAAGCAATACAGCAAAAGATAATATAAACATTAGATGTGGTGAATAATTGAAAACACATGCCTTTAATAATAAACTTGAACACATTATGGCAGAAAAATGAGCTGAGTAAATAATGTCATAATAAAACATAAACATGGGTATTCTACTAATCGAATAATCACATGGAATATCAATAGTTGAACTCATAATGATGGAATGCATAATGCCAAACATTCTGAAACATTTTATCAAGGCCTCGACCAAGACGTTTAATGATTAAGGCCTCGTCCAAAATCCATATCACATTGGGAAAGGCATCGGCCAATTCCACATCTATTTGTCTCATGAGACCTACCGATGCATCGAGGGGCTATAGCGTGCCCCACCCATCACATAATAAGTCCAATTCATTCCTAATATGAGTGGGGATAAACATAAACAAAATATACATTCATATTGAAACTATCATATGAAATGTAATTATCTTTCCCCAATCATTAAACATAAAACACTAACCATTCTGAGTAATATGGTGAATGGTTTTAGGATAGATCATACAAAATAGAGTTAGTCATAAACCATTAAATAAAATATGGTAGATTACTTCATAAATTATTCAACCCAAAAATAACATGTAATCAACAAGAGTGTTGAATCAGATGAAAACACTCTTATAAAATCATTAAGCAATTCTGGAGATAAATACTCTTTTATTTTGAAAAGAAGAGTTCTTTTGGAAAAAAACTTTTATAAAACCATAAGTGAATTAAGATATTATTTTCATAATAAAATGTGTGATTTTATAAAGATAATGGTTTCCAAAAACAGATTATATAATTCCCTTGAAAATAGGTAAGAATTTGAGAAATTCCCTTGAATCGGGCTTGTATTTTGGAAACAACTTTAAAAGTTCCTTTTAAAACATGTAACTATCCATAAAATAAGGAAGGGTTATGGTTTATAAACATATATATGATAATAACACATAATATATGATGAGTACATAACAATACATAAGAATTTCATCAAGGTAATTAGATAATGAAAGTATCCCGAATAAAAATGGAAGTTCGGGTGGAAAACCCTTACCACTTTGTAATCAAACGATTCATATGCCCAAAAAATTAATAATATAAAAATTATAGATTTAATACCATGAAGATAAATATATTCATGATATTTGAAATCAATAGTCAGTATACATACACCATACAAAAGTATTAGTAGTGAATATGGAAAATCTCACGAAAATGGAAGTGAGATGAAGAAACCCTTACCTTAACTCCAAACGTGTTCCGCTCTTGTACTTAAGCTCCTGGAATATGAAATTATACTTTTTAATAACTTATTTATGAACCTATTAGACATGAATTTATTTTACCATAATTATGTTTAGTTTATTTATGTCTTTATTGACAAGTTACTGTATTGAATTTCGTCATTCTGGAGTGTTTGTTTCTCTTATTTTCATATTCGGTTCACTTGTTTTTATGTAATGAAGTTCGTGTGGAATGGTTATAGATCTCTAGGATTGGAATTATATATTATTAATGAACATAAAGATTTGATAATGGTCATTTCTATCATTTGGTTACATGGAATGAGGATGAATTATCATATAGAACTTTAATGATAATTGTTTCGGTTAATTTGTGGGTTTTGATTACAACGAACTCATTTTTCTTTATAACCTAACACCATTTGAACAAAGGGATTACAGAATATTAAATAGGTTATATTATATATAATAATCTGGTTCAACCATAATAATAATTATTTCATGACCATAATTTAGAATGATAAAAGAAATCAAAAGTCCATCGCCCTTGAATGTGTAAAATTGACACATCTCGGATGGTGTTCTTGCTACTAGTATAAAAGAAGGTAAAAAGGGAGAGATGATGATAACTTATTCCAATATCATGAAAAAATTCCAGTACATATAAGGTACTTGATTCATCACAAAATTTGGATAAAGAGAGGTAATATAAAAAGAAAACAAATGAACTTGAAAGGAAAGACAAAGAATTGAAAAGAGGAATTTACCTCTTGAACCAAACTTCCTTGAGAACCTCCTTAAGGGAGATGTTTTGGTCTTTTAATGGGACCAAAGCTTTCTGGAAGTGTGAGAGGAGGTTGGGAGGGTATTTGGACAGAATTTGGATAAGTCACAAGGCTTGAGAGGAGTGATTGGAAGAGGGAGTGAGAGGGGGTTTTATAGTGGAGGAGAGAGGGGATTTCTTAATATAAAACTCATTAATTTATTATTTATTCACAAGACAAGTAATAGTAAGTATTCCATGACCAAGAATAGTAATTTTATCATGTGAATTCGGATTAAGGGTGGTGAAATCATCCATGATGCTAGGAATAGTCTATTTAGCTTATAATGTATATATACGGTAAATTACCGTATTTTACTATTCATCAAAAAATCAAGTATTTCAGAAAAATCCCAAAAATTCACCCTGACCATTTTTTGACGTGTAGAATCCAAAAATGAAGTCCATTTTTCAAAAATAATTTTCTAAATATTATTAATTTAATATTTAATTAAAATCATAATTTATTATCAAAAACCAGTTTTAAAACATTCATTAACTTATTCTAAAATATAGGTATATCGTAATTTCCACTTGAATATTTTTTATATATTATCATAGGTAAGGTTACTATTCATTAGGGTATATCACTATTCATAATGGTAGGTTACTCTTCACCAAAAATTAAGTTTTTATTATTGGACTCTAAATATTACTGATCACAACTGTGTATGTCGGATTTTTGAAATTCACATCACAGAAGTGACAAACTTATGTTTTAAGGGTCCCATAACACTTAGTAGTTAATGTGATTGTGACATATTTATAAGAAATTTATTTCCTTTAAAAAATATTGGGTCGTTACAGAAATTAGTTTCATAAAACTAAAACCACTTCATATGTTTCCTACTTTCAAATTATACAGCTTCAGTACGGCTGACAATGTTTTATATTTAGTGAAACCAGCATACAATAGCGTCTTTACATAACTCTTTAACTTCTCAAACAATTTTGGACAATCATGAAGTTTATCATCAATTATCCTTATCATTTCCTCAATACGATCTTCATCATCATTCATATTTTTAATCACATCCTCGATATGGTATTTTTCATTGTCCGCACTTGTAATCATATTAGATAATCTATAAAACACAGTGTTATCCCAGCCATTAGCTACATTATCTTTTTTCCTGTGTTTATTCTAACATTTATAACTTAGATCTATTCCATGATAGATCAAGTGTTCTTTCAACTCATCTTGACTAATTAGTCTTGAATAACAACAGCGTAAACACGGAAAAAGGATTTGAGAATGGTCATATGCATGATCTTTTGTAAACTTGATGAACTCTTTCACTCCATCTTTATATTCTTTTGTCATACGATTGGCATTCATCCATTCTTTATTCATATTCATCCTATTTTATTTAGTAATATTAATATTTAACAAAATAAATACACAAAATATTTTCAACTAGGGTCACTATCCAACCATATATCCCTCTTAGAAGATCCAAAGGAAGCGAAACAAGCCAGAAAAAACCTGAACCTATAAAATATAGGCGTGATCTAAAAGTCCAGTAGGTCAACACAACCTACAAAATCTAAGAGATAACTTTCTTATTACATCCTAAAAAATATAGTTTGAAATACATTATAAAAATAAACATTTTCTATAAAGTTTTACCAAATAAGTAGTAACACATAAAAATGTGTTAAAACTCTTTTTCTAAGATTTTCATTAAATGAAAACAATCACTTAGAAAACATTTTTCCTCGGCCAATACAAACCATTCTAACTTTTCTCATTTGAGAACACTTTTCAAACTCATTATTAAAATAGTTTGAACTGACTTCAAAATCACATTTTCCTTTATTCCTTCTTTAAAAACCTTTCACAATGCCTTTTCAAAAAATCTAAAAAGAAAACCATACAAAGAAGGAAGAAAGTACGTGATCAAGAACCACTATGTCAAGTCACACAACATGGGGAAAATGACAAGGATGGTGTTATCCCTATAACCTTTTAATCCATAGGATCAATAAAGATAATTTCCCTAGGATGCCTTCACCCATGGGATCATATAAAAAGAGTATAATAGCATAAGGGCCTCATATTCCTTTGAGTCTAACCATCTCAGAGTAGGCAGGAAATGCTTCCCCAAATATCCCACTATCACACTAGGGTTTTCCCACATAAATCTCACGTAGTATCTACCTAAGACTCCCTTTATGATTCAAGTGGAGTTGACAATAGTCAACAAACTACATACATCACGTGTAAAAAATTTAAAATATCTCAGGCCTCACCTCCCACCCTTATAAGATGTATCCCCATATACATCAAACCTAAACAACATATACAATTCTTCAATAATAAACATCCTCGCATGGGATCACAAGTTACAATGCTCTTACAAGAATCAGAGGGGCTTAAGAGGGTATCACGCCTTATATGAAAACTCATTTTTCATATAATTTAAAATGGTCCTTCTCTTTTCAAAACATGTTTGGAATGCCAAGACATTTTATCATTTATAGAAGTCATCTCAATGTACTCTTGGGACCAATTTTATCAAAACACCTTTGAAACACAAATGGGAATTCACACTACCCTTTAAACGACCATTGAAAAAGATTAAAAGACACAATAAGTTTCAAAATTCAATTCACATGGGACAACACACCCTTTTGAAATAATACATCTCATTTGGTGATCTTAAAAGTTTTAAACACCCCAAAACATTGATATAAAAGTTAACCAAGTCTAAAAAAAATTGGTTTTAAATATAGATCACAAGGGTTAACTCACCACTTTAAAAATAAAACAACATTTTCAAACATTTTTAACACATTCAAATCACCCAAACTCTTGGTTTGAAATCCAATTAACACAAGAATAATTTTTAAAACATCAAGTCAGTGATTACCATTGATTTTAAAACCAAAATCATTCTTTAAACCTCACATTTTATTTTAAATAAATCTTGAAATATTTTATCGATGTTTGGAATTTCAAGTATTGCTTGAAATAAAAGTAACAACCCTGTAAAAATGATGTAAAAAATATATATTAATATAAGTAACATTTCTTTAAAATATTATTATTTTCCACTCGTGATTTTTTTATTAAAAATAATTTATATCACAATTAGAAACTTGATTTTTATATAATTAACATAATTTTTAATTCCACATATCAAAATTATATTAATATGATTTGGGGAGTTTTTTCTAAAATAATAGATTTTTAGATGAATATTGAAAAATATAGTTTTTTCTAAAGTGATGACTTGTATGCTTGAAAACACGCTTTTTCTAAAAATTATTTTTACACGTTATGTGCGATTATTTTAAAATTAATGTTTCACGTTGTTAAAAAAATTATTTGATAAAATGATTTTAAAATTTTAAATCAGTAGGTTCACGTTGGGTAAAAAACTAAATTTTAATTTTTGTCATTAAAATTAATTACTTAAGTTGAAAATTAATTACCTGAGTAAAAGTAAAAAATGGTAAATTTTGATTTATTAAGAGGAAATGACACAAAAAATGTTAAAAACATGTTTCTAAATGGATTTTTGTGGTGTGGATAGACAAAACCTCACCTACCCTCCTCTTTTTCCTTTTTTTATCATTTAACCTTTGAATAGTAGTATTACATTATTGAAAATGTAACGTGTGCTTCAAAAATTGTCTCATCTTCACTTAGAAAATGGGACCACTTCCACCACTTCATGTTACACTTTTTCCTTAAATTTTCTTCTTGAAACTCAAATATTTTATTCCTCCTATAATTCTCTCTCATATCAACATTATTTAACTTAAGGCGTCTATTTTCAAAAATATTTTAAAAGAAAACTCAAGCTCTTGATGTAAGTATTTCTTGAAATGAAAAGTGAAAATATTGCGCCTAAAGAGATTTCACTTTGATGACCAAAACTACTTATAAAATCTTAGAATTTATTTATAAAGATAATTCATGAAATTTCTCAAACACATGGTGTGCATGGTTTATTAAAAAATATTTTTAACAAGTTCCACAATTGAGAAGTCCTTGGAATTGAAATGAAAATCACATTAAACTGGATTTACCTTTCCAATAACACATAAACACATTTAATGTTATTACTTGATATACAAAGCATGGAAACATGAAAACAATCATGGTTCTCAAATTCAATGGCAAACGCATGCGGTAACCTATCACAAATCAATGATGAATGGTCCGTAAATTCAAATATAGGATGAACGGAGCTCAAAAAATTATTCAAATGTCATAGACAAAATGAAATCACAAGAAAAATGGTCAAATCTTACCTTTGTATTCAGCCACAAAGGCAAAACGATGGTAGGGTAGTGAGGGTATGGCAGGGAGTGATGGTGGCGAGAGTGACAGTGGTGAGAGCACCAGTGAGATAAACGACGATGGGAGGGGCAGCAGCGAGAGAGGTGGGTAGAGAGAAGTGGGTAGAGCGGCGGCGGTGAGAAAAGGAGGGTAGAGCGGCGGCGGCGAGTAGGGTGGCGAGAGCGGCGGCGGCCAGCAGGGCGGCTAGAGTGGTGGTGGTGAGAGCGGCAATGTAACAGATGAAGGGTTCTATGAAAGCTTGAAGATGTGTGAGAGATAAGCCGGTTGTTAAGATTCATTTATAAAATCGGGTAACGCTTTTATCAGTGCTACATAAAAAGCGCTGATAAAGATCAGTTTTATCAGCGCTAAAATAGAAAGCACTGACAAAACGGACCTTTATCGGTGTTTTTTTAGCGCTGATAAAAGCACATCTTTGTCAGCACTAAAAAAGCGGTGATAAAGATATAATGTTAATAATATATTTATATTATTATATATATTTAAATATATATATATATATATAATAAAGATATATTTATTTATAATTATAACTACAAATGACTACATATTTATTTATATTTATATATATAATAAATATATTTATATAATTATATATATATAATTATAAATATTATAAATATATATATATATATAATAAATATATTTATTATATTTATAATTATACATAATCAATACATTTATTGTATATAAATATAAATGTATATAATTATAAATATATAATATATATATTTATTATAATTTTATAATTATTCAAATAAATGTCTATATTATATATTTAAAATTATATATAATTAATATATAGTATATTTATTATATATAATTTTAAATATATAATATAGATATTTATTATAATTTTATAATTATTCAAATAAATACATATTTTTTTATATTTATAACTATAAATGTATATATATTTATTTAAATAATTGTAAAATTATAATAATTGTATTTCTTATATTGATAATTTTATAAATAAATATAATTAATATATTAAGTATATTTATTTATAAAATTATAAATATTATAAATAAATATTTATTTATTTAAATAATTATAAAATTATAATAAATATATTTATTGTATTTATAATTTTATAAATATATATAATTAGTATATTTATTATAATTTTATAATTATTTAAATATATATATATATATAATTATAATTATAAATGTTTGTATATAATTATAAATATTTGTATATATTTATAAAATCATAAGCATAATAAATATATTTATTATAATTTTATAATTATTTAAATATATATATATATAATTATAAGTATAAATGAATTTATTTATAAATATTTATATATAATTATAAATATATATATATAATTATAATAGATGTATCTAATTTTATAATTATTTAAATATATATATTTAGTTATAGTTATAATTGTAAATAAATATATATAAAAAGTATTTATATATAATTAAAATTTTATAATTATAAATATAATAAATATATTTAATATTTAATATATTTATTGTAGTTTTATAGGTATTTATGAGAACATAATAGATTTATGTGTATAACATGAATAAATTATATACTTAGTAAAGTATAGATCATCGTCATCACATATGTGGACAACATGAATAATAATAATAAGGGTGTAATGTATAAATGAATAGTCATGATGAATACATAATATATGCATGCGTCAATTATACTCATTCATCAATATATTTATCGACCAAATTCATTATAGACATATTTTTTGAAATATATATATAATTCTAAATATATATATTTAAAAAAATAATATAATTATAAATATAATAAATATGTTTATTATTTAATAAAATTTATTATAATTTTATAATTATTTAAATATATATTTATTTAATTATAATCTTATAAGTACTTTTTTTGAAACATTATATATATATATATATATATGAATTATAAAAAAAATATTAATTATAAACATGGGTTTTTTATTTAATGTATATAAATAAACAATATTTTTGAATATTAATATAATAATTTTATATAAATTAATAATATTTTTTATTAAAAACTTTTATCAGCACTGATAAATCTATTCTTTATCAATGCTTTTAGCTACTACTGATAAAGGTGCGGCTTTTATCAGCGTTTTTTTCTTAACGCTGATAAAAGTCGACGTTGCCTTTACACCGATCTGTGGTAATGTATTATGTGTTACCTCGATGTGTTTGGAGATATGTGTGCGTCATGTGAATTAGGTTCAGTTATCTCATATGTGTGATATGTTTACTCGGTACTAGTCACCAGACTATGAAATATGAGAGGCATATTTGGAGTGACACGCTCGACTTACTTCCAACCAGGCAGACCCCAGTGGGTCGGGCCATGTCACAGGAGTGCAAATATAAAGACTAGACTCATAAAATTAATATCATTGCTCGAATTTATTATTTTTTATATCTCACCTTGATCGATTATTAAATATTTCATGTGATGGTTTAAAATAAATAGATTAAACCGTTCCATGGTAAATAAACGATATAGTATAAAAAATCAAAACCATCCGATCATACTGTGAAAATAAGACTTAAAATTAAAATATACAATTTTTCCTTTTGAAGGGTTCATATTGATAATAAACCGAAAGAGTCATAAACTTAGATTTGTGGGGATGGGCACCGACCGTTAAATTTGACAGATGGCATTTCCTTCCTATTTATGGTAAATCATTTCATAGCGACTTTATTTTTTAAAAAGAAAAGTATGCAGAAACATATCAATTTTGAGATATTAAATACCGAAGGCAGACCCGTAACCTTCTCCATCCATATAATTCAAATGAAATCTCTCAACCATTTACTTTCTCTAATACAAGGTTTGATAGTGGAGCCCCCGCCCCAAAATTTAAACAAATAAATATTCTAGGAAATGAAAACATAAAATCAATGCATTTTACTAAATACCTGAAATTATTATAATTATTGTATTAAACCAAACAATAATTTGGGAGTTAACCCATATTTGAAAGATAATTTTTCTATTTGGTTATTTAAAATAATTTTCAAAGTTTATGTTATAAAATAATTACACACATGGATGGGAGGGAATTGACAATTTATTACACGTTTATTTTTATACGGATGGGTAGTGTTGGGAAAATGGACGGTTGACCGAAAATCGAAATAAAAATAATCAAACATTTATGCTAAAATGATTTTTATTTAGTAAAAAAATATTAGGTTAATAATAAAAAAATGTGGTTGGTTTTGAGTATTAATTTTAATAACCTGAAAATATAACCGGATTTATAATTATTTCAGTTTTTGTTAATTTAATATTCTAAATGACCAATGAGATTGATTATAACCATCAAAAATCAAAATATTTGGGTTAAAAAATTTATGTTTGTTTTAAAATAATTAATTTTTTTATAAAGTTTAAGAATTTATTTACAATCTTGAGTTTCTATCTAGCATGGTTTTTTTTAACATAATGGTTAATTGAAAATCGAAATAAAAACAATCCAAACTGAAAAAAAAATAAAAACGGTTATTGAAATTGATAATTAAAATGATAATCGAAAAATCATACGGTTATAAAATAATATAGCCCCTTTCTCAAATAAATTGATGCTTCGGCCTCAACTTTTACATATTTCTATACGTTCAATGAAAATAAATTTTTTAAGGTTTAAAAAATTGAAAAACTAGTTTTTATTTTATAAAACTGTATTTTTTTAATCATTTGAAAAAACGATATATATATATATATATTGCCTTTTAAAAGCTATAAATATTTTTAAATGCATAGTAAATATTTTTTTTGATGTTAAAAACATAATTTATGTCTCAAAACAATCAATTTTTTAATCATTTGAAAAAACAATTTTTTATTTAAAAAATTAATAATATTTTTAAAGGAGTGTAATTTTTTAAAGGCACAATAAATATTTTTTTTCAAGATAAAAAAATTATTATATTTTTTATTAAAATTATTAATTATTAATTTTTTTGTTTAGAAAAAAACAAATTTTTATGACTTAAAAAAGTAAAAATTAATGCTATGTAATTTTTTTAATTATTTGAAAAAACTAATATATTTTGTGGCTTTAAAAAACGAATATTATTTTTAAACGCACAATGAATATTTCTTTCAACACATAAAAAGCATATTTCATTTTATTAATGAAATCGCGTACTCTGTTTTTAAAGTAATTACATTTTACAGTGAAATTTTTAACCAAAAATCTTTTGTTGAATTTTTTTAAACGAAACCCACCAGATCCATATAATTCATGTTATTTTTGGCGTGGATTTCCCCCCCTTGCACCAAAGCATGTACAATTCGGTGGATTTTTCCCCAGAAATATGAGTATAATTTTTCAGAAATACTTTCCAATTAAATTGGAATTTTTAGTTGATTTTTTCAATGGAAGTTTCCACTGGACTTTTTTGGTGTAAATCTTCACTATAATTTTATAGTATAATTTTTAGATGTAATTTTCCATTAGAATTTTCCAATGCAGTTTTATATAGAAATTTTATAGTGCAATTTTGTTGAAATGTTTTCCTTTAAAAGTTTATAAGGGATTTTTCCAGTATGGTTTTTGAGTGGAAATTTTCGCTAAAATTTTACGGTGGAATTTTCACTGAAATTATTCGGTGTAGGATTTCAATGAAAATTTCTGTTAAAAATTTTCAGTGAAAAATATAGCGCTACTTTTCAGTGGTATTTTCCAATATAATTTTCCAATAAAACTTTTCAGGTGTAAATATTCACTCAAACATTATAGTGGTTATTTTATATTGAATCTTTCAATGCACATTTTTATTGAAATTTTCAATTGTAATATTGTAGTGGAATTTTTCACTGAATTTTTATAGTTCTGCTATAACTTTCTAGTGATATTTCGCACTAGATTTTTTTCAGTGGAATTTCCTACTTAAATTTTATAATAAAATTTAAAAAATTCATTGATATTTCCCATTGTATTTTATAGTAGTTTTTTTTATTGAAATTTCATTGTGTAAGATTTAAGTGGAATTTTTCACTAATTTCTAGTGATATTTTACACCAGTATTTTCTAATTGTTCTTTTTACAGTGAAAATTTTTTGTGTTGTTTTTAGTGGAAGTTTCAACTAAAATTTAATATTGAAATTTCTTAAAGGAAATTTTCAGTGTAATTTTTATGAATTAATATAAAGCAACTCTTTTCATTTTGAAAATAAAGAATATGTAATGACAAATAAAAAAACTAGTTTTTAAAAGGATTGTCTCATATTTATTATATTATTAGTCATACAAAACTTAATTTTTTTATAAAATACATGACCAATATAATATTTTTTTATAAATTGATTTAGAATTTGTTTTTGAAATATAAATAAAATTGAATTTATTTTAAAGTTTTCAAAAATTACTATATACCTGTAAACATTTTTTTACAGTGATAACAAATTTACTCATTATTAAATGATTTAAAATTTGTTGTCGTTTTGAAATTAAATTTGTTTTTATATTTTTATGAATTGAGTTAAAAATTATTATATTTTCAATATAAGTAAAAATTATTTTTTTAAGGCCGCTTGGACGGTGGCGCAGTGGTGAAGGTGAATTGCCGAAATCAGCTATTCTTTGGAAGGTTCAGGGTTCGAATCCTGGAAGTCTGCTTTCGGGGCGAGCCACTACCCCAGGATCCACCCGCCTTGCCAGGTCACCCGGTCCTTGACTGGGTGGGTGCGAGACACGATCCACCTATGCTGACAGGTTGTTGTGTTGAACCATCACTGATCGGGCCATAAAGTTTGAGGACGCCGCCTGAAATTGGCTCATTCCCGGCTGGGGTCTCTCTGGAGTGATCCCTTTGTGGGGGGGGGTCCTGGTGTGGAGGGTTCGAAAAGGCCACATTTGAGAATTCCCCTTTTAAGGTAAATTTTTCTTACTTTTTTAAGTCTTAAAAAATCAGTGCTCAATTATAAATATAAAAAATATTTTTATTGGGATAACAACTTTACTATCATTTAAGAGAATTAAAATTTGTTATTTTTTCAAAATGACTTTTTTTCTTTTGTTTTTATTAATCGAGATAGAAATTATTATTTTTCTAAATATAAATATATTTTTTAAAAGTCTTCAAAAATTATCAATTAATTGTAAATATAAATGTTGTTTACAGGGTTAAAAAAATTATTAATTTTTTGAAAGATTTATAATTTTTTATTTTTAAAATATGTTTTTGCTATTTTTATAAATTGAGTTCGAAATTGTTTTTTTGAATTATAAATATTATTAATTATTTTTTAAAAGTATTAAAAAAATACTACATAATACTATAGTTAAGAAATATATTTTATAGTAATAACAAATTTATTAATATTTTAAATGATTTAGATTTTTTTTATTTTTTTTAAGTTGGCGCCGAGACCACTTTTTATTGAAACAAAAATGCCTATTTTTTGAGTAGATACGACTCATTACATGGCTTTTAGTATGACATTTAAACCTATTCCATGGTCCTAAAGACCCATATTTTTTGTCCAAATTCCTTCCGGTGAATTGTACTGCTATATTATCCAGGCTGCTACAGTATTGTCGCCACTACAATTCCTATTATAGCACCTGCCACTGCTACAGTGTCGCTGGTGCTATAGTGTAGCTACAGTGCTGATACAGTATTTACGTTCAATGAGTTTTGAACACTCAACCTTGTAGTATTATGGGGTGGTTACCACCAAGCCAAACCCCAACTACAAAGATTTAGAATTTATTAATTTTTGTAAAAGTGATTTTTTAAGTATTGAGTTAGAAATTATTATTATCTTGAAATATAATTACAAATTGTTTTCTTAAAAGTTTTCAAAAATTATTAATTATATTTAAAAATAAAACATATTTTTTTATCAGTATAAGAAAACAATCAATTTTTCATATGTTTTAAAATTTTAAAACTTTTAGAAATTAAAAATTTTGTTCTAATTTTCGTGATGACAAAATATGGAAATAGTGATAAGGGTAAAGGTATCTATTTCAAAAAAATAATCATAATAATAAATACAATATAATTCAAAAATTATAATGTTTATTTATATAATATTGAAAATAATAAAATAACAATGAGTTGATATTAAACATAAAATTTCAAATTACATTTTTTTCACATGAGTAAACTCAGAAATATATATTAAAATATTTTAAGGATTTAATTCTGGAAACCAGAATCATTAAACACAATCACTGTCTTTGTCCCCACTCCACTTCATTCTTCATTGAGCTTTAAACTTCAATTGTCAAGGCCTCTAGAATCCTTTGAAAACTGTTATTCCAGTCTCATGCCTCCACCTTGTCAGAATCAATTTCCTCCATCCCTAGATCTTCGAGGCCCAACACATAAGCCCTTTTGGGGATCCATCCTAAAATCTATGGGTGATAGGAGGAATTGTCTATCCAAACTTATATGTGAGCCACCATCCTTGGTGGAATCCGATGCGGAACCTGAGTTTGTACCCAATAATCCTCCTCTCAAATCAAAGACTATATAATTGGTTCTTCCCTTCAACGATAATGCATCAGATCTGATCATCTTGCACCATCGTTTTCTCATCACCGGGACTTGCTGCCTGACCACCGCTATCAGGAAGAGTTTTGACACAAGGAACCATTGATTCACATGCTTCAATTGAGAAACTGCTATCATTTTCAAACTAGTTTGAGGAATACTCCACCTTACACCACACCTGAGCTGCACCATAGCTCTGATACCACTTGTCAGGATCGATTTCCTCCAGCCCTAGGTCTCTCAGGCCCAACACATAAGCCCTTTTGGGGTTCCATCCTAAAATTCATGGGTGATAGGATGAATTGTCCATCCATGCTTATATGTAAGCCACCATCCTTGGTGGAATCCGATGTGGTATTTGGGTTTGTACCCAACACACTTATGCTTAGTCATCAACAACTAGCACTTCAAGAGCCCTATTCAACTGTCACATGCTTGAGCTCCAATGATCCAACAAATTTCACACCCGGCTTGCTCAAGCCTGAAGATCCTCCCAAAAGGTTCAACCTTGACCTGCCTTGGACATTGGAAACTCAATTGGTTGATTCACATCTTGTCCTAGGTTACTCGATCTTCTATCATTGTCCTTCAACTATCCACAAACTCGACATCAACCACTTATCGATAGTCAATTATACTATTGTCTCAACATGCTTTCGATCAACTCTGTCTTCACTTAGCCTACTCTTAAAATCAATGTTCATCAATTATTCTCCTCTCCGATCTTTCTTGAACCACATGGATGAAACTTGAACTCGACATATACAATCTAGCATCTTTGACCCATATCAATCGACAAAACCTCATTGTGACAATTCACCGAGCACCTATTGTGCGTATCGATTCATCTTCACACCCACATCATTTGACTAACATTGATTCCCAGAAATCCAATTTAGAACTTAACTCTTCTTTCTTCATCGAGCCCGACTCTTCTTCATCTTAATAAAAGTCCAGTTACTCAAATTTATTCCTTTTTTAAAATTATTACTTATCTATCATCGAATTAGTATGTAGTATTATAATAATGGTCTAATATATTTATAGTCGATTTCTTAATTATTATGATATAATTTAATAATCAATTATATATTAATTTTTAATAATTTAATGTTTATTAAATATTAATTTACTGTAAAACAAGTATATATCATTTATTTAGTGTTGATGAGGTCGTTTATGCCTTGTCCCATAAGATATACCTCTAATGATATGACCTCCATGACTCCTTCACTCTATAGGTTATAGATTTTTCATGATATCTAGTACCTCAATGCTAGTAGGTGTGGTATATGACCCCCCTTCATCGAATTGTAGTTGGTGGGGGGGAGGATCTTGTGATGTCAACAAGATATATGATGGAACCCGGGTTCTGCAGAAGCATGAAATACTGGTATTTTCAAAAAAAAATCAACCAGATTAGTGTCTTAATGTCTAATATTCCATACCAGTGTTTAGATTCTCCTATGGATTGCATGAAATTTAATTTAAGCACAAAGAACAAAAATCAAACGAAACTGTAAACATTACCTTATTCATTTGTCAACACCGATTTGATTATCTTATTGTCAGCATGTCGTAGCTTGAAGTTGCCAAGTGAGGCATCCTCTAGATCATCCACACATACACTAAATCTATTTAGTCACCATTCTTTGATTATTGGGTGCTAGTTTGGGAAATTAAAATACTTTATGACGTCCCTTCGATCGCATAAAGAACACAAACTCGATCTAAGGAAGAGGGATCAATCCATTCTCATTCTTCCTTTGGTTTCTCTCACTATAACTTGAGAGAGAGGAGGAGAGGAGATAGCTTCTCCCTAAATTCATGAAAATGATTTGTGACACTATTCATAGCTCAAAAAATGAGTTTAAATAGTAGGTTAAACTTTCCAAAATTTCACTTAATCCCTTGGACAAGTTTAACCACTTAAACTGACCCAAAATGACATGAATAACATATTATACATGTTGTACATGTCACAAATATTTCACCATTGTCTTGTGACATCATTAAATTTCATGTGATAAATTATGTGCCATTGGCTCAGCCTATTCTGCTCGTTATTATTTAATGAACCTTGAACATGTAATGTTAGTTCGACGAATGATATTTTCTCATATTCACTTTTATAATTAAATAACTTATGAATACCTTGAGAAATAAATTCAATTATCATTATTCTAAACTCAAATAATATAATTGGATTAATTTACTTATGACCATTCACACTCGGATGTTCACTGACCCCCACACGTGGAGCCCACTTCGTCCTAAACTCATATTCATCCAAGATTTGAATAGCATACTCTGTTTGACCATCTGTTTGTGGATGGTAATTTGTACTCAACCTGAACCAAGTCCCCATCACCTCCTAGAGACTCTTCTAGAATCTCAAATTAAACCTAGTATCCCTATCTGAAACAATGATAGAAAGAACCCGGTGTAATATTACAATATCCTACATATACAACTTACCCAAATCTTCAACTTTAGTGGTGTACCTGATCAGAATGAAATGAGAAGAATTTGTTAACTGGTCAATCACCACCCAAATAGAAATCCTCCTTCATGGAGTCCATGTTAATCCAACAACAAAGTATATGGATACCTCGTCCCATTTCTAAACCGGTACCAAAAGAGGCCAGAGAAAACCAGAAAGTTTTAGATGCTCAGCCATTATCTGTTGGCAGGTGTAATAGCGAGACACATAATTAGAAATGTCTTGATTTATACCTGACCACTAGAATCATCATCTCATGTCATAATACATATTTATAGTTCCCGTATGAACGAGCCATGTAGAACTATGACAGTCAAACAAAACTGAGCTCCTCATAGATGCTGGGATGAAAAATTGATCCCCAAAATAAAGATACCATCTGAAGAGAGTGACCAACTAGAAATAGCCTCCCCATCATAAAGTGTTTTCTGAATTCCTATGAACTCTTCATCTTACTGATGATTTTGTATAATAGAATCAAGGAGAGAAGATGATAACTGGACATTGGCCATAACCATACCCGAAACATCCTCTTGAGCATCCAAGTGAAAATGAGCAAATTTTCCCATAAGGTTCCACTCCTCCTTCGATTCCAGAATAGCCTACAATGGTACTTTCCTGCTGAGATCATTTGTAACAACATTCCCCTTCCCCGGGGTGTAGGCGATGTTAAAGTTAAATGTCTGAAGGTATTCCACCCACCGCCTCTATTTGAGATTCAAGTATTTCTGAGAAAATATATATCTAATATTTTTATAATCAGAAAATACTATGAACCCTTCCCCAAAAATATAGTGTCTCCAGCACTTAAGTGCATGTATAACAATGACAAGATCTAAATCATGAGTTGGGTAATTCTTCTTATACAGTCAAAGCTGACGTGAGCTGTAAGCCACCACATGATCATCCTGCATAAACACACAACCCAAAATAGCTCTAGAAGCATCACAGAAAACCACATACCCATTATTGGTCTCAGGTAAGTTCAGAATAGGATCCAATGTCAGAAGTTGTCTCATCTTGTTGAAATAATACTCACACTTTTCATCCCATATGAATTTCACATTTTTCTTGGTAAGAGCAGTCAAAGGTGACCCTAACTTTTAGAAATCCTTGATGAACTGTCGATAATATCCCATAAGACCAAGGAATCTCCAAATCTCAAAGATTTTATGTGGTTCTTCCCATGAAAAAACAACATTCACCTTCTCAGGATCAACTGATAAGCCATGATCAGAAATCATGTTTCAAAAGAACTTCACTTCTTGGATCTAGAAATTTTATTTTGAAAGCTTTCTATACAAATGGTGACTCCTTAGGATTTCCAAAACCAAACCCAAATGATTTTTGTGCTCATGATCAGATTTTGAATAAACCAAAATATCATCCATGAAAACTATCACAAAAGTATCAAGATACTCATGGAATATCCGATTCATCAAAGATATAAAAACTACAGGAGTGTTAGTCAGAACAAATATAATCAAAAGATATTCGTAATGGCCATAACTTCTCCTAAAATCCATCTTTGGTATATCAGACTCCCAAACTCTGAGCTAAAGATAACCCGACCAAAGATTAATATTTTAAAACCACCTTGTCCCCTTTAACTGATCAAACAATGCATCCACATAGGAAAAATGATACTTATTCTTAACCATCACTCAGTTCAACTTTTGATAATCCACACACAATCGAAGTAAACTGTCTGCCTTCTTGGAAAAGAGCACCGGGGCTTCCCAAGGTGAAACACTAGGGGGAAAAACCTTTCACCATCAAATCATCCAACTGAATCTTGATCTCTTTCTGCTCCATTGGTGATATATGATAGGAAGGCATCAAAATCGGTTGTATACCTGACAATGGATCAATTGTAAACTCTACCTACCTCTCTAAAAGAAGACTGGAGAAATCGTCTAGGAAAACGTCAGGAAATCCTAAACAATAGCAATAAGATCAACCACATAATAAGTGTCATCAAGCTTAACTACTACACCATACAAGAAACACATGAGCTCTGGGTGGGAAGGTTCTGCATGACCAAACCTCATATCCCACTCTACTTGAAACACCATTTATCTCCCATTATCAGTAATAAATGAGACATGTTGATGATAAAAATCAACCTCATCACAATGAGAAACAATCCAATCCATCCTGATGATGATGTCAAATATATTCAGATCAAGAATGAGAAAATCCTATACTAACTCCACATTATCTATCAATAGAGAACAAGGACAGAAAACCCCCTACTCTTTCCTCTTTATAAGAGGTGTCTCTAACTCCACAAAAAAGGACATAAGCTCCGTTGGAAGTTTAATCATATTAATAAAATAACTATATATAAATGATTGAGAAGCACCAATATCAAATAAATAAATCTCTATTGAAGATGCAATAACGATGGTAACTCTCACTATCGTTGGACCTGCATCTACCTCAATTGGTACTCATCTACTGTGTGAAGATGATTCACTCTTGAGGCCTGTTGTTAGAACCCTATAGTGTTTGAAGCATCTGACTGCCCCATAGTAGCCTTTAGATCTGATGATCCCTGACTATATCAAGGAATAGACATAGTCTGACAAAAATTTTGTAGATGACTGTAACATCCACAACTGTTACACATCTTTGTAGGTGAAAGAAAAGAGCAACTAGTGTTTCTGACCTTTCCACACTGATAGAAAGTTTGAGTCACATTTCTAGTTGTAACTCAAGGTGTAGAGGAGACATGCCACTAAAAACCACCTCCACCACTCCTGCAGTGATCTTTCCACTTCCTCTTTTTCCCTTGAACACCACTAAAGCTACCACTAAGTGGAAGAGAAGAGGTATAATATTCAAACTTGCCCTCAATTTTCATCTCATCCATAATAGATCTTTCCACCATCTTCACATAGGTCGAAGGTTTCAACATAAATACCTACAATATTGTATTCGCAAACCTTGTAGTTACTTTTGAGCCTTCATCTAGACATTATTTACCACTTCTAAATAAACATGAACCAAATCCACAAACTAATTGGTGTACACCAACATATAACTCTCTCCCTACTACAAAGAGATAAACTCTAGAGACTTCACCATCATCAATGACTCTAGATAAAACTAATGAAATAAGAGGGTCTTAAAACCCTTCCAGTCCAAGCCCACATGCCTATCTTCTTACACCATGGAATCCCACTATTGCTTGCTGGGACCCTCAAGTGTAAATTCCACACACTTCACCCTGATACAATTAGGTATATCTAAGAATTCAAAGATCCAATCAATCTTGTCAATCCATATTTTTAACTCTTTTGTTTCATTTGTACCTTTAAAGGATAGTGGATTCTCATGCAAGAACTCCCATGATCAATCATTTTCTCCCACAACTCCTGTCTATACATCAACTACTATGTTCTGGACTTGCAATACATTCTGGTCAACAACACGAACTACCTGCATGGTAACCTCAATAAGATTCTGATCTATAGGTGGATTCCCTTGAGGAGCATCTGGTGCACCCTCTTGAGATACCCATGGAACACATCTCAAAGGCATACTACTATACACTGAAACAAAAGAAACATCATACAATATAATAATATTATTTCAAACCAAAAAACCATTAAAAAACTAATATTAAGATCAAGAACTCAAAATAGGATACACACATCCCAACATCCTTTGGTAACTTGAGTTTTGTCATGACAAAAGTTGGCAAGGATCTCACTACAACCTACCTTTCAAGTCCCAACAATCTTAACTTCAGTATACCAAACATCAAAAGAAAATGACTCTTGAGGATAGACCCCCTATGATACGAAAATAGGATGAACCTGACCCAAATATCCTCTCAAACTAGTACCCGACTTGAATTTACACATACCCGAAGAGCGTTCCCGATCCCCACGGGCCAACGACTAGAACTTGGGAATCAAACAAAAACCATATGGAATGATTTCTCTCAACTTTAAGGAACAACATGACACACACACACACACATTTATATAACAGAGTGAAACAACTCAAGAGATAACATATTCTATAACTGAAAGAAGAACAATGAAAATGATACAACTCAAAGATAGTCAGAACATCCCAAAGTACAAGTCTAATCATCAAGGGAAAACCAAAACATTAAACCATATACTCCATGTGATATCATGGGAAAACTCCCACTATCTCACCACCAGCTACCCAGATAAAGCTAATAGAAACCTCACAACCTCACTGCAGCGCCTTGCCTTTCCCTACATCTAAATACATACAAAGGTATACACACCACCGAAGGGGTGTGCAGGGTGTGAGCTAAAAAAACTCACTAGTATCCCACCCAGGTGTTCCATAATAAGTCTCTGTACAATAATCTAAACATGCTCAAATTTAAAGAAAACAAGACATGATAAAGGATTCAACAAAATTTATATCAAAAGCATGGAAAAACATTTAATTTTCTTTTTTTCCCATATTTCCAAAATAAGCTAGGTAAAACAGTTTCAAAGAATTTAATTTACATCAAAGATATCATATCAAATCAACACAAATCATGTATCACGTATCATCAAAACCATGAAAGTACAGTATAAAATAGTATAATCCAAAAGAATGGGTGAAATCATGCCAAGTATCACTCTAGGTCAGGCTAACAAAGTACTCATACTACAATCAATGACTAGTGCACAATCAAGTCCTTAGAACACATGCCTAATGAGTAGAAAAACACCTCATGAGTGAATCCCATGATAATGTCAATATCAATTCCCTAGAAAAATGGGCATAGGGAACAGAGGAACACCCCAGGAGTGAACCCCTCAATAATACATATATGATGACCCTAAACTAAACCTTCCACTTAACTACCCAAGTTTTCCCATGTGCTCTATTTTATAAACCATTTCATAAACCTATTTCACAAAGCTTTGAAAATACCCATTTTTTTACCAAATTAAGGGAATACCATATTTTATCAAAAAATCATTCCACGCACACAAATACATCCATCAATCATGCTATTTAATTTATAAAATGGTTTATCAAAACTAGATCAATGTAGTTCGTTTGAAATTGGCTATAGACAAAACCACATACCTCAAACTCGGGTTGCACACACTCGTAATGGGATCCGCCAACAAGGAAGAACTCAATGACAAAGATGGAGAGGTTAGAATCAATCCACACATCTCAAAATCAATTCAATTTAGAAAAATGGTTGTTGAAGAGGATGGATCACAACATACCTCAAATAAAATCACATGCCACAGCACAACCAATGCAAGGGTAAGCCTTCAAAGGAAGATCCCACAATGGATCTAGAAAAAAATAAGAGAATTATCATCATAGATCAATGAGTCTGATAATGCAATGAAACAACGCTACCACAATCAAATGCAATGAATAAAAATCATGATTACTCACCTGGAGAGATGAAAACCAATTGTAAAAGAGACCAATCACTAAACAAAATGATTCATATAGAGTGAAGGTCCCAAAAATCGCTCTGAGAGCCTCTAGGTCGAGATCTAAAAGCCTACGGATGAATGAAGTAAACAAATCACTTTTATGACACCCTAAAATCACAACCCATGAGACTTACATGGCATATAATCCCATTACACATCGTGTAATCCAAAAAACTCAAGTAATCCCAAAAACCAATCATATTTTTACAAAAAACCCAACTTTTATCATTACATGTCGTGAAACTAATACACAATGTGTATTCCTTTCACACCATGTATATGACTCACGAAATCTTCCCTATATCCATTACATGACATGTAAACACATTACACAATGTTTATTTCTCCTACAGACTATGAAGTGTTCATTTTCCAACATAAAACTCTAAATCACCACTGTATATTTTCCAAACTCGGGGAGAATCTGAAAAGACACTGACACATTTATACCCATACTGCATTAATTCAAACAAATATACATATGTGAACTTTAGGTTATTTCCCCCAGAAAATGCTCTACATCCTCGGGAGTCTCAAGTTATACCCCAAAAAAGAGGGAAAACAAACTAAGAGAAGGTAAATACCTACAATATGGTAACGAGATGTTACATGGTATGTACATGGTGTGAGATAAACATGCTCAATAGGATCTCACCCAAGTTTTTTATAATAAGTCTTTGTAAAATAATCCCAATATTCTCAATATATGAAAAACATGGCATGATAAAACTAGGTTCACATTCATATCGAAAGTATGATAAAACATTTACCTTACCATATCAAAACCAAAACAATACAAATCCAAATAACAATAGATATCACCCCTAGAAAAACTTAATTCTAGACTAGCTAGATCTCTCATACCTCAATAATAAATCAAGACCGTGTGTACTGAATAAGTCCCTAGGAAATAGGACCTAGGAAACAAATGAACACTATAAGAACCCGATTCTTCTTTAAGGTACGAATATCTTTATTTTCTATCAATTCTCAATTTTATTTCTTAAATATGGACTAATGTGAGTTCTTGTTGAGGTCATTGAGATCTCTGGGGTGTCTGGGGATGGTCTGAAGCCTGGAATCCAAGTTTTGGGTGAAAAGAAGAGGCCACACAGTTAGTGAAAACCGTGCAGGTTGGGCCACATGACCATGTGGCTAGGTCTGCAAGATCTATATATTTTGACAAGGGATCCTCACATGATTTACGTATGCTTCATAAATCATGCAGGTAAACCATGTGAGCACCCCTTCCTCCTACAATAGACTGTGCGGCCTGGTGCACATTTTGAAAAACTATTCGCATAAACCGTGCGGCCCGTTTTTTTGGAAAAAATAATGATTTTCCCCATGAAATGTTTTATAACTTAAAAACCTATTTATTTTTTCATTGCATAGTATAGGGAAACTGTGGGAGCTCTCCTTTGAGCCTAAAGTGGGAATTCAAATCCCTTCGTCGTCTGATCTCTAATTCTAGCACGGTTCATCTCCTTGGATCCACAATGATTTCTTACAAACCAGGATGAATCAGAGCTTGCTACTAAATGAGCTATAAATAACGTGACTAAGGTTGGTGGTCATGTAATTTTCATTAAAAGTTGAATCGTTTATATATGTTGGGGTGTCGCGTGCCCAATTTTCAGGTGTCACCTTGAATTGAAATTTAACCCTATTATTTCTAGTAATATTGCAGGTAATTGAATAGGCTTGTTCATGCATGTTATAGGCAGTATACCTTGAATAAGAACCACCCCATGGGTGAGTTGTCTTGAAATGTCCCTTTTAGGCTTTTGGATTTGGATGCCCATGAGGCATGACTTTCACCCCTTGATCATGGGATGTCATTTGTGAATTGGTATATAAATAAAATGGATTAATTGATTTATGAATTGAATTGTAAATGAAATGAATAAAGTACATAAGATTGATTATTTTCTCCTTGACCCATATTCTATGTTATGCACATGGTCCTTAAAGCATGAGTTTCTTAATTAAATTAATTTCCCATGTGAGTTATTAATTCCTATGCCATGAAGTTGATTGAATTGGATTAAATTTCTCTAATTGTTGTTTTCCCATGTGAGTTATATGATACCTAATTTATGTGATAGCTTGATAGGCTGGTTAGGAATTTTATATTAAAAATGGCCATGTGAGTATTTGAATGGTCTTTGAATTGATATCCCTTATGAGTTACATTGAGACCATGCTATGTGATTGATTGATTAAACATGGGAAGCTCATTATTATGTTAAACCCATGTGAGTAAATGAAAGGAAAATCCCTTGAGGTTGGTCCTTTCTTGAGTCACCTTTTTAGGTGAGTTATATTAAATTCCTTTGGTTTTGACCTTGGAATGTTTAATGAATTGTTTAAATGAAATTGAATTAGTTAAATGATAAATAGCCTTGAGTGACATGGATTCAAATTAGAATTCCATGGACAAAATCATGTGAATATTGAACTTTATACCTTGAGTGATACATGGATTCACCTTAGAATGCCATGGATAGACTCATTGGTATGTATCTTGATTAGGCCATGGGTGATACATGGATCCAAGTGAGGGATGCCATGGATGGACTCATTGAGGCTAAACTTATATATCGAGTGATACTTGGAATCCAAATGGATAACCAAGGATAGACTCAAGAGGAATTAATTATATGCTGAGTGATACTTATAATCCAATGGATTACCAAGTAAGGACTCATATGGCATGAAATTTATACCACATCTAGAGTGATACATGGGATCATGAGAGGTTCCCCATGGACAAGATCATATGGTGTTGGTTGAATACACTTGGAGTGATACTTGAATTCCAACTTAGGAATTCAAAGGATGTAATCAGGTTCTAAATGAAGGAAATGAAATGACATTACTTATGACGCGCCTCCAAGCCAGAGCATAATCTTGGAGTCGGTCTTGACTTATATTGTTTAGATGGCCTTCTGAGGCATCTGTTGTGCTACCAGCTACACAGGGGATACCAGACTTAAGATGGATCTTGAGACTTATAAATTCAATGTAATTTAATTTTTTAATTTTTTGATTAATTTAATGGATATTAAATGAGTACCTTCACATAAAGGATGTTTAATTTTGAGTTCTCCTTGTTTACTACTTTACTCATTGTACACTGCTTGTTGTATATATTCAATGACTAATTGACACAGACCATGGATAGTTGCCTATTGGGATTTAGCCTCACACCCTATTTGGGTCACCTTTTTGGACCCAAACAAATTATATGACTACAGGTGTTGATAAGGGAAATCACCCTTCTATAGGTACTTGGCTTGCCGGTTAGAAGCATGAGAGCATGAGACCAAGTTGAGGCTTGCGATGATACTGAAATTATTTTGGCCTTTTTTATCTTTTGGGACATGTAATTTATATGTCTGTTGTGTACTTGTTTTGGATATTTTATTAGAAACATGTGACATGTACCATTATCTTGTATATGATATGACTTCTGGATTTGTTTATACTATCAGTCTTCGGCTGTTTATTTCTGTTGTATGGTTTACTGATTCCGCTACTTGTATGATATTTCCACAGTGATATACTATGGTAATGATGGAATAGTCTCCCCATAGACTCACATAGACCCTCACTGCTAGTTGGAAGCCTCTTCCATTTGGGGAGATGCTCTTGAGGCCATGTGACCCCCCGGGTTCAGGGCACCTTTAAGTGGTATCCTGGTCCGAGATGTTTCAAAGTGGTATCAGAGCAGTCTTTTTTGGTTTTCTTTACTATTTATAAAAAATAGAAATAGGATAGAAAGAAATCAGAGTTTGGTAATGAGCTGTACCCGGGTGTAGCTAACCCACCTACAAAGGAAAACCAAATTTCCTCGAATGAAATTGCTATTTTCTAGATTTTGATAGTTCTAGTTGATTTGATTCCATAGTTGGGTGATGCACTTGATTTATGTTATTATTATTGATATGAATCTGGGTTCTATTCTATTGCAACCTGATGAGATGAGGGTATGTGATCTCATGCATCATATAGGCACCTCCAAGATTTCACATGTTGAAATAGTGGGTGCCCTAGACCCAACTATTTAGTGATTTTGATTACCATATCATGTATACAGTTAGCTATACATGATTTCATCTTACCATTATAGTGTAGATTTTTCAACGTCCACTATTGAAATGGTAATTTCAAAAGATTAATTGTTGTATCGAAAGGTTATAACAGATCCCAGGCTTTAATGAGAACCTCTAGATACCATGACATTAATCTTAAATATATGTTCTATGGTCTAGATACATATTATTGATCGGACATAGTAGATGTATGACTATCAGGTGCTAGGGGCTCATGAGCATTGAGACTTCTTCTCATGAAGTTCGCACTTTGTGATCTCTAGTAGTGAGATCATGAGGACATACTCACTAATAGGAACACCACATGTTTCAAGTGTCATTGGATGTTCTTATCTATGATCATGTGTAATGGTCTCCTGACTTGAGATCATTGCCAATGTATGTCATTTGATCACGTACTTTGATGCAAGACGAAAAATATGATGTTGAAATCGTGGCTAGGTAGTTTGTGTTGGGTGATTTATTGATGACATGACATTGGTTGAATGTTCAAGAAAGGATTTGTCGCTTCTGAGTTATGAAAGTGATATATCTTAGGCCATGTTGATAAGGATTGTAGTACCTTCATAAGACCATGGTCATGGCAGTCGAGGGTAATTCCATCCAGTTGGATCAACAAATAATAAAGCAATAAAAAGGGTGATGACACGTGAGTGCGTCCTACTTTATGAGATATAAATGACAAAGAGATTATATTACATAGTACGTGTTCGTAGGTTGGTTTTCACTTTTGTGACAATACTTATCTCTTTAGGGGCCATGATGGGTTGCTAGATCGCGCTCTTGGTCTGTGAATACTATTCACTACTATCGAGATAAGGGCCTAAAGGGTCACACACAATAACGTATTCAAGAACTTTCCATATTCAGTTGAATAGGAGTTTTGGACATGGTGGGCCCCACTATTGGGGTTCGGGATTTGTCCAAGGAGATACGATCACCGAGGAATAAATAAATTAATATTATTCAAGTTAAGAATAATGAGTATTGAATTTATTTATTAAATGTATTTACCAGTTTTAAGTAAATACTTGAAAAATATTATTTGAACGAATATTAAGATATTCAAGGTTCATTAATATTTGTGGGACTTAGAGCTGAGGTGATGGCTCGTAATATGTTTAATATATTATCAGAATGTGATAATAATAATGAATAATATTTATGACTCAGTTTAGTAGTCAAAATATTATTTAATAGTGTGTTACATATTCGGGTGGCTGGGTGGAAATACTGAATATTTTCTTAACACTCTATAAATAGAGGAGAGGAGTTTTTCATGCATTGTTCACTGCCCCTCTCTCTCCTACTCTCTCTCACATATCCTAGAGAGAGAGGCTATGGATCCAAGGAGCTCAGATGGAGATCTCTCTCAAGCATCACAAGCGAAGCGATGCAATGATTGTCGAAGTGTTGAAGGAGTCGTCGTAGCTCCGTGCTAGCACCTGAATTACAATGATCAGTGCTCTCACAGATTCCTTGAAGCGCGTGTGGACAATCTAGAAGAATTCAACTTTGAATTCTTCGATCAATGATCACCAACGACAAGCAGACGTTGTGTGCGGCTTCAGATCTAAACCAGGTATTTTACGATTTTATTTTGTGCTAAAAACTCTTCATGCATGATCTTTGGCTTAAACCGGGAAGCTATTCACCGATGTCGTCAAGTTCATGTCGAATGTCAGTGGAAAAATTTAAAATCCCGCCTATTTGTGGCTTCCGCTGTATGTCTGGTTCCTTCAAGTGGTATCAGAGGAATGCATGTTGATTTTAAGGCAAGTATAAATTAAATTTGCATTAAATTTAATGAAGGGCGTCGATGAGGTCCCAATGCCACAGACCGCGTTTAAATCCGATATTGAATGACACATCTACGGTCATCTGAAGTTTAAAATCGGAGTTAAACCGGTTGTTTTATGGGGATTTATAAATGATCACCGAGTGGACATCTGATTACCAGAATAGTATTTTTCAGTGAAGTTTAATGATTATTATTATCATAATAATTTAATTATAATAATAATAGTTTGATTATAATAATAATTTTATTATTATAATAATATTTTATTATTATTATAATATTTTATTATTATAAGTTTTTATATTTCTAGTCTAAATATAGACTTCAGATATCAAAAAAAAAAAAATAATAAGGGGAGGGGATGACTCACTTTTTGTGGGTCATGTTTAATAAAAAAATTAAAAGAACGTGGAGACCTTTGCAGGTCCCGGATAAAATTAAAAAAAGAGGTTGGGAAACCTTCTTTGCAGGTCTTCGATGACAAGCAAAAAAAGGTTGTTTTTTTGGGGTCAGGCGACCCCCCCCCCCCCCCCCCCACGTCCAGTCATCTCCTTTGCATGGAGGCCAAACCAGGCCGGTGTCCCCACATTGCGGCGACCTCCTGCCGCTCCAGCCTTCTCCCCAAGAGCCGCGACCGTCCCCTTCTGGCTGTCTTCCCTAACTGCGCGCAGCCGCTGCCGCTTCCGATCTGGCACCCCGCTGTGGTGCCCCGTGACGCCTCCTGTTCTCCCCGCAACAGAGCCCTTGCCAGACCGCCTCATTGCCGGACACACCGCCTTCCAAACGACGCCCTGTGCTGCGGCACCGCCACCAGCCGGAAACCCCGCCTCGCCGGCTTCCTCCTCCACGCTGCCCTCCTCGTGCCCGGTTTCTCCAGCCCCGCCGAGCCAAGCCAGCCGGGTCTCTCCCGGACGCGCCGCCTGCTCAGGCCGGCGCCCTGCGCTAGAGCCCCATACCGACTAGCCCGACAACCGCCTCCCACGGCGGCGCCCCTTTCTGGATCGGACCTCCTTTAGTAGCCATGAACTCCAACCATTGCGGCTCCTCCTCTTCACCGGTGCGGTGTCTCACCGACCACCTTGCACGGCCGGCCGTCGGCCTGCCTCCGTCGTCTCGGAACCCGCTACCCACTACCGGCTGTCCGCACCCGCTACCATCCACGGTTCGGGCATTCTGAGCGAGGTAACCCCTACTATGAGTTCTGTTTGGTCTGGATAGACCAGATTTTCTCCATCTATCGGCTGAGCCGGTCTGCCCAGTCCAGAATGGGCTTGGGTGGACCTGCCTGACCCAGTATGACGTTTCTCAGGTCGGTACAGTCTGAAACGGCGGGTTTGGCCTGACCCATACACGGGCTGCCCAGGGTTTATGGGGCCCGAGTAATTTTAATTTAATCAAAAGTTAACAAAATTAATTAATTTAATTTCAGTAGTAAATTAAATTAATTAAATATTATTTTTTTGGTTTAAGAAATCAATTTAATTAAATGCAGCATAAATTAATTTAATTTAGCGTTTAATTAAATTAATTAATTAATTTATTTTTTAGTTTTAAAATTAAATTAATTAAACAGGACTAAACGACGTTAAAATATTGAATTAAAAATTAGAGTGAAGTTTTTAATTCAATTAAGTGCACTCAAATTTATTGTTAATGCAAATTTAATTTTAATTCTGCATTTAGTTTATATACACGAGTTAATGCGTATGCTGATCATGAGTTGGAGACCGACCAATGCATGTCTGGTACTTGATTATTTATTTAATTATTGCATGGTTCTGTAATAATTATTTTAATTAATTTAAAAGGTGATATGTGTATCGTCTCTAAGTCATTATATATATAAGGGCATGCACGCCCATTCTCAGAATTATATTTTTATACCCCGAGACCCTCTCTCCTGCATGCAAATACAATTGTATAATGACAATATGAGGTATGATGCAGTTCATGATAGGTCATGGTGACACACTAGACAAGAGATATGATGCATTGGAGGGGCATATGCTGCACTTCAAGTCGCAGGCGACGTGACACAAGGTATTACCCCTAGGGTCTAGGTTAGTCCCTTATTCACTCAACGGATCAACCATCAGTACTGGATCATGATCAGGTCATCATTTTATTATTGCATGGTTTATTATTTTTTGAATGTGTAGTTAATGCGCAATCACATATAATAATAATAAACAAGCATGCTTAGATAAAATGAACACGTGATCCAATATATTTTTCTATTTCATGCATGGTCAGTTGTGAGTGCGATCACATAGCACATTCTTATAAAATAGAAAATGATTTCTTTCGTCACACTAAAAATAATAAAACCCTCAAAGATATATTAAGTCATAACTACCTTCTGTCATTCTAATTTGGAAAAAACCATATGTTTGAGGTGTCAGTCATGCCATAGCTGAGAGTGCCTCTTACTGCCGGGGAGTGCTTATAAGAATGATGGGTCAAATTAACTAAAGTGCTAATAAGGATTATCCATAGATAACTTGGTATCGTTTTAGAGGCAAGCGTTGAGTAAATCAAGTTTTGATTTTAAAAGATGAGACTTCACTCAACAGATCAAGGAACCGTAAGTTAAAGCGGTCGGCCAGCCAAAAGCCCACTTTGAACCCTCCAAGTAGTGGCGTAGCCATAACTTGTAGACTATGAGGGGTGGTTCTAGGATCCTTGCCACTATAATACTCAAGCGACATAGTATTCTGATTCTAGCATAGAGGGTTCCTAGAATCTGATAAAATAGTGGGAGGCAGTAAATGATTTAAATAATTAATCAAAATGTCTTAACTGGTAATCATGATAAAAGAACTAATCTGCTAAAATTCATTTTTCTAGAAAAATGGAAAGTCACACCACAAGTTTAAAAACTGCGATATTATAATGGACAAAGTAAATGTCCACATTGGCATGAGTATCCAAGAATAATACGGGCGCTTGCACATAATATTATGATATAAGAAACTCAAGGTGACAGTGTTCCCAACACTGTTAAACTACCTCAAGAATCGAGGGTGAAATTGATTACAGGAGACTAATGTACAAAACATATGATAGTTATATCATTATGATTTCATCAACGTCCGGTGTCAGTTGTGGTCGCTACACCAGGACATGGATGATATAAACATGAAGTCTCGTCTCCGAGATGTTTGTAAGGAGAAAGTGAAGCGATGATATGAATAAGGCAATGTTACACCGACATGTGTAAATTGAAAGATGGATCATGATATTTAAATGGATCCCTTTCTCATATCATTTTCACCCCTTTAATCAAGCTTCGTTTTAAGTTATAAAAAGAACTAAGTATTGAGTAAACGCTTCATTACCTATTCAGGTAAGGTTCTCCAAGTGAAAAAGAATATCTAAGACAATTTTATCTTTAATTCTTATGGAGAATAAATTGAAAGACAAGATGAAAAAGGCCAAAAGGAAAGTAATTCCAATGGCACATTCACAACATCCTTCAATGAATGAGCTATTAACAAAGGTTATTTGCATTACATATTATAAAATAATACTATGGAAGTTTAAAAGAAATTAACTAAATTAAAGAAGCAAGTTACTTGCTTCTTCTTTAGGAATATTCATCACTATAATGTTTTAGTTTTACTACTTGGGTATTAAATACAATATTCTAGTGACACATGTGTATTCTAATATGGTAACCAAGTAAGTATATAAACCTTACTGTAAGTAAGGTGTATTCTCTAAGTGGCTGAGAAAGGGTGATACCTAGGATAGTGGTGAGAAGTACATGACTTCTTAATTGCCAAGTGAAAGATTCATGTGGAGCTATTATTGAGTATAACCAAAAATATTAATCTCATGTGTCCTTGGACACAATAAGACATTCTTACAGGTTTTGAAATGAATGTTGTTTTTGGTATTTAAAACTCAATCACTAGTTCAGTAATACATGAATCATAGGCAATGAGTGATGAATATAAATGTAAAACTTATTCCCAGTTGTGAAAAAATAATTCTTTGTCAAGTAATACTAAAAGTGGAATTCATGAATATACCAAGTATGGTATTTAAGATTGGCACAAGTAAATAATTTTGGTATTATCGACGTCTTTAGTTTGGACAAAGGAGCTTTAGAAATAAAGGTATGTCACAAAGCTTTTGGAAATAGTTCAACAAGTAAACGTGAACTATTCCAAGGGTAAAATAGAGGTGTATATATACTTCATAAGATTACCTTAAGTAATTAAGGAATAATAAAGTGAAGTATATGCATGGTCAAAAGATATAAACTGCTTCGAGCTGGCATGCTGAAGAATATCTTGACTGTGCAATCATTGATCATGATAATGTAGCGTGGAGTAATTCCTAAAAGCACATTACCTTATCCACATCATGACATTGATGTTAATGAGGAGGATCAATGATGAAGTATTACATGTTAACATTGATCAACAAATGCAGTGTGGAGTAATTCCTAAATGCACATTTTATACATCAAAGTATTGATGTAAGTAATATCAATGTTGCAACTCAACAGAAACTTCTATTATATTTCATGACATGCTTCGAAAATAACAGTGTAATCCCATAATCACATGCCAAATAAAATGAAAAATGGATATCATAAAAGTCATAGTATGATGATAAATCCATTATTTCATATGGACATGTGTTTGGATGCAAATATTTTGTTTGGACATAAACAAACTTTCATTGGGAACAAACACATTATGCATCTTTTGTAATCATCCTAACAATTGAATAGGATATTACATAAATAACCATGATAAAAAAATATATAGTCAAGTCATAGACTATATTTCTATAAGAGGGTGCACATCTCTTTTGAGAAAGTGGGAGCAAGATTGAATTGGGTTTAGTCAATTCTCTAGATGCAAAAATGGTTGGCATAGGAACTAGTTCCACAAGCACATGTGGAACATAGTATGTTCCAGAGACACATAATGTGTAGGAAGGATAAAACCATGGTGATGGTTTTTATATTCACCACAGTCGATGATCTATCATTAAATGTGTATAATATTTCCTATAAGTAAGCAATTTATGACAATTAGCTAAAATTGATAAGACCAACTAAAATTCAATTAATGGATTCCATGTATCAAAGTGCAAAGGGTCTTATTATTTTGAATACTACGGTGGTTATTCAAGTGAGTTGATACGTGGATGGTACAAGTGTAGTACCAATAATTATTTATTGTTTTCACCAAGTCATTATACCTAAATCTGTTAGAATTTTACTTATCATAGCTAATATCTACGATCAAATTATTTAGCATTGGATGTCATGAACACCAATCGTGGATGGTGTCCATACGACGCAACTAGAAAGGGATGGTCATGTCACAAAATGATAATAAAGGTTGCAAGTTACTAAAATATGGTATAAAATTAAAGTAAGCAACATGATCATAGAATATAAATTTGCAAAAAATGATTTCCATGTGTCTATGAGAGGTTAATGGGAGCGTCAAGGTTTTCCAAGCAAAGTATGTTCGACAACATATGGAAGACAAACATTGGTCTTACAATTAATTAAAACCAAGATGAAATTTATTCTCCAGTGATTGACTTAAAGTAGCAACCTAAGTTATAGGGAACATGATCTACTGAGGTAGATCTACATGTTTCTTGGTGTTAGTCAATCGTACATATAGTGACATTGTATTGAAAAATACAAGTTTGAAGAATTCAAGAGATGAATTGTTGCCTATGTAACAGGGCATAATCTCATCAGGTTGACATGTATGGGACATAAGAAGGGATAAACATGGTGATTTGAAGTCCATATTCTTAAGCGACGAATTAATCACATATGCCATGATATGTACAAGAACTGATATTGCCAAGGTATATTTTATAGTAGGCAAATATCAGTTATATCTAGGAGCACTACAAGTGATGCAGTCAGAACAATTCATTTGTACTTTGACAAGTACAAAATTATATGTAATTGGTAAGTGGAGAAGAAATGATGCTAGTTTTTGGGGATAGAAACTAGTCTTCCATAGATCAATGTGATCTACTATTGTAGTTAAGCTAAAGAAAATGAGTGAGTCAAGCTCATATAAGCCAGTGGTAGCCATACCTACAAACACCGAGTACGTTGCAGCTTCTGAGGCAGCTAAGAAGAAATTATTAAATGAAATGATTTGTTCCAGTTCTTAGAATCATACATGCTAAGAAAAGTATTATCATAATAAAAATCATGATATTCTTACTAGCCAAGATGTCAAGTTATGAAAGTGGACAAAAGAGATATACTCGGGGATACCATCTCTTGAGAAGTTTTACTCAATGAGACAAGGTCACAATAGCATAATATCCACGTGGAGGAATTGTGGTGGAGCCAGTAGCTAAAGCCATTACTCAGTTGAAACATGATGTTCATCATGTGAGTAGCTAACAAGTTTGGTTATAAAGTTGGATCTAGTGCAAGTGGGAGTGTTGAAATAGTGGGTGCCCTAGTATTCAATGCTTTTGATTACCATATCATGTATACAGTTAACTATACATGATGTCGTCTTTCCATTATAGTGTAGAATTTTCAGCATCCACTATTGAAATGGTAATGTTCAAATATTAATTATTGTATTGAAAGGTTATAACAGATCCCATGCTATAATGATAACCTCTAGATACTATGACATTAATCTTAAATATATGTTCTATGGTCTAGATACATCTTACTGATCAGACATAGTAGATGTATGACTATCAAGTGCTAGGGGCTCATAAGCATTGAGAATTCTTATCATGAAGTTCACACTTGGTGATCTTTAGTAGTGAGATCATGAGGACAGACCCACCAATAGGAACACCATATGTTTCAGGTGTCATTATATGTTCCTATCTACGATCATGTGTAATGGTCTCATGACTTGAGATCATTTCCAATGTTTGTCATTTGATCACGTACTTTGATGCAATACAAAAACCATGATGTTAAAATCACGACGAGGTAGTTTGTGTTGGGTGCATCATTGATGACATGACATTGATTGAATAGTCAAGAAAGGATTTGTCACTTCTGAGTTATGGAAGTGATATATCTCAGGCCATGTTGATAAGGATGGTAGTACCTTCATAAGACCATGGTTATGGAAGTCTAGGGTAAATCCATCTAGTTGGATCAACAAATAATAAAGCAAGAAAAAGGGCGATAACACGTGAGTGCGTCCTGCTTTATGAGATATAAATGACAAAGAGATTATATTACACAATACATATTCGTAGGTTGGTTGCCACTTCTATGACAATCCTTATCTCTTTAAGGGCCAGGATGGGTTGCTAAATCCCACTCCTGGTCTGTGAATACTATTCACTACTATCGATATAAGGTCTTAGATGGTCACACAGAATAACATATTCGAGAATCTGACCTATTCAGTTGAATAAGCATTTTAGACATGGTAGGCCCCACCACTGGGGTTTGGGATTTTCCAAGGAGATATGATCACCAAGGAATAAATAAATTCACATTATTCAAGTTAATAATAATGTCCATTGAATTTATTTATTAAATGTATTTACCAGTTTTAAGTAAATACAAGAAAAATATTATTTGAACGAATATTAAGATATTCAAGGTTCATTAATATTTGTGGGAGTTAGAGATGAGTTAATGGATTAATTATTATCACATAATATATTTAATATATTACAGGAATGTGATAATAATAATGAATAATATTTATGACTCGGTTTAGTAGTCAAAATATTATTTAATAGTGTGTTACGTATTCGGGTGGACGGGTGGCAATACCAGATATTTTATTAACACTCTATAAATAGAGTAGGAGAAGAGTTTGACATGAATTATTCATTGCCTCTCTCTCCCATATCCTAGACAGAGAGGCTCTGGATCCAAGGAGCTCAGATGAAGCTCTCTCTGAAGCATTGCAAGTGAATCGATGTAGTGATCGTCGGAGTGTCGAAGGAGTCATCACAGCTCCGCGCTAGCAGCCAGATTATGATGATAGGCATTCCCATAGATTCCTTGAAGTGCGTGTGGATGATCTATAGGAATTCAACTTTTTATTCTTTGATCAGTGATCACCAATGACAAGCAGAAGTTGTGCGTGACTTCAGATCTAAACCATACATTTTACAGTTTTATTTTGTGTTTAAAACTCTTCACGTGTGATCCTTGGCTTAAATCGGGAAGCTATTCAGAAATTTTGATAAGTTCTTGTAAAACATCAATGAAAAAATTTAAAATCCCACCTTTTTGGGGCTTCCGCTGCATGCCTGGTTCCTTCATCCCATGACATGCATTATGCCATTCCATTTAGGATGCATTACTGATTTCATGTTATTGTGATAGGTGTTGTGATACATATGCCTGCTATTGTGTTAGGCATATTGATATGTTTTATGGTGTGAAATAGATGGACCCCAAGATTTGGCCCCTAAGATTCATGAGACCTCTTGGATTGGAATTTGGTGGATCATGGTTCAAACTTGAAGTGGAATGTGTTGAGACATTCCATAGGTGGATGCCATGCTTTGATCCATGGAGAGTATGGCCCCCCATGGATCAGAATTCGGTATAAAATTGGTTTAACCTTATAAAAGGGATGTGATAAACATTAAATGAGTATTGATTCAATTAATGTGAATGTGGATCAGTTTGAAATGAGATAAACATGATAAAAGTGAAACTAAAATAACTTATAGTAGAGAACTTGACCAGAACCAAACTTGATAGTGGGATTTTGGCAATGTCTCTCGCTTTCTACGTGATATGTTTAACACCTAGACCTGACCCATGGGGTAGGAAGAGGCGTGTAATATCATAGGAAGTCTTGCACCTATCCTATATATGTATCTATGCTTTTGAGCTGCGAACTTTGATAATGATCATGAACTGAGGTGTGCGTTTGGCATTGTAGATCCATGCCACCACGACGACCTCTAGTTGTATTCTAGGATAGTGGAGATGATCACACTCTAGAGGTGGTGGTCCATGGACTACCAGTGGATCCTCCAATCGTGACAGCTGAGGCACTAGTTGTTATACTGGATATAGGTGTTGAGGCATAGTTCTGTGAAAAATTTCCATACTTCTTGTAGATCTTTCAGGGAGCACTGCAACCTACCATGTCTATGGCTGAGCTGACATGAGTGTTCTAGCAGCAACATTCACCCACATTTTTGGGGGATGGTGGAACATTGGCTACAAAGTCACGACTAGAGGCCATGCTATCTATCTTTGAGCATCTTGAGATGCCTCCTAAGTGGAGGGTCAAGCTCGCTATGTATATACCTCTTGAATCCCCCAAGAGATGGTGGGATGTTATCACTCAGACAGAATGTTATCAGGAAATGGATTGGAGGAATTTTTAGATAGAATTCTATGAATACTTCTATCCTGAGATGTTGAAAGCTGATAAAGCCTGTGAGTTTATACATATGGAGTAGGGAACACTATTAGTTATGGATTACTCAGCTTGTTTTACTGAGATCCAGTGCTTTGCACCTATTCTGATGGGTGACGATCTATATAAAGCTAGGAGATTCGAGGATGGTCTCAAGTACAACATCTGATTGAAGGTAAATGTCTTTTGACTGTCTACTATATCTAGTATAGTGAATGAGGCACTAATCAAAAAGTGTAACCTAGGGAATATAAAGGTGAAATCTTGGTCAGTTTGACACCTAAGTCTGGTACTGCATCAACCGGTAGTAGGAAGTGTCATTTGGAGCTTCCAAACGGTGATACTAGAAAACATAACATCTCTTCAGGTATCCAGTTGAGGTGAAACCAGTGTAGTAGGCTAGGACATACAAGGCCATAGTGTACGGGGGACCTAGTCGAGTGTCATTCCTACAGTAAGATGGGCCATATTTAGCACTTACATAGAATGTTTCCACCAGAAACCAATGAGAGAGGGTCTTCACTGACTCCATATTCAAGAGTAGGGTTGACAGCTTCTCACCAGATAGGGAACTAGAATACAGCTAGCTGATCAGGCTGAGGTGGTGGTCGTGGCTGTGGTAGCCAAACACCAATTGTGCAATGAAAAGAGGGTGGATCTACTTAGGGTATCTAGATAGTATCACATGGCCTTAGTTCAATCCAGGTATACGTAGTGAAACAGACCCAGTAGGATTAGGATCCTGAATCTTCTATTGTCATAGATACTATTCTAGTAGAATTTATTTTGGCTTCTTCACTTTTTGATATAGTGGCTTCACATAGTTTTATGTCTATTCCTATTGTGGAGAGCCTTGGGCTTAGTGTTCAGTTCTTTGAGGGTGTTATGACACTATAAACTCCATTGGGGATCATAACAGAGGGTATATGTCAGTGAAAAGAGTGCCCCTTGAGATTTATGGGTCTCACTTCCTCCGGAGCCTTTATTTCCTCGAGATGATAGGGTTTGACGTCATACTTGGGATGGACTGGATCATAGATTATCGAGATTTTATTGAATAGTATCACTAGAGGGTTACTTTTACACCACCATAGGGCAGTGAGTTTATTCACAAGGGTGAATGGGATGTCCAGGCGAGTTGAGATTGTCCACAACATCGTGGGCTGGGAAGGATGCTATCCTAGATTGCGAGTTTATATTTGGATGATCAAGGAACACATCAGACAGATTTCCCTCTAGTGATTGATCGTTTCAAGGGTGTCTTTCTAGATGACTTCTCAGGATTACCTCTAGTGAGATAGGTAGAGTTATCTATCATTCTAGTTCCAGGAGCTTCACTTGTATCCATTCCTCCTTATAGGATGAATACTACTGAGATTCAAGATTATAAGAGACAACTAGAGGATTTAGTGACAAAGGGTTTCATCCGACCCAATACTTCTCTGTGGGGTTCGTCGATCCTTTTTTCGAAAAATGCGGATGACACCCTTAGGATATGTGTGGATTATAGGAAATTGAACTAATTGATAGTTAAGAATAGGTATCCTCTACCATAGATAGATGATCTCTTCAACCAGCTCCATGAAGCTCGGGTCTTCTCAAAGATTTATTTAAGATTTGATTACCATTAAGTGCATTTTGGACAATAATACATACCTCACACAACCTTTTGGAGCAGGTACGATCTATATGAGTATTTTTTTATGCCATTCGGTCTCATGAATGTGTTAACAGTCTTCATGGAACTAGTGATCTGAGTGTTCTATACTTACCTTGATTCATCTGCGGTGGTTTTCATGGATGATATCTTGGTGTATTCTCATAATCAACACGACTATTCCACCCATCTTGAGATCATTTTAAATACACTGAGATAACTTCAGTTATATGCTAAGCTCACAAAGTGACACTTATGGATGGATAAGATTCACTTCCTGGGTCATATCATCTCAGAGATAGAAGTATCAGTGGACTCAGAGAAGATGAGAGTTTTAGTTTTCTGGGAAAATCTCCAGAACGTCTTTGAGGTACAAATTTTATTAGTGATTGATAGTTACTATAAGAGCTTCATACAGGACTTATCACACTTATAAGTTCCATTGATGGGATTTAAAAAGAAGGGTGTGAAGTATTTGTGGTCAGATTCATACAAGAAGACCTTTCAGGAGTTGAAAGGGATATTGAATTTAGCATCGATACTGATTTTTCCAAAGCTAGGTAGGAGTACACTATGTACTGCGATTCATCAGGTATTGAGATTATAGAATTTATTATATAGGGTAATAAAGTTATTGTGCACAAGTCTCGGTAGTTGAGGACTCATGAGATTAATTACCCAATGCAAAATCTTGAGTTAGCTATAGTTTTTCACGCATTGTGCTATTAGAGGCATTACTTATTGGGAGAGTGTTTTGTGGTGTATATGAACCACAAAAGCCTCAAGTATATATTTAAATAGTGTGATCTAAACCTAAGACAATGAAGGTGGGTTTAGTACCTACATTATCTTTAATTTGAGCTTGCCTACATGCCTAGTAAGGGAAATGCAATGGCCGATGCACTGAGCATGAGGACTCATATATAGACAGTGTAGCAAACCAGTAGCGAGTGGCAGCTTATGGATTTTTTCTATCAGATGTAATTGGAGGTTCACGATAGTCAGGGGTATAATTTTCTACAATATTTAGTTTTTACCTCTACACTTATGGATAGAGTGATGCTGAGGTAGTTATCGGAATCAGAAGACCTAGTTCTACGGGAGACTATGGTAGGTGAGGAACCTCCTCCAAGATAGACCATAGTAAATGATGAGACCCCATGAGTTCATAGTCTCGTGTGGGTCTCATTATAAACGTGCAATGAGATTATGAAAGATATTTATGCTTCATCTTGGGTAATATGGAATGCCTCCTTTTTATTACATAACTTTTCATTACATTTTACAAACATAGGATCTTTAAAGTCTAGTGTCTTGGAAATCAAGAAAAATAAAACATGAAAACTTAAAACACTCTTTTAAATTCCCTTGAAAAGATTCTTGAAAAGTTAATCCTATGTAAAATTACTACATCTCATAACCTGGAGACACACATCAAAGGAAAGTGTGAGCTAAAGGCCCAGTAAGGAAAGCAAGGGAATCAATTTACTTGTGATATCAATAAGAACTTGATGAAAACCATAAGAAATGAGCAATGGAAAAAGAGGAATATCATAATAAAAATAAAATGAATCAAAATTGAATATTTGGATACAAAATTTAATTTAGACATTCATGAAAATATCACTAAGGTTCAACCCCAAGGTGTTATAAAAAAATTACCAAGGTTATTCTCCAAGGTATCGCGAAACTTTTCATCTATAGAGATTAAATTCTTTACCCAATGCATTAAAGTTATATAAGGCCGCACCATTAATATGTATTTATTTTCATGTTATCCACATAGATAATAATCATACATTTCATAAATAACCCAAAGAGAGTAAAAAAATGGGTTTCACTTTAAAATCGTGATGTTTTAAAAGTGCTTAAAAATAAGACCATTATGTCATTTATAACCCATGGAAAGGGAGTGAGGGTTATATGTATGTCAATTACATAATCAAGAATATAATTTTTTATTTATTTATGAATACCCGTAGAGAATAAATAGGTCTAGGTATTCACATAAATAAAATGAGAGAATTTATTGAGAGAAAGAGAGAGAAATTTTGAGACAAATTTCTTCAGCATAACGGCTATATAACATGGTTTTAGAAAACAATAAAAAGAGAGGGGAAAAGGTTCTCCCATAAAAAAATGAATAATTTTAAAGTATAGGTACAGAATAAAATTGAAATAATATCATGGTGTGGATATTTGAATAACATACCACATGAAAAGGAAACTTGAAAGAAAAGAGGAAATGCGATTTCTTTTACGAAAATTCAGCAGCCTAATGACGTCACTTAAAAATTCAGAAAATCAATTGATGAGAGTGGAAGGAGTATCTCATAATTTGGAAATGAAATGGACAGTAATAAGGATATATAAGAACATATCTCAAGCTTCCGTTCAAGCTTCACATGTTGGAACTTATCCCATAGGCGATTCCGTTCAAGCTTCACATGTTGGAGTTCAGCTTGGGTTTGGTCCAGAGCGAAGCCTAGTGAAGCCACCTCCTTCCTAAGCTCTGACAGATGGTCTTCATACGACCTAAGTCTACTGGATGAGGCCATTGACTCTTCTTTCTGTATTAATTAACCAATATCACTTGTATTTATAAACAATAATTATAACGTTAAGAGTTTAGTTTCCAACAGTCATATTGATCAACGATCATATAACAGCCGAAACCCAATGGTATAACTTCATTAATTAAAGGATATAGTTTTGTTGATTATAAAATAAAATAACACACCAAAGTAGGAAACAAAAATTTATTCAAAATTTCGGGTCGTTACATTCTTACCCCCTTAAGAAATTTCATCCCCAAAATTTTAACTCGTACCCTCAGAAGAGAAAAGGTGTGGGTACTTCTATCTCATAGACTCCTCTAGTTCCCACGTGGCTTCTTCACATTTGTGGTTCCTCTACAACACCTTAACAAGGTGGGTAGTCTTGTTGTGTAGAACCTTGTCTCTACGATCCAAGATATCCACCAGCTGCTCTTCATAAGAGAGGTCATGTTCTAGTTGTACCACCTCTAGATTTAGTACATGTGAAGGGTCAGGTATGTACTTCCTCAAGAGGGATACATGGAAGACATTATGAACTTGTGCTAGATTTGGAGGAAGTGTAAGCTGATAGGCCACTACTCCTACGCGATCAAGGATTTTATAGGGACCAATGTACCTAGGGCTAAGATTCCCTTTCTTCCCAAACCTCATGACTCTCTTCCAAGGTGAAATTCTAAGAAAAACTTTCTCACCAACATCAAACTCCAAGTCCCTTCGACGGTTGTTGACATAGCTCTTTTTCTGAATCTGAGCAGCCTTAATGTGTTTCTAGATGGCATGGACTTTTTCTGTCATCTCTTGCACAAGATCAGGCCCAAGAAGCTTTATCTCACTAGCTTCATCCCAACAAGTAGGAGTTCTACATCGCTTACCATATATAGCTTCATAGGGTGCCATTTGAATGATCGAGTGGAAGCTATTGTTGTAAGATAAATCAACTAAAGGGAGATGTTGATCCCATCCACCATTAAATTCCATTGAGCATGTTTTCAACATATCCTCAAGTGTTTGAATAGTCCTTTCAGATTGTCCATCAGTTTGGGGGTGATAGACCATACTGAAATTCAACTCAGTGATCAGAGAACATTGAAGACTTCTCCAAAATTTTGATGTGAACCTTGGATCACAATCAGATACAATAGAAAGTGGAACTCCATGCAACCTTACTACTTCCTTCACGTAAATCCTGGAAAGTTGATCAAGAGAGAAATCTTCCCAAATGGAGATAAAATGTGCAGTCTTGGTGAGATAGTCCACAATAACCCATATCACATTGTTTCCTTTGGAAGTTCTCAGGAGACCAGTGACGAAGTCCATAGTGATATTGTCCCACTTCCATGCTGGTATGGGTAGTGGTTGTAATAACCCTTTAGGAAGTTGTCACTCTGACTTCACTTGCTGATATACCACACACCTTGAAGTGTAGTCAACAATCTCCCTTTTCATATTATCCCACCAATAATGATCATGAAGGTCCTTATACATTTTTTTTCTTCCAAGATGTATAGATAAAGTAGAGATATGAGCTTCATCCATTAGATCCTTCTTTATTTCTAGAATAAATAGAACACATAGTCTTGTATTAAATTTTAGTACACTTTCTTGATCAATATTGAACTCTAGAAACTTCCCATCCTTCACAGCCTCAAAATTATTCTGTAACAAAGGATATTCTTTCTGAACTTTCTTAATCTTCTCTAGTAATGACAATTGATAAATCATTTGGGTTAAGGTTGATGATGTCCCTTCCATTATAATTCCCATGTCCAGCTTTACTAGTTCATTGATCAAAGGATCTCTTTGAATCCTCATCATGGAAAGAACAACTGGGTCTTTCCTGCTTAATGCATCATCGACTTTGTTTTCTCTTTCGGGATGATAATGAATTGAAAAATCATAGTCTTTTAGAAGTTCCAACCATCTCCTCTGTCTCATGTTCAATTCCTTTTGTGTGAAAATATACTTCAAACTTTGATGGTCTGTGTATATATCACATTTCTCCCCATAAAGATAGTGACTCCATATCTTTAGAGAAAAAATGACCACAACCATCTCCAGATCATGCATAGGATAGTTTTTCTCATGAGTCTTCAAATGTCGAGATGAATAAGAAATGACATTTTCATTTTACAGGAGGACGCACCCAAGACCTTTCATAGATGTATCAATAAAAATAACGAATCCTTCTCCACTTGAGGGCAGAGTTAACACAGGTGCAGTAACCAATATCTTCTTCAGCTCTTGGAAACTTTACTCACACTCCTTTTTCTAGATGAACTTGAACTCTTTTTGAGTTAACTTGGTTAATGGATTAGAAAGTCATGAATTTTTTTTCACAAACCTCCTATAATATATCTCTAATCCAAGGAAACTACGAATATCAGTTATTTTTGTAGGCTGAGGCCACTCCTCTACAATTTTTGTCTTTTTAGGGTCAATTGTGATTCCTTCATTGGTAACAATGTGCCCCAAGAAAGAAACTTGTTGCAACCAAAATTCACATTTACAGAACTTTCCAAAAAGCCTCTCCTTTCGTAGAGTTTGAAAAATAACCCTTAGATAATCCTCATGCTCCTTGTGACTTTTGAATATATTAGAATATCATCAATAAAAACTACCACAAAGTTATCAAGGTAGTCCTTAAAGACTCTATTAATCAAATCCATAAAAATAGTAGGTGAATTAGTCAGCTCGAAGGGAATAAAAACAAACTTGTAATGCCCATATCTTGATCGGAAGGCAGTTTTTAGAATATATTCTTTCTTCACCCTCAATTGATGATAACCAGATTGAAGATCAATCTTAGAGAAGAATTGAGCCCCACGAAGTTGGTCAAATAAGTCATAAATTATTGGAAGAGGGTGTTTGTTCTTCACTGTGATCCTGTTCAGTTCTCTATAATCAATGCATAGCCACATCGATCCATCCTTCTTCTTCACAAAGAGAACATGTGGTCCCCAAGGAGACACACCCAGTCAGATAAAACCTTTTTCCAAAAGATCTTGTAGTTGTTTCTTTAACTCCTCCAGCTCTACATTTTCCATCCTATAAGGGGTCTTTGATATCAGATGGGATCCAGGTATGAGTTCAATGGATAACTCTACCTCTCTTTCTAGGGGAGGTCTGGGTAACTCCTCAGGAAATAAACCAAAATATTCCTGGATGATGGGGACATTTTCTATCCTCAAACTCTCATTTCCTTCTTCCTATTCACTGATCAAATCTATAAAGAAGGATATAGGAGGTTATTCTAGACAAAGATCAGGTTGAGATATCACTCCTTGGAAGATAACTGTAGGTTTTCCATTCAATACTACTGAGATTTTTTCTTCTGCATTTGATCTTAGAATTATACTTTGAGAGCCAGTCCATCCCTATTATAATGTCAAATTCCAGCATGGGAATCACTACTAGATTTTCGATAAGATTGTGCTCACTAAAGTAAATACTAGAGTTTCTAAACACTAATGATGCTTGGATGATCCCACTAGGAGTCTTGATTGATAACTCTACTTCTAGTAAATCAAGGGTTGATTCTAAATTCATTGCAAACTTGGAGGAAATAAAAGAATGAATAGAACCAGAATAAAAAAAGTACTTGATAACTTTGAGAGAACAAAAATAGTACCTTCCACCACATCATTTGGTGATTCAAATTCAGCCGTAGTGATTAAAAATGTACGACCTTGTTCCATTGGCCAATGCTGATGGTGATTCCCCTCCACTGCCCTCAGATTTGGATAGTGATTGGAAAAGTGCCCAAGTTGTCCACACTTATAGCATTGGACATCAGGTAGGGCCTGCACCATATTCCCCTTATCGTTAGTTTTGGGAAGTTGAGGCTTCACCTCACTACGATAATTCCGCGCGATATGGCCATCTCTTCCACACTTGTAGCACTTCCTTCTCCCAAGCAAACAGTTTCCCAAGTGCTTCTTCCCAAATTTATTACACGTGGGATGTTAAACTTGATTGCCTCCTCTTCCCTGATCGAATATACTCCCTAAGCTTGGCTCCATCGATATCTTATTATCATTAGATTTATGAGATCATTGCGTCTCACCAAACTCTATTTCGACTTTCATCGCACTTCACATGATCTCCTCATAGCTATCATAATCTCAGTTGGCTAGATTCTTCCACAGATGAGGTCTCAGTCCACTGAAGAATCTATCAACCTTACCATTTGGATCCATGAAAAAGTTATAGGTGTAACGTGAAAGCCTTGTGAAGTTAATCTCGTAGATTCCCACAAATTCATTATCCTTCTACTTCAGATCGAGAAACTCCTCCATTTTTGTTCTCATCGATCGAGGGAAATACTTACTGAAGAAGATACCTATGAACTCTTCCCACTCTATAGCTTCAACCTCAACTCTTGGCCTCATGTTTTTAATTATTTCCCAAAATTGATCAGCTTCTCTCTCTAAGAGATAGACAGCCAGGGTGACCTTCTCTTGACTTGAATAGTGGAACATAGAAAAGATATTCTCTATAGAGCTGATCCACTGCTCAGCAATCAATGAGTCAGTCGATCCACTGAAGGTTGGTGGTCGTTGACACATTAAAGAATCAATAGAAAATTTTCCCTTTGCGGTGAGATCAGTCTCTCAGCTTGATTCAAGTTATTTCCCATAACTTGAGTCATTTGGTTCATCATTCGCATGAAAGTTTCCATTACAGTTTCCATCAGAGGGCCATTAGTGCATGGTCCATTTCAGTCACCATTTGCATGGTTCCTCATATTTCCTGCCAATTTCTAAAAGAATAAAACCCTAGTGAGAAGATTATTTCATTTATGATTCTTTTAACTATAAAGGATTTTATGTCTTACAACTTCATGCTTTAAACAATTACACTTCTCTATAAATACTTCATAATGATTCATAAAAAGCTTATGATTAACCAAACATATCCCCAGGGAGTGTCATAAATAAGAGTACAGAAAGACCCATTTTTGTGTACCAGGATACCACGGGTCAAGCCCAAAACTCCTTGTCAGATTTTTCACTCTTAGATACATCTGTGCCAAAGCTGCCTCTACCTGCTCTTATCCAGACAGAGATGTATTTTCTTGATAAACCACTTACTCAATACTCGCCAAAATACCAGGAAGTATTTCTATATTTAAACTTTTATATAGGGTTATTCCTAAAGTTTTCATAGCCTAATTTATATAAATAACTAAACTATCCTTTGATACCAATTGTGGAATCTCGTCTTTTTATTACATAAATTTTCATTACATTTTACAAATAGAGGATCTTTAAAGTCTAGTGTCTTGGAAATCAAGAAAAATAAAACATGAAAACTTAAAACACTCTTTTAGGTCCACCAGTTTTAGTATGAAAACCACCTTCTCCACGTACTACTACCTCTTACGCGAACCTCCTCTGTCCATGGACCGCCTCTTCCATCGATATCGTGTATAGATACTACATACCGACTTCTCGAACCTCCTCTGCGAAACCCCTCTTGTCCGAGAACTATTTTTTGTTAGCGGACTGCCTGCACTTCTGTGTACCAGAGTCCCCCCTCTGCGTAATACTTGTGAAACTATCCCTCTCGTGTACCGAAGATTCATCCTCTGCATACTGAGACAACTTCTTCTACGTACCGGACTTCCACATCCATGTACCAGACTTCCTTTACGGGTTAAGAAACCAATCAAACACCTTCGGAAAAAATCCTTCCGCGTGAACCACTTCAACCTTCGTGATCCTCCCTTTTCGAACTACCTTCGATCTTCACCGAATTCTCAGAGAAAAATATGATTTCTAACGATGTTCCATATCCCTAGTAATCAGTGGGGTTAGCGATTCTTATATAGGGAAAGATATCCGCTTAATCCGCTAAATCAAGATTTACAAAATCTTGATTCGATACAACTCCCACTGTGTACCGAATCTTCTGCCACCGCGAACCTCAAGCCATCCGCGAACCGTCTTCCTACGTGTTCCACACACCGTCTATGCTCATGTGTAGTCAAATTACTCTGCTGACTTTAGTGCATCCGCGAACTGCACCACCATTAAACGTGAACCATTTTCCATCCGCGAACTACACCGCCATCCACCGTGAGCCATTTTACATTTTATGAACCGCATCCACGTACCGTTCCCATTTCCTGGTATGCGGTCGCGTACCCTCCCCAGACATGGTACGTGATCCATTTCCCGAGCTCCTCATTCCTCTTCCTTTTCTGATTTCGTTCACCATTATTCACACAAATTACCGATTTTGAGGCCCAAAAATTTGACAAACACTGGGAAATTGCGCCACCTTAAAAACATGTCTTCGAAAAACACCAACCATACTCATTTGTGGTTATCTGACCTTTTCAACAAACACAATCACACCCAAAACATTCCGAGAGGATTCCTTGAGGTATTTTTTCCCAACAAGGAATTTTTCCTATGACACCCTCCTAAGGAATCCTTGGAATACATCTTAGAGGCATGATTCTACATACCAAGAATGAAACAAAATGATCATACAATAGAAAAATCTCAATTTATACCAAAAAAATATAGATAAAAATCATATTTAGATAAAAACCCAACACATGAGACACAAAACCCAACATCCTATAGTAACTTGGGGATCTACACAATAAGAGATATCTAGACACTCACCACAACCAACCTATTAAGTTATGAAAAATCATATTTATATCCACCAACTTCCCAAGACTGAGCACATATCAACTTTGATACCAATTTTTCATGATTTAGCCTAAAAGACCCATCCATCTAGGCTTTGAAAAAAACTATGACAAAACCTTAAGGGCATTACCAATCCCCACAAGCTGGTAACTAGCACCCAAGAATCCATGAAAAATAGAGGGAATGATTTCCCTAGCCTAAAACAAGAGTGATGACATACATACTGAGAAACATAACCAAAATGAAAATATGGCATAATTGAAAACCAATAGCGGTAGTAATACAACTAAGTCAAAAAGCCTAAACCAAGTTACACATATAAAAAAAACCAAAAAGGACAATCCAAACTATCAAAAACTACTCTATGTGATACGCGGGCATCATCCCACCATCTCACCATAAGCTACCTATGCCCAACTGACATGAAACCTCATCACCTCACTATGATGCATTTCCCTTTCATGCATCAGATAAAACAAAGTCTACACACACCCAAGGGTATGTGTAGAGTGCGAGCTAAACATTCTCAATAGGATCCTCTCTAAGTGTTCTTTAACAAGTATTTATCAAATAGTCCCAATATTCTTAATATATGAAAAATAATTCATGATAAAATAGTTTTCACATTCATAAAAAAAGCATGGTAAAATGTTTCCCCTTTTCATAGTTCTAAAAAAAATCCAAATAATATAATTTCAATACACATTTCAAATAAACCGGTTTGCATTTATCAAAGCATTATTCATAAATCATATCAAATTCAAAACAATTCAACTCCAAAGCACAAATGGAGATCACCTCTAGGATAACTTAGCTCTAGGATAGATAGGTGTCTCATACCTCAATAATAAATCAATAATTAGCACACTAAAATAGTCCCTAGGACACAAGACCAAGGAAATAGAGGAACAATCCATGAGTTAACCCTCTATTATGTCAGATAATCAAGTCCCTAGGACACATGGCCTAGGGAATAGAGCAACACCCCAAGAGTGAACTCCCTACATAAAACAAGGAAAATTAACAGTACCAAACACCCTCTTAGTGTAGCACCCCAAACATTTTATGGCATGCTTCTCTTAAAAAAACTACATTCATTAGATAGATTATATTTCATGAATCACTGAGTCTCTGTGGAACAAAACTTGGTTACTTATAGAAGATATCCAAAACCTAGCCATTAAAATTAAATTTTCCAGCTCTATGATTCGAATTTTAAAAATCTGACATACACGATTGTGTTCAGGATGATATTTAGAGTTTGATAGAATTAACTTAATTTTCGGTGAATAGTAACCTACACTTATGAATAGTAACCTACCCTTATGAATAGTAACTTACCCTTATGGATAGTAATATGTCTCTTATGAATGATATCCATACCCATGAATGTATAAATAATTTTAGGCACCTTTAAAAAAAGATGAATATTTTAAGTGTTTATATATTTCTCTTAAATAATGATTTAATTAAATATTTAATTAATCATATTTAGAAATTTATTTTTGAAAAATGGACTTCATTTTTGGATTCTGCATGTCGAAAAATGGTTAGGGTAAATTTTTTGGATTTTTCTGAAATACTTGAATTTTTGGTGGATAGTAAAATACATTAATCTACCGTATAAATACATTATAATTTAAATTAAATATTCCTAGAATTATGAGTGATGAAAGAACCCAAATATAGAACTCACATGAATATATTACTATTCTTGGTCATGGAATACTCACTATTTCTTGTCTTGAGGGGAAATAATAAATTAATGATTATAATATTAAGAAAACTCCTCTCCCCTCCACTATATAAACCACCCCTCACCCCCTCTTCCTCCCACACCACTCAAGATTCAATACTTGCCTAAATTATGCCAATAACAAGCCCTCTCCCAACGTCCAAGTCCTTCTGGTCTCACCAAAAGGCCAAAAACAAATGCCTTACAGAGATTCTCAAGGAGGAGTACTCCAGAGGTGAACATTTCTTCTCTTTTCTTTCAATTTCTTTTACAAAGTTCCATTATTTTGTTCTCTATTATCACCTCACCTAATCCAAATGACATGATAATTACAGTACCATAAATGTACTGTATTTTATTTGCGCTAATGTAATATTTCATTATAATCTCTCTTTTCCCCTCCTTTTATACTATAAATGCAAACACCGTCCGAGATGTGTTAATTTATCACACTCAAGGAAGATGAGTTTTCAGTTTGCATTACTATCTTCAAGATTGGTCATGAAACATTTTCAATGGTTGAACCAGATCATAATATATGTATTATATCATCTTTAATACTCTTTAATCCTTACACACTCATAAAATGGAATAATAATACAAAACAAGTTCAATGTGCACAAAACCGCCAAGCCAAATCCAAGGGTTTATCATTAACAAATCAAATGATTCATCCTCATGGTATATAACCATAATCATTATAAGATAATTTATATCACTATAATGTCATTAATAAGATATATTAATAATTCTGTATGTTTAACCACATTTCAAATGAACTTCCATTCATGAATACAAGTAAACAAATCATGAAACCAAGTAAGAAAATGCTTCCAAAAAAATAAAATTGAATCTCTTAAACCCATCAAAAATTCCATTAATGAACTTAATAAGGCTATAACATATAAATTAAATGTTTATTAGGTTCTGGATTTATTAATTAATGAAGCTAAATTTGATTATTCAGGTCGTTAAGAACAAACAAGAACACCTTCGAGTGTAAGGTAAGGGATCCTCTCTTTTACTTTTGTTCAAGAATATCCCCTATGTTGTGCTCTTTTATTTTTAATGACTAATGATGGGGAATGTTTTCATGCCTCCCCCATACATCCGTTATGACATATAAATAATGGGATACCCCTTTAACTCTCATTAATCCCTCGCAAGAACACTCGTTACCACACTGAAATGTTTGTAAGGGGTTTTCTCATCTCACTTTCAATTCTGTGGGATTTCCATTGTTTGCCTCATATTTCTTATATGTGGTATAGTTGTACTACCATTTGATATATATTATCATGATTCTATTTATATTAATGGTATTCTGTGATTCATTTGATGCTTATTAACTTTTGGTCATACGACTCAATTGATTACAACGTGGTAACGAGCTTGGTCTCAATTTTCACTTTATTGTGACTTGCCTAGTATTGTGCACCTACTCTTTATTATGTGGTGTACATAATTCCCATTTGAGATCACTTTTAAATTGAAATTATAATCTATTTAAATATCCATATTCTCATATCATGGATATGATTATTTTCTAAGCTGTATACCATTTTACTTACGGTATTTATTTTGAATGTTGTTTTGACTGTGGAAATATTGATGAATCTATATCCTCTATTCTATATGGATGATGTAAAGTCATGTTTATATTATGTTGAATATATTTATAAAGAATTATTTGGATGCAGAGGTGGGTGGGGCCTGCTATAGCCCCTCAATGCCTCGGTAGGTCTCATGAGACAAATCAATTGGCAACAAACCCTTCAAGATTGTTTTCAAAAATCAGACGGGTTTCTACCCATAGAACTAAACCGTTTTTATGATATTATGGTATCATATTCCAGATAAATAGTGTCCAATTAATAATCATTCTCTTTATTCATTATCAGTCATTACTATCCATGAGGTTTTCACTATGACAAAATCTATGGATGCAGTTTCATTCTCAGTTTATTAATGGTGCGAGTTATTCATTATTCACCATGCCATAATGATTATGTAAAATTGTCCACAATTCAGTTATTATTGATTCATGATTCCACCATTTTTAACCCTTACTGAGCATTTGATCTCACCCCTTTCATTGTTTACTTTCAACAAGTCACGAAGATGAGATTATTTATTGAGTTCTTGTGGATGCAGTCTTTAGTTTTTGTTATGTATCATATTTTGTAACCTTTTCCAATGTAATTTTGAGTTACATATATGTATATAGTTTCTTCAATACTTATAAAATGATCATTACTTTGGTATTTTCATTCCTTCTAACCATGCCAATGTACTTAGTAATGCATCGACTCCGGTTTAGAGGGGTCGGGGCATTACAGTTGGTATCAGAGGGAGTTTAGTAGAAAACTTGGAAACTAGAGTAGGAAATGTATAGTAGGGAACAAATCCCTAAGGTAGTATTTGAGGATAAATGTAGAAAAATGTCCTGGTATTTTGGTAAGTAATAGATCATGTGAATCTTTCTAGAAAATACATCCCTGTCTGGATACGAGCAGGTAGAGGTGGCTCTGGCACAGATGGATCTAGGAGTGAAAGCTCCGATAATGAGTTTTGGGCTTGAACCAGGGTATCCCGGTACATGAAAATGGGCCTTGTTGCACTCTTGGTTACGACACTTCTGGGGGATATGCTTAGGATAATTCCTATTTTCTTTACAAGCGTTTATGAAGGATTGAAATGTAAATTATTCCTCAAAGAAACCATTTTTCTGATTATGGGATTTTCCATGCGTAGGATCTCAATTTATGCTAAGTATTTTGTTAAATTAAGATTATAAATTATGATTCATACCCTAATATAGTGTGTTAAATTATTTAGAAATGGTTTCTAATGGAAGAAGGGGAATCAATACTCATGGGAAATGTAGGGATCTCCCCACTGAGCAAGTCAACACAGTCAATGTTGGAGCAGATCAAATCATGACCATATTGAGACAACTTACTCAGGTTGTAATGAATAACTATTCCACACCTATATTGGATCATTTCATGTGGAAAAATTTCCCATCTTTTAGCAGGACTACTAATCTAGTCATTTCTGAGCAGTGGATCAAGTCCCTTGAAAATATATTCATGGCATTAAGATGCAATGAAAATGAAAATGTAGTACTAGTAGTATATTGTATCAAGGGCGACACTGGTCAATGTTGGTCCTTGATTCAAAATACCATAGAGGAATAAGAAATATAAGATATGGAATGGAGGACTTTTAAGGAAGTATTCTTCAAAAAATATTTCCCTCATGAGAAACGAATCGAAATGAAGAGGAAATTATTTAGCTTAAAGAAAAGGGAAGAAAACAATGTTGTAGAGTATGAGGCTACCTTCACAAGGCTAGCCAGGCATGCCGTAGATTATGTATGTGACTCAACAGACAAGATTGATCATTTCTTTGATTGTCTTAATCCAAGTCTTTAAAGGTAATTGTCTTCTAAAACATTTTCATCATATGATAAAATTGCATCAAGTGCCATCAAAATAGAGAAGGAATTTTCTAGATCAAGTTTGTTTAAGGGAAACCAAGATAAAAATTAGTACTTTGATAACCAAGGGAAAGGTGAAGCGCCAAAGAAGAACAAGGGAACGAAAAAATTTCCATTATGTGAGAACTGTGGAAAGAATCATCTTGGGAAATGCTTGAAAGGCATGGGATTCTGCTATTAGTGTGGAGAAAAAGGTCATATATCTCATGAATAAAAGGGGAAGAAACAATTTGAATATGTTCAATGATATAATTGTAGAGAGACATGACACTATGCAATTGAGTGTCCTAAACGCCAAGGAAACATGCCTCAGAAAAATCCAAGAGAGTAAGAGAGAGATTATATGATTACAACTACGGAAGTTGAATTTCCTAATGATATGGTGGCAGGTACTTTAATTGTTTCTTCAAACTTTGACAACACTTTATTTGATTCCCAATCATTGCATTCATTTATATCTTCCCATTTTTTAAAGAAAATTAGACATGTCCAATTTGATTTAATAAAAGAGTTACCAGTCAAAACTTCTAGGGGATGCATCATTGCAACAAAGGCATGTCAACTAGTCCCCCTCGTGACACATAAACATGCTTTAGTTTCTAATATTATCATCATACCAATGACTGACTTTGACATAATTCTTAGTATGAATTGTATTTCAAACTACGATGCAAAGATTTATTGTAAGAAAAAGGAAGTTATAATTTTTGAATATGGTGTAGAATCTCTTATTTTTAGAGAAGAGACCTCACCACCCAATTCTTATCTAGATCCTCCCCCAATAGATCTATTGAATGAAATTCTTGGAGAGGAAGAGAACCCAATATCTATGGGTGAGGAAAGAAATATTCAAATTGAAGATGTGCATATAGTTCAGGAATACATTGATGTATTTGCAGAGGATTTACCTAGACATCCTACTGATAGGGAAATTGAGTTTTCCATTGACTTAATTCCTGGTGAAAGACCTATATCAAAGACTCCCTATAAATGGCCACCGTGGAAATAATGGAGCTAAAGAAAAAACTAGAGGAATTTAGTGAAAATGGATTTATTCGACCTAGTGTTTCTCTATGGGGAGACCCTATCCTCTTTGTCAAGAAGAAAGATGGTTCCATGAGGCTATGCATTGATTACATGGAAATCAATGCTATTAAAATAAAGAATAAGTATCCTATACCTTAGATTGATGATTTATTTGATCAACTTCATGGAGATTAATATTTTTCGAAGATTGAACTTCGATCTGGATATCATCAGTGGTGTGTGAGGAATGAATATATTTCTAAGACAACATTTCGAACTAGGTATGGGAATTACGAGTTTATAGTGATGCCTTTTGGACTGACGAATGCACCATCTATTTTCATGGATTTAATGAATAGATTTTTCAAATAATATCATGATAACTTTGTTGTGGTATTCATTGATGATATCCTGGTATACTCAAAAATCTATGAAGACCATGAGGATCACTTGCGGATTATTCTGAAAACTCTTAGAAGAAATGAATTATATGAGAAGTTTAGCAAGTGCGAATTCTGGCTTCAATAAGTTTCTTTTCTAGGTCATATTGTCTTTAAGGATGGATTCCTAGTTGATCCTAAGAAGACAAAGGTAATCCAAGAATATCCCACACCAACAAACATAACCGAGGTATGAAGTTTTATTGGCTTAGCAGGTTACTATCGGCGTTTCGTTCAGAATTTTGGCTGACTGGATAACCCGCTAACCTAGATCACATGTAAAAGAGTTAAGTTTGTGTGGACAAAATAATGTACAGAATGCTTCGAAGAATTGAAAATAAGATTGGTCAATGCTCCAATTTTGACTCTTCAATATGAAAGTGATGGATTTGTAATATACAGCGATGCATCAAAGAATAATCTGGGTTGTGTCCTTAAGCAAAATTGTAAATTTATTGCTTATGCATCAAGGGTGTTGAAGACTAATGAGAAAAATTATCCAACACATGATCTTGAGTTATCAGCTATAATCTTTACTCTGAAAATATGGAGACATTATCTCTACAGATAAAGATGTGAGATTTATACGGACCGCAAGAGTTTGAAATACATTTTCACACAAAAAGAACTCAACATGAGGCAAAGGAGATGGATTGAGTTACTCAAAGATTGTGATTGTTCAATAAACTACCACCCTGGAAAGGCGAATAAGGTGGAAGATGCATTAAGAAGGAAAGATCATGGACTTCTGACTCAAATGAGGTTTGGGAGAGATCCCATATTTTTGGATCTACTAAAGATGGATATGGGAATTGTTAAGGAAGGGGAAACATCTTTGCTCTTTAAAATGATTGCTAAACCATCTTTATTAGAGAAGATAAAAATCTCTCAATCTGATGATGAGAATCTGCATAAGAAAATTAATGCTGTCAAGGATGGGAGATTAGTAGACTTCGTGTATGAGGAAGGAGTTCTGGAATTTGGGAAGAGGTTATGCGTTCCATCAGTACCTGAACTAAAAAGGGAAATATTAGATGATGCTCATAGCTCAAATTTCTCTATGCACCCAGGTAGCACCAAGATGTATAGAGATTTGAAGGAATATTTTTGGTGGGATAATATGAAGCAGGAAATTACTGACTACGTGTTAAGGTGTCTAGTTTGTCAACAAGTGAAGGCAAAGAGACAATGTCCCAAAGGATTGATGCAACCTTTACATATTCCAATGTGGAAGTGGGAAAACATTATAATGGATTTTTTTCACCAGACTACCAAGGACACCTATAAGGAATGATGCAATATGGGTAATTGTTGATCATCTTACAAAATCAGCACATTTCCTTCCAATAAGAGAGGATTTACCACTTGAGTACCTGGAAAGACTTTATATTAATGAAGTTGTAAGAATTAATGGTGAAAATATATAGATTGTGTCTGATCAAGATCCCCGGTTTACATCAAAATTATAGAAAAGTCTCCAGAAGGCTTTGAATATTGAGCTTCGTATGAGTACTGCTTATCACCCCCAAACCGACGGACAATCTGAAAGGACTATTCAAACTCTGGAAGACATGCAGAGATCATGTTCTCTTGACTTAGAAGGTATATGGGATCAATAATTTCCTTTGGTGGAATTTTACTATGACAATAGTTTACATTCTAGTATTCAAATGGCTCCATGTGAAGCGTTATATAAAAAGAGATGTCGAACTCCAACTTGTTGGGATGAAGTTGGTGAGAGGAAACTTATAGGCCCATAACTTATTGAAGAGACCATAAAAAAGGTAAATACAATCCAAGCCCATATTAAAGCAACCCAAAGTAGGTAGAAGAGTTATGCTGAAAACCGGAGAAAGGATTTGGAATTCTAAGTAGGAGATCATATATTTCTAAAAGTATCTCTATGGAAGGGTGTCTTAAGGTTCGGTAAGAAAGGGAAATTGAGCCCCAGGTACATCGGACCATTTGAAATTTTGGAAAGAATTGGAGTTTTAGTTTACCATTTAGTAATTCCTCTAAGTCTCTCCAAAGTTCATGATATGTTCCCTGTGTCATTGTTGAATAAATACATACCAAACCCAATGCATGTACTCACCTATGAAGAAATAGAACTGGAACATGATTTGTCATACTATGAAAAGCCTATTGGGATTCTTCATACAAGGGAGTAGATATTGAGAAATCAGACAACTCATCTAGTAAAGGTTCTTTGGAGGAACTAGAATACAGAGGAAGAAACATGGGAACCTAAGGATTTTATGAAGAAGAACCGCCTGCATCTTTTTGGTGGACTTTATACATAAAATTTTGAGGAAGAAATTTCCGAAGGAAGGAATAATGTACCAACCTAAAAATTTTATGGTATGTTTCTCTTAAAAACATTATATTCATTAGATAGATTATATTTCATGAATAAATGAGCCTCTTTGGAACAAAAATTGGTTAATTATAGGAGATATCCAAAACCTATCCATTTAAATTTTCCAGCTCTGTGATTCGAATTTTAAAAATCGGACATACACGGTTGTGTTCAGGATGATATTTAGAGTTTGATAGAATTAACTTAATTTTCAGTAAATAGTATCCTACCATTATGAATAGTAACCTATCCTTATGAATAGTAACTTACCCTTATGAATAGTAATATGACTCTTATGAATGGTATCCATACCCATGGATGTATAAATAAATTTAGGCACCTTTAAAAAAAGATGAATATTTTAAGTGTTTATATATTTCTATTAAATAATTATTTAATTAAATATTTAATTAATCATATTTAGAAAATTATTTTTAAAAAATGGACTTCATTTTTGGGTTCTACACTTCGAAAAATGGTTAGGGTAATTTTTTGGAATTTTTCTGAAATACTTGAATTTTTGGTGAACAGTAAAATACATTAATTTACCGTATAAATACATTATAATTTAAATTAACTATTACTAGCATCATGAGTGATGTAAGTACCCAAATATAGAACTCACATGCATATATTACTATTATTGGTCATGGAATACTCACTATTTCTTGTCTTGGGTGGAAATAATAAATTAATGATTATAATATTAAGAAAACTCCTCTCCCCACCACTATATAAACCACCCCTCACCCCCTCTTCTTCCCACACCACTCAAGCTTCAATAATTTCCTAAATTCAACCAAATACTCTTCCCAAGCCCTCTCTCCATGTCCAAGACTTTCTGGTCTCACCAAAAGGCCAAAAACAAAGGGCTCAAAGAGATTCTCAAGGAGAAGTACTCAAGAGGTGAACCTTTCTTCTCTTTTCTTTCAATTTCTTTTATAAAGTTCCATTATTTTTTTCTCTCTTATCACCTCACCTCATCCAAATTCCATGATAATTCCATTAAAATACATGTGCTATATTTTATTTGTGCTAATTTAATATTTCATTATATGTTTCTCTTTTCCCCCTCCTTTTATACTATAAATGCAAACACCGTTCGAGATGTGTTAATTTATCACACTCAAGGAAGATGGGTTTTCAATTTGCATTAATATCTTCAATACTGGTAATGAAACCTTTTAAATGGTTTAACCATATCATAATATATGTATTCTATCATCTTTAATATTCTGTAATCCTTAAAAACTCATAAAATGGAATAATAATACAAAACAAGTTCATTGTGCACAAAACCGCCAAGCCAAATCCTAGGGTTTATCATTAACTCATCGAATTATTCATCCTCATGGTATATAAACAGAATAATTATAAGATAATTTATATCTCTATAATTTCATTAATAAGATATATTAATAATTCTGGATGTTTAACCACTTTTCAAATAAACTTCCATTCATGAATACAAGTAAACAAATCATGAAACTAAGTAAGAAAATGCTTCCAAAACAATAAAATTGAATCTCTTAAACCCATCAAAAAGGCCATTAATAAACTTAATAAGGTTATGCCATATAAATTAAATGTTTATTAGGTTATGTAATTATTAATTAATGAGGCTAAATTTGATTATTCAGGTCATTAAGAACAAACAAGAACACCTTCGAGCGTAAGGTAAGGGATCCTCTCTCTCACTTTTGTTCAAGAATATCCCCTATGTTGTGCTCTTTTATTTTTAATGCCTAATGATGGGGTATGTTTTCTCACCCCCATACTTCCCTAATGATATATAAATAATGGTATACCCCTTTACCTCTCATTAATCCCTCTCAAGAACACTCGTTACCATGCCGAAATTTTTGTAAGGGGTTTTCTCATCTCACTTTCAATTCTGTGGGATTTCCATTGTTTGCCTATTATTTCTTATATGTGGTATAGTTGTAATGAAATTTGATATATATTATCATTATTCTCTTTATATTAATGGTATTTTGTGATTCATTTTGTGGTTATTAATTTTTGGTCATACGACTCAATTGATTACAACGTGGTAACGAGCTTTATCTCAATTTTCACTTCATTGTGACTTGCTTAGTATTGTGCACTTACTATTTCTTATGTGGTGTACATAATGAAAATTTGAGATCAATTTTCAATTGAAATTATATTCCATTTAAATATCCATATTATCATATCATGGATATGGTTATTTTCCAAGCCGTATACCATTTTACTTATGGTATTTATTTTGAATGTTGTTTTGAATGTGGAAATATTTATGAATCTGTATCCTCTATTCTATACAGATATTGTAAAATCATGTTGATCTTGTGTTAAATCTATATATAAATAATTCTTTAGATGAAGAGGTGGGTGGAGCCTACTATAGCCCCTCGATGTATCAGTAGGTCTCATGAGACAAATCAGTTGGCGACAAACCTTTCGAGTTTGTTTCTAAGAATCAGATGGGTTTCTACCCATATAACTAAACTATTTTTACAGTATTATGGTATCATGTGCCAGATACATGATGTCCAATTAATAAGTATTCTCTTTATTCATTATCAATTATTTCTATCCATGATGTTTTCACTATGAAAAAATATATGGATTTAGTTTCATTCTTAGTTTATTAATGGTGTGATTTTTTCATTTATTCACCATGCCATATTGATTATGTCAAATTGTTTACAATTAAGTTATTATTGATTCATGATTTCGCCATTTGTAACCCTTATTGAGCATTTGAGCTCACCCCTTTAATTGTTTACTTTCAACAGGTGGTGAAGAGGAGATCATTTATTGAGTTATTGTGGATACAATCTTTAGTTTTTGTTGTGTATCATATTTTGTAACCTTTTCCAATGTAATTTTGAGTTACATCTATGTATCTAGTTTCTTAAAGACTACTAAACTGATCATTCCTTCAGGATTTTCATTCTTTCTAACCATGCCAATGTACTTAGTAATGAACTGACTCCAGTTTAGAGGGGTCGGGGCGTTACACTTAGATACCCAAAGCTCCCATATTATGTACATTTCAAATCAGTTTCAATGGTATTATAATATTCCATAAACAATTTCCAACAACCCTTTTCACATTAAAATCATGTTTTGAAAAACCAATTTCACAAACCATTTCATAGTTCTTTAAAAACCATCTTTCCTTTACGAAAATTGGATGGTTGTACCTATGGATGGTCAGGAATAACTTCTTCATGCTTATCACCATTTGATATGGGATGTTTATTTGGAATATAGAAGATGTATAAGGCATTGAAGGCACAGTTTTGGTGGAGCGGCATGAAAATGATGGTGGTTGATTTTGTCTCAAGATGCTTAACTTTTAAACAAGTTAAGGAAGAACATCAGCGACTAGAAGGTATGTTGTAGTATTTACCTATTCCAATGTGAAAATGGTAACATATATATATGGATTTTGTTATAGGCCTCCCAAGAATGATTCAAAAACACAATTCCATATGGGTGATAGTGGATCGGCATACCAAGATAGCTCATTTCATACCTATTTGTGAAAATCATACGGTGGAGGATACTTCCAAAATATATATCCAAGAAGTGGTAAAGAGACATGGCATACTAGTTTCTATAGTCTCATATAGAGATCTGAGGTTCGCGTCTCATTTCTAGAAATCCTTACAAAAATCCCTTGGGACGTAGTTGACTATGAGCATAGTGTACCATCCTTAGATAGATGGGAAATATGAAGGATTATACAAGTTTTGGAAGACATGTTATGGGCTTGTGTAATGGATTTTGGTGGCTCATGGGAAGTACATGTATCGTTGGTGGAGTTCTCATATAATAACAACTATCAAGCCTCGATACATATGGATCCTTTTGAAGCATTGTATGGGCATACTTGTCATTCACCTCTATGTTGGGTGTAAATTGGTGAGACTTCACTAGTTGGGTCAAGCCTTGTCTAAGAAACAACAGAGAAGATTCAATTGATCATAAAGAGGATGGATACATCTCAAATTCATCATAAATTGTATGAGGATCATCGTCGACAACCATTGTTGTTCATGGTGAGTAATCATGTGTTCTTAAGGATATCTCCTAGTCTTGTATATCATTTTTTTGGGAAGTAAGGAAAGTTATATCCTCAATACATTGTCCCTTTTGAGATACAGGAATGGGTTAGAGAGGTGGCATATCGGTTGGCATTTCCACCGCAGTTCAGTTCGGTACATAATGTGTTCCACATATTTCAGTTGAAAAAGTATCATCCTGATCCTAACCATGTGATCAGATGGGATCATGTTGACCTAGATTTGGATGCTTCATTGGTACATATCCCGATGTAGATTTTGGATAGGTAAGATAAAGTCTTTCATGGAAAAAACATTGTTCTAGTGTAGCTTTTATGGAAACAAGGTCAGATTCAGGAAGATACTTTGGAACATGAGAAAGAAATGAAAGAGAAATGGATATAAATCTTTCAGAGAAACAATGTTTTTATACTTTTTGGGGATGGAAAAACCAATGTTGGGGAGAATTTAGCAACCCCAGTTTCTAGTATGTAACCCTTCTTTATGCTTTTCTTGTATATAAAGCATAAGGGTGAAGGTCGGGAGAGTTTGGAGAACTTTTTGAGAGTTTTTGGGGATTTTCTACCGGTGCACGAGTGGTGCACAGTTTGTAGAAATCATGAAACACTTATAGGAAATTGTTCATAGTATGATATAAGCTAAAGGGGATGTTCATGTGTTGTGCATAGGTTGTGCACGGTTTGTCCAAACCGTGAAAAATCCTAGTAGTAACCATGTGCTTTGAAAGATGGATTTGGGAAAAATAAGGCAGTGGGTTTGGAACAGTTTTCACACAATTTTGGAGACCATGCAAGACAAACATGTGAAGTTCATCCTCAAGGTAGTGTCTAACGTATGGTTAGTGCACGGTTTGTCCAACCGTATGACTAAACAATACACCAGGTCAAACTTAGATCCTTAAAAAGTGGATCTAGTTTGGCTTAAGGTTTTAACCACTCTTTTTTCCCCCAAAACAGATCTAACTTAGGATTTTTCTTCTTCAAATTTCAAAGAAGGTTATCCCATTGATTTTAAGGTGATAAGAAGGCTTCCCTTGACGATTAGAAGTTGATTCCTCATGGTAAGTGTTAGTTCTTCATCGTTCTTGATCGGTTTCTTAGGTCTACTTAGTTTCTCTTCTCAGTTTCTTAAATCTATGCCCACTATGGGTATATCTAAAGTCATGGATTCCAAATATGATTATATTTGTCATGTTTCATGATAGGGTAAGAGGTCTAAAGTGGTTTCATGGAGATTCAACTCGTTTTTGTGACATTTTTTGTGTCATTTATCATTTTCACCAAAATTCTCGAGGTAGGTGGATTCACTCTCAACTCCTCTTGATATAAATGATTGGATTGATTTAAAATTGATTGTTTTTTTAAATTTATTATGAATTGTATATGTAATTATTTTTTAAAACCCTCTTGATTGACGGTTTGTGGAAACATGATAACTGGGTGTTCTTACAAAATTGCTTTGGTTCTTGGTTTTAAAATGTTGATTTTAAATTTAGGATTTTTCTAGAATCGTGGTAAATGGATTAATAAAAAAATAAAAGGGATGATTTTATTGAAATGAAATGGGGCTGGTTGATTTGAATTAGTTTGTTTAAAGGTTTTCAATAAAAATGGTTTTATTGAAAATGATGAAATGGTTGTTTTTGGAATTGGTTGTTGGAATAATGGTTGTGTGTGTTCGTATAAATTTAGGATGGATAAGGGTAAGTATTCTACCCCATCATTAGTGGTATGGATAATGGTTAGGAATCTTCCCTGTCAAAATGGTTCACTAGGTGACGGCTTAGTGAAAGGATGACTCACCGCTTGTGAGTATAGGGAGGTCCAGGTTACATGCATGGTTGGATGTGTGGATAGGTGGAATGGAATGGTTGTGATAAAATGGATATTGATAAATGGATTTAAATCATTATTTGGTTTTTTTCATGAAAAATATATTTTTCTGGAAAATTGGGTGACATGGAACTTGTTTTTATTTAGTTATAAACTGTTTTAGAAGTTGTTTATATTTTTTTATAAACTTTTTTTGGGAATTGTTTTATATAAATTGTTTTATATAAATGTTTCTAACTTTTATACCTTAGTGGAATGAGTAGGGAATTCATTGGGGAAAACCTATTGAGTTTTATATTCACCCCTACTTTGGCACTTTAGTGCTCTTGCGGATGTCATCTTCTGAGACATGGGAAAAGGTAAAGTATCACACATCAATAGAACTACCTCGTGATGCTTGGGCTATTTGGTGATGTTAGAGCATAGATATTGTGGATCATAGAGTATTGTGGTCATATTGTAGTTTTATTATTTATCTTTCACTGTTTACTTTGATGTTAGTTTGGCTTCTACTATGATACAGTTTGGTTAGTTTTGATATAAAATAAATGGTTGAGTTTACATTTTTTTTATCATGCATTATATAGTGGTTTGTTTGGTTTGGTTTTACTGGATTAGTGGTTTTGTTCTTAAATGGTAAATCGTACCCCACATGTATTGAAAACCTTCAACATTTATTTCTAGCCTTTGGCATCTTGGGGATTTCACTTAAGGCCAAGTAACATCTTCCCACCTCCTCAATCCAATGTGGAGAAGGACGGATGTTACACATGTCATATGTAACACCCATTAGGATCTCACATCGTATTGATGTTCGCCTCATGCCCATGGATTGCATGGGACCCATGAGGCCCTGTATCTCAATAGATGATCAAATAAAACCATGGTACCTCACACCTCAATCAAGTACCACATAGTAATGATGCCCATATTCCAACACAACGCACAAAACTCGCATCTCCTCGATGCCCTAATGCCAGATCACCTCAAAAGTCACACATCCAATGATGATCACATATAATTCCCAGTTTCATGCACCTCATATACATATATATAACAACACACCTGAGCTAGTTCCAACCTAATAACCAGCATCTGGTTAGTCCATCCATATAGCTCATGCACCCAAAGTGAACATGCCTCAACAGGCCATGTAAAATCAAAACAAAAGGAAAATGGTTACATCCACAACATACCTCTGACCATCATCATCTCACTATCCTTCTCTGAACCTAGAAGATCTATGGAATGCACCTAGACTGAATCCAAACTACCTGAATCCTATCATCCCTATGGTGCTACACTATCCACCAACCATAGACCCCATTGTTGGGTCCCACTTTCTCTGCTATGACTTTTGCATTCAACTAATACTTGGACACCATCGCCTAGTACCACTCCTGATTCGATATCAAAACCCTGAGTCTACTCAGATCCTTGACTACGAGTTGTCTAAGAATTCTTCCTATAGAAACTCTCGAGATGTCTGACCTAAATAACTGCCCATTACTCTATTGGAGTCTACTCACACTGAGTCTAGACATGTCTTGGATTCCCACACTGAAATAAAACCATATATGATCCACTCTAAGGTGGCCTGCTCAAGTCCTTGGCCTAACTGCCCTACTAGAACTCATCTCATCCTTGCTTCCTACTATCTAAAGTATCACCACTGAAATCACCTAGAGCCATCACCATACTCAAACATGTCTAGTCCTTCAAGTTTCTCTAGCTATGAGCACCTAGTTCATCGCATTTGACAATGAGACTAACCTAAAGATGTTTTCCTGCACCTGAATGGAATGTCGAAAACCATCCTCAAATCACCTCACCCTCGAGGTGTCATCACTCACCATACCAGGTACAAAGTGAGAAAATCGGTGAAAGTAATTGCATAGTCTATGATGGACATGTCACCCTAATAGAGGATTAATAACTCCTGAGATCTTTCCACCCTTAGCATCTCTAGGAAGAAGTGCTCGAAGAACTTGGCCTCAAATTCCTTCCAGTCTAGTCCCTTGTGTCTTCCTACCTGCACCTGCAAATCCCACTAGCACTTATTTGGTCCTTTGAGAATATACATTTCCATTTTCACCCTCCACCCTAGAGGTGTCTCTAACTACCCAAAAATCATCTTCATGGACTTGATCCAATTCTTAGCCTCTTTTGGGCCACCCTCACCCTGAAAAAGTGGTGGGTGATGTGACTGGAACTCCTGAGTAAGGTATTCCATCTAAGGATCTACCCCCTGAGCACCCCTTTCAATAATCTGGATCACACATACCAGGATTTCTCTAATATGGTTATCAAGACACAACCCAAACTCTATCGAATATGGCGGTTACCCCACCTACACTGGAACCTATACCTAATCCTGTGTTTGTACTAGCTTTTCCTAACCCTCGGGAGTCTCAACCTACTCGTACACCTATGGAACTCTAACCTCACATGTCTAACACTCCATCCGAACTATCTAGGTGGAAACCTGCTGAATACCATTACCTGGTTAGACAGCCCAGATAATATATATATCACAAATAAAGAAATCAGTAATAGGTTGCGTCAACTCACTACCCTTAACCTTTCCTACCGCAACCATTTCATAAGACATATCAGACTTATGGCCTCTTTACCCACCCTTATTAGATCCAAGTATCAAATATACCACGGACCGTTCCCATCCTGATGATCACATTGCCTCAACTGACGACCACATCACCCAATATGATGATCAACATCACCTGTTTTCATCATACCTACATTAACCTATAAGATCTAGGCCCATATACATATATACATTTCACATGAAATTTATATCACAAGCACAAGAGTGTACACAATTGAAATAGCCTATGTTCCTAGCAAAATAAATAACAATCATAACAAACACACCTTACCATATCGGGCCAAGGTTCCAATATCTATTCCTTGTCGTACCAGGACAAGGGTCACAAGTCACATTCTATAACTGATAAAAATAACATTACAAGAATACCACTTAAGGTTGAGATCATATAAATTGTAAAACAAGAAAAACATAATACAATTTCCCACCCATGGTAACTTGGTTTGTCCATTGTACATGGGGATGCAGGCACCCAAGCACAAGATATGAATCTAGTTTCAACCACATTCTACTCTCCAATATACCATAAAAATATTAATACCAATAAAAGAGGTAAAAAAACCTCTTTTGATACCATTTGTAGTGTATCCAACCTAATTAGCCACCCAAACAGTGCTTTTAGGCCGGGTCCCACTAGACTTAGGCACACCTCCCCAAATGCCAAAGGTCATCGACTAACAGTGAGGGTGTAAAGAGGGAAAAGTGTGGAGGCTATACCCTCAATGTATGATCTAGTAAAGGTTCAAGTACATATTTATATATATCATGCAGTGGAATATAAGACTTAGAAGACTCAAACCAGACCATCCCATGGAATAATCACAATCAATAATAATAATTGGCAGAAGCATGAACAACAAAGTAGTGGAAAGGAACAAGAAAAACAAACATAACATTTTTATAAATTTAAAATAGATCATTCATATATATTGGGTTATACATATTGATAAATGGGAGGGGTATCCATAGGCTGACCACAGTACATATACACATACATCATAAGCATGCTAAAATAGAAAAGGAAAACTAAAAAAAACTTCAAATAAGGAAATACCTCAAGGTCCCATGCCAACATCCCATTCCAACTCAACAAGGATCCATCTCCCAAGATCAAACCCTTACCTGTACGCAAAATCATAAAGTCTATACATGTCATAAAGGGCTAGTGTAGGATGTGAGAACAAGTCTTAGTAGGGTACCACACAAAGGTATATACCCAACATATGTGTTTAAGAAGGTGTGTAATATATTAAGTACAATATCTCATGCAATTTAATTAAAACAAACAATCTTCCCTGGTGCTCAATAGCCACTGGGAATCTGTAACCTTCTTCGGCCAATATCGGAATCATTGAATATGAAAGGATCCTTGTCCCATGGCCCAAGGTATACCTCAATGCCAAATAGTCTCAAGTGAACCCTCAGGTTCCACCTCCAATAAATTAACTCGACACCTCATGCCAACAGACACCTAATGTCTCAAATCATGTCACTAACATCCAAAAGGCACTCCCAAGAAAATAGAACCATGGTCCCTCGGACCCTTGTTCAAAAATCGCCCATTATCTTGAAGCTTGATGTTCGGAGGAACAGCAATATCTATCCTCAAGTAAAATCGTTGTTGGATCAAAGCACAACATCTTAAGGAATGGAAATTTCCATCCTCAAAATAATCCTGGCCCGAATGCCTCAATCACAATAGGCCTCATCCCCCAACCAATAACCTCAATATTGTCATCTAAAGGCTCCTCACCTTCCCTGTGGATTTCTATGGCAAGAACCCCCAAAAAAATTCCTAAGTTTCACTACTGGGGGCCTCTACCCACATGAGTTTTCAAAACCACCTCATCACTGAGTCAACATGTGTTCACACGACTCCAATAGTGCTTTGGCCAATCATGAGTGAGAATAAATAACCAAATAGTACCTGAAGCACATAAACTCTAGTACCTCATGCTCTAGTGATCATGTCACTCAAATCAAATGGTCATGTCATCCAATATTGTGGGCCATGCCCTCAACCTGACTACCTTTTCTCATCAATCCGATGATTGATTCATCCAATCTTGTGATCAAGATCACTCAAATGTATCTAGTCTAAGACCAACCAGACAACCATGTCACCTCAATATCGATGAACATGCCATCCCAATTCCTCGTTTTGAGCCCCTTATGATCCAAATCATCATAGTACCATATCATAAGTAAATGCATTTATATATATATATATAATTCAATTCCCTTTAAAAGTATAACAATTAAAACTAATTGAATTATACAATTTCAAATAAAAAACCATTTCAAATTAAATAAATAACTCACCCCAACCTAACTAACCATGTGGTTGATGGTCTCTAACCTAGCCTCGTATAAGCAAATAAGGTTTGTGCATGTCCAATGGCATCCCATAAGGTCATAAAATTAATTGAACACCAAGCATTCAATTTTAAAAGAGTCTCTCTCAACTACCTAATAGAGCACTAAAATCCACACCCCCAAATCGATTGTGAAAAAACAAATAAAGTTATGCACCACCTACCTTGGATTCATAGATGTAGACATTCCCAATATTTGGCTCTAACTCCAAACGGTTTGGAAGAAATTGTAGTTTCCATCAAATACCTTAAAAATAGAGAAAAATGACTCAAACGGATTTATCACTCCTTGAGGTGATATAAAATTAAAGGAGAAACATGGGTGAGAAGATCCTTATCGATACGGTTCCAATGCATCTAACGTTGAATGAATCAGAGCTCAAATAATGGAGGTAGAATAATCCCTAGTGGAAGAATGAAAGGGAGGAGTTCCCTATGCAGCGTGTGATCAAGAGGGGAAAAAGAAGGAGGAAATAGAGAAAAAGGGGAGAGGGTATAAAATTAATTTCACCCCTTTAATAGGCCACATGGTTAACTTGAATGGTTTTCCAAACCATGCAACAATCGTGCAGGATATAATGTTGAGCTACTGCCTAAGTGGCACTACCCTTACGGCTTGTGAATGATTTTCCCTAACCCTGCGCAAGTCATGTGAAAGTCCTATGAAAAAATTGTAGAGATTCTCACATGTCCATATGCCTCACCCCGTACGATTTACCAAATTGTGATTTAGTTCAAAATGAGGGAACATTGTTTCCTCTAAGAGGTTGCACGGTTAAATATAAATCATGTGCCTTGACATGCAACTCCAAAACAGGGTCTTTGGGCCTCTGACACACTCGAAACCCTTCTGAACACCTGAGGCCTTCAATAAACCTCTAAATCCATCCAAAAACAAGATAGAGAGTTAATGAAAACTCTAAATTTAATTTCAAATATCAAAAAATAATTTGGTATACCCACCAAATCCAAAAAATCAAAAAGGGATAGGTTTTTTACCCAATCAAAAAACCTAGTACATTACATAAGGATCAAATGAACACCCTAAAGTTTGAAACCCCTGTTATTTCATGTTAAAGTTTCCCCATAACGATAACCTAATGAGCATAAGAACACCCCAATGTGTGACCCCCCCCCCCAATGAGTTATAGAAAGAAGCCCCTATATAATCCCCCTCCTAAGTACTCTAGGATCCTGTGTGTTGAACATTTAAAATAATTTACGAAGGGATTTTCACATTTCAACAATCAAACAAAAAACCCTTTTCAATACTAAAACCATGCTTTGAAATCCAATTTTCTCAAACAAGCCAATAGTTCTTTGAAATCAACATTTCTTTATCAAATACAAATGGGAAACCATTTTATATCAAAATCACTATATACACATTTAAATAAATCATATATCATGACATTTGAATTTTAGAAATCAAGTTTATAAATGATCGAGCATTCATATTTCATAAAACAAATACTTTAGATGAAACAACCCACCACAACCACTTGGTATTCCAACAATTCCATAGTATCCATGCACCAAATGAGAATATGGAACTATTAACCAAGATAAGATCCAAAAACATTAATTCCATGACATCAACATCATATTCAATGATCCCAAGTTCAATAGAGAATATAGAGAGTCCACTTACCATGAAGATCGCATATATTCTCACAATAATAAACCCATATCCAGTGAATTCTACCTCTTTCAATGACCAATATAATTAAAACATCATTACATTATCAAAAAAACCTTAGATATGGTTAATTCACCTTTGATATAATATTTCTCTCAAGATAAAGATGATAGATCTAGAAGTAAGGAGAAAAAAAATGAAGAACATGGTCTTACCTTTAAAAATCTAGATCTGACACCCTAGGATCCATCAAAATCAATCATTGAGAGGCAAGGAATCTCTAAAATCGCCTAGCGGAGTCTCCAAGGTCGAGAGACTAATTCACTAGAATAATAATGAGGTCAAATAGAGGTGTTCCAAGTATTAAAATAAAAATTTATTTTAATTAATTAATTTAGTTTAGTTTGGAAAACTATGCATCAACTGTGCACCCCTTTCTGTACTACAAGAGGAACCACGCTGTTTGGTTGCATGGTTTAAAAAATTGTGCACCAACTGTGTGAAACACCATTATTCAATACCACACACTTTGAGGAGAATATTGCATAGTTTTTCCTAACCATGCATCAACCGTGTGAAATTCTCTTATCCAGCATCACATATTTTGAGGAGAAGGTCGCACGGTTTTTTCTAACCGTGCGCCAACTATGTGAAACACCCTTGTCCCATACCACACAATTTAAGGAGAAGGTTTCATAGTTTGGTTTAATTGTGAACCAACCATGTTCCCTCCTCTAGGACTCTAAAACATCTTACATGGTTTCCTAGGATAACCCACACAGTTTTCCCTAATCATGTGCCTAACCATGTACAAGTCCATAAAACTCTAAAAACTCCAAACTTTCACCTGAAACATGAACAAAGAAAAGCCCGGAACAAGAGATGGTAAAAAAAGGATATTCATACCTAAAAATAATGTCAGGATGTGGTAGTAATGGCTCTATATTTTTTGATTAGACCATTTAAATATTATAGATAACATTTATAGAGCTAGTCATAGAGTTGGTGTGGAGTTTTGGGTTCCATATATATTTGATGTTAATATTTTAAAAATATTAAAATATTAACTCACATGCATGCATAAATTCTAAAATAATTCATTTTCCATTGAACAATGTATCATATGGAAAAATTGAGACCACTATTGAATCCAAAACATGGGTTTTACCTATGTAACGATATATGGTTCGTTCGCATCGGACCTATGGTCAATACACAATCACAGGCGGAAAATTAAGAAATTAAATTAATTAAATTAAATATTTTATTTAATTCTCTAAATAAAATGTCTAAACTAGTGATCCTCTATTTAAACATTATTATAAAAGATATATAAGGTCATCCACATAACCTTGAGAGACCCATCGATAGGCCCATCGATAGGGATATCCAACATGAGGGGGGTTCATGGTTTGACAGTCAAATTCAATAGAACTCATGGGTCGGCAGTGGAATTGATGGGGATCACCCACAATGTCATTGTGGACTCGTTATTCACCAATTATTGATCAAATGAAGATATAGGGATTATGGTTTTATTGGGTTTACCCTATTTATTTTTTTATTATAAACATGGATCAATTCTTCCTAAATTGAATCCATGTTCAGATCTTACATGGACCTATTGAATTAAATTTTCCTAGAATTAGGAATTAATCAGCCCTAAACCTTTTATACACTGAGATTTTAATCTGCCATTGTGTTTCTTGGATTTGTGACCAGTGTTCATGTTCACAACAAACACCTACAAATTAAATTTTTTGATTGTGTCTTTCTCCCCTCATTCTTCATGCTTATTATTGTTCTGTCATAGGCAGGTGATTTAACCACAGATCCAGTTATAATCATGATCAAACCTTAGATTTGTGATTTTTTATTCAACCATTAGTGAAGACGATGATTATGGGGGTTATGAAAATCAATGGCAATTCATGAAAGGTATATGAGATCGAAGATGACCATTTTACGAGATGGAACAATAAAATAACACAGGTGATGAAAATGATCTGATTTCCAATTAAAGGGTGGATGGAATCCGATGTTTGGCATAAAATTAATGTCTATCAACATAGTTTGTGGGTTTTTTAGTGAAAATAACGACAAGGTAAATGATATGGTGAATCTTCAAGAGGAATATAATGTTTTAGAAAATATATGACTACAGAACACATGTTATGTGTCTCATTGATATGGGGATAGGGGTTCGATTTGAGAAAAATGTCACATTACTATGTGGATGGACCCATGCATTGTGTGACCCTGTATGCACTGCTTGACATGTATAGGAAGTACATGCCTATGGAACTCGAGTGGCCAACACGACCATGTATGCCTAGGATACACCTTGTATACCTCCTGTTGGAACATGACTCGGACAATGAGGCATGCGTTGAGAGTTGAACTCAGACCTACACATCGTGTGACATGTTTCTCATGTTGTGTAGTTAACTATTTTTAGGCCATGTGGGGTGCCTACACATAGGTCGATGGCTACTTATGTGGTACACATCATGAACCCTAGGAAGCACATTGTGTACTTTCCTTTGGCTTGGATAAGGGCCTTTGTGCAGTCCCCTCTAAGTATAATTCTACGTGGAACCTGATAGTGGACTTATATCTGAATATAGAAATGATAATTAAGGTGAAGTGAGCATGATAAACTGTATCCACATCTAGGAGATCGAGCTTGAATTTTAGACACACATAGTGAGTGGAAACCCACCCTAACAGGATAGTTATTTCATGGATCAGTGTCCTCTTAATATCCCTAGGTAGGATCACCAATCCCCATCAAAATATTGGGGTGATGGGTCCTATGTCTACCAATCAGATAAGGCCAGTATCCCTCTACTATTATAGGGCACGAGATCCTCTATTTGTGGGGTTTATATACCCCCTGTCTAATGAGAGAAGACGGTGCATGGTATCCTCCACTGGGGTCGACATACCCCCTACACTACTAGGGGCGTGAGATCCTCCATTGAAGGTATATAGAGGTTACATGGGTTAAATATTAGATGATACAGAAATCTTGTAAGACATTGAGAATCCTTAGGATGGGTGTGAATATTGAGGCCATACTCAGTGACTTGAGTTCTCCTTTGAGAATATTTTGGTTCCACTTCCTTCACCCTAATGTTTATGGTTTTGAGCTAGCTCTCTTTGGATGTTTTAATTCTTGATTATTTCATGGTGTTCTACATGACATGCATATACTCACTCGTGCATGACCTATAATTGCATGTGTCGTGCCTTATGCATACAATAAACTGTTCGATGGAGATTTAGGTGGACCTAATACAGGTGGTGCTTAGTGGTGGTGGTAGCAGGACTATGGTTTAGCCTTGAAGGTTTTATATTGAGATAGTACTCTCTTGATTGTCATTTTGGACCTAATTTATGGTTATCAGACCTGTATTTTTGTTCCTTGTACTTTGGTTATGTTTTCATACTCGGTTGGGGGTGTTAGAGGTTGTGCATGCATGTAGAATTCTAGATTATTACTATCACTACTAAAAATATGCTCTTTATCAGCGCACAAAAAGGCTCTTAATAGCACTAAAAAATCATTTTTAATCATAGTGCTTATAAAGGGGGTCCTTTATTAGTTCTTTTAATAACGCTAATAAATGGTGGCCTTTATCAGTGCTAGAAATAGCGATGATAAAGGACCCATATGTTGCAATGTGTTTTTTGTATAACAACACACTAAAGAAACCTCATGTAACCTATACACAAAATATATAATTTAATTGAAATAAATTTTACATACTGAATATAAAAAAATACTACTATATATATTTCAAGAAATTTTTTGTATAATTAAATTTACAATTACTATCCACAAACAATTTAAAACATTAATTTTTGTATTTGTCGCCCATGATCCCCTCTCAAAAAGGTCTGCTCATGATATCCATTGTCGAACAAATCATCTCAACCTAAGAAAAATAATCCACCTATATAAGAAAACAAATCTTATGTTAGTAATATTATAAATAAATAAATTAAACATTAATATGAACGAATACATTAAAAATGTAAAATTTAAATAAAAAATACACTTTGAGTTATATTGGTCACACTATGCATTGTATTGAGGTGCAGTTGATTCCAACACATCACAAATTATCTATGGATCATTTTTCTAAAGTATCAAAAAAAATTGAATGTGTTTGCTCAGTTTTGAGTATGTCACTTGTTCTTTTTAATAAAATTAATGTCAATTTTAAATAAAGACACATTTAGAGTTATACCGGTCACACCATGTATAGGATTGAGGTGTGGATGATTCCTATATGTCAAAAATTACTTAAGGATATTTATCCTAAAGTATAAAAATAATCTGAATGTGTTTGCTTAGTTTTCAGTATGTCACTTTTTTTTCTACTAAAATATCATTTCAAACTGGAAACACGTAATTTGAGTCATACAGGTCATATCGTGTATCATTTTGACTTGATAATGCTTCTTATATTTTAAAAATTACTTATGAATTTATTTCTTAAATTATCAAGACAATTGGAGAAAATTTTCATGGTTTTCATTGAGTGACACACGTTTTGAACTATAATGTCAATTTTAAACTGATGGCGGGAACTTTGAGTCATACTGGTTACATTGTGCATCGGATTAAGGTGAGGGTGAAACCTATACATCAAAAATGAGTCATAGAACATTTACATAAATTATCAAAACAATTTAAATGTGTTTTCTTAGTTCTCAATACGTTACTTCTTCCTTTTGTTAAAATTAATGTCAATTTAAAATAAAAAGATGCACTGGAGTCATATTGATCACACAATGCATCGGATTACGATGCAGTTGATTCCTACTCATAAAAAATGACTTATGTATCATTTTCCTATAGTATTAATATAATATGAATTTATTTTCTTGGTTTTGAGTAGGTCATTCTTTCTTTTTACTAAAATTTATGTCCATTTTAAATAAAATGACACACTTTGAGTCATACCGGTCACACCATGCGTCGGATTGAGGTGTTAATGATTCCAACACATCTAAAATGACTGATGAATAATTTTCCTAAATTATCAAAACAATTTGAATTCATTTTCTCAGTTTTGAGTAGGTCAGTTGTCTTTTATGCTAAAATTGGTGTTAATTTTAAATAAAAAGACACACTTGGAGTCATACCGGTCACACCGTGTGTCGAATTGAGGTGAGGTTGATTACTAAACATTTTAAATGACTCATATATCACTTTACTAAAGTATCAAAACAATATGAATGTGTTTTCTTAGTTTCTAGTATGATACTTGTTTTTTTTGCTAAAATTAATGTCAATTTTAAATAAAAAGATGCACTTGTAGTCATAACAGTTACACCGTGCATCAGATTGAAGTAAGGTTGATTAATACACATCTCAAATTACTAATGGATCATTTTTCTAAATTAAAAAAATATATGAATTTGTTTTCTTGGTTTTGAGTAGGTCAGTTTTCCTTTTTACAAAAATTGATATAAATTTTAAATAAAAAAGACACACTTGGAGACATACTAGTCACACGATGCCTCAGATTGAGGTGAGGATAATTTACACACATCCCAAATGACTCATGGATATTTTATTTAAAGTATAAAAACAATAAAAATTCATTTTCTAAGTTTTTAGTACGTCACTTGTTCCTTTTTATTAAAATTGATGTTAATTTTAAATAAAAATACACACTTTGAGTCATACCGGTCACACCATGCGTTGGATTGAGATGCAGCTGATTCGTACACATCCCAAATTACTCATGGATCATTTTACTAAAGTATAAAAACAATAATAATTTGTTTTCTAGGTTTTTAATAGGAAAGTTTTCCTTTTTACTAAAATTGGTGTAAATTTTAAATAAAAATAATGCACTTGGAGTCGTATCGGTCACATTGTGCCTCAGATTGAGGTGCGTCTGATTCCTACACATCCAAAATAACTCATAGATCATTTAACTAAATTATAAAAACAATATGAATTATTTTTCTTAGTTTTAAGTACGTCACTTATTCCTTTTTACTAAAAATGATGTTGATTTTAAATAAAAAGATGCACTTGGAGTCATATCGGTCACATTGTGCATCAGATTGAGGTGTGGATGATTCCTACACATCTTAAATAACTCATAGATATTTTCCCTAAATATAAAAACTATAATAATGTGTTTTCTTAGTTTTGAGTAGGTCAGTTGTCCTTTTTACTAAAATTGATGTAAATTTTAAATAAAAAAGATGCACTTGGAGTCATATCAGTCACATCATTCCTCTAATTGAGATTTTTTTATTCCTACACATCCCAAATTAATAATGGATAATTTCCATAAAGTATAAAAATAATATGAATGTGTTTTATTGTTTTTTAGTATGTCACTTGTTCTTTTTTAGTAAAATTGATGTCAATTTTAAATAAAAAGACGCAATTGGAGTCATACCAGTCACACTATGATTCTTATTGAGGTGTGACTAATTCCTACACATCCCACATGAATCATGGATCATTTTCCTAAAGTATAAAAATAATACAAACATTTTTTTTTGTAGTTTTTAGTATGTTTCTTTTCTTTTTTACTAAAATTTTATTTTAAATTGGAAACACGCACTTTGACTCGTATCGGTTACATAGTGTATCTGTTTGAAATGAGACTAATTATTACACATCAAAAATGATTTATGAATAGATTTCCTAAATTATAAATAAAATTTGAGAATTTTTTCTCAGTTTTCAGTGAGTGACACATTTTGAAGTAAAATGCTGATTTTAAACTCATAACAGACACTTTGAGTCATACTGGTCACACCGTGCATTGGATTGAGGTGCGGCTAATTCCTACATGTTCTAAATGACTTATAGATCATTTTTCTAAAGTATCAAAACAATGTGGATGTTTTTTTCAGTTTTGAGTATGTCATTTGTCTATTTTACTAAAATTAATGTCAATTTTAAATAAAAAATGCACCTTGAGTCATACCGGTCACACAGTGTGTCAGATTGAGGTTTCATTAATTCCTACACATTCCAAAGTATCAAAAAAATCCTAAATGCCAATTTTACCATGATTACCATTCTATTTATTTTTCTAACTTCCAACGCTGCATATTGATTTGAGAAATGTTTTTCAGCTGAGAACATCGAATCAATATGCAGCATTAGAAGTTTGAAAAAGAAAAGTAATGAAAATCATGGTAATATTGGAAGAATATGAATTCCCAAAAGATATATGAAAACAACTAATAAGGTATTAAATAAATATGATAGGGAAAATAACTTACAAATATTAGATAAAATGATGACAAAATTAATTAAATATGTAGTAGGAATTCACCTTTTCATGATGGTTATATACATTCTTGACCCATAAATATGAAAAGAATCTACCTGTATAAGAAAAAAAATTCTTATGTAAGTAATACTAAAAAAAATTAAAAAAAATATTAAACAATCCATTAATTCTATGGAATTCACATCTTCATGTTATTTTTGTACATTCTGCGATTATGTATGATGCCCATTTGTTTCTAAGAAAATGTATATCATCTTGTGAATGTGATTTTTTTATAGTCATAGTAGTACTAGAAAAATATGAATAAATAAAGGATTAATAAATATTTTTAATGAAATATCAATTAAATTTGAAAATACCTCTTTGAGGATGTGTGTTTTTTATGGAATATGATCTCTATAATAAATTTACAAATATAATAACCATAATCTTTTCCATTTTTTTATTTCAAACACTACAAAAATATTGAGAAAAATAAATAATTTATTTTGATATGTGTTTGGATAGTGAAATATTATTATATATATCCTGATACTTATCCAGTTGTAGAATTTTTCAAGGTCCTTATGTGTAATTCTTTTCCTCATTCCATGATTTAGACAATATTTACACACCGCCCTATAATAACATAATCCTCATTAAAACATAATATAAATTATATAACTTGAAGTTTAGTTCTAAAACGTTGAATGTAGTGTATTAAAAATTGACAAACTCCATCATGTGTGGTCGATTATTTGGTAATCTATGTAGTGAATCTAGGAAATAAATATTTGGAGTATCCAAATTGACCGTAATGAATATACAATGTTTCATAAAAACACAAAAAGGAATAAGTAATGAAAGAAATAAAAATATATTTTATATGATTAAATTGTAGTGTTTTACCCCTGCATAGTTAGTATTAAGAAGATTATGTCATCCCCAAGTTTTCTTTCAAACGATTTGGACAGGTTTTCCACTATTTCATATATTCATTTAGATCCTATTTTTTTGTTATCTAGAGGTGGAGTGAGAACTAATGAGTCCAAAAACAATTATATGGAAATCCATTCAATTGTTATTGATATATACACATGCAAAAAATATGAAATGTATTTAGTCATAATTAACATAGTATATCAGGTTTTGAAAAATTAAATCATGAAAACATACCTCATGTATACATTTACAACTGAGGCTCCTATCCATTTATAGTTCAGGATTTCATTTACATTCTCAAAAATAATGTTGTCTGTACCTTCCTCTCCATGCATTTTTTTTTCAAAATCAACTACATGACTACTACCACTTTGTAACTTTTTATCTGTATGAACCTTCAATGTTAGTAAATGTGGATATTCAATGGGTAGGGTAAATGTGATTTCAAAAGATGTTTTTGATTGTTTGGTTGATCCTTTAGATGGTTTTGAGTCGACCTTTCATTCCACCCCCTTACCTTTGTTTGTCTGTGATAACATCCATCAGTTAAGACCTTTTTCATTAGTTGTTAAAGGTTTATCATAAAAAATAAATTGTAAATGAATACCTCCTTGTCGAAATGTGTTTTTACAAGATCTGATGGCCATGCAATGAATGTTTCAACAGCTTGGTTGACCTTATGAATATCTTCATCATCAAGTGGAACAGGTATCTCGGTGCTCAACTCATGAGCAATGCTAATCGCCACTCTTAGATGACATGTTGGAAGTGGTCTGTTATATAGCATGTCATCTTGGATATTGAACATCATAGCCCTCGCTAAAAGGCGATGGGTGGGTGTTGATAGATATAAATCACAGTCATTTTCACCCTGTAGATTATTATTACTGGAAAGGTGTCAGTGTCTTCCTAATTCACATTTCATGGAAACAATTATTAGAATATTGATTACCTAGACTATAATATCTCTTTGAGGAGAACAGCTCACCTCAAAGCTGGTGGGGGGATCTTCATACAATGGTTGTTCTTGAGTTGTTTCTTCTCTTTTCTCACCCCCCCCCCATAAAATTTTCTAGCAACTCATATTTCCAAAGAAATTTTTCTTCAAGGGAATCCATTCTTGCTTTCATTTCTCCCCTTTTATTATATTGATCCTCCTGTTGGTTTTTTCTCAAAATATGGTCGGGGTGTCACCCAAAAACTTACACCTATCATGAGGTCATACTGTTCTGGTTTCTTCAAGGCCACCGATAGTATGTGTTCATCCGGTATAAATGTTGATGATTCGTATGACTATGTCACATATAAGATATAAGAAAATAATTAATCATTGTTATGTAATGGTGATTTAAATCAAAAAAAATTATTATGCCATACTTACACATGTTTCCCGCACTTTTTGTGTGTTTTAATCTATTATTATCCCATATTTGTTTACACGTGCCTCCTTCCATAGCACAAGATGTGGGATAAAAGTGGATTTGAATTTGGATTCATCAATCTACATATAAATAGAGGCACATAATTATGTTGTTGTTTCATGTCACATAAAAGTATTATGATAGATTTAAAATATGTATCAATTTTTTTCAAGTGAAGAGTACCTCATCCTTGCTTTATGGTAGGGGTACGTTGGTTTTTCTAACTGTTCCTTATTTTTAGCACTCAGTCACTATTTCATAAATAAAAAATTCTCAATCAAAGTGATGGATACACATATTATCAAATGATGTATTACCAACCACAATGTACCTAAAAAGACAGCTCCCCACGGCGGCCAGTAAATGCATCCCATGCTTCTTGGGTTATTAGGTGTGCATGCATAAGTGGTGGGTGTGGGTTTATTTTCCCTTTAGCATCTTTAAGAAGATATCTCATTAGAATTGTGTGAAATCCTCTATGAATCCTTCTAGAAAGCATTAATACATATTTTTTGTGGCAGTCATCTACTATAAATGCACTCTACAAGGGACGATGAAGAGTGAGTCAATGTTTAATTATTTTCCTTTTTCTCAAGTGAATCTCTAAGAGTGGTCTTTTTGAACCCTCCACACCTAGAAACCCCCCTCCTCGCAAAGAGGTTGTCTAGAGAATCCCCAGTCATTAAGGAGTCATTTCCAGCCGAGATAGCAGAGCATCCCATGGGGTAACCACCCGATCAGAAATGGTTCGACACATCAATTCGTTAGCTAGGTGGGAAACACCCTTTTGTACACCTGATGAGACATTTGGTGACCTGGTAAGGCGATCGGAGCATGGGAAGCGGAAATTCCCCCAAGAGAGGACTCCCAATAATCGAACCCCATACCTCACTAAACACCATTGATATGTCCCTCAACCCAATACCACTACACCACCATTGATGTGGAAAAATAAAGAAATGATATCATAATTTTACCATAATCTCTTCCCACATTAGTGTATTAATCATGGGCACAACATGGTTATCGATTGAAGATTCTAATGTAACTATTGAACATGGACTTGTTGGGGTTAACATGATAGCCTCGTGCATTCCGTCTGGCCTTGTATTTGATATATTTTCTTCTTGTCGTAGTGATTTTTACTAACACTATTAAACTAAGACACTCCTGTTTTTTCTACATCACTGGTCCTTCATTTCCTACCATTTTCTCAGATTAAACATCGTCAATATGTTGTTCCTTTTCACTAGGAGCAGTAGTAGATTGATAAACCTATTGTTTCTCTAGAGTGGTAGTATTGGCATGTGTATAAGGTCGTTGTAACTCTGCACTAGGAGCAGTAGCAGGTTGATAAACATGTTGTTTCTTTGGAGTGGTAGCATCGGCATGTGTAAAAGTTCATTGTTCCTATACACTAGGAGTAGCAGTAGCCTAAGAGATTTGTTGTTCCTTAGGATTGGGAGCACCAGCACATGCAGAAGTCATTATCTATATAATTGGTTTAACATTTAATTTAGATTATATAAATGCAGCAGCGAAAAGATAATAACATGAGGTAACACAATGTATATTACAAAAATATATATAACCCGATTATTGAACTCTCTTTTTTAAAGGTTGAAGGGACTTTACCCCTCTATAGAGTATCCAAATCCCTTTATTATGGTCTCCTATGAAATACAATACCTCATCTACATTGGGAATGTTGTGAAATGATTATGATGTCCTAATGAAAGGGTTATCCTTAGTTAAATTTTCTTATGACCCTTCAGTGGTTTTGGTCGATAACAAAACAATTGACCACTTTCAGTTTATGAGACCTAGAACATAAAATACATGTACTACCTCTAATTCCATTATAAACAATTCATCTTTGTACCCTTCCTTACTGAAATCCACTTTCATGAATCCTACTTCATCTATTTTAACTACACTCTTATTATCAACTTGCTTGAATTGAAAAATCATCACTTTGAATGTTGTATAATTCAACTCCAATATTTGTTTGATGATGCCAAAGTATGACATATTTGCATAAATTGTATTTTTATCCTTAGTACCAGAAACATGAATCGCTTCAGCTACAAGTGTAACTCCACTATTTTTCATGGTATTGTATTTATCATGTTAATTTGTATATAAAATATAAAAATTAATTACATAACCATTGAAATATAATAAAAACACACTTGGTCCTCTGGCTAGACATTGAAGTCGTTCTAAAATTGAATCTGGGTTTTCATCTCACTCCTTAAAAATATGGTCCCAAAACCATCCTATAAACTATTGATTACATGTATTTGATATCCATATTTCATCCCTTTATGGATTAAAATTCCTAATAAATTATTTATGGGTTTCAACATAAGGGAAAACCTCCAAACTATTATATAAAACTTAAAGGTAGGCCTACTCCCAATATACAATATTGATTGTGAAAACATCTCTTCTAGAAATTCCTTCACTCACAAGATGCCTAGTGCGATGAAATTTCGGTAGACCAATGCTTTCCAAACTGGATAGGTATTCAGTATAAAATTTAATGGATTTCTCAACAATATATCACTCTGTAATAAAACCCTCTGGCTGACTTTGATTTTTGACATACCCTTTCAAAATCTTCATATATCATTCAATGGGGTACAACAATCTATAGTGTATAGAACCACATAGTCAAATCTCTATCACTAAGTGAATCATCAATTGAACCGTCATATCAAATAATTCTTGCGGGAAGAACATTTCTATTTCACATAATATGATTGCAATTTCTATTTCCATAGTCAGAAATTTCTGAGGGTCCATAACTTTGTTGCATATAGGTTTGAAGAAGAAACAGAGCTTGGTTAATATATAACAGACATTCTTGGGAAAAATTCAACGTAAAGTTATAAGAATTAGATCTTGCATAAAAACATGAAAGTCATGTGATTTCAGATCCTTTAAATTTAAATAAGTCATTGAATCAATATTCTTGATATTCGATGAATACCCTTCCAGAACCTTTATGCCATTCAAGAAGTTTCAAAACTGATATCTCTCTTACCTGGAAAGAGTGTAAGTAGCTGGTGGAAGAAAAGTTCATTTTTCACCCTTTACTGATGCCAACTCTTCTCGTATTCTCATGTCGACCATGTCTAACCTAGCCTTAATTACATCCTTTTTTTAGTGCATTTAACAATGTGTCGATGAAACTATCACATACATTTTTTTCAACATGAATAACATCAAGAAATGTCATATGTACAAACAATTCCAATATGGTAATTCAAAAAAAAATTGATCCCTTTTTTCAATCAGTTTTCGTAAGTTTTTTTGAAAACAGTTTACCAAAAGCAGTGTCCACATCTTTTAATTTCTCAAACAGTTGATATCTTGTTAGTTGAGATGGTGTTTTATGTTCTTTTGAACCTCCATAAAATGATGTCGTCTAAGATCATTACTTATGTCATTGGGGTAAAAATCTATGATATCCTAGAAACACAGTCTTCGATGAATGTTTCAACCTAATTGATTGTGTACTTTGTTTGAAAATGGGACACCCTTGATTTATTTTAATGTTATATCCTGACAAATTTACATAAGTATGAAATTCATTTATCGTCATGTACAACATGGCTCTCAATGTGAAATCTTCACTTCTATAAGCATCATACAACTTAACACCTGAATCCCACAATAATTTCAAATTCTCGATAAATAGAGCCAAATGAATATCAATATCATTACCTGTTTGTTTTGGTCCTAATATAAGAATAGATAACATGATGTATTTTCATTTCATGTATAACCATGGTAAAAAATTATAATTTACCAACATAACAGTCTGTGTACTGTGATTGCTTCTTTAAAAACCAAAAGGATTCACTCCATCTGTAGATAATGTTAGACGAAAGTTTCTAAGATCATTTCCAAATTTAGGATATTCATGATCAATTCTCTTCCACTGAGGAGAGTCTTTTGGGTGACATAATTTCTCATCTTTATTTCTTGTATTTGTGTGCCGCGTCAATTGTTGTGCAGCCTCCTTACTTCCATATAGGCGCCTAAACCTTGGAATGATTGGAAAGTACCATAAAACTTTCATATGACCAGATTCATCTTTCTTGTATCGAGAAGAACCAAACTTTGGGAATTTTGTAAGTGATTTTTGATCCATATGAAATAGTATACAGTCATTCGGGCATGAGTGTATTATTTTAGAGATCATATCATCATGTGTAGCATTTTTTTGGCATCGTTTGTTTGGATAGAGAACTCATTATCTTCTGGGAGCATGTAATTCAAGAGAGAAAGTGTAAGGACCCGACCCCAGTTGCCTGGAGCCGGTGCCTTGTTTGATTACATTGGCATACATACAAGGAATGCGAATCCCGAAGGACCGAGTAGTTTAGTATTATTGGAAACAAGATACATACATAAGTTCATCATTACAACTTGAAATGAAAAACAACATAGAAACTCCTTAGACAACTTTAATAACTCCTAGGTTATTTCAGCATGTCATTCATAATTGAATTCCTCTTGCCCTGAGAAAATGAAACATAATAAAGGGTGATCTCAAACACTCAGTAAGAGTAAGAAATACAGCGGAAGATAATATAAACATTAAACATGGTGAATAATTGAAAACACATGCCTTTAATAATAAAGGTGAACACATTATGGCAGGAAAATGAGCTGAGTAAATAATGCCATAATAAAATATAAACATGGGTATTCTACTAATCAAATAACCACATGGAATATCAATATCTGAACTCATAATGATGGAATGAATAATTCCGGACATTCTGAAACATTTTTTCAAGGCCTTGGCCAAGACTTCTAATGATTAAGGCCTCGGCCAAAATCCATATCACATTGGGAAAGGCCTCGGCCAATTCAACGTCTATTTGTCTCATGAGACCTACCGATGCATCGAGGGGCTATAGAGGGACCCACCCATCACATAATAAGTCCAATGCATTCCTCATATGATCAGGGATAAACATAAACAACATATACATTCATATTGAAACTATCATATGGAATGTAACTATCTTTCCCCAATCATTAAACATAAAACATTAACCATTCCGAGTAATATGGTGAATGGTTTTAGGATAGATCATCCACAATAGATTTAGTCATAAACCATTAAATAAAATATGGTAGATGAATTCATAAATGATTAAACCCAAAAATACCATGGAATCAACAAGAGTGTTGAATCAGATGAAAACACTCTTATAAAATCATTAAGCAATTTAGGAGATAAATACTCTTTTATTTTGAAAAGAATAGTTATTTTGGAAAAAAAACTTTTTATAAAACCAGAAGTGAAGTAAGATAGTATTTTCATAATAAAATTTGTAATTTTATAAAGATAATGTCTTCCAAAAACAGATTATAGAATGCCCTTAAAAATAGGTAAGAATTTGAGAAATTCCCTTGAATCGGGCTTGTATTTTGGAAACATATTTGAAAGTTCCTTTTAAAACATGTAACTATCCATAAAATAAGGAAGGGTTCTGATTTTTAAACATATATATGATACTCACACATAATATATGATGAGTAAATAACAATACATAATAATTTCATTGAGGTAATTAGACAATGAAACTATCTCGAATGAAAATGGAAGTTCGGGTGGGAAAACCCTTACCACTTTGTAATCAAACGATTCGTATGACCAAAAAACTAATAATATAAAAATTATAGATTTAATACCATGAAGATAAATATATTAATGATATGTGAAATAAATGGTCAGTATACATACACCATACAAAATTATTAGTAGTGAATATGGAAAATCTCACGAAAATGGAAGTGAGATGAAGAAACCCTTACCTTAACTCCAAACATGTTCCGCTCTTGTACTTAAGCTCCTGGAATATGAAATTATACTTGTTAATAACTTATTTCAGAACATATTATAAATTTATTTAGTTTACCATAATTCTGGTTAGTTCATTTATGTCTTTTTTGACAAGTTATTGTATTGAATTTCGTCGTTCTGGAGTGTTCGTTTCTCTTATTTTCATATCTGGTTCACTTGTTTTTATGTAATGAAGTTCGTGTGGAATGGTTATAGATCTCCAGGATTGGAATTATATATTATTAATGAACATAAATAATTTATAATGGTCATTTATATCATTTGGTTACATGGAACGAGGATGAATTATCATATAGAACTTTAATGATAATTGTTTCGGTTAATTTGTGTGTTTTGATTACAACGAACTCATTTTTCTTTATAACCTAACACCATTTGAACAAAGGGATTACAGAATATTAAATAGGTTATATTATATATAATAATCTGGTTCAACCATAACAATAATGGTTTCATGACCAGAATTTAGAATGATAAAAGAAATTGAAAGTCCATCGTCCTTGAATGTGTAAAATTGACACATCTCGGATGGTGTTCTTGCTACTAGTATAAAAGAAGGTAAAAAGGGGGAGATGATGATAACTTATTCCAATATCATGAAAACATTCCAGTAAATATAAGGTACTGGATTAATCACAAAATTTGGATAAAGAGAGTTAATAGAAAAAGAAAACAAATGAACTTGAAAGGAAAGACAAAGAATTAAAAAGAGGAATTCACCTCTTGAACCAAACTTCCTTGAGAACATCCTTAAGGGAGAGGTTTTGGTATTTTAATGAGACCAAAGATTTTTGGACGTGTGAGAGGAGGTTGGGAGGGTATTTGGACAGAATTTGGAGAAGGAACAAGGCTTGAGAGGAGTGATTGGAAGAGGGGGTGAGAGGGGGTTTTATAGTGGAAGAGAGAGGGGATTTCTTAATATAAAACTCATTAATTTATTATTTCTTCACAAGAAAAGTAATAGTAAGTATTCCATGACCAAGAATAGTAATTTTATCATTTGAATTCGGATTAAGGTTGTTGACATCATCCATGATGCTAGGAATAGTCTATTAGCTTATAATATATATATAAGTTAAATTACCGTATTTTACTATTCATCAAAAAATCAAGTATTTCAGAAAAATCCCAAAAATTTACCCTAACCATTTTTTGATGTTTAGAATCAAAAAATGAAGTCCATTTTTCAAAAATAATTTTCTAAATATTATTAATTTAATATTTAATTAAAATCTTAATTTATTATCAAAAACCAGTTTTAAAACATTCATTAACTTATTCTAAAATATAGGTATATCGTACTTTTCACTTGAATATTATTTATATATTATCATAGTTAAGGTTAATATTTAATAGGGTATATCAATATTCATAAGGGTATGTTACTATTCATAATGGTAGGTTACTATTTACCAAAAATTAAGTTTTTCTTATTGGACTCTAAATAACTTACTAATCGCGACTGTGTATGTCAGATTTTTGAAATTCACATCACAGAAGTGAAAAACTTATGTTTTAAGGGTCCCATTGCACTTAGTAGTTAATGTGATTATGACATATTTATAAGAATGTTATTTCCTTTAAAAATATCGGGTCGTTACATTCTCCCCTCCTTACAAAAATTTTTCCCTCGAAATTTCATTTACAATCTAGGCCAAGAACAGGTGGGGGTACTTATCCTTCATTGATTCCTCCAGTTCCCAAGTTGCCTCTTCATAATTATGGTTTCTCCATAGTACCTTGACCAGATGAGTAGTCTTGTTGCATAGAACTTTGTCTCTATGATCCAAAATTTTCACCGGATGCTCCTCATAGGAAAGATCATCCTCCAACTGGACCACCTCCGAAGAGAGTACATGTGAAGGGTCTGGTATGTACTTCCTTAAGAGGGATACATGAAAGACATCATGTACCTTTGACAAGGTTGGTGGAAGTGCCATTCGATATTCCACAACACCGACTAGATCAAGGATCTCGAAGGGGTCGATATACCTGGGACTTAGCTTTCCTTTCTTCCCAAACCGCATGACCTTCTTCCATGGAGATATGCAAAGAAATACTAGGTCTCCTACTTTTAACTCTAGGTCTTGTCGAAGGTTATATGCATAACTCTTCTGTCGACTTTGGGCTGCCTTGATATGCTGCTGAATGGTTTTCACCTTCTCCGCCATTTCCTCAACCAATTTAGGTCCTAGCAGCTTTCGCTCACCGACTTCATCCCAACACGTCGGTGTTCTACACCTTTTCCCATAAAGGGATTCATATGGTTCCATACAGATGATCGAGTGGAAGCTATTTTTGTAAGAGAATTCAACTAGTGGAAGATGTTGTTCCCATCCTCCTTTGAATTCCATAGAACATAACCTCAACATGTCTTCCAGTGTCTGAATAGTCCGCTTGGATTGGCCATCATTTTGAGGATGATAGGTCGTACTGAAGTTTGGTTCAGTGTTTAAAGCATATTGGAGACTTTTCCAGAACTTCGAGGTGAATCTAGGATCATGGTCGGATACAATAGAGAGTGGTACTCCATGCAACCTTACCACTTCTTTGATCTAAATCTGTGCAAGTTGATCCAATGAGAAGTCCTCTCAAATAGCTATGAAGTGATCTATCTTTGTAAGATGATCCATAATGACCCATATAGCATTGTTTCCTATAGATGTCCTTGGGAGTCTAGTGACAAAGTTCATGGTAATGTTCTCCCACTTCCATGATGGTATGGGTAGTGGTTGCATCATCCCCTTAGACTTTTGCCTCTCAACCTTCACTTGTTGACATACCAGGCACTTTGACATATATTCATCAATCTCTCTTTTCATATTGTCCCACAAAAGTTCTCTCAAAGATCTCGATACATCTTTGTGCTACCAGAATGTATAGAGAAATTAGAGCTATGAGCATCATCCAATAGTTCTCTCTTTAGCTCAGGAATAGCAGGAACACAAAGCCTCTTCCTGAATTTCAAAATTCCATCTTCATATGAGAAGTCAGTCACCTTCCCATCATTTATTGCTTTAATTTTATTTTGAAACTCCTCATCATTAGCCTAAGAACTTTTTATCCTCTCTAATAAAGAAGGTTGGGCAACCATTTGAAAAAGTAGTGATGTGCTACCTTCCTTAATAATTCTCATATCCATCTTTACTAGATCCATGAACATAGGATCCCTTTCAACTCTCATCTTGTTCAAAATTTCGTGGTCTTTTCTACTCAATGCATCTGCTACCTTATTTACTTTCCCCGGGTGGTAGTGTATTGTGCAATCGTAATCTTTGAGTAGCTCAATCCACCTCCTTTGTCTCATGTTGAGTTCTTTCTGTGAGAATATATACTTCAAACTCTTATGATCTGTATATATCTCACATTTTTCTCTATAGAGGTAATGTCTCCAAATATTCAGTGAAAATATTACCGCTGCTAACTCAAGATCATGGGTTAGATAGTTTTTTTCATGAATTTTTAGATGCCTATATGCATAGGAAATCACTCGATCATTCTGCATAAGGACACAACCAAGTCCTTTCTTTGATGCATCATTATAGATAACAAACCCATCATTCCCCTATGGTAGGGTTAGGATCGGAGCATTCACTAACCTCCTCTTCAATTCTTCAAAACACTCTTCACATTCCTTGGTCCATACGAACTTAACCCCTTTTCGTGTGAGCTTGGTCATTGGGTTAGCTAAACGGACGAAGTTCTGAATGAAATGTAGATAATAACCTGCTAAACCAATAAAACTACGTACCTCAGTTACGTTCATTGGAGTAGGCCATTCTTTCATATCCTTTGTCTTTGCAGGATCTATAGATATTCCATCCTTAGAGACAATGTGGCTCAAAAAGGAAATTGATTGGATCCAGAAATCAAACTTGCTGAACTTCCCATATAATTCGTTTCTTCTCAGAGTCTTCAAAATAGTGCGCAAGTGATTTTCATGTTATTCATAGATTATAGAGTACACTAGGATATCATCAATAAACACCACCACAAAGTCATCAAGATATTCCTTGAAGACTCTATTTATAAGATCTATAAAAACAGATGGTGCATTATTTATTCCAAAAGTCATTATTGTAAACTCGTAATGCCTATATCTGGTTCAGAATGTTGTTTTTGGAATGTCTTCCTTCCTCACAAGTAACTGATGATATCCAGATTGAAAATCAATCTTTGAAAAATATTGGGCTCCATGAAGTTGATAGAATAAATCATCAATTCTTGGCAGAGGATACTTATTCTTTATTGTAATAGCATTGATTTCCATGTAATCAATGTACAGTCTCATGGATCCATCTTTCTTCTTAACAAAGAGGACAAGGGCTCCCCATGGAGAAACACTAGGTCAAATAAATCCTTTATCACTCAATTATTCTAGTTTTTTCTTTAGTTCCACTAACTCCACAGTGGCCATTCTATAAGGGGTCTTTGATATGGGTCTTGAACCGAGAATTAAGTCAATGGAAAACTCAATTTCCCGCTCTGGAGGATGTCTAGGTAAATCTTCTGGAAAGACATAAATATACTCTTTCACAACAGGTACATCTTCTATTTGAGCATTCTTTTCCTCACCCATAGTTATTTCATTCTCTTCCTCCCTGATAATTGAATTTAGTTGAGCTACTGTGGGTGGATCTAGATAAGAATCAGGTGGTGATGATTCTTCTCTAAAGATAAGGTGTTCTTTATCATCATCATCAAAAATCATAACTTCCTTCTTCTTACAATAAATTTTTGCATCATGATCTGAAATCTAATCCATACCGAGGATTATATTGAATTAAATCATGGGTATGACGATGAGATCAGTAGATAAAGAACATTTATATGCCCTAATGGGAACATATTGACAGAACTTTGTAGTAATGATACTTCCCTTAGGAGTTTTGACTGACAACTCCTTTGTTAAATCAAAGTGGAAATATCTAATTTTATTAGAAAACTGGGAAGATATGAAACAATGCGATGATCTAGAATCAAATAAAGCATTGGCTAAGCTTGAGGAAATGATCAAAGTACATGCCACCACATCACGCAGAACTTTAACCTCTACAGTTGTGATCTCATATGCTTGTCCTTTCTCCCTTGGCATCTTCTGTTGCATATTTCCTTGATGTTTTGGACAATTATTAGCATAGTTCCCCATATCCTGACAATTATAGAATTGAACATCATTGGATTCCTTCTTTCCTTTGCAATCACCATCAAGATGGCCTTTCTGACCACATTTTTAGCATACTCCTTTTCTTTTTAAGCACGCATCGGGGTGTTTCCTTCCACAATTGTCACATGGTGGAAATTCAACTCTTCCCTTCTTCCTTGTTTCCTTATTTCCTTTCCCATGGTTTTCAGTAGCCCTATTCTTTTCTTGCTTTCCCTTAAAGTAATAAGACTTAGAGAATGATTTTTCAATCTTGATATCACATGAAACTATGTCCTTGTATGATAAAAAAATTTGGGAGACCAGTGCCCGCCGGAGGAATGGCTTTAGGCCATCAAAGAATCAATCGATTTTTCTCCTTGTATTTCGTATGTAGTCTACAGCATGTCTTACCATCCTTGTAAAGTTGGCTTCATACTTGGAAACATTTTCATCCTCCTTTTGCCTCAGATTCAAGAATTGCCTCTCCATATCTACTCTTTGTTCTCGGGGGAAATATTTTTCTAAGAAGATTTCCTTAAAATCCCTCAATTCCATCTCTTCTATTTCTTCCTCCTCCTTTGTGTTTTGGATTAATGACCACCATTGATCCGCATCTCCCGATAGAAGATATACTTCCATGAAAACCTTCTCTCATTCATTACATCCCAAATCGAGAAATATCTTCTCGAGGGAACATATCCACTGTTCTGCTACAAAAGGGTTTGTAGTCCCATTAAATGATGGAGGTTGTTGTCACATAAAGCGATCTAACATGGCTCCTCCACGTGGTGGATCCGAATGCTCCATACGGGTAAGGTTATTATTCATAACCTGAGTAAGTTGTCCCAGTATAGTTATGAGTTGCTCAACACTAGTCACAGTACCAGATCCAACATCATTGTCTTGCGTCGGAGGAAAATCTCTACAGGGGACATGTGTATTCATGTGATTTCCATTCTGTCCACTGGGAATCATATCTAGATAATAGCATACACTATATTAGGTTAGGAATCACAATTTATTATCTTAACTTAAAATTACTCAGAAAAATTGAGATCCTACACATGGCTAATCCCATATTCACAAAAATAGATTCTTTGAGTAATATTTACATTAAACTCCTTCATAATGGCTTTTAAAGAAAATGTGAATTATCCTAAGCATATCCCCCGGGAGTGTCATAACCAAGATTGCAGCAATTCCCATTGTCGTGCACCAGTTCCCGTTCGAGTCTAGCTCAAAGAGGTATTTTTGAGTTTTACCCCTAGATACATCTGTGCCAGAGATGCCTCTACCTGCTCGTATCCAGATAGGGATGTATTGCTTGAATGATCCACATAATCTATTCATTACCAAAATACCAGGACATTATTGTATGTACATCCTCAAAGAGTAACTTAGGGACTCTTCCCTAATTCTATGTTTTCTAAATCTAGTTTCCAAGTATTCTACTAAACTTCCTTTGATACCAACTATAAGGACCTGACCCCAGTTGCCTGGAGCCGGTGCCTTATTTGATTAAGTTGGAATACATATAAGGAATGTGAATCCCAAAGGACCGAGTAGTTTAGTATTATTGGAAACAATATACATACATAAGTTCGTCATTACAACTTGAAATGAAAAACAACATAGAAACTCCTTAGAAAACTTCCATAACTCCTAGGTTATTTCAGCATGTCATTCATAATTTAATTCCTCTTTCCATGAGAAAATGAAACATAATAACGGGCGAGCTCAAACGCTCAGTAAGAGTAAGCAATACAGCAAAAGATAATATAAACATTAGATGTGGTGAATAATTGAAAACACATGCCTTTAATAATAAACTTGAACACATTATGGCAGAAAAATGAGCTGAGTAAATAATGTCATAATAAAACATAAACATGGGTATTCTACTAATCGAATAATCACATGGAATATCAATAGTTGAACTCATAATGATGGAATGCATAATGCCAAACATTCTGAAACATTTTATCAAGGCCTCGACCAAGACGTTTAATGATTAAGGCCTCGTCCAAAATCCATATCACATTGGGAAAGGCATCGGCCAATTCCACATCTATTTGTCTCATGAGACCTACCGATGCATCGAGGGGCTATAGCGTGCCCCACCCATCACATAATAAGTCCAATTCATTCCTAATATGAGCGGGGATAAACATAAACAAAATATACATTCATATTGAAACTATCATATGAAATGTAATTATCTTTCCCCAATCATTAAACATAAAACACTAACCATTCTGAGTAATATGGTGAATGGTTTTAGGATAGATCATACAAAATAGAGTTAGTCATAAACCATTAAATAAAATATGGTAGATTACTTCATAAATTATTCAACCCAAAAATAACATGTAATCAACAAGAGTGTTGAATCAGATGAAAACACTCTTATAAAATCATTAAGCAATTCTGGAGATAAATACTCTTTTATTTTGAAAAGAAGAGTTCTTTTGGAAAAAAACTTTTATAAAACCATAAGTGAATTAAGATATTATTTTCATAATAAAATGTGTGATTTTATAAAGATAATGGTTTCCAAAAACAGATTATATAATTCCCTTGAAAATAGGTAAGAATTTGAGAAATTCCCTTGAATCGGGCTTGTATTTTGGAAACAACTTTAAAAGTTCCTTTTAAAACATGTAACTATCCATAAAATAAGGAAGGGTTATGGTTTATAAACATATATATGATAATAACACATAATATATGATGAGTACATAACAATACATAAGAATTTCATCAAGGTAATTAGATAATGAAAGTATCCCGAATAAAAATGGAAGTTCGGGTGGAAAACCCTTACCACTTTGTAATCAAACGATTCATATGCCCAAAAAATTAATAATATAAAAATTATAGATTTAATACCATGAAGATAAATATATTCATGATATTTGAAATCAATAGTCAGTATACATACACCATACAAAAGTATTAGTAGTGAATATGGAAAATCTCACGAAAATGGAAGTGAGATGAAGAAACCCTTACCTTAACTCCAAACGTGTTCCGCTCTTGTACTTAAGCTCCTGGAATATGAAATTATAATTTTTAATAACTTATTTATGAACCTATTAGACATGAATTTATTTTACCATAATTATGTTTAGTTTATTTATGTCTTTATTGACAAGTTACTGTATTGAATTTCGTCATTCTGGAGTGTTTGTTTCTCTTATTTTCATATTCGGTTCACTTGTTTTTATGTAATGAAGTTCGTGTGGAATGGTTATAGATCTCTAGGATTGGAATTATATATTATTAATGAACATAAAGATTTGATAATGGTCATTTCTATCATTTGGTTACATGGAATGAGGATGAATTATCATATAGAACTTTAATGATAATTGTTTCGGTTAATTTGTGGGTTTTGATTACAACGAACTCATTTTTCTTTATAACCTAACACCATTTGAACAAAGGGATTACAGAATATTAAATAGGTTATATTATATATAATAATCTGGTTCAACCATAATAATAATTATTTCATGACCATAATTTAGAATGATAAAAGAAATCAAAAGTCCATCGCCCTTGAATGTGTAAAATTGACACATCTCGGATGGTGTTCTTGCTACTAGTATAAAAGAAGGTAAAAAGGGAGAGATGATGATAACTTATTCCAATATCATGAAAAATTCCAGTACATATAAGGTACTTGATTCATCACAAAATTTGGATAAAGAGAGGTAATATAAAAAGAAAACAAATGAACTTGAAAGGAAAGACAAAGAATTGAAAAGAGGAATTTACCTCTTGAACCAAACTTCCTTGAGAACCTCCTTAAGGGAGATGTTTTGGTCTTTTAATGGGACCAAAGCTTTCTGGAAGTGTGAGAGGAGGTTGGGAGGGTATTTGGACAGAATTTGGATAAGTCACAAGGCTTGAGAGGAGTGATTGGAAGAGGGAGTGAGAGGGGGTTTTATAGTGGAGGAGAGAGGGGATTTCTTAATATAAAACTCATTAATTTATTATTTATTCACAAGACAAGTAATAGTAAGTATTCCATGACCAAGAATAGTAATTTTATCATGTGAATTCGGATTAAGGGTGGTGAAATCATCCATGATGCTAGGAATAGTCTATTTAGCTTATAATGTATATATACGGTAAATTACCGTATTTTACTATTCATCAAAAAATCAAGTATTTCAGAAAAATCCCAAAAATTCACCCTGACCATTTTTTGACGTGTAGAATCCAAAAATGAAGTCCATTTTTCAAAAATAATTTTCTAAATATTATTAATTTAATATTTAATTAAAATCATAATTTATTATCAAAAACCAGTTTTAAAACATTCATTAACTTATTCTAAAATATAGGTATATCGTAATTTCCACTTGAATATTTTTTATATATTATCATAGGTAAGGTTACTATTCATTAGGGTATATCACTATTCATAATGGTAGGTTACTCTTCACCAAAAATTAAGTTTTTATTATTGGAATCTAAATATTACTGATCACAACTGTGTATGTCGGATTTTTGAAATTCACATCACAGAAGTGACAAACTTATGTTTTAAGGGTCCCATAACACTTAGTAGTTAATGTGATTGTGACATATTTATAAGAAATTTATTTCCTTTAAAAAATATTGGGTCGTTACAGAAATTAGTTTCATAAAACTAAAACCACTTCATATGTTTCCTACTTTCAAATTATACAGCTTCAGTACGGCTGACAATGTTTTATATTTAGTGAAACCAGCATACAATAGCGTCTTTACATAACTCTTTAACTTCTCAAACAATTTTGGACAATCATGAAGTTTATCATCAATTATCCTTATCATTTCCTCAATACGATCTTCATCATCATTCATATTTTTAATCACATCCTCGATATGGTATTTTTCATTGTCCGCACTTGTAATCATATTAGATAATCCATAAAACAAAGTGTTATCCCAGCCATTAGCTACATTATCTTTTTTCCTGTGTTTATTCTAACATTTATAACTTAGATCTATTCCATGATAGATCAAGTGTTCTTTCAACTCATCTTGACTAATTAGTCTTGAATAACAACAGCGTAAACACGGAAAAAGGATTTGAGAATGGTCATATGCATGATCTTTTGTAAACTTGATGAACTCTTTCACTCCATCTTTATATTCTTTTGTCATACGATTGGCATTCATCCATTCTTTATTCATATTCATCCTATTTTATTTAGTAATATTAATATTTAACAAAATAAATACACAAAATATTTTCAACTAGGGTCACTATCCAACCATATATCCCTCTTAGAAGATCCAAAGGAAGCGAAACAAGCCAGAAAAAACCTGAACCTATAAAATATAGGCGTGATCTAAAAGTCCAGTAGGTCAACACAACCTACAAAATCTAAGAGATAACTTTCTTATTACATCCTAAAAAATATAGTTTGAAATACATTATAAAAATAAACATTTTCTATAAAGTTTTACCAAATAAGTAGTAACACATAAAAATGTGTTAAAACTCTTTTTCTAAGATTTTCATTAAATGAAAACAATCACTTAGAAAACATTTTTCCTCGGCCAATACAAACCATTCTAACTTTTCTCATTTGAGAACACTTTTCAAACTCATTATTAAAATAGTTTGAACAGACTTCAAAATCACATTTTCCTTTATTCCTTCTTTAAAAACCTTTCACAATGCCTTTTCAAAAAATCTAAAAAGAAAACCATACAAAGAAGGAAGAAAGTACGTGATCAAGAACCACTATGTCAAGTCACACAACATGGGGAAAATGACAAGGATGGTGTTATCCCTATAACCTTTTAATCCATAGGATCAATAAAGATAATTTCCCTAGGATGCCTTCACCCATGGGATCATATAAAAAGAGTATAATAGCATAAGGGCCTCATATTCCTTTGAGTCTAACCATCTCAGAGTAGGCAGGAAATGCTTCCCCAAATATCCCACTATCACACTAGGGTTTTCCCACATAAATCTCACGTAGTATCTACCTAAGACTCCCTTTATGATTCAAGTGGAGTTGACAATAGTCAACAAACTACATACATCACGTGTAAAAAATTTAAAATATCTCAGGCCTCACCTCCCACCCTTATAAGATGTATCCCCATATACATCAAACCTAAACAACATATACAATTCTTCAATAATAAACATCCTCGCATGGGATCACAAGTTACAATGCTCTTACAAGAATCAGAGGGGCTTAAGAGGGTATCACGCCTTATATGAAAACTCATTTTTCATATAATTTAAAATGGTCCTTCTCTTTTCAAAACATGTTTGGAATGCCAAGACATTTTATCATTTATAGAAGTCATCTCAATGTACTCTTGGGACCAATTTTATCAAAACACCTTTGAAACACAAATGGGAATTCACACTACCCTTTAAACGACCATTGAAAAAGATTAAAAGACACAATAAGTTTCAAAATTCAATTCACATGGGACAACACACCCTTTTGAAATAATACATCTCATTTGGTGATCTTAAAAGTTTTAAACACCCCAAAACATTGATATAAAAGTTAACCAAGTCTAAAAAAAATTGGTTTTAAATATAGATCACAAGGGTTAACTCACCACTTTAAAAATAAAACAACATTTTCAAACATTTTTAACACATTCAAATCACCCAAACTCTTGGTTTGAAATCCAATTAACACAAGAATAATTTTTAAAACATCAAGTCAGTGATTACCATTGATTTTAAAACCAAAATCATTCTTTAAACCTCACATTTTATTTTAAATAAATCTTGAAATATTTTATCGATGTTTGGAATTTCAAGTATTGCTTGAAATAAAAGTAACAACCCTGTAAAAATGATGTAAAAAATATATATTAATATAAGTAACATTTCTTTAAAATATTATTATTTTCCACTCGTGATTTTTTTATTAAAAATAATTTATATCACAATTAGAAACTTGATTTTTATATAATTAACATAATTTTTAATTCCACATATCAAAATTATATTAATATGATTTGGGGAGTTTTTTCTAAAATAATAGATTTTTAGATGAATATTGAAAAATATAGTTTTTTCTAAAGTGATGACTTGTATGCTTGAAAACACGCTTTTTCTAAAAATTATTTTTACACGTTATGTGCGATTATTTTAAAATTAATGTTTCACGTTGTTAAAAAAATTATTTGATAAAATGATTTTAAAATTTTAAATCAGTAGGTTCACGTTGGGTAAAAAACTAAATTTTAATTTTTGTCATTAAAATTAATTACTTAAGTTGAAAATTAATTACCTGAGTAAAAGTAAAAAATGGTAAATTTTGATTTATTAAGAGGAAATGACACAAAAAATGTTAAAAACATGTTTCTAAATGGATTTTTGTGGTGTGGATAGACAAAACCTCACCTACCCTCCTCTTTTTCCTTTTTTTATCATTTAACCTTTGAATAGTAGTATTACATTATTGAAAATGTAACGTGTGCTTCAAAAATTGTCTCATCTTCACTTAGAAAATGGGACCACTTCCACCACTTCATGTTACACTTTTTCCTTAAATTTTCTTCTTGAAACTCAAATATTTTATTCCTCCTATAATTCTCTCTCATATCAACATTATTTAACTTAAGGCGTCTATTTTCAAAAATATTTTAAAAGAAAACTCAAGCTCTTGATGTAAGTATTTCTTGAAATGAAAAGTGAAAATATTGCGCCTAAAGAGATTTCACTTTGATGACCAAAACTACTTATAAAATCTTAGAATTTATTTATAAAGATAATTCATGAAATTTCTCAAACACATGGTGTGCATGGTTTATTAAAAAATATTTTTAACAAGTTCCACAATTGAGAAGTCCTTGGAATTGAAATGAAAATCACATTAAACTGGATTTACCTTTCCAATAACACATAAACACATTTAATGTTATTACTTGATATACAAAGCATGGAAACATGAAAACAATCATGGTTCTCAAATTCAATGGCAAACGCATGCGGTAACCTATCACAAATCAATGATGAATGGTCCGTAAATTCAAATATAGGATGAACGGAGCTCAAAAAATTATTCAAATGTCATAGAAAAAATGAAATCACAAGAAAAATGGTCAAATCTTACCTTTGTATTCAGCCACAAAGGCAAAACGATGGTAGGGTAGTGAGGGTATGGCAGGGAGTGATGGTGGCGAGAGTGACAGTGGTGAGAGCACCAGTGAGATAAACGACGATGGGAGGGGCAGCAGCGAGAGAGGTGGGTAGAGAGAAGTGGGTAGAGCGGCGGCGGTGAGAAAAGGAGGGTAGAGCGGCGGCGGCGAGTAGGGTGGCGAGAGCGGCGGCGGCCAGCAGGGCGGCTAGAGTGGTGGTGGTGAGAGCGGCAATGTAACAGATGAAGGGTTCTATGAAAGCTTGAAGATGTGTGAGAGATAAGCCGGTTGTTAAGATTCATTTATAAAATCGGGTAACGCTTTTATCAGTGCTACATAAAAAGCGCTGATAAAGATCAGTTTTATCAGCGCTAAAATAGAAAGCACTGACAAAACGGACCTTTATCGGTGTTTTTTTAGCGCTGATAAAAGCACATCTTTGTCAGCACTAAAAAAGCGGTGATAAAGATATAATGTTAATAATATATGTATATTATTATATATATTTAAATATATATATATATATAATAAAGATATATTTATTTATAATTATAACTACAAATGACTACATATTTATTTATATTTATATATATAATAAATATATTTATATAATTATATATATATAATTATAAATATTATAAATATATATATATATATAATAAATATATTTATTATATTTATAATTATACATAATCAATACATTTATTGTATATAAATATAAATGTATATAATTATAAATATATAATATATATATTTATTATAATTTTATAATTATTCAAATAAATGTCTATATTATATATTTAAAATTATATATAATTAATATATAGTATATTTATTATATATAATTTTAAATATATAATATAGATATTTATTATAATTTTATAATTATTCAAATAAATACATATTTTTTTATATTTATAACTATAAATGTATATATATTTATTTAAATAATTGTAAAATTATAATAATTGTATTTCTTATATTGATAATTTTATAAATAAATATAATTAATATATTAAGTATATTTATTTATAAAATTATAAATATTATAAATAAATATTTATTTATTTAAATAATTATAAAATTATAATAAATATATTTATTGTATTTATAATTTTATAAATATATATAATTAGTATATTTATTATAATTTTATAATTATTTAAATATATATATATATATAATTATAATTATAAATGTTTGTATATAATTATAAATATTTGTATATATTTATAAAATCATAAGCATAATAAATATATTTATTATAATTTTATAATTATTTAAATATATATATATATAATTATAAGTATAAATGAATTTATTTATAAATATTTATATATAATTATAAATATATATATATAATTATAATAGATGTATCTAATTTTATAATTATTTAAATATATATATTTAGTTATAGTTATAATTGTAAATAAATATATATAAAAAGTATTTATATATAATTAAAATTTTATAATTATAAATATAATAAATATATTTAATATTTAATATATTTATTGTAGTTTTATAGGTATTTATGAGAACATAATAGATTTATGTGTATAACATGAATAAATTATATACTTAGTAAAGTATAGATCATCGTCATCACATATGTGGACAACATGAATAATAATAATAAGGGTGTAATGTATAAATGAATAGTCATGATGAATACATAATATATGCATGCGTCAATTATACTCATTCATCAATATATTTATCGACCAAATTCATTATAGACATATTTTTTGAAATATATATATAATTCTAAATATATATATTTAAAAAAATAATATAATTATAAATATAATAAATATGTTTATTATTTAATAAAATTTATTATAATTTTATAATTATTTAAATATATATTTATTTAATTATAATCTTATAAGTACTTTTTTTGAAACATTATATATATATATATATATATGAATTATAAAAAAAATATTAATTATAAACATGGGTTTTTTATTTAATGTATATAAATAAACAATATTTTTGAATATTAATATAATAATTTTATATAAATTAATAATATTTTTTATTAAAAACTTTTATCAGCACTGATAAATCTATTCTTTATCAATGCTTTTAGCTACTACTGATAAAGGTGCGGCTTTTATCAGCGTTTTTTTCTTAACGCTGATAAAAGTCGACGTTGCCTTTACACCGATCTGTGGTAATGTATTATGTGTTACCTCGATGTGTTTGGAGATATGTGTGCGTCATGTGAATTAGGTTCAGTTATCTCATATGTGTGATATGTTTACTCGGTACTAGTCACCAGACTATGAAATATGAGAGGCATATTTGGAGTGACACGCTCGACTTACTTCCAACCAGGCAGACCCCAGTGGGTCGGGCCATGTCACAGGAGTGCAAATATAAAGACTAGACTCATAAAATTAATATCATTGCTCGAATTTATTATTTTTTATATCTCACCTTGATCGATTATTAAATATTTCATGTGATGGTTTAAAATAAATAGATTAAACCGTTCCATGGTAAATAAACGATATAGTATAAAAAATCAAAACCATCCGATCATACTGTGAAAATAAGACTTAAAATTAAAATATACAATTTTTCCTTTTGAAGGGTTCATATTGATAATAAACCGAAAGAGTCATAAACTTAGATTTGTGGGGATGGGCACCGACCGTTAAATTTGACAGATGGCATTTCCTTCCTATTTATGGTAAATCATTTCATAGCGACTTTATTTTTTAAAAAGAAAAGTATGCAGAAACATATCAATTTTGAGATATTAAATACCGAAGGCAGACCCGTAACCTTCTCCATCCATATAATTCAAATGAAATCTCTCAACCATTTACTTTCTCTAATACAAGGTTTGATAGTGGAGCCCCCGCCCCAAAATTTAAACAAATAAATATTCTAGGAAATGAAAACATAAAATCAATGCATTTTACTAAATACCTGAAATTATTATAATTATTGTATTAAACCAAACAATAATTTGGGAGTTAACCCTTATTTGAAAGATAATTTTTCTATTTGGTTATTTAAAATAATTTTCAAAGTTTATGTTATAAAATAATTACACACATGGATGGGAGGGAATTGACAATTTATTACACGTTTATTTTTATACGGATGGGTAGTGTTGGGAAAATGGACGGTTGACCGAAAATCGAAATAAAAATAATCAAACATTTATGCTAAAATGATTTTTATTTAGTAAAAAAATATTAGGTTAATAATAAAAAAATGTGGTTGGTTTTGAGTATTAATTTTAATAACCTGAAAATATAACCGGATTTATAATTATTTCAGTTTTTGTTAATTTAATATTCTAAATGACCAATGAGATTGATTATAACCATCAAAAATCAAAATATTTGGGTTAAAAAATTTATGTTTGTTTTAAAATAATTAATTTTTTTATAAAGTTTAAGAATTTATTTACAATCTTGAGTTTCTATCTAGCATGGTTTTTTTTAACATAATGGTTAATTGAAAATCGAAATAAAAACAATCCAAACTGAAAAAAAAATAAAAACGGTTATTGAAATTGATAATTAAAATGATAATCGAAAAATCATACGGTTATAAAATAATATAGCCCCTTTCTCAAATAAATTGATGCTTCGGCCTCAACTTTTACATATTTCTATACGTTCAATGAAAATAAATTTTTTAAGGTTTAAAAAATTGAAAAACTAGTTTTTATTTTATAAAACTGTATTTTTTTAATCATTTGAAAAAACGATATATATATATATATATTGCCTTTTAAAAGCTATAAATATTTTTAAATGCATAGTAAATATTTTTTTTGATGTTAAAAACATAATTTATGTCTCAAAACAATCAATTTTTTAATCATTTGAAAAAACAATTTTTTATTTAAAAAATTAATAATATTTTTAAAGGAGTGTAATTTTTTAAAGGCACAATAAATATTTTTTTTCAAGATAAAAAAATTATTATATTTTTTATTAAAATTATTAATTATTAATTTTTTTGTTTAGAGAAAACAAATTTTTATGACTTAAAAAAGTAAAAATTAATGCTATGTAATTTTTTTAATTATTTGAAAAAACTAATATATTTTGTGGCTTTAAAAAACGAATATTATTTTTAAACGCACAATGAATATTTCTTTCAACACATAAAAAGCATATTTCATTTTATTAATGAAATCGCGTACTCTGTTTTTAAAGTAATTACATTTTACAGTGAAATTTTTAACCAAAAATCTTTTGTTGAATTTTTTTAAACGAAACCCACCAGATCCATATAATTCATGTTATTTTTGGCGTGGATTTCCCCCCCTTGCACCAAAGCATGTACAATTCGGTGGATTTTTCCCCAGAAATATGAGTATAATTTTTCAGAAATACTTTCCAATTAAATTGGAATTTTTAGTTGATTTTTTCAATGGAAGTTTCCACTGGACTTTTTTGGTGTAAATCTTCACTATAATTTTATAGTATAATTTTTAGATGTAATTTTCCATTAGAATTTTCCAATGCAGTTTTATATAGAAATTTTATAGTGCAATTTTGTTGAAATGTTTTCCTTTAAAAGTTTATAAGGGATTTTTCCAGTATGGTTTTTGAGTGGAAATTTTCGCTAAAATTTTACGGTGGAATTTTCACTGAAATTATTCGGTGTAGGATTTCAATGAAAATTTCTGTTAAAAATTTTCAGTGAAAAATATAGCGCTACTTTTCAGTGGTATTTTCCAATATAATTTTCCAATAAAACTTTTCAGGTGTAAATATTCACTCAAACATTATAGTGGTTATTTTATATTGAATCTTTCAATGCACATTTTTATTGAAATTTTCAATTGTAATATTGTAGTGGAATTTTTCACTGAATTTTTATAGTTCTGCTATAACTTTCTAGTGATATTTCGCACTAGATTTTTTTCAGTGGAATTTCCTACTTAAATTTTATAATAAAATTTAAAAAATTCATTGATATTTCCCATTGTATTTTATAGTAGTTTTTTTTATTGAAATTTCATTGTGTAAGATTTAAGTGGAATTTTTCACTAATTTCTAGTGATATTTTACACCAGTATTTTCTAATTGTTCTTTTTACAGTGAAAATTTTTTGTGTTGTTTTTAGTGGAAGTTTCAACTAAAATTTAATATTGAAATTTCTTAAAGGAAATTTTCAGTGTAATTTTTATGAATTAATATAAAGCAACTCTTTTCATTTTGAAAATAAAGAATATGTAATGACAAATAAAAAAACTAGTTTTTAAAAGGATTGTCTCATATTTATTATATTATTAGTCATACAAAACTTAATTTTTTTATAAAATACATGACCAATATAATATTTTTTTATAAATTGATTTAGAATTTGTTTTTGAAATATAAATAAAATTGAATTTATTTTAAAGTTTTCAAAAATTACTATATACCTGTAAACATTTTTTTACAGTGATAACAAATTTACTCATTATTAAATGATTTAAAATTTGTTGTCGTTTTGAAATTAAATTTGTTTTTATATTTTTATGAATTGAGTTAAAAATTATTATATTTTCAATATAAGTAAAAATTATTTTTTTAAGGCCGCTTGGACGGTGGCGCAGTGGTGAAGGTGAATTGCCGAAATCAGCTATTCTTTGGAAGGTTCAGGGTTCGAATCCTGGAAGTCTGCTTTCGGGGCGAGCCACTACCCCAGGATCCACCCGCCTTGCCAGGTCACCCGGTCCTTGACTGGGTGGGTGCGAGACACGATCCACCTATGCTGACAGGTTGTTGTGTTGAACCATCACTGATCGGGCCATAAAGTTTGAGGACGCCGCCTGAAATTGGCTCATTCCCGGCTGGGGTCTCTCTGGAGTGATCCCTTTGTGGGGGGGGGGTCCTGGTGTGGAGGGTTCGAAAAGGCCACATTTGAGAATTCCCCTTTTAAGGTAAATTTTTCTTACTTTTTTAAGTCTTAAAAAATCAGTGCTCAATTATAAATATAAAAAATATTTTTATTGGGATAACAACTTTACTATCATTTAAGAGAATTAAAATTTGTTATTTTTTCAAAATGACTTTTTTTCTTTTGTTTTTATTAATCGAGATAGAAATTATTATTTTTCTAAATATAAATATATTTTTTAAAAGTCTTCAAAAATTATCAATTAATTGTAAATATAAATGTTGTTTACAGGGTTAAAAAAATTATTAATTTTTTGAAAGATTTATAATTTTTTATTTTTAAAATATGTTTTTGCTATTTTTATAAATTGAGTTCGAAATTGTTTTTTTGAATTATAAATATTATTAATTATTTTTTAAAAGTATTAAAAAAATACTACATAATACTATAGTTAAGAAATATATTTTATAGTAATAACAAATTTATTAATATTTTAAATGATTTAGATTTTTTTTATTTTTTTTAAGTTGGCGCCGAGACCACTTTTTATTGAAACAAAAATGCCTATTTTTTGAGTAGATACGACTCATTACATGGCTTTTAGTATGACATTTAAACCTATTCCATGGTCCTAAAGACCCATATTTTTTGTCCAAATTCCTTCCGGTGAATTGTACTGCTATATTATCCAGGCTGCTACAGTATTGTCGCCACTACAATTCCTATTATAGCACCTGCCACTGCTACAGTGTCGCTGGTGCTATAGTGTAGCTACAGTGCTGATACAGTATTTACGTTCAATGAGTTTTGAACACTCAACCTTGTAGTATTATGGGGTGGTTACCACCAAGCCAAACCCCAACTACAAAGATTTAGAATTTATTAATTTTTGTAAAAGTGATTTTTTAAGTATTGAGTTAGAAATTATTATTATCTTGAAATATAATTACAAATTGTTTTCTTAAAAGTTTTCAAAAATTATTAATTATATTTAAAAATAAAACATATTTTTTTATCAGTATAAGAAAACAATCAATTTTTCATATGTTTTAAAATTTGAAAACTTTTAGAAATTAAAAATTTTGTTCTAATTTTCGTGATGACAAAATATGGAAATAGTGATAAGGGTAAAGGTATCTATTTCAAAAAAATAATCATAATAATAAATACAATATAATTCAAAAATTATAATGTTTATTTATATAATATTGAAAATAATAAAATAACAATGAGTTGATATTAAACATAAAATTTCAAATTACATTTTTTTCACATGAGTAAACTCAGAAATATATATTAAAATATTTTAAGGATTTAATTCTGGAAACCAGAATCATTAAACACAATCACTGTCTTTGTCCCCACTCCACTTCATTCTTCATTGAGCTTTAAACTTCAATTGTCAAGGCCTCTAGAATCCTTTGAAAACTGTTATTCCAGTCTCATGCCTCCACCTTGTCAGAATCAATTTCCTCCATCCCTAGATCTTCGAGGCCCAACACATAAGCCCTTTTGGGGATCCATCCTAAAATCTATGGGTGATAGGAGGAATTGTCTATCCAAACTTATATGTGAGCCACCATCCTTGGTGGAATCCGATGCGGAACCTGAGTTTGTACCCAATAATCCTCCTCTCAAATCAAAGACTATATAATTGGTTCTTCCCTTCAACGATAATGCATCAGATCTGATCATCTTGCACCATCGTTTTCTCATCACCGGGACTTGCTGCCTGACCACCGCTATCAGGAAGAGTTTTGACACAAGGAACCATTGATTCACATGCTTCAATTGAGAAACTGCTATCATTTTCAAACTAGTTTGAGGAATACTCCACCTTACACCACACCTGAGCTGCACCATAGCTCTGATACCACTTGTCAGGATCGATTTCCTCCAGCCCTAGGTCTCTCAGGCCCAACACATAAGCCCTTTTGGGGTTCCATCCTAAAATTCATGGGTGATAGGATGAATTGTCCATCCATGCTTATATGTAAGCCACCATCCTTGGTGGAATCCGATGTGGTATTTGGGTTTGTACCCAACACACTTATGCTTAGTCATCAACAACTAGCACTTCAAGAGCCCTATTCAACTGTCACATGCTTGAGCTCCAATGATCCAACAAATTTCACACCCGGCTTGCTCAAGCCTGAAGATCCTCCCAAAAGGTTCAACCTTGACCTGCCTTGGACATTGGAAACTCAATTGGTTGATTCACATCTTGTCCTAGGTTACTCGATCTTCTATCATTGTCCTTCAACTATCCACAAACTCGACATCAACCACTTATCGATAGTCAATTATACTATTGTCTCAACATGCTTTCGATCAACTCTGTCTTCACTTAGCCTACTCTTAAAATCAATGTTCATCAATTATTCTCCTCTCCGATCTTTCTTGAACCACATGGATGAAACTTGAACTCGACATATACAATCTAGCATCTTTGACCCATATCAATCGACAAAACCTCATTGTGACAATTCACCGAGCACCTATTGTGCGTATCGATTCATCTTCACACCCACATCATTTGACTAACATTGATTCCCAGAAATCCAATTTAGAACTTAACTCTTCTTTCTTCATCGAGCCCGACTCTTCTTCATCTTAATAAAAGTCCAGTTACTCAAATTTATTCCTTTTTTAAAATTATTACTTATCTATCATCGAATTAGTATGTAGTATTATAATAATGGTCTAATATATTTATAGTCGATTTCTTAATTATTATGATATAATTTAATAATCAATTATATATTAATTTTTAATAATTTAATGTTTATTAAATATTAATTTACTGTAAAACAAGTATATATCATTTATTTAGTGTTGATGAGGTCGTTTATGCCTTGTCCCATAAGATATACCTCTAATGATATGACCTCCATGACTCCTTCACTCTATAGGTTATAGATTTTTCATGATATCTAGTACCTCAATGCTAGTAGGTGTGGTATATGACCCCCCTTCATCGAATTGTAGTTGGTGGGGGGGAGGATCTTGTGATGTCAACAAGATATATGATGGAACCCGGGTTCTGCAGAAGCATGAAATACTGGTATTTTCAAAAAAAAAATCAACCAGATTAGTATCTTAATGTCTAATCTTCCATACCAGTGTTTAGATTCTCCTATGGATTGCATGAAATTTAATTTAAGCACAAAGAACAAAAATCAAACGAAACTGTAAACATTACCTTATTCATTTGTCAACACCGATTTGATTATCTTATTGTCAGCATGTCGTAGCTTGAAGTTGCCAAGTGAGGCATCCTCTAGATCATCCACACATACACTAAATCTATTTAGTCACCATTCTTTGATTATTGGGTGCTAGTTTGGGAAATTAAAATACTTTATGACGTCCCTTCGATCGCATAAAGAACACAAACTCGATCTAAGGAAGAGGGATCAATCCATTCTCATTCTTCCTTTGGTTTCTCTCACTATAACTTGAGAGAGAGGAGGAGAGGAGATAGCTTCTCCCTAAATTCATGAAAATGATTTGTGACACTATTCATAGCTCAAAAAATGAGTTTAAATAGTAGGTTAAACTTTCCAAAATTTCACTTAATCCCTTGGACAAGTTTAACCACTTAAACTGACCCAAAATGACATGAATAACATATTATACATGTTGTACATGTCACAAATATTTCACCATTGTCTTGTGACATCATTAAATTTCATGTGATAAATTATGTGCCATTGGCTCAGCCTATTCTGCTCGTTATTATTTAATGAACCTTGAACATGTAATGTTAGTTCGACGAATGATATTTTCTCATATTCACTTTTATAATTAAATAACTTATGAATACCTTGAGAAATAAATTCAATTATCATTATTCTAAACTCAAATAATATAATTGGATTAATTTACTTATGACCATTCACACTCGGATGTTCACTGACCCCCACACGTGGAGCCCACTTCGTCCTAAACTCATATTCATCCAAGATTTGAATAGCATACTCTGTTTGACCATCTGTTTGTGGATGGTAATTTGTACTCAACCTGAACCAAGTCCCCATCACCTCCTAGAGACTCTTCTAGAATCTCAAATTAAACCTAGTATCCCTATCTGAAACAATGATAGAAAGAACCCGGTGTAATATTACAATATCCTACATATACAACTTACCCAAATCTTCAACTTTAGTGGTGTACCTGATCAGAATGAAATGAGAAGAATTTGTTAACTGGTCAATCACCACCCAAATAGAAATCCTCCTTCATGGAGTCCATGTTAATCCAACAACAAAGTATATGGATACCTCATCCCATTTCTAAACCGGTACCAAAAGAGGCCAGAGAAAACCAGAAAGTTTTAGATGCTCAGCCATTATCTGTTGGCAGGTGTAATAGCGAGACACATAATTAGAAATGTCTTGATTTATACCTGACCACTAGAATCATCATCTCATGTCATAATACATATTTATAGTTCCCGTATGAACGAGCCATGTAGAACTATGACAGTCAAACAAAACTGAGCTCCTCATAGATGCTGGGATGAAAAATTGATCCCCAAAATAAAGATACCATCTGAAGAGAGTGACCAACTAGAAATAGCCTCCCCATCATAAAGTGTTTTCTGAATTCCTATGAACTCTTCATCTTACTGATGATTTTGTATAATAGAATCAAGGAGAGAAGATGATAACTGGACATTGGCCATAACCATACCCGAAACATCCTCTTGAGCATCCAAGTGAAAATGAGCAAATTTTCCCATAAGGTTCCACTCCTCCTTCGATTCCAGAATAGCCTACAATGGTACTTTCCTGCTGAGATCATTTGTAACAACATTCCCCTTCCCCGGGGTGTAGGCGATGTTAAAGTTAAATGTCTGAAGGTATTCCACCCACCGCCTCTATTTGAGATTCAAGTATTTCTGAGAAAATATATATCTAATATTTTTATAATCAGAAAATACTATGAACCCTTCCCCAAAAATATAGTGTCTCCAGCACTTAAGTGCATGTATAACAATGACAAGATCTAAATCATGAGTTGGGTAATTCTTCTTATACAGTCAAAGCTGACGTGAGCTGTAAGCCACCACATGATCATCCTGCATAAACACACAACCCAAAATAGCTCTAGAAGCATCACAGAAAACCACATACCCATTATTGGTCTCAGGTAAGTTCAGAATAGGATCCAATGTCAGAAGTTGTCTCATCTTGTTGAAATAATACTCACACTTTTCATCCCATATGAATTTCACATTTTTCTTGGTAAGAGCAGTCAAAGGTGACCCTAACTTTTAGAAATCCTTGATGAACTGTCGATAATATCCCATAAGACCAAGGAATCTCCAAATCTCAAAGATGTTATGTGGTTCTTCCCATGAAAAAACAACATTCACCTTCTCAGGATCAACTGATAAGCCATGATCAGAAATCATGTTTCAAAAGAACTTCACTTCTTGGATCTAGAAATTTTATTTTGAAAGCTTTCTATACAAATGGTGACTCCTTAGGATTTCCAAAACCAAACCCAAATGATTTTTGTGCTCATGATCAGATTTTGAATAAACCAAAATATCATCCATGAAAACTATCACAAAAGTATCAAGATACTCATGGAATATCCGATTCATCAAAGATATAAAAACTACAGGAGTGTTAGTCAGAACAAATATAATCAAAAGATATTCGTAATGGCCATAACTTCTCCTAAAATCCATCTTTGGTATATCAGACTCCCAAACTCTGAGCTAAAGATAACCCGACCAAAGATTAATATTTTAAAACCACCTTGTCCCCTTTAACTGATCAAACAATGCATCCACATAGGAAAAATGATACTTATTCTTAACCATCACTCAGTTCAACTTTTGATAATCCACACACAATCGAAGTAAACTGTCTGCCTTCTTGGAAAAGAGCACCGGGGCTTCCCAAGGTGAAACACTAGGGGGAAAAACCTTTCACCATCAAATCATCCAACTGAATCTTGATCTCTTTCTGCTCCATTGGTGATATATGATAGGAAGGCATCAAAATCGGTTGTATACCTGACAATGGATCAATTGTAAACTCTACCTACCTCTCTAAAAGAAGACTGGAGAAATCGTCTAGGAAAACGTCAGGAAATCCTAAACAATAGCAATAAGATCAACCACATAATAAGTGTCATCAAGCTTAACTACTACACCATACAAGAAACACATGAGCTCTGGGTGGGAAGGTTCTGCATGACCAAACCTCATATCCCACTCTACTTGAAACACCATTTATCTCCCATTATCAGTAATAAATGAGACATGTTGATGATAAAAATCAACCTCATCACAATGAGAAACAATCCAATCCATCCTGATGATGATGTCAAATATATTCAGATCAAGAATGAGAAAATCCTATACTAACTCCACATTATCTATCAATAGAGAACAAGGACAGAAAACCCCCTACTCTTTCCTCTTTATAAGAGGTGTCTCTAACTCCACAAAAAAGGACATAAGCTCCGTTGGAAGTTTAATCATATTAATAAAATAACTATATATAAATGATTGAGAAGCACCAATATCAAATAAATAAATCTCTATTGAAGATGCAATAACGATGGTAACTCTCACTATCGTTGGACCTGCATCTACCTCAATTGGTACTCATCTACTGTGTGAAGATGATTCACTCTTGAGGCCTGTTGTTAGAACCCTATAGTGTTTGAAGCATCTGACTGCCCCATAGTAGCCTTTAGATCTGATGATCCCTGACTATATCAAGGAATAGACATAGTCTGACAAAAATTTTGTAGATGACTGTAACATCCACAACTGTTACACATCTTTGTAGGTGAAAGAAAAGAGCAACTAGTGTTTCTGACCTTTCCACACTGATAGAAAGTTTGAGTCACATTTCTAGTTGTAACTCAAGGTGTAGAGGAGACATGCCACTAAAAACCACCTCCACCACTCCTGCAGTGATCTTTCCACTTCCTCTTTTTCCCTTGAACACCACTAAAGCTACCACTAAGTGGAAGAGAAGAGGTATAATATTCAAACTTGCCCTCAATTTTCATCTCATCCATAATAGATCTTTCCACCATCTTCACATAGGTCGAAGGTTTCAACATAAATACCTACAATATTGTATTCGCAAACCTTGTAGTTACTTTTGAGCCTTCATCTAGACATTATTTACCACTTCTAAATAAACATGAACCAAATCCACAAACTAATTGGTGTACACCAACATATAACTCTCTCCCTACTACAAAGAGATAAACTCTAGAGACTTCACCATCATCAATGACTCTAGATAAAACTAATGAAATAAGAGGGTCTTAAAACCCTTCCAGTCCAAGCCCACATGCCTATCTTCTTACACCATGGAATCCCACTATTGCTTGCTGGGACCCTCAAGTGTAAATTCCACACACTTCACCCTGATACAATTAGGTATATCTAAGAATTCAAAGATCCAATCAATCTTGTCAATCCATATTTTTAACTCTTTTGTTTCATTTGTACCTTTAAAGGATAGTGGATTCTCATGCAAGAACTCCCATGATCAATCATTTTCTCCCACAACTCCTGTCTATACATCAACTACTATGTTCTGGACTTGCAATACATTCTGGTCAACAACACGAACTACCTGCATGGTAACCTCAATAAGATTCTGATCTATAGGTGGATTCCCTTGAGGAGCATCTGGTGCACCCTCTTGAGATACCCATGGAACACATCTCAAAGGCATACTACTATACACTGAAACAAAAGAAACATCATACAATATAATAATATTATTTCAAACCAAAAAACCATTAAAAAACTAATATTAAGATCAAGAACTCAAAATAGGATACACACATCCCAACATCCTTTGGTAACTTGAGTTTTGTCATGACAAAAGTTGGCAAGGATCTCACTACAACCTACCTTTCAAGTCCCAACAATCTTAACTTCAGTATACCAAACATCAAAAGAAAATGACTCTTGAGGATAGACCCCCTATGATACGAAAATAGGATGAACCTGACCCAAATATCCTCTCAAACTAGTACCCGACTTGAATTTACACATACCCGAAGAGCGTTCCCGATCCCCACGGGCCAACGACTAGAACTTGGGAATCAAACAAAAACCATATGGAATGATTTCTCTCAACTTTAAGGAACAACATGACACACACACACACACATTTATATAACAGAGTGAAACAACTCAAGAGATAACATATTCTATAACTGAAAGAAGAACAATGAAAATGATACAACTCAAAGATAGTCAGAACATCCCAAAGTACAAGTCTAATCATCAAGGGAAAACCAAAACATTAAACCATATACTCCATGTGATATCATGGGAAAACTCCCACTATCTCACCACCAGCTACCCAGATAAAGCTAATAGAAACCTCACAACCTCACTGCAGCGCCTTGCCTTTCCCTACATCTAAATACATACAAAGGTATACACACCACCGAAGGGGTGTGCAGGGTGTGAGCTAAAAAAACTCACTAGTATCCCACCCAGGTGTTCCATAATAAGTCTCTGTACAATAATCTAAACATGCTCAAATTTAAAGAAAACAAGACATGATAAAGGATTCAACAAAATTTATATCAAAAGCATGGAAAAACATTTAATTTTCTTTTTTTCCCATATTTCCAAAATAAGCTAGGTAAAACAGTTTCAAAGAATTTAATTTACATCAAAGATATCATATCAAATCAACACAAATCATGTATCACGTATCATCAAAACCATGAAAGTACAGTATAAAATAGTATAATCCAAAAGAATGGGTGAAATCATGCCAAGTATCACTCTAGGTCAGGCTAACAAAGTACTCATACTACAATCAATGACTAGTGCACAATCAAGTCCTTAGAACACATGCCTAATGAGTAGAAAAACACCTCATGAGTGAATCCCATGATAATGTCAATATCAATTCCCTAGAAAAATGGGCATAGGGAACAGAGGAACACCCCAGGAGTGAACCCCTCAATAATACATATATGATGACCCTAAACTAAACCTTCCACTTAACTACCCAAGTTTTCCCATGTGCTCTATTTTATAAACCATTTCATAAACCTATTTCACAAAGCTTTGAAAATACCCATTTTTTTACCAAATTAAGGGAATACCATATTTTATCAAAAAATCATTCCACGCACACAAATCCATCCATCAATCATGCTATTTAATTTATAAAATGGTTTATCAAAACTAGAGCAATGTAGTTCGTTTGAAATTGGCTATAGACAAAACCACATACCTCAAACTCGGGTTGCACACACTCGTAATGGGATCCGCCAACAAGGAAGAACTCAATGACAAAGATGGAGAGGTTAGAATCAATCCACACATCTCAAAATCAATTCAATTTAGAAAAATGGTTGTTGAAGAGGATGGATCACAACATACCTCAAATAAAATCACATGCCACAGCACAACCAATGCAAGGGTAAGCCTTCAAAGGAAGATCCCACAATGGATCTAGAAAAAAATAAGAGAATTATCATCATAGATCAATGAGTCTGATAATGCAATGAAACAACGCTACCACAATCAAATGCAATGAATAAAAATCATGATTACTCACCTGGAGAGATGAAAACCAATTGTAAAAGAGACCAATCACTAAACAAAATGATTCATATAGAGTGAAGGTCCCAAAAATCGCTCTGAGAGCCTCTAGGTCGAGATCTAAAAGCCTACGGATGAATGAAGTAAACAAATCACTTTTATGACACCCTAAAATCACAACCCATGAGACTTACATGGCATATAATCCCATTACACATCGTGTAATCCAAAAAACTCAAGTAATCCCAAAAACCAATCATATTTTTACAAAAAACCCAACTTTTATCATTACATGTCGTGAAACTAATACACAATGTGTATTCCTTTCACACCATGTATATGACTCACGAAATCTTCCCTATATCCATTACATGACATGTAAACACATTACACAATGTTTATTTCTCCTACAGACTATGAAGTGTTCATTTTCCAACATAAAACTCTAAATCACCACTGTATATTTTCCAAACTCGGGGAGAATCTGAAAAGACACTGACACATTTATACCCATACTGCATTAATTCAAACAAATATACATATGTGAACTTTAGGTTATTTCCCCCAGAAAATGCTCTACATCCTCGGGAGTCTCAAGTTATACCCCAAAAAAGAGGGAAAACAAACTAAGAGAAGGTAAATACCTACAATATGGTAACGAGATGTTACATGGTATGTACATGGTGTGAGATAAACATGCTCAATAGGATCTCACCCAAGTTTTTTATAATAAGTCTTTGTAAAATAATCCCAATATTCTCAATATATGAAAAACATGGCATGATAAAACTAGGTTCACATTCATATCGAAAGTATGATAAAACATTTACCTTACCATATCAAAACCAAAACAATACAAATCCAAATAACAATAGATATCACCCCTAGAAAAACTTAATTCTAGACTAGCTAGATCTCTCATACCTCAATAATAAATCAAGACCGTGTGTACTGAATAAGTCCCTAGGAAATAGGACCTAGGAAACAAATGAACACTATAAGAACCCGATTCTTCTTTAAGGTACGAATATCTTTATTTTATATCAATTCTCAATTTTATTTCTTAAATATGGACTAATGTGAGTTCTTGTTGAGGTCATTGAGATCTCTGGGGTGTCTGGGGCTGGTCTGAAGCCTGGAATCCAAGTTTTGGGTGAAAAGAAGAGGCCACACAGTTAGTGAAAACCGTGCAGGTTGGGCCACATGACCATGTGGCTAGGTCTGCAAGATCTATATATTTTGACAAGGGATCCTCACATGATTTACGTATGCTTCATAAATCATGCAGGTAAACCATGTGAGCACCCCTTCCTCCTACAATAGACTGTGCGGCCTGGTGCACATTTTGAAAAACTATTCGCATAAACCGTGCGGCCCGTTTTTTTGGAAAAAATAATGATTTTCCCCATGAAATGTTTTATAACTTAAAAACCTATTTATTTTTTCATTGCATAGTATAGGGAAACTGTGGGAGCTCTCCTTTGAGCCTAAAGTGGGAATTCAAATCCCTTCGTCGTCTGATCTCTAATTCTAGCACGGTTCATCTCCTTGGATCCACAATGATTTCTTACAAACCAGGATGAATCAGAGCTTGCTACTAAATGAGCTATAAATAACGTGACTAAGGTTGGTGGTCATGTAATTTTCATTAAAAGTTGAATCGTTTATATATGTTGGGGTGTCGCGTGCCCAATTTTCAGGTGTCACCTTGAATTGAAATTTAACCCTATTATTTCTAGTAATATTGCAGGTAATTGAATAGGCTTGTTCATGCATGTTATAGGCAGTATACCTTGAATAAGAACCACCCCATGGGTGAGTTGTCTTGAAATGTCCCTTTTAGGCTTTTGGATTTGGATGCCCATGAGGCATGACTTTCACCCCTTGATCATGGGATGTCATTTGTGAATTGGTATATAAATAAAATGGATTAATTGATTTATGAATTGAATTGTAAATGAAATGAATAAAGTACATAAGATTGATTATTTTCTCCTTGACCCATATTCTATGTTATGCACATGGTCCTTAAAGCATGAGTTTCTTAATTAAATTAATTTCCCATGTGAGTTATTAATTCCTATGCCATGAAGTTGATTGAATTGGATTAAATTTCTCTAATTGTTGTTTTCCCATGTGAGTTATATGATACCTAATTTATGTGATAGCTTGATAGGCTGGTTAGGAATTTTATATTAAAAATGGCCATGTGAGTATTTGAATGGTCTTTGAATTGATATCCCTTATGAGTTACATTGAGACCATGCTATGTGATTGATTGATTAAACATGGGAAGCTCATTATTATGTTAAACCCATGTGAGTAAATGAAAGGAAAATCCCTTGAGGTTGGTCCTTTCTTGAGTCACCTTTTTAGGTGAGTTATATTAAATTCCTTTGGTTTTGACCTTGGAATGTTTAATGAATTGTTTAAATGAAATTGAATTAGTTAAATGATAAATAGCCTTGAGTGACATGGATTCAAATTAGAATTCCATGGACAAAATCATGTGAATATTGAACTTTATACCTTGAGTGATACATGGATTCACCTTAGAATGCCATGGATAGACTCATTGGTATGTATCTTGATTAGGCCATGGGTGATACATGGATCCAAGTGAGGGATGCCATGGATGGACTCATTGAGGCTAAACTTATATATCGAGTGATACTTGGAATCCAAATGGATAACCAAGGATAGACTCAAGAGGAATTAATTATATGCTGAGTGATACTTATAATCCAATGGATTACCAAGTAAGGACTCATATGGCATGAAATTTATACCACATCTAGAGTGATACATGGGATCATGAGAGGTTCCCCATGGACAAGATCATATGGTGTTGGTTGAATACACTTGGAGTGATACTTGAATTCCAACTTAGGAATTCAAAGGATGTAATCAGGTTCTAAATGAAGGAAATGAAATGACATTACTTATGACGCGCCTCCAAGCCAGAGCATAATCTTGGAGTCGGTCTTGACTTATATTGTTTAGATGGCCTTCTGAGGCATCTGTTGTGCTACCAGCTACACAGGGGATACCAGACTTAAGATGGATCTTGAGACTTATAAATTCAATGTAATTTAATTTTTTAATTTTTTGATTAATTTAATGGATATTAAATGAGTACCTTCACATAAAGGATGTTTAATTTTGAGTTCTCCTTGTTTACTACTTTACTCATTGTACACTGCTTGTTGTATATATTCAATGACTAATTGACACAGACCATGGATAGTTGCCTATTGGGATTTAGCCTCACACCCTATTTGGGTCACCTTTTTGGACCCAAACAAATTATATGACTACAGGTGTTGATAAGGGAAATCACCCTTCTATAGGTACTTGGCTTGCCGGTTAGAAGCATGAGAGCATGAGACCAAGTTGAGGCTTGCGATGATACTGAAATTATTTTGGCCTTTTTTATCTTTTGGGACATGTAATTTATATGTCTGTTGTGTACTTGTTTTGGATATTTTATTAGAAACATGTGACATGTACCATTATCTTGTATATGATATGACTTCTGGATTTGTTTATACTATCAGTCTTCGGCTGTTTATTTCTGTTGTATGGTTTACTGATTCCGCTACTTGTATGATATTTCCACAGTGATATACTATGGTAATGATGGAATAGTCTCCCCATAGACTCACATAGACCCTCACTGCTAGTTGGAAGCCTCTTCCATTTGGGGAGATGCTCTTGAGGCCATGTGACCCCCCGGGTTCAGGGCACCTTTAAGTGGTATCCTGGTCCGAGATGTTTCAAAGTGGTATCAGAGCAGTCTTTTTTGGTTTTCTTTACTATTTATAAAAAATAGAAATAGGATAGAAAGAAATCAGAGTTTGGTAATGAGCTGTACCCGGGTGTAGCTAACCCACCTACAAAGGAAAACCAAATTTCCTCGAATGAAATTGCTATTTTCTAGATTTTGATAGTTCTAGTTGATTTGATTCCATAGTTGGGTGATGCACTTGATTTATGTTATTATTATTGATATGAATCTGGGTTCTATTCTATTGCAACCTGATGAGATGAGGGTATGTGATCTCATGCATCATATAGGCACCTCCAAGATTTCACATGTTGAAATAGTGGGTGCCCTAGACCCAACTATTTAGTGATTTTGATTACCATATCATGTATACAGTTAGCTATACATGATTTCATCTTACCATTATAGTGTAGATTTTTCAACGTCCACTATTGAAATGGTAATTTCAAAAGATTAATTGTTGTATCGAAAGGTTATAGCAGATCCCAGGCTTTAATGAGAACCTCTAGATACCATGACATTAATCTTAAATATATGTTCTATGGTCTAGATACATATTATTGATCGGACATAGTAGATGTATGACTATCAGGTGCTAGGGGCTCATGAGCATTGAGACTTCTTCTCATGAAGTTCGCACTTTGTGATCTCTAGTAGTGAGATCATGAGGACATACTCACTAATAGGAACACCACATGTTTCAAGTGTCATTGGATGTTCTTATCTATGATCATGTGTAATGGTCTCCTGACTTGAGATCATTGTCAATGTATGTCATTTGATCACGTACTTTGATGCAAGACGAAAAATATGATGTTGAAATCGTGGCTAGGTAGTTTGTGTTGGGTGATTTATTGATGACATGACATTGGTTGAATGTTCAAGAAAGGATTTGTCGCTTCTGAGTTATGAAAGTGATATATCTTAGGCCATGTTGATAAGGATTGTAGTACCTTCATAAGACCATGGTCATGGCAGTCGAGGGTAATTCCATCCAGTTGGATCAACAAATAATAAAGCAATAAAAAGGGTGATGACACGTGAGTGCGTCCTACTTTATGAGATATAAATGACAAAGAGATTATATTACATAGTACGTGTTCGTAGGTTGGTTTTCACTTTTGTGACAATACTTATCTCTTTAGGGGCCATGATGGGTTGCTAGATCGCGCTCTTGGTCTGTGAATACTATTCACTACTATCGAGATAAGGGCCTAAAGGGTCACACACAATAACGTATTCAAGAACTTTCCATATTCAGTTGAATAGGAGTTTTGGACATGGTGGGCCCCACCATTGGGGTTCGGGATTTGTCCAAGGAGATACGATCACCGAGGAATAAATAAATTAATATTATTCAAGTTAAGAATAATGAGTATTGAATTTATTTATTAAATGTATTTACCAGTTTTAAGTAAATACTTGAAAAATATTATTTGAACGAATATTAAGATATTCAAGGTTCATTAATATTTGTGGGACTTAGAGCTGAGGTGATGGCTCGTAATATGTTTAATATATTATCAGAATGTGATAATAATAATGAATAATATTTATGACTCAGTTTAGTAGTCAAAATATTATTTAATAGTGTGTTACATATTCGGGTGGCTGGGTGGAAATACTGAATATTTTCTTAACACTCTATAAATAGAGGAGAGGAGTTTTTCATGCATTGTTCACTGCCCCTCTCTCTCCTACTCTCTCTCACATATCCTAGAGAGAGAGGCTATGGATCCAAGGAGCTCAGATGGAGATCTCTCTCAAGCATCACAAGCGAAGCGATGCAATGATTGTCGAAGTGTTGAAGGAGTCGTCGTAGCTCCGTGCTAGCACCTGAATTACAATGATCAGTGCTCTCACAGATTCCTTGAAGCGCGTGTGGACAATCTAGAAGAATTCAACTTTGAATTCTTCGATCAATGATCACCAACGACAAGCAGACGTTGTGTGCGGCTTCAGATCTAAACCAGGTATTTTACGATTTTATTTTGTGCTAAAAACTCTTCATGCATGATCTTTGGCTTAAACCGGGAAGCTATTCACCGATGTCGTCAAGTTCATGTCGAATGTCAGTGGAAAAATTTAAAATCCCGCCTATTTGTGGCTTCCGCTGTATGTCTGGTTCCTTCAAGTGGTATCAGAGGAATGCATGTTGATTTTAAGGCAAGTATAAATTAAATTTGCATTAAATTTAATGAAGGGCGTCGATGAGGTCCCAATGCCACAAACCGCGTTTAAATCCGATATTGAATGACACATCTACGGTCATCTGAAGTTTAAAATCGGAGTTAAACCGGTTGTTTTATGGGGATTTATAAATGATCACCGAGTGGACATCTGATTACCAGAATAGTATTTTTCAGTGAAGTTTAATGATTATTATTATCATAATAATTTAATTATAATAATAATAGTTTGATTATAATAATAATTTTATTATTATAATAATATTTTATTATTATTATAATATTTTATTATTATAAGTTTTTATATTTCTAGTCTAAATATAGACTTCAGATATCAAAAAAAAAAAAATAATAAGGGGAGGGGATGACTCACTTTTTGTGGGTCATGTTTAATAAAAAAATTAAAAGAACGTGGAGACCTTTGCAGGTCCCGGATAAAATTAAAAAAAGAGGTTGGGAAACCTTCTTTGCAGGTCTTCGATGACAAGCAAAAAAAGGTTGTTTTTTTGGGGTCAGGCGACCCCCCCCCCCCCCCCCCCCACGTCCAGTCATCTCCTTTGCATGGAGGCCAAACCAGGCCGGTGTCCCCACATTGCGGCGACCTCCTGCCGCTCCAGCCTTCTCCCCAAGAGCCGCGACCGTCCCCTTCTGGCTGTCTTCCCTAACTGCGCGCAGCCGCTGCCGCTTCCGATCTGGCACCCCGCTGTGGTGCCCCGTGACGCCTCCTGTTCTCCCCGCAACAGAGCCCTTGCCAGACCGCCTCATTGCCGGACACACCGCCTTCCAAACGACGCCCTGTGCTGCGGCACCGCCACCAGCCGGAAACCCCGCCTCGCCGGCTTCCTCCTCCACGCTGCCCTCCTCGTGCCCGGTTTCTCCAGCCCCGCCGAGCCAAGCCAGCCGGGTCTCTCCCGGACGCGCCGCCTGCTCAGGCCGGCGCCCTGCGCTAGAGCCCCATACCGACTAGCCCGACAACCGCCTCCCACGGCGGCGCCCCTTTCTGGATCGGACCTCCTTTAGTAGCCATGAACTCCAACCATTGCGGCTCCTCCTCTTCACCGGTGCGGTGTCTCACCGACCACCTTGCACGGCCGGCCGTCGGCCTGCCTCCGTCGTCTCGGAACCCGCTACCCACTACCGGCTGTCCGCACCCGCTACCATCCACGGTTCGGGCATTCTGAGCGAGGTAACCCCTACTATGAGTTCTGTTTGGTCTGGATAGACCAGATTTTCTCCATCTATCGGCTGAGCCGGTCTGCCCAGTCCAGAATGGGCTTGGGTGGACCTGCCTGACCCAGTATGACGTTTCTCAGGTCGGTACAGTCTGAAACGGCGGGTTTGGCCTGACCCATACACGGGCTGCCCAGGGTTTATGGGGCCCGAGTAATTTTAATTTAATCAAAAGTTAACAAAATTAATTAATTTAATTTCAGTAGTAAATTAAATTAATTAAATATTATTTTTTTGGTTTAAGAAATCAATTTAATTAAATGCAGCATAAATTAATTTAATTTAGCGTTTAATTAAATTAATTAATTAATTTATTTTTTAGTTTTAAAATTAAATTAATTAAACAGGACTAAACGACGTTAAAATATTGAATTAAAAATTAGAGTGAAGTTTTTAATTCAATTAAGTGCACTCAAATTTATTGTTAATGCAAATTTAATTTTAATTCTGCATTTAGTTTATATACACGAGTTAATGCGTATGCTGATCATGAGTTGGAGACCGACCAATGCATGTCTGGTACTTGATTATTTATTTAATTATTGCATGGTTCTGTAATAATTATTTTAATTAATTTAAAAGGTGATATGTGTATCGTCTCTAAGTCATTATATATATAAGGGCATGCACGCCCATTCTCAGAATTATATTTTTATACCTCGAGACCCTCTCTCCTGCATGCAAATACAATTGTATAATGACAATATGAGGTATGATGCAGTTCATGATAGGTCATGGTGACACACTAGACAAGAGATATGATGCATTGGAGGGGCATATGCTGCACTTCAAGTCGCAGGCGACGTGACACAAGGTATTACCCCTAGGGTCTAGGTTAGTCCCTTATTCACTCAACGGATCAACCATCAGTACTGGATCATGATCAGGTCATCATTTTATTATTGCATGGTTTATTATTTTTTGAATGTGTAGTTAATGCGCAATCACATATAATAATAATAAACAAGCATGCTTAGATAAAATGAACACGTGATCCAATATATTTTTCTATTTCATGCATGGTCAGTTGTGAGTGCGATCACATAGCACATTCTTATAAAATAGAAAATGATTTCTTTCGTCACACTAAAAATAATAAAACCCTCAAAGATATATTAAGTCATAACTACCTTCTGTCATTCTAATTTGGAAAAAACCATATGTTTGAGGTGTCAGTCATGCCATAGCTGAGAGTGCCTCTTACTGCCGGGGAGTGCTTATAAGAATGATGGGTCAAATTAACTAAAGTGCTAATAAGGATTATCCATAGATAACTTGGTATCGTTTTAGAGGCAAGCGTTGAGTAAATCAAGTTTTGATTTTAAAAGATGAGACTTCACTCAACAGATCAAGGAACCGTAAGTTAAAGCGGTCGGCCAGCCAAAAGCCCACTTTGAACCCTCCAAGTAGTGGCGTAGCCATAACTTGTAGACTATGAGGGGTGGTTCTAGGATCCTTGCCACTATAATACTCAAGCGACATAGTATTCTGATTCTAGCATAGAGGGTTCCTAGAATCTGATAAAATAGTGGGAGGCAGTAAATGATTTAAATAATTAATCAAAATGTCTTAACTGGTAATCATGATAAAAGAACTAATCTGCTAAAATTCATTTTTCTAGAAAAATGGAAAGTCACACCACAAGTTTAAAAACTGCGATATTATAATGGACAAAGTAAATGTCCACATTGGCATGAGTATCCAAGAATAATACGGGCGCTTGCACATAATATTATGATATAAGAAACTCAAGGTGACAGTGTTCCCAACACTGTTAAACTACCTCAAGAATCGAGGGTGAAATTGATTACAGGAGACTAATGTACAAAACATATGATAGTTATATCATTATGATTTCATCAACGTCCGGTGTCAGTTGTGGTCGCTACACCAGGACATGGATGATATAAACATGAAGTCTCGTCTCCGAGATGTTTGTAAGGAGAAAGTGAAGCGATGATATGAATAAGGCAATGTTACACCGACATGTGTAAATTGAAAGATGGATCATGATATTTAAATGGATCCCTTTCTCATATCATTTTCACCCCTTTAATCAAGCTTCGTTTTAAGTTATAAAAAGAACTAAGTATTGAGTAAACGCTTCATTACCTATTCAGGTAAGGTTCTCCAAGTGAAAAAGAATATCTAAGACAATTTTATCTTTAATTCTTATGGAGAATAAATTGAAAGACAAGATGAAAAAGGCCAAAAGGAAAGTAATTCCAATGGCACATTCACAACATCCTTCAATGAATGAGCTATTAACAAAGGTTATTTGCATTACATATTATAAAATAATACTATGGAAGTTTAAAAGAAATTAACTAAATTAAAGAAGCAAGTTACTTGCTTCTTCTTTAGGAATATTCATCACTATAATGTTTTAGTTTTACTACTTGGGTATTAAATACAATATTCTAGTGACACATGTGTATTCTAATATGGTAACCAAGTAAGTATATAAACCTTACTGTAAGTAAGGTGTATTCTCTAAGTGGCTGAGAAAGGGTGATACCTAGGATAGTGGTGAGAAGTACATGACTTCTTAATTGCCAAGTGAAAGATTCATGTGGAGCTATTATTGAGTATAACCAAAAATATTAATCTCATGTGTCCTTGGACACAATAAGACATTCTTACAGGTTTTGAAATGAATGTTGTTTTTGGTATTTAAAACTCAATCACTAGTTCAGTAATACATGAATCATAGGCAATGAGTGATGAATATAAATGTAAAACTTATTCCCAGTTGTGAAAAAATAATTCTTTGTCAAGTAATACTAAAAGTGGAATTCATGAATATACCAAGTATGGTATTTAAGATTGGCACAAGTAAATAATTTTGGTATTATCGACGTCTTTAGTTTGGACAAAGGAGCTTTAGAAATAAAGGTATGTCACAAAGCTTTTGGAAATAGTTCAACAAGTAAACGTGAACTATTCCAAGGGTAAAATAGAGGTGTATATATACTTCATAAGATTACCTTAAGTAATTAAGGAATAATAAAGTGAAGTATATGCATGGTCAAAAGATATAAACTGCTTCGAGCTGGCATGCTGAAGAATATCTTGACTGTGCAATCATTGATCATGATAATGTAGCGTGGAGTAATTCCTAAAAGCACATTACCTTATCCACATCATGACATTGATGTTAATGAGGAGGATCAATGATGAAGTATTACATGTTAACATTGATCAACAAATGCAGTGTGGAGTAATTCCTAAATGCACATTTTATACATCAAAGTATTGATGTAAGTAATATCAATGTTGCAACTCAACAGAAACTTCTATTATATTTCATGACATGCTTCGAAAATAACAGTGTAATCCCATAATCACATGCCAAATAAAATGAAAAATGGATATCATAAAAGTCATAGTATGATGATAAATCCATTATTTCATATGGACATGTGTTTGGATGCAAATATTTTGTTTGGACATAAACAAACTTTCATTGGGAACAAACACATTATGCATCTTTTGTAATCATCCTAACAATTGAATAGGATATTACATAAATAACCATGATAAAAAAATATATAGTCAAGTCATAGACTATATTTCTATAAGAGGGTGCACATCTCTTTTGAGAAAGTGGGAGCAAGATTGAATTGGGTTTAGTCAATTCTCTAGATGCAAAAATGGTTGGCATAGGAACTAGTTCCACAAGCACATGTGGAACATAGTATGTTCCAGAGACACATAATGTGTAGGAAGGATAAAACCATGGTGATGGTTTTTATATTCACCACAGTCGATGATCTATCATTAAATGTGTATAATATTTCCTATAAGTAAGCAATTTATGACAATTAGCTAAAATTGATAAGACCAACTAAAATTCAATTAATGGATTCCATGTATCAAAGTGCAAAGGGTCTTATTATTTTGAATACTACGGTGGTTATTCAAGTGAGTTGATACGTGGATGGTACAAGTGTAGTACCAATAATTATTTATTGTTTTCACCAAGTCATTATACCTAAATCTGTTAGAATTTTACTTATCATAGCTAATATCTACGATCAAATTATTTAGCATTGGATGTCATGAACACCAATCGTGGATGGTGTCCATACGACGCAACTAGAAAGGGATGGTCATGTCACAAAATGATAATAAAGGTTGAAAGTTACTAAAATATGGTATAAAATTAAAGTAAGCAACATGATCATAGAATATAAATTTGCAAAAAATGATTTCCATGTGTCTATGAGAGGTTAATGGGAGCGTCAAGGTTTTCCAAGCAAAGTATGTTCGACAACATATGGAAGACAAACATTGGTCTTACAATTAATTAAAACCAAGATGAAATTTATTCTCCAGTGATTGACTTAAAGTAGCAACCTAAGTTATAGGGAACATGATCTACTGAGGTAGATCTACATGTTTCTTGGTGTTAGTCAATCGTACATATAGTGACATTGTATTGAAAAATACAAGTTTGAAGAATTCAAGAGATGAATTGTTGCCTATGTAACAGGGCATAATCTCATCAGGTTGACATGTATGGGACATAAGAAGGGATAAACATGGTGATTTGAAGTCCATATTCTTAAGCGACGAATTAATCACATATGCCATGATATGTACAAGAACTGATATTGCCAAGGTATATTTTATAGTAGGCAAATATCAGTTATATCTAGGAGCACTACAAGTGATGCAGTCAGAACAATTCATTTGTACTTTGACAAGTACAAAATTATATGTAATTGGTAAGTGGAGAAGAAATGATGCTAGTTTTTGGGGATAGAAACTAGTCTTCCATAGATCAATGTGATCTACTATTGTAGTTAAGCTAAAGAAAATGAGTGAGTCAAGCTCATATAAGCCAGTGGTAGCCATACCTACAAACACCGAGTACGTTGCAGCTTCTGAGGCAGCTAAGAAGAAATTATTAAATGAAATGATTTGTTCCAGTTCTTAGAATCATACATGCTAAGAAAAGTATTATCATAATAAAAATCATGATATTCTTACTAGCCAAGATGTCAAGTTATGAAAGTGGACAAAAGAGATATACTCGGGGATACCATCTCTTGAGAAGTTTTACTCAATGAGACAAGGTCACAATAGCATAATATCCACGTGGAGGAATTGTGGTGGAGCCAGTAGCTAAAGCCATTACTCAGTTGAAACATGATGTTCATCATGTGAGTAGCTAACAAGTTTGGTTATAAAGTTGGATCTAGTGCAAGTGGGAGTGTTGAAATAGTGGGTGCCCTAGTATTCAATGCTTTTGATTACCATATCATGTATACAGTTAACTATACATGATGTCGTCTTTCCATTATAGTGTAGAATTTTCAGCATCCACTATTGAAATGGTAATGTTCAAATATTAATTATTGTATTGAAAGGTTATAACAGATCCCATGCTATAATGATAACCTCTAGATACTATGACATTAATCTTAAATATATGTTCTATGGTCTAGATACATCTTACTGATCAGACATAGTAGATGTATGACTATCAAGTGCTAGGGGCTCATAAGCATTGAGAATTCTTATCATGAAGTTCACACTTGGTGATCTTTAGTAGTGAGATCATGAGGACAGACCCACCAATAGGAACACCATATGTTTCAGGTGTCATTATATGTTCCTATCTACGATCATGTGTAATGGTCTCATGACTTGAGATCATTTCCAATGTTTGTCATTTGATCACGTACTTTGATGCAATACAAAAACCATGATGTTAAAATCACGACGAGGTAGTTTGTGTTGGGTGCATCATTGATGACATGACATTGATTGAATAGTCAAGAAAGGATTTGTCACTTCTGAGTTATGGAAGTGATATATCTCAGGCCATGTTGATAAGGATGGTAGTACCTTCATAAGACCATGGTTATGGAAGTCTAGGGTAAATCCATCTAGTTGGATCAACAAATAATAAAGCAAGAAAAAGGGCGATAACACGTGAGTGCGTCCTGCTTTATGAGATATAAATGACAAAGAGATTATATTACACAATACATATTCGTAGGTTGGTTGCCACTTCTATGACAATCCTTATCTCTTTAAGGGCCAGGATGGGTTGCTAAATCCCACTCCTGGTCTGTGAATACTATTCACTACTATCGATATAAGGTCTTAGATGGTCACACAGAATAACATATTCGAGAATCTGACCTATTCAGTTGAATAAGCATTTTAGACATGGTAGGCCCCACCACTGGGGTTTGGGATTTTCCAAGGAGATATGATCACCAAGGAATAAATAAATTCACATTATTCAAGTTAATAATAATGTCCATTGAATTTATTTATTAAATGTATTTACCAGTTTTAAGTAAATACAAGAAAAATATTATTTGAACGAATATTAAGATATTCAAGGTTCATTAATATTTGTGGGAGTTAGAGATGAGTTAATGGATTAATTATTATCACATAATATATTTAATATATTACAGGAATGTGATAATAATAATGAATAATATTTATGACTCGGTTTAGTAGTCAAAATATTATTTAATAGTGTGTTACGTATTCGGGTGGACGGGTGGCAATACCAGATATTTTATTAACACTCTATAAATAGAGTAGGAGAAGAGTTTGACATGAATTATTCATTGCCTCTCTCTCCCATATCCTAGACAGAGAGGCTCTGGATCCAAGGAGCTCAGATGAAGCTCTCTCTGAAGCATTGCAAGTGAATCGATGTAGTGATCGTCGGAGTGTCGAAGGAGTCATCACAGCTCCGCGCTAGCAGCCAGATTATGATGATAGGCATTCCCATAGATTCCTTGAAGTGCGTGTGGATGATCTATAGGAATTCAACTTTTTATTCTTTGATCAGTGATCACCAATGACAAGCAGAAGTTGTGCGTGACTTCAGATCTAAACCATACATTTTACAGTTTTATTTTGTGTTTAAAACTCTTCACGTGTGATCCTTGGCTTAAATCGGGAAGCTATTCAGAAATTTTGATAAGTTCTTGTAAAACATCAATGAAAAAATTTAAAATCCCACCTTTTTGGGGCTTCCGCTGCATGCCTGGTTCCTTCATCCCATGACATGCATTATGCCATTCCATTTAGGATGCATTACTGATTTCATGTTATTGTGATAGGTGTTGTGATACATATGCCTGCTATTGTGTTAGGCATATTGATATGTTTTATGGTGTGAAATAGATGGACCCCAAGATTTGGCCCCTAAGATTCATGAGACCTCTTGGATTGGAATTTGGTGGATCATGGTTCAAACTTGAAGTGGAATGTGTTGAGACATTCCATAGGTGGATGCCATGCTTTGATCCATGGAGAGTATGGCCCCCCATGGATCAGAATTCGGTATAAAATTGGTTTAACCTTATAAAAGGGATGTGATAAACATTAAATGAGTATTGATTCAATTAATGTGAATGTGGATCAGTTTGAAATGAGATAAACATGATAAAAGTGAAACTAAAATAACTTATAGTAGAGAACTTGACCAGAACCAAACTTGATAGTGGGATTTTGGCAATGTCTCTCGCTTTCTACGTGATATGTTTAACACCTAGACCTGACCCATGGGGTAGGAAGAGGCGTGTAATATCATAGGAAGTCTTGCACCTATCCTATATATGTATCTATGCTTTTGAGCTGCGAACTTTGATAATGATCATGAACTGAGGTGTGCGTTTGGCATTGTAGATCCATGCCACCACGACGACCTCTAGTTGTATTCTAGGATAGTGGAGATGATCACACTCTAGAGGTGGTGGTCCATGGACTACCAGTGGATCCTCCAATCGTGACAGCTGAGGCACTAGTTGTTATACTGGATATAGGTGTTGAGGCATAGTTCTGTGAAAAATTTCCATACTTCTTGTAGATCTTTCAGGGAGCACTGCAACCTACCATGTCTATGGCTGAGCTGACATGAGTGTTCTAGCAGCAACATTCACCCACATTTTTGGGGGATGGTGGAACATTGGCTACAAAGTCACGACTAGAGGCCATGCTATCTATCTTTGAGCATCTTGAGATGCCTCCTAAGTGGAGGGTCAAGCTCGCTATGTATATACCTCTTGAATCCCCCAAGAGATGGTGGGATGTTATCACTCAGACAGAATGTTATCAGGAAATGGATTGGAGGAATTTTTAGATAGAATTCTATGAATACTTCTATCCTGAGATGTTGAAAGCTGATAAAGCCTGTGAGTTTATACATATGGAGTAGGGAACACTATTAGTTATGGATTACTCAGCTTGTTTTACTGAGATCCAGTGCTTTGCACCTATTCTGATGGGTGACGATCTATATAAAGCTAGGAGATTCGAGGATGGTCTCAAGTACAACATCTGATTGAAGGTAAATGTCTTTTGACTGTCTACTATATCTAGTATAGTGAATGAGGCACTAATCAAAAAGTGTAACCTAGGGAATATAAAGGTGAAATCTTGGTCAGTTTGACACCTAAGTCTGGTACTGCATCAACCGGTAGTAGGAAGTGTCATTTGGAGCTTCCAAACGGTGATACTAGAAAACATAACATCTCTTCAGGTATCCAGTTGAGGTGAAACCAGTGTAGTAGGCTAGGACATACAAGGCCATAGTGTACGGGGGACCTAGTCGAGTGTCATTCCTACAGTAAGATGGGCCATATTTAGCACTTACATAGAATGTTTCCACCAGAAACCAATGAGAGAGGGTCTTCACTGACTCCATATTCAAGAGTAGGGTTGACAGCTTCTCACCAGATAGGGAACTAGAATACAGCTAGCTGATCAGGCTGAGGTGGTGGTCGTGGCTGTGGTAGCCAAACACCAATTGTGCAATGAAAAGAGGGTGGATCTACTTAGGGTATCTAGATAGTATCACATGGCCTTAGTTCAATCCAGGTATACGTAGTGAAACAGACCCAGTAGGATTAGGATCCTGAATCTTCTATTGTCATAGATACTATTCTAGTAGAATTTATTTTGGCTTCTTCACTTTTTGATATAGTGGCTTCACATAGTTTTATGTCTATTCCTATTGTGGAGAGCCTTGGGCTTAGTGTTCAGTTCTTTGAGGGTGTTATGACACTATAAACTCCATTGGGGATCATAACAGAGGGTATATGTCAGTGAAAAGAGTGCCCCTTGAGATTTATGGGTCTCACTTCCTCCGGAGCCTTTATTTCCTCGAGATGATAGGGTTTGACGTCATACTTGGGATGGACTGGATCATAGATTATCGAGATTTTATTGAATAGTATCACTAGAGGGTTACTTTTACACCACCATAGGGCAGTGAGTTTATTCACAAGGGTGAATGGGATGTCCAGGCGAGTTGAGATTGTCCACAACATCGTGGGCTGGGAAGGATGCTATCCTAGATTGCGAGTTTATATTTGGATGATCAAGGAACACATCAGACAGATTTCCCTCTAGTGATTGATCGTTTCAAGGGTGTCTTTCTAGATGACTTCTCAGGATTACCTCTAGTGAGATAGGTAGAGTTATCTATCATTCTAGTTCCAGGAGCTTCACTTGTATCCATTCCTCCTTATAGGATGAATACTACTGAGATTCAAGATTATAAGAGACAACTAGAGGATTTAGTGACAAAGGGTTTCATCCGACCCAATACTTCTCTGTGGGGTTCGTCGATCCTTTTTTCGAAAAATGCGGATGACACCCTTAGGATATGTGTGGATTATAGGAAATTGAACTAATTGATAGTTAAGAATAGGTATCCTCTACCATAGATAGATGATCTCTTCAACCAGCTCCATGAAGCTCGGGTCTTCTCAAAGATTTATTTAAGATTTGATTACCATTAAGTGCATTTTGGACAATAATACATACCTCACACAACCTTTTGGAGCAGGTACGATCTATATGAGTATTTTTTTATGCCATTCGGTCTCATGAATGTGTTAACAGTCTTCATGGAACTAGTGATCTGAGTGTTCTATACTTACCTTGATTCATCTGCGGTGGTTTTCATGGATGATATCTTGGTGTATTCTCATAATCAATACGACTATTCCACCCATCTTGAGATCATTTTAAATACACTGAGATAACTTCAGTTATATGCTAAGCTCACAAAGTGACACTTATGGATGGATAAGATTCACTTCCTGGGTCATATCATCTCAGAGATAGAAGTATCAGTGGACTCAGAGAAGATGAGAGTTTTAGTTTTCTGGGAAAATCTCCAGAACGTCTTTGAGGTACAAATTTTATTAGTGATTGATAGTTACTATAAGAGCTTCATACAGGACTTATCACACTTATAAGTTCCATTGATGGGATTTAAAAAGAAGGGTGTGAAGTATTTGTGGTCAGATTCATACAAGAAGACCTTTCAGGAGTTGAAAGGGATATTGAATTTAGCATCGATACTGATTTTTCCAAAGCTAGGTAGGAGTACACTATGTACTGCGATTCATCAGGTATTGAGATTATAGAATTTATTATATAGGGTAATAAAGTTATTGTGCACAAGTCTCGGTAGTTGAGGACTCATGAGATTAATTACCCAATGCAAAATCTTGAGTTAGCTATAGTTTTTCACGCATTGTGCTATTAGAGGCATTACTTATTGGGAGAGTGTTTTGTGGTGTATATGAACCACAAAAGCCTCAAGTATATATTTAAATAGTGTGATCTAAACCTAAGACAATGAAGGTGGGTTTAGTACCTACATTATCTTTAATTTGAGCTTGCCTACATGCCTAGTAAGGGAAATGCAATGGCCGATGCACTGAGCATGAGGACTCATATATAGACAGTGTAGCAAACCAGTAGCGAGTGGCAGCTTATGGATTTTTTCTATCAGATGTAATTGGAGGTTCACGATAGTCAGGGGTAGAATTTTCTACAATATTTAGTTTTTACCTCTACACTTATGGATAGAGTGATGCTGAGGTAGTTATCGGAATCAGAAGACCTAGTTCTACGGGAGACTATGGTAGGTGAGGAACCTCCTCCAAGATAGACCATAGTAAATGATGAGACCCCATGAGTTCATAGTCTCGTGTGGGTCTCATTATAAACGTGCAATGAGATTATGAAAGATATTTATGCTTCATCTTGGGTAATATGGAATGCCTCCTTTTTATTACATAACTTTTCATTACATTTTACAAACATAGGATCTTTAAAGTCTAGTGTCTTGGAAATCAAGAAAAATAAAACATGAAAACTTAAAACACTCTTTTAAATTCCCTTGAAAAGATTCTTGAAAAGTTAATCCTATGTAAAATTACTACATCTCATAACCTGGAGACACACATCAAAGGAAAGTGTGAGCTAAAGGCCCAGTAAGGAAAGCAAGGGAATCAATTTACTTGTGATATCAATAAGAACTTGATGAAAACCATAAGAAATGAGCAATGGAAAAAGAGGAATATCATAATAAAAATAAAATGAATCAAAATTGAATATTTGGATACAAAATTTAATTTAGACATTCATGAAAATATCACTAAGGTTCAACCCCAAGGTGTTATAAAAAAATTACCAAGGTTATTCTCCAAGGTATCGCGAAACTTGTCATCTATAGAGATTAAATTCTTTACCCAATGCATTAAAGTTATATAAGGCCGCACCATTAATATGTATTTATTTTCATGTTATCCACATAGATAATAATCATACATTTCATAAATAACCCAAAGAGAGTAAAAAAATGGGTTTCACTTTAAAATCGTGATGTTTTAAAAGTGCTTAAAAATAAGACCATTATGTCATTTATAACCCATGGAAAGGGAGTGAGGGTTATATGTATGTCAATTACATAATCAAGAATATAATTTTTTATTTATTTATGAATACCCGTAGAGAATAAATAGGTCTAGGTATTCACATAAATAAAATGAGAGAATTTATTGAGAGAAAGAGAGAGAAATTTTGAGACAAATTTCTTCAGCATAACGGCTATATAACATGGTTTTAGAAAACAATAAAAAGAGAGGGGAAAAGGTTCTCCCATAAAAAAATGAATAATTTTAAAGTATAGGTACAGAATAAAATTGAAATAAGATCATGGTGTGGATATTTGAATAACATACCACATGAAAAGGAAACTTGAAAGAAAAGAGGAAATGCGATTTCTTTTACGAAAATTCAGCAGCCTAATGACGTCACTTAAAAATTCAGAAAATCAATTGATGAGAGTGGAAGGAGTATCTCATAATTTGGAAATGAAATGGACAGTAATAAGGATATATAAGAACATATCTCAAGCTTCCGTTCAAGCTTCACATGTTGGAACTTATCCCATAGGCGATTCCGTTCAAGCTTCACATGTTGGAGTTCAGCTTGGGTTTGGTCCAGAGCGAAGCCTAGTGAAGCCACCTCCTTCCTAAGCTCTGACAGATGGTCTTCATACGACCTAAGTCTACTGGATGAGGCCATTGACTCTTCTTTCTGTATTAATTAACCAATATCACTTGTATTTATAAACAATAATTATAACGTTAAGAGTTTAGTTTCCAACAGTCATATTGATCAACGATCATATAACAGCCGAAACCCAATGGTATAACTTCATTAATTAAAGGATATAGTTTTGTTGATTATAAAATAAAATAACACACCAAAGTAGGAAACAAAAATTTATTCAAAATTTCGGGTCGTTACATTCTTACCCCCTTAAGAAATTTCATCCCCAAAATTTTAACTCGTACCCTCAGAAGAGAAAAGGTGTGGGTACTTCTATCTCATAGATTCCTCTAGTTCCCACGTGGCTTCTTCACATTTGTGGTTCCTCTACAACACCTTAACAAGGTGGGTAGTCTTGTTGTGTAGAACCTTGTCTCTACGATCCAAGATATCCACCAGCTGCTCTTCATAAGAGAGGTCATGTTCTAGTTGTACCACCTCTAGATTTAGTACATGTGAAGGGTCAGGTATGTACTTCCTCAAGAGGGATACATGGAAGACATTATGAACTTGTGCTAGATTTGGAGGAAGTGTAAGCTGATAGGCCACTACTCCTACGCGATCAAGGATTTTATAGGGACCAATGTACCTAGGGCTAAGATTCCCTTTCTTCCCAAACCTCATGACTCTCTTCCAAGGTGAAATTCTAAGAAAAACTTTCTCACCAACATCAAACTCCAAGTCCCTTCGACGGTTGTTGACATAGCTCTTTTTCTGAATCTGAGCAGCCTTAATGTGTTTCTAGATGGCATGGACTTTTTCTGTCATCTCTTGCACAAGATCAGGCCCAAGAAGCTTTATCTCACTAGCTTCATCCCAACAAGTAGGAGTTCTACATCGCTTACCATATATAGCTTCATAGGGTGCCATTTGAATGATCGAGTGGAAGCTATTGTTGTAAGATAAATCAACTAAAGGGAGATGTTGATCCCATCCACCATTAAATTCCATTGAGCATGTTTTCAACATATCCTCAAGTGTTTGAATAGTCCTTTCAGATTGTCCATCAGTTTGGGGGTGATAGACCATACTGAAATTCAACTCAGTGATCAGAGAACATTGAAGACTTCTCCAAAATTTTGATGTGAACCTTGGATCACAATCAGATACAATAGAAAGTGGAACTCCATGCAACCTTACTACTTCCTTCACGTAAATCCTGGAAAGTTGATCAAGAGAGAAATCTTCCCAAATGGAGATAAAATGTGCAGTCTTGGTGAGATAGTCCACAATAACCCATATCACATTGTTTCCTTTGGAAGTTCTCAGGAGACCAGTGACGAAGTCCATAGTGATATTGTCCCACTTCCATGCTGGTATGGGTAGTGGTTGTAATAACCCTTTAGGAAGTTGTCACTCTGACTTCACTTGCTGATATACCACACACCTTGAAGTGTAGTCAACAATCTCCCTTTTCATATTATCCCACCAATAATGATCATGAAGGTCCTTATACATTTTTTTTCTTCCAAGATGTATAGATAAAGTAGAGATATGAGCTTCATCCATTAGATCCTTCTTTATTTCTAGAATAAATGGAACACATAGTCTTGTATTAAATTTTAGTACACTTTCTTGATCAATATTGAACTCTGGAAACTTCCCATCCTTCACAGCCTCAAAATTATTCTGTAACAAAGGATATTCTTTCTGAACTTTCTTAATCTTCTCTAGTAATGACAATTGATAAATCATTTGGGTTAAGGTTGATGATGTCCCTTCCATTATAATTCCCATGTCCAGCTTTACTAGTTCATTGATCAAAGGATCTCTTTGAATCCTCATCATGGAAAGAACAACTGGGTCTTTCCTGCTTAATGCATCATCGACTTTGTTTTCTCTTTCGGGATGATAATGAATTGAAAAATCATAGTCTTTTAGAAGTTCCAACCATCTCCTCTGTCTCATGTTCAATTCCTTTTGTGTGAAAATATACTTCAAACTTTGATGGTCTGTGTATATATCACATTTCTCCCCATAAAGATAGTGACTCCATATCTTTAGAGAAAAAATGACCACAACCATCTCCAGATCATGCATAGGATAGTTTTTCTCATGAGTCTTCAAATGTCGAGATGAATAAGAAATGACATTTTCATTTTACAGGAGGACGCACCCAAGACCTTTCATAGATGTATCAATAAAAATAACGAATCCTTCTCCACTTGAGGGCAGAGTTAACACAGGTGCAGTAACCAATATCTTCTTCAGCTCTTGGAAACTTTACTCACACTCCTTTTTCTAGATGAACTTGAACTCTTTTTGAGTTAACTTGGTTAATGGATTAGAAAGTCATGAATTTTTTTTCACAAACCTCCTATAATATATCTCTAATCCAAGGAAACTACGAATATCAGTTATTTTTGTAGGCTGAGGCCACTCCTCTACAATTTTTGTCTTTTTAGGGTCAATTGTGATTCCTTCATTGGTAACAATGTGCCCCAAGAAAGAAACTTGTTGCAACCAAAATTCACATTTACAGAACTTTCCAAAAAGCCTCTCCTTTCGTAGAGTTTGAAAAATAACCCTTAGATAATCCTCATGCTCCTTGTGACTTTTGAATATATTAGAATATCATCAATAAAAACTACCACAAAGTTATCAAGGTAGTCCTTAAAGACTCTATTAATCAAATCCATAAAAATAGTAGGTGAATTAGTCAGCTCGAAGGGAATAAAAACAAACTTGTAATGCCCATATCTTGATCGGAAGGCAGTTTTTAGAATATATTCTTTCTTCACCCTCAATTGATGATAACCAGATTGAAGATCAATCTTAGAGAAGAATTGAGCCCCACGAAGTTGGTCAAATAAGTCATAAATTATTGGAAGAGGGTGTTTGTTCTTCACTGTGATCCTGTTCAGTTCTCTATAATCAATGCATAGCCACATCGATCCATCCTTCTTCTTCACAAAGAGAACATGTGGTCCCCAAGGAGACACACCCAGTCAGATAAAACCTTTTTCCAAAAGATCTTGTAGTTGTTTCTTTAACTCCTCCAGCTCTACATTTTCCATCCTATAAGGGGTCTTTGATATCAGATGGGATCCAGGTATGAGTTCAATGGATAACTCTACCTCTCTTTCTAGGGGAGGTCTGGGTAACTCCTCAGGAAATAAACCAAAATATTCCTGGATGATGGGGACATTTTCTATCCTCAAACTCTCATTTCCTTCTTCCTATTCACTGATCAAATCTATAAAGAAGGATATAGGAGGTTATTCTAGACAAAGATCAGGTTGAGATATCACTCCTTGGAAGATAACTGTAGGTTTTCCATTCAATACTACTGAGATTTTTTCTTCTGCATTTGATCTTAGAATTATACTTTGAGAGCCAGTCCATCCCTATTATAATGTCAAATTCCAGCATGGGAATCACTACTAGATTTTCGATAAGATTGTGCTCACTAAAGTAAATACTAGAGTTTCTAAACACTAATGATGCTTGGATGATCCCACTAGGAGTCTTGATTGATAACTCTACTTCTAGTAAATCAAGGGTTGATTCTAAATTCATTGCAAACTTGGAGGAAATAAAAGAATGAATAGAACCAGAATAAAAAAAGTACTTGATAACTTTGAGAGAACAAAAATAGTACCTTCCACCACATCATTTGGTGATTCAAATTCAGCCGTAGTGATTAAAAATGTATGACCTTGTTCCATTGGCCAATGCTGATGGTGATTCCCCTCCACTGCCCTCAGATTTGGATAGTGATTGGAAAAGTGCCCAAGTTGTCCACACTTATAGCATTGGACATCAGGTAGGGCCTGCACCATATTCCCCTTATCGTTAGTTTTGGGAAGTTGAGGCTTCACCTCACTACGATAATTCCGCGCGATATGGCCATCTCTTCCACACTTGTAGCACTTCCTTCTCCCAAGCAAACAGTTTCCCAAGTGCTTCTTCCCAAATTTATTACACGTGGGATGTTAAACTTGATTGCCTCCTCTTCCCTGATCGAATATACTCCCTAAGCTTGGCTCCATCGATATCTTATTATCATTAGATTTATGAGATCATTGCGTCTCACCAAACTCTATTTCGACTTTCATCGCACTTCACATGATCTCCTCATAGCTATCATAATCTCAGTTGGCTAGATTCTTCCACAGATGAGGTCTCAGTCCACTGAAGAATCTATCAACCTTACCATTTGGATCCATGAAAAAGTTATAGGTGTAACGTGAAAGCCTTGTGAAGTTAATCTCGTAGATTCCCACAAATTCATTATCCTTCTACTTCAGATCGAGAAACTCCTCCATTTTTGTTCTCATCGATCGAGGGAAATACTTACTGAAGAAGATACCTATGAACTCTTCCCACTCTATAGCTTCAACCTCAACTCTTGGCCTCATGTTTTTAATTATTTCCCACAATTGATCAGCTTCTCTCTCTAAGAGATAGACAGCCAGGGTGACCTTCTCTTGACTTGAATAGTGGAACATAGAAAAGATATTCTCTATAGAGCTGATCCACTGCTCAGCAATCAATGAGTCAGTCGATCCACTGAAGGTTGGTGGTCGTTGACACATTAAAGAATCAATAGAAAATTTTCCCTTTGCGGTGAGATCAGTCTCTCAGCTTGATTCAAGTTATTTCCCATAACTTGAGTCATTTGGTTCATCATTCGCATGAAAGTTTCCATTACAGTTTCCATCAGAGGGCCATTAGTGCATGGTCCATTTCAGTCACCATTTGCATGGTTCCTCATATTTCCTGCCAATTTCTAAAAGAATAAAACCCTAGTGAGAAGATTATTTCATTTATGATTCTTTTAACTATAAAGGATTTTATGTCTTACAACTTCATGCTTTAAACAATTACACTTCTCTATAAATACTTCATAATGATTCATAAAAAGCTTATGATTAACCAAACATATCCCCAGGGAGTGTCATAAATAAGAGTACAGAAAGACCCATTTTTGTGTACCAGGATACCACGGGTCAAGCCCAAAACTCCTTGTCAGATTTTTCACTCTTAGATACATCTGTGCCAAAGCTGCCTCTACCTGCTCTTATCCAGACAGAGATGTATTTTCTTGATAAACCACTTACTCAATACTCGCCAAAATACCAGGAAGTATTTCTATATTTAAACTTTTATATAGGGTTATTCCTAAAGTTTTCATAGCCTAATTTATATAAATAACTAAACTATCCTTTGATACCAATTGTGGAATCTCGTCTTTTTATTACATAAATTTTCATTACATTTTACAAATAGAGGATCTTTAAAGTCTAGTGTCTTGGAAATCAAGAAAAATAAAACATGAAAACTTAAAACACTCTTTTAGGTCCACCAGTTTTAGTATGAAAACCACCTTCTCCACGTACTACTACCTCTTACGCGAACCTCCTCTGTCCATGGACCGCCTCTTCCATCGATATCGTGTATAGATACTACATACCGACTTCTCGAACCTCCTCTGCGAAACCCCTCTTGTCCGAGAACTATTTTTTGTTAGCGGACTGCCTGCACTTCTGTGTACCAGAGTCCCCCCTCTGCGTAATACTTGTGAAACTATCCCTCTCGTGTACCGAAGATTCATCCTCTGCATACTGAGACAACTTCTTCTACGTACCGGACTTCCACATCCATGTACCAGACTTCCTTTACGGGTTAAGAAACCAATCAAACACCTTCGGAAAAAATCCTTCCGCGTGAACCACTTCAACCTTCGTGATCCTCCCTTTTCGAACTACCTTCGATCTTCACCGAATTCTCAGAGAAAAATATGATTTCTAACGATGTTCCATATCCCTAGTAATCAGTGGGGTTAGCGATTCTTATATAGGGAAAGATATCCGCTTAATCCGCTAAATCAAGATTTACAAAATCTTGATTCGATACAACTCCCACTGTGTACCGAATCTTCTGCCACCGCGAACCTCAAGCCATCCGCGAACCGTCTTCCTACGTGTTCCACACACCGTCTATGCTCATGTGTAGTCAAATTACTCTGCTGACTTTAGTGCATCCGCGAACTGCACCACCATTAAACGTGAACCATTTTCCATCCGCGAACTACACCGCCATCCACCGTGAGCCATTTTACATTTTATGAACCGCATCCACGTACCGTTCCCATTTCCTGGTATGCGGTCGCGTACCCTCCCCAGACATGGTACGTGATCCATTTCCCGAGCTCCTCATTCCTCTTCCTTTTCTGATTTCGTTCACCATTATTCACACAAATTACCGATTTTGAGGCCCAAAAATTTGACAAACACTGGGAAATTGCGCCACCTTAAAAACATGTCTTCGAAAAACACCAACCATACTCATTTGTGGTTATCTGACCTTTTCAACAAACACAATCACACCCAAAACATTCCGAGAGGATTCCTTGAGGTATTTTTTCCCAACAAGGAATTTTTCCTATGACACCCTCCTAAGGAATCCTTGGAATACATCTTAGAGGCATGATTCTACATACCAAGAATGAAACAAAATGATCATACAATAGAAAAATCTCAATTTATACCAAAAAAATATAGATAAAAATCATATTTAGATAAAAACCCAACACATGAGACACAAAACCCAACATCCTATAGTAACTTGGGGATCTACACAATAAGAGATATCTAGACACTCACCACAACCAACCTATTAAGTTATGAAAAATCATATTTATATCCACCAACTTCCCAAGACTGAGCACATATCAACTTTGATACCAATTTTTCATGATTTAGCCTAAAAGACCCATCCATCTAGGCTTTGAAAAAAACTATGACAAAACCTTAAGGGCATTACCAATCCCCACAAGCTGGTAACTAGCACCCAAGAATCCATGAAAAATAGAGGGAATGATTTCCCTAGCCTAAAACAAGAGTGATGACATACATACTGAGAAACATAACCAAAATGAAAATATGGCATAATTGAAAACCAATAGCGGTAGTAATACAACTAAGTCAAAAAGCCTAAACCAAGTTACACATATAAAAAAAACCAAAAAGGACAATCCAAACTATCAAAAACTACTCTATGTGATACGCGGGCATCATCCCACCATCTCACCATAAGCTACCTATGCCCAACTGACATGAAACCTCATCACCTCACTATGATGCATTTCCCTTTCATGCATCAGATAAAACAAAGTCTACACACACCCAAGGGTATGTGTAGAGTGTGAGCTAAACATTCTCAATAGGATCCTCTCTAAGTGTTCTTTAACAAGTATTTATCAAATAGTCCCAATATTCTTAATATATGAAAAATAATTCATGATAAAATAGTTTTCACATTCATAAAAAAAGCATGGTAAAATGTTTCCCCTTTTCATAGTTCTAAAAAAAATCCAAATAATATAATTTCAATACACATTTCAAATAAACCGGTTTGCATTTATCAAAGCATTATTCATAAATCATATCAAATTCAAAACAATTCAACTCCAAAGCACAAATGGAGATCACCTCTAGGATAACTTAGCTCTAGGATAGATAGGTGTCTCATACCTCAATAATAAATCAAGAATTAGCACACTAAAATAGTCCCTAGGACACAAGACCAAGGAAATAGAGGAACAATCCATGAGTTAACCCTCTATTATGTCAGATAATCAAGTCCCTAGGACACATGGCCTAGGGAATAGAGCAACACCCCAAGAGTGAACTCCCTACATAAAACAAGGAAAATTAACAGTACCAAACACCCTCTTAGTGTAGCACCCCAAACATTTTATGGCATGCTTCTCTTAAAAAAACTACATTCATTAGATAGATTATATTTCATGAATCACTGAGTCTCTGTGGAACAAAACTTGGTTACTTATAGAAGATATCCAAAACCTAGCCATTAAAATTAAATTTTCCAGCTCTATGATTCGAATTTTAAAAATCTGACATACACGATTGTGTTCAGGATGATATTTAGAGTTTGATAGAATTAACTTAATTTTCGGTGAATAGTAACCTACACTTATGAATAGTAACCTACCCTTATGAATAGTAACTTACCCTTATGGATAGTAATATGTCTCTTATGAATGATATCCATACCCATGAATGTATAAATAATTTTAGGCACCTTTAAAAAAAGATGAATATTTTAAGTGTTTATATATTTCTCTTAAATAATGATTTAATTAAATATTTAATTAATCATATTTAGAAATTTATTTTTGAAAAATGGACTTCATTTTTGGATTCTGCATGTCGAAAAATGGTTAGGGTAAATTTTTTGGATTTTTCTGAAATACTTGAATTTTTGGTGGATAGTAAAATACATTAATCTACCGTATAAATACATTATAATTTAAATTAAATATTCCTAGAATTATGAGTGATGAAAGAACCCAAATATAGAACTCACATGAATATATTACTATTCTTGGTCATGGAATACTCACTATTTCTTGTCTTGAGGGGAAATAATAAATTAATGATTATAATATTAAGAAAACTCCTCTCCCCTCCACTATATAAACCACCCCTCACCCCCTCTTCCTCCCACACCACTCAAGATTCAATACTTGCCTAAATTATGCCAATAACAAGCCCTCTCCCAACGTACAAGTCCTTCTGGTCTCACCAAAAGGCCAAAAACAAATGCCTTACAGAGATTCTCAAGGAGGAGTACTCCAGAGGTGAACATTTCTTCTCTTTTCTTTCAATTTCTTTTACAAAGTTCCATTATTTTGTTCTCTATTATCACCTCACCTAATCCAAATGACATGATAATTACAGTACCATAAATGTACTGTATTTTATTTGCGCTAATGTAATATTTCATTATAATCTCTCTTTTCCCCTCCTTTTATACTATAAATGCAAACACTGTCCGAGATGTGTTAATTTATCACACTCAAGGAAGATGAGTTTTCAGTTTGCATTACTATCTTCAAGATTGGTCATGAAACATTTTCAATGGTTGAACCAGATCATAATATATGTATTATATCATCTTTAATACTCTTTAATCCTTACACACTCATAAAATGGAATAATAATACAAAACAAGTTCAATGTGCACAAAACCGCCAAGCCAAATCCAAGGGTTTATCATTAACAAATCAAATGATTCATCCTCATGGTATATAACCATAATCATTATAAGATAATTTATATCACTATAATGTCATTAATAAGATATATTAATAATTCTGTATGTTTAACCACATTTCAAATGAACTTCCATTCATGAATACAAGTAAACAAATCATGAAACCAAGTAAGAAAATGCTTCCAAAAAAATAAAATTGAATCTCTTAAACCCATCAAAAATTCCATTAATGAACTTAATAAGGCTATAACATATAAATTAAATGTTTATTAGGTTCTGGATTTATTAATTAATGAAGCTAAATTTGATTATTCAGGTCGTTAAGAACAAACAAGAACACCTTCGAGTGTAAGGTAAGGGATCCTCTCTTTTACTTTTGTTCAAGAATATCCCCTATGTTGTGCTCTTTTATTTTTAATGACTAATGATGGGGAATGTTTTCATGCCTCCCCCATACATCCGTTATGACATATAAATAATGGGATACCCCTTTAACTCTCATTAATCCCTCGCAAGAACACTCGTTACCACACTGAAATGTTTGTAAGGGGTTTTCTCATCTCACTTTCAATTCTGTGGGATTTCCATTGTTTGCCTCATATTTCTTATATGTGGTATAGTTGTACTACCATTTGATATATATTATCATGATTCTATTTATATTAATGGTATTCTGTGATTCATTTGATGCTTATTAACTTTTGGTCATACGACTCAATTGATTACAACGTGGTAACGAGCTTGGTCTCAATTTTCACTTTATTGTGACTTGCCTAGTATTGTGCACCTACTCTTTATTATGTGGTGTACATAATTCCCATTTGAGATCACTTTTAAATTGAAATTATAATCTATTTAAATATCCATATTCTCATATCATGGATATGATTATTTTCTAAGCTGTATACCATTTTACTTACGGTATTTATTTTGAATGTTGTTTTGACTGTGGAAATATTGATGAATCTATATCCTCTATTCTATATGGATGATGTAAAGTCATGTTTATATTATGTTGAATCTATTTATAAAGAATTATTTGGATGCAGAGGTGGGTGGGGCCTGCTATAGCCCCTCAATGCCTCGGTAGGTCTCATGAGACAAATCAATTGGCAACAAACCCTTCAAGATTGTTTTCAAAAATCAGACGGGTTTCTACCCATAGAACTAAACCGTTTTTATGATATTATGGTATCATATTCCAGATAAATAGTGTCCAATTAATAATCATTCTCTTTATTCATTATCAGTCATTACTATCCATGAGGTTTTCACTATGACAAAATCTATGGATGCAGTTTCATTCTCAGTTTATTAATGGTGCGAGTTATTCATTATTCACCATGCCATAATGATTATGTAAAATTGTCCACAATTCAGTTATTATTGATTCATGATTCCACCATTTTTAACCCTTACTGAGCATTTGATCTCACCCCTTTCATTGTTTACTTTCAACAAGTCACGAAGATGAGATTATTTATTGAGTTCTTGTGGATGCAGTCTTTAGTTTTTGTTATGTATCATATTTTGTAACCTTTTCCAATGTAATTTTGAGTTACATATATGTATATAGTTTCTTCAATACTTATAAAATGATCATTACTTTGGTATTTTCATTCCTTCTAACCATGCCAATGTACTTAGTAATGCATCGACTCCGGTTTAGAGGGGTCGGGGCATTACAGTTGGTATCAGAGGGAGTTTAGTAGAAAACTTGGAAACTAGAGTAGGAAATGTACAGTAGGGAACAAATCCCTAAGGTAGTATTTGAGGATAAATGTAGAAAAATGTCCTGGTATTTTGGTAAGTAATAGATCATGTGAATCTTTCTAGAAAATACATCCCTGTCTGGATACGAGCAGGTAGAGGTGGCTCTGGCACAGATGGATCTAGGAGTGAAAGCTCCGATAATGAGTTTTGGGCTTGAACCAGGGTATCCCGGTACATGAAAATGGGCCTTGCTGCACTCTTGGTTACGACACTTCTGGGGGATATGCTTAGGATAATTCCTATTTTCTTTACAAGCGTTTATGAAGGATTGAAATGTAAATTATTCCTCAAAGAAACCATTTTTCTGATTATGGGATTTTCCATGCGTAGGATCTCAATTTATGCTAAGTATTTTGTTAAATTAAGATTATAAATTATGATTCATACCCTAATATAGTGTGTTAAATTATTTAGAAATGGTTTCTAATGGAAGAAGGGGAATCAATACTCATGGGAAATGTAGGGATCTCCCCACTGAGCAAGTCAACACAGTCAATGTTGGAGCAGATCAAATCATGACCATATTGAGACAACTTACTCAGGTTGTAATGAATAACTATTCCACACCTATATTGGATCATTTCATGTGGAAAAATTTCCCATCTTTTAGCAGGACTACTAATCTAGTCATTTCTGAGCAGTGGATCAAGTCCCTTGAAAATATATTCATGGCATTAAGATGCAATGAAAATGAAAATGTAGTACTAGTAGTATATTGTATCAAGGGCGACACTGGTCAATGTTGGTCCTTGATTCAAAATACCATAGAGGAATAAGAAATATAAGATATGGAATGGAGGACTTTTAAGGAAGTATTCTTCAAAAAATATTTCCCTCATGAGAAACGAATCGAAATGAAGAGGAAATTATTTAGCTTAAAGAAAAGGGAAGAAAACAATGTTGTAGAGTATGAGGCTACCTTCACAAGGCTAGCCAGGCATGCCGTAGATTATGTATGTGACTCAACAGACAAGATTGATCATTTCTTTGATTGTCTTAATCCAAGTCTTTAAAGGTAATTGTCTTCTAAAACATTTTCATCATATGATAAAATTGCATCAAGTGCCATCAAAATAGAGAAGGAATTTTCTAGATCAAGTTTGTTTAAGGGAAACCAAGATAAAAATTAGTACTTTGATAACCAAGGGAAAGGTGAAGCGCCAAAGAAGAACAAGGGAACGAAAAAATTTCCATTATGTGAGAACTGTGGAAAGAATCATCTTGGGAAATGCTTGAAAGGCATGGGATTCTGCTATTAGTGTGGAGAAAAAGGTCATATATCTCATGAATAAAAGGGGAAGAAACAATTTGAATATGTTCAATGATATAATTGTAGAGAGACATGACACTATGCAATTGAGTGTCCTAAACGCCAAGGAAACATGCCTCAGAAAAATCCAAGAGAGTAAGAGAGAGATTATATGATTACAACTACGGAAGTTGAATTTCCTAATGATATGGTGGCAGGTACTTTAATTGTTTCTTCAAACTTTGACAACACTTTATTTGATTCCCAATCATTGCATTCATTTATATCTTCCCATTTTTTAAAGAAAATTAGACATGTCCAATTTGATTTAATAAAAGAGTTACCAGTCAAAACTTCTAGGGGATGCATCATTGCAACAAAGGCATGTCAACTAGTCCCCCTCGTGACACATAAACATGCTTTAGTTTCTAATATTATCATCATACCAATGACTGACTTTGACATAATTCTTAGTATGAATTGTATTTCAAACTACGATGCAAAGATTTATTGTAAGAAAAAGGAAGTTATAATTTTTGAATATGGTGTAGAATCTCTTATTTTTAGAGAAGAGACCTCACCACCCAATTCTTATCTAGATCCTCCCCCAATAGATCTATTGAATGAAATTCTTGGAGAGGAAGAGAACCCAATATCTATGGGTGAGGAAAGAAATATTCAAATTGAAGATGTGCATATAGTTCAGGAATACATTGATGTATTTGCAGAGGATTTACCTAGACATCCTACTGATAGGGAAATTGAGTTTTCCATTGACTTAATTCCTGGTGAAAGACCTATATCAAAGACTCCCTATAAATGGCCACCGTGGAAATAATGGAGCTAAAGAAAAAACTAGAGGAATTTAGTGAAAATGGATTTATTCGACCTAGTGTTTCTCTATGGGGAGACCCTATCCTCTTTGTCAAGAAGAAAGATGGTTCCATGAGGCTATGCATTGATTACATGGAAATCAATGCTATTAAAATAAAGAATAAGTATCCTATACCTTAGATTGATGATTTATTTGATCAACTTCATGGAGATTAATATTTTTCGAAGATTGAACTTCGATCTGGATATCATCAGTGGTGTGTGAGGAATGAATATATTTCTAAGACAACATTTCGAACTAGGTATGGGAATTACGAGTTTATAGTGATGCCTTTTGGACTGACGAATGCACCATCTATTTTCATGGATTTAATGAATAGATTTTTCAAATAATATCATGATAACTTTGTTGTGGTATTCATTGATGATATCCTGGTATACTCAAAAATCTATGAAGACCATGAGGATCACTTGCGGATTATTCTGAAAACTCTTAGAAGAAATGAATTATATGAGAAGTTTAGCAAGTGCGAATTCTGGCTTCAATAAGTTTCTTTTCTAGGTCATATTGTCTTTAAGGATGGATTCCTAGTTGATCCTAAGAAGACAAAGGTAATCCAAGAATATCCCACACCAACAAACATAACCGAGGTATGAAGTTTTATTGGCTTAGCAGGTTACTATCGGCGTTTCGTTCAGAATTTTGGCTGACTGGATAACCCGCTAACCTAGATCACATGTAAAAGAGTTAAGTTTGTGTGGACAAAATAATGTACAGAATGCTTCGAAGAATTGAAAATAAGATTGGTCAATGCTCCAATTTTGACTCTTCAATATGAAAGTGATGGATTTGTAATATACAGCGATGCATCAAAGAATAATCTGGGTTGTGTCCTTAAGAAAAATTGTAAATTTATTGCTTATGCATCAAGGGTGTTGAAGACTAATGAGAAAAATTATCCAACACATGATCTTGAGTTATCAGCTATAATCTTTACTCTGAAAATATGGAGACATTATCTCTACAGATAAAGATGTGAGATTTATACGGACCGCAAGAGTTTGAAATACATTTTCACACAAAAAGAACTCAACATGAGGCAAAGGAGATGGATTGAGTTACTCAAAGATTGTGATTGTTCAATAAACTACCACCCTGGAAAGGCGAATAAGGTGGAAGATGCATTAAGAAGGAAAGATCATGGACTTCTGACTCAAATGAGGTTTGGGAGAGATCCCATATTTTTGGATCTACTAAAGATGGATATGGGAATTGTTAAGGAAGGGGAAACATCTTTGCTCTTTAAAATGATTGCTAAACCATCTTTATTAGAGAAGATAAAAATCTCTCAATCTGATGATGAGAATCTGCATAAGAAAATTAATGCTGTCAAGGATGGGAGATTAGTAGACTTCGTGTATGAGGAAGGAGTTCTGGAATTTGGGAAGAGGTTATGCGTTCCATCAGTACCTGAACTAAAAAGGGAAATATTAGATGATGCTCATAGCTCAAATTTCTCTATGCACCCAGGTAGCACCAAGATGTATAGAGATTTGAAGGAATATTTTTGGTGGGATAATATGAAGCAGGAAATTACTGACTACGTGTTAAGGTGTCTAGTTTGTCAACAAGTGAAGGCAAAGAGACAATGTCCCAAAGGATTGATGCAACCTTTACATATTCCAATGTGGAAGTGGGAAAACATTATAATGGATTTTTTTCACCAGACTACCAAGGACACCTATAAGGAATGATGCAATATGGGTAATTGTTGATCATCTTACAAAATCAGCACATTTCCTTCCAATAAGAGAGGATTTACCACTTGAGTACCTGGAAAGACTTTATATTAATGAAGTTGTAAGAATTAATGGTGAAAATATATAGATTGTGTCTGATCAAGATCCCCGGTTTACATCAAAATTATAGAAAAGTCTCCAGAAGGCTTTGAATATTGAGCTTCGTATGAGTACTGCTTATCACCCCCAAACCGACGGACAATCTGAAAGGACTATTCAAACTCTGGAAGACATGCAGAGATCATGTTCTCTTGACTTAGAAGGTATATGGGATCAATAATTTCCTTTGGTGGAATTTTACTATGACAATAGTTTACATTCTAGTATTCAAATGGCTCCATGTGAAGCGTTATATAAAAAGAGATGTCGAACTCCAACTTGTTGGGATGAAGTTGGTGAGAGGAAACTTATAGGCCCATAACTTATTGAAGAGACCATAAAAAAGGTAAATACAATCCAAGCCCATATTAAAGCAACCCAAAGTAGGTAGAAGAGTTATGCTGAAAACCGGAGAAAGGATTTGGAATTCTAAGTAGGAGATCATATATTTCTAAAAGTATCTCTATGGAAGGGTGTCTTAAGGTTCGGTAAGAAAGGGAAATTGAGCCCCAGGTACATCGGACCATTTGAAATTTTGGAAAGAATTGGAGTTTTAGTTTACCATTTAGTAATTCCTCTAAGTCTCTCCAAAGTTCATGATATGTTCCCTGTGTCATTGTTGAATAAATACATACCAAACCCAATGCATGTACTCACCTATGAAGAAATAGAACTGGAACATGATTTGTCATACTATGAAAAGCCTATTGGGATTCTTCATACAAGGGAGTAGATATTGAGAAATCAGACAACTCATCTAGTAAAGGTTCTTTGGAGGAACTAGAATACAGAGGAAGAAACATGGGAACCTAAGGATTTTATGAAGAAGAACCGCCTGCATCTTTTTGGTGGACTTTATACATAAAATTTTGAGGAAGAAATTTCCGAAGGAAGGAATAATGTACCAACCTAAAAATTTTATGGTATGTTTCTCTTAAAAACATTATATTCATTAGATAGATTATATTTCATGAATAAATGAGCCTCTTTGGAACAAAAATTGGTTAATTATAGGAGATATCCAAAACCTATCCATTTAAATTTTCCAGCTCTGTGATTCGAATTTTAAAAATCGGACATACACGGTTGTGTTCAGGATGATATTTAGAGTTTGATAGAATTAACTTAATTTTCAGTAAATAGTATCCTACCATTATGAATAGTAACCTATCCTTATGAATAGTAACTTACCCTTATGAATAGTAATATGACTCTTATGAATGGTATCCATACCCATGGATGTATAAATAAATTTAGGCACCTTTAAAAAAAGATGAATATTTTAAGTGTTTATATATTTCTATTAAATAATTATTTAATTAAATATTTAATTAATCATATTTAGAAAATTATTTTTAAAAAATGGACTTCATTTTTGGGTTCTACACTTCGAAAAATGGTTAGGGTAATTTTTTGGAATTTTTCTGAAATACTTGAATTTTTGGTGAACAGTAAAATACATTAATTTACCGTATAAATACATTATAATTTAAATTAACTATTACTAGCATCATGAGTGATGTAAGTACCCAAATATAGAACTCACATGCATATATTACTATTATTGGTCATGGAATACTCACTATTTCTTGTCTTGGGTGGAAATAATAAATTAATGATTATAATATTAAGAAAACTCCTCTCCCCACCACTATATAAACCACCCCTCACCCCCTCTTCTTCCCACACCACTCAAGCTTCAATAATTTCCTAAATTCAACCAAATACTCTTCCCAAGCCCTCTCTCCATGTCCAAGACTTTCTGGTCTCACCAAAAGGCCAAAAACAAAGGGCTCAAAGAGATTCTCAAGGAGAAGTACTCAAGAGGTGAACCTTTCTTCTCTTTTCTTTCAATTTCTTTTATAAAGTTCCATTATTTTTTTCTCTCTTATCACCTCACCTCATCCAAATTCCATGATAATTCCATTAAAATACATGTGCTATATTTTATTTGTGCTAATTTAATATTTCATTATATGTTTCTCTTTTCCCCCTCCTTTTATACTATAAATGCAAACACCGTTCGAGATGTGTTAATTTATCACACTCAAGGAAGATGGGTTTTCAATTTGCATTAATATCTTCAATACTGGTCATGAAACCTTTTAAATGGTTTAACCATATCATAATATATGTATTCTATCATCTTTAATATTCTGTAATCCTTAAAAACTCATAAAATGGAATAATAATACAAAACAAGTTCATTGTGCACAAAACCGCCAAGCCAAATCCTAGGGTTTATCATTAACTCATCGAATTATTCATCCTCATGGTATATAAACAGAATAATTATAAGATAATTTATATCTCTATAATTTCATTAATAAGATATATTAATAATTCTGGATGTTTAACCACTTTTCAAATAAACTTCCATTCATGAATACAAGTAAACAAATCATGAAACTAAGTAAGAAAATGCTTCCAAAACAATAAAATTGAATCTCTTAAACCCATCAAAAAGGCCATTAATAAACTTAATAAGGTTATGCCATATAAATTAAATGTTTATTAGGTTATGTAATTATTAATTAATGAGGCTAAATTTGATTATTCAGGTCATTAAGAACAAACAAGAACACCTTCGAGCGTAAGGTAAGGGATCCTCTCTCTCACTTTTGTTCAAGAATATCCCCTATGTTGTGCTCTTTTATTTTTAATGCCTAATGATGGGGTATGTTTTCTCACCCCCATACTTCCCTAATGATATATAAATAATGGTATACCCCTTTACCTCTCATTAATCCCTCTCAAGAACACTCGTTACCATGCCGAAATTTTTGTAAGGGGTTTTCTCATCTCACTTTCAATTCTGTGGGATTTCCATTGTTTGCCTATTATTTCTTATATGTGGTATAGTTGTAATGAAATTTGATATATATTATCATTATTCTCTTTATATTAATGGTATTTTGTGATTCATTTTGTGGTTATTAATTTTTGGTCATACGACTCAATTGATTACAACGTGGTAACGAGCTTTATCTCAATTTTCACTTCATTGTGACTTGCTTAGTATTGTGCACTTACTATTTCTTATGTGGTGTACATAATGAAAATTTGAGATCAATTTTCAATTGAAATTATATTCCATTTAAATATCCATATTATCATATCATGGATATGGTTATTTTCCAAGCCGTATACCATTTTACTTATGGTATTTATTTTGAATGTTGTTTTGAATGTGGAAATATTTATGAATCTGTATCCTCTATTCTATACAGATATTGTAAAATCATGTTGATCTTGTGTTAAATCTATATATAAATAATTCTTTAGATGAAGAGGTGGGTGGAGCCTACTATAGCCCCTCGATGTATCAGTAGGTCTCATGAGACAAATCAGTTGGCGACAAACCTTTCGAGTTTGTTTCTAAGAATCAGATGGGTTTCTACCCATATAACTAAACTATTTTTACAGTATTATGGTATCATGTGCCAGATACATGATGTCCAATTAATAAGTATTCTCTTTATTCATTATCAATTATTTCTATCCATGATGTTTTCACTATGAAAAAATATATGGATTTAGTTTCATTCTTAGTTTATTAATGGTGTGATTTTTTCATTTATTCACCATGCCATATTGATTATGTCAAATTGTTTACAATTAAGTTATTATTGATTCATGATTTCGCCATTTGTAATCCTTATTGAGCATTTGAGCTCACCCCTTTAATTGTTTACTTTCAACAGGTGGTGAAGAGGAGATCATTTATTGAGTTATTGTGGATACAATCTTTAGTTTTTGTTGTGTATCATATTTTGTAACCTTTTCCAATGTAATTTTGAGTTACATCTATGTATCTAGTTTCTTAAAGACTACTAAACTGATCATTCCTTCAGGATTTTCATTCTTTCTAACCATGCCAATGTACTTAGTAATGAACTGACTCCAGTTTAGAGGGGTCGGGGCGTTACACTTAGATACCCAAAGCTCCCATATTATGTACATTTCAAATCAGTTTCAATGGTATTATAATATTCCATAAACAATTTCCAACAACCCTTTTCACATTAAAATCATGTTTTGAAAAACCAATTTCACAAACCATTTCATAGTTCTTTAAAAACCATCTTTCCTTTACGAAAATAAAAGGAAAATTATCTTTTATCAAAATCAATTTATGCACACATATATAAACATTGATAATCATGCTGAATATCATATATAAAACAATTTAGTAAAACTAGAGCATATAAAGTTCACCAAACACAGGATAAAGACTAAACAACCTACCTCACACTTGGGTCACATGCCAACCACAACAAGATCCACACTCTATAAGGAAAGTGAACACTATAGAAAATTAGATAAGGAGCTAAAAATTGATCCCCACATCTTACAATTGAGTTTCTATAATCATAAGTTTTACAGAGAAGATAGATCAACACATACCTCAAAGGTTACACATGCTGCACCACAATCAACAAGATACCCAACCTATGGGAAAAAAATGTATGAAAAATATATAAGGGACTTTTAGAGGTCATAAAATGATCAATAGATTCCAATAATTAAGCATAGATACATTAAAAAATACAAGAAGGAAGGAATAAAAATATGACATTCGATCAAAATTACCAAAATGTTGACAACTAATCAATCCAGGATCAAAACACCAAGCGAAAAAGTTCGAAGGTGCCAAGAATGAAAAAGGGAAAACTATGTTGGTATTGTTGACCTATGACCAAATTATTTTCACTTTATAATAACCTATATCCATTGTTTTTAATATTAATAAACTCTTTATTACTTCATGATTATTCTTCTATGTGACATAGTATGTGATAATGTCCTAAGATTAGCTGCTACGCTAAAAGGTCATAGTAGTTAATCGCTATGATGAGAACCCAGTAGTTCTAAAACTATATTCTTAAATATATATTCTATAATAGGATGAGATAATTTGAGAGATACAAATTATACATGCTATTAGGGGTGGATACTCATAGGACTTTGAGGAACCTTCTCATGGTGTACACCCTTGGTAATATCTAGCGTAGGATATTATGAGAACGATACCCGATAGTAGGAAGTTCATATTTATATGTGTCATTGGATGTTACTATCCATAGATGTGTGTATTGATTTTTAGACTTTAGGATTATTATTAATGAGTGTTATATGTCATGTAATTTGATGTATTGACGAAAAAATGATAACATAAGTTCATGGTGAGGTAGGATACATTGGGTGTATCATGAGTAATATTTCATTCCAAGTATTTCATTAATTATATCATGATAAAGAGATTATATTACAAAGTAAGCATTCGTATGAGGTATTATGTTGTTATGATAATAACTTCTTTCTCTATGGGTGCCTTGGTGTGTTTTTATATGCTAGCCTTGGACTTTAGGATATTTTCCTAATTCCACTAAGAAAGAGGCCTAGAGGGTCACACACTAAGTGTATCCAGAATCTCAGTTAAATAATATATTATTATTTATTATTTAACAAGTTGAATAAATATTATTCCAGTATGTGGTTTAATAATTATTCATGTTTTCTTGAGCGCATATATTCCTTCACCAGTTATTCAAGAGAATATTACGTGATCATAATATTTAATAAATATTTATTTGATATTTAGTGAGTATAATATTTATTTATTTATTGTATAATAATGGAATGATATTTATTTATTAAATAAATATTCATTATTCCAGACCCAATAAATATTGTGGAGGAATAAAGGATCGAGTTTAATGGTCTGGTGAGAAATAATATATATTAAATATTATCTAAATAAATAATATTTAATTTTATTCATGAGTTTAGAGAATATAAAGAAATAATAATAATATTATTATTATAGACACGGAGTTCTACACAGTTTAAGGAAATAATAAAGTATGCATGTGCAATTATTTTTTTCTAACCCTAGTGGTATATAAACCCAATTATATTATTTTCATAATAGAGGTAATTAATTTTTGAGTTGTGCATGACATCCAAAGAGAATACTCTCAAGCCTTATAGATTCCTAGAATGCTCCCAAGAACATAGAGTGATCTTCCCCCATCTTCTACTCTCAAGTCTAGAGAGATCAAGAAGATTCCTTTGGAAGTGATTCTTAGGGCGATCAAAGGAAAATGACACAAGAGATAGGATATACCATGCTATCACCTAGAGATTCCTATGGCGAAGTTCGAAGATTCATGTAAAAAATGCGAATCACCTCTAGATGGAATCCATTATTGATTCCTGAAATTCAATGATGGTATAAAGTAGATCTATTCTTAGATCCATCAATCAAGAAAGAATTTATCACAAGACAATTCTTTAATTTCTTAAATTAATTATAAATAATATGTGATGATCCTACACTTTGGTTATGACATTTATCCTTTTGTAATATTCTTTTATTCAATTCCATTAATCACGACATTCATCATCATGTAAATCTTAGATTAATCATCGATCATAACAAAAAGAAAAGTTGGACACGACCCATCTGACGCTTCCACTACACCTGAAACCTACAAGTGGTATCAGAGTGGGTCACATAATTATTTATAATTATTTAATCATCACCCTAAATTTATCTGGTCAAGTAATTCAGACCTATATATAATTCATAAGTTGTATTATAGTTATTACTCTATGTGCATTGAATCATAACATGTGATTTAAATACCATGTATTCCATGTGGCCATTAAGTTGATAGTATATTCTGTGAAATTACGTGATAAGTTGTGTATTCCACATGTCACAATAATAAATAGTATACAAGTATAATACATGTTGGTTAGTTTAGAAGGGTACTCACCGTGTTTACTCAAAGGTACATTTTTGTACATAGTTATTTTTTTTTTAAATTATGATGGTTGTGAATCTCAAGGAAATTCGAATGATAATTAAGATAAAATAATTGATTAATTAAAGAATATAATTAATTGATTCAAGCATGATTTATCTTAAATAAGAAGGATTATAATTTAATAATAATTTTATTAAATTTATAATTAATTTCATGCATGTGGATGATCATGAGATTATAACAGACCTTTGTATGTAGTTGGTATCATTTAATTTATTGTTAAATTAAATTTTTGTCCCATGTTTCATCTATCCTCTTATTATGTAAGGACCTGTGTTCCCATGGTTTCTTTTATGTAAACCCATTAACCTATCATTTGGTTCCCCTCACCTGTGTGTGAGTAAAATCATATGTAATGGATGGAGCTCCCAATATAGTAGAGGTAGTTCAAGTTTGGAGCTGAGAAGAAACCAATCCAAGAGCGGTACATAGCTGGACAGGTGGAAATCCACAGCATGAACCATAAATGGTTTGAGGTGTTTTTACCCTATGTTGATGGTTAGTTTATAATATTCTAGATAAACTAACCATTAGTAAAAGTATCATGATCATTACACTCTATTATTTTATTTCTATCAATTTTCATGGTTATTTAATTATGGACGATTTGTCACGATCACATGAATTAATAATAAAATGATGTTTCGGCCCAAAAAAAATAGTTCAAAGTGCTTGACCAGCCAAAGTTGGGGTGCTTTAAATTATCAAGGAATTCTAACTTGAAGTTTTTGGTTGAATTAACTTATTTCACATAATGGGTTTACTTAGAAAGCATGACTTGGTGTAACTAAGAGGAAAAGGTTGAGGAAATTCAATTTAAGGATTTCAGGATTGGGGAGTCCACTCAACAGATCAAGTAACTTTGAATAATGTAGTTGGAATTTAAAATGAACACCTAAAACCCTTCGAATTACTTGATCAGATAAATTTAGGGTGATGATAAGAGGAATATGGATCCTTTCCACTAGAATATACAAGAAAAAGGATATTTCAAATCTAATGGTGAGGACTATTGGGTTTTGATAAAATCATGGGAGATTAATAAATATAATATTTATTTATTTTTATAAATTTTATCAGATAAATTACTAAAACTCTACTCATTTTATTTGTAGAAACAACAATAAAAAATCACTTTAGACATATCATTGCGATCCATACTTGAGAAGGATAACCTTATCACTGGCACAAATTTCCAAGAATGTTAAAGGTGATTACATGTTATCCAACACCATGAAAGGAAATTGTATGTGATTGAAGAACCTATTCCTGATACACATGATAATGAGGCTAGTGAGGAAGAGTTTAATCTCTATGAGAAATATTTTAATGATTTTATAGATGTTTAGTGTTTCATGCTATTGTCCATGACCAGTGAGATTTTGAAGCAACATGAGGACATGAATGCGTATATCAAGATGTATCACATTCTAAATCTCTATCAATAGAAGGAGATACAAGAGAGATAAGATATCTCTAATGCTCTATTTACAACTAGGCTTAGAGAGTTAGTTTCATCTGGGCCTCATGTAGTCAAGATTATTGGATATATTGAACACTCAAACATCTTATGAATTAAATTCTCAGATGATTTTCACATAGATCTCATAATTTTCTCACTATACAATACCTTCCCCAGTTTTATTGTTAATTATAAAATGAGAAATAATGAGAATATTCTTTCAAAAAATATTACCTTAATTCTCTAAGTGGATAAGGACATGGGGCATAAAAAACCCACATTTTTTATGGTGAATAAGAAAAGGAAGAACAAGGTAAAGGGTCCCAAGACTCATAAAAAGTATAAATCTCCCAAGAACTATCCTTCCAAGAAGAGGAAGATCCAGAGGTATGGTAAGGAAAAGGAGGTAGTATGTTTTTCATGTGGTAAATAATTCCACTGGAAGAAGAACTGTACCTAGAAGCAAGGGAAGGCTAAAGGTACATTCGTTATCAAGTGTAATATTTCAATATCTGTGCATTGAGTATTAGATATATCTTGTGGTGATCACATATATATACCATTATAGGAACCAAGTAGATTCTGAAATATTTCTGGAGGGGAGGTGGATTTGTGAGCTATTAATGGTGTGAGGTTAGATGCTCTTGCCATTGGTGACTACCAACTTTAATTACTAACAATAATGATATCAGTTCTAAGATATTTTTATTATATATCAACTATTACCAAGAACATAATTTTTATATCATTCCTATATGTAGATGGTTTTATTTTCAAGTTTGAAAATAAAAGTTATTTCTTTTATAAATACAACATATGTTACGATATGACACATTTAAATAATGATCTTTATGTATTAAATTAAAAAAACCAAGTATTGGAAATAGATAATGAATCATGTTTACATGACTCATATAACACCTAACTATGGAATCACCATCTTGGTCATGTAAGTGAAAATCATTTGAAAAATCTCTATTAATATGGTTATTTAGACACTTCTGAGTTAAAACCACTTGAACTATTTCATTCTTGTTTACAAGGTAAAATGACCAAACTGCCATTAGGTGGATAGGGTGAAAGGGCCACGAGATTTTAGTATTGGTACACAATGATGTGTGTGGACCATTTATAGTATAATCTATAGTTGGGTATTCTTACTTCATAACTTTTAAAAATTAATTGACTAGATATAGATATTTATACTTGATGAGGTATAAGTTTGTGTCCTTTGAGAAATTTAAAGAATTCAAGAATGAAGTATAGAATCATCTTATAAAGAAGATAATGAAGCTTCAATAGAATCAATGTGGTTAATATCTTAACCAAGAGTTTATTGAATTTTTAAGTGAGTTTGGGATTCTATCTAAAATCACTCCACCTTATACACAATAGTGGAATGGTGTTAGTGAAAGGAGGAACTATACCTTGTTAGAAATGGTAAGGTTGAATATGATTCATGAAGATATTACATTATCCTTTTGGGTATATGAATTAAAAACTATGACATACATACTAAACTGAGTACCAAATAAAGTAGAAAATAGAATTACTTTTGAGTTATGGAGTGGAAAGAAACCTGTTTTTTTCATACATGTGTATTGGGTTGTGAGGCATTTGTTAAGACCTTATCAGGAAACAAAATACCACCCCAGGGAAAAAGTGTATATTTATAGGGTATCCTAAGGAAATAAAGGGATGCTACCTATAAAACCCCTCATATAAGAAAGTGACTATCTCCAGAAAAGCTGTCTTTCTTGAGAGGGATCACATCCTCAAAAAGGATAGTGGGAGAAAAATTGACTTTGATGAAGTTAATTCTCAATATATAAAAGAGTTGGTATAGGAACATATTCCACAGGTCCCCATAGAATAAGTAATTCCTAAAAAAAGGTATCACGTAGGATCACTAAAAAGGTAAAAGAACCAAAGAAATATAGTTTTCTAGTCACTAAAGATGGTGACTCATTATTGGTTGAAAATGCTGAACCTATCTTATACAAAGAGGTAGTTGAGAGATCAAAATATAGAAGATGGAAATAAGCCATGGATTTTGAAATGGATTCCATGTATCATAACCAATTTTGGGTTATGATCAATTCACTGGTTGATGTAAATCCCATAGTGTGAAAATGGGTATTCAAGAGAGAACTAGACATGGAAGGTAAAGTAAATACCTATAAAGAAAGGCTAGTAGATAAAGGTTTTAAACAATATCTAATAATTTACTACAATGAAACATTTTCATCAGTTTCCATATTTAAATCCATCAGAATTCTACTTGTTATAATAGCTTACCATGACTATGAAATTTGGAAGATAGATGTCAAAACAACTTTCCGTAATGGGAACCTTTAGGACGATGTCTACATGACATAACCAGAATGGTTTGTGACTCTAGGTTATTCCAAAAGGGTTTTTAAGTTGTATAAATCCATTTATATATTGAATCAAGCATCTAGGTCATGAAAAACTTGGTTTTATAAATCTATAAAAGAATTTGGTTTAATTAATAATGAATGTGAGCCATGTGTTTATAAGAGGTTTAGTGGGAATGTGTTCATTAACAAGTAGTATATGTTGATGACATATTACTTATTGAAAATGATACACCATTCTTACATTCTGTTAAGGAATAGTTAAACTAGTGTTTCTATCCTTGAAGGACTTTGGTAAAGAAACATATATTCTAGGTATCAAGATCATTCATGATAGATCCAAGAGGATACTTAGACTAAGAAAAAGTATATACATTTACCACATACTAAATATATTTAGTATGGAACAATACAAGAGGAGATTAGTTCCATTTTCACATGGTATACATCTTTCTGAGAAAATGTGTCCTCAAACACAATAAGAGAAAGAGATAATGAGTAAGATCCCATATGCTTCAGCAATAGGATTACTCATGTATTTCTTGTTATGTACTGGACTTGATATTTCATATGCATTGAGCATAGTAGGAGGATATCAAGAAGATATATAGAACAACATTGGTATGATGTTAAGGATATACTCAAGTATCAAAGAATAACCAAGGATATGTTTCTAGTGTATGGAGGAGATGGGGATATGGTCATCAGGGGTTATACTTATTCTAGTTTTCAAATAGATCATAATGATTTGAAGTTTCATTCAGGATATGTTTTCTATATCAATGGAGGAGCTGTGATTGCACATAAGCCTCAGCCCAGTTGGTGAGGACTCCTTAAGTGCATCCAAGAGACCCGGGATCAAAACCAGGCAGAGGCTAATTTCTAGGTTACTATAGCAGTACTGTAGTAGGGATTGTAGCGGGACTGTAGCAAACACCATTTAGCACTGTAGCAGTCGGGAATTTCCCCCGTTTGAGCCTTCGGGCCACCGATTTGGTCCCCGAGTCCTTCAAGGCCTTAGGTCCACCCATGACTTTGGGTCAGTAAGGCATTCGGGCCACCTCAAGGACTTTGGGCCACCTTAAGTGTAGATACAAACCATACATCCTACAAGGAACAAGCTTCAGAAGGATGATGAGAAAGGAGCTTTCACAAGTGCAGAAGCTAAACAGATTGCAAGAATGAAAGGGTATGAGACCTTCCATCGGGACAAGCCTGTGCATGCACAGGAAAGCCTAGCCGAACAACCATGCAAAGGTGGAGAGCTGATTTCATGATGAAGATGCTGGGGATGAGAAGTTCCAAGTAGTTAGTATGGGTTGTATGTAATGTTTGGAGCCTATGGGCACTGAATTCTTATAAGGACTACGATCCATGTAATACTTATGCCTACGGGCCTTGTAAGGGTTCCACCTCAACCCTTGAAAGGTGGATTATCAAAATCAATAAAAAATGAAGGCCTTCAGGCCATCAGAGGTATGGAGGAGCTGTGATCTAGAAGAGTTCAAAGAAACTAGTTTTCACTAATTCTACAGTGGCGTATGAGTATATAGTGGCTTCTAAAACAACCAAAGAATCCATTTGTATACAAAACTTTGTCAAGTATACTGATGTGGAACATAAAAGTAAAGATCTTATCACAGTGTATTGTGATAATATTATAGTGGTTGCTCTTGAAAAAGATCTAAGGTCACACCAACGGACAAAGCACATACTACAGAAGTATCACCTCTTGAGGTATTTTTCTCAGAGGAGTGAAGTTGCAGTAAATAGAGTTCCCAAAGATGAAAACACGATGGAACATTTAAATAAAGGACAATATCAGTAGAAGCATGGTTATCATGTGAGAGCTAGTGGACTGAAGGTTGTTAGCAGTTGGATCTAGTGAAAATGAGAGTCTATTAGAGTTGGTTCCCTAGAACCAACTTCTGTGTACGTTATGATAACCTGTATTTATTTATTTAAACATTAAAAAACTTCTTATCACATAATGGTTGTTCTTACTATGTAACATATTATGTGATAATGTATTATGAGTAGATTTCACATTGAAAGGTCATAGAAGTTCACCGCTATGATGAAAACTCATAAGTTCCATGATAGTATTCTTAAATATATTTTCTATATTCGAATTAAATCATTTGAGGGACACAAATGATACACGATATTGGGGGTAGAGACTCATAGGACTTTGAGGCATTTTCTCATGGTGTATACCCTTAGTAATGTCCATTGTAGGATATTATGATAATGATACCCAGGAGTAGGATATCCAAATTTATATGTATCATTGGATGTTACTATCTACAGACATGTGTGTTAATACTTAGAAATTATTATTATTATTAATAATTTTATAAGTCTTATACTTAGATGCATTGATGAAAACCATGATTACATAATTTTTTGGCAAGGTAGGATACGTTGGGTGTGTCAGGATTAATATTTCATTAATGAATCATGTGAGAAAGGATTTTTCCCATATATTATTTAACAAAAGTTAATATATTAGGTCATTTGATGGAAATGATATAGCCTAAATAAATCCATGTCCATGGTGTTCTATAGGAAAGTTTGATTTCCTAAAATTGAAAGAAAAAGACATCAATCACATAGGTTGATGAAATCAATATAAAAACTTCTTGATTAAAGACATCATAATAAAGGGATTATATCGCACAGTAAGCATTCATATAAGGTATTATGTCATTGTTGCATTAACTTATTTCTCTCTGGGTACCTTGGCATGTTGCTAGATGCTACCCTTGGAATTTAGGCTGTTCACTTAATGCCACTAAGAAAGAGGGCTATAGGGTCACACACTAAGTTTATCCATAATACTAGTTAAATAATATATTATTATTTATTATTTAACAAGTTAAATAAATATTATTCCTACACATGGTTTAATAATTATTCATGTTCACTTGATCACAAATATTCTCTCACCAGTTATTTGAGAGAATATTATGTGAATAGAATATTTAATAAATATCTATTTTTTATTTAGTGAATATAATATTTATTTATTTATTGGAGAATAATGTAATGATATTTATTTATTAAATAAACAATCATTATTCAAGGCCTGATAAATATTGTGGAGAAATGGAGGACCAATTTTAATGGTCTAGTGAGAAATAATATATATCAAATATTATTTGAATAAATAATGTTTAATTTAATTCGTGAGTTTAGCTTATATTAATAAATAATAATAATATTATTATTATAGACATATGGTTCTATAAGTATTAAGGAAATAATAAGGGATGTGTGTGGAATTATTATTTTCTAACACTAGTGGTATATAAACCCAATTATATTATTTTATTAATAGATCCAATTCATTTTTGTGTTGTACATGACATCCAACGATAATCCTCTCAAGCCTTATAGATATCCCTCTCCCAAAATTCTCCTAAGAATAGAGAGTGATCTTACTCCACCTTCCACTGTCAAGTTTAGATAGATCAAGGACAATTCTTTAGAAGTGATTCTCAAGGCGATCAAAGGATAATGATGCAAGTGATAATATCTACTATGATAATACTCTAATATTTTCTTACAATGATGTTTAGAGATTTGTGGAACTCTTATGGATCACCGCTAGAGGGAATATATTCTTGATTCATACAATGCAACGACAATATGATTCAAATCTATTTCCAGATCCATAAACGAATAAAGAATTTCTCAAAAGACAATTCTTTAACTTATTAAATTAATTATAAATAACATGTGATGATCCTTAACTTTGGTTTCAAAATTTATCCATTTTCTACATTATTTGATTCAATTTCTTTGATCATAAAATTATTCATCATGTAAATATCAGATTAATCATTGATCATGACAAATAGAAAATTTGGGCATGACCCATCTGATGCTTCCACTATGTCTAAAAACTAAACTAATCTAGTATATTGACGTTACGATTATCCAATGGATCACATGAATTTTAATTTATGAAGGAAGAACAAAAATCAAATGAAACTGTAAATGATACCTTGTTTTTTGTTCAATGATGATTTCATCTTCTCATTGTCAGTGTGTCATAGCTTGAAGGCACAAATAGAGGAATCTTCTAGATCATCCACATATGAACCAAAGATACTAGATCATCATTATTTTATTCCTAGGTTCTAGCATGGGAATTTAAATCACTTTACAATGTCCCTTCAATTGTATGAATAACATGGACTCGATTTGAGAAAGTGGGATCGATCTGTTCACATTCTTCCTTTGATTTCTCTCACTAAAACTTGACAGAGAGTATGAGTGGAGATACTTTATCTCTAAATTAGTGAAAATGGTTTGGGATATTATTAATGAATTAAAAATGAGTTTAAATTGCAAGTTAAACTTCCTAAAATTACACTTAAGCCCCTGAATAAGTTTAACATCTTAAACCAGACTAACAGAAATAACTTAGTATACATGTCATAAATGTTACAAATATTTAACCACCATATCATGACATTATTAAATGTCACATGAAATATTTAAATCTATTAACTTGACTTGTTCCTCCTGTTATTATTTATTTAACCTTGAATGTTTAATGTTCATTTGAAAAATAATATTTTCTCATATTCAATTTTATAATTAAATAAATTATGAATACCTTGAGAAATAAATTCAATTATTATTATTCTAAACTAAAATAATATAATTAAATTAATTTACTTGTGATAATTCACACTCTTACATTCATCAACCCTCACACATGGGTCCCACTTCATCATAAACTCATATCCATTTAAATATGTGGAACTTTTGCGTAAACTTTGTGTATGAATCTATAGGAACTTATCTCGATAGTAGTGAATAATAATCATATAAAAAGAGTGGTATCTAATAGCACATTATGTTCTCTAATAAGATAAGGATAAGTCATAACCATGACTACCTCTTAGAAACACACATCATGTAATATAATATCTTTGTCTCATAATATCTCATAAAACAGGATGCACACTTTTGTGTCATCATCCTCACATGATTTATTTATTATTTTAATGAAAATTCCAAATGGTCTTACATTATTATACAATTTCTATGGATTTAATAAAATTAATACCATCCTGGACAAATAGGATTTAGATATCTCTTCCTTTTGAAAGTGAAAAATTCTATCTTGACCATTCAATCAATTCCATAACACTAATGAAGCACCCAACGCAAGATACTTATCAACAACATAAATTTCATAATTTTCATCTTTTATCAAAGTACACAATCACATTGTACACTTTGATAATGATATCAAGTCTAAAGACCAATATGCGTGATCATAAAATAAGAATAACCAATGACACTCAAAACATGTGATGTTCCTATTAGTGGTCAGTCCTCATGAGGTCCCATACCCAAGATCACCAAGTGAGAACTTCATGAGAATAATTATAAATGATTATGATCTCAAAAACATGATATCCATACATAATCTATGTCCATTAAGTATAATGTATCTATACCACATGATATATATTTAATTTTATTTTCATAGTATCTTGAGGTTCTCTTTATAGTTGGGAAATGATATAACCTTTTGATATGAAAAATAATCTAAGTACATTACCATGTAAACAGTGGATCATGAAGTATCAAAACTATTATGGTAAGAATACATCATACATAACTCTATGTATACATGATATGGTAATAAAAAAGTACTATTCAATTTGGGTCAAGGTCACCCACTTTTACAACAATATGCACCTACTTGATAAGATAAGTGTGAATCATCCCATATGGATTGGAAAAATTATGTCACAAGTGATGATAATGTAAATTGGATATTAATATATTTCTAAACTACTATTAATAGATCCAAGATTTCATAGGAAGAGTAATTTTAAAAATGATATGATGATTAAGGCACCTTTGTTGTAATAAGTTGCAGTTGGAATGAATAAGTTTCCTCATATGTAAAATGGGTATGAATGTCTATTTCAAGTAGAGGAATGTACGGTGTTAGATGAAGAGTATTATAACATTTATGTCATTTCATTTTGGAGAAATCTTACTCATCTGGTGGTTATGGTGGAATATGTTGTCGAGCTGGTAGGCCTTCACTATCTCCAGCAATTAATCCAACATGCATGCCTTGTAATGATTTGGGAAACCCATTGTAAATTTATGAAGGTAAAAAAATCCTCTTAATCAACAAACATATTTAAAATACTTTTAATAACAAAAAATTATAAAATAAAATAAGATACCATGTAAAATAATTAGTAAAACAAGTATTAATAACATTTAAATTTTAATATAAGGTGTTACATAACATCTATGCCTTCTCTATGGCATATTAGATACAAAATTGTGTTACTAATTTACCAACTAACACAATCATATTATTATTGTTATAAATGTGGTGTCATAAAGGGTACATACCTACCAAAATTCTCTTATAGATTCCATATATCAATGTATCAAGAATTATATTCTATACAATTAATATAAAATCTCATTGTCATTTTAATAAGATGAATGATGAATGATTGAGATAGAGGATCTGTAGTAGTTTTTGTATATCCAAATGTCCTCATTACCCTATCAAGTTGGTTCCATTCTACCATATGGCAGTGTATGAGGGGAATTATGATAGTAAAATGTTGCATCCTATTGATACATTAAGATGGGATGTGTAATATCCTGGATTTCCAATGAACATTTTTATAAATTTTATTTCATAGATGTAAATTTCAATTCTAAATGAATTTATTTATTTTTTTAAAATCAAATATTTATAAAAATATTTATCACCTAAGTTATTCGTTTACATATTTTTCAGGTATAATGGAAATTTATTTATTAAAGTGGTTTTAAAAAAAGGGAAGCTCACAGACTAAGAGATATCCCGTTGCATCCAGCAAGAGAACGAGACTTGAATCCATGAACAAAGGCAGACAAGGGTGAAAATCCTACCACAATCCCACACGATGTCTTATTTATATCTTCTATACTTTTTGTATATATTATTATATAATTTTTTCTATATTTATGATTCTTTTTACATATACAGTTTTATTTGATAACTACATTAATTTCATTATTAATTTTATTTTTATGGTAATTAAGTTATTAAAAACTAATGGTTAAATAATATTTTTACACAAAAACAATAACTTATCATACATTGTTAATTACACTTTGGGTCATTTAATTTCTAAATAGTTTTTATAAAAGTTGGTTACATGCTTTATTACTCTAAAAATTTCCCTTTAAATAATATAAGTAACATGTTTCACAATAAAACAATTATAAAATTTGTATTATTTTTATGTAAATAATAGTTTATTATTATCAAAAAATATTATTATTTTTTTATAATAAAGTTTTTAGAAAAATAAAATGGTCATTGACATGTCATTGTAATTATGAAATATAAATTTTATTATACTAAACCCCATTTTTCTTGATTACATATTTAGAAATTAATTCCACTTAATTAGAAGAATAATTTTATAAAATTTATAAATTAATTTAATATTAATATAATTTATAACAAACATTTAATAGTAACATGGACACACACCTATCATATGATGAAATTATATTATCTAAAAGTATAGCTTTTGAATTTTACACATCGAATGCTTGATTTTGAAATATATAAGTATTTTTAAATTTCATATAGATTTTGAATTATTTTGAATAAAAGGAAGTTATTTTTGTAATAATCAAATAAAAATTATACTTCTTTTATTTCTTGGTATTTTTTTTTGAAAAATTTGATTTTTTTAGTGAATAGGTAAGAATTACGGTTTTATGGGTATTGTGATATTAATGATATCATTATAATGTAAGAATTATATAAAAATTTATGAAATATTTTATTCAATAAAAAATAAATTTAAGTATTAAAATAATTAATTTAAAAATGTTAATTTGAAATTAGAAATTTATACTTGAATTTTTAGAACCTAAATTATATTTTTACTTAACACAAATTGTTTTTGGATTATATCCATTAAATGACATGGTTGGAAGATTAGTTTTGGTATTTTCTCGATTAAATGGTCAAATAAAACCCATTTTATGATTAATTAACATAGGTGATCATCCCTGGCCTATAACAAAGCTCAAATCCAGGATCTCTCATTGTTGGGGTTTGCTGAAATGGAAGATGGTGCCTATCGGTAAGGAATACTATCACATACTTCTTAACTCTCAAGAAGAACTCGATCAGGTATGGAGATCTAGAAACCTTTATCTCAAGCCTGGTTTGCTTAGAATATCTTATTGGGATGTCAATTTTAATCCACACTTTCACAGGAACTCAATTGCATAGATCTGGGTTAGACTCCATGAACTTAATTGGTTTTTTTGGCATCCCAAAATCTTAAATGATGTTGTTTCATGCATTGGAGTCCCTGTTAAAATTGATCAAAGGTCTTTAAATGCATAATTAGGTTTGTATGCTAGAGTCAGGGTTGAAGTAAACCTTGACTCAAAACTTTCTTATGTCATCAGTTTTTGTGCTCCTGATTACAAAAATGTTATTAGGCTTGAATATGAGAAAACCCCCCCATTTTGTGAGGTTTGTAAAATGATAGGGCACAACCTCGAAAATTGTAGAGTGGTTAGGAAAAAAGTAGATCCCACACTTGCTAATGACTAGAAGGAGGTCCAAAATAGTAAAAAAGATAAAGCACAACCGGAAATTCTTGAGACCTCTAGGAAAAAATAGGAGGTTTGGGTCAAAAAAGCCAACAATTTTGCACCATTAGAAGGTAAAGCTTAGGGTGATGCTGTGGAGGAGGAGGAATACCTTCTCACTGATTCTAACTTGGCTAATAATATTTAAGGGAAGGTATTTAAGGTCCTACATGCTCATGATGTAAATGACACAAATGTCAATAAGGCCACTCCATCTTCTAACCAGCCCTTGAACTCTCATGAATCTGTTTCATGTAAAATAGCCAGCAAAGAAATTGCTACCAAGATTAACGAGGTTTCTAATCCTGTCATCCCGGTTGATGCTAACAAGAAGATTTCATCTCCCAAGGATGAAAACTTGGGAAGCAAGATCACTCTGGCTGAAAATGATCCTTATAAACCTGACAATGGCCTGGTAAGTGCTCTGAAACCCCAATATGTGACTGAATCACTTATTTTGGCTGGAACAACACCTCTCACTACCAGTTCTTCTAAAGTTACCACTTCGGTTCCACTTCAAGGTAACAGTTCCATGAATGCTAAAACAGGTACCCCTAACCTTCCTCTCCCTGCACCTTTTGGCACTAAATGCACAGAAACTGAGAGGTCAAGGAAAACTGATGCTGATAAATCTGTTTCTAATGAAATGGAAAATACTAGCACTATCTCCTTACAAAATGATGTTACTGTCAATACTGATTCTCCTAAAATTGTTTTACAAACTGTCTTAGAGGAATCTGTTACACTTTCTACTAGAAATTCTGCTCTTTCTACTTTAAATAACTGTACTGTTTTATTATATGATTATACTTCTGATAAATCTACTGCCCCTACCTTAGATAATAGATTTGATTCAAATCTGAATGTGTCTGACTATATTTAACCTTCTGGTTATATAGCCATATTACAAAAAACACCTAATAAGTTAAATGCTCCACCCCTGGAAACCTATGATCTCTCAGACCCTGCTCCCTCTAACCAGGTAGCAGCTTTGGCAGCTGCTCCAGACTTGGTTTTAGAATATAATTTTGACATGATTTCATCACCTTTCCCAAATAGGGCTGACATTACATCTATTCATACAGATGAAAGTATCTTTCCTCCTCCATCACCTATTAATTCTCCTACCTCTGTACAGATTTTAAACACTGGAGTAAGCAAGGATTCTCCTACTTGCTCCAATATTAATCATCTTGTCAAAAAACCTAAACCAACCTCCCCTCAGGATGTTAGAAGATCACAAAGAAAGAAAGGTTTGGGAAAGTAAAAAAAGGGGGTTCTAACCCAAAACGAAAGTAAAATGAATCTTCTCTCTTGGAATTGTCAAGGTATCGCTAACTCTATCACTTTAATTGTTCTGAAAAGATTTTTTTCAACACATAAACCCAATTTTTTTTCTATTTCAGAGCCTAAAGTCAACTTTACCTCCAATCCTTTGAACAACTTCTCTCTTAATTACAAATTTCTGGGATCTTGTAAAGATGGTCTCTCGATTGACCCTATGTGGATTTTCTACCACACCTCTTTACAAAACATTAATTTCATCAAAATTTCTGAGTAGAAATTGACTTGTGACTTCGTTTGGGAAGGAAAACATACTTTTTTCACGATTATATACATCAATAATAGATACCAAGAAAGAAGAATCCTCTGGCATGACCTCTCTATTTTGGCTAACAACATTTATGACCCTTGGGTTGTAATGGGAGACTTTAATTCCATTCTCAACTCTAGTGAGAAAATGGGTCCCTCTCACCTATCCATATCCTCAAGAGAGTTTAAGGCCTCTATGGATGATAGTAACCTTGTCGAAATCAACCTTACTGGTGAAAAATACACCTGGTATAGAAGTCATTATAATAAGATTGTTTCTAGTAAATTGGATAGATCCTTTGTGAATATGGAGACGTTGGATAAATGGGACAATGTCTCTAGAATTACCCTCCCTAGACTAAACTCTGATCATCATCCTATTCTGGTCAGTTTGATTACTAACAACCACAAACCTATCCTTCCTTTTAGATTCAACAATTCTTGGTCCATGGATGCTGATTCTGCTTCCTACATCAAAACTGTTTGGGATAATATGAACCATCAACATGATACCTTTGCCTGTATCCTCAAACTTAAAACTTTAAAGCAATCCCTCAAGGGCTGGTGTAGATCTAAAAATAAACAAATTGATGTTGACATTTCTTCTCTAGAAGAGGATCTAGTTCAAATACAAACTCATAATACTAATTCTTATTTTACTTTTGATCCTCAAACTGAAATAAAAATCTCCTTAAAACTTAACACTTTTATCACTTTCAAAGACAATATGCATAAACAACTTTTTAAGACCAAATGGCTCTCTAATTTGGACAGAAACACTAAATTCTATAACTCGCTTTAAAAAGTTAGGAAAGCCTCCTGAAATCTTGCTAAACTCTTACATAATGATCAACTCCTTGAATCTGAAGAAGATATTTACAACCATGTTGTTTCTTATTTCCATAACATCTTCAATGGTACGGATGTAAATATTGATCTTAGACCTGATATCATTCCTCTAATGGTTGACGAGAAAGAAAATGAGTCTCTTTTAAGCATCCCTATGGATCATGAAATTAGAGATACTATTTTTTCCCTGAAATCTGACAGTTCCCCTGGACCGGATGGTTTTAATAATGGTTTCTATCAATAGTATTGGGAGGTCATTCATTTAGACATCTACAAGCTTGTGAGGTCCTTCTTCACCAATGGTTATCTCCCTCATGGCCATAATTTTCAATTTCTTACTTTAATTCCCAAAACTGACAATGCCTCTGAGATTCACCAATTTCGACCTATTTCCCTAATAAACACTCTTTACAAAATCATTACCAAAATCATTGCTAATAGACTTAATCCTATATGTGACAAAATTGTTTCTTGGAATCAATTTGGTTTCATAAAAGGTAGGTCTATTTCGGATTGCATTTGTCTTTCCTCTGAATGCACTAACACTCTTAACAAAACCACGAGGGGTAGAAATGTTGCTGTAAAACTCGATATTAGAAAATCTTTCAACACCATTTATTGGAGTTTCATTTTCAAAGTCTTAAAAAGTTTTGGATTCAATGATACCTTTTTCATGAGGATCCAAACCTTGTTTAAATCTGCTTCAATTTCCATTTTGGTTAATGGTACCCCCAAAGGATACTTCAAATTCACTAAGGGATTAAGACAAGGAGACACTCTCTCGGCCATCCTCTTTGTTATTTTTGAGGATTACCTCATCAGACTCATCACACAACTTGTTAATCAAAATAAAATGAAACCCATCTAGGCTACCAAAAATCTTAGGGTCCCTACCCATCTATTATAGGATGATGACATCATCTTGTTTTTACAAGGGGATCAAAATAATATTCAGGTTCTTAAAAACACTCTTTCTCATTATTAGGAGGTTTCAGGTCAAGCTATTTTTCGAAACAAATCACACATTTTCTTTGGAAAAAATTTCTCCCCTCAAAGGAAAACTATTATCACTACTAACCTTGGGGTCAAAGAAGGTATCTTCCCCTTCACCTATCTAGGGGTTCCTATCTTTTGCGGAAAACCTAAATCCTCCTATTTCACCAACATTGTTGATCAAATCATTAGTCAGCTCTCTTCTTGGAGAGGTAGGTCCCTCTCCATGGATGGTAGAATTTGCCTTGTCAAATCATCCATTGTCTCCAAGATGGTTTACTCTCTCATGATCTATAGGTGGACCATGAGAACCTTTAAAAAAATCAATTCTTACATCAAGAACTTCATTTGGATGGGGAACATTTTTGAAAGGAAACTTGTCACCATCTCTTGGAAGACCTGTTACAAATCATTATATAAGGGGGGTTTTGGTATTAAAAATTTAAAATATTTCAATGATGACCTGTAGGCTAAATTTACTTGGGAATTAATCAATAATAGATCTAATTCTCTTGACTTTCTCTATAAAATATTTCAAAATAAACTTAAGAAGGTAAATCTTAATTATATCACCTCCTCGATTTGGCCCTCCATTAGGCACTCATTTCATAATATTATGGAAAACTCTAGATGGATGGTTAGGTATGACTCTGACATAAATTTCTGGCTGGATAATTGGACTGGCACCCCTTTAATTTACATTCTTCCTCCTAATTCTACACCTGATAAAACTAGCTGCACCATGAAGGAGGTTTTTTAATCTCACATGAATGACCTCCCCGACAATATTTCTCAAATCATTGACAACTACCCTTATACTATCTCTGATGATTTCCTTGTCTAGGAGCCGGCCCCAAATGGCATTATTGACTCCAAAAATTTCTATCAGCAGAATTTCCATGCCACTGAATCCAAATTTCAATGGTTAAAACATTTTAACAAACCCTGGATCAAACCCACTAGACTGACTCTTATCTTGCATATTACCCACAATAGATTACCCACTGAGGTCTGCCTTCAAACTTTTGGTATTCAACTTTGCTCTAGGTGTCATCTATGTAACCAACATCGAGAAGATACTAACCATCTTTTCTTATCATGTGCTACAACCTCTTATTTATGGAATTATATCTTTGACATCTTTAACTACATATGGTTTATACCTAACTAAATCTGTTCTCTTTTAAAGAAATGTGTTGGTCAGGATACTTCTCAGCAAATCAAAAACATCTTCCTCTCTTCCGTTGCTGAGCTCCTGCATGTGATCTGGTATGATAAAAATGATATCATTCATATTAAATGCTCATTAAATCTCAATGTAGGAAAATCCCATATTCTCATTACGGTCCGAGAGGCTGCTTCGATCCAAAAAGTCCATTGCAAAAACTCTGTTGGAGACTAGGAGATACTGTGCAAAATCTATGTCGATGGAATCTATCAACAACCCAAACATACCTTTGAAGTATTCTGGAAGGATCTTATGCCAGGATGGATCAAAGTGAATGTTGATGGTGCCTCAAAAGGAAACCCAGGGCCTACCGGCTACGGGTCGATTTTACGATATTATTTTGGCCAGTTCCATGGTTGTCTCTTTGGAAAATGTGGTATAGCTTCTTCATTAGAAGCAGAAATGATGGGTGTCATTCATTGCATTAATTTTTCCCTTAAAAAAGGATGGAGAAAATTCTGGATCTAAAGTGACTCAACCACCATTGTTTAGGGAATCTAGAATGGGGTGACTCACCTGGCCTGGCCCCTCACTACTTTTTGGATTAAATTTCTGAATTCTCTCCCAAAGATCCATTATATCGCCACTCATGCCTACCGGGAAGCAAACACTGTTGCTGATGCTCTTGAGAACAATGGAATTCATCAGGATATGATTTGGCTAGACGATCTTCCTTATGATTTATTTCATCTTTTTGAAAAAGATTGTAAAAAACTGCCTACGCTTCATCTCCTGTAACCCCTTTACTTTTGTTATATTCAATAAAATATGCTTCGGTATTTTACCAAGGCACCATCTTCTTAAAAAAAATAAATTAAACCATCCTAAAAATTGGAAAAGAAAAGTGTGTGCAGTTTTCCCAGCATTGACATCCCTATATGGATACAAAAAACTGGATATAGGATCTATAATGGATGTACATAGGTGTATTATACCCAAAAAGGGAATACTGGGTATTAACTCAATCATCACCTGGTGCACGTCAGAGGCCTAACTGCACACTTGGTTTGACACTCTCAGGGAATTTTCTTTAGATAATTCACATACTCTTTATGATACATAATAAAGGATATGAATATATGGTTTGAAATACACCTTCAATTTATATCCTTATATCATTAAAGTACCATCACTACTACAAAAAACACCTTTAACAGTGCTATAATCAGCCTTTATCAGTGTTAGAAAAGCGTTGACTACCTTTGAGTGGTTAAAAGTACATGGCTTTTATCAGTACTAAAAAAGTGATAATAAAGGGTAGATTTATCATAATAAATAAAAGTAATGATAAATCATACTTTTATCAGTGATTTTAAAAGTTTTGATAAAAGACACCATTTATCAGTGCTTTCATTTAACACTAATAATATACCCTTTATCAGTGATTTAAAAAGAATTAATAAATGGTGTTTTTTATTAGTGATTTTATTTACACTAATATAAGTTTTATTTATCAGTGAATTTATAAGTGCTGATAAAGGGTATCTTTATAGGAACCTTTAAAATAACTGATAAATCATTCTGTTATTAGCACATTTAGTAGCACCGATAAAGGTGAAAACTGCCGTGTGATGCTGTTACACACTGCATCACTATAAATTGGTGCAGTGTGCTACAACAACACATTACATCTACAGAAAAAATAATATAAATTACCAAAATAAGATAAAAATACTGAATTTAAATGAAATAAAATTTCTAACACAAATACAAGAAAAATAAAACACAATTATAGAGTATGTCAATTTTTTAATAAAATTAATGTAAATTTTGAATAAAAAGGTGAACTTGGAGTTATACCAGTCATACTGTGAGTCAAATTGAGGTGTGAATTAATCCTACACATTGAAAATGACTTATAGATCATTTTACTAATGTACCAAAACAATCAGAATTCATTTTCTCAGTTTTGAGTATGTTAGTTGTTTTTTTTGATTAAAATTAATGTCAGTTTTGAATAAAATGATGCACTTGGAGTCATATCGCTCACACCATGTGTCAGATTGATGTGATGCTGATACTTACTCATCAAAAGAGACATATGGATCATTTTCCTAAATTAACATAATAATATGATTGTGTTTTCTCATTTTTGAGGATGTTAGTTGTTTTTTCACTAAAATTAATGTCAATTTTGGATAAAAAGACGCACTTAGATTCATACCAGTCAAAAAATGCATCAGATTGAGGAAAAAATGAATGATACATGTCCCAAATGACTCATGTAATGTTTTTATAAAGTATCAAGATAATCATAATGCATTTTCTCTATTTTGAGTATGACACATGTGTTTTTTACTAAAATGACATTTTAAACTGGAAACACGCACTTTGAGCCATACAGGTTGTATTGTGTGTGGGTTTAACATGAGACTTATTCATAAATGTCACAAATTAATTATTAATCTTTTTACAAAATTATCAAGAAAATATGAGCGTGTTTTATCAGTTTTTAGTGAGTGATACCTTTTTTGTATTAAAATGTCAATTTTAAACTAATAACGGACACTTGGAGTCATTCCGGTCACATCATGCATCATATTGAGATGTGTCTAATCCATACACATCAAAAATTATTTATGAATCATTTTCTTAAAGTACCAAAACAATCCGAATACATTTTCTCGGTTTTGAGCATGTTAGTCATTCTTTTCACTTAAATTAAAGTTAATTTTGAATAAAAATATTCACTTGGAGTCATATCGGCCACAATGTGCATCTTATTGAGGTTAGGATTAATGATAATTGTCCTAAATTACCCATTTATTGTTTCCCTAAAGTATCAAAACAATCGTAATGCATTTACTCAGTTTTGAGTACGCCACATGTGTTTTTTACTAAAATGTAATTTTAAACTGGAAACACACACTTTGAGCCATATAGGTGGGAATAGTATGTAGGTTTGAAATGAGATTGATTCATACATGTCACAAATTAATTATAAATCATTTTCCCAAATTATCAAGACAATCTGATCATTTTTTCTCAATTTTCAGTGAGTGACACTTTTTTTTGTATTAAAATGTCAATTTTAAACTGATAACATACACTTGGAGTCATATCAGTCACACCATGCATCAGATTGAGTTGTGGCTAATCCCTACACATTAAAAATTATGTATTAATTTTTTTATAAAGTACCAAAATAATCTGAATGCATTTGCTTTGTTTTGAGTATGTCATGTTTGTTTTTTTACTAAAATGTCATTTTAAACTAGAAAGATGCATAATGACTCTTATATTAAGTGACAAGTGTTATGTTAACTTTTAAACAATTTTTCTCAAACAAAATCATAGTATGATCCTTATTCTACTTCATTTACCAACAATTTTATTTTTTTCAATCCAATGCTTCTTATCCTCCTCCACCTCAGTCTTTACCTCTGCCTCCTCCTCCATGCCAGTCTCCGACTCCGACTCTTCCTATGGATTTGCCTCCACCTCTAACTTCACCTCCACCTCCACCACTGCCTTTGTGATTACCCAAAATTTTTATTATTATCAGGTTAGAGCTTCTAGACAAATTTATTTCCTCCATTATTCTTCTCCTTAATAAAGAGATTGAAAATAATATATAAGAATTTTGACACTAACGCTTCACATCCCAAATATCTTTCTAAGTTCATAACTCATACTAGATCAAAAAAATAGAAGGTTATCACCTAAATTTGTTGTTGGCATACATTTTGATGAAAAGTACGCTACCTACTCATCTCTAAAAAAATTGATTTCTTCTTTTGAGTAACTCTATTGTTGGGAATCTTGATAGTACTTATAAAATATAGACAAACAAATGATTATGAAATATATTTATTGAAATTGTAATTACCTTTAGAAATTACCCATTGGGGGATACTGGTCTTTTCATTATTTATGATTTCCCTCATAAATTTTGAAACATAATATCCACAATCGATTGCATTATCTTGTTTTGGACACTATAGACACATTGACCAAAACAAGTAAATTGTTTTGAAATGTTTTGATAGTTAAATATTTATATATATACCTTAATTTGTTTCCATCTGTAGTAATACATTGTCTTTATCTTTTTATGAATCTACTTCATGCCATGATCTATCTTGTATTGAGCGAATTCCCTATCATAACAAAATTCTCATTAAAACACAGACTGAACATATAATTCTAAGTTTATCTATAAAATGTTGATTGTAGTGTATTACATATTCACAATACACATCATTCATGGTTATTTGGTTGTAAATCCATGCATTAAATCCAAAAAAATAAATATTCAGGGTGTCTATATTGATTTATTTCAGTATCCAGTGCTTCCTAAAAAACAAAAGTAATCAAGTAATGAAAAAATTAAAAATATATTTTATGTGACTAGATCATATATTTTTACTCTTGAATTGTTGACATCAAAAAGAGTTTTTCATCTAATTATTTTTTATTAAACTCTTTGATTAACTTTCCTTTTTTCTTCTCTATTTCTTCCCTATTCAAATTAATTTCTAGCGTAGAAATGATACATGGATTAATGAATCCAAATCATGCTTCGCACGCTTCCCTTTATATAGTTTTAATATAAACTCCTATAAAAAATATGAATAGTTATTAACTTTAATATACATACTTAGATCACTATTTGGATAGACATATTATGAAAATGTACCTTATGTATGTATTCACAATTGAGACGCCCAACCATTCATGCTTGAGAATCTTATTTAGAGTCTCGAGACCAATTCGGTATATCAAGAAATCTCTATATATTTCTTCTTCATATTCAATGTAAGAAATAGTTTTATATTTAAATGTGGTCTATGCAAGAATTTGTAACGATGATAAATGTTTCTATGGAACTAGAGGGGAGAAGGTACTCTCAGAAGGTTGTTTTGTTTTCTTGGTATATTCACTAGATTTTATTGATTTGACATTTTGTTTATCCACCGCTTTATCCATCTACAATATCATACCCCACTTCAGACATTTTATCATAAACTGTTACATGTTTTTCATTTTTTTGTTAAATATGTACCCCATGTATCTTTATATGATTATACGACCATGCTATGAAAGCTCCAATAACAGCTTCAACTATTGTAATATCCGGACCATCAAATGGAATAGGCAACTCAGTAGTCAGCTCATAAGCTACCTCAATCCCCAATCTCATGTGATTTTTTGGGAGGGGTTGATTGTGTAGCTGGTCTCCTGGGATATTATACATTGTACCCATCATAACATGGTGGTATGTGGGTGTTGATAGATAAAAATCACATAAAAACGTACCCTACAGAATTTTAGTAATATAAAATTACCAGAAGTTATTTGATTCACATTTAGGAGAAAGATTAATGAAAAAATTGATTACCTCGGGTAAGGTATGTGTTTAGGGGGGATGACTAGCCTCAAAGTTAGTGGGATCATTTGGTTCATACGGAGATTTTTGCTCCACCAAAGGTTAACTTTGATCCGTTCTTATAGATTGGTATGCCAAACCAGACCAAAAAATAATATATTATGATGAGTCTATTTGTGTATGATTTCATCTCATCATATTATATGTATCACTCTATGGTTTTATCTTTTCGAAATATGTTTTAGGAGAGAATCCAAAACCCAATCCTCTAATGAGACCATATCATTCAGGCCGCTTCAAAGCTACTGAAATTCTCTTTTCTTATGGTACGGTCGTTGCTGATTCTTGTGTATAAACCATATAAGAAACATGAACATATTTATTTTTATGTAATATTGTTATAAATCATAACGAATTACAATTATATGATACTTACACATGCTTCCCATACTGCTTTTGTGTTTTCATCAATTAATATACCCTCCTTATTTATACGATCCTCCTTCTATAACACATGATGTGGGATGGAAGTGGCTTCAGATTTTGATTCATCAATCTGCATATAAACAAAAGAACATATGTTATTTCATATCACATAATTAAAATTTTATTGTTGATTTAAAATACATACCATTTTATTCTCTAATGAATCATACCCCATCCTTCCTTTGTGATAGGGGTATGTTGGTTTTGATTCACGTTCTTTATTTTCAACACTCTTTTACCGTTTCATAAATTAATAGTTTTGAATCAAGTTGGATAAAATAAATAATGCAAAATAATATATTATCAACCGCAATGCACCTGAAATTATTTCTCATTATGAAGATTTCTAAAAAGAGTATATGTTTCCTAATTTATAATGTGTGCATAACTAAGTGGTGGGTGGAGCTTTATTTTCCCCTCAATGTCCCTAAGATGTAATTTCATCAGTAGAGTCTGAAAGACTTTATGGGATTTTCCAATAGCCATTAAGACAATATTTTATGTAAATCTTCTAAAATAAATGAAGTTTGAAAGGAATAATGAAAACTTAATCAACAATTCATTATATAGTTTTTCAGTCAAATAGATAAAGTATATTGTAACATTACCATTATATCTTTCCAAAGGATTTCCTTCATTACAGGTTGGATGTGTTTCCATGAGTCAATATCAATTGGCACATTAATCCTCATTGTGATCCCAATATAACTAATGAACTTTTACTTGTTAGGGTCAATAGATTGGCCACATTGATTCCAACCAACCTCAAATTTTATACCCTGACTTCTTTCCTTGATAATTTTATTCAAAACCGTGATGTTGCATTGTTGTTTTTTTCATCAACATGTTATTGATACATTAATAATCCCACAATTTCATCATCAATAATCAGTTATTCCTTGGGATTGGTAACATCATCATGTTCAGAAGACATTGTCTACATGAATAGTTAAACATTTAATTTTCATTGAATAATAATAATACAATACACTCCATGCATAAAATTCCACAATTTCATGCATCTTTCATGAAACTTGTTACTGTCTTGAACAAAGATATAATACTTCAATACTATTGTACAAATAACCTTCACTACCTTTATTAAATCTATCCTCAAACACTTGATTGACTTCCATATCTTGATGATGGATTTGAGGCTACTCATTCCCTATTTTAAATTATCCTTCCTCCCATCACTATTAGGGAGGTATGTCATCAATGAACTTTGGAACCACAATGATGGGAGGAAGGATAGTTTGAAATAGGGAGTCTAATCCATCATCAAGAGATGGAAGAAAATCAAGAATCTAAGAATTAAATTTTCCTAGGAACCTACACTAAGGGAATCACTAAAAAAGTCTCCTCAATTGAAGAGGAATTAGAATACCTCCACTCTAATGGTCTTGAAGAAATGAATCTCACCCCACCTACATTGGACATCACTTCTATCTACTCAAGGATTCCTCACCTTCCAATTTTGGATATTTTTTTTAATCCACCATAAGATCACTCCAATAATATACATCCCTCTAAAGGGTGAAATTTTCAACTTATTCTCAGTATTGATCTAGAATTATTTTACTCTTATAAATGAAATGAATATATTAAATGAAATCTTAAATTTATTATTATGATATATTAACATAAAATCTTATAGGAACCATATATAATTTTTTTCATTGAAAATTATACCACATAGCTTGAATTAGATCTATAATTACCTCTAGAAATGTCCTACTTTACGACTGATAATGATATTATCAGTTGTAAAATATAATATTGGATAGATGTATCCCTTAAACTAAATCATATTATATGATGAAACTTTAATCATATGCTATGAATGGTCTCACCAAATATGATAGGAGACATCATATTTCTTTTATCATATTTAACAATTGAGGTGATATTGTATTTATTCTTTGATCCTGTATTTTCACAAAAACCATAGACATAGTCATATTTTATGATATCATAAATTTTATGATAAAATAATTAAAATCCTTAGATTTTCTATATGTCATACCATATGATATATAATATCCATATGATATGGATGAAAAAAGAAATCCTTTATATCATAATATATGATATTGACATAATACAATATGATATTTATTTATTTGAAAAACTCATAGATCAATACATTGTGTCCTTGAATAACAAGTATCTAATACCACTTATGAGTTTTAGGGTATCATCCTATGATCATTAGAGGGATAAAAATCCTAAACAAGGGCTGATTTATCTCAAGGATAAATGTGAATAGAAACAAATAAAAAAAATCTTATGGAATACTTGTAATATAGTATTAGTAGAATCCATCTTTAAGCTTCAATGGAATATGTTTGATTTATAACACTAAATAAGAAAAAATGTATTCTATACTTTTAAGATATTACACTAGCCTTTAATCATAGAAATATTCTTGAGGACCCTCGATCACCAAAGTAGTGATAATGCCTTAACCTAGTGATAAATAGTGATCAAATAAGAAGATAGGTTTGGATATAGAATGAAACAAAGGGTTAATTACAATAGGGGTATAATATCCCTTTATATGGACTCTATATTTAATAAAGAGTGCCTTGATCATTAAATTCCATCTCATGGAAACTAATAATTTCATCACGTTAGAGTACTTCATTCATTGAGTTTTTTAATAAATATTTCAATCTGCCTATAATTCTCCTTATGATTTATAATTGATAAGAAAAAATTTGGGAGAAGTAGCTAAATTAATTCATATAATATCATATATTTAACGCCCCACCAAAATATACATTGGTCATATATTGTAGCGTCTGATAAAAGTATAGATAAGATTAAATTTTAATTTATGATTCAAGGATTTCAGCAAATAAAATATCTTTATTTTTTGCATTTTGGGCATGGATAACAGATTACATGACTTATAGGACATAAATATCCAAACCATCAAAAGTATATTTTAATCATTTTTTTCTCTCTACAGTTATTCACCATGTTAGATGACTTTTCAAATTAATTTTTTATCCTATGAATTAATTATATCTCTATTTTGATTAGTAAATCTATTAATAGATCACATTTTATAGTTTTATTGATCAACTATCCAACCATGGATAAGTCACTTAATTTTGGGAAATACACTCTTTATATGTTGCTGTGTATTGCTAAGTCCATTCACCCAATGATTTCTCAACTTTATCAAATCTAGGAAATTTTTAGAAATTTTTTTGATCATATCTTTCTCACTAAAGAAATTCCCCATCACTCTTTGTAACCCATGGTTAAAGTTTAATAATAACCTTGAATTAATTAAAAAAACTCTCAAAACATGCATAACTAAAATAATTTTTGGAATGTGACTAATTAATTAAATATTGTTTTGAATTCAAAAAAAAATTCATCAAAATCATAAATCTAAATAACCCATTTCATGGTTTAACAATTAACATGAATAACCAAAATCCACCAAACATGTTTTAATGTTTTTTACAGTTACCTTAGTCCCTATATGTTCATCACCCATAAATGAGGGCCGCAACTTGGTATCCCCTATTCTTTAAAAACCCTCATAATTAAGCCTTTAAAATATATAATCTAGTATATAAGATGAATCAAATTTGATAAACTACCTAGATTTTGGAACCCTATTTTATTCAAATGAAGATAAAACTGAGGGGGAATGATATGTCTCCTTATTAACGTCGAGAGGAGAGTAAACCATCTATGTATGTATCTAGGGACAAATGGGAAAGAAACTCAAATACATATGAAAGGAGAAGAATAATAATATATGAGGGAGAGGAGAGGGTGTGGGAGGGGAGGATGTGTAGAGAGGGTAGATCTAAAATCTATTTTATTTATCTATACAGACCCATATACATATGTTGACTAACCATACCATATGAAAAAATCCTTCTCTTTCTTCAAAACCATTATCTACGGGGAAAATGATGAAATAGAACCGGACTCGTTGTATTTCAGTAGCGACCAGAAGAGATGTAGGGTTTTCATGTTTAAGAACAGTGTAAAAATACAAAACGTGGAACCCAAAACATCAAACAATGATAGAGGAAGGGTAAAAAATAACATACAATGGATTATATCCTTGATTAATCCGAGGTAACATAGAGGAGTCACGCAGACAACAGAGGAGTTCTGTGAGAGCTTGAGAATCATGAGTGACAAATTCATGGTTAAGTTTTTTTTAAATAGACCGGGGACACTTTTAATAGTGCTTTTAGAAAATCACTGATAAAGATCCCTTTTATCAGTGTTAAATTTATAAATGCTAATAAAATGAATATTTATCAGGGCTAAAAAAGAGATATTAAAATTTTTATAATTATAATTATTTAAATAACTTTATTATAATTTTAAAATTATTTAAATATATTTTTTTAATAATTTTATAATTATTTTAATATATATAATTATTTAATTATAATTATATAAATACTTATTTAAAAAATTATAATTATTTATTTATAATAATTATAAATATAGTAAATATACATTTATAGATATATTTATTTATAAATATTTATTTAAAAATATATTTTTACATTATTAATGGATATATAATCTTAAATACATGCATTTTAAAAATGAGTGAAATTGAATAATTCAAAATGAGCACACTTTAAAAATATTGAAAAAATAGAGAAGTTTTATTAATTAAATATAAGTTATTAATATATATATATATATATATTGAAGTGGATGAATCCATATTTAAAATACTAAAACACAATATATATATATATATATATAAATAAATAATAGAAAATGATCAAATTCAAAAATAAAATAAAAAATAAAAAACATTAAAAATGAATACCCTAACTGTAGTATTAAAAACAAATAAATAAAGTTGACCAATTAAAAACAAAATATATATTAAGTTTATCATGTTATAACGAAATTCTAAAATATGCTAAAATTTGAATAAATTACATAAATATTAGGTGTATGTGTTTCTATATATTGCATAAATATATTTGTGTGTGCGTTTGTGTATAAAAATGTATTAAAAAATATATATATATATATGTGAAATAAATGCAACATACGACTTTTGATATAGGTTAAATTGAAAAATCAAACAACATTAAAAATGAATAAGAAAATAATATGTTTTTAATTAACATTTTATATATATTATACTTATTCATTTTATATATCTATATTTAATATATAATATTAATTAATATTTATAATCTATATATATTTATATTAAATTTATTCATTTTTATCAATAATTATTTAATTAATAAAATGTTTTATATTTTTCTTAATTTACTCATTTTATTTTTATTTGTTTAATTTTTCATTTTATTCTGGACCTTTATAAGCACTAAAAAAGAACTGATAAAGGGAAACTTTTATCAGTGCTAAAAACGCGCAGATAAAGGGTACCTTTTATTAGTGTTAAAAATAAAATGCCGATAAAGGTTTCTTTTATCAGTGCTAAAATAAAACACTGATAATGGTTACCTTTCATCACCACTAAAAAAAGCACTGATAAAGGGTGCCCTTTATCAGTTCTTATTTTAGCACTGATAAAGATGGACTTTATCAGTGAATTTTTCTAGCTCTGATAAATGCCAGTGCTGTTAAAGGCATGTTTTAAAGTAGTTTATCTACTAACATTTATTTAATAAGGGTACTTTCTTTTTCATTGAGAGTATCCTATAGTTTCTAAAGTTCATTTTTGGATATTCACCTAAATAGCCACATTAATCCATTGAAATGGGTTATTTACCACTCATTTTATTACCAATGATTATGTTCTTTATCACTCTCCATATTTATCATGGATTTTACCTTTCTCCTCCATGTTCATATTTATATTTACACATGGTATTGTGGAAGTGAAATATCTATGAATGATCCACCACTGCCTTTGTCTTTCCTTACCATCAACTATATATAATTTTTCTTCCAATTCCTTTCCCTTGTGAATACCCTTGCATGATTCTTCTGTTTGATGGGTTTTCACCTTGATACCCATTCATCGATTGACTAGGAAAATTATTTACAAAACTATATAACATTTATTCTATACGGTGTAAATACCTTGTAATTCATCATCTTGATTGAAAGGTATTTATTTAGAGAGATACTTAACTTCATTAGATATTCAATTATTTTCAATGGGTTCATGTTATTATTATTAATAGATTTATGTATATTTTTATCATTTATAAAACATATAAATGTAAATGTTAATAAATTTAAGGGTGCTCCCTAATGGGGCTCCGATGAATTGGTTAATGTTTTCATCTCATGAGATACCATGTATTATATATGGGTGGTTAGACTAATCACATTATGTTATGATGTCTTGGTGGTTAGCCTCAAATTATGCTTATAATGTCACGTTTATGTCATTTATTCATTCCTATGATGCCTTGATCTTATGATATCATCCTCTCATGTATTTCTTCAATTTTTAAGTATATTATTCTTACCTTTTATATTATCATGATTTTACTTTGGACTCACATGTATTGTTTTTCATCATTCTATGCTGGATTATTCCCTTACAGAATTTTTTAGCTCACCATTTATTATGTTTCCCCCTTTCCCTAGGATTTTCAATCAAAATGATGTGTATAGAAGAATTACATGCATGGAAAATATTTGTGAAAAAATATGTATTATACTATGAATTTAAATTTAAATTTACCTAGTTCCCAAAGACCCTGAACTTTTAATCACAAGAGTTGGTTGTAATTCACATGATGTATTAAAAAGTTTGTATGTTTAGTACCATATCTAGAAGATTGGGACTGGGGAATCTCAATTGACATCAGAGCATAGTTTAGTTATTTTTGGGAATTAGGATTCATAATATTTGTGTATAGAGACAAAGATAGATAAGAACTTTCTCTAAAAGGACTAAGTTAAATTAGTATAACCTCATAAGATTAATATCTTATAGGTATTTATAATTTTTTCTTTATATATATAACTTTTTAGTGAAAAATTGGGTTCAATAAGTGTTTATCAACAGGTAAAATTACGAGGGCATAATTTTTTAAGGGGGTAGAATATAACATCATAGATTTCCAATGAATGTTTGTTATAAATTTTCTTTCATAAATATAAATGTAATTACTAGATTAATTTATTTTTTTTAATATAAAAAATATTTATAAAAATATTTATCACCTAAGATATTTGCGTAGATATTTTTCAAGTATAATCAAAATTTATTTATTAAAATATTTTTAGAAAAATGGAAGCTCATAGGTTGAGTGATAACTCGTCGTGTATGGAAAGACCATGGGGTCGACCGCACAACCAAAGGCTAAAAAGGCCCCAATGCCTACCTATCATGATCCGTTATAGTAGGGCCCATGCCATGACTCCCTAATCCTGCCTCCAATAGGATAGGGGCTAGCGACTAGCACTGAGAAGGCATATCACTAACATGGGAGGCCTTAACCTAAGTACCCGTACACACACACACACACATCTCCAAGCCCATATAATGATGAAATATATAAAAAAGAAAACAAACCATGCACACATACATCTAAATCCTGTAACCAGAGCATGATAAGAATTAAAGTAAAGTAAATAGGGAAAAATACAAGCCCACCACAAATATTCTGAAACACAAGTCCAACCTGAAAGAAAGTACTGAGAATTATATCAGAAAACTACAAGAACACACTTCGGTATGTCTGGTCTAACTAAGCATAATATGGTCCTAGTCCACCTAGGACTCTATCAAAAGGCTGACCATCTACACAAGACATGACATCTGTGGGAAAATCCCATGTAGGGGTGAGTATAAGAATACTCAGTAGGGATCCCTGAAAGCAAAAAGCATAAAACAAAGGAAAATACAGTCATATCTACATAGGTATATGTCTAAAAAACATATAACAATAATATCTAGATATAATCAACAAATACACACTATCTAGAGGCAAGTCACAACCGTAGTGTAACAGCCTTGGATTCCATCTTGAATATACCACGAAGCATTCATCTGGGAGAACAGACTTCTGAGTCTGATAGGACTGTTTTTATCTGTATGAGAGGTACTGCTCGTCAGGTCTCACCATGAGAAGAATATGCTGATAGTCAAGAATACAATACATAGATGAGGATCCCTACTAGGTCCATGTGGTGATACCAATAACTCAATCTAGATTAACCTACTAATTAGAGGATCGATGACCACGTAGTGTTGGTCATGAAGATACCAATAACTCCACCTAGGGAATGAAGATGAATAGAGGATCTCACTTTGGGCCTCTCAGAGAGATTCCAATGACTCTATCCATGAAGTCATACTAAAGGGATCATATTCCTAGGAGTAGGAAATGATTCTATACTAACCTTTAGGGAAAGGATAGGGGGAAAAAACCTTAACAAATTTTTTCCAAGATATAGAGGACAAGAGGTCCAAGACATGTATAAGAGAGTATATGGTGTGTAGAGGGGTTACACACCATGTACCTATACTCTAAGTCCTTATCATATACTCTAGTTGTGTTCCAATACACAACATCATCCCATGAACCCATTCCCATGTACCAGTACATGGGGTATCCCATGTAAATTGTACATACTATGTCGTGTGGGGGAGTACACACTATATAAGAAACCTGTGTACTCCACCCCATGTCTGTGTACTTTCCAAATTACATGCTGAGTCACCTTAAGGAAGCTACACACCATGTAATCCGAGATTACATGCCATGTGTATCGGGTTTTTCCAGAAACCCTTTCTCTTCCTCTGTGCATCTTAGCCAATCCTCTAGCCTCCGATCCATAGACTGCCTTTTTGGGAAATTGAAGATACAATTTCATCTGAGCCTCTCCATCATCGAACAACATATTCCAACACCAAATTCATTCATAAAATGGATCTATAGGTCATTCTTTGTTCCACACTAAAGAATGATGAAGAACATGAAATCAGGAATCCACCATCATCTGAATTACTCTATCTCCAATGTCACACCTTATTCCTATCATGTCTATCCTAGATCTACAATTTCAGATCATTTCACTAAGAAATGGGTGCACAAAGATTGATTGATCGAGATTTGTTGAGCCACAAGACAAACGAAGAACACCCGCGACGAACAATGAACGGAGGGGGGGGGGGAGAAAAGAAAAAGAACATATTTGAGGAAATATCTTCAATCAATGTTTGTGTTAATACCAATCCATTTCTATTAGAATAAAAATCTAATAACCAACAACCATGAATAAAATTCTCTCGATAAACTCCACAAATAAACCCATACCATACTACATAACAATCGAACCATGAATCAATTTTGTTTGTTGATTGGTTCGTGTTCATCATAAAAATAAATAATGGGTAAGAAATATAAAAAAAAACATAGCCTATCCCGATTTGGATCAATCAATGATGAATAATGAAGCTGCATCACATTTGTTTGTGAGATCCTTCAAATACGAGGTGCGTCGATCGTCGATCCAGAATCTCATCATCATTCGCCCAAGATAATTCATCCAACATTATATCAATGAATCTCCAATGGATCTAGTGTTATATAGATATCCATGATATTTTTCCATAGTAGTATGTTTAAATATATAACAATTTCTACATCAAAAAAATGAAATAAAATAATTTATTTAATTATTATTTTTATTTCCGCACTCATGATGAATTTTCTAAAAATGACCCACACCGACTAATGTTATGTTGCATATAGGGTAAAAACCACATTCTAAACTCAATGGTGCTCTCATATTTCAGATCTAGGAACCCATTTAGAAGTTATTCCACCTTTTAGGAAAACTTCACACACATGCTATTTAATATATTTAATATATTTCAAACATTTATTCCGGACACAATGGGTCTTAGAATCACATGGCTTCTCGGTGCCTGATCTTGAAAATAATCTATATAAGATCCAAATATAATACATGAAAGATCTGAGACATTATATTTTCCCCACCATGGGGATTTATGTCCCCAAAAAGCCAAAATAAGGGCTACAAAAAAAGATGTCACTATTGAGTATGAATCTAAGCCTCTCACTCCCATATGCTCTCCTATAGATTCCTATACTGCCATTGTACCCACACCAATGGAATCTATTTCCCATGAAATATCCCCTCTTACTGATCCTCGATCTATGTCAGGTATTCCACAAAGGTCTCTCTATCCTCAATATCTAGCTCTCCCTAGTCTATAATGTGATATGGGTCATGAACCTACCTTCTCAACTGCAACACATGGAAGACATCATGTACCCAATCTAACTGTAGAGTTAGAGATAAGATGTATTACAACACTCCAACTCTAGGAATATCTATAAAGGGATAATGAACCTTGGATATAACTTTCTTCCCCATCCAAATCTTCATAATTCATGTCAAGGTGAAACCTGTAATAACACATGGTATCATTCCTTGAACTCCAATGGCATTTTTTTTTCTGTCAGCATTAGACTTATAACGGATTTGTGTAGTCTTCATCTACTCCTAGATGATATGAACCTTCTCTACTTTAGCTTGCACCAAATCTGAGCCCATGAGTGTTGACTCTCCTAGGTCAGTCCAACCAAGTGGTGACCTTCAGGGTTTCCCATAAAAAGACTCAAATGGTTCCATATAAATGGTGGAATGGTAGCTTTTGTTGTATGCAAACTTCACTAGTGGTAGTCGATCCTCCCAACTACGTCCAAAGTCCAACATGAAATCTCATAGTATGTACTCCAGAACTTGAATGGATTTCTCAGTCCGGACATCAATTTAGAGTTATAATACTATTCTCAAGTGTAAATGAGTCTCAAAGTCCTCCTGTAATCCCTTCCACAACCGGTATGTGAAGCGAGAATCATGATCATAGACAATCATTAATGGGTCTTCATGGAGTCGGACTATCTTCTACATGTAAAGGCATCCCAATCTCTCTACTAAACTCTTCTATCACATAACTAGGAAGTGGGATGACTTGGTGAGTTGGTCTATGATCAACCCTTTGGCATCATATTCTTTGGACGTACATGGTAACCCTATCATGAAGTCCATAGATATCCCATCCCACTTCCATTCTATCTCCTCAAGGGGTTAATCTAAACCCATTGAAACTCGGTACTTAGCCTTAACTTACTGAAAAGCAAGGCATTGAGAGACAAACTCTGAAAATCCATTCTTTATTCCTAGCAACTAAAAATGATGTCAGAGATCCTGGTACATATTTTCCACACCTGGATGTACTTCCAAATGAGATGTGTTAAACTATATCAGGACCTACTCCCGTAATATCACTGATACCATCATGCATCCTCTGAAAAGAATTATATAATCCCCACCTTTAGAATATCCATTAGGAGCATGACCTGTGGTTATCTGAGCATGTAGGGTCTCATAGTCAGTATCCCAAAGTTGTGCCTCCGTGAATCACTATAAGAGTGTAGAGGTAACAACGATTGACTGGAGGTAATATGTAAGAACCCAGATCTTATTTTTAGGTATGTTTTTACTTTTCTGGTCGTTTTTGAGGAAAAGAGGAAAATATAGAAATTTTCAAAGTACACACCGTGTACTTTATAAGTACATGCCGTGTACTGCGATGCCGCTAGAGGCTGTGTGCTGGCCGTGTCATGGCCACACACATAGCCATGTAGGAGTGACATGGAGGCTGCCTAGAGAGGAGTATGAAAAAGGCGAGTACACGCTGTGTACTCAAAAAGTACACGCCATGTACTTTTTTTTCATTAAACGCATCGGGGTCGCATCTAATCACTAGAATTGACTTATTTTAGGTCGTTTTCATCTGAGAGCACCGAGAAGCCATGGATCTTTGACGAGCCCCTGAACCTCCATCTGTCCTTTGATTCGAACACTAGTGAGTGCATTGGAATCGCAGTGGTGATTTATCTCTTCTCCTAGAGCATCATTTCCCAATTCTTTCTCTTTTCCAAGTTATCATGGGTTGAACATTTTAGACGTTTTTGTAGATCTTCGACATTCTAAGGCAATTCAAGCCCTGTGGTTCAAGTATATCAATCTTTTAACATCAACATTGGTGGTTTGTGCCTTCCTGTTGAAAGTCTTTGAATATTTTGTGAAAATTCCAACAATACCCTTGAATGGGGTATTGTGTGTTTACCGTTTAGCCCCATTTGATTGCCTACTTTTCTTGTATGCTAGATTAGAAGATTTTGATTTTGTTTTGGGCAAATTTTTAGGCTTTGTAAGTGTTTTCCATGCATGTTCTTTCCTGTCTAGACCTTTGGGTCTAGTTTACCTTTTTTACCGTTGTTGTTTTCCCATGCCTAATATTGTAGGATGGTGTGACTGTTGTTCTTCCATAATGAGATGCTGTATAATTATATCCAAGTATTTCTTGAGATTACTTTGTCCATTACTCGATGCGATACTTCCTAACTTTACACAGGGCTATGAGAACCTAGTGTAGTAGACTATAGGGAGAATGGACGTAAGGGCTTCTCTAGAGTTTCTTTATAATATGATGAGATACCACAGGGGGAATTGACGTTGAGTGCTTCCTCAGAGTTTCTATAGTTCCTCGACGTGGGCCACAATGGGAATGAGACATTGAGTGCTTCCCCAGAGCGCCTTTAGTATGATACGAGACTATAGGGGGAATTGACGGTGAGTGATTCCCCAGAGAGTCTATTATTTAGATGAACCAGAGGGGTGAGACTGTGTGTGCCTACCAGAGGGTTTCTAGTACTTGTTGGTTGAACCATAGGGGTTAGGCAGTGAGAACTACCCATAGGGTTACCTTTTTGTTCTACTTGCTTGAGTGGCTGCTTACTTGTTTTTAAATTAAATGCTGGAAACTGTGGATTGTTTTCTATTGAGTACTTTCCTGTTTACTACTTTCTATACTTTTACCTACCATATATTCACTGACTATTAGGCACAGATCTCGTGGTGGTTTCCTACTGGGGTTTAGTCTCACACCCTGTTTGGGCCATGATTTTGGGCCTAAATAGATTATATTTTTGCAGGTATAGATAAGGGAAAACACCCTTCTACTTCAGGTTCTTGATTACATTGGAGCTGGAGATCATGGGACCAAGATGAGGCTTGTGATGCTGAGGAGTGTTTATCCGTTTTACTTTTGTACTTGGGTTTAGTACTATATTCATCATTATGACTTGTTTGGCTGCTTTCCCAGACACATTTGCATCATGCATCATTTATATATTTTTCTCAAGTTGCTCATTTATCCGTATTCTGCTGTTTACTGTTGTTGGATATTTACTGCTTCCGTTATTGTATAATTGTCTATCTTCCACTATGTTACTCTTCCAATGAGGGCATATTTTCCCCACCATCACACCCAAGGCCCTCTCTACTAGTTGGAAGCCTCTGGAATTTGGGTAAATGCGCTTGAGTCCATGTGACCAACCGGGTACGGGGCGCCTCCGGCTGGCTTCCAGAACCGGGACGTTACAAAGTGGTATAAGAGGAATTCTTTTCTCTTGGTTTACTGTTTGGAGCCTTTATATAGGGGTATGATGGAATAGGTACTTGGTAATAAGTTGTGCCTGGGAGTAGCTAACCTGTGCTTGCACGGAAATGCCTAGCCGAATAGCCATGCGAAGGTGGAGAGCTGATTTCATGATGAAGATGTTGGGGAGGAGCAGTTCCAAGTAGTTAGTCAGGGTTGTATGTAATGTTTGAAGCCTACAGGAAAATGAATTCCTCTAAGGCCTATGGGCCATGTAATACTTATGCCTACGGGCCTTTTAAGGGTTCCACCTCACCCCTTGAAAGGTGAATTATCAAAAATCAAGAAAAAATGAAGGCCTTCAGGCCATTGGAGGAGGGGAGTATGGGCCCTCAAAGATCAGAATTTGGAACTTTTAGTGTTTGTTTCAGTGTTTTCTGGGCTCCAGAGTAGTTTCTGAGGTTTACTCTCCGAAAAAACCCAGAATACACGCCGTGTAGTTTTGACTACATGCCATGTGTTCTTCTGTTCAGGAAGAAACAATTTTTCTTAAGTACACACCATGCACTTTATGTACATGCCATGTATTCTCTAACCGTGTCACATGCCGTGTGGGAAGAGACACAGGATAAGGAAAATCTCATGGGAACATGCTGTGTACCAGTTGTGTACGCCATGTAGTGTAATACTAGGAGCCTGACCGTGTGGTTAACAACACGGTCGCTGGAGTATCCATTTATACATGCCGTGTCCACCTTGAACATGCCGTTTAGGCTGACCCAGGTACCCGACTGTGTCACGAACAACACGGATCAGTGTTATCCTTTCGCATACATGTCGTGTCTATCAGGAACACGCCGTGTGGTTCGAGCCATGTGTCTGACCATGTCACAAAAAACATGGGCCAGGTGAAGCTTGTCTAGTACACGCCGTGTCTACCTGGAACACGCCGTGTAGTTTTGTCTTAGGAGAGCCGTGTGGCTTGACCGTGTAGAAGGACTCAGGCAGGGAAAGAGGATTCAAGTACACACCATGTGTTTGGACAACATGCTGTGTGTTTGGGGTGTTACACGACCAGTTTAAACTGAAGTACATGACCATGTGAATGACTTAAGGAAACACTCCATGTAGTAAAAGTACACACTGTGTAGTCATGTTTTATGAAACTTGAATGCTTTCTTTTTTTGTTCCTTTATTTTCCTTTCTTCTTTAATTTTTGATAATCTTGAATCTAAGGTGTGCATTTGACCTTTAAGAGTCATGCCACCGAGACGTCCTCCAGTTGCACGCCAGTTTCCAGGCGGTGATCAGACTCCGGATATGGCTGATCAGGGACTTCCCACAGATCCTCCTATTGTGCCAGCCTTGGCACCAGCAGTGATACCGGTTACATGCACCGATGCGCAGTTTAGGGAAGGCTTTCTGAGGATGATGCAGACCTTCTAGGGAGCACTGCCTCCTGCCTCAACTGTGGAAGACTTGACACGGGTTTTTCAGCAGCAGCATCCTCCCACATTCTCAGGGGAAGGAGGACCTCAGGCTGCATAGTCGTGGCTAGAAGCCATGATGATGATCTTTGAGCATCTGGAGATGCCTCCAGAAAGGTGGGTCAAGCTTGCTACCTACATGCTACGAGACTCTGCCAAGAGGTGGTGGGACGTGATCTCACAGGCGGGTCATAAGCAAGTTATGGCGTGGGAGGAGTTTCAGTGCGTCTTTTACGACTACTTCTATCCAGATACCCTGATGGGCGACCGATCCCAGGAGTTCATGAGCCTAGAGCAAGGTACTCTTTTTGTCATGGATTATTCCTCTCGTTTCACTGAGCTTCAGCATTTCACACCCCTCGAGGGCAGAGATGGGTTGTTCTTGGCAAGGAAGTTTGAGGATGGTCTCAGATGAGAGATCCGATCACACGTGAATATCTACAGGCTGACTTCCATCACTTCCATCATCAACCAGGCACTAATTGTGGAGCCCAATCTGAGAGATTCTAGAGCTGAGAGCCAGGGAGGTTCCACTTCCAGAGTTAGTGCTTCACCAGCTGACAGCAGGAAGCGCCGTAGGGAGTCTACGCGCGGTGACCCGAGGCAGAGAGACACATCTTCAGGAAGCCAGGTGATATGCTAACAGTGTGGAAGGGATGGGCATACGAGGCTATAGTGCCATAGAGACCCAGTGGAGTGCCGATCTTGAAGAAATATGGGTCACCTTCTGTGATTCTGTCAGGTTTTCTCACTAGCAGTTAGTGAAAAGGGTTCATCCATGACTCCTTGTTTTGGAGTAGTGCCACCAGTTTCTCACCAGTCTGGGAATTGGAGTTCTTCCGGTCGTTCGGGCCAAGGTGGAGGTCGAGGCCGTGGTGGTAAGTCATCAGTATTTCATCGATTGTAGGTTGGATCAGCTCAGAGCGGTCAGGAAGGGTCACGAGGATGTGGTACAAGTCAGGATTTTGTAGCGGAGCAGACCCTGTAGGAGCAGGATCCCGGAACCTCTATAGTTCGAGGTACGATCTTAGTAGCCTCAGTTTTATCTTCTACTCTTTTCTATATAGGGTATTCCCATAGCTTTATCTATGTTGCTGTTGTGGAGAGCCTTGGGCTTTGCATCTTTTCCTCTACCGATACTTTGACTCTAGACAAATCGTTGGGGACTAGGATGACTAGTGTACGTCATTGAAAGGAGTGCCCTCTAGAGGTGGCTGGGTACCACTTTCTATGTGATCTCTATTTCCTAGATATGACAGGCTGTGATGTCATTCTTGGAATGGACTGGCTAGTTCCCTTCCAGGAACTCATCGACTGTTATCGCCATAGGGTGATTTTCATATCACCATAGGGTGGATCTTTTCTTCATAAGGGAGAGTGGGATGTCCGGGCGAGCAGAGCAGGTCTAGAGCATCATGGGTTGGGAGAAGTTACAACCCATATTGATAGTCTTTATCTGGATGACCAAGGGACTTCATAGTTAGACTTTACTCTAGTGGTGTATCATTTCAGATATGTCTTTCTAGAGGACTTTTCAAGTTTACCTCCAGAGCGTGAGGTAGACTTTTCTATTGATCTCATTCCAGGAGCAGCACCGATGTCCATTCCTCCTTATAGGATGGCTACACCTAAGTTTCAGGATCTCAAGAAGTAGTTGGAGGAGTTGCAGGAAAAGGGTTTCATCAGACCCAATACTTCTCCTTGGGGTTCGCCTGTTCTGTTTACAAAGAAGGAAAACGGTACCTTCAGGCTTTGTGTGGATTATCAGAAGTTGAACCAGTTGACGGTCAAGAACCAATATCCCTTTCCTAGGATTGATGATCTCTTTGACCAGCTATGAGGATCCTGATTGTTATTTTAGATCTACTTGAGATCCGGTTATCATCATTTGTGCGTTAGACCATCAGATATACCTCTTATAGACTTTAGGAGCAGGTATGGTCTATACGAGTATACGATTATTTTGTTCGGTCTCATGAACACGCCAACAGTTTTCATGAAACTGATGAACTGAGTGTTCCATCCATAACTAGACTCTTTCATGGTGGTCTTCGTGGATGATATCTTGGTGTACTCTCACACTCGACACGACCATGATACCCATATTGAGATCATTTTGAGTACACTGAGGGAGCATAAATTATATGATAATCTCTCAAAGTGCCACTTTTGGATGGACTAGATTCACTTTTTGGGCCACGTCATCTTAGATATAGGAGTATCAGTGGACTTAGAGAAAGTGAGAGAAGTCGTTTCTTGGGAGCAGCCGAAGAACGTCTTTGAGGTGCAGAGTTTTCTAGGGCTGGATAGATACTGTAGATGCTTCATACAAGACTTTTAACGCTTAGAAGCACTGTTGATAGGTCTGACTAAGAAGGGCGCGAAGTTTTTATGGCCAGATTCGTGTGAGTCAGCCTTTTAATAGATGAAAGGGAGGTTGACTTCAGCACTGATACCAGTCTTGCCAGAGCTGGGCAAGAGCTACACTGTCTACTGTGACGCTTCAGGTATCCGGCTAGGAGTTGTTCTTATGAAGGGATATGGAGTCGTTGCGTACGGGTCTTAGCAGTTGAGGACACATGAGAGGAACTACCCAATGCATGATCTGGAGTTGGAAAATTTTGTTCATGCCCTATGCTGTTGGAGACATTATCTTCTGGGAGAGCATTTTGTGGTTTTCATCGACCACAAAAGTATTAGGTACATTTTCACTCAGTGTGATTTGAATTTGTGACAGCAGAGGTGGGTTGAGTACCTACAGTCCTTCGACTTTGAGCTTGGCTATACGCTTCGGAAAGGCAACGTGGTGGCTGATGGGTTGGGTAGGAGGACTTAGATACAGGCAGTTCAGGAGGCTAGCAATGTGTGGCAGCTTACGACTCTATTCTTTGAGATGCATCTGGAGGTGCATGACAGACAGGGGCAGACTTTCCTTTCTTATGTAGCTATTACCTCTCTGTTTCTTGATCGAGTTCGAATGAGGAAGCTATCAGACTCTGAAGGCCTAGTCCTAAGGGAGAGTGTGTCATAAGAGGACCCTATTCCTAGATGGACCGTATATGAGGATGAGATCTTGCATTTCCAGGGATGCATATGGGTGATAGCAGATATACGCGAGTAGCTGATGCGGGACTTTCATTCCTCTATTTGGGTAGTTCATCCTGGTGTCACCAAGATGTATCACATTCTTTACTGCTAGTATTGGTGGCCTGGTATGAAGTGAGATGTTTCCAGTTTCATCATGAGATGTTCTAATTGTCAACAGGTGAAGGCCGAACATTAGTGACCAACATGTCTTTTACACCAGTTACCCATTTCCAAGTGGAAGTGGAACGACGTTGCGATGGATTTCGTGATAGGGTTGTCGAGGTCACCTCGTGGGAATGATGCTTTATGGGTCATTGTTGACAGACTCATGAAGGTTTCTCACTTCTTTCCGATCAAGGAGACCTTCAGCATTGATGAGATGGGGCGTTTATACATCTGAGAGAGTGTAAGTCTGTATGGAGTTCCATACTCCATTGTTTCAGACAGGAATGCGCGTTTTACTTCTTGGGTATGGAAGAGGCTTCATAAGGCTTTGGGTACATAGGTAATTTTGAGTACAACATACCACCCCCAGACAGATAGCCAGTACGAGCATACGATTCAGGTGCTTGAGGACATGCTCCAAGCATGCATTCTGGATTTTTGAGGTTCTTGGGAGAAACATATACCTCTTGTGAAGTTTGCCTACAACAATAGTTTTCAAGAAACTATTCAGATGGAACCTTATAAGGCTTTGTATGGTAGGCCATGCCGATCACCCTTGTGTTGGCTGGAGGTAGGAGAGGCAGCTTTGCTAAGACCTAGTCTTGTTCAGGAGACCACCGAGCAGATAGATTTGATTCAGAAGAGGATGGCTACTACACAGTCTCTTCATAAGTCTTATGCTGATCATCGGAGACGACCTATGGAGTTCGAGGTCGGGGATCAGGTTTTCCTGCGTTTCACACTGAGGTTGGGACACAAGAGGATTAGGAGACAGGGTAAGCTTTCACCGAGGTACGTCAGACAATTTGAGGTGTTGAAGAGAGATGGGCCGGTTGCCTATCGGCTGTAGTTACCTCATAGGTACTAGGCTATGCACGATGTTTTTCACGTTTCTCAGCTATGACGTTACTTTTCAGATTCGTCTCACGTCCTTCAACCCAAGGAGGTTGAGCTTGATGTGGATGCATCGTTCAAGGAGCATCCGATCTGGATTATTGATCGCAGTAAAAAGTTTCTCTATTGCTGTTCTGTTCCTCTGGTATGAGTGCTATGGAAACACAGGCGGGTATGGGATGAGACTTGGGAGAGGGAGGCCGATGTGTGAGCACAGTGGCCAGATCTATTCAGGGTTTCTTCTTCTACGCCGCGCTAGGGAAATTCAGGGACAAATTTCTTTAAGGGGGGAAGTTTGTAAGAACCCAGATCTTCTTTTCAGGTATGTTTTTCATTTTTTGGTCATTTTTGAGGAAAAGAGGAAAATATGGAAATTTTCAAAGTACATGCCATGTACTTTATAAGTACATGCTGTGTACTGCGATGCTGCTGGAGACCATGTGATAGCCGTGTCATGGACACACACATGATCATGTAGGGGTGACATGGAGGCTACCTAAAGAGGAGAAGGAGAGTACACGCAGTGTACTCCAAAAGTACACACTGTTTACTTTTTTTTTCATTAAACGCACCGGGGTCGCGTCTAATCACCGGAATCGACTTCTTTTAGGTCGTCTTTGTCCGAGAGCGCCGAGAAGCCATAGATCTTCGATGAGCCCTCAAACCTCCATCCGTCCTCCGATTCAAACACCAGTGAGTGCATTGGAATCACATCGGTGAGTTCTCTCTTCTACTAGAGAATCGTTTCCCAATTACTTCTCTTTTCCAAGTTATCGTGGGTTGAACGTTTTAGAAGTTTTTGTAGATCTTCCATGTTCTAAGGCGATTCAAGCCCCGTGGTTCAAGTATATTGATATCCTAACATCAACATAGGTGGTTTGTGCCTTCCAGTTGAAAGTATTTGAATATTTTGTAAAAATTAAACCAATACCCTTGAACAGGGTACTGTGTGTTTACCGTTTAGACCCATTTGATTGCCTGATTTTCTTGTATGCTAGAGTAGCAGATTTTGATTTTGTTTTGGGCTAATTGTTAGGCTTTGGAAGTGTTTTCCATGCATGTTCTTACCTGTCTAGACCTTTGGGTCTAGTTTACCTTTTTGACTGCTATTTTTTTCCCATGCCTAGTATTGTAGGATGGTGTGACTGTTGTTCTTCCATGATAAGATTCTGTAGAATAATAGCCAATTAGTTCTTGAGATTACTTTGGCCGTTACACGATGCGATACTTGCTAAATTTATACAGGGCTATGAGAAACTAGTATAGTAGACCATAGGATGAATAGACGTAAGGGCTTCTCCAGAGTGTCTTTATAATATGATGTGAGACCACATGGAGAATTAATGTTGATTGCTTCCTCAGAGTGTCTGTAGTTACTTAACGTGAGCCACAAGGGGAATGATACGTTGAGTGCTTCCCCAGAGCGCCTTTAGTACGATATGAGACTATAAGGGGAATTGATGGTGATTTCTTCCCTAGAGAGTCTATTCTTTAGCTGAACCAGAGGGGTGAGACTGTGTGTTCCTCCCAGAGGGTTGATAGTACTTGTTGGTTGAACAATAGGGGTTAAAATGTGAGAAATACCTAGAGGGTTACCTGTTTGTTCAACTTGCTTGAGTGGCTGCTTAGTTGTTTGTAAATTAAATGCTAGAAACTGTGGATTGTTTGCTGCTGAGTACTTTCCTGTTTACTGCTTTTTGTACTTTTACTTGCCATATATTCACTGACTGTTAGGAACATATCTCTTGGTGGTTGCCTACTAGGGTTTAGTCTCACACCCTATTTGGACCATGATATTGGGCCCAAACAGATTATATTGTTGCAGGTATAGATAAGGGAAAGCCCCCTTCTACTTCATGTTCTTGATTTCATTGGAGATGGAGAGCATGGGACTAAGATGAGGCTTGCGATGCTGAGGAGTGTTTATCCATTTTCCTTTTGTACTTGGGTTTAGTACTGTATTCAGAATTGTGACTTGTTTGGCTGCTTTCCTAAACACATTTGCATCATACATCATTTATATATTTTTCTCTAGTTTCTCATTTATTAGTCTTCTTCTATTTACTATTTTTGGATATTTACTGCTTCTGTTATTATATAATTGTCTATCTTCCACTGTGTTACTCTGCCAATGAGGGAATAGTTTCCCCACTATCACACCCAAGGCCCTCGTTGCTAGTCAGCAGCCTCTGGTGTTTGGGGAAATGCGCTTGAGGCCATGTGACCAACTGGGTACGGGGCGTCTCTGGGTGGCTTCCGGAACTAGGACGTTACATAATATGCTTCATATCCATTAAAAATGGATAACTACAATGAGTCCAAGCACTTAGATTCACTTTTTAACAATTATGAACAATATCTACTACTAAGAGAATCTCTTACCATGTTCCCCTTCCAAGAGTTTAGAAAATTTCAAATTCATAGTCCTAGAGGAACTCTAACCATTGATTTAGTATCAAGTTGGGATCCTTCTAAAAGAAGATATACTTGAGGCTCTTGTGATTGGAGAAGACAATAAACCACTCTCCCATCAGGTAGTTTTTCCACATCTTCAAAGTGAAGACTATCACTACTAGCTCAAGATCATGGGTTGCATAGTTCTACTCATGTGGTTTCAATTGGCATGAACCATAGACAATCACCACTTTCCTTTTCATTAGATCACAACCAAGATCGGTTCCTGATGTGTCATAGAACACTACATACTTGACACCTTCCTTCAACAATCTCAAGATGATAGTTCTCATCAAACTATACCTTAACTACTGAAAATCCTATTGGCATTTTTTTATCCATACAAAAGGCAATCCCTTTGGAGTCAAAGCAATCATGGGTGATGGTATCCTAAATAAACCAGGTATGAATCTCTGATAATATCATACAAATCCAATAAATCCCCACACCTCTATCACACTCTTAGGTGGCTCCCAAGATAACACCACCTCGACCTTGGCCAGGTCCACTACAACACCATCTGCTAAGATAACATGTCCTATAAATTGGACCACCTGAATCTAGAACTGGCACTTCAAGAGATTTCCGTAAAGATGGTTCTCTTAGATTATGTCCAAAACTATCTGTAAGTGTCTTGTGTGATCCTACTTAGATACCAAGTACACAAAGATATCATCGATGAAGGCTACCATGAACCAATATAAGAAAGGATAAAAGATCTGATTCATGAGTCCCATGAACACTACTAGGCCATTCATTATGAAAAATGGATTCACCAAGTACTCATAGTGACCATAGCAACATATGATTTCTATCTTCAGTATATCCTTATCTGTTACTCACAATTGGAGATAACCTAACTAGAGGAAAATGTTCGAGAACCATCATGTCCCTATCAATTGATATAAGAGGTCATCAATCCTTGGCAGTGGATAATTAATCTTCACAGTCACCTAATTCAATCACCAGTAGTCCACACACAACCTCAAACTCCCTTCTGCATTTTTGGAAAACAAAATCTGGGCTTCCCAGGGTGAAGCATTAGGTCGAACAAATACATTCCTCTATAAGTCCTCTAACCACATCCTCATATCAAATAGGTCTACAGGATCCATCTAATATACTAGCACAAATATCAGTTCCATCCTAGGATGTAGATCAATGCATAAGTCTATCTCTTGGTAGGGAGGTAAACCTAGAACATCTTTAGGGAATATGTACTCATACTCCACCACCACTGTAGGAAATCAGGAAATCACAACATCCACTACACCAAGGGTTAAGATAGAAAACTATTGAGTAATCGTATGCACCCTTCTGTGAATGAGTCTATACTGCACTTTCTAGGTCTCATTTTCACCGAACAAGGAAAATCTTGTTCCATTAATATGGACATACCACACACATTAACTAAAACAATCAATCTGGGAATGAATTGTAGACAACCAATCCATACCAATAATGATATCATTAGGACTCAATGATGCTACCAAAATATTTGAACAAAAACTCTCACCTATAAGAGTCAGGTGACATTGTCGACACAAGTGCACGATCATTGAGTCTTTTCTAGTAGGATTCTCTAAACATAAGGGTTGATCCAACAGGCCAACTAGAATCTCTATGTTTTGTACAAGGTATGTGGAAAGAAACTAATGACTATAACCTGAGTCTATCAATACTGTAACTAATGTATAAAATACATATACTATACCTCAAATCATTCTTGGAGATTCTGGGTTGTAAGATTCGATTGCCTGCACCTGTCCCTGCCCCTGTCCTCCAGCTCTCTAATCCTGGTGTGGACCACCTGGGGGTGGTGGTTGTAACATGTCAAAATATCAACCACCTCATACTAATCTCCCATCTCCTCTTCTATGTCCTCAGTCCTATGGAACTACCTATTCCTACCATTTTCTCTACCTTGGTGGCTCATCCATTGTTTCTATATCAGTTGTATGGCGGGTCAGGCAATCTTGGGTGAGATGTCCCCTAAAGTCACATGAGTAGCACCACATATCCCTGGGATGAATGAAACCACCATATGATCCCTAAAATGTAGATCCTATATCTTCAGAACACCTCCTAAAACATATCACATGTCCAAGTCCCTAAGACTGCCATCGGCTCCCAACTTCCAAGGTCTCTACTCCTTGACCACTATTGACAACCATCAGCTGTATCTGCTCATCCAAGAAACTATCAACCACCAAATATTTATTTAGCACCCTAGAATAGGTCGGAATTAATAGAGGGATAACATAGGCTCATATGTCTTTATTCATACCTCACTTTAAGGTCCTATCCCTAAATAATTAATCTTGAACTATATCCATCGAGTACATAGAGAGGTTGGTAAACCTTGATGAATAATCAGACACTGGCATGCTTCCCTGATGGATCTATAGAAGCTCCTAGACATGTATGGCCCTCAGCATAGATGGAGAGAAATCCTTTGTGAAAATACAATCAAAATATATCCATGAAAGACTCACCTAATTGTAAGTATGGGTAACGAAACCTCACAATCACCCTACTGATCCATGAAGAAGGCTTGCTGTTAGGACCACCATCTGATCTGATGGTGTCTTGACTAGATGAAAAATCAGGTCATCACCTCAAGCCAGTATTCAAATACCTATGGGTTAGGATCTCCTCAAAATATGAGGGGTCTCTACCACTGAAATTCATGAATCACACTCAGCCTATGCACCTTATCTACTAGTACTATAGATACCACATGATTCTCTACAGGTGATGGTATGGCTGGCGCACCACCTAGAGGTAACATCTTAGGAACTAGTCCCTATATCAATGCATCATCAGTAAGGGGATCATCCCCATGATCATAATGCTGAATCCCATCTTGTATAAATTGCATAGGTATCTTGAAACAAAAAAGATGTACCACATTCAATGAGTATATATAGAAAGATGACTAAAAAATGACATGGAAACCAAGACCCATTACTATATGATGTATGTACCATTATTTTACCTATAAATAGTGCTCTCATGTACCGAGTCAAAAATCAGGTGATCAGATTCATGGTGTATATATACGCCAGTCGCCGCAGTCAAACTTGAGTCCCTAGCTTGAAAGCTGATCTCAAAACACACCATTTCCCAAAACCAATCTCATAGCCTGTCAATCCTAAAGTAGGAAAAACCACTCTGATACCACTATATCATGACCCATCCCAATTGGGCCTATGACGTGACTCCCCAATCCCACCTACAACAGGACAGGGACTAGAAACTAGCGCTGAGAAGTCATATCACTGACATGGGAGGACTTAACTTAAGTACCTTCACACACGCACACATTTCCAAGCCCATACAATGCTGAAATGTAAGAACAAAAAAAACCATGCATGCATACATCTAAATCCCATAACCTTAGTATGGTAGGAATTAAAGCAAAGTAAAAAGGTCCAAATACAATCCCACCACAAAGAGTCTAAAACAAAAGTCTAACCTGAAATAAAGTACTAGGATTATTTTCAGAAATTCATAGGAACACACCTAGGTAAGTCTAGTATCACTAAGAATCGTCTGGTCTGGGTCCATCCAGGAATATATCAAAAGGTTGATCATATACACAAGACACAACATGTGTGGGAAAATACTGTGTAGGAGTGAGTATAACAATACTCAGCAAGACACCCCGAAACCATAAATCACATAATAAAGGAAAATACAGTCATATCCGTAGAGGTATATTTCCGTACCACATATAACAAGAATATATAGATATACTCAACAAATACACACAATTTAGAGGTAAGTCACAACCTTAGTCTACTAACCTAGCTCAATGATCACATGAAGCACTCATCCAAGAGAACACACTCTTGAGTCTGATAGCATTGATGACATCCATCTAAGAGGCACTGATCGTTGGGTCTTGACATGAGAAGAATACATTTATAGTCCAAAGAGAATACAATACATAGATGAGGATCAATAATAGGTCCATGGGGTGATACCGAAAAATCAATATAGATTAATCTGCTAAGTATAGGATCAACGCCTTCATAGTGTTGGTCATGATGATACCAAGAACTCCACCTAGGGAACAAAGATGAATAGAGGATCTCGCTCTGAGCCTTTTATAGGGATTCCAATGACTCTATCCAAGAATTCCTAATGAAGGGATAATAGTACTAGGAGTAGGAAAAAATTCCATACTAACCTTTAAGGAGAGGATTAGGAAAAAACCCTAATGAAACCTGTCTAAGATATAGAGGAAAAGAGGTCAAAGATATGTATTAGAGAGTACATGACATGTAGAGGGGTTACACACTGTGTCCCTGTACCCTTGGTCCTACCTGTGTACTCTAGTTGTGTGCCAGTACATGACATGAGCCCGTGTACCCGTGCCCATGTACCAGTACATGGGGTAGCCCATGTACATTGTATTGGATGTGTCATGTTGGGGAGTACACACCATGTATGCAACCCATGTAATCTACCCCATGTATGTGTAATTTCTGAAGTACATGATGAGTCGCCTTAAGGACACTACATGCCATGTTTATCTGGGTTTTCTAGAAACTGTTCCTCTTCCACCTGCATCTTGGCCGATCCTCTAGCATCCGATATGTCAAACTCCTTTCTAAGAAATTGAAGATCCCATTTAATCTGAGCCTTACCATCGTCTAAAAATATATTCTAGCACCAAATTCATTTAGAAAATGGATTTATAGGTCATTCTTCTTTCCATGTCGAAGAACGCCGAAGAACATGAAATCGTGAATCCAACATCATATGAATCACTCCATCTCCATTGTTTCCAATCCTTCGTGTCATGTTGATATCAGATCTAAAATTTTGGATCATTTCTCCAATAAATAGGCATGTAATGATTAATTGATCATAATTTGTTGAGTTGTGGGCTAAGCAAAGAATGCCTGCGATGAACATTGACTGGGGGGGGGGGAGAAAATCACAAGAACAGATTTGAGGAATGAAACCCAATCAATGTTCATGTCAGTATCGATCCATTTTCATTAGAAAAAAAAATCAAATAATCAACAACCGTGAAGATAATTCTCCTAATAAACCTGAAAAATAAACCCATCCCACATAATGATCGAACCAAGAATCAATATGTTTGTTGATTGGTTCACGTTTGTCATAGAAATAAATAACAAGGAATAAATCCAAATAAAAAACATTCCCTACCTCAATTTTGATCAATTTTTGATGAAGACTGAAGCTATGTCACATTTTTGGTGAGATCATTCAAATCCATGGTGCGTTGATCGTCGATCCATGATATCGTTGTCATTTTCCTAAGAGAATTCCTCTAGCCTTATCTCAAAGGATATCCAACAGCTCCAGGGTTATGCGGCTAACCCTGGGATTTTTCCATACCCCACTATTTAAATACAAAATAATTGCTGAGTTAACAAAATGAATTAAAATAATTTATTCAATTATTTTTTTTCATTTCCATGCCTACTATGTATTTTCTACAAATGACCCATGCCAACTAATGTTAAGTCACTCCTAAAATAAAACCCACATTCTGAACACAACAGTGTCCTCAGATTTCTGATCCGAGCACCCATTTAGAAGTCATTATACCTTTTTAGGAAAACTATATGTGTGTTATATTTAATATATTTAATATATTTCAAACATTTATTCCTAGCATACTGAGCCTTGGAATCGTACATCGTCTTAGTGCCTAGTCTAAAAAATAATCCATATAATATCCAAAAATAATACATGGTAAATCGAAGACATTATAATACCATTACTCTATGTTCCATCCAATTTATAATTTCAATACTTTATATATATATATATTCTTATATCAATGTTACTATATTTATGATTTTTTTTACATATGTAGTTTTATTTGATAACTACATTAATTTTATTAGTAGTTTTATTTTTATGATAATAGTGTTATTAAAATATAATGGTTAAATATTATTTCTACATAAAATGAATAATTTATCATACATTTTTATTTACACTTTTGTTTTATTCAATTTCTAAATGTTTCTTTATCAAATTTGGTCACATATTTTATTACACTAAAAATATCTTTAAATATGATAAGAAAGATATTTCATAATTAATTTTTTTTGAAATGTGTATTATTTTTATATAAATAATATTTTATTATTATTACAAAATATAATTATATTTTGATAATATATCATTTAGAATAGTAAAATGGTCATTTAAATGTAATTATTATTATGAAATATAAAGGTTGTTATACTAAAACCTGTTTTTCTCGATTACATATTTAGAAAATAAATTCTACTTAATTAGAATAATATTTTCCTAAAACACATAAAATAATTTGATAGTAATATAATTTATAAAAAATACATAATATTAATATGGATACATGCCTATATCATAATGAAACTAGATATTCTAAAAGTAGAGTTTTTGAATTTTATGCACCGATTTTTTTATTTTGAAATGAAAAAATATTTTTAAATTTCAAATATATGGATAATTATTTTTAATAAAATGAATTTATTTTTTTACTCATAACATCAAAAATATATTAGGTTGTTTTTTGGGATTTTTCTGATAAAGTTGTTTTTTTGGTGAAAAAGTGAAAATTACATTTTTATGAGTACTATGATTTTAATGATATCATTATGATGTAATAATTATATAAAAATTTATAAAATATTTTATTTAATTAAAAATAAATTTATCAAGTATAATAAATAATTTAAAATTTTGCATTTGAATTTTAAATTTTATAGTTGAAATTTTGGAATCTTAATTAGATTTTTCCTTCATAAAAATTATTTTTAGATTATATGCATTAAATAATATGGTTAGAAGAATAATTTAGATTTTGGACTGATTAAACGGTCATATAATCCTCCTTTTATCATTAATTAACCAAAAAGTTCGTTTAAGTTAATCCCATCAATAATTGATTGGCTTAAATGTTAAAATAAACAATGTTTTATCCCCTAAATACCTCCCCCCTCAAGTATAAATAACCACCCATTACCCCCACACTCTTCACTACAAATCCATTGAGCATGAATCCTCTATCATCACCCCTATAAAGAGTCTATCCAAGTTTTTTATATGGTTATAAAGTTTCCCTATCAAGATTTAAGAAGATCACTATCAAGGTAAGGGTTTCCCCAATCCCACTCTTTCCTTTTTAAATTCATTACTTTTGTTATATCATCGTTTTAAATTTCTTTTTTATACTACCATTATTGTTATTCTATGGAATTTTATTTCATTTTCTATGTTATAAATTAATATTTAATTATCCCCCCATTATATCCTTTTACTAAGACGTTACAATGTTAAAATAAAGGCTCCTCACCCCTCCTTTCCCATTACTTTTACGAGACTTTTAAATTCCTTTTTTTATTTTAATAGGAAATATTATTAAGATTTATTTTTTATAATTTCATTACTATTATATCAATGATAAAACAAAATTATATATCATTATAATTCCTTTATAATTATTTATAATCCTCAAATATTCCCATAGCCATGAAACCATCCTTAAATAGGTAAAGAAAAGTGTGAGTGGTTTTCTTAAAATTAACATCCCAATCTGGATAAAAACAAGTGGATACGGGATTTGGCATAGATGTACCTAGGGGTATTAACCTAAAAAATGGAAGATTGGGTATTAACTCAATATTCACTTGGTGCATGAAAAAGAGGTGTAACTTCACACCTGGTTGATACTCTCAGGGGATTTACTTTGGACAATTCACATGCTCTTTATAATCCATGATAAAGGATTGGAATATATTGGTTGAAATTAACCATCAATTGGTATCCTTATATTATTTAAGTAACCAAAAATAATATTTCTTTTATAAGGTTACTTATTTTTTCATTGAGAGTATCCTATATTTCATACAGTTAGTTATTGGTTATTCACCTAGATTGCCACATTAATTCATTAAAAGGGGTTATTTCCCACTCATTTTATAACTGATAATTTTGGTTTCTTGGATGATTCATCATTCTCATGGATTTTACATTCCTCCTCCTTGTCTATGTTTCTATGTACATGAGGTATGGTGGAAGTGAAATCTATGTGAATGATATATCATTAACTTTGTCTTGTGTTATCATTTTATATTCCAAACTTTTCTTCCAATGACTTTCCCTTGTCCATACACTTGTATGATTCTTCTGTTTGACGAGTGCTCACCAAGATACCCATTAATCAATTAACTAGAGAAATTATTGACTAAAATATACAAAATTTATTCTATACAATTTAAATAACTTATAATTAATCATCATAATTGAAAGGTATTTGCCCAGAGATATTCTTAATTTCATTAGACACCCATTTATTTTCCATAGGTTCATGTTATGATTATTGATGGATTTTTGTATTTTTTCCTCATGTGAAAAATATTTTCATGTGTATGTTAATAAAGTTAAGGGTGCACCCTGATGTCACTCTAATGAATTGGGTATTGTTTTCATCCCATGAGATACCATGTATGGTGCATGAGTGGTTAGACTAAGAACACTATGTTATGATGTCTTGGTGGTTAGCCACAACTTACGATTTTGAGGTCTTGTTTATATTATTTCCATATTTTTATGATTCCATGATCTTATGATATCATCCTCTCATGTCATTATTCAATTTTTAATTATATTATTATCATCACCTTTTTGTATTACCATGATATGACTCTGGACTCACATGTATTATTTTTCATCATGATATGCTTGATTATTCCCTTATTGTGTTTTATACATCACCCTATCTTATATTTTCCCCTTTATCTAAGATTTGAAATCAATGGGATAAATATATGAGAATTACATGTTTGTATAATATTTTTGTAAGAAATTTGTATTATACTGTGAGTTTAGATTTAAATGTACACAGTTCCCAAAGACCCTAAACTTTTGATCTTGGGAGTTCTTTGTAATTCATGTGATGTACTAAAAAGAATTTATGTTTAAAATCAGATCTGGTAGTGATGGTATGGGGGGTCTCAAAATAGATTCTAAAACATGACCTTTATACATAATCCAAATTACTTGAAATGGTAATAATCATAATAACATTAAACATTTAATAAAAAATTTGATTAATATTATATAAAATTTATGTAGTGACATACAAACCCACACCACTCTAGTGAGAAGCGAATCAGAGATGACTCGATAATTTTTTAAAATATGTTTAGGAAGATCAGTGTATTTTTAACATTGGATATACCGCAAATGAGAATAATTTATATGTTATATTAATAAAAAATTATAAAATATGATAAATTTCATTAAATTAAATAGTGTGTATATAAGATTGATCCTATTTAAACTTTCATAAAAACTCATGTGAAAACTATGTGAAAATATTAATGGAAATTCATATAAGTTTCTCTCATTCCCATATATTATTTAAGAAAAAAAACTAAAATATTTCTGGAATGAACATGTGAAGACATTTATAACTCCATATATATGTAATCCATTTCTTTTTCTCAAGAAATCAATTCAACATATCCAAAAAACTAGCAATTAATATAAAAAAATAAAGGATTATAATGACAAAAAAAAGTGGTTATTTTTAAAATGATTCTTACCTATGAAAATTTTCTAGAAAAAATGGGTTAATTCTCTCTAAAAATGATTTTTTTTGGTAAAAGTATGGTTTCTAGTTTTAAAAAGGGTGATAAAATTTGAAAAATTTGAAAGAAATTTATCTAACCTCATTTTTTATTCAAATAATCTTCCAAACTTCCATTTTTATCCTTAGTGAACACACACACAACCCAAACTTAAACCCAAAGCTTAAAAAATTAGTATAATTTAAAACACATAATAGATGAGTTATTAGAAGCGATAATTAATGACACAACATAATCAAACTCAACTATCAGTATCGAAACACACAATATAAATAGGATTAGATATTCATTTCTTAGATCATTTTAGTGAAAAGTTTATTAGTTTTTATCCAGTTAAGAAATTAAATTCAATTTAAAATTTAAAACATACTTAAAAATTTCAGTAAAAGAGTATTTTTAAGAGATCAACAAAAAAGATGTTGTCGAATTGAATCCATGGGAAAATTAAAACTATTAAAAAATAAAAGTTGAAAAAATTATCTAATTTTTAGAAAAATGGACACCCACTCGATTGTAAAATTAATTCTAAAAAACAATAAAATTTATAAATTTTTAAGGAAATTTGATTCACACTCAATGAAATACATTTCAACAAATAGAAAGAACCCTTCTTTACACTTAAAATAAAACATCTTACCCAATATTTAATATCAAGGTGGGAGAAATAATTAAAATAGTAAGTATAAAATGATTTGAAATTATATACTTAAAAGAATAAAAAAATGGTCACATGAGACTCAAATTATCATGCCTAATAAACATTCCATCAATTTTAAAACATAATTTAGAGTATACATGCATTCTTATAGTGAAGTTTAAAAATGTTATTAAGTTCAAATCTAATGACTATCATATTGAACATTAATTTTAGTATGAAACATATTTCAAACATCCAAAACACACATCTCCAAAATTTATCTAAAAATCATGTTGGGGAAACATGAATTAATTTTAAAAATTTTAATAGTCAAAATAAATAATAAAAGATGATATAATAACTCCCCTAATAGTAGTCTCTTGTCCACTGAAATTATTTCCCGCCACTCTCATTCAATTTTGGTATAGATATAGGATTCCACTCTATAACCATACCAAGGCCCTAAACTTTAAGTTGAAATAGTGTCAAAGAAAAATGAATATTATTTATTTTTAACAACTAAAAACACATAAGAGAAGAATAAAATATTTTTTTAAAGAAATAAAATCAAGGGTTGCCTCCCATACAATTCTGAATTTATAGTCTTTAGTTAGAATTCCCTTATCATCTAACCATATTCTGATGGAGGGAGTGGTTTACTAATTAGGATCCACAAAATAATGTTTCCTATTATTTTTAGGTTAAAAATAAAAATATATGTGATCCATACCTTCTAAGGAGACAACCAAGTTCCCAAAAATCCACTCCACACCCTTGAAAGGATCCCTTTGACAAAGATAAAAAGCAGGCTGTCTAGTTTTTCAGTAAAAACCTATTTCCTTTCCACTTTGAATTTCAAGATATATTTTACCTTTTTAATGTTATTTTTAATTGGTAGAAATATTTATGGTACCACTTCCATCATTTTCACTAAAAATAAATTTGAAATTAGCTAAGTCCTAAAAATTAGTTTCAGAAAGTTTTTTCAATTTCTGTTTGAAATGATTTTAGTTCATTTGAAACCAATTCTAAACCCCTTACACTTTTTTATTATCTTTAAATTTATTATTATCCAACCTTTTTTCAAATTGAGAAAGTAAATGAGTATTGAAATTTGGATAATTTTCATAAAAATTCAAGTCAACATCCTCAACTAATAAGTAAAAAATAAATAATTTCAATTAAAAACATGGAAATTTTTTTAGTTCATATTACAACACATTTAAAGTAATGTTTAACATATTAAAATTTTCCTCCTCATAAACCTTATATGGTAAAACATTCTCAGAACCAACTTCTTCAAAAAAATGGTCGTGTCTAATCCAAGTAGTGTGTGATCATGAACTGGTTCAAGTTCAAATTCTAAAATTTCATCCTATAAAGAAATTTTGAAATAATTTTAAATATCCATTTAAATTTCAAGGGAGAAAAAGACAATTTTAGTTTTAAGAAAATAATAATCAAGAAATTCAAGATTAAAACTATTTCCCCCTAAATGATCGACATTGATTTCTATGCCTTTGAGCAGTGCTTTGATGAAATCATGGATTAGAGAATTAAGAAGAAATTATTCCATAATCAAAATTTCTGAAAATTAAACTCACTTATTATCTATATAAATATACAATAGAAAATTTATTGGGTTCTAACTATCAAAATAAAGAATATCACTTTTAAAATCAATTTAAAATTTTTCAAAATCCATGTTTTTCAATATTATGTTTTTATCCACCAATTCCAAAATTTCCACATTTTCTCTTTAATCAATGTTTTGGGAAAATAGAATAAATAGTTTTTAAAGAATGAGTATTATTTAATAATTTTATCATATACCTAAAATTATATGACTCAATGATATAATTCATATTAACTCTCTCTTACATGATTTTTCATTACATATCATAATAAAACACCCCCCAAAACTTACATGTTTAGTGTATTTGGAGACTAGATACATAACCAAATTATTTTAAAAATATTATTCAATATATACCATATATTTTATCCATGAATGATACCCTTATTGACATATTATAAATAATACTCTTCTCTATAATCTATGGAAATGAAAACATATGAAAGGGTTAACTCAAGATCTCAGTAAGGGGTGACCATAAAAGATATCCATTAGAGATCATAAGCGAGCATAAAATAAACATGTGGGAATGATAAGATAATCAAGGTACTTGAAATTTTCATAAGAAAATAATACCCATTAAAACATGGACAATAAATCATGAATCATGACATAGGTTTTATTTTTTAACATAAAACATAAGTCATATGAGTGTGGAAAAATATTTTAATAATTGTGATCCATGAGAACATTAAATAGGTATACCTAATAACATAATAATGTTTCAAAAATTTAATCATAAAAATCATAAAATATGTCAAGGTTAACCACCAAGACATTTATATCATAATAAATGAGGCTAACCACCTACCCATAACAAAGTGGACTTAGGCTAACCACCTATGTCCCATAACATTTTGTACTTGGGATAACCACCCATTTCCAATACCTATATCACAAATTAAACATTACATAATGAATTGGGGGGATATATTGGACCCACTAAACATATAATTATAAACCCTCTATATTAATTCTACATGAACATGAAAACATTCATAATCCCATCATGACTTAATTAACCCATGAGAAATAAAGGGGTCTCATGATGATTTCCAAAATACATGATCATAATACATCTAGAGAAATAATGTGGATGATATCATTAGAGAATATCCCTGGTGAAGAATAAAAAACATTAAAGTATATTTTCATAGTTAAAAAACACTTAATAAAGGCATTAGAATATTATTTTGAATCATAAGAAGAAATGCCTTTTACGTTTTAATAACTTTTATTTCCAAGGAATTAATTTATATAACAATGGAAATAGAAACTACTTTAGAAAACATGAAAACTAGTAAATAAGTATTACTATATAAAATAAAATAAAATAGAGGTAAAATGCGATCACATAAAAAGAATTTAAAAAGTGATTCCTTTCAGACTTTTGTAACATTTAGAAATGGAAATAGAAAATGTACCATAAGAAAAATGATAAAGAGGGATTACTTTAATTTTTTTGGAAATAAATAAAAATTAAATAGAAAATTACCTTTATCAATCATATAAATATATATAAGGACATCCATAACAAAATATAAATAATATTGATATGGAGGGGAAAGATTCCTGACTGAAAATATGAGATAAGGCCAACTCTACTTATAAGCGCCCTTTCAATTGAGTAGTAAATTAAATAGAGGAAAAATGGTAAGAATAAATGTAAAACCCATAAAAAACTATAGAATAATAACATATATTATTTTTTAGAGATAAATAGCTTTCAATTTTCATAATTTTTAATTTAACAGTAGATAATCTCAATTTTAAAGTGAGATTGGAAAAGAAACACTTACATAAAATTTCCTCTTGGTCATTCATACTATAACTACCTATAAAACTAATTTAGGTTTATTAATAATATTTATAAGAACCTTATTTATATCTATTTTACTTAATACCATTCATTTATAATGCAAAAAGAGCTTTCTTTTCAAAAAAATAAATCATCATTCCTTTCATAACTTTATTAACCCATGGAAAATAAATTATTTTCATATAGATCTATTTCAAACATGATTAACCCATAGAAAATAATTGGGTTCCATAGAAATATATTTGAAACATGGTTTACCAATAGAAAATAAACGAGTCCTATAATAATTTCATTGAAACATGATTAACTCGTGGAAAAGAAATAGGTTTCATAAAAATATCTTTGAAACAATGTTAATCCATCGAACGAAAGAATAAAGATGGTATCATTAAAAAATATCCCCATTGGAGAAAAAGTAAAAAAGTGTTGTTAAAATTGATGAATGTAAATACCATTAAAATATCATTAAAGTCATTTTGATGAAAATAACCTTTTTATTTTAAAAAACACTTAAAATAATTAAATATCTACAAGATATTAAGAAAATAATTTTCTTTGAAAATAACCTTGTAAATATATAATGGTATATCTAAAAATAATTTTAAAAATTTCTTGTGGAAAATATACTTTCTATTTTGGAAAAAACTTTTTAAAAAATTTTGAAAATAATTTTATTTTAAATTAACCTTGAAAACTTTTAAATGAATCTTCAAATCAAATAATTGTCATGTCTATGGAAAATTCTATTCATGTTGTACTTGTTAAAATAATGATTCCTTTCACATTTTCTATAAAAGAAAAATAGATATTTTTAAAAAATGAAATAAATATTACTTTAAAAAAAGTTGTAAACAAGTTAACCATGGGTAGAAATTTATTTCCCAAATAATTTGAATAATTTTAAAAACATTTTTTTTATTTTAGAAACATTGTTGTGATGAAAATGATTTCTGACCGAAGAGAGAGATAATGTTGAATTTTCGTAGAAACTTTTTCTCAACAATTTTAAGTAACAAAGATTAAAATATATGTAACTATTACTTTAAAATATCCTAAATAATCATAGGAGAATAAAATTAATTATAATTATTGATTGTTAGATCGAAGTATTTCAACATTAGAGACTTATTCACAAACTATCATGTTAAACGATGAGATTGTAACATAAAACTATTACCACTTTGGTAACTTTTAATCGTAAGAATCATAAAAGGATAACATTAAATGAAACTTATAATATCATGGGAATAAATAAATTCATGATATTACTTGTCAAAGGGTCTTTATATACACCTCATAAAACTAGATTGGTATCTAACATGACAAAAGTCTCAAAGAAGTCAAAATGAGACAAAAATCCCTTACCGCTTTAGTAATATTTGTAATCAAAATCCCTAATAAAGAATAAAATAAAATGAAAAATTAAATATAATTAAAGGTATGGTATTCATGATATAACATTTACAAGTGGTATTATATACACCACACAAAGTAAAACGAGTGGCAAATTTTCATATGTCTCCCAGAAATAAAAAGAGACTAGAAATCCATCGGATCATGCTTACTTTTGGTTGAAAGTTATTTAATCTCATGTATAGTGTCTCAAAACATGTTATAAAATTAATAGAGAACCATATTAATATTTATAATTTCATATATTATCCTTTTATAACATCTTATCACCCGTTCCTTAATAATCTTTCATTATTTTCATTGCTTCAGGTGTTACTTGCCTTGTTTTCTTATTCATGCTATATTATAAAAGTTTATGTTCTTGTGAATATTATATCATTCCATCATCACCATAATAATAATAATGAAATAATTATAATATTTATAAATCAAATATACTTTTAATACCCATCATGAATTTTGGTTTTTATAAATGAAGTACGTTACAATCATGGAGACAGTATGACATATGTATGAATGAATAACATTTCCATTTCTTAGAAATCATTATGAAAATGAGGTAATTAATATTTTATCTTTATATAATTATAATAAAATAATATATCTAATTTTATTTATTTAAATATACTTATATATATCATCCATGTGGTGTGGTGATTAAAATAGAGTCACATTGCTTTATGAAGGCGGTACTCCACACATATACGAACAACGTTATCACTTTTTCAGTGAGTGAAAAGATAATAAATAAAATGATATATTATATTTATAGAATTATAAATTTTTAATTAATATAATTATTATTTCATGTATATCACATATATTAATTATCATTACCCTTACTACCTTGTAACACGTTAGTGAACAATGAATCACATCGCTTCACGCGACGGTAGTTCGGCGTACACATGAGCGATGTTATCGTATCCACTGTGGAACAGAATGTAAAATTTTATATATGATATAATGAATAAATATGTATAATCATGTTATATATAACATATATATTCTTTATATCCATCATTATACCCAATCGTGAGAATTGGTAATAGAAAAACCGATGACATTGGTTCGCAAGGTGGTAGTCCTCCATACACACGAATGATGAGTTTGTAACCCATTTGATGGAAGTGGGAAATGAATTAAGTTATGATATTAACATAATAACATATAATTATTTTTAATTTATTGTGGTTATTATATAATCATGGTTTAATAATAATTGAAGGAGGAATATAATGAAATAACATAAAAACACTTGTTGAAGAATGTTACCTCTTCTTCAGTTATCCTCCTTAGGTTTCCACCGAAGGCCTTACTATATTGGATTTATACCAAAAATAAGGATTTTATGATGAGGGTATGGAGTTTGGTAAGTTATTTGGATAGTTATTGGCAAAAAAAAATAGGTTTTAAGGTGTGAAGAAGATAGGAGAGTGGGTGGCCTTTTATAAGTGGGGGAGAGAACACACTTGGTTTTTTGAAAAGAATTGAGAGGTCCCATGTTTTAATGTGTCCAAAATCTCTAAAATGAGACATTATATAACATTATAGGTTTAATGGTCGAAATATTTTTATAAAATAATTTTTATAAAAGTTTATATGTGATTTTTACCCTTATTTTTTTAGTTTAACCCCCTCGATAAACCGATTTTTACCTTAACCACGATAATTAATTTTTACTGCATTCACTATTCATTTTGGTGAAAATTTTAGTTGAACTTATTATATAATATAAATTAATATAATTAAAAATATGAAATCCATTTTTACAAATTTCATTCATAGAAGCAGAAAAATTTAATTTAAAATTAATCCTGTAGACGTGATGAGAAAGCATGTTTTTAATAAGAAAATGTTCAAAAGTTTATAAAGTTTTTATATCAAAGTTCAATATAAACTTTATTCCAATTACCTAAATTAGATTAATGTATTTATAATTGAACTAATTTTAATTTAAAACCAATTTAAAATATAATTTAACTTTATAAATAAATTAAATTAAAATATATTTTTCAATTAAAAATCAGTATTTTTTACTATTCATCAAAAAATGAAACTTTTTAGAAAAATAAAAAAATCATGCTAAGAAAGTTTTGAAATTATAATTCAAAAAATAAATTTAATTTTATAATTGTTTTCCCTAAAAGTTTAATAAATTTATTATAATATTTTTTATGAAAAATAATAAAAACCACTTTTGAAGAAAACATATTTTTGAAGAATAAAATTACTTTACTAAAAATTTGTTGATTATTTACTTAAAATTTATCAATAATTTATTTTGAGTATGACACACACACACACACACAGATATATATATATATATCTCATAAATTAGTTAATTCTATTCATTCCCACCAATTTAACGGCTTGGTTATAACAATTATTTATATCATGGTTTGTTTAAGCTCAGTATTACGTGTTGAATATGCTATAAAACATAAAAATATCAGAGTTGCATGTACCGAAAGTTATTGAAGTGATTAATTTTAAAAAAAAATAAATATATCATAAAGTCTCATGGTGTTAAATTCTCATATAATTTCAGTGTTGTGTGACCTTTATGCTACTGAACATAATTTTATTCTTTTAAAATATCGGGGTGTTTCATCTGCCCCCTTTAACAAATTGGATCCTTGAAATTTGAACTTTATCTTGGTGATAAATGGATAGAAATTTTAATATAATTTTATTGTAAACCCACATTATAAAATGGGTTTATAAAACATACTCATAATAAGGGAGAAAGACAATTAAAAAGGTCAAATGGAATAAAATATAATTATGTTTCCAAATAGGAGAACATAGGTAGAAATAGAAGAAAAGCATAAATAATTATAGAGAGAGATTGAGGTCATTGATCACAAGAAAGTGAATGATCAATGAAAAGTTAAGGGCCTCAAACACATAAATATATAATTATCTAAAAGAATATATAATTCATTGTATATGAATGTAATATGTTAAATTTTTTATTTTGAAATACTTTTCCTAGAGTTGAGGAATTATTTTCCATCTAGACTAAGAGCATAAGGAAATATACCCACTTTATGAGTAGAATTTCCTTCTTTTGTCAATTTCTACCACAATATCATATTTTTCTTCAAATAATATGTATTAAAGATGAATTCCTTATCCATGAAGCACTAAAATAAACTTTTAAAGACCACATAATGATAAAAGGGATAACAATCTATTCCTCCTATATCTAGAAATTAACCAAAACCAAAATGGTCAGAACATGGTAAGATAATTCCCAAAATGAATAAACCTTCATATAATAAATTAATATTTAAAATTTAATAGTAATACCCAAAGTTGAAACTTAATCATTCCATAAACATTTATCATAAATAAACTCAATAACCTCAAAATTAAAGAGTGTTTTAACCTCAAAGGTTATCTCATATATTTTAGATTTCAAGACAAAAAATATGGCGATATTATTTTAAAGTAACATTAATCAACGAGTTACCAAATCACTTTTCAAGCTCATGGTTATATCCATGATAAAACTTATGTTCTAAATATCAAATATTACATAAAACCTAAAGGTTATAAATACATTAAATATTATTTACACAAAAATTAAATGAATTATTTATGTTAAAATAAAGATTTACATAAACATTAACCTAATAAAACCCATCCTAAAGTGAAATTAATCACTTTAATATCACAACACTTTAAACCTAAAAAGTAGTGTCTAAGACTCTGAACTTATGATCATCTTTAATATCATATACCTTTGATGGAATCCATTTATTTTTAGATAACCTCACATAAAAACATCATAATATCAAAATTTATCTTAACCTTTCCTCTGATACCAACTATAAAAACCTATAAGCCTCACTCCCTGATCTAGTTTTGAAATCATAAACATTACATTTCTAGCTTTGATACCGATAATTATGACCCAATTTTTTTTTCCATCCAAACCTTACAACATCAAAAGGAAAAATAGGATCACTTATATTATAAAGGACCTTTTAGGTATAGAGTTTTAGGGAATTATGTAAAATTACTACATACACAATACCCATGTTTTTAAATGATAATTTCTCCCACTTAACCAAAATTTTATTATTTCACATTATGTCATCATCATCATCATCCATATGAAATACCTTCTATGCATAATTTGTTAGACATAATTTCTTGATAAACTAGTGAAATAGAAACATAATAAGGGTGAGGTCAAATACTCAGTAAGAGTAAACTTAAGCCTTAAAAATTGAATGTCATCAATGAACATAAGAACTGAATAAGGGTATAACGATATAATCCGAGTGTATGAGAGAATCATAAAAGAAATCATACCCATAAATACCTGTATAAACAAATATGGAACATGAAATAAGCCAGAGTCATCAAAATCAATAAACATGATCTATGTAATATTAATCATGATCATAAGATACATTATAAACCCATAACAAGCATAAAAAACATGTTGGTATGTTGAAACATTTTTCTTCATAACCCATGTTAAACCTATGTCATAAATAACTAGATCCTAGTTAAATCCATAGTATAAAACCTCAAACAACTCCATCATTCTTTCCTCCCAAGACAAGATATATTACCCAATATATTGTAGTGCTATCTATGTTCACCCATCGTTTAAGCTATAACAGGTGAACCCAGTGCTATCAAGGAAAACCCATCATATAAACTGTAACAGGCTCACCCAACACTATCTGGGCCACCCCATCATATAAATAATTTACAGGAAACATAACCTGAATAAAGTAAAAAGTGATTTATTTTCATAAAAAACATTATTATTCCTTTCATAACTTCATTAACCCATAGAAAATAAATGGGTTTCATGTCGATCAATTTGAAAAATGATTAACCTATGAAAAAACAGGTTCCATAAAAATCTCTTTAAAGCATGTTTAACCCATAGAAAATAAATGGGTTCCAAAAAAATATCATTAGAACATGATTAATCTATGGATATGAAATGGGTTCCATAAAAATATCTTTGAAACAATATTAATCAATCTATAGAAAGAATGAAGATTGTATCATTAAAAAATATCCCCATTAAAGCGTAAGTAACAATAAGGGTTGTTGAAATTGATTAATGTAAATAAAATTAAAATATAATAAAATAATTTTATAGGAAAATAACCTTTTAATTTTTAAAATAACTTTTTTTAGAAAACTAAATATTCACTAGATACTGTGAAAATAATTTTATTTTAAAACAACCTTGGAAATATAAAAATAAAGATTTAAAAATCATTTAAAATATTTCTTGAGGAAAATGCCATTTCCAATTTTAAAAAAACCTTTTAAAACTTTTTTAAAATTATTTTATTTTAAAATATTATTAAAAACATATAAAGGAATCCTCAAAGAAAATAATGGTCATGATGGTGAAAAATTCTGTTCATACTATACACATTAAAAAAAACATTTTCAATAAAAGATAAAAGGTAATTGTTTCGAAAAACACATTAATATTACTTTAAAAACATTTTTTAAGTAATGAAAAATGGGTAAAAAATTATTTTATAAATAATTTTAATAATTTTTAAAAAAATTGAATTTCTTTTAGAAAACATAGTTTTGAAGAAAAAATATTTTGGAGAGAGAAATAATATAAAATTTTCTTAAAATCATTTTCTCAACAATTTTAAGTACCAAAGAGGAAAAAATGGTACTATTACTTGAAAATTTCATGAATAATTAGAGAATAATAAAATTGATGAGACTTATTGTGAGTTAGATCATAGGATATAAACATTCAATACATAATCCTAAATAATCCTGATAAATGATGAGATCATAACCTAAAAATCTTACCACTTTAGAAACATTGAATAATAATACCCATGAAAGGATAAAATTAAATGAAACTTAAAATATCATAGGAATAAATAAATTCATTATATGACATTAAAAGGATATTTATATAAACCTCACAAAAGAATATAGGTGTATAACATGACAAAAATATCAAAGAAGGAAAAATGAGACAAAAACCCCTTACCACTTTAGTATTATTTTGAATCATAATACCCAATAAATAATAACATAAAATGAAACATTAAATATCATTAAATTAATTGGATTAATGATATAATATGTCAAAGGGGTAGTATATACATCACATAAAATAAAACGAGTGGTGAATTTGTATATGTCCCCATATATAAAAAGAGAGACTAGAAATCCATTAACCTAGGATTCCTTTTGATCAAATGTGATTTAAAATCCTATATAGTTGTTTAAAACATGTTATTAACTTATTAAAAACCATATCAATATTTATAATATCATATATTATCTTTTTATAACATATTATCACCCTTTCTTTAATAATCTTTCATTATTTTCATTATTTCTTGAGTTAATTACCTTGTTTTCTTATTCATGATTTATAATGAAAGTTAATATTATTATGAATATTATATAGTTAAATAATTTATAGAATAATAATTATGACATAATTATCATATTTATACTTAAATTATACTTTTAATTCCAATCATGAATGTTGGTTTTGATAAATGAAGTACATTATGATCATGGATATGGTAGGCCGTATGCACACATGAGTAATGTTTCAATTTCTCGACAATAATTTTGGAAAGGAGATAAGTAATATTTTATCTTTCAATAATGATAATAATATCATATATATCATATTATTTCTTTAAATATAATTTTATATATCATCCATGTGGTGCGGTGATGAAAAGAGTGTAACATCGCTTTGTGAAGGTGTTAGTCCACATGTACATGAATGAATCACTTTTTCAATGATTAAAAAGGTAATAAAGAAAATGATATATTGTATTTATAGAATGATAACTATGTCATTAATATCATAATTATTTCATGTATATCATACATATTCATTATTTTTACCCTTATTAACTTCCTTGTAACATGTTAGTGAAAAATGAATCACATCGTTTTGTGAGGCAGTAGTTTGCCGTACACACGATCGATGTTATCGTATCCCCTACAGAGTGGAATGTAAAAAGGTATATATGGTATAATTACTAAATAGGTATAATTATATTATAATTATTATATATATACTTAATATATATCATCATACCCAACCATGAGATGTGTTAATGAAAAAAAATAATGACATCGGTTTTCCAGGTGACAGTCTGTCATACACACAAATGAGATTTCGTAACCCATTTTATGGAAGATGGAAATGATTTAGGTTATTAAATTGAAATAATTAAATCAAATTATACGTAATATAATAAGTTCATTATATAATCGTGGTTTAACAATAATTTAAAGAGGTAGTGAAAGAAATAAAATAAAAATGCTCATGGAAGAACGCTACCTCTTCTTCAGGTATCCTCCTTAAGTTTCCACCAGAGGCGTTCCTAGTTTGTATTTATACCAAAAATAAGGATTATATGACGAGTTTATGGATTTTACGAATTTATTTGGGAATTTATTAGTTGAAACAAACAGGTTTTAATGTGTGAAGAATAGAGGAGAGGGGGTGGCCTTTTATAAGTGGGGGAGAGGGTACACTTGGTATTTTTGAAAATAATTTAGTGCTACAATGTTTTTTATGTTTTAAAAGGGAAAAAAATGGTCCATTATAGAAATATAGAGGTTTAATGGTAGAAATATTTACTTAAAATATTTTTTAGATAATTTTATATGTAATTTTTACCCTTATCTTTTTAGTTTAACCCCCGTTAAACCCAATTTTACCTTAACCATGGTAATTAATTTTTACTGCATTCACTATTAATTTTGGTCAAAATTTAAGTTGAAATTATTAGATAATATAAATTATGTTTATTAAAATTATTAAATATATTTTTATAAATTACATTTATATAAATGTAAAATTTTAATTTAAAATTAACCCCGGAGACGTGATGAGAAAGTGAGTTTTTAAAGAGAAATGTTCAAATGTTTATAATGTTTTTATATCATAATTCAAAATAAAATTTATTCAAATGAAATAAATTGGATTAATGGATGTATAATTGAACTAATTTTACTTTAAAATATTTTTAAATACAATTTAACTTAATAAAAAAATTAAATGAAAAGGGAGTTTTAAATTAAAATTCTGTATTTTTCACTATTCATCAAAAAATGAAACTTTTCAGAAAAATACTAAAAATACACCCTAAGAAAATTTTTGACATTACAATTCCAAAAATTAAGTTAATTTTATCAAATAAATTTTTAAAAATTTCCAAAAATGATTATATTATTTTTTCATGAAAAACAAGAGAAATCATTTTTGAAAAAGAAAATGACATTACTAAAAATTGATTGATTATTTAATAAAAGTATATAAATAATTTATATTGAGTATGATATATATATATATATCATAAATTATTTAATACTACCCATTACCATTAATTTAATAGCTTGGTTATGATGGTTATATATATCATGGGTCATTTAAGCTCGGTATTGCATGTTGAATTTTCTATCGAATATAAAAATATCTAGGTTGCATGTACCAAAATCTATTGAAGAGATTAAATTTATTTAACAAGTAATATATTTTCAATTATCATCATGTTATATTCACATTTAAGTTCAGTGTTTCATGTCATTTATGCTATCAAACATAATTTTATTCTTTTAAAATATTGGGGTGTTAAAATTAATGATTTTAAAAAATATTTTATTAAAGTGAAAAATCATATTTAATAACAATTTTATGAATAATATAAAAAATAATAATTAAGGAGAGTCTAACACTTTCATTGAAAACTTGAATCTCCTATTAGGAATGAGGGATCTGGGACTTTTTCTTGTGACTAGAGGTTCCCAACCACGAGCTGGAATTTTTAAGGAGACAATTTGGGTATTTATTCAAGATAATTTAGAAGGAAATGTTTGTTTTGTGGTGGGTAGATGAGGGTTACTTTTATAAGTGAGAAAGGGTGATATTTTAGAATAAAGTATCGATTGTCTTATCATTTAAGATAAATACTATGGATAATATTTATTACCATGACATTTATAGGTTTATTATTAAATAAAGTATGTTTATTTGAAATTTAAACCAATCTAAAACCAAATGGAATCTTGGAAACACTTAATTGATGTTAAAGAACCAAAAATAGTTTTTGTTGGAATAAAATATAACATGGGTTCCAAAAATTTAAATATTGGATCATAAATTCAAACTATTTTCTTAAAAACAATATTTTACTTCTTAAATACTTTTTTAGTCTTGAAAAAGGTCTTATAAATTTTTATGTAATATTTATATCACAATGATGTCATAAAAGTTCCGATATTTATAAAAACTATTTTTTTTTCAATTCACTAAAAAATCAACCTCTTTTGAAAAATACTAAAAATACATCATAAGATAATTTAGAAATTACGAATACAAAAAATAATTAGCTTTTATTTTATTCAATTTTTAAAATTTATAAAAAATAATTTTAATATAATTATTCATAATATTGATTAAAAATAATTTTATAAAAATGTATTTTTAAGCATAAAATCAATTTATTCTTATTCATTTCCAAGTAATAATAATTTTATTATTGGAAATTTTTTTGAATATATATATATATAATTAATTAATTTAATTAAAATAATTCTTTAATTGATATCATTTTAATTTATTAAAATGAAAATAGATAACATATAGAACAAAATTCTTTGAAAAATAGATCTTTTAATAATAAATGTTTTTATCATTATTAAAAAATAATTAATAATCAATGGATGAATATTTATTCATTTATTTATATATAAACAATACATTTAATTAAATTTTATACTTTAAATATGAGAAATTTTGATTTTAAATAAAAACATAATATATATATATATATATAAATAATGTTTAAAAAACATTTTTGTTTATCCCTGAATAATTAAATTGGTTTTCCTTAAAGTTACATTATCATTTCTTGGATGTTATTAATTTATTTTACTAATCATTCATGGAATTTCATTAATATATTTTGTTGTTATCTTTAAAATTAATAAATTTAACAAAAATAAATAATTAATAAAAATAGTTTCTTTAAAATCAATAAAAATTTTCCATGTGAACTAATACATTTATCTTACAAAATTATTTACTTATCATTTTATTCCTTTTGGAAATTTTTCTATTTATGTTTCATTTAGATATCTTGTAATGTATTTCATTTTGTATTGAAAATTTTTTCCATGATAAATCATTGGTCACTCTAATTTGGTGTTAAATGTATAACAAGATATCAAGCACATAATATTTATTTAAAGGGGAATACATAATAAAATCATAGGGTGTTACATTTTACCCCTTTAAATAATTTCACCCTTAAAATTTCATCATTTTGATGAAAAAAATAAGGATACATTCTTTTCATTGTATATTTAAGTTCCCACGTTGCTTTCTCAAACTTATTATTTCTTTAGATAAATTTAACCAGTTGAGTGAACTTATTTATTAATATTTTATCTCTAAGATCTAATATTTCTACCAGTTGTTCCTCATAAGAGGGATGATGTTTCATCTGTACAACCCCAGATTTAAGTACACGTGATAGATCGTGTATATACTTCCTCAAAAGTGATACGTAGAACACATCATGCACTTGAGAGAGGTTCATTAGAAGTAAAAGATGGAAAGATACCTTCCCCACACGATCAAGGATTTAAAAGTGGGTAATGTTTATAGGGATCAACTTTCCATTCTTCCCATATATCATAACCCTCTTCAATGGTTATATTCGAAGTAATACCTTATCTCTGACTTCGAACTCCAAATCTATTTTATGATTATTAGAATAACTCTTATATAAACTTATTTTAGTTTTAATATACTACTAAATGGTTTGAATATTCTCTAAAATTTCTTGATCAAGATATAGTCCCATAATCTTACTCTCTGCAACTTCATCCCAACATGTTGGAGTTCTACACCCATTACTATATATAGATTCATATGGTTCCATTTGAATACTAGAATGGAAACTGGTATTTTATGAGAACTCTAACTGCGTAAGTTATTGATTATAAAATCCTTTGAAATATTTTGAACAAGATATCAATATATATTTTATATTTTCAATGTTACTTTCATATTTTCCATCATTCCAATGATGATAATTGGTGTTAAATCTCAACTCTATATTTAATGGTTGTTTGAGATTTCCCCAAACTTCATGGTAACCCTAAAATATTATTTTAATATAATGGAAAGTAGTACTCCCTGAATCATTACCACTTCATTTATATATATATCTTATAAAGATATTTGAGTGAGAAATATTATCAAATAAAAATTAAATATATTCACTTTATAAGGTGATCAACTACGACCCAAATTGTAGTATATCCTTTTGATGTTTTCAAAAGAAACACAACAAAATCCATGATGATGTTCTCCAATTTTCATATAGGCATGGGTAATAGTTTAATCATACCCTTAGAATTATATCAATATGCCTTAAACCATTTTCACACCAAGCATCAAGATATATATTCAACAATATTCTTATTCATGTTGTCCCATCATAAATTTTCCTTGAGATATCTATTCATCTCTGTACATCCAAGATTGATAGAGAATAATGATCTATGTGTGTCATCCAATATCTTCTTCTTTTATTATGGTATCTAAGGCACATATATTCATTTTCTTAAATCTTTTAATTCCATCACTTTCATGGTTGAAATCTAGAATATTTCTTACCCCCTTTTGTAGCTATGTATCATCCTACAAATTATTGATCTTTATATGGATGTATGGATGAAAATCACTTGTAAAAGATAGTATTGAACCTCTTAATTTATGATTTAAAGGTTTATATTTGAAAATGCGTGAGTATTGGGTTTATTTAAATATTTATCCAGGATAAAGTAGCATGATACTTCACAATCAGAGCGTCATCCACCTTGTCCACCATCCCAAGGCATTAATGTATTGAGAAGTCACAATCCTTTATCAACTAAAACCATTTAATTTGGTCCATCTTAAACTCATTTTGTGTAAATATATACTTTAATCTCTTCCAATCAGTATATATTTCACAATTTTCACCCTAGAGACAATTCCTATATATACTTAATGAAAATATTACACCCGCTAACTCCAAATCATGTGTTGGGTAATCTTGACATATAACCTTTAATTGATGAGAAGTCTAAGTTACCACCATGTCATTTTTCATGAGGGTACATCCCAATCCCTTCTTTAATGCGTCCCTATATATCGAAAACCATTCTTCACTATAAGGTAGTGTGAGTATAGGTGCAGTGATCAACCTTCTATCAAGCTCCTTGAAATTTTCTTCACATTCATCTATACAAAGGAAATTTAATCTATTCTAAGTTAACTTGGTTAATAGATTTGATTGTCATAAGAAATTTCTCACAAAGTGTTGATAATATCTAAATAATCCAATAAAACTAAGGATTTATATTATAGTGATTTGTCTAGACCATTATTTAATTACCTATATCATAAAAGGATCTATAAATATACCCTCTCTTGTGATTACACGACCCAAGATTGATATTTTTAGTATCTAGAATTCAGAATTTCTAAATTTGGAATAAAATTTCTTCTTAATCATGGTATTTAGAAGAATCTTCAAACTATATACTTGATTTTCCTTACTCTTAAAATATATGATAACATTATATATAAATACTACCAAAAATTGATTTAGATAATATCTAAAGACTTTATTCATCAGATCATGAATATAACGGTGAAATTTTATATTCAAATGGTATCACTATGAATTCATAGTATCTATATATTATATAGATGGATGTATTGGGTATATTCTCCATTTTAACCCCTAATTGATGATATCAAAATGAAATTTCTATCATTTATAAGTATTAGGATCCTCAGATTTAATCAAACAAGTAATCAATACAAGATAGTGGATATTTTTTCTTGATTGTAATATTATTAAGTTCATGATAATCAATAAAGTGACACATTTATCTATATTTATTATTAATAAAAAGAACTAGTACACCCCATGGTGAAGCACATGGGTATATAAAACCCTTATCTCAATTCTCTTGTAATTAATTCTTCTATTTTTGTAATTTAATAAGGTCCATTCAATAATAAATGTTTGATATAATCCTAAAACTAGGAATGGATTTTATTAAAAACTCAAACTGATGATTTTGGGGAATACCAAAAAACTTTTCTAGAAATACATTGAAATATTCCTAAACAATTGATATATATTTAATGTTGAGTTTTACCTTACTATTTGAGCTATATATCTCCCATTATTTGGTAAAAATACATATAAAAGGAAAGTAAATTGCATAGGGAGTTCATATTCATCCTTTCACTAATAAGGGATCATGGTTTGATTTAATAAATGAAAAAATAATTTCGTACTCTAGAAATTTGTATGGGATATATGTAAAGAGATCCAATCCATGCTAGAAATTACATAAAATTCGACTAAAGGGAGAATGATAAGATTTATAGGAAGCATATTTCCACAAAATTCAATTGAAGAAGAGTTACATACTTGGGGTGAAATCATCACACCACATGATTTTTTCACCAAAAATAAAAAATATAGACATTAGGGATATGAACTAACATTCTTAGATAATTTTTAATATATAAAGTAATGCATAGAACTAGGCTCCAATAAGTTGTTTTCGATATTGAGAATACTTATCTCCACCCCAATGTCATGATTATTTATTTAGTACTTTACTAAAACCAAAAAGGTTAGTGTGAGTATCAAGTAATGATATCTATATTAATAAATCATGTGAAATGGAAAATAAATCCTAATATGTACTAAATTAAAACACCTTAATTTCAACCTATGATATTTTAGGTTTATACTACATCACTTTCATATCAGCATAGGCTGTTTTAGGTTCTATAATATAATTATTTATAACTTAATCCCAAAAATTAAATAAACCCCATTTTGATTCCAACTAAGATGACCCAATACTATCATACATATAAAATGCTCTATTACATGTTTATTCATTATATATAACAATAAAACACACCATAGAACCTATAGGTTTTGTGTGTTTGTAAACCAGATACATAACCAAATTATTTTATATACATTATTAAAAATCTCCCAAAAATATTATTCACAGAAAATACCCTTATATAAATATAAAACATAATACAATTATTTATAACATAGTGAAATGGAAACATAATAAAGGGTGAGATCAGATGCTCAGTAAGGGGTGAACATAAAAGATATCAATCGAAGATCATAAGGGAGACTAAGATGAACATGTGGGCATGAGAACATAATCAATTTACATAAACATAACATAAGTAAATCATACATAATAAAACATAGATAGTAAATCATGAATCATGACATAAGTATTTAGTTTTAACTTATGGCATGATTCATAGGATTATAAAAACATGAGTAATTAATCACGAGCCATGAGAACACAATATATATACATTGCAGAACATAAGAAAGTGGTACAAGCATAATCATAGAAATATTAACATATTTAAAGGTTAACCACCAAGAAATTTATATCATAATGTACTAGGATAACCACCTACCCATAACATAATGGACTTGGGCCAACCACCTATGTCCCCTAATATCATGGACTAGGCTAACTACCCACATCCCATCCCAATCTCATAAGATATAAAACTTTACCTAATGTATTGAAGGGATATATTGGACCCACCTATCACATAATGAAAAACCGTACATATATGTTCCAAATGAACATCAAAAAATTAATAATACTATCATAAATTAATTAACCCATGGGAAATAAATAGGTTTGATAAATATTTATATAAAAAATTATCACAATTCATCCATATAAAGAAGGTGGATGATATTATTAGAGAATGTCCTTAGTGAATCATGAGAAAAATTATAGGATATTGACATATATGAAAAATAATTAAATACAATATTATAATTTTATTTTGAAACATAATAAGGAATACCATTTTCATTTTTATTAACTTTTATTTCAATGAAAATAATTTGTATAAGAATAAAAATATAAATTACCCAGAGAAATAATGAAAACTTGGAAACGAATATTCATAGATAAAATCAAAGAAAACAAAGGTAAAAGTGATATAAAAAGTTCTAAAAAAATAGATTCCATTAAATGTTTTTAAAATAAAGTCAATGTTAAAGAAAAATAACCTACATAAAAAATGATAAAAATATATTAATTTCACACTTTTTTTAAAGAAAGAAAAATTCAAGAAAAAATAATCCTAATAAATAAAAAAATTAAAGATAAGGACATCCATAAATCAATATAAATAATATATACATAAATGATAAATATTCCAAACCATACAGATGAGATAAGGTTATCTATACTTACATAAAATCTTTCGGTTGAGTTGTGAACCAAAGAGAGGTGAAATATTAATAAGACTTGTAAAACCTAGAAATAACTAAAGGAAAAGAATATATATATGGTTTTAGATAGAAATAATATTCAATTTCTATAATTAGAAATGTAGATATTGAGAAAATCAATTTTAAAGTGAGATTAGAAAAGAAACCATTACTTCAAACATCAGACAAGTTTTAACTCTCTGTATAAAAAACTTAGGTGTTTTATTCATATGTATAAGAAAATTATTAAAATATTTTTTAATTAATACCATTTTTTTTTATAATTCCTTATTACCCATATATTAATTATTTATTATCAAAGATAATATTTGGTTATTAACTATTTTGTTTTCAACATTTGATTTGGTTTGGAGGTTCCGGTCCTCACTAATTGATCATGGGTTCATCACATACAAACTTTTCTTGATGATTTAATATTTTTTGATATATTTATATATTACCATGGCCATTTCATGGAATACATAGCGATGGTTTTCATGGAACTCTTAAAAATATACTTTTTGATTATTATTGAATTAAAAAAAATTGAATTAATTTGTGAATATAATTTAGTGTATTACCATTCTAGAATTATAAAAACATTTTAAATTAATCATTATTACTTAATTTTACAATTATTTAAGTTTTATTAACCATTCATGACATAAAAATTATAACATCATTCATATAGGTGGTAAAGCTGACCAAAACATGAACATGTTATAACAATTGAATGAGTAAGAACATTTTATTGTATAGTCATAATATCACTTTTATTAAACAATAATTAATTAATTATTTTTATTAAAATTATAAAGGGAATTTATTAATATCTGGATAAAGAAGATAAAGAATAATGATAAAGGAGGGTATAACACTTATGTTGAATAATTGAATCTCCCCTTAGAGATCCTCTTGAAAATGATGGATTTGTGACTTCTTATTATGATGAGAAGTTCCTAAATGTGGGAGATGATTCTTAATGATAGAATTTGGGTAGGTATTCATGAAAAAATTAAGTATTGATGTTTTTGTGATGAGTATAGTAAAATTCCTTTTATATGTGAAAAAGGGTGATATTTTAGAATAAAGTATAGATTATTGTATCATTTAGGCCAAAGACTATAAATAGTAAGGATTACCAAGAAATTTATTGTTTTATTGTTAAAAAAATAAGGTTTATTTGACATTAAAACAAAAATAAAACCAAATGTAATCTTAAAGTAACATAATTAAAGTTAAAGAATCAAACATATTTTTTTATTGGAATAAAATATAACTTAGGTTCAAAAATTTCAAATACAGGTTTATAAATTCAAATTATTATTTTTAAATTAATTATTATACAATTTAAATCCATTTTTAGTCAAGAAAAGGGTTCTATAATTTTTGGTGTAATATTTATATATTGATGACGCCATAAAATTTACGATACTCAAAAAAACTATATTTTGTACCCTTCATTGAAAAATCTACTTATTCAGAAAAATATCAAAAATTAACCCTAAGAAAATTTAGATGTGTGAAATCAAAAAATTAATTCAATTTTATCCTAGTTAATTTATAAAAGTGTTAATAATTAATTTTAATATAATAACACAAAACATATAATATTTTTTTTAGAATAATGCATTTTTAAGAATAAAATGAATTTATTATTATTTGTTACTAAGTAATAATCATTAGATGTTTAAATATTTTTTTGAATACATATATATATATATAATTAATTTAATTAAAATAATTCTTTAATATATAAAAAATAAAACATATTAAAATAAAAATATACATCATATTGAAAAAACAGTTCTTTGAAAAATGGGTCATTTTAACATTAAATAATATTACCTTTATTAATAATAATTAATAATAAATTCATGAATATTTAGTCACTTATTTATATATATATATAATTAATATAATTAAATTTCATACTTTAAAAATGATATATTTAAATTTTAAATAAAAACTTATAGTATATAATAAAAATAGTGTTTTTAGACAAAATACTTTTTTAGCCATGAATAATTAAATTAGTATTCTTTATAGTTGATTAATTATTTATTAGATGTTTTTAATTGATTTTACTTATCATTCCTTGAATTTAATCAATATATTTTATTTATATAGTTAAAAGAAATAAATTTAACTAAAATATATAATTAATAAAAACCATTTCTTTAGAATCAATGTTATTTTTCCAAGTGAATCAGTACCTTTCTATTACAAAATTATTTACTTATGGTTTTATTCCTTTTGGTAGTTTTTATTTTTATGTTTCATTTAGTTATCTTGTAATTTATTTCATTTTTTATTTTAATTTTCTACCATGATAAAGCCCTATGCAATCCCATTTGGTGTTGGGTGTATCACATGATATTGAACACACACAATTTATTTGAAGGGAAATACATACTAAAATGATGAGGTTTTACGTCAACTGAATCTACCTCAAAGTAACTATAAGGAAATACCTTATGTATTTTTTATGGGAAATGGGAAAAATTTCTCTTCTTTAAGCCCATCAAGTTTTTACGCATGCATGAAATAATTTTTTCCTCAATTATTCTTATTCATCCTATCCAAAATACTTTAACACACTAGTATCTTCCTCGAACTCTTATTCACCCCCAAAATCATCCACATCACCCTCCTTTGGGTCTCCTCACATTGATGTGTATTTATCTATTCATTTATTTAATTGATCATCATTATAAATTATTATTTTTAGATCATTACAATTATTATTATTATCATTATTTTAATTGTTCAATAAGATTTTGGTCAATCTTGGTATTAATATCCATTTGTTCCAATTTTGAAAACTTTTCAAGTTCTGGATCACAAAAGTTTTAATTTTCTTGAAATTATTAGGGTTCCTCGATAGTGGTGCCAAATTTTTATTAGTCATTAATATTAAAATATTTATTTCTACTTATACTAAGATAGTAAATTAGTAGATAAGGGACAATCCTATAGAGAAGTACTTTTGGTATTCACAAGATATTCACAAAATCTAAGAAAAGAGTTTAAAGTATAAAACAAGTGATTTAAAGAGAAAGATCAAAAAATTATGAACAATGAAAAAATTAAAATCTGGATGTTAATGATCTAAATGCCCTAAAATTATCAAATAGTGGGTTAGGTAAAGAAACATGCCAAAAATATAATCTAGGGGAAGTTCTATTGATGTATCTTCTAAAAATATAATGCTCTTGAGAATAGTCTCATCCCAACTTGAAGCCTTAATCACTAAATTTTTTTAATCTATATCAAGAATTAAAACTATCACTTAACACTAACTTAATATTTTTTAATAAGGGTTTTTATACAATTGAGAGAAATTAAGTGATCAAAGATTCATTCATAAAGTGAATTACTATCCAATTTCAAGTGCTTTTTAAACTAATTCCATCTACTTAATCTATTGATTTGGTACAATGGATAAAATTATTTCAAAACTATCTCAATTTTTATTTTCATCCCTTTATACGTAAAAAAATGAGGAAAAAATTTGAAAAAAGAATTTCCAAGAAGAAAAAATTACCATCATGAAAGAAATAAATCAGGAACAAATATTTATTAATAAACTGTAACAATTATAATACCCTAAATAAATTCACTGAAAACATGTATTAAATTAAAATAAAATCACATGAGAAAAAATATTAGAGATATAGTAGAAGAAAAATAATTATGTTTTAAAAATTATTCTTTGTCAAGTGAGTGTCTCTATCTCTCTCCACTTAACCTTCAACTTTCTCTCCCTAAGAAGATTTCACTTTTACTTATAAGAATCTATTATATAGAAATTTTTCATGTTCAAGTGTGATTTTCCTTCACCCCCTCTTCTCTTGATACTCATCAATCAAATTTTTAGGGAAATAAGAAGACATTCACAAAATTATCTAACAAAAGGTGAAGTATACTTGAAAAGAATTATGATCATTCTTTATCTTATTAAGGGTAAAATTTTAACGACCATAACTTCCTCATCTAATAGAAAATTCTCCTCCCATGTGACAATAGATTTAGATCCAAGTAATCATCACCTAAACGCATTCAAAGCTTGATTCAATCTTTTAATATTATCAAATAATCTTCAACATCTTCCCATGAACTTAGCTTCCTTGAGATTAGATCCCCTTTTATTTGATTTAAAGTAGTGAGGAAATAGGGTTAATAGTTTCTCATTCAATTATTTTTATACATTTTTATCAATATAACAATGCATATTTGATATCTGAAGTATTATCGTGTAGCTAATTTCCACTGAATAGCTCTTATATAGTTTTGGGCTTGTCAAATTTAATCTTTTTTAACTTGAGGTTTATCTAGACTCTCTTTATATAAATTTGAAACCGGTATTTAAGTATGATATAATAATAATTTAATCTCACATGAATTAATTCATCATTTTTGCTAATCTGACATAACACTTTGATAGTTAAATTTATCCTAACAAAGCACCATAACTAATCTCACACAAGATTGACTCACAACCAATAAATTTGGCATTATTCCTGGAATATAAATTTAATCACATATAGGATTCACATATGAGACTTTATCTATTCTGATGAAGGATAATTGATCATTATGTAGTACCTCTGATCATTTTCCACAACACAATATTCTCCCTTGATTTAATCATATGATGATGTAGAATTAATTTATTGAGACACTTTACCTATATTATTCTTCCATAAAAAACTTTAATACTAAATTCTCAAAATTTTACAAATGGATGTACTTTTATATATCGCTTAGAACCTATAAATGCGACTCTCATAAATCTTCCATTCGATTGAATGCTATGAATTTTGTAAATTAAAGACTTTTATATATCATCATTTTACTCTCATGTATCAATATATAACTTTTATGTATCAAGATCTAAATTTTATATATAAATATCTTTAAAAACTATCTAACACTAGTAAATATTTGTTATAATGTAATAAGATGAATTCAAAAGCAAAATATTTTCAAAATAAAAAAATCCCTAATTTTTCATACTTCAATAAATCTAATTATAAATTAATTCAAAAAACATATAAATAATAAAAACATAGAAAATTGAAAATATTAATTCTAAAACCATAGAATTTAAAATTTATCTAAAATAATATTTCAATTAAAATTCCACCCAAAACAATCAAAGTATTTTTCCTTAAAACAAATAAAAAATAATTAAAACAACATTGACCAATTAAGAACCAAAATTTACATTTTCAGAAAACTAATAATCAAAGAAGCATAATTTCAACATAGAATGATCAAGAATAAATAATTTTCCAATAAAAGCATAAGTTAAGCACATAATCATCATATTTTTTATAATAAATATGCAAAAAAAAGTATTAATACAACTACATCGACAATAATTCCAAACATGTTGATCCTAAATATATACAACCATCATATTGAGGTTTGATAATAAGTGTTGATATATCAAAAGAATGTATGAGCTAGAGTGATCAGTGAAAATAGTGACCTAAGAATTCATATATTACATGTTTGAGTGAAACTATTATTTATGTACTTTTCTACATTGTTATCCAAAATCATGTAGTTCTCAATCATATATCATGTTGATAAATATGCATAGATCATGGGGGTAATGAAATAGGTAGCATATGACCTATAATTATTTCACCACCAATGGTCAATTTTCAATGGTACATCCAATAACAACCAAACCATGAATAACAATCCCATTCATATGTGAAATGTGTTTAAAATATGTACTAAATCATTAACCATGATATAGTGAGTGAAACCATTCCATAGTTTGTTTTATATAATGGTTTTTAATACCACATAATGGTGTATATAATGAATGATACTGTACAACATTCAAGTGACTTGTACATTGATTATAATGTTTTGTTCAACTTATAACTCATCATGTGACAATGAGTAGATGCTTTACTGATTGTAAAAGGATTTTAACAATTAGATTACTTAAAAGAGAATATATTGTAAGATCTATAAGAGTGGAAAAAATATTTGGATGTTTTATGATGTTCAAAATTTTACAATTCAACAAAATAATTCATTCAATAAAAGAGTTTTATACTTTGGAGTTCTTAGAAATCATTTTGGGAGTGTAGATCAATAATAGAGATTACGATCTAAGATAAATCTATCTCCAGAGATAATCTAAATTTTCCTTTATAGAGGTTTTTCTTGAACACTTTTGAGGGAGAAAGGGTCCAACCAAATCTTTTAGTCATTGTGGTGGCTGGTGGATTGATTTGGATGTAGAAACTCATTAGTTTCTATTATGAGAACTTGATCATATTCACTATGGGTAAAGATTCAACAAGGATAGTGAAGTATTATTTGTTTTTTAGTTTTTATTTCACATTATTTATTCTTATACTGGTCAATCTTTTATATGTTTTTTTCATTTTCTTCCCCTTTTTATGGTCATATAGATTTATCACAAGACCCTTCAGTGTTATAAGATCTATTTATCGTGAAGAACTGATATGATGAATTCTGAAAAAATGTATACAGTTTGGTGTTCTTTTAGAACCATTACTAAGGTTACAAAACCATGTCATAGTCTACAATATTTTTAAGAAAAATGGAATTGTTTATAAAATTTCATTATGGTTTATAGAAAATTTTAGAGAAAATGGCGTGCTTTTGGAAAATTATATGATTTTCTTATAATAAATTAGAGTACTATTTTTTGAAATTTTAACATATTTGTTTCCTAATAAAATATTCATGGTTTATATCTCTTTAATATATTTTTTAGAATAAATCCACGTTTTTGGGTCAATTTGGAAACCTTAAAATGATGAATATAGTCTAAAATACCAAAACATCATAATTATGGAATACTAAATTCACCTAAAACTAGGTCACCCATGAATAAAAACTAAGAAGAAAACCATACAAGAAATAAACCATAACAACCAAAATTATCCATGACAGAATAATAAGTGAAGTGGTCCATATGAGGAAGTTTTAAAAAATTGATATTTAGGATCACAATGACTATATTGTTAAGTACTATTGTATAATTTATACCCCTCTCTAAAGACACCCTTAAAAAAATTTTATCATGTGAAAACCATAATTATTTATTCTTCCCTGGTCATACCCTCAAGGGAGGAGACATGTAACATACCACCCCTCCTCATTGGATTGAGTCTAGGTGGAATTTTTACTTGGACTTAAGCTACATCCCCAATTTTCCAAAGGCTGGAAATAAATGCCAAGTGCTTAAATAAACAGGTGGGGGCAATTTTACCTTTGAGAAAAACAAAACCAACCAAACAAGACATAACCAAATAAACTACCACATGATGCATAATATCAAATAAAGACAACTAAAACATTTAATTTATATCAAAACCAACCAAAGAGTACCATAGTGGAAGACAATAATATCGAGGTACATAGCAAAAGACAAAACTATCAAAAATCAAATATGACCAAATTATTCTAAAGCTCCACATGATCTATGATAAAAATACACTAACATACCAAGTATCATTAATTACTACTAAAGATGTGTGATACTTTACCTTTTACCATGCCATTGTAAACAATATCTACAAAATGACCAAAGTTCCAAAGAAGGGGTGAGTAATGAAACTCAGTAGATTTTCCCTAATGAATTCTATACTCATTCCACTAGGATAGAACATGCTAACAACATTTATAAAAATTATTTTATATAAGAAAATTTCTAAAATAATTTATATTAAAATAAAAATAAGTTACAATAAAACAATTTTCTCAAAACAACACCAAGTTCCGAGGAATACAACCGAACAATACTTTAAACCATTTTACAAGTTCCTTTTTGGAATAACCATTCCATTCCACATATCCACACATCCAACCATGCATGCATCATTATGACAATTCTATACTCATGAGTGGTTTATCATAAATATACCAATTCATCACAAGGTAATTATATCCCATGTTCCAATACACCTTTGGTACCAAGCATCAAGTCATATTTCAACCAGGCCTTTTAAATTCAATATGAACTCCCACCAATAAATTATGCCAAACCATACCAAAACCATCATTTCAACCATTTCAATAAAACCACCCTTTTATTGAAAACATTTTAATTTTTGTTCTTCAATAAAACAAATTTTTTATTGAAAACACTTTTCCAAGCATCAAAACAAATCCATCATTTTAAAATCATCATTTTAAAAACAATTTACCAAAATCACTCTCCAACAAAACACCCAATTTCTATAATTCCACAAACTATCACTCAAGAGGGTTTTAAATAATCATTACACAGTGAATACACAATCAATTTAAATCAAAAAAAATCAACATGAAACTAAGCCTTTAAGTTATAAATAGAGGAGTTGAGAGTGAAGCCGCCTACCTCAGGTTTTATGGTGAAAACGAAGAACGATACTCTAAAGCCAATGAAACCAGATTCAATCTCCAAAATCAAACCTTAGATATATTCCCATAGAATCAAACAAACAAAATATAATCATATTTATCTTCTTATATATTATATATATCCACAAAATACATATATCTAAGAAACCAAGAGATATAGAGAAGTAGATCTAAGAAAAAGTACCAAGAACAACCAAGAATGATCACTTACTGCAAGAATCTGGCTTTAAAACACCAAGATATGCATTCAGGTCTCCTTTGGATCGATGAGAGAAGCTTTATTAGCCTTTGGGAAGATAGAATATTGGGTTAGGGATATATAGGTGGAAAATTGGGGAGTTAGATATTGAAACACATGGGATCCAAAATTTTAGGATCACACTTTTAACCCATGCAGAGTTAGTCACATGGTTAGTCAAACCATGCACTAACCATGTGATGGACACAACCTCAAGGATGAACCTCATATGGTTGGATCACATAGTTTCTGAACCATGTGACAATTATGACAAAGCTCACTCTCTCAACATTTACCCACTTAGCATGGTTCTCCTAGGCCGCCACATGGTTTGGACAACCCGTGCACCAGTCGTGCACCTTCCTTTTAGCCCCTATTTCATTGTACATGATTTTCTATAGGTGTTTCACGATTTTAAAAAACCATGAACCAACTTTTCACCTGCATAAAATCCCAAGAAAACTTCCAAAAAGTTCCCAAACTCTCCCAAACTGAACCCAAACACTCTATATACTTAAAATATATAAAATAAGGGTTACTTACTTGAAACCGGGGGGGGGGGGGGGTGATAAATTCTCTGCACCATTGGCCATTACATCCCTGGAAAGTATAAAACCATCAATATTGTGAATAAGTTCTAGAAATTTCTCTTTCATTTATTTTTTGCATTCCCAAGTCTCTTCTTGGATGTGAACACGCTTCCCCAAAAAGCACTCTATACCAATGATTTTTTTCATGAAAGAATTTCTCTTACCTATCCACAATCTACTTCAGGATATGTACCAATGAAGCATATAGATCTACTTCAACATGATCCTAATGGATCACATGGTTTGTATCAAGCTGATACCTTTTCAACTAATATACATGAAACACATTATGCACCACACTGAACCATGGTGGCAATGCTAATCGACATGCCACCTCAGCAACCTATTTTAGTATCTCAAAAGGGACTATATATTAAGAATATAACATGATATGTTTTAAAAAATGATGATGTACAAGACTTGGAGAGATCCTTAAGAACACATGATCACTCACTATGAACGACAACGACCATCGATGATTATTCACATATGATTTCTGATGACTTTGAGCCATCTCCTTTCTTTTCTTGATCAACTGAATCTTATCCATTATTTCTTAGACAAGGCTCAGACTAACTAGTGAATTATAATCTTTTTCTACCCAACAAAGTGGAGAATGACAAGGGAAACCATAAAATGATTTAAAAGGATACATATGTATTGAGGTGTGATAGTTGTTATTATACAAGAACTCCACTAATATCATGTAATATTCCTATGGGACACCAAATCCATTAAACAAGCCCACAACATGTCTTTAAATGTTTGTATCTTCTTTTCAGATTGCCCATATGTTTGAGGATAATATTCTATACTCATAGTCAACATAGCCCTTAGGGATTTCTATAAGGATTTCTAGAACTGAGATATAAATCTCAGATCTCTATCTAATGCAATTGAAACTTGTATGCCATTTATCTAGCACTTCTCAGATATAGATTTTTAAAAATTCCTCCACCATATGAGATTCACAAATAGGGATGAAATGAGCTGACTTTGTGAGCTAATACAATACCACCCATATGGAATTTTGTTTTCAAACCATTCTTGGGAGACCCGTTATGAAATTCATAGCTATATTCTCCCATTTACAAATTAGAATAGGTGATGAATGCAATATACCTTCTATTCACTGATGTTCTGCATTAAATTTTTAATGAGTTAAGCATCGTGAAACAAACTCACCCACCTTAATTTTTCATTCCAAGCCACCAAAATTGTTATTTAACACCTTGTACATATTCTATATTCTAAGATGAACAGACCATCTTGAATGGTGGTAATCATGGAGAAGTTTTTCCTAGAAAGTCATATGTATGACTATCCGATTTCCAAACTACAACACTAAAATCTCATCTAGCTTCCATCCCTCAATGGTCTCCCCACCATTGTGTTTTGAACTCATTATAACACATTATGAATCAGACGTTTGTTCCTATTTAACCATATTTACCAAATTATAAACCACTATAAATAGAAAGAAAATTACAACTTCACCTTGGTATTCACATTCCAAGTGCATGTTATTTAAGACTGATATCAACTACCACTCATCTAAATCTTATTTTGACAACTGATCATATGAATTCCTACTTAATGAATTAGTCACCTAATTGCCTTTACACTGTGTATACATCAATTAAAAGTTAAACATTTGAAGATATTCCATACATATTATTTGTCTCAAGTTAAAATCCTATTGTGAGAAAATATTTTTAATCTCTTATGATCTATGAACATCGTAAATTTATCACCAAAGAGATAATGACGCCAAGTGTTCAAAGCATGGACTACAGAAGCTAACTCCAAATCTTGTGTTGGGTAATTTTTGTCATGAACTCATAGATGCCTTAATCCATATGCAAAAACATGATCTCATTTCATGAGAATACACCCCAACCCATATCTCAAAGCATCACAATACACCACATGCCCAAGTATTAATTCTAGAAAAATCAAGATTGGTGATGAAGTAAGGCGAACCTTTAGCTCTTGAAAAGATTTATGGAATTCCTAGTCCCATTGGAATGGAACATTATTATTTTTCAAATCTGTTATAGGTTAATTGAGGCATGAAAAATCACGAACAAAGAGTCGGTAATAACTAACTAGGACAAGAAAACTCTATATTTCAAAGGTATTTTTTGGCAGTTTCTAAGAGATAACAACTTCTATCTTCTACAAATCCATTAAAACACCTCTTTTAGAAATTATATGGCCAAGAAAGTGTACCTATTGTATCCAAAAATAATACTTAAATAATTTGGCATAAAAATGAAGGTATATAAATATTCTCAACATTTTTTCCAAGTATTTATCATGTTCAACCCTTGTCCTTAAATACACCAATATGTTAGCCAAAAACAACACCATGAAAGAATCTAGATATCTCTGAAACATCGGATTCATCAATTCTATAAAGAATTATGGTGAATTCATAGGACAAAAAATCATTACCACATATTCATAATGGATATATCCTCTTTTTAAAACTATCTTCATAATATCCTCTTTCTGAACTCACAATTGGTGATATCCTGATCTGAAATCAATCATAGAGAATCACAGAACTCCCTTAAATTGATCTAAAATATAATGAATACTTGGAATTGGATATATTTTCTTTATATTAACTTGTATTAGCTTATAATAATCCACACACATCCTTATATTTCCATCCACCTTTTTCATAAACAATACCAGTGATAACCATGAAGATGTGCTAGGCTAAATGAAACCATTATTCTCAAAATCTTCCAATTTCACTTTTAATTCCCTTAATTCAGTTGGTTCCATCAGATAATATAGAAGTGAGATAGGAATGATCCTTAGGAGGAGATTAATCATAAATTTCCCTTCTCTCATGAGTGGAAACCTTAATAAATTATCAGGGAAAACATCTAGAAACTAATCCACAACTACTTGAAAAATGATATTCTTAATCTCTTACTTGGATTCCAAAGTCAAGGCCACCAATTGGTATGATATTGTTCAAAATTCTACTGACAACAAGCCCATTTCACTTTCTTTTGTATTCCAGTCTCCTCAAAAGAGATTCTCAACACCATCATCAGTCATAAAACTGACCTTTCTGGTGTAATAGTTGATGTGAGCCATGTACATTTTCAACCAATACATACCTTGAATTATATCAAAATTACCAATATCAAGAATAAATAAATCCCATTTCATCTCATCTACATCAATGGTTATGTAATATTATCTACACCCAAGGGCTCAAAATTCTCATTAACCAAGAGGAGTTTGAAGTTTTTTTACAGAAGGCATCATATCAACTTTTAGACACATCAATAAAATAACATGAGAAGCGATAAAGAAATGGGATGAACCCATATCAAAAAAAGTTTTCATAAGGGTAGAATTCAAAATAATCATACCTTTCACCACAGACGGTCTAGACTGATCATCCATAAGAAATTTTTTAGCTCCACATAATTTCTTTGTCACCGAATTTTTCTACTTATTAACCTATTGAGATTGCACCGCCTAAATAGTCATGGTATTCCTGGAATCACCATGACTAGATCTATTATACTGACGAGGTTGATTCTACTACCCTCGTCCCATCAAAGAATACGATACTTGTGACACCTGAGAAGTGTCCCCAATACCCAACCTCAGAGCATTGTGATAATAGAGCTGAAGATGCCCAATATTTTTGCAATTATGGAATGCTATTGGTGGTGTTGTATATTCTCACTTCATGTGGTTGAAATAACCACATTGGAAATATCTATCTTTTTTTATGGGTCTCAGAGGAAGATTCATTGATCAAGCAGTCTGATTTTGATTCAATCTCCCACTTTGGAAATATGTGTCCCTCTTCTACTTTCTCCTAGCATTATCAATACCATTATTTCCCATGGGTACCAAAATACTTCCTCCTCCCATAGCTCCTGATTTGTCCCATTTAGAGACACTCTCTCGATCTATTATCTCTGTATAATCCATAATATAGAGCACAAAAATATTTCAGTGAATATACTGCCTCAGACCTGATTTAATGATATGTTTCTTCAAGGATGAAATAGACACAACCTTGGGTGAAAAAATGCACTAAATTCAGGAATTTAGATTCATAATCTACGATAGAAATATTTTCCCACTTCAAGATGAAGAAGTACAATATTCTTTGGATTCTGAACATGTGAGTATAGATTTTTTTGAACAATTATTGAAAATTCTCCCAACCAAAGATGTGATCCACTTTAGCTTGTACAACTAAATCCCACCATTGGAATACAAGATCCTCCAGTATATACATCCCTATATTTACTTTTAGTTTTTCTAGTGTGCCGATGAAATCAAAGATATGATGAATCCTATTCATACACACCTTTGCCTCTTCTGGTTCCAAATCACCCTAAAAAAAGTGTGGATTCTGCTTCTGGAATTGGTTGAAATGATCCCCTTTCCTTAGATCATCCCTCCTATTCCCATTTTCCACAACTTGAAATGCTTGGAAAATACTCTAAACTATCTATTGGTTCACTTGTGGCTCAGATGCAACCACATTCTCTACAACTTCTTTTGGTTGGTTTCTACAACACCTACTAGGTTCCATTTTCTATACAACACAACAACACACTAAAAGTTTCACTCTCTATCAACCGAAGGCTTAGAATTTAAAATTATATCATATCATACTATCACAACAATGATTTCTGAAATTCAAATTTTACCATGTTCTACCATTTTTGAAAAAAAATCATCTTGTTTTTCAAAATCAAACCATTTTTAAAATAGAACAACCATGCTCTTTTTCAAAATCTTTCTTTTGAAAACAATTTCGACATTTTTCAAAATCAACACATTGAACCAAATAATAAATCATCACTCAAAATGATATATTCACTCCCAGCGGAAAGTCATTTTTTCCTAATGCATGTCATGCTCATATAATTGGCTAAAACCATGACAATGAGATTTCAAATCTGATAAGTGAAGGTTCTGGGCTCATTAGAAGTGTGGTAGGGATGACACCCAAATTTAATTTTTACCATGATCAATGATTATTTTGGGATCAATACGATGATGAACGCCAGTCTCCACAGAATATAATCAAATATTTAGATAAAGAAGGAAGAGGCCTGAAAACTTTAGAGAGGATATTTCACATCATGTTTATAAGTAATTTAATTAATTTAATAAATAAAAGAATACCTGGATCTTTGGTACTTTCTTCATTGATGATATTGAATGTTCAGAATGTCCCTTTCAGATTATATCATTGCACTTGCGAGGATCCAAACTAGAATCCCTATAGCGGTGATCCACATGTGCTCTGATGGCCTCTGATCGACACCACTCATTCTCTGGGTGCTATTCTGGTGAAGTGTCTCATGTTGGTCATTCTTGATCACTTTTTCATTGGCCTTGAAGAACGTTTCTCATTATTGAGAGGGGTGGGAAGAGGATTTGATAGAGAAATTTTTTAGCTCAATAATTCTCAATTCACCAAGCGTGCGGTGTGTTCAGTATGGCATAATTGACGTACTTGTCTATTTATATGCATGGAACTTCAGTTACAATATTTAATTGCATAACAACAATTAAATACATTCATTAACTTATAGAAAACCCATGCTCATAGTAATAATACATCGTCATTATTTATGGTGCTCCGACTTACACAAAATGGAATTATGAATAAAATCCCGCATCACAAAATAATAGCAACGTCATTATTATTTTAACTTATGTAAACTAGTAATTATTTATCATCTTGAAAATAATTATTTTACTACCAGACCGGCCTTGGTCTGCTCAAACTCCACTTCCATTTATTGAACACTCGAATAAATAAATAAATAACTTATTCTATTAAATAAATATTTTATATAAAAACTAGTAAATAAATATTTATTAAATGTTCAAATAAATAAATCAATATATTTTATTTAATTATGTGATCATATTAACTTGAATAAAATTATTTCACAGTCTTGAGAATAATATTTATTTCATTAATTAAATTCAAATATAAGTTAACCGAGACCACAAAAAACACTTAGTGTGTGACCCTGTAGGATTATTTCTCATTGGAATTATGTGGGCTTGCCTAAAGTCCAAGAGTAATATCTAGCAACAGGTTAAGGCACCCAAGAGAAAGAACATAAAGTCACAACAATGACATCCACATACAAATGCTCAATGTGTAATATAATACCTTTGTCTCAATATCTCATCAAGCAGGTTTCATGATAGTGTCATCAACCTTTATACTTGATACGTCATTCTTTAACTACCTAAAATAAACTCATCGTTACACCATGGCCTTGTAATTTTGTGTGGCGGTTATATTTAAATCAAAGGGATGAGATATCAACTTCCATAAATGGAAGGGACAAATCCTTCTTGGACTTATCCATTAATATCATGTCACTCGTGATACACCCAACGTACCCTACTTCCCGCCAACTGTCTGTGTGACGGTTTTCATCAGTAAATCAAAGTGCGCGAGTCATGACATGTATTAATGATAATATTAAAGTCTAAGGATCATTAAACACACTCACATATAGAAATATCTGATGACACTAAAACATGCAGAATTCCTACTGGTGGGTATTTTCTCATAATCTTCTCTCTTAGAGATTACTAAGTGAGAACTTCATGAGAGGAAATATCATCTGCTTACGAGTACTCACACCTGATGGTCTGTATTCTATGTGTCCCTTTATAGTATTTCATCCAACCATATAACTATATTTAAGAATATTGTTATAGTATTTAAAGGTTCTCATCATAGAGGAGAACTGCCATGACCTTATCAATGCAACAAATACTATAGGACATTATTACATCATAGTCATGCATAACAATGAACAATATGTAATAAGATGTTTAATATTTAAATAAATTAAATATCCATGTAATCAAAGTATAACCAATTGGTTCTAGGACACCAAATCTTACAAACTCCCACTTAGTCTAGAGCCAACTGCCTATGACTTTCAGTCCGGAAGACCTCACATGGTGATCATGTTTCTGCTAAGTCAAGGCTTTAGTCAAGGGGTCCACCACGCTGTCTTCCATGGAAATACTTCTCACTACAAATTCACCTCTCTGAGAAAAATCCCTCAAGATATGATACTTCTTAAGTATGTGCTTCATTCGCTGATGTGACCTTCGCTCTTTTGTGAGAGCCACCGTTGCCGTATTATCATAGTACAGTGTGATGGGATATTTATTGCTAGGTATCACATCCATATCTTGAATGAAGCTTTGCATCCAAACTGCTTCTTTAGCTACCTCAGAAGCTACGATATACTCAGACTCTACTGTAGAATATGCGACCACACTCTACTTTGAGATCTTCCAGCTCACTTCACCTCCATTCAAAGTGAATATGTATCCCGTTTTCAACTTCATGTCATATTGATCAGTCTGGAAACTAGCATCTTCATATCATTTGATTAACAGTACCTCATCTCCCCCATAATCCAGGAACTTATCCTCAATACACCTCAGATACTTTAGGATAGTCTTGACTTCCATCTAATGGTGGTCACCTGGGTTAGCTTGATATCTGCCTACCGCACTTAATGCATAGGCGACATCCAGCCTAGTACATAGCATGACATACATGACTAAACCAATCACTGATGCGTATGAAGTCTTTTCCATTATCATTATCTCCTCATGTGTATGAGGACACATTTTGTTGGAAAGATGAATGCCATGTGACATTTGCAACAATCCATTCTTGGATTGTTCCATACTAAATCTGTTCAGTATCTTATCAATATATGTACTTTGACTTAAGCCCAACAATCTCTTGGATCTATCACGATGAATCTTTATCCCAAGAATATATGTTGCCTAGCCCAATTACTTCATGGAGAAGCATTCATTCAACCATGCCTTAATAGACTGTAAGACCGGTATCTCGTTTCTGATAAGTAATATGTCATCAACATATACTATTAAGAAAAATGACTGCACTCCCACTAAACCTTTTGTGGATATAAGGCTCACATTCATTCTTGATAAAATCAAATTAAATTATGGATTCATCAAAATGAATGTTCCATGACCTGGATGCTTTCTTTAATCCATAAATAGATTTATGCAACTTTCATACCTTATTGGTATCCTTTGGAGTCACAAACCCTTCAGGTTGTGTCATGTAGAAATCTTCCTGAAGGTTCCTATTAAGGAAGGTTGTTTTGAAATCAATTTTACAAATCTCATAGTTATGGTAAGATGCAATGAAAAGTATAATTCTTATGGATTTTAGTATTGAAACTGGTGAAAAGGTTTCATCATAGTCAATTACTTGATGCTATTTAAACCATTTTGCAACCAGTCATGCCTTATAGCTACTGAATTGTCCTTCCATGTCCAGTTTATTCTTGAATACCCATTTTAAACCAACAGAATTTACATAAACTGGAGGATCTACCAAAATCCAGACTTGGTTTTGATACATGGAATCCATTTCAGAATTCATGGCTTCTTGCTACTTGGAAACATTTGTGCCACTTTCTGCTTCCTTGTAGGTTATAGAATCATTATTATTAACTAATAATGAGTCATTATCCTCGGTAACTAGAAAACTGTACCATTCCCATTCTCTAACCTATCTTGTACTCTTATGCGATACTTGTGTCTCTGGAATAGAATCTTCTCCCACATGGCTTTGTGGAATTTTTTCATGTACCAACTCTTGTGTACATTGAGCCTCGAATCCACCAAATTCTATCTTGCTCCCACCATCTCTTTTGGATATGTGCTCCCTCTCAAGGAATATGGAATGTCTTGCCCCAATAAACTTTTTGTCTGAGGGGTTGTATAGGTAATATCCCATTGTTTTCTTGGGGTATCCTATAAAGGTACACTTTGTGCCTTGGGGTGAAAGTTTGTTACCTGAAGAGGGATTAACAAATGCTTTGCTACCCCACACATGTAAATTCGATAAAATGGATTTTCTTCCACTCTAGAACTCATATGGAATACCGTTTATCGATTTAGTTGGTACTTGGTTTAGTATGTGTGCCGTTGTTTGTAACACATATCCACAAGAGGATAATGGAAGACTCACATGACTCATCATTGATCTCACCAAGTCCAACAGGGTGCGGTTCCTCCTTTTTCTCACACCATTCCACTAGGGTGTGTTTGGAGGAGTGAGTTGGGTTAGGATCCCAAACTCCCATAAGTAATCAATGAATTCTTGATTAAGAAATTATCTGCCTCGATCCGAGCAGAGTTTCTTAATCTTCTTACCAATCAAGTTCTTAACTTCATTCTTGTATTCTTTTAACTTATCAAAAGAATCTGATTTATACCACATTAAGTAGATATATCCATATCTACTAAAATAATCAGTAAAAGTTATGAAGTATGAGGAACCTCCCCTTGCTTCAACTGGAAATGGTCAAAACACATCTGTATGAACCAATTCAAGAAGTTCTTTAGCCCTTTCACCTTTCCCACTAAATGGGGATTTGGTCATTTTTCCTTGTAAACATGCATGACATATGCCAAGTGGTTTTAGTTCGAAAGAATATAAATATCCATCTTAATGTAACTTTGTTAAGTATTTCTCATTAACATGACCTAGCTGGTAAGGCCAAAGTTAGGTGTGGTATGAGTCATGTGAAGTATCTTTGTTATCGATTTCCATTACTTGGTTTGTGTAATCCAATATGTAAAGACCATTGTATAAATGTTCCCTACCAAAACAAATTCTATATTTGTAAAAGAAGCAACATTAATTTACAAACTTGAAAACAAATACATTTTTATATAATATAGATACATAAATAATGTTTTTAGTAACAGAAGGAACATAATAACAACCCTTTAACACCAAGATTATCCCAGTTGGAAATGTGAGGTGGTAGTCCCCGACAGCTACAATAGCAAGGCTGGCTCCATTGACTGCTCATAGATCTACCTCTCCTTGGTCAATCTTCCTGAATCTACTTGGTTCCTATATTTGGATACATATGTGAGCACAACAAGCTATATCTAATACCCAATTTGTAGAGATAGATAGATTTAATTTGATAACAAACACACCAGAAGCTTCCCCTTGCTTATTAGGCTGGGTGCATTTCTTCTTCCAGTGGCCCTTCTTTCCACATGAAAAACAAAAAACCTCTTATTCCTTTGCCTCCCTTTTGATCTTCCTTTTCTTGGAAGTCCATGAAGAAGATTTGGGCTTAAAGCTCTTCTCCTTCCCTTTCCTCTTATTCATCATAAGGACAAAAGGCATTTCACACTTCATATCTTTGTCCACTTGGTGAATAAGGATAAGAAGATCAGATAGAGACTTCTCAATGATTTTCATATTGAAATTGACAACAAAGTTATAGAATCTATGAGGGAGTGATGCGAGAATGAGATTGGTGCCCAGTACTTCAGGGAGTTTAAACCCTAGAACCTCCAGGTGCTCAATGTAGACAATGAGCTTGACTACATGAGGCCCAGTTGGGGAACCTTCTACAAGCTTACTCTAAAAGAGTTACTTAGAGATCTCAAACCTTTCTCGTCTTGCTCTCTCCTAGTAAAGACCGAGAAGGTACTCGAGCATGCTACAAGCATCGATGTTTTCATGAGACTTCATGATCTCACTCGACATTGATGATAACATCAAACATTGAATGTCAACCACGTTGTTCATATGTTTCTTGTAGACCAGGAAATACTCATCACTCGACTCTTTGGCAGGTGGATTAGGTAATGCTGACTACAACACGTAAGACTTTTTTTCATGGAATAGGATAAACCAAAGGCATCTAAACCATTCTGGGAATTTTTTGCCGGTGAGAATATTTTCTTTATCCATAATTGATCACATGAATAGTGTGGTTGATGAGCTTTTCATTTTTTTCTACAATTAAATGAGCAGATCATTAGTACTTTCTTGATTACATTTTATGAGAAATAATAAATTTTTATTAAGTCTCCCACTATTTTATCAAGTCCCAATGACCCTCACCATTGAACTCAGAATGTCTAGTTTCCATGACATTCTAGTGGCAAGGATCCATATTCCCCTTTGTATAACCCCAACAGGGGTTGGTCAAGCTATTAAAAGGTATTTAGGTGGGCAGGTCTTTGCCAATTATGGGTTTTCACCTCCTTGATCTATTGAGTGGACTCTCCAATCCTGAAATCATGACTTTTGGATTTCCTTAACTCTTGCCTCTAATATTACACCAAGTATTGCAAGGGATACTCCTCTTTATGTAATATGGTTAAGTCAACCCAAAAAATTTCATAAGGGATTCCTGTATAAAAGTAATTTTCCCAACAAGGGTTGGTCAAACACATAGTTTTATTGAGTTTTTCCCTTAATCAAGTAACAAAAGGCTTGGTCTGACTTAATATGTTATTTAAGGGATTTTTATCTCTTATGCGTGAATTTCTTATTATCATTATCACATGATTGTTAATATTAAGTGGAAGTTACTTAAGTGATTAATCGTGTCTTGATAATATTTATGCATAAGTATGGTTTATTTTAGTTCTATCTTGCATGATTGTTTAATTCATTAATTATGTGATCATGACAACACATCCATAATGATGAACCATATAACTAATAGAAGTAAAATAAAGAGAATGATTATGATATTTTCTAATGGTTATTTTATCTAGCGGTTGATAAAATAACCCTAACCTAGGGGAGAGACATCTTGAACCTTTTGGGTTTGTGTTTATAGCTCTCCACCTCTCCACCTCTATATCTTTTGGGATTGGTTTTGTCTCAGCTCCAACTTGAACTGCCTCCACTAGCTTGGGAGTTCTATCCATTACATATTCCTTTTTTAACTCACATGTAGGTGAGGGGTAAAAATGGGTTTTATATAAAAGAAACCTTGGGCACGTAGGCCCTACATATTAATGATGGGAGGGCTCATAGGACAATAAATTTAATTTAAATAAATAAATTAAAATAAAGCATCCACATACAAGAGTCTTGGTCTAGATCATGATCATCCATACATGCAATGATATTTACGCATAAATAAAACTAGCATTCAATTTTTTAATCATTCTTGTTTAAGATAAATCACACTCGAATCAATTAATTTTCATCTTAAATTAATCAATACTTTTATCTTAAACCATTTTATGAATTTCCATGAGATTCTAATGCATCATAATTTTAAACAAATAATTTCATTTAAAATTATCTTTTTACGTAACTTGTACCTTGGAGGAAACCCAGTGAATTACTATTCATAACTACCCAATGAGTAAAAATGAACACTACACAATTGTTAAATTAGACACATATATATAAAACACCTATCACATGTTGTGCCTCAGCTTTATGTATACATGATGGTACACATCTCAAGGGTTTGTATAATATAATAATAAATTTTAATAAATCTACGTATTTTGGTTGAGTACACAACATGTAGTTCCAACTACATGGAATATACTATTTTTCACCGTCCTTACGAAGCACATGCTTAGGGAAACAGTGTGTGAGTCTACTTCGGAAATCTTCAGAGGCATGTCCAGTAGGCCACACACCATTTAGTTCCTCGTTACATGGTCTCCAACCGGGCAAGCCATGTACGAGGTACATGGTCCAACCCTAACCTGAAGGGACTACACATCGTGCCTAGTGGGCCACACGATGTGTAATCCAGAAACCACATTCCAACTATTTCGAGTCCACACAAAAAGTCATTAAGACTTAGAAAAACTCAAATGACACCACTTGGTTTGACGGACCAGACCCGGTGCATTGAACCTTTTCTACACAGCGTGTACTGATGAATAGACGTCATGTGTTCTTTTGTTATATGTACAAGAACCTTTGGCACCTCCAGATGAGATCCTATGTTTTATTTTAATCAAAATTAAAATAAAATATTGTTTTTGTAAGGTGAACAAGAAATGAAAGAGGAGGAATAGATCTTGAGATTCTGATTTACAGAACAATTAACTTTAATTGAAACAACTAAATTAATAAATGCCTAAATCATCAATGAAATATTTAAATAATTATAAACTATAATGTAACCCCTATGATACCACTTGAAGATTCTAGGTATAGTGGAAGCATGGTTGGGACTACACCCAAATTTAATTTTACCATGATCAATGATTATTCTGAGAACAATACGATGATGAACGCCAATCTCCATGCAATATAATCCAAGATTTAGATAAATAAGGAAGAGGCTGTAAAACTCTAGAGAGGATCTTTCACATCATGATTATAATTAATTTAATTAAATTCATAAAGAAAAGAATACCTGGATCTTTGGTATTTTATTATTTGATGATGTTGATCATTCAGAATGACCCTTCTAGATTATCTCATTGTGCTTGCGAGGATCCAAACTAGAATCCCTCTAGGTTTGATCCACATGTGCTCCGATGGTCTCCGATCGACACTACTTGTTCAATGGGTTCTAGCACGGTAAAGTGAGTGTCTTGTGTTGGTCGTTCCTGATCCCTTGTTCTTCGGCCTTGAAGAATGTCTCTCATTCTTGAGAGGGTTGGGAAGAGGGTTCGAGAGAGTAATTGTTTAGCTCAACAATTCTCAATTTACCAAGCGTGTGGTGTGTTCACTATGGAACAATAGACATACTTTTCTATTTATAAGAATGGAACTTCAGTTACAATATTTAATTGCATGAAAAAAATTAAGTAAATTAATGAACTTAGAGAAAACCCATGATCATAATAATAATACTGTGTCATTATTTATAGTGCACCAACTTGTGAAAAACAGAATTATGAATAAAACTCCGCATCATAAAATAATAGGAGTTACATTATTATTTTAACTTGTGCCAACTAATAATTATTTACTATCTTATAAATAATTATTTTTCTACCAGAATGGCCTTGTTCTGATCGAACTCCACTTACATTTATTGAACACCCGAATAAATAAATAAATAATTTATTCTCTTAAATAAATATTTTGTTTACAAACTAGTAAATAAATATTTATTAAATGTTCAATAAAACAAATAAATATATTTTATTTAATTTATGAGATGATATTAACTTGAATAAAATTATTCCATGGTCTTGAGAATAATATTTATTTCATTAATTAAATTCAAATAGAATTTAATAAAGACCACAAAAAACACTTAGTGTGTGACCCTTTAGGATTCTTTCCCGTTGGCATTAGGCTGACTTGCCTAAAGTCTAAGAGTACTATCTAGAAATGGGTCAAGGAACCCAATAGAAAGAACATAAAATCGCAAAAACGACATCCATATACTAACACCCATTGTGTAATATAATCCATTTGCCTCAATATCTCATCAAGCAGGTTTCATGACAGTGTCATCAACCTTTATACTTGATACATCGTTCTTTGACTACCTGGAATAAACTCATCATTACACCATGGCCATGGAATTTTTTGTGATAGTTCTATTTAAATCAAAGGGCCGAGATATAAACTTTCATAAATGGAAGGGAAAAATCCTTCCCTTACTTATCCATTAATATCATGTCACTCGTGACGCACCCAACATACCCTACTTTCCGCCAATTTTCCGAGTGACGATTTTTATCAGTAACTCAAAGTGCGCAAGTCACGACACATATTAATGATAATCTTAAAGTATAAGGATCATTACACATGCTCACAGATAGAAATATCTAATGACACCAAAACATGCAGAATTCTTACTAGTGGGTCTGTTCTCTTAATCTCCTATCTTAGAGATTACCAAGTGAGAACTTTGTGAGTGGAAGTCTCATCTACTTACGAGTACTCATACCTAACAATATGCATGCTATGTGTCCCTTCATAGTATGTCATACAACCATATAACTATATTTAATAATATTGTTATAGCATTTCAAGGTTCTCATCATAGCGGGGAACTTCCATGACCTTATCAATGCAACAAATACTCTAGGACATTATTACATCATAGTCATGCAGAATAATGAAAAATATGTAATAAGATGTTTAATATTTAAATACATTAAATATCCATCTAATCAAAGTACAATCAGTTGGTTCTAAGACACCAAATCTTACAATAAGTGTCTCTAAAACAATTATGTACTCAACTACTTGGTAACATTAAGTTCAGCATAAAAAGGTTAGCTACATCTTTTTATGCTCTACATTTCAATTTTTGACAATCCTACTCCTTTCTATCAACTCAACATAGGGAATGGACTATAATGACTTTGAACTCCAAGATATACTACCAGTACCAAGTCAAAAACAACTTGTTCTAAAAAAATATTCAAAAGGACCAAGATGATACCACTTGTAACATCCAACCCATCCTCATTGGCTTGAGTCAAGGTGGAAGTGATAATAGGCCTTAAGAGACATCCACAAGGCACCAAAGGCTTGAAATAAATTCCAATGGATTCAATAAATAGGTGGGGGATGATTTTCCCTTTGAGAAATTCACAACCAACCAAATAAGAAATACCCAGATAAACTACCACATGATGCATGATATCAAAGAAACACAACCCAAACATTTATTTTATATCAAAACCAAACAAAGAGTATCATAATAGAAGATAAAAATATCGAGGTATACAACAAAATACAAAATTATCAAAACTCAAAGAAAACTAAATAATTCCAAAGTTCCACGTGCTTCATGCTCTAACTCCACCGACAACCCAAGAATCACGAAGTACTACAAAAGATGTATGATATTTTACCTTTTCCCATATCCTAGTAAATAACATATGTGAAAACACCAAAGTTCCAAAGCAAGGGTGATTAATGAGACTTAGTATATTTTCCCCAATTACTTCCATACTCACGCCAAAAGGATAAAACACGTTAGTAAAATTTATATAAAATAGTTTATATAAAAAAATTTCCATAATAGTTTATATAAAAATATAAACAAGTTCCAATAAAACCATTTTCTTAAAACAACATCAAGTTCCAATGAAAAAAACCAAATAATACTTCAAACCATTTCACAATTTTCATTTTGGAATAACTATTCTATTCCACATATCCACACATCCCACCATGAATGCATTATTATGAGAGTTCCATACTCATGAGAAGTTTCTCATCAATCAACAAAATCATCACAAGATAATTATGTCTCATGTTCCATTACACCTTTTTCACCAAGCACTAAGTCATATTTTAACCAGGCCTAATAAATGAAATATGAACTCACACCAACCCATTAAGCCAAACCATACCAAAACCATTATTTCAACCATTTTAATAAAACCAACCTCTTATAGAAAACCTTTTGAAAAACAATTTCAATAATACTAAAATTTAATTTAAGAAGTTTTTTAAGCATCAAAACCAAATCATCATTTTAAAATCAAGTTACCAAAATCACTTTCCAACAAAACACGCAATTTCCATAATTCCATAAACCATCACTCAAGTGGGTTTTCGACAATAATTGAATAGTGAATACATAATCAATTTCAATCAAAAAAATAAATTTGAAACCAATCCTTCAAGTTCTAAATAGAGGAGTCGATAGTGATGCCACCTACCTCAGGTTTTCTGGTGAAAACAAAGAACGATACTCAAAAGCCAACAAAACGGGTTGACTTCCAAAAAACCACCTTAGATCTATTCCCTAAGAATTAAGAAAACTAAATCCAATCATATTTGGAATAATATATATTAGATAAATCTAAAATAGATATATATCTAAGAAACCGAGAGATATTGAAAAGTAGATCTAAGAAAATGTACCAAGAACAATAAAGAATGATCAATTACTGCAAGAATATAGATTCAAAACACAAAGAGAAGCCTTCATGTCACCTTTGAATTGATGGGAGAAGCTTAATTAGCATTTAAGAAGATATTATATGAAGTTTGGTCTACATAGATTGAAATACGATGGAGTTAGAGACCAAATCATATGAGATCCACAATTTTAGGTTCTCACTTTTAACCGGTGAAGAGTTGGTCACATGGTTTGGGAAATAATTTTCTAACCATGTGCTAGCCACTACCTCAAGAATAAACCTCACATGGTTGGATCACATGGTTACCAAACCATGCACTAACCATTCCAAAGCTAACTATCACAACATTTACCCACTTAGCACAGTTCTCCTAGGCTGCCGCATGGTTTGGACAACCAGTGTACTACTCATGCTCCTTCCCTTTAGCCCTTGTTTAATTTTTCACATTTTCTTGAAGGAATTGAACAGTTTTCCCAAACCATATACCAATTGTGAACCTATAGAATATCCCCAGTAACATTCCAAAAGGTTCCAAAACTCTCCCAAACTTAACCCAAACAATTTATATACTTAAAATACATAAAATAATGGTTAGGTACTTGAAACTGGGGTGCTACTAGACATAAAAAATATACCTGAACTAGAGATATTTTTTATAGTGGATATTTAAAAGATCCTCTATCATGCTTAACTTCCTTAGGTGTATTTAAATCACTAGTCATTATATATTCCCCTCTGCATACTAATTTTACAATGTCTAAAACTTAATATTTAGTAGAGAAAATACACACACTATTATTTGTCTCTATAATTGAGTTATCTCCACCCAATAGAAATTCAAGTTCCTTATTTCTATGAACAAAAACTACCATGAATTGAGTACCCTTTCTTGTTAATCTTATAAAAATGTTTTTTTCAAAAGTAAACTGTCTTAAAAAGGTAATTATTTATTCACTTTGGTGGTGAATTTCTCCCCTTAAACCATTAGATTCTTACCCTTATGATCAACATTGACAAGAAATTTACTTGGATTAAAGGGCGAGGACTCCAAAACCAGAATGAGTTATATTTCTTACCACCTATTATGAAATGTAGTATGGGATTCTTCAACCTCATAATAATACTAAGTAAACCCATAATTAGCCTCACCCATGAGAAAAAAATGATGTAGAGGGGACCAAGATCATAAATGGGCATTTAGGAGAAACCATATTAGTCATGAAGGCTATAGAGAAACCTCCCCTTTCGTGGTTAGAGGGTCCCAAAATCCTTGATCCTATTCATCATAGGGAGAAAAAAAGGGATTTTTCTTCTATGGTTAAGTGTATCTAAAATTTCCTCAACATATTTGTTTTATTAAAGGTCCCAAGTATATTTCAGGGTCAATCAGTGGTACTGATCTCCACTCTAAAGTTTCAATTGGCTTCTTCACCACTCTACATGGATCTAGTTTTTAGTTTTATTCCTTGAAGGTCACAGGTTTAAATTTTTACAAAATAATGAGTGAATAATGGGGTTTATGTCATCCTTCCATCATCGGAAATCTTGGGCCATGTTACTTCCTCATTTACTTCACTAATGAGGATGACCTGGTAAGGGCTTGGTCTAGATATAGTAGATCAATTAATGGATTCCATTTCTGTATTCTTATCTAGTTCTTTGATCTCCCCATGAATTAGGATCCTTACACCACAATAATTTGGGTTAATATTTTTATTCTAACTTTACCATTTCATAACCCAACTCTCCTTCAACTGATAAGTAAATCCATTGGTTGTTTTGTGTGTGTGAATTGTTGGACTTCTACTTTAAAACATCCAATTATGGAACATATTTTAATTGATATGGATATATAAATTCCACCACTATAATTTATTGGATAATGATTGATAAAGAATGTAGGTATTGCTAACTAATCCGATTTGAATCCTAAATATCCCTTTTTTCCAATTGAAATTGGTAAGGAAATCATTTTGAAGAATATTTTCAGAGAGTCTTAGGTATCCCATAAGATGAGAAATATGGGCATCCCAATATCTAGGAAGTGCAGGGAACTTATAATAAATTTATGAAAAGTTGAGGTTCTTAGAAGATACAAGATGAAGGATTTGAAGCAGTAGAAGGAAATCATAGTTTTTAAAGTAACCATGAGGGAAATTATAGTCTTCTTTGGGGAGGGTAATTCCAATATAACATGTATTATCAGGAATATGGGTCAAGAATTGACCCATTAATCCCCCAATATTACTTTTGAACCCTAATTATTTGAATGCATTTGAGGACAGACAAGAGGGATACATTGATAGGTTAATCATGATGAAGATGATTAAAAATTATTGTTGTTTGGTAGGTGGTATATCGCATAATGGGCTTATTACAACACAATATACAAATACCAATTCTACTCCTTGATCATATGAATATATAGTATCTATATCCTCATGTGAGCGAGCTATAGACAAGCACAATAAAACTTTTAGTTTACAAGAGTAGATAGGAAATATGAAATTTAATACTCTCTTCACTGGAGGTAATACATTACAGAGTTGAGTGTGTATATTCTAGTTGAAGAGGATAGATGTGATCATGATAATTCAACTACTAGTAGAATAAAATCTCCACCTGTAACGACCCAAAATTTCATTAATGGAAAATCCCTCTTGATCCAGTTAAATGTTTCTTTATGTTTTTATAAGATGTCAACTTCTTTAGTTTTACGTTAAGATTTGTGACCGTTACTTTTATAGCCGTTGAACATTGATCATCTGGGTAGTTTAAATATAAGGCTTTAACGAAACCATTTTTACTCAGACAAAGGAAGCGATGGCCTCATCCAGTAGAATTGCCCCTTACGAAGCCCATTTGTCGGAGCTCGGAAAGGAGGTGGCGTCTTTGGGCTTTGCCCTTGACCAAGCCCAAGCTGAGCTTCATCAAGTCAAGCTCGAACGTGATCGTATACGGGAAAAATGGAAGTTGATAGAGATCACCACTCGAGCGATGTTATCCGAGCAACCCCAAGAGTCTGTCACCATTGCGCACCTTACCCTTAGGTCTTATGCGGCTATTTTAAGGGGTTATGTAACAAATAAGTAGCACCATGTTCATGTACATTATTTTTGTATATAATAATGAATATAATTTCTAGTCATTTTTGATGCATTGTAATTAGTTTTTAAAGTACAAATGATGTTTTTAGTTATTATTTAATTAAGAATTATATTTTATTAAATTAAAGGATTTTTGAATTAAATAATATTTTAATAAAATATTATTATTAATATTAAATTAATTTTTATTAAATATAAATGATCTTATAATTTTATGAATGCAATTAAAATTTTTATTAAGGTTTGAAAGCCATTTCTGTCAAAACCCGTGAATTTTTTATAAATGTCGGTTTTTATTTTAAAAGTGCAAATTCACATATTTAGAAAATTATTTAGATAAAATAAATATTATTTTTGGAATCAGGATGTCGAAATTATCCAACGGTGAATTTTTCATAATTTTCTGAGACAGTCCAATTTTTGGGTAAAAATTAAATACCTTTTAAATATATAATGTGATTTATGACATCATAATGACCCAATGGTGATGTAATAAAATACCATAATCCTTAGGTTCGGCCAATATATGTTTTATCATTAAAATAATGAGGGTTTGGGTTTGTTTGACTCACTTTTCAAAGCATTAATGGAGCCCTCAAGACTTATTCAACACTTTGCCTTTTTAAATTAATTTCCATGGGAGTGTGACTCACCTCCACATAAGCAACCCTAATTTTTTAATAAGTTCGGACCTTGGCCTTGTAAAATATTGTTTTCCTCTCTCCTTTTCCAGAAACCATGGGCAAATACCATGGGATGGTTTGTGGTTTGGATTATTTTAATATAAGGGGTCCCAAACCTAAATAATAAAGAATTCTCTCACCTTTCCTATATAAACCCACCCAAGCTCCCACTTCCTCCTCACTCAAAGCCCTTGAAGTTCGTCCAACCTCTGCCCTACTCTCTCTAGAATCCTCTCAAGGTGCCCCAAGCTCCCAAGAATCCTCTCACAAGCCTCTCTCTAGCCTTTGGAAGCACACTTCCAAGTAAGGGTTTTTTCTTCCTTTCTCATTTTTTGTCAATTTTCTTTAAGTTGTATTGCCCTTTTAATTTAATTTATGAATGTTGGGGTATGGTTTCGCACCTCCCCCATACTGCCCTCTTATTGTTTGAATGATGGGAGAACCCTTTCTCTCTCATTAAATGCCTCCCATGTACACCCGTTACTATGCCGAAATTCCGAAAGGAACTTCTCTCTCTTCTTTTATATTCAAGCAATACTTTTGTATCATGAATCTAAATTCCATTTCTGTTTTTGGGACATGTATATATATGATCTCCTTACTGTCCATTTCATGTAAATATGATGAGGAACCCCTTTCTCTCTCATCGACCTTTTTTATGAATTCTTATGTCACGCCGTTACGCTGCCGAAATCGCACCAATTTTCTAAGCCAATGTCTTTGTGTAGTGAATACCATGCCCATTTCTCCATCAAGGGTATTCACCTTTATGCACATATACGTATTGATTGTAAAGTTTCATGTATGAATTCCACATTCCTTTATCGTGGAAGAAATGATTATGTTTTATGAATCCATGTTTTATGATCCATGTGGCACACTTATGCATGAAATGAAATGTTTAAGAAGGGTGCGCCCTGATAGCGCTCCAATGCATTGGGTAAAGTATAGTATCATGATACGTCATGTGCAATGAGTGTTGACTCATGCTAATTCAAGTGCAACGAGGGTTTACTCGTGCTTCAAGTGCAATGAGGGTTTACTCATGCTCCATGTGCAATGAGCCTTGGCTCATGCTAATTCAATGTTAAGTGTTGTTGCCACATTTCCATGTTATGATTATCATGCTTTATCATGCCTTTATGTTCATGTCTCTCTTATGCTCTATTGATATGCCTATTGCCTAACATGTATTGTACTCCTCATGTTATTCATTATGTACTCCCTTACTGGGCTTTATAGCTCACCCTTTTCTTATGCATGTCCTCAGGTTATCCCATGCAATGCTAGGTACGAAGGAATGTAGTGGTCATGTAAAGGAAGTTTTCAATAAGGATGTTGTATTTCAAGTTTAAAGTTTTTATGTAATAATCCTAAGACCCAAAGACACTAAACCTCTCGATCTTCTTTGTTGTATCAAGTGAAGTTTTATGTAATAAAGCATGTTTAAGTTGTAATAAAAAGCAGGGTTGTCATAGTTGGTATCAGAGGATAGGTTTAGTTATTTTTGGGATTAGGAAACCCTAGTAAAGCCTTATATACAAGACTAAGCATAATAAAAACATCCCTAAGTTTTGGTAAATACTAAGTAAGTGTTTTATCAAACAAATACATCCCTGTCTGGATACGAGCAGGTAGAGGCGGCTCTGGCACAGATGTATCCTAGGGGTAAAACCCGAAAACACCGCTTTGAGCTAGACTTGAACGGGAACTGGTGCACGACAACGGGCCTTGCTGCACTCTTGGTTACGACACTCCCGGGGGATATGTTTTGATAAATTCACAATCTTAGTATGAACCCTTATTAAGGGAAAAATGCCCCTAAGAATATATGTTAGAAGGAAGATCCTGAAAAGCCTGGATTGAATCCTATAGACTCATGAGTTAAAGAGATCAAAGTTTATTTATAAGTCATCAACTTTTGTCTTTGGATTACCCTCTATGTGTTACCCCTAACTTTCCTTTTATTCCAGCCAATGGCCGGTAATAGGAGAACTCGGGCTAACAACCGTTGTGAAGATCAGTGTGATGATTGTACTAATGAGATGCCCAATCCGATGGGAGCGGGAATCGCGAACTTTGTCACGCTTCTCTCTCAGCTAACTCAAGTTTTGAATAGAAACACTGGTCAAGAGGAACGTTCAACCCCCCCTAAGAAAGAACAAGTCGCTATTGAAAGCTTCATGAGACAAAGGCCTCCTACTTTTAGTGGATCATCTGATCCCACGATCGCTGAACAATGGATCAACTCCATTGAGAAGATATTCTCCATCCTCCAATGCTCTGAAAAAGAGAAGGTTCTCCTGGCGGCTTATCGTATGGAGGGTGAAGCTGATCAATGGTGGACATTGATCAAAAATACGAAGCCTGAGGAGGAGATCGAGGCTTTGGAATGGAAGGTATTCCGGAAGATGTTTTTCGATAAATATTTTCCACGCACCCTCCGTCTTAAGATGGAAAGGGACTTCCTTTCCCTCAAGAAGAAAGATGAGGAATCTGTGGGAGCGTACGAGGCAAACTTCACAAGGCTTGCACGATACGCTTCCGGCTTTATCGTTACCCCCGAATGCAAGGTTGAACGCTTCTTTGGTGGGCTGAAGCCTAGCTTGCGGAAAGCATTAGCGATCCGTGACTTCGACAGCTATGAGGAAATTGTCCGATGTGCCCTCAAGGTTGAAATGGAGATCGGAGAATCACAGGGGTATCATGGGGACAAGAAGCGGAAGGTGGACTTCAATGCTGGTGGTCCGATGGATAAATCCAACGGCGCTAAGAAATTCCAGCACCCCACTTGCCAAAAGTGTGGAAAGAAGCACCCTGGGAATTGCCTTAGGGGGACAAGAAAATGCTTCAAGTGTGGAAGAGAAGGGCACCTAGCTGTTAACTGTCAGCAAGAAGGACCCGCGGCTGCGACGGAGGGGAGGAACGCTCCGTTCGAACCTCAACGCGTTGTTCAATGCTTCAAATGCAAAGAACCGGGTCATTTTGCGAATCAGTGCCCTAATCCAAGGGTTATCGGAGGCAATCAACAACCTCCAAGACAGCAAGGAAGAGCTTTTGCCATCACTTCTGCCGAAGTGAACCCCGACAACGAAGTGGTGACAGGTACGCTAGTTATTCATTCAAGAATAGCGAACGTACTTTTTGATTCAGGTTCTACGCATTCTTTTATATCTCAAAAGTTTAGTAGAATAATCCCTGCACCACCACAAATCATGGAAGTAAAGATGTCGGTGAGTACGGCAAATGGGGCAATCATTGCATCCCATGAGTATAAGTCCTCCCCTGTTATAATCTGTGGATTGAATTTCCCGGCGAACCTTGTCATACTCCCTTTGGTGGAATTTGATGCAATTCTTGGCATGGATTGGCTTTCCTTATATAGAGCCAACATAAATTGTCGGGAGAGGGAAATCACACTCCATATGGAGAATCGACCCCCGATTCTTTACAAGTGTCAGGAGGAAGATGAATCTCCTTTAACTCCATCATCTCAAGCATGGATATTACTACCTTATGAGCACGCATATCTGGCTTAGATGATTGAGTCCAAGGAAGAAACCACCCTTGAAGAAATGCCTATTGTGAGGGAATTCGCTGAAGTATTTCCCGAGGAACTTCCTGGTCTTCCTCCAAGAAGAGATGTTGAGTTCTCAATTGAACTTATACCTGGGGCGCTACCAATATCCAAGACTCCATATAGAATGGCTGTGGTTGAGCTTGAAGAACTGAAGAAACAACTACAGGAGAATCTGGATAAAGGGTTTATACGCCCAAGTGCATCACCATGGGGTGCACCAGTCCTCTTCGTCAAGAAGAAGGATGGGTCAATGCGGCTTTGCATCGATTATCGTTAACTTAACAAAATCACGATAAAGAACAAGTATCCTCTCCCAAGAATCGATGACTTGTTTGATCAGCTGCGTGGAGCACAATACTTCTCCAAGGTCGACTTGCGGTCGGGATATTATCAAGTAAGGGTGAAGAAGGAAGATATCCCCAAGACTGCTTTTCGTACAAGGTACGGGCACTATGAATTCATATTAATGCCTTTTGGACTCACCAATGCTCCAGCAATATTCATGGACTTGATGAATAGAGTTTTTAGGGATTACCTAGATAAATTTGTGGTAGTCTTTATAGATGATATTCTAATATACTCCAAAACCAAGGAGGACCATGAGGAGCATTTAAGAACTGTACTGGAGACTTTGCGCAAGGAGAAGCTCTATGCCAAGTACAGCAAGTGTGAGTTCTGGTTGAAGGAGGTCTCATTCTTGGGCCATATCATCACAAGCAATGGGATATCTGTGGACCCCTCCAAAACAGATGCAATTGAGGGATGGCCGAGGCCAACATCGGTAACTGATATCCGTAGCTTCTTGGGGTTAGCTGGATATTATCGACGATTTGTGAGAAACTTCTCACGATTTTCCAACCCTCTTACCAAGCTAACTCGAAAGGGAGTAAAGTTTGCTTGGAGTGATGAATGCGAAGAAAGCTTCAAGGAGTTGAAAAGGAGGCTTATCACTGCACCTGTGCTCACTTTACCCACAAGTGGGGAGCTTTTTGTGGTATTCAGTGATGCTTCAAAGAAGGGCTTAGGATGTGTGCTGATGCAGAATGATAAAGTGATATCCTATGCCTCAAGACAGTTGAAAATCCATGAGCGAAACTATCCAACGCATGATCTGGAGTTGGCGGCGGTGATCTTTGCCTTGAAAATCTGGCGGCATTATCTCTATGGAGAGAAATGTGAGATATATACGGACCACAAGAGTCTTAAATATATATTCACACAGAAAGAGCTTAATATGCGCCAGAGAAGATGGATAGAGCTCATAAAGGATTATGACTGTTCAATACATTACCACCCTGGGAAGGCGAACAAGGTGGCGGATGCCCTAAGTAGAAAGGATCCAGCAATTCTATCAATGATGAGAATTGAGAAGGATCCAATCTTCTTAGACTTGATGAAGATGGAAGTGGGAATCATAAAGAAGGGAACATCATCAATCCTTTCACAAATGATTGCTCAACCATCTCTTTTGGAAAGGTTAAAGGATGCTCAAAAGGATGCTGCGAGAATCCAAGAAAAAGTGGAAGCTATAAAAAAGGGAAAATCCTCAGAGTTTAATGTTAATGAAGAAGGAATTGTGCGGTTTGGGAAAAGACTATGTGTCCCATCAAGTTCGGAGCTGAAGAAGGAACTTTTGGATGATGCACATAGTTCAAATTTCTCTATTCACCCAGGGAGCACAAAGATGTATCGAGATCTCCGAGAAAACTTTTGGTGGGATAATATGAAGAAGGAGATCGCTGAATATACATCAAAGTGCCTGGTGTGTCAGAAAGTGAAGGCAGAGAGGCAGAAGTCTAAGGGGATGATGCAACCATTGCCCATACCAGAATGGAAATGGGAGAACATCACCATGGACTTCGTCACTGGACTTCCAAGGACATCCAAAAGCAACAATGCAATCTGGGTTATTGTGGATCATCTTACAAAGACTGCACACTTCATTGCTATTCGAGAGGACTTCTCTTTGGATCAACTGGCACGGATATATATCAGGGAAGTGGTACGGTTGCATGGAGTACCACTATCTATTGTGTCTGACCGAGATCCAAGATTTACCTCTAAGTTTTGGAAGAGTCTTCAACATGCTCTGAATACTGAACTGAACTTCAGTACGGCCTATCATCCTCAAACTGATGGCCAATCCGAGCGGACTATCCAAACACTTGAGGATATGTTGAGAGCGTGCTCAATGGACTTTAAAGGAGGATGGGATCAACATCTTCCTCTAGTTGAGTTCTCTTATAATAATAGTTTCCACTCGAGCATCCAAATGGCACCATATGAAGCCCTGTATGGGAAAAGGTGTAGAACACCGGCATGTTGGGATGAGGTCGGTGAACGTAAGCTGCTTGGACCAGAAATGGTCGAAGAAATGGTGGAGAAGGTGAAAACCATTCAGCAGCATATCAAGGCAGCCCAAAGTCGACAGAAGAGTTATGCAGATAATCGTCGAAGAGACCTTGAATTTAAAGTCGGAGACATGGTGTTTTTACGCATATCTCCGTGGAAGAAGGTCATGAGGTTTGGAAAGAAAGGGAAGTTAAGTCCAAGGTACATCGGCCCCTTCGAGATTCTTGATCGTGTTGGGGCTGTGGCCTATCGACTAGCACTTCCACCTACTATGGCCAAGGTGCATGATGTCTTCCATGTATCCCTCTTAAGGAAGTACATACCAGACCCTTCACATGTACTCTCTTCTGAGGTGGTACAATTAGAAGACGATCTTTCTTATGAGGAGCAACCAGTGAAGATCTTAGATCGTAGAGAAAAAGTTCTACGAAATAAGACAATGCCCCTTGTCAAGGTGTTGTGGAGAAACCACAAGTTTGAAGAAGCAACTTGGGAGTCGGAAGATATGATGAAGCTAAGTTACCCACATTTGTTTTAGTGTGGGAAAAGGAAAATTTCGAGGGCGAAATTTCTTAAGGGGGGAATGTTGTAACGACCCAAAATTTCATTAATGGAAAATCCCTCTTGATCCAGTTAAATGTTTCTTTATGTTTTTATAAGATGTCAACTTCTTTAGTTTTACGTTAAGATTTGTGACCGTTACTTTTATAGCCGTTGAACATTGATCATCTGGGTAGTTTAAATATAAGGCTTTAACGAAACCATTTTTACTCAGACAAAGGAAGCGATGGCCTCATCCAGTAGAATTGCCCCTTACGAAGCCCATTTGTCGGAGCTCGGAAAGGAGGTGGCGTCTTTGGGCTTTGCCCTTGACCAAGCCCAAGCTGAGCTTCATCAAGTCAAGCTCGAACGTGATCGTCTACGGGAAAAATGGAAGTTGATAGAGATCACCACTCGAGCGATGTTATCCGAGCAACCCCAAGAGTCTGTCACCATCGCGCACCTTACCCTTAGGTCTTATGCGGCTATTTTAAGGGGTTATGTAACAAATAAGTAGCACCATGTTCATGTACATTATTTTTGTATATAATAATGAATATAATTTCTAGTCATTTTTGATGCATTGTAATTAGTTTTTAAAGTACAAATGATGTTTTTAGTTATTATTTAATTAAGAATTATATTTTATTAAATTAAAGGATTTTTGAATTAAATAATATTTTAATAAAATATTATTATTAATATTAAATTAATTTTTATTAAATATAAATGATCTTATAATTTTATGAATGCAATTAAAATTTTTATTAAGGTTTGAAAGCCATTTCTGTCAAAACCCGTGAATTTTTTATAAATGTCGGTTTTTATTTTAAAAGTGCAAATTCACATATTTAGAAAATTATTTAGATAAAATAAATATTATTTTTGGAATCAGGACGTCGAAATTATCCAACGGTGAATTTTTCATAATTTTCTGAGACAGTCCAATTTTTGGGTAAAAATTAAATACCTTTTAAATATATAATGTGATTTATGACATCATAATGACCCAATGGTGATGTAATAAAATACCATAATCCTTAGGTTCGGCCAATATATGTTTTATCATTAAAATAATGAGGGTTTGGGTTTGTTTGACTCACTTTTCAAAGCATTAATGGAGCCCTCAAGACTTATTCAACACTTTGCCTTTTTAAATTAATTTCCATGGGAGTGTGACTCACCTCCACATAAGCAACCCTAATTTTTTAATAAGTTCGGACCTTGGCCTTGTAAAATATTGTTTTCCTCTCTCCTTTTCCAGAAACCATGGGCAAATACCATGGGATGGTTTGTGGTTTGGATTATTTTAATATAAGGGGTCCCAAACCTAAATAATAAAGAATTCTCTCACCTTTCCTATATAAACCCACCCAAGCTCCCACTTACTCCTCACTCAAAGCCCTTGAAGTTCGTCCAACCTCTGCCCTACTCTCTCTAGAATCCTCTCAAGGTGCCCCAAGCTCCCAAGAAGCCTCTCACAAGCCTCTCTCTAGCCTTTGGAAGCACACTTCCAAGTAAGGGTTTTTTCTTCCTTTCTCATTTTTTGTCAATTTTCTTTAAGTTGTATTGCCCTTTTAATTTAATTTATGAATGTTGGGGTATGGTTTCGCACCTCCCCCATACTGCCCTCTTATTGTTTGAATGATGGGAGAACCCTTTCTCTCTCATTAAATGCCTCCCATGTACACCCGTTACTATGCCGAAATTCCGAAAGGAACTTCTCTCTCTTCTTTTATATTCAAGCAATACTTTTGTATCATGAATCTAAATTCCATTTCTGTTTTTGGGACATGTATATATATGATCTCCTTACTGTCCATTTCATGTAAATATGATGAGGAACCCCTTTCTCTCTCATCAACCTTTTTTATGAATTCTTATGTCACGCCGTTACGCTGCCGAAATCGCACCAATTTTCTAAGCCAATGTCTTTGTGTAGTGAATACCATGCCCATTTCTCCATCAAGGGTATTCACCTTTATGCACATATACGTATTGATTGTAAAGTTTCATGTATGAATTCCACATTCCTTTATCGTGGAAGAAATGATTATGTTTTATGAATCCATGTTTTATGATCCATGTGGCACACTTATGCATGAAATGAAATGTTTAAGAAGGGTGCGCCCTGATAGCGCTCCAATGCATTGGGTAAAGTATAGTATCATGATACGTCATGTGCAATGAGTGTTGACTCATGCTAATTCAAGTGCAATGAGGGTTTACTCGTGCTTCAAGTGCAATGAGGGTTTACTCATGCTCCATGTGCAATGAGCCTTGGCTCATGCTAATTCAATGTTAAGTGTTGTTGCCACATTTCCATGTTATGATTATCATGCTTTATCATGCCTTTATGTTCATGTCTCTCTTATGCTCTATTGATATTCCTATTGCCTAACATGTATTGTACTCCTCATGTTATTCATTATGTACTCCCTTACTGGGCTTTATAGCTCACCCTTTTCTTATGCATGTCCTCAGGTTATCCCATGCAATGCTAGGTACGAAGGAATGTAGTGGTCATGTAAAGGAAGTTTTCAATAAGGATGTTGTATTTCAAGTTTAAAGTTTTTATGTAATAATCCTAAGCCCCAAAGACACTAAACCTCTCGATCTTCTTTGTTGTATCAAGTGAAGTTTTATGTAATAAAGCATGTTTAAGTTGTAATAAAAAGCAGGGTTGTCATACCACCTACAGAAGGTTTGGTCATCATTTAAGAGTCTTATAGAAATCATTTTTAGATATTATAAAGTAGGAATTCAAACAGTCTTCTAAGTTAGTCCCCTTGACCATGAGATTTGAAATTACTTTGAAATATTTAGGGGGAACCCTTGGATAAAGACAATGAGGATCCCACTAAGTTATATAAAGAAATTATGGATTCTTATTAGGACACATCAATTTTTTAATAATGTGTCAGAGGTTAAATAATAATTTTATTATGATTTAGAAGTTAAAAAGGTGAAGAGGGTTGGAAATGATTCCATGAATTATAAAATGTGCTTAGGGAATATGATTATGTAGTGCAAGGATTATTAATTTCTTCCCAAACCAATGAGGGATTGATTTATAGGTATGATTTCAGACCCAAAGTAGACCAAGGATTCCATTTTTTATAAACCTATTGAATGAAATCACACAAATCCTAAAAAGATTGAGGATAGAGATATTTGTCTCAAGCACACTAAGGTATCAGAGAACTAGGAGAATACTGAAGACCATGATCCTTCTTCTAAAAAACTCATGGTTGGAACAAATTAATAGCATGGGATTGAATTACATGGTACTTATCCTGTTATTATAGCCATTACAATATAATAAATAGTTCAAGAGCCTATGATTTAAGGGAAATATCAAGATCTTTATCCTCTCATTTCACATATTAAACCTCTTTAGAGTTCTATATAAATGACCAGGAACAAACTCCTCTTCAACCAATTTCATCAGAGGGTCTGGTGGAGGAAGATAAATAGAATTTCATTCCCTTAGGAGGTCTGGAATCAAGAAAATTCTCCCCACATAAATTCTAATGAAAATTTTAATCATAAATTTATCGACCTCAATCTTTCATGAAAATAAATTTTCCCCTTTGTAAAAATACCTGAAGTGAATTATTCAAAAATTTAATAAAAATGGTTTTGATAGAGAGAGGTTATGAAAATTCTATAGAGGGACAATACATGTGTGAAAGTTCATCACTACACCTCTATATGTGGGAATTGAAGATTATTGATATAACTATGTACCTTGAATCATTATTTTGGAATCTGAGTATTATAATGTTGATGTTTATTGAATGTTGGTTCTTGAACTGCTATCAGTCTAAGGCTGTGAATATTATGGAAACTGATTCTATTTTCTCATATTTTTTATTTTTGTTCTATTTTGATTTTGAGTTTGATCCTATTTTGTTTATGTGGGTTTCTATATTTTCTGGTTTGAAACTTTTTGTTTCTTTTGGTCCAGGTTTGTACAATTTCCACTCAACCTTAAAGTGGTTTTATCTAAAAATAAAAAAGGAATTGCATTGAATATGTTTATTGGTTTTTATTTATAGTGTGAATATAAAAACTAAAATTTTTATTTTAAACTATGATATGGTTTTGGGTGAGACCCACATGAAATTTCTTATCCAAAATGGCTTGGGTTGAGAAACTACACTATAGTTATTGGTTGCGATTTGCAAAAAAAATTTAAAATGTTTTTTTCAAAATCCTTCATTGTTTGGGCTAGGAGGCCTCATACTAAATCCACATTACTTTAAATTGTATCAAAATTAGATTTTATGGAACTTGTAATTTTTTGATGTTTTTTTTATCTCAAATTAAATATTTTTATTCTTCATTTATTTATGAAATTCTTATTCATGTTTTTTATATTATGAATGTTTAATGATTTAGTTTAGTTAATATAAACTATTTATTATAATTTCTATGCCATAGATATAATATTTACATTAATTTAGTATTCACTTAACTAATACTGTGATTTTATATTTTAGATATCAATTCAATATTAAGATATTTTTATAATTTGTTCTTATTTTATGTTAAATTTATATTTGAATTGAGTTCTCTCTTGAGTATTTATGCATGGATAGTGGGAAATTAATTCAAAGTTATCACTTGTTGGGGGTATTTGTATTTTTATAAAAAAGTGTGGGTTGGATATCTATGGGAGTCATCTTTGGATCTCTCAACTAGGTCTTTCATGGAATAGTTGAGATGACAGCTGCTCTGGTCCCTCCCCCAACAGTGGGTGAGGTATGGCTCAAGTATTGAGAAGTGGATCAACATCATCGTTTTCCCCATTACATAACCCCAAATTCCTTCCTTTGTTTCCCAAAATTTATTTTTTCCTAAAATTTTTATCACTGGATTATAGAATCCCAAAAACCTGGATATTGAACTTGGAATTCATAGTAGCATTGGATCTTCTAGATCATGCTTTTGTGGCTTGATTTAGTCAGTAGTGACCCTGAATGGACTACTTTAACAACCAGATATAGTTCCCTGCTGGTCTACAATGGTTTTTATTTCTCTCTTTTATATTTTACATATGGTTTTAACATGAATAATGACCCACCTACCATGGATATATGGACAATAGGACCAAAGAGATGTGTCATCCCATTGCACCCCACATATGTGTTGAGGTTGATGTCTCAAAACCACTGATGGATTATGTATAGATTGAGGTTGAAGAAGAATTTATCTATAAAAAATCAATTTATTTTTAAACTTGGGTATATTTATATACTTATTGTAATAGGTTTGGTCATTCCCAATTTACTTGTCGATGCTAATTTAAAGACCAAAATAATTGTGACAACCTAAAATTTTATAACTTGAAAAACCAGAGTTATGCATGATAACTTAAATTACATGCTAAAATCAACATAAAAAAACCACAACATATTAGAAGAACATTACTAATAAATCTATTATAAACAATAATATGGAAAACATTAATTTTTTGACCTTTAGAATATAAATAATTAATATGAGTTAATATTGAAAAAAGTTATTTTCAATAAAAAACATTTTTTATATAATGTATTTTCATTTAAAAAACTGAAATTTCAAATTTTAGAATATAAATGTGATAAAATAAAATTCATTTTTGATTTCCTCACACAAAAATTTAATTAGAACAATTTTTTAATTTTTCTAAAAAGATTGTTTTTTAGTTGAAAAGGATGGTTTTTATGAAAATTATAATTTTTATGATTTTATCATTATGTAAGAATATCCTAGAAGTTTACAAAAACTTTTAAGTAATAAAATATTCATTTAAGGAATAAAATTATGAATTTTAATATATTCTTTGAGCTTATAAATCCCATGTCCAACATTTTTAGAAAAAAATTAAAATGTTATTTTAATGAAAACTATTTTTGGTCTTTTATTATAATCAATTATTTTGAGGGTTAAATTTGATTTTGGATTTCTTTGAAAGATACTTTCCTTTTATTTTTTTTATAAAAAACTAATTTATCTCATAAAAATTATTTTCAATGATAATCTTATCTTATAGATAAATTTTTAAATTTAAAAATAAACTTTTTATAAAAAATATTTTGACATTTAATGTGCATTTATTTTAATATTATCATTTTATAACCTTAAAAATTTTATTTGTTAAAATGATTTACAATTTTCAAATAATAATGTTAAAATTAGGTAAAAGGCATAATTATAATTTTTTCACTAAAATTAATTACCAAGGTAAAATTAAATTGGGTTAAAAGTTAAAAAGTTAAAATAGAAATCCTTAAAACACTCAAGGTTTTCTCCAAAATGAGTTTTTGATGTGAGTTTCAACCCAAATATCATTTTAATCTCTTATTTTTCCTATTTTTGGACATTTAACCTTGAATGGTAACATTATATTATTGAAAATATAATGGTTACTTCTAAACCCACCATTTTCTTCATTTATAAAAGGCAAAACTTCCACCACTTCAAGTCTCACTTATCCTTTAAAATTATTATCGAAAATATTCCAATTTTATCCTCCTAGAACTATTTACCATAACCATAATCTTCTTTCCACCTATACTTTTCTTAATTCCTTCATTTATATGAGGTTTTCCAAGAGAAAAATAAAGCTTCCAACATGAGTATTACTTACTCTTAGTCTTTTATTTTACTATTCTCATTTCTCAATCATCTATAAACTTATTAATATAATTAAATCAGTATCATTAATGTACTTAAATTTAATTAAATTAATTTTAAAAAAATTATTATATCCTTTCTATCTACTAAGAAAAAAAATAACATCAACCATGTGTATATCTAGAATATCGTATCGATAAAGCTATTTTGTTTATTTTTCATCACCATTACTCAGGGATGGTAATAATAATGGATTTTATAAAATATAAATTTTTATGTCACATTTGTAATGCCCCAACCATAGAAGCCTAGAACTAATGCATTATTTTAATACATTGGTATGATTATAAGGAATCAAATCCTTAAGGAACAAATAGTTTAGTAGTTTTGGAAAACTAGATATATTGGTAAGTTCAACATTAAAACTTGAAAGGAAAAACAATATAGCATTTCCATTATAAATATCCATAACTCCTAGATTGTCCCTACAAGTCATTCATAATATTCATCTTCACAACCTAGGGGAAATGAAACATAAGAAAGGTGTAAGATGAGATTCCCAGTAAGGGTAAGTAATACTGTATAATTAATCATAAACATAAACACTAGGAATGTTGAGAATCTAGAAACACATTCCTTTAAATATATACTTGAGCATAATATGGCAGGAATAAAAGTTGAATGAATAATGCCATAATAAAACATAACCATGGATATTCTACTAGACGAATAGTCACATGGACTATCAATTACTAGTTTTATAATGAGATAAATGCATAAATATGGATATATAAAACATACCTTCAGGTATTCATTCCAAGAATCTATCATGACTTCATGCTAGAATCTATTATTGTCATGGCTATAGGCCAAGGATATATTATTGTTAAGGATTCATGCCAATAATCTATTAAATGGGAAAGACCTCATCCAAAACCATATATAGTTTTTATCATGAGACCTACCACTTCACCAAGGGGCTATAGGATGCCCCGATCAATAATTACTAAGTCTAATGCATTCCTCATATGAAAGAGGGTGAAACATAAACAACAAATACATTCATATTGAAATTAACATATAAAATGTAAATACTTAAAACATAATATATGAATGGTATCACATGATCACAACCACAATCAAAATTATCATAAACCCTTCAAAAAAATATGGTAGATAGTATCATAAGAGATAAACCCCAATGAAGTATAAGATTCAAAAAAGGATATTGACATATATAAAGGTACTTTTAAGTGATACCATTGAAAAATTCTTGAGGGAATAATCTTTAAAAATTCCAAAGTATCCCATACCACATTGAAACATTTAAATAACAATCCATTAGAATATAATGAGAATAAGGAGACTCTAGATATGAAATATAAAAGGGTATTACATAAACCACAGTAATAAGTGGTGAATAAGGCATATATCTCATAGAAGTAAAAGTGAGATGAGAAAAACGATTTTTACTTTGAAAAGAAGAGTTCTTTTGGAAATTCATTTATATTTTTCATAAAATCAGATTATAAACATGTAAATACCAGAAAATAAAAGCTAAGGACATTGAAATTATATTTGAGGCATAAATGATGTCCCACTGAAGTGAAATCATGTAAAAATAGTTTTGAAGAAACTTTAGAAATAAAACATTTTAGTGAGGATTAAAGAAAATATTATAGATATTATAAAGCAGAAAGGAATGTTTGTTTTCATAAAACTAGAAATTAACCAAGATAGTTTTTAGTATATATTTTTTATTTTATAGAAATAATGATGACTTAAAATAGATTATATAGTTCACTTGAAAATGGGTAAGAATCCAAGAACTTCCCTTAAATCAGGGTTGTTTATCAGAAAGAATTGAGAAGGGACGCATTTTAAAACATGTATATCACCAAAAGATACAGATGATATGATATGGATATATGATTTTAGAACATATAAACAGAATTTAGAAGAAATATACAAAAATAAAGAAGCATTACATTTGAGTGAAGGTAGACAAAGAGTAACCTGAATGAAAAACAGGTGGTTTAGGTAGAATCTTATACTAGTTTGTAATAAATCAAATCATATTACACAAAATAAATAATCATAAAATGATACATTTAATAGCATGAAAATAAATAAATTCATGATATGCTACATCAATGGTTATTATACATACACCATACACAAGAAATAGTGGTGTATAATGAATATCTCACAAAAAAGGATGTGAGATGAGAAAAACCTAACAAAAAACAAGTTTTAAAAAATATTAATTTTGAGGATTAGTCTATATATAAATAATTTCAACATCTTAGAAATAAAAATTCATCAAATAAATAATTTCCCCTTACTAGTATTTGTTGTAGAAAAATGTCGGAGATATCCTTGGCTTTGGACATGCACTCAAGCACACTCCGGACAGACAGATTGAGTGGCAAATACCATTTGCACAATGGTACATGGGTTTTATAGACAAATGAAATGATATAAATATATGTGAAAATGGTTGATCATGGTTTAAAAACATTGAAATATTCAAGCATGTTGAAAAAACTGAGCATCTAGTTGATAAAAAATAATCAATATATAAAAAAAGTATGTCAATGAGAGAAACTAGTGTACAAATGTCAACAAAAATGGGTGCAAAATGTTGATAGCACAATATAAAAATACCACTATGGATAGAAGATTCCAATACAGTGGACCAAAACCAAATAGCTGTTATCCATAATGGAAAGTAGGAAGAATGAAAATAATAAATGGAATACAATCCCAATGTGACCAAATATAACCTAGGTTCGATACCTAGAAAGGAAAACAAGTAACCTAAATCACAAATATGAGAAGAGTAGACTGCTTTAAACCCTAACAACACACAAACCACAAGGATTCCCCTCACATCTTAGAAGATGATCAGATCTCCGTCGACATACAGACTGACTCCTCCATTAGTATTAGTCGAAATCGATCCCCATAGGAACCTCCATAAGATATGATCGACACCTCCAAGGCATCCTCGACTTTGACCTCATAAATTCATGACTCGACTTCCTAGAAGAGCATAACAACATGATGAAATCTCCTTCTCACAACCAACATCATCTCTCCAAACTCCCATGAACCCTAGATTGAGACCCTAAATCCCCTTTTCCCAAAATCTCATTGTGATACAACCCCCAGAGACCTCCTTTGAAAAAAACACACATTCACTTTTATTTGTTATTTTTTTGTTTTATCACTTTTTTAAAACATGAAAATAAAAATGGTAATCATAATATAATAATTTCAAATAATATATTTTTAATATAAACATTTCATTAAAATAGTTATAATGTATAATCATACATTATAATAAGATAATCTAATTATAATTTATGTTTCAAAAATAATAATTATATTTTCATATATATATAGATATATTTTAAAATGTCAAGTTTTATAAAACCAATTTAATTATATTATTCATTACATCATATGAATTATTAACATAATTAGTATTAAAAGTATGAATATAAATATTTAATATACTCATAACATAATTTATTATTTTAATATATTTATCAAAATAATTATAATAATCAATACATATATGGTGAAATTTAGAAATTTACTCATTTAAAACATTTAAAATAAATTTTCTTATTAAAATTATATTATCATAAAATAATAAAATAATCCTTTAAAGAAAATAATACTATAATACAATATTTTTTTAATTAAAAATTAATTTTAAAAATTATAAATAATAATTATACTTAATTATAAGTATTATAATTAACATATAACCAAATTAATTAAAACCCTTAATTTTATTATTATTTTTAAAGAAAATTGTCTCAAAATATTATTAGTTGGTTTTAATTATAAAATGATCCATTTAATAAAATATTTATATAATAAAACTATGTTTAGAAATTCTAGGATGTTATATTATTCCACCTTTAATATAATTGCATCCTTGAAAATTCATTTCATCAGACTAAAAAGAATTATGAATTTTTGTCTTCAGAATTAAGAAAATAAGGAGTGTTAAATTTCTAGACTCTTAAAAGACAACATCTAATCTCCAATTTTTTCTCGACCGTTCCTCTAATACCAAATATAATACCCCAACCCCATAAGCTTGGAGCTGATGAATTATTTTATTACATTGGTATGATTACAAGGAATCAAATCCTAAAGGAACATATAGTTTAGTAGTTTTGAAAAACTAGATATATACATATAATAAAAATTACAACTTGAAAGAAAAAAAAAATATCTAATTTCCATTGTAAACATCCATAACTCCAATATTATCCCTGAAAGTCATTTATAATATTTATCTTTTCAACCTGGGTTAAATAAAACATAAGAAAGGGTTGAGATCAGAAGCTCATTAAGGGTAAGTAATACAGTAGAAGTAATCATAAACATAAACACTAAACTTTTTAGAAGCTAAAAACACATTCCTTTAAACATATACTTGAGCATAATATGTGAGTAATAAAAGATGAATGAACAATGCCATAATAAAACATAACCATGGATATTCTACTAGATAAATAATCACATGGACTATTAATTACTAGTTTCATAATGAGGGAAATAAATAATGATGGATATCTAAAAAACACCTTAAATGCTTCATTCCCAGAATCTATCAAGGCTTCATGCTAGAATCTATTATTATCATGGCCACATGCCAAAAATATTTTATTGTTAAGGCTTCATCCCAAGAATCTATTAAATGAGAAAAGCCTTGGCCAAAACCATATCTAGTTTGTATCATGAGACCCACCGATGCACCGAGGGGATATAGAAGGCCCCACTAGACACTTAATAAGTCCAATTCATTCCTCATATGAAATAGGTGAAACATAAACAACATATACATTCATACTGAGACTAACATGTGAAATGTAAATACTTCATGCATAATGTATGATTGGTATCACATTAGCACAACCACAGTTAAAATGATCACCAAACCTTCAAAAATATATGGTAGATGGTATCATAAGAGATAAATATCAATGAAGTATAATATTAAACAAATTTTTTTTGACATAGATGGATATACTTTTAAGTGAGACCATTGAAAAATTCTTGAGGGAATAATCTTTAAACATTACAAAGTGTCTCATACCACTTTGAAACATTAAAATCATAATCCATTAGAATATCATGAGAATAAGGAGACTCTATATAAGATATATAAAAGGTTATTACATACAACACACATAAGGAATAAGTGGTTAAACAGGTATATATCTCATAGAAGTAAAAGTGAGATGAGAAAAACATTTTTACTTTGAAAAGAAGAGTTATTTTGGATATTCATTTGTATTTTTCCTATAATCAGATTTTAAATATTTGTATCCCAGAAAATAAAAGGGAAGGACATTGAAATTTTATTTTAGGCATAAATGATGTTCCACTAAAGTGAAATCATGTAAAAATAAATTTTAAGAAACATTAAAAAGAAAACATTTTAGTGTATTTTAGGGAAAATATTATAGATATTTTAAAGTGGAAAGGAATATTTGTTTTCATAAAACCAGAAAGGATCTAAGATAGTTTTTCAGAATATTTTTTTTATTTTATAGAAATAATGATGACTTAAAACAGATTATATAGTGCACTTGAAAATGGGTAAGAATCTAAGAAGTTCCCTTGAATCGGGCATGTTTATCAGGAAGAATTGAGAAAGGAACCATTTTAAAAATTTATATCACCATAAAAGAAGGATGATATGATCTGGATATATGATTTTGGAACATAAATATAGAATGTAAAATAAACAAGAAAAAATCAAAAAGCATTACATTTGAGTAAAGGTAGAGAAAGAATAACCTGAATGAAAAACGAGGGGTTGGGTAGAATCTCTTACCAGTTTGTCATAAATCGAATCATATTCCCCAAAATTAACAATCCTAAAATGATACATTGAATACAATGAAAAATAAATAGATTCATGTTATAGTAAATCAATGGGAAATATACATAAACCATACACAATAAATTTTGGTGCATAAAGAATATGTCACAAAAATGGAAGTGTGATGAGAAAACCCTTACATAAAACATAGTTCAAAAAATATTAATTTGAGGATGAGGAAGTAAATAAATATTTTCAACATATTAGAAATAATATTTCATCAAATAAATAATTTCCTCGTACTTGTATTTATAGTATAAAAATGCAAAATATTTGCTTGGCTTTGGACATGCACTCAAGCTCCCTCCGGACAAATAGACTGAGTTGCAAATACCATTTTCACAATGGTACATGGGTTTTATATCCAAATGAAATGATATAAATATATATAAAAATGTTTTGGCATGGTTTCAAAATAGTGATAGCTTCAAGCTTGTTGAGTAAGCTAAGTATTCGGTTGATAAAAAATAATTGAGACAAAAAAACAGTATATCATTGAGACAAACATGCGCAAAAATATCAACACAAATAGGTGCAAAATGTTGACAACACAATATAAAAATACCACTATAGACAGGAAATTCCAAAAGCGTGGACCAAAACGAGTTAGCTAATATCCACAATGGAAATAAGGAAGAAGGAAATGAAGAAATGAAACAAAATACTGATACGACCAAATAAAACCAAGATTTGATACCTAGAACGAAAATCAAGTGGCATATCTTGCAGGTATGAGAAGAACAGACCGCTTTGAACCCTAAAAGTGCATGAACCATAAATAATCCACTAGGATATTCGAAGATTCTTGGATAAACTTTGACCTATGGACCGAATCCTCCATCAATATTAGTTTAAATCAATCCCTATAGGAACCTTCAGAAGATTCAATCGACACCTCAAAGGCGTCCTCATCTTCGATCTCACGGATTCACGACTCGACTTCCTGGAGGAGCGAAACAACATGATGACATCTGTTTCTCGTGGACGACCTCAGCTCTCCCAAGTCCCATGAACCCTAGATTAATACCCTGGATCCCCTTTTCCCAAAAGTGCGTTGCGACACAGCCCTTACGAACCTCCTTTGAAAAAAGCACCCATCCACTTTTTTTGTTATTTTTTTTGTTTTATTCCTTTTTTTAACACATGAAATTAAAAAAGGTTATAATAATATAATAATTTAAAATAATATATTTTTTATATCAAAATTTCATTAAAATAGTTATTATATATAATCATACATTAAAATAAAATAATCTAATTATATTTTATGTTTCAAAACTAATAATTATATTTTCATATATATATATATATATATATATATTTGAAAGTAAAGTTTTAGAAAACCAATTTAATTATATTATTCATTACATCATATTAATTATTAACATAATTAGTATTAAAAATATGAATATAGATATTTAATATAATCATAACATAATTTAGTATTTTAATATATTTATCAAAATAATTATAATAATCAATACATATATGCTGAAATTTAAAAACCTACTCATTTAAAATGTTTAAAATAAATTTTTTATTCAAATTTTCTTATAATAAAATAATGGAATAATCCATTAAATAAAATAATACTATAAAAAAATATTTTTTTAATTAAAAATAAATTTTTAAAATGATAAATAATAATTTTACTTAATTATAAGTATTATAATTAACATATAACCAAATCAATTTAAATACTTAATTTTATTATTATTTTTTAAGAAAGTTGCCTCAAAAATATTTTTAGTTGGTTTTAATTATAAATTGATCCATTTAATAAAATATTTATATAATAAAACTATGTTTTGAAATTTTGGGATGTTACAACATTTATAACTCTAAAATGATAATTAAATATTTACCACCTTTCCTTAAATTCTTTGATAAATGGGATAGTTAATCGCACGTATGTGTATATTATTGCGTCTATGGAATGATGCATACCATTTTTCACAACCATTATAATGGATGGTTTTAGTTTATATTTTATGAGTTTTTATAATATATTTAATTAATATATATCATCAATATAGTTACTTATGGATAACACAAAAATTAATGATCGTTATAAGGTAATCCATCGATATTGGTAAATAACTTGAAACTTGTTAATACCCATTTTTTTCTTCCTAAAACATGATTAATAATCCAAAGTAATAGATTTATAACATCATAGGTCTTTGTAAAAAATAAATTTTAATACCTTTAATTATTTCTAGATGATGATATTTGGGATAAAAGGAAGATTGACACTACTTTTATAAACCCAGTTCAAAATGGTCAAGATTATTGACACCCGATGTTGGAAAAAGATTATAACAATTTAATCCATGAAGAGAATTGTTATTAATGAAGAGTATAAATGTAAATGTATTTGAATAAGGTTCTAAAATATGTAATTAAGTTTTTTTATATTCATGGTATTGGAGGTTAAATCACTTTTGTGAAAATAAAGGGTAAAAGGTAAGGGACATAGTAAGTCAAACTTCTTCCTTTGAGTTATATACTTTATTCTTGATTTAATTTACCATATGTTCACTATATTTTCCATTTTAAATTATATTCTCTTTTTACTTTTAGGGGAAAATAGTTTTTGATCTATATCCATTCTCATTAAATGTTGTCTTTTCACTTATTTTCCTTTAAAGAAACCCAAGAGGCTTTTTTAAGAGATTCATAACTACAACTTTCACAATGACTAATACAAAATGTTTTCAAAAATATATTTTCATGATTTGTTTTCATCATATTCAAATTATCTATCTAAAATGAAGTTATTTTTCATGTTTCACCTTATATTTTCTTCAATTATGTGATTATTTTGGGTGATCATGTTTTTGATATCAGACAATTTAATTCATGATGTTCTTTTATACCATTTGGATGTTTTATGAAGCCCATTTTATTTTCGTGGGTTATTTATGAAAATTTAATGATTTCCATTTGAATTTTTTATGAAACCCATTTTATTTCCATGCATTATTTATGAAAATTTAATTATTTCCATTTATTTGTTTTATGAAACCCATTTTATTTCCATGGGTTCTTTATGATGTGAAAAGTGAATTATTTTTAAGTGGCACATGTAAGTAAGAATGAATGAAGGGTGGGGTACTATATCTCCCTCCAATGAATTTTTTAATAGTTTATATATCATGAGTTAGGTATTTATTAGTACATTTTAGTTTCTTTTAATCATGGGAATTGATGGTTTGGATCTTGAAATTAATGTTTACCTATACTAATGTTGTTCCACAATTAAGGGATGTTATTCATTAAGAACTTATAATCACATTATTTAAGGTTTATGTTAAATGTTTATAATAAATTTTATAGAAATTATGTTCCCATGTTGATATTTTATGGCTTTAAGTTCTTATTTTATGTACTTTAAATTTCACATATTTTTTATGTTAATCACTAATGATGTTATGATATTTCTCTTATGCTCATGTTTTTACTTATTATTATAATCTCATCCTTTATGAAATGTTTATTCACCCCTTACTGAGCATTTGAGATCATCCCTTTATTATGGTTTTTACCTAGGTTATGAGGATTATTCTTATTAATGATATGTCTATAATATGATGTAGTATGGTTCCTTCAAGGAGAAATGGCCATAATTTTTTTAATATAAGCTTATTATGTAGCTAGTCTACAAATACACCAAACATATCAGTCCTTGTGATATTATTATGTGTGAAATATAATTTTTTAAATCATGTAAAGGATTTAAAAAAATTCATGTTTATACTAGGTCTCTATAGTTGGTATAAGAATAATGATTTATTAATTTTTGGATTTTATTTTAAGAAATTTAGTGAAAATCCTAGGAACAAGTCTAATGGATAAGTATAATCATAGGATAACATCATAAAGTTTTTGTAAAATATATTTTGTGTGGCTTTTCTAGAAAATAAATGCCTATCTGGATATTATCAAGTGAATACTAGCTTTGGAACAATTTTTCCTAGGGGTAATAACATTGAAGAGGGATTTTTGGGTATTGACTCAACCATGACCTAGTGAACGAAAAGGAGTCCTAATTGCACACATAGATAGAAACTCAGGGAAGATATGATTTGGTTGATCTTATACTCTTTAAAAACAATTTTAAAGGATTTATTTTCTGGTTACTTAATGGATTAGGTTAATAAGTGTGAGGAAATTAAAACATAAGGTTTAACCAAAAGAAAATAATTTGAACTAAAATAATTATAGACTAAAATGATAGTGTCAAAGAATAATTTGTTTTAATGTTGAATTCATCTCATACTATTTTTCACTTTTGATAGTAATTATTATTCTTCTTGGTAACTCCATTTTTGTTTTTATAATGGCTAGTAACAGAATGAACTAGGTTAATAGTGGGTGTGATGAAAAATGAGATAGTTACCCCAACAAATAACCCAAGAGAAGGGGAGTTGGAGTATAAGATCTCATAATAATTCTCACTCAGTTTTCTCAACCTAAAAATAATAACACAAACCATGTTGAGATCTTGAAAAAACCCAATAAGGAGTAGCTTTCTATTGAGTCTTTCATGTGGCAATTCCCACCCTATTTCTATGGATCTTTAAAATCTACTTATCACTGAGAAATGGATTGATTTAATGGAAAAAATATTTTCTATTTTATAGTGATCAAAAAAAGATAAGGGTTTTCTAACTATTTACTATTTTTAAGGTGAGTTCAAACATTAGTGGACTCTTATTATTAATAAAATGAAAAAATAATAAGTATACTTAATGGAATGGTAAGAATTTAAGAAAGTGTTCTTTACCAAGTATTTTCCTCAAACTCTTTACGTGAAGAGGAAGAGGGAATTCATATAGTTGAAACAAAATGAGGATGAATGAATTGGAACTTATGAATAAAACCAAACAAGTATCACAAGATATTCCTATGGTTTTATCTCTTATCTTGATAGAAAAATCAATATTTTTTTCAATGGTTTAAAACCTAGTATTCAAAAGGTTTTGGACATAAGATACTTTGGAGGATATGAATAAACTGTTCAATGTACACTAAATATGGGTATGGAATCTAGGTTCCCTTTTTACTCCCTAGAGGGAAAAAGGAAGGTGGAATACTATGGGAACCCCGATTTTAATTCCCATGAGGATAAGAAATTTCAAACCCCTACTTACCAAAAATGTGGGAGGAACCACACAGGTAATTTACCTAAAGGATTAGGGAAGTGTTTTAAGTGTTTTAAATTCATATACCAAGCCCAAAACTTCATAAATAAGGCTAAATTTCTTATTAAAAAATAGAGGATTAGAAAATAATTTCTAATGATATACCCACACTATAATGCCTCAAGTTACAGGATTTTATACACTATTTGAATCAATGCCTTAACCCTCGAACCAATGAATAAAATAGTCCCTGATAGCCTCTAAAAAATAGGGAACAAGGAAGGTAATTCTTGATCACTACCAATGAGGTAAACCATGATAACAAAGTGATGTGAGGTATATTTACTCTTTATTCTAGATCTATAAGTACCTTATTTGATTATGGTTCATCGAATTCTATCATATCACACAAGTTTTCTAGGAATGTGGGATCACCACCAAAATTGATGGATATCAAACTATATTTAAAATTACCTAGTAGAAAAATTATTTCATCTATGATATATAAATTATCTCTGATTGAGATATGTTAGAAGACACTTCATATAGATTTAATTTTTCTTCCCTTGGTTGAATTTGACATAATTTTGGGTATGGATTAACTATCCCCACATAGAACCCATATCAATTTTTGAGAGAAGAAGATAAAATTTCATATTCAATATCATCTTATTATCAAGTATTAACATAAGTATTACCCCTTATAATTAAATACTATAGTATGGATTCCTATACCTAGAAATGAGGGATTTATTACTCAAATAACTGAGGAGAAAGTCAGTATTGATGAAATACCCATTGTATGGGAATATATTGATGTATTCATAAATGAAATACCTATTGTTCGCCTATAACATGGGGTTCAATACTCAATTGATCTTATACCTGGATTTATGACTATCTCAAGGAGTCCATATAGAATGGCTCCTATCGGATGGGAGGAATTAAATAAGTAGCTAAAGGAGAATTTGGACAAGGGTTTTATCCACCCCAATGCTTCAACTTGGTGAGAACCCATCCTCTTTATTAATAATAAATATTTATCAATGAAACTTTTCATTGATTATCATGAGATTAAAAATATCAAAATTAAGAATAAATATATATACCTTGTAACAACATTCTATTCACTCAACTCAGAGGAGATCAATACTTCTTGATGATTTACCTTTAGTATAGTTATCATCAGTTAAGGGATAAAAGTGAGGATATTTAAAATACATCTTTTATAATAAGGTATGAACATGATGATTTTATAGTGATGACATTAAAATTAACTAATGAACTCTCCATATTCATACATCTAATAAATAGAGTCTTTAGAGACAACCTGGACCAGTTTGTGTTCATCTTTATAGAAGATATTATTATATACTCAATGGGAAAGAAAGTTGATGAATATCATTTTTGTATTGTGTTTATGAACTTAATAAAGGATAATTTTTCTGCAAAATTTATAAAATATGAATTCTGGATACAAAAAGTTGTCATTATTGGGTGATGTAATCACCAATAAGGGCATATCTGTAGATCCTTCAAAAAAATAGAAGTTATTGAATAATGGCCCAGACCAAGAAAAATAACCAAGATCTATAGTTTTCTTAGGTTTTTGGGATACTATCAATTTTTTTGAGAATTTTCTCATTATTATTGAATAAAATAACTACGTTAACATAGAATAGAGTGAAATTCATTTGTATATAAGAATGTGAAGAATGTTTTAAGGAACTGAAAAAGAGATTGGTCATAACACCTTTAATTACATTACCCTACAATGGGGAAGGGTTTAGAATATACAGTGATGCCTCAAATAAGTGATTAGGATGTTTACTCATAAAAAATGAAAAGTTAATTTCATATTACTTGTAATAATTAAAAACTCATGAGAAAAAATGCCCGACACAGGATTTGGAGCTAGTGACAGTGATCTTTACATTAAAAATTTTCTGGCATTATCTTTATGCTGAGAATTATGATATTTATAGCAACCATATGAGTTTGAAATATATATTCACATAGAATGAGTTAAATATGTTCCAAAGGATATGGTTGGAAATGATGAAAGACTATGAATTATCAACACATCACCACCCTCAGAAGGTAAACAAGTTGGATGGTTATTTAAGTAGGAAGGATCATGCTACCTTATCTATGATGTGGGTTAAAATAGACTTAATATTCATATATTTTAAAAGGATGATTCTTTAAGTCATAAGTGAAGGTGTGGAATAATTTCTTTTCTAAGTGTATTCTCAACCATAAATTCACGTTTAGATCAACAAAGCACAAAAAGATGATGTAGAGCTACTAAAAAATGTAGCAAATATTCTAGAAATACAATTTGATAAAGATGGATATATAAGGTTTATAACATGAATATGTGTCCCATAAAAACTAGAACTGAAGAGGTAAATTTTATATGATGCTCACATATCATCCTTCTGAATTCATCTATAGAGAATGAAGATGTATATAGATTTAAATAAAAACTTATGGTGGGATAATATAAAGAGATAAATTTTAGAATTTTCATCTAAATACTTGGTATTCGAGTAAGTTAATTCTAGATTAAATAATTCTAAGGGTATTTTACAACTATTACCCATAATAGTATGAAAATGGAAAAAAATCACAATGTATTTCATCATAAGACTTCCTAAAATATCTAAAGTACATAATTCTATTGGGTTGTAGTCAATATCCTTATGAAGACAACACATTTTATTTCCATCAAATAAGATTTCTCACTTGATCAACTTTCAAAGATATACATAAGGTATGTGCCAAGGATGTATGGAGTACCACTCTCAATTGTATCTAATAGGTATCTGAGGCTTACCTCTAGGTTAAGGATAAGTATTCAAAAATCATTTAAGGTAGTGCTAATTTTCACTAATTTTTACCATCCTTAGATAGATGGTCATTATGAGAGGAACATTCAAAATCTATATGATATGTTGAGATCTTTTTTGATGGATTTATAGGTATGTTGGGATCAAAACATCCTATAAGTAGAGTTCTTGTATAAAAATAGTTTTTATTCTTCCAATGGAACTATATGAGGATCTATATAAGAATAGATTTAGGAATCCAACATGTTAAGATGAAGTTGGTGAGCGGATGCTGATAGGTACTGAAATTTTCTAAGAAATGAAGAGGAAGGTTCTAACCATTCAACAACACATGAAAGTAGCACAATGTTGATAGAATAGTTATGTAGATAATTTTAGATTGTATATAGAGTTTTAAATTGAGAACATGGTGTTCTTATAGATATTTTCTTGGAAATGTGTTATGAGATTTGGGAATAAAGGGACTCTAAGCCCAAGGTATACTGGTCTCTTCATGATCCTTGATCTTTTTTAGGATGTATCTTATCACTTAAAACTCCCTCCAGGCCTCTATAAAGTACATAATGTGTTCCATGTATCACTTTTTAGAAAGTACATACCATACCCTTCACATGTTATAATCTTGAAATCCAAGAAATTGGACTGTGATCTATCATATGGAGAAAAACCAGTGGAGATGCAAAATCATATAGACAAGGTGCTGTAGAACAAGACCACTCATCTGTTCAATGTACTTTAGGGGAATCAAAAGTTTGAGAAAGATATGTGGGAAAATGAGGATGTGATGATAGAAAAGTACCCTCAGTTGTTTTCTTCCATGTTATAAAATTTTGAGGACTAAATTTTTTTAAGGGGGTAGAATGTAATGATATTAAATTCTAGACCTTGTAAAACTAAATTTATGTTTGATAACTTGCATTACATGCTACCCACAATGTAAATGAAACGAAACATATTATAATAAAACTATTGATAAATATATAATGAACATAATATGGGGAACAATTAAAATTTATTACTTTTAGAAGATAAATAATTAATATGATTCAATATTAAAAAAGGTCATACTGTAGCAGCAGTGGGTACTGTGCGGTACAATAGTAGAGTGGGTACTGTAGCAGTACTATTCATAGAATGGGTCTTGGGCCAAAAAATTAGGCCTACGGGCCAGGTAATGGGCTAAGTTCCCACTGGGCCTTCAGGCTATGTAATGGGTCTCCCTCTACCCAGTTAAAGAGGTCTTTTCTTTTCTTTAATAATAAATTAGGCTAGGCTGCAACCTTTTAAAAAAAGGGTCATTTTAAATAAAATTTGTTTTCTTTATATTATGTGTTTTATTTTAAAAAATAAATTTTAAAATATTAGAATGTAAATGTGATAAAATATAATTCATTTTTTAATTTCTCGAATCAAAATTCTTTTATTATAAATTTTGATTTTTTTTAATTATTCAATTTAGTAAAATAAGAGGGCTTTTATAAAATTTTTAATTTTGATGATTTTATCATTATGTAAGTATATCCTATAAGTATAAAAAAACTTTTAAGTAATAAAATATTTATTTTAGTAATGAAATTATTAATTTTAATATATTATTTGAGCTTATAAATCCTATGTGTAACATTTTTTTAATGAAATTAAAATATTACTTTAATAAAAATTGTTTTTTGTCTTTTCTTCTAATTAAGTGTCTTGGGGATGAAATTAGATTTTGGATTAATTTAAAAGACACATAAATTTTATTTGTTTTATAAACAACCAGCTTATTTTATAAAAATTAGTATATATTATTATTTTATCTTGTACATAAAATTTTAATATAAAAACACAGTTTTTCTGAAAACTAAATTTACGCATTATGTGAGTTTATTTTAAAATTAAAATTTCAAACCATTAAATATTTTATTTGGAAAATGATTTATAAATTTAAAATCATATGTTAAAAATTAGGGAAAATTTCTAATATTAATTTTGGTCATCAAAATTAATTACCAAGGTAAAAAATTAATTACCAAGGTAAAAGTAAATTAGGGTTAAAGTTAAAAAGTGAAAATAAAAATACCTAAAACGATCAAGGTTGTATAAAAATGAGTTTTTTTTGTGAGTTTTGATCCAAAATCACTTTACCCTCCTCTTTTTTCCATTTTTTCCATTGAACCTTTAATATTAACTTTACATTATTGAAAATTTAATAGTTACTTCCAAAACTACCCTTCTCTTCACTTATAAAAGGTAACACTTATACCACTTTAAGTATCAACTCTCCTTTGAAATTATTATTGATAATTTTAAAATTTTATTCTCATAAAACTTTTTCAAACTACTATAATATTCTTATCACCCTTAGTTTTCTTAATTCCTTCATTTCCAAGGAATTTTCAAAGAGAGAACTCAAGCTTCCAATATGAGTATTACTTTCTCTTAGTCTTTTATTTCACTCTACTCCTTAATAAAACATATATAACATTATTAATATAATAAAATAAGTATAACTAGTATGATTAAATTTCATTAAATTAGTTTTAAAATAATTGTTCACTTCTTTCCATCCACTAAGAAAACAAAATAACATCGGTCATGTGTACGTGTGGACTACCGCCTCCACAAAGCGATATTGTTTGTTTTTGATCATCGACTCTCATGGATGGAAAAAAGGATGTATTTTATGAAATATAATTTTTATGTAAAATTTATTACTCCAAAATGTTAATTTATCATATATCATCTTTACTTCCACTCATTGAGAAATGGGATCATTAATCATGTATATATACAGACTACCGCCTCCACGTAATAATGCATATCATTTTTCACTAATATTATAATGGATGGTTTTAGTTTATATTTTATGATTATTTGTGATATTTATAATTAATATATACAATTTATATGGTTCTTTATAGATAAAACAAAAAATAATTATCATTATAGGTCAAACCATCGATATTGGTAAATAACTCAAAACTAGTTTATCACCATATTTGTCTTCAAGAAACATGAATAAAACTCCCAGGTAATAGAATTATAACATTATAGGTGTTTTTAAAAAATAAATTATATCACCTTTAACGAGTTTTAAATTATTATATTTATGATAAAAAGGAATATGAACACCACTTTTGTAAACCAAGTTCAAAAGGGTCAAGATTATAAACACTCGATATTGAAAAAATTATTATAATAATATAATACATGATAAGAGTTTTTATTAATGAAGATTATAAATGTGAATATATTTTAAAAATGTTTTGAAATAGGTAATTAATTTTTTAGCTTCATGATATAGGTTTTAAAATCATTTTCATGGAAATCAAGGTTAAAGGTAAGGGACTTGGAAACTCAAACTTCTTCCTTTGAGTTATATTCTTTCTTCTTGATTTCCTTTACCCTATGGTCACTATATTTTTCATTTTAAATGATATTATATTTTTTAATTCTAAGGAAAATTTGTTTTTTTATCCAAATCTATTTCATGAATGTTTTTATTTTCACTTATTTTTCTTTAAAAAAACAAAGGAGACTTTTTGAAAAGAGAATCCTAACTATGATTTTTACAATGATGAATACAAAATGTCATCAAAAAGATCTTTTCATGATTTAGTTTTTACTACATTAAAATGATATATATCCAATAGATTTATGTTTCATGTTTCACCCAATATTTTCCTTAATTATGTGATTATTTTCAGTGATCACGTTTTGAGTATAAAAATATTAAATTCAGGGTATTATTTTATACCATTTTGATATTTTATAAAACGCATTTTATTTTCATGTGTTATTTATGAAAAGTGAGTGATTTATATATTTATGTTTTATGAAATCCATTTTTTATAGGTTATTTATACAAATTTAATGATTTCCATTTGGTTGTTTTATGAAACCCATTTTATTTCCTTGGGTTCTTTATGATGTGAAAAGTGAATAATTTTTATGTGGCACATGGCAGTGTGGAAGAGTGATAAGTGGAGACATATATCATCCACCAATTCATTGGTTAAGGGTTTGTATCTAATGATATAGGTTTTACCAAGTATATTTTAGTTACTTGTTGGCATAGGTATTGATGGTGTGGCTCATGAAGGTAATTTTTCCTTATAATAATGTTTGTGCTATAGTTAAGAGATGTTACTCATTATGATCTTATACTCTCATGATTCAAGGTTTACGTTAAATGATTCAAATCCATGCTATAAAAATTTTCTTTCCATTCTAATCTTATGAAGATTTAACTTCTTATGCCATGTACTTATAATATCTCTTATTATTTATGGTTATCACTCATGATGTTATAATAGTTCTCTAATTCCCATTTTTTGACTTATTCTTATGAACTTTTCCTTAATGAAATACCTATTCACCCCTCATTAAGCATTTTAGCTCACCCCTTTCTCTTATTTTTTCATTCTATATGTTATTATGATGAGTATTACTAATGATATGTCTAAAATATGGTCTACTATGGTGCCTTTAAGTAGAAATGATTGTGAGTTTTGTAAAATAAGATTATCATGTAGCTGGTCTCCAAAGACACCGAACCCATCAGTCATTGTGATATTATTATTTATGAAATGTAATATTTTAAATCACTAGAGGGATCTAAAATGAAGAAATTTTTATCCTAGGTATATATAATAATAATCATTAAGGTTTTGTTTATTGTGAAGTTTAGGTATCTCGTAAAGGATCCAAAGGGGCATGGGTGTCAACCTTGGATGAGAAAGGATCCCTGATGTTGTTTACTTGGAATGTTTCAATTGTGTTTTCCTATACTAAAGTTATTAGGATAGATTTATATAATTGGAAGGATGTAAATATCCCATGTAGATACTGTAAGGAACTAACAAGTAAGGGAATATAAATCTTATGATAAATTCAAGAATGTGTGGCTTGTTAGTGTAGAAACAATCGAACAATTTTTTACTGGTTGGGTCTAATATTGTAGCAACTTTGTACTTTCTATCATTTCCATAGAATAGGAAGAAAAGTTAAGAACCTCAAACATTCCTAGATCTTGGTAGGATAATCCTAACATGAAGTTTTTTATTATATTTGAGTAACTGAATGGGTTTATTTTAATCAAGACAACGAAGGTTGGTAGAAGCTGAAGTACATAAAGAGTGAGAAATGCATATGAGATGATGATATAATGGGTAATATTTATTTTTTTGAGTCAGGGAAAGATTAGGTGTAAATTAATGAATTATAAACTAAATTATCTATTGATGATTTCTCAGTATATGATTCACCCTCTTTAGTTTCATTATATTTTAGATAAGGAACTTATAAATAATAACAATTCCATTCAGTATTGAAGAAAGTGAAGAAAGGAATTTATAGTATGGTATACTACATAATGAAAAAAGGTATGAAAATAATGTAGCGCAAGGATTATTACTTTTTACCCAAACCTATGGTGACAAGGTAAATGGAAAAAATAATGGGTATCAAGGAACTAGATTAGCCAAAATCTTAATAAGTATTGACTATCAAGTTCCTTAAGGGATAATTAATATGATACCGAATGAAATGAGAAATATAAAACCTTTAAAATTTGATGTGATTGGGGAGATGGTTATAGAACCTAACAAATATCTTCTAAATACAAATGGAGACTCGAGGGTACAAGTAGAAAAAGGACTGATTTACTTTGAATTCCCTCCACATTCCACATAAATGATGAAGAACAATTTCAATAATTTTGGAAAGGCAACATATGATGAATATTTAAAATTTGTAATAAGACCTAATTTCATGTCACCTGAGGATGAAGCTAAAAAGGGGCATCAGGGACTTCACCATGGCCTTAAATGTAACTCTTAGGAATGGTTTTAAATTTATGTTGATTGTACTATTGAGAAACTTTATAAACATTTATCTTATGGTGACTACTCAAAACTTATGGATTTTTTACTACTATTATTAAAGAGAAATGGAGGGATAAAACAAAGTATGATACCATGATATGAATAATGAGAGATCATATATCTCCTTCAATCTCCATTTCTAACAAATATTGAACCACTGTTGATGGTAGATGTTTTTTATGCGGTATGTTCATGGTGGTTGGACCGGCCTAGTAGATGCTGTGATTTTACTTGACTCTTTCTGTATATGGTTCCTATATGTAATGATATACTTTTACTTTTGAATGTTATATTTATAATTTTATTATCTTTTATAGTTCCCATTCCACTATAAATTGGCCTTTTTTAAATTTTAAAATTGAGGATTGAAGGATAACTATAAAACCATGACTCCTCTTAACTATATTTTTGTTTTTAATCACTTTAAGCCTCTACATGAAAGTGTTTAATTTAACTTATGCATAAGATTCATTTTAAAATGTGTAGATATAATTGGATTTTATTATTTTTTATATAACACAGATCATGAGTTTTATAATATGTAATGGATTTATATGTTGGAAATATATTAATTTGGTTGAAAGAATATGGTCCAAAAATTAAATCACTTGAATCATGCATACATATATGGATTACATGATATGTAAATATTTCATGGGGGTAAAATAGTTATGTATGATATACATAAAGTTATATGGAGATGGTGAGATAAATAAAACCCTAAAAATACTAAGTATGGAATTCCTTTTAAATTAAAAACAATTCAAGACCTCGATCATCCAAACTGAAAGGTTCATGCCAAAGAAGGGTGCACATGAATTATCATTTGTATGTCACGGTGGATGTGAATAACTATAAGGGTTTTGTAACCATGTACCATTATGAGATTTTTTTAACATGTTACTGGGAAAACCTACGAGTTAAAATACTAGAGGAATATAATTTATTTTATCCATATGATGGATTTGGAAAAAGGGTTGTCAACACAACTATATAAGATTCATATTTTATATGATTGATATAATGACATACCTAAATAACTAAGTGATGAGAGGAATAATGAATAAGATTTATTATCTAGTGAAATATTTATGATAGATCTTTAAATGAATGTGATGTATGAGGTTATCATTTTTAGTGGGAGAACATTCAATAAATATCATTATTTAAATGATATTAAAAATGACACTCACCCCAATATATGTCTTGATGTATATTAAAAAATGCATCAAGAACATTTTTTTGAGATCTATTCTTGGTTAGACCTATAGTTTAATAGAATACTATATAAGGTTAAGAAGTTTTCTCAAGGAGAATCATTCTTATCATATGCATGTGAACGTTATGGAAAACAATTTATCTAATTCTAACCTATGGGTATTAGATATCGAGTGTGCATCACAAATATGTAATAAAAAAAACTGACTAAAAAACATGACATTATTGATAAATATAGATGTATATCTATATATTGAAAATGGGGTGATATTTACCATATTATAAGTCAACACTTATGATCCAAGTGTAACCAATAGATTATTTATGGAATTATAAATTTATTACTATGTTCTTTCCATAAATAGGAATTCTATTTTTTATATCTTGTTTGGAAAATGAGAGATTTTAATTCCTGATTAAGAATAAGTGGTGTTCTATATTTATATGAAAGAAATTTTTTATGGTATCATTACATGAAAATTGACCTTTAGATGTGGTTTTGAAAACCGCTTCTAAATTATGTTGTTTTGTTTTTTTAGCAGTGGTTTTTCAAAACTCTCACCAATTGAAAACACTTTTTTTTATAAAAGGCACCATCATTTAGTGGAGGTTTAAACTACTTCTAAATAATACATTTTATTTAATTTTAGTAGTGGTTTTTTTAAACACCACCACTAAACCCTTAGAAAATATATTTCTTAAATTTGTAATATAATTTTAGGGGTAGTTTTTATAAAAACCAGTACTAAATATAATGAAATTTAATAAAAAATTATAAATAATAATAACAATTTATTTACACACACACACACATATATATCTATATGTGTGTTATAAATAATTAATAATTAATATAATAATATCATGGCGACAACATCCTCTGTAACTAATGAAATAAGAGAGGTTAAAAATCAGACTTCAACATTAAATGACCATAACTTTTGACCCAGGTGTCCATTTATGCTCCACGACCCATAAAATATAATCTTTAAAAAAATAACTACAAAAAAATTATATAATAATTTGATAATAATTAATAATAAAAAATTCATTACTGTTGTAAAAGAAATTAAAAATCAAACATCAACTTCAAAAAACCATAACTTTTGATCTGAGTATATGTTTAGGCTCCATGAGATATCAAATAGAAAATTGTGATGAGATATACATCATTTAAAATTGTGAGTGCCTAGATACTTTTTTTTATTTGTCAAAAAAGGTCCAGAATATAACGACCCATACTTTACATACATTATTATTACTTCAGAGTTGAATCATACTTATTACAACATATAACAAAACCATGAAAGGACCGTATAGGTATAGTGTCTTTAGAAACTGGGAAACATAAACAACTGGTTCATAAAATCAACTACATTGTCTCCCGTTTATTTCATCAAATCTGGAGTCCCTTTTTGGCATATCCTACTTAATATCCTTCTTCCTAACCTGGGGAAAAGAAAACATACAAAAGGGTGAGCTCAAATGATCAGTAAGGGTAAACAAAATAAATATCAGTCATATCATATTCATAAGAACATAACATTTTGAAAATATTAACCTGAAAAAGAGGTCATAATATCATGTCATGGGATAAATCATAGTAATGAAATGTAATCCCAAATAATCATAACTTAAAACATGAAACTTTGTGGCATAATCACATAATCATAGAAAATCATTTCATATTAGTCAAGGCTCATTGCCAAGTCATCATAGAGGGCAAAGTCCATTACTGAACCGAGTTCACTCCTCGTTCCAGTCCTGTATCACTGAACCGGTTTAACTTTTCATTCCATCCATGTCTATCTCATGAGATATAAATCTTTACCCAATTAATTGGAGGGAGTTATAGGTCCCACCCATCTCATAATGAAACCATTCTTATGTGTGCCACAAAATCATAAATCATACATCATAGCATAACCCATATAATAAAAATGGGATTCTTAAAAATCATGCCATCATAACATAACCCATATAAGATAAAAGGACATCATAAAATTAATTCCATCATAAAACAATCAAATCAATGTAAAAATAGGGATAGAAACAGAACCCTATTTATCTTATATGGAAAATAATTTTGATAAAACACTTGAACTCCATTCTTGAGGAAAATATCCTTTCTACTTCAAAAACATTTGTCCTTTCGTAACATGTCATATAGTTTTAAACTAAAATAAGTTGATTAAAAATAAACTTGAAAACTTTTAAAGGAATATTCTTTTAAATAATTTTCTAAAAATCCATTCATTCCGTATAAGTTAAAAAAAACATTCTTCTCGTACTTTGGCCGAAAAAGTCAAAAAGTACCTCGTACGAAAAACGACAAAATATTCCTTTCATATATTTTACTAAAAACTCACTGAAGGGTAAAATTGGATTTAAAAAATTATAGGAGGATAGAAATAATATTACATATTGAGGAAACACGGATGTGGATGATAAAATACACCCTAGTAAATACCAAAGTACAAACAATCTCGGATAAAAATGAGATTGTGAGATTTTCTCTTACCTTAGGTCCGATATGCTTTGTACGTGTCTGAAACTTCTGTATAATGATTTAAATAATGTCATTGACTTATTACAGAATCATATTCACTGTTATGATATCATATATGGTCATATTTCTATCTTCTAAGTAGTAATATTTCATTGCTACTTGTTATTCGGGTGTTTATTGCTTTATGTTCTTATGCGTGTTTTGTCGAATAAATTCTCATTCCTCTTTATAGGATATAGATACATAATTTACAGAATGGTATTAGTGTAATATATATCATATTCATTCATTAAATTAATTTATATAATCATTATTCAATGAATATCATATAAAACGAGTCGCATCACATCGTGGAGACGGTATGCCGTACGTACGCACGAGCGATGATATCGTTCCCATGATCATGGAATTGTATTGAAGTGTATGTATAATATTTCAGAATCAATACCACTTTAAAATAATCATATATAGTTATTTATTTACACCATTATACCCATCCAAGTAAGGTGGTGGTGGAAAACATATTACACCACGACGTGGAGACGGTATTCCGTACACACGCACGCGCGTTGATTTTGTTTACCGTAGGATGGATAAGAGGTGAAATAAGTTTGTTTCATTTTTATAATAACATGTAAGTATATGAGGGATACTTATGTTATTACCTCATAATTAAACAACTAAAGAAGAGGGAGTAGAAGAAGAATGGAACTTGAAGAAAACGGTAGAAGGTATTACCTCTTTCTCGAAGTGCCTCCTTTAAACTTTCTCTTAGGGCACTAGAGTTGGTCTTTTGAGAAGACCAGTACCTCTAGTAGGTTTCTAAGGAATTGGGGAAGTGAAATGGGAAGGTTTTGGACAATATTGAAGGCTCAAATTGGTGTGAGGAGGAGAGGGAAGAGGTGCCCTTTTATAAGGGAGGAGAGGGGCACCTTTGGAAAGTGTGGAAATATTATTTTATTATAAACTTATATTCGGTTTCAAAAGGTCCAAAAATCATTAAAGATGAATATAAGATGACTCATGGTCGAAATAAAATCATTCAATCAGAATTGGACTTGTTTTGGAAAATATTTTAATCATTATAATCTTATTTATTTAAATCATTTATTAATGAGGTAAATACTTTATCATTATTGTGTCATAAATAATTTAATTTATTTGGTGTCTAAAAATTATAAAAAAAATATCATTATGTAGGAAATAGTTTTAGATTTCTAATGAATATTTATAGTCGAAAATATAATTTATATATCCCCTTATAAAAATTAATTACTAAAGGATTTGTTGTTAATGCCAATTTTGTCTTTACATTAAATTAATTAATCTAATGTGTCATTGTCTTTCATAAGTGGATCCATGGGGTCCCAAAATAGACCCAAGGATGCCCATGTTCGGCCATTACTCATCCAATAAGGTTTGGACAAGTGTTAAGGTAATTTTTAATTATTATAATTTTCTTTTAACCTTGAATTACCCTATTTACTTTTAACCGTGGTAAATAAAAGTAAAAAGTTACTATTCACCAAAAATTATTTTTATCTAATTGAACCAAATTTTACTTCTTGATATTAACCATGTCTCTCGGATTTTCGAAATTCAACTCATAGAAGCGGTAAAATTAAGTTTTATGAACAATTGCAAAAGCTCCTAGGAGGTGGGTAAAAGACGATGAAAAGTTCAATACAATTTTTTATAAATCTAAAATTATTATAAAATGATTCCAAGGAATTTAATTGAACTTATATAAGTATTATGTATCTATTTTGACCTAAAATAAATCTAAATCAAATAAATGATTATTTAAATAAAAAGTCGGTTTTAACCAAAAACTCAGTGTTTTCACTATTCATCAAAAATTGAAGTTTTTCAGAAAAATACCAAAAATTCAGCCTAAGCTATATTTGATATTCCAAATTAAAAAATGATGTATATTTTTCCAAATTCAAAAAATAGAAGTGGAATTAATTAATTTTAAAAGTAATTCCCATTATCAAAACAAATAGCGTGTTTTTAAGAAACAATAACTATCAAAAGATCATCACTTGTTTATGTCCAATTTCAAAGTGAAATTAATTCCAATGACCAAAATTGGATTAAATGGTAAAAATATATTCTAATTACACTTTAAAACCAATTAAAAAGATAATCTATCCATATAAATTATTGTGTTGAAAAAAGTTGTTTTTAATTAAAATATAGCATGTTTTTATTATTCATCAAAATATGAAAGTTACCAGAATAATATGAAAAATTTATCCAAAGTAAATTTTTATATCCTGATTCCAAAGAAGAATTTTATTTTGTCAAATTGAACTTATAAACATGTCAAAAACTATATTTAAAATGTGTACGCTATCAAAAGGCGGTAAAACTGCATTTTTTTAAAAATACTTCTTTTATCCGAAAAACTGATTTTGTTTTCATACCTCATTCTAGAAAATGTGTAAATGAATTATAATGTTATAAAATTTAAAATTCAGTTAATACTATTCATAACGGCTAGTTCATAATATTATAATAATATACCATTGTTTAGTGAAACTCGGTATTGTGTACTACACACGCCATCGAGGAAGGTCGTGATTGCGTGTAACACAAGCCAAGCTAGTGTTGTGTGCAGTGAAATATTCCTTTGCGTATAAAATAATATATATAAAAAATATAATTCTCATAAAATATCAGGGTGTTACACAGAAGGCCTCCCAAACTAAGTTTTTAGTTGAGATACCTTCATTTTTGGACATTTGATCGAATTTTAGATTTGTTTAAGAGGGTATTCTTATGATTTTTGGGCTATTTATGATTTTATTCCACGGTTTTACATTCATATCGATATGATGATGTTGGAATTGGAGTGGTATTCCATATTTTGGCGACTTATGATTTATTATATATATGCGTGTGTGTATTTCTATATATTTATTCATATTTATTTATAATTTATAAATATTTTTCTATATTCATTTATAACTATATATAATTTCATGTATTTATAGATTTTATTTATGTATATTTGTCTATATTTATATATATATTTATAAATGTTATGTGGGTATATATATAAATTGATATTTATATGTATTTATATTTTTGTATATCTTTATGTATTTGTGTATAATTATATTTATTTATATTTAATATATGTTTTTATATATATAAATATATTTATATATAATTATATTTAATTATATATATATGTGTGTGTGTTTATACATATATATGTGTGTTTATACATATATATGTGTGTTTATACATATTTATGTAAATTTAGTTTTATGTATATATATATTCGACGATATTTATATTTATTAATTTATATTTGTATATATATATATATATTATATGGGTATATATCTATATATATGTTTGTATTTATACACATTTATATAAATTTATTTATATTTATATATTTTTATAAGATATTTTTATATATAATTATATTTAAATAAATTTATATGTAATTGTATTAATTTATTATTTCTTATTTCTTATTTTTTTATTTATGATTTATTATTTAGTATTTAGTATTTAGTATTTATTATTTAGTGTTTATTTATTATTAATTAATTATTAATTATTTATTATTTATTTATCATTTATCATTTATTATTATTCACTATTCACTATTTATTATTTATTACTTATTACTTATTTTATCATTTATCATTTATCATTTATCATTTATCATTTATCATTTATTTATTATTTATTATTTACTATTTATTTATTATATATTTATTTATTATATATTGTCTAATATTTTTTATTTTTTATTTTTTATTTTTTATTTAATATTTATTTAATTATTTATTATTTGAGCATGATCTATGTTTATTTATTTATTCATTATTTATTTATTATTTATAATTTACTTATCATTTATCATTTATTTATTATTTGTTATTTATTTATCATATATTTATAATTTATTATGTGTTTCCATATATTTATCTTTTCATATATTATTGAAGTCTATTTAGTCACTACATGATGAGGTTTCTAGGATGGTAAAATCTTTGTAGAATAACCAAGAGGCAAGGGATTCAAATCTCACCCTATATATATATATGCTCAATTTCCTCATGAGAGGATAAATAAATAAGTGATAAGTAATAAACAACAAGTAATAAGTAGTAAATAATAAGGAATAAGTAATAAATAATAAACAATAAATAATAAGTAATAATAAATAAGTAATAAATAATAAATGAAAAAAAAATGAATAAAATAAAAAAATAAAAAATAAAAAAATAAAAAAATAAAAAAATAAAAAAATAAAAAAATAAAAAAATAAAAAAATAAAATAAAAATCACCGCTACAAAACCACTGTTAAATGATACGCATCTGTTATAAAAATCATTGTGAAATATTTTACAACACCAGTATATGTAGTAGTTTTGACAAAGTGCAACAAATTGTTTAGTGGCAATTTAAACCACCACTAAACACCAAAAAATAAATTCTACATGGTGTTTTTGGCGTAGTGAATTAGGGATGTGATAAACTATTTAAACATTTTATACATGAATAATCAAATCTATTACATTCAAGATAAAAAGGTCAAGGTTGATTCCTACAACACTTGGTATTCTTTCCTTGAAAAAATAAATGAGAAACACATCCAAAAAATATATAAAGAGTAATTATTATACTCATTCTATTTAAAAAGATTTATAAATGTGAATATTTTTTATCAAGAAAAATTATCAAATCACCTTTTAATGGAAAATGTGAGAGGGCTAGTGGAATATTTGATCTTATACATAGTGATGTATGTAGACCAATGAGTGCTCAAGAAAGTGGTAGGTATTGGTACTTTGTAACCTTTGCCGATGAACCGAGTCAGTGTGGTTATTTGGTTCTTATGATATATAAGTTTGAAACCTTTGAAAATTTTAAAGTGTTCAAAAATGGAGTATATAATTAAATAGGAAAAAATATTAAGATTCTCTGATCAGATCAGGGCAGTGAATAATTGTGTCATGAATTTACTTATCTTTGAAGAGATTGTGGAATTATTTCACAACTCACACCTCTACGAACACCATAATGTAATGACTTGACTTGTAGAAGGAATCTTACTTTGTTAGGCATTGTTTGATTTATGATGAATTAATGCAACCCTTATATATCGTTTTGGGGATATACTCCATAAACCAATGCTTTCTATAGTGACCTGATCCTAGAAATCCCTAAGATGGTGTCTGATATCAATTACATTGGATTGATTACAAGGAATCAAATCCTAAAGGGTTGAGAGTTTAGTATTCTTGGTAAAATAGATACAAACATTAGTCACACATTACAAATTATTACACTAATTACAATTTTTTCTAACTAAATAAATAACTTTGAGGACGATAACTTTCATCAATTACATCCTTGCATATCTTTCATAGTACGCTTCTTGAATTCCTGGGTAAAGGAAACATAATAACGGTGAGCTCAAATACTCAGTAACGGAAAATATAATAGTAAAAATAATCAATCAATGAGAATAATAATTATGGCATGTTAAATATCTGAACACACATACCATATAACCAAAAAACTGAGAATAAAGTGAATAAATAATATTGAAATGTAATAAATGGAAACACATTCAATTCAAATAACTAGATAAGGAAAAATCAATATGGAAAGGTATGAAACCAAAATTCATTCCATTTAATCAATTAATTGAAAATGAAATGTATCCATAGATATTTCGATGTAAAATCTCATGAATGAATAATAACTAAAACTAAATGAGAGAAATGATTGATTATTGGATTCCGTGTTTCTTAGGTACATGATATCTTTACTATTAAGACCTTTCATAAGAAAATTTACAACATATCAGGTAAAAACCCATATAATCTAGCTAGCCAAATGACTCATCCCATGAGACTATTGATGCATCGAGGGGATATCAATAACTAGGCCCCACCCTTGTCGTACCAGTCCAAACCACTCCTCATATATTAAATAATTAATTTATCAATGTTCCTTATCAAATATCCATATGGATTAAGAGATATAGATTTACCAATATTTACCCAAATAAAAAAATAACATTCAAAGTGAACACCATAAAAAAAATTATATATGGTTTAGGCAATGAACATATCCATGATAAATGATGTGGTAAATTGGGGGAAATTCAATGATCATAGGAAATTGAATATTTCAGGGGGATAAGAGGAATCAAGGAAGTTAATGTGAATACTCTCCATGGAAAAATAAATCATAACCATCCAATGGAATATTAAGGATGGTATCAATACAAAATACCCCAAGTGAAGTAAAATAAAGGGTTGTTGTCGTTGATGATTGAAAATATTACAAAAAGATATTTTAAAAATATTCTTGGGGAAAATATCATTTTTTTTGAAAAACCTTTTCTTTGAAAATCAATTTTTAAAAAAAATTATTTAAAAATTAACCTTTTAATCATGAAAAGGAAGCTTCATAGGAATGATGAAGGGTGAATATGTACATCTTATACAAGGTAAAAATAACATTCACTTTTCAATGTAAAAAGTTTAGAAAAATGACTTATTCAAAAAGAGATCCACTACAACAAAACTAGGTTTCTGCGGCGCCACCCTTTATCAGCGCTAAAAAAATGATCATAAAGGGGGGGCCTTTATTGGCGCTAAAAAAAGCGCTGATAAAGGGAACTTTTAATAATACTAAAAAAAGTGCTGTTAAAAGTGACCCTTTATCAGTGCTTTTTTTAGCACTGATAAATCCCCCCCTTTATCATCGCTTTTTATAGCACTGATAAAGGGGCCACCTTTATCAGTGCTTTTTTAGTAGCGCTAATAAATGGGGGTTTTATCAGTGTTCACTTTTCTAGCACTGATAAATGTGTATATTTCAAAAAAAAATCATAAAAAATAATATATTGATATATAAGTATATTTATATTTATATAAATATAACAAATATTTTTTAAAATATGTTTTATATCGATTTCATATGTCGTAGACCCAATGACACCAAGTAGTAGAAATTATGGCCTTTTGTAGGGATTAAGGACCTTTTCATACCTTGAAGAATATGAGAAGGTGTTACAATGGTCACCTTAGTGTAGTTCTGGTTGTAAGATTTAATTTGATATGTGATTGAGGCAAAACGGACACTCGGAGGAGAAGTTATGGCAAAATGGACCCCCAGAGCCAAACTTATGACTGCTTAGAAAGTTTTTGGTCCTTTTTGAACCTCAAAGAATGTGATAATGGGTTTTAGTGATCACCTAAGTGTGTAACTTTTATCAAGATTCGATTTGATATGTGGTAGATCCAAAATGGACACTCGGAGCAGAAGTTATTGTCGTTTGAAATTTTCCAACTCTCGTATCTCCTAAAAACCTAAGAAACCAAAAACTCACTAAAACGAGCATAACTTCTACTCCGATTGTCCATTTGAGTGCTGTGACTAGTCAAATTGAATCTTGTGAAACAATTTACGACCACGTCTAGTCAAAACCATTAGAAGATAAGAGGAATGAAATATATATCAATTATAGCACTTCAAAAAAAAGTCCAACTTCAAACGGCCATAATTTTTTTCCTCCGGGTGTCTGTTTGGGCTCTACCACATATCAAATCAAATAAAATGAAGAGATATACGTAGTAGGTTGACTCAAATGTAGACTCAATCATGTATGGGACCCGAAAATCCAACAAAACCACCAGAAGGCCTCCAAAACTCAGTTTCGTGTCGGGACCCCTGTCAAATTTTTATTAAAATGTTCATGACTTATGATCCATGTGTTTGTTCTGCATTCAGAACATTTTTTATCGTAGTTCGTTCCATGAGCTCTAGTTTGACTATTTACAGAGCTGAAATGGATACCCAGAGAAGAAGTTATGTCCTTTTCAGTGACTGCGATTTGTTGGGTTTTTCAAGACCCCATTTCTAGAACTTTTGTATATACATGTTAATATATAATATTTGTAAATATATATAAATATGTATAATTATACCTACAGATATACATATAATATATATCTCTGTGTGTGTGTGTTTTATATATGTATGTATGTATTTATTTATTTATTTATGAAAACACACATAAGAAAACATATTTTATAAATGTATTTAAAACTAATCTTATAAATATATATTAATATATATATTAATATACAAATAAATATACAGATAAAAAATTATAACTAAATATATATATATAAATATATATAAATATAAATTAATACATGGATATATATATATTAATATAATTATATATATGTATATATTAATATGACTATATATATATATGTGTTAATATATATATATATATATATTAATATACGAATATATATTTATATTAATATAATTAAATATATGTATATATTAATATGAATATATATATATATGTTTATATATATATATATTTTTTAATATACGGATATATATATTAATATATGAGTAAATATAACTATATATATATATAAATAACTATATATATTAATAAATGAAAGGCAAAGCAATATGGTGGAGTGGTAAAGGCTTAGGCGCGCATGCAAGAGGTCTTGAGTTTGAATCCTAGGGGAGGCAGGTCGAGAGCACAGGTGTGGGGAATTAACTAGCGCTGTTAAAGGGGGGTGGGGCTGGGTGGAGCTATCCTGGGGAGTGCATGGGCTACCATGGGCGGTGGGAGCTGTTAGAGGGAGGCTTCAAGCGCTGTTGAAGCCTCCCAGAATTGAAAAAATAAATATATTTCTATTTTTTTAATATTTTTTCAACTTTTATCAGCGCTTTTTAAAAGTGTTGATAAAAGGATCCTTTTATCAGCGCTGATAATAGGCCCCTTTTATCAGAACTTTTTTTAGCACTGGTAAAAGGGGACTTTATTAGTGCTTTTCGGATTGTTTATAAAAGGGACCCCCTTTTATACTCTCCTCGATTAACAATGCTTTTTTAGCACTGTTAATTGACTTTTCTAGAGCTGATAGAGGCCATATTTGTTGATAAATATATTCAATTAAAAAAATTGGTAAAAATAAAAAGGGTTGAAAATTTCTTTACCAAATCATTTAAAAAACATTTTTGAAAACATTTTAATAAAATATGGTTCTTGGAAGAAAAGAGGTTCTTCGACTAAAGAGAGAAATGAAGTCGGGTTTCTTATTTTTTTTCAAAAACACATTGAGTACCAAAGAGTGGAAAAATGGTACTAATACTTGAAAAATGTCATGAATAATCATAGGAGAGAAAAATTAAATGTTTTATTGAATAATGGTCATATAATTTCCTCAAATGTAAATACTATTGAAAGATCATTAAAATTATTCTTGAGGAAAATAATCCTCAAACATTCCAAAGTGTCCCATACCACTTTAAAAAATTTTAAATCAGAAGCCTTATGAAGGAATAAAATTAAATAAAAGTTATAATATCATAATATTAAGGATATTCAAGATATATCATGTAAAAGGGTAGTATATACACTATATAAAAGAAACTAGATGCATACCAACAAATAAATCTTAATGGAATGTAAATTGAGATGAAATACCTTACCTTATGTTTCCATTCAATTGAATTTCCTTTAACATCCTGTATAATAAAATTATGTTAATTATTTAATTACTTGAAAAAAAAAATCATGTTTATCATTACTTTTATTTCACTTATTACTATGTTTAATACAATTACTTAAATAATAATGTTTATGTCAGTTGTTTTGACCAAATTTGGTTTATTTGTCAAAAACAACTTTGGTGGGTCAACTATGGTCAAAGGGGTCATTATATAATATCTAAATAATAATAATCATGACATAGTTATCACATTTATTCATAAATTATAAATAATCATTAAATATGGTTATGAAAAATGAATCAATGTTACAATTTTGGAGACGGTAGGTTGTACATACGCATGTGTAACGTTCCGATTTTTCAATGATAATTATGGAAGGATGGTAAGTAACACCATATATTTCTATAAATATAATTATATCATAAATACCATTCTATTTAATCTTATATACTTATATATATAATTCTTTTATGTAAAAGTAATCACATTATGTTGAGGAGGTGGTAGTCCACACACCCACGAACGACGTTTCCACTTTTTAATTATGTGAAAGGGTAACAAATAAATTGATAAATGTTATATTTCTAGAAAGATAATTATGTCATGAATATCGTATATTTTTTTTATATGACACATATGTTTGATTAAATCCATCCTTTATACATTCCTTGTATCATGTGATCGAATCACATCGCTTTTAGGATGTGGTAGTCCCCATTTCCACAAACGATGTTATCTCGTATTTACATAAGATGGAATGTATAGAGTTATGTGTTATAAAATAATTATAGAAGAATAAATACATTATAAATATCATATATATCATATATAAATATAGTTTCCATTATAATTACTACAATGGGAGGTGATGAAGAAAGAACGAACAATCATTGTTTCATGAGATGATTGTTCGCCGTTCCCATAAACAGTATGTTCGTTACCCATTAGATGGGAGTCTGTGTAAGTGTATGTCGAAACATTAACATAAAAACATTCTAGTATATTTATTATAATGGTTTTGTTATATAATAATGGAATAAAGAGAGTTTAGGTAGTGGATAATGGAAATAATACGAAAAAGCTTAAGGAAAGATGTTACCTCTTAATCGGGTAACTCCTTTTGGTTTGAACCAAAGGCTTCCTTGGATTGACTTATTACCAAGGATAGGATTACATAATGAGGTTAGGTATTTTTAGGATCTATTTATTCAGATTTTTTTCAAGACAAAGTGGCTTGAGCGGTGTGGGGAAGTGGGAGGAGAGGAGACATTTTTATAGTGGATGAGGAGTGACACTCTTGTAATATTTTGACAAAGGAATTCCATACACATTTTTCACATTTCATGTGGCTCCCATAATGGTAAAATTTCTATAAAATTGTATATAGGGTATAAATATGGCCATACAATATCTCTTGGACAAGTTTCTAGATCATTTGGGCACTTAAGATTATAGTTTAGTCCCTTATTAAGATTAACTTTACGTTAATCGTTATAATTATTTTTAATTACATTCACTAATATGTTTGGTTAAAAAATAAGTTTAAATTAGTATAAAGTAGAAATTATTATTATTCCAAACATGGAATCAATTTTTTCAAATTCCAATCACAGAAGTGGTATAAATTAATTTAAATTTAATCCCACAGACGGGATTACGGTGCAGGTTTTTAAATTAAAAACGTCCAAAAGTTTTATATGTTTTTATAGTCAATTTCAAAGTGAAATTGATTCAAATGACCTAAATTGGATTAATTTATAAAAATATGATCTAATTAAACTTTAAAACCAATTTAAAATATGATGTAACCTTATAAGTAAATTAGATGAAAATGTAGTTTTGAATTAGAATTCGGTATATTTCATTATTAATTAAAAAATGAAACTGCATAGATTAATAAAAAAATTCACCATAAGCTAATTTTTATTTCTAACTTAAAAATATGAAGTTTATTTTTACATATAATATTAATATAATTTCCAAAAAATTTATTTAAAATAGGGTCACCATTAAAAGGCAGTAAAAGTGCCTTGATAAAAATATAGTATTTTATGTGTAAAATATTGTTTGTTCTTATCTTATGCTTATAAAATAAATTGGATGAATGTAAAAATAATTATATTGATTAATATATATATTAAATTAATATCATACACTAATTATAATTAATTTAATTTATCAGGGTAAAAATATTTATGAGCATTAAAAATATTTTTCTATAAAATATTCCCATTATTTTAAATGGGATCTTATATTAATTTATAATTAATTTGTAACTAATTAATTCATTTTATATTTGTGTTAGACATATATTTTCATAATTTTGTTATTAATATTCATAAATACTAATTTAACAGCTAGTTTATATCTTATTATATTAAATAATAATATTTAATAATATATTATTGTTTGGTAAAACTCATTATTGTGTGTAATGAAAGCCATTGAAGAAACTCGTTGTTGTGTACGTTTTATGATAAATTGGTTTCACATTCATTTTAATATATAAAATATATTTAATTCATTTAAAATAGTAAATATATTATAAATTCTCAGGATATTATATTCCCTTACGTTCTTGGTGTTTCATGTCATACAAGCTATCGAATACAATGTTCCTACTTTATATTTTTGGGGCATTACATTATCCCCACATTAATTAAATCGAGCCCTCACAATTTAAACTCAATCTTGGTAATATAATCTTCTATATTTTCTATGTTGGAATCACACATCATGATAAGGGTTTGTAAAACATCTTCTAGATAAGAGAGAATGAGAAGTACAAAGGTCATATAGACTAACATATAACTTGGTCTCTAAGTAGGATTACATTAGTGGAAAGTAGAGATATGTACTTGGTGGAAAAGTGTAAATATTTTTAGGGAGTGATTGAGGTCATCAATCACAAACAAGTGAATGATCAATAAAAATTTTAGGTCCTCCAAGCCATAAATCTATGATGATTTAGAAGACCATTAGTTTAACAAAAATTAAGGTATTAAGACAACATTTTAGTTCTAGGTCATTTTATTAATGTTGGATAATTATTTTACTACCTAAAAATATAAGTAAATTCACTTACATGATATCTTTTAATTTCATATGAACAATTCCATCTTTTGGTTATTCTTTTATCATATTCCAATTCGTCCCAAAATTAATTTTGATGCCTAAAGCACTAAAATACATTTCTAAAGGATATTAGGGCCCATAAAAGAGTGAAAAGTATAACTATTTGTTTCTAACTATTTTAAAAAATTAATCCGGTTAAGACATTAATCTATAAACCCAAAATCAACAATACTGGTTTATCATTATTATTTATTCATCAAATTATTTGACTAAAAACAATGACATTTTAACCAGTACATTGTGTAGGTCAGTGGTTGGCATGAAACCCTTATAATCCTTTAGTCATGGGTTCAAGACTCACAGACTTGTGGGATTTGATTGTTTGCCATCCGACATACAAGTTTTCATTTTCTAAAACTATGTTAATCTACTTTCCAAAAATGAATATGATGGACATCCTTGAAATAAGGTTAATCACTAAATGTACTTTTAACTAAGGTTTTCAACACAACCTAAATACATAAATACCTCATCTATTTTATTGAAACATAGTTTCTTCTTTAGTCTAAGGTCTATCCATAATATCATTTCAAGGATTTCTAAATAATGAAACCTTATATTTTATCTAAAACACCTTAGGTTTAACCAAGGTCATTCATTTTCAAAATTCCCCATAATGGTTTGTAAATAAAATGTGAATTATCCTAAGTATATCCCTCAAAAGTGTCAAACCAGGTGTAAAATAAGGCCTGTTATTGTGTACCAAGTTACATCAAGTCAAGATCATCACACATTTTTAGAGTTGTTACTCCTAGGTACATCTGTTCTAGAACCACATCCACTTGTAGTATCCAGACATGCATGCATTTCTAGCAAAACTACATAATCACTATCTAACATAAACTTTATGATGTTATTCTATACTTATCCTCAAATTCCACCTTAATGCAATGTTCTCTAATATATGTGTTCCTAAATCTAGTTTCCAAGATTGAAACTAAACTTCATTTGATACCAACTGTAGTTACCTGACCCCAGAAGGCCCAGATCCATTTTATGCTATAAATTACATTTGCATGATTACAATGAATCAAATCCTAAAGGGCTGGGAGTTTGGTAGTCTTGGTAAAATAGATAAATACATGAGTCCTGCATTAAAATTAATACACTAATTACAATATATATTTTTTCTAACTAAATAAATAACCTCAAGGATAATGACTTCAATATAGAACAAACCTACATATCTTTCATAGTATGCTTCTTGGATTCCGGGGGGAAAGTAAACATAATAAGTGTGAGATCAAATGCTCAGTAAGGGAAAAATATAGCAGTAGAAATAATTAATCATTTAGAATAATAATTATGGAATGTTAAATAACTGAACACACATACCATATAACCAAAAAAATTTGAAGGAAGTGTATAAATAATTTGGAAAGGTAATAAATGGAATCACATTACATTAAAAGAACTAGATAAGGAAAAATAAATATGGAAAGGCATGAAACTAAAACACATGAAATTTAATCAATGAACTAAAAATGAAATGTATCTATATATATTTTGATGCAAAATCTAATGGATGAATAATAACTCAAGCTAAATAAGGAAAATTATTGATTATTGGACTCCATGTTTCCAAGGTACATGGTACCTTTACCATCAAGTCATTTCAAAAGATGATTTACAACATATTAGGTAAAAACCATCTAAGGTGGCTAGCCAAATGACTCATCCCATGACACTATCAATGCATCAAGGTGATATCTATAATGGGGACCCACCCATTTCATATAAGTACAAAACATTCCTTATATATCGAATAATTGATTCAACAATATGCCTTATCAAATATTGATATAGATTAAGAGATATGGATTTATTAATATTAACCCAAACAAAAATATAATATTCAAAGTGAACACTATATAAAAAAATGATATGCAGTTTCGGAAACGAACATATCTATGATAAATGGTATGGTAAATTAGGGGAAATTAAATGTTCAGTGATCATTGGAAATTGAATATTTCAAAGGGACAAAAGGAATCCAGGAAGTGAATGTAAATACAATCCTTATAAAAATCAATTATATACCATACATAGGAAGATTAAGGATGCTATAAATACAACTGTAAGAACCCAAATCTTCATATCAGGTATGGATCTATCTTTGGGTTTTTTTTGAGGAAAAAGGTAATAATTTTAAAATTTCTAAGTACATGCCATGTACTTCTGAGTACATGTCGTATACCCTATTACAGTGTAAAACCATGTCTTAGGCGTGTAACGGCCGAGACGTGGCCATGTGGCATGATGTGGTAGACCGCTAATGTTGGGGGTCGGTTAAGGCAAATACGCAATGTGTTCATTAACAGTACACGCCATGTACTTTTTCTTTTATTCGACATATCAGACTGGGGTCGTGTCTAATCCTCATACTCGTCTTCTTATGGCTGTTCTTCATGAAAGAGTATAAAGAATCACCGATTATTCTCCAAGCCACTGATCTGTCATTCGTTCTCTGAATCAAACATCGTCGGTTGTATTGGAATCTCCTCAATGAGTTATTCCTTCTTCTTGAGCCCTTTTCCCTGATTCTTCCTCATTCAAGAGTTATTCGAGGTTGAACTTTTTTGATGTTTTTTTACATCTACATCGCTCTAGGAAGATTCAAGGGCCAATTATAGAGTATATCAATTGTAAATCTTCGAGGTATGTGGTTTTTTCCTTTATTAGTTTGTCTTTAAGTTTTATATGACAATATGTTCATTACCCTAATGTTACCCAGTCAGGATCCAAGTATCCCTAAGAGGGGGAGGGGGTTGAATCAGTGATATATTTTTCATTTATGTTTCCTTTATTTTTGAAAAAATCTTTACCTCTTGTTAAATATTTCTTTCCCTGATGAACACACACAATCACAAGAACACAATATTTACAATGTTCACTGCTCAACAAGAGTGGCTACGTTCTTGGTATGGTACAGAAATTATCCAGTACCACAAAATCCACTATAAAACAATCATTTTATGTGGAATAAAATGAGTAAGATATACCCGTACACTCATGTATCACTTGGGATATAATCCTCAAGTGTGTGTACACCCTTTTAGCACAAACAGGGTAATGAAATATCTCTGTGCTTCTTGAAAAACCTTCACAAATATGATATTTGGAAATAAATCTTCTATTTCCTATCTAGAAGTTGATAGGAACTACCTGGACTTCATAATAATACTCAATCCTGTACCCCAGTCACATCTTGGTTCACTTTAAATCACTTCTCACTTAATTTGGGTACTCAAATATTCAGCTCGCAGAGCTCCTTCGAAGAGCTTCTTCGCAAAGATACCAAATTCGCAGAGCACTCTAGTTTGCAAAGCACTCTAGTTCATAGAGCTCACTAGATCTCAGAGCTCACTAATTCACAGAGAATTGATTGGTATTTGTGAAGTTCACTTCTTTCTCAAAGCTCAAAGGCTTGCTGCAAAGATCCTTTCCTTTGCTAAGATTACTGCCTTCACAAATATCACTTCCTCCGCAAACATTCTTCTCAATTTGAGAGCTCTAAAATTCTCGTTAAGTCTCTATACTTTTCTTGAGGGGGTAGGAGCCTATTTATAGAAGTTTTCCACTGACTATAGAACCATCCAACCAATTTATCACCACGTTATCACCAAATCATAGAGCTCTAAAATTCCATCTGAAATTCACTCTGTTTTACAAATCACCATGACTATTTTATGGATTCTCAAAGATCATCGTAATCATGATGTATTCCTTCAAATCCTTTTCACCACTGTGATGATCCTTCTTCATTTTCACCACTGCAATTCTTCACTCACAATTATATTTGCCGCTGTAATTCTCTCTTGCAAAGCTCTTCACCTCTCCCATTCGTGAAGCTTGTCGTAATCGCGAAGCACATCGTTAACATTCTTCATGTCTTCCTGAAATATACTTCATGAATACCATCTTTGCAAAATTCATTCCTTTTACATGTCTTGATGAGATCTTTAAGGAAATACTCTTTTCGTAATTCTATCCCAACTCCAAATTTTGGACCCCCAAAATTTGGAAAACACTAGAAAACTGCGCCACCTTAGACACCTGCTTCTGCAAGACTAACCATACTAATTGACCACATATTTTCTCCCACTTTATTTTATAAATATTGAATCACAAGTTACCCAATTTTTTTATATTTTTAAAATACATATTAAAAATCATCATTAGATTAACCATGGAAAGTATTATAACTTTCTTGTCTTTTCTCACCCACTTATTCAAAGTGAAGTGATTGGCTTTGTTCTCAAACTTGTTTGACAACAAAATACAATACTTCATGCATAGAAAAACTTAATCAAACAACTTGGTACCAACAATATCACCCTTTTTATTTTGTTTTCAACTATGATTCATAAATCACTAAACTTTTAAACCCCAATAATCGAGTCACTTATCAACAATTATAATCCTACATGAGTTTACTCATTGTAGGAAACAAGAATTATTGATAGCAAGACCATGCTGTCTAAAAGTAGTGACTATGAAACCACATCGCATCATCTTTCCTCTTCAAACTTCTTCAATTCATCAAAATTCCTACAATAATAAAAATATTTATTTCCTACAACCATTCTACAGAAATTCCAACAATAGTTAGAATAGTTCACTCACTTACATGATGAATTCACAGCTTACCCACAACTCACCCTTTATGCATGCCTTTATAAGTATAGATTTATGACGATTCTCCCCCTTGAAAAAACTATCCAAAGGTAATATGGGTGAGGGAAAAGATACATATACCTTAACCTTGATGAGAAGAAGGTTGGATACCTATGTTCAACCTCAATTTAGAAAATGGTTACTTCGGTAGAGGTTTTGTGAATGTTTCAGCAACTTTTTCTGATGTAGGAATGTACTAAAGTCTCAATTTATTCTTCTCCACCTGTTATTTAATGAAGTGGTACTTTATGTCAATGTGTTTTGAATGATAATGTTTCACCATATTTATTTTAAGATTTATTTCACTCTGATTATCACATCCCAAGAGAAAGAGTAGGTTTACTTCAACAAGGAGATCTTTCAACTGAGTCCTCTTGAACTTCAGTTGGTTAGAATCTTGAGTAGAAAAAACGTACTCAACTTCAGCTGTGCTAAGATTTATAGAATTCTATTTTTTGTATTCCAAATAAAAAAAAATTTCCCCAAAAAGAAAACTCCACCAAATGTGGATCTTCTATCATCAACATTTCCTACCCAATAAACATCTGAATAAACAAATAGATCAACAATTTTTTATCCATCATATCGAATTCCAATTTTTTTGTGCCTTTGATATATCTAAGAATTCTTTTTCCCGCAATCAAATGTGATTATTAGGAGCACTCTGAAATCTTGCACATAAGGTAATTGCATAGATGATGTCGGGTCTTAAGGAAGTCAAATATAATATATTTCCAATCATATTTTGAAACTCTTTCTGATAAACTTCTATGCCTTATCAATATTTAGGCAACTTGGTTCCCATTGAAATCAGTGTGGACATTGGTTTCAAATTTTCCATGCCAAACTTTTTCAGAAGTTCCTTATCATACTTTTATTGATATAGAAAAATGTGATTCTTTTTCTGTGAAATTTGTAACCCAAGAAAGAGTTTCATTTCTTCTAGAATGGAAATATCAAATTGATTCTTCATCTCCTCAAAAAAAAATTTCACATGATCTTTCATCATTTCCAGAAAAGATAATGTCATCGACATAAAAAATTACGATGAGAGAAAACTTCTGACATTCCTTGATGTAAAGATTGCTGTCAACTCTACCTTTATTGAAATTCATCTTCCTCAAGAAAGTATCCAATTTACAAAACCATGAACTCAGATCCTATTTTATCCCATACAAATAATTTTTTAACCTACACACATAACCTTCATCCTTCCCAATAAAAAAATCCACAAGGTTGATCAATATAAACTTCCTCGTCAAATCACCATCCAAGAATTCTGATTCTACATCCATTTGAAATATTTTATAACCTCATTGTGCAGTAATAGAAAGAAATTTTTTGATTGTTTCTAACCTTGCTACTAGAAAAAAGGTTTCATCAAAATAAATGCCTTCAATTTTTGAATACCCTTTGTAAACCAATCTTGCTTTGTTTCTTATCACTTCACCTTCTTCATTTAGCTTGTTATGGAAAACCCACTTTGTACCAATAATGTTATTGTTTTCCATATTGGGTACAAGTTCCCAACTATCATTCTTATCTATCTGATCAAGATCTTCATTCATAGCCTGAACCCATTATGGATGCTCAAATGCTTCATTTACATCATTCGATTCAACATTCGAATAGAGAGAAGTGTGTGTAATAACATTCATTGTTCTTCTTATTTTAACCCTCTAATGTTGATCTCCAATATTTTTCTGAGCCTCCACTTGTTTCCTCAGCCTAGGATGAGCTATTAGAATTTCATCATCATTACTTGAGATTGCTGAGTCTGATTCCTCTTCTTGAGTAAGATTAACACAGTCTGTAGCATTATCAGAATTGTTAACAAAATCTTCTCTATCCTGATCAACTTCTACATCAGCTTATGACTGCTTTTCTTTCTCAATATTTTCAAAAACATTCACATCTAAGTAATCAATAATTCTTCCTATTTCTTTTTGGAGACATATATATCATCTCATTTATAAAGAATATCCAAGAAAAATTCCATCATATCCTCTTTGCTCAAAATTTCCAAGGTTTCCACCTTCTTTATAATGCATGGACTCCAAAAAAATATTAAGTGTTTCAGACTTGGAGTTTTTCCATAGAAAATTTTTTATGAAGTCATATATGATTTTGGACTATAGAAACATTAGTTATGAATGTACACAACTGTTCTCATAGCTTTCCTCCAATAATAATGAGAAAGACCATGTTCAAGTAATATAGTTATCCCCATTTCCACCAGAATTCTATTATTTATTTCCGCAACCCCATTTTCTTGAGGTGTGTATGGTGAACTGAACTCATGCCGAATTCCATGATTCTCAAGATAAACTTAAAACTCTTTCATTATTATACTCACCATGATTATAAATTCTCAACTTCTTCACTGAATACTCACATTACTTCTCTACTTTCCTCCTGAAACTCTTCAACATTTTTAGAGCATCTAACTTATGTCTCATGTACATAACACAAGTAATGCGAGTAAAGTCGTAAATGAAATTAATGAAGTACTTATCACTATTTGTACATTGCTTGATCATTGGTCCATAGATATCAGAATGTATAAGTTCCAAGGGTTTTTTGAGCTAATTTCAATTCTATTATGCATAGAGTTTGTAATCTTCCCTTTCTCACAAATAGTGTAACACCAATCTCTTCTTCTGGATAAATCAGGCATATCTCAGACACTGTCTTGCGTTGATAACTTGCACATGTTTATATGACACATATGTCCTAGAATTTTATGCCATAACTTATTTTCATCCACCGCACTCTTGTAACAATAGTTTTGTACTTCACTAACTTGGAACAAATTCCCTTTTGTACGTTGGGCTCTTGTAACTACATTTACATTATTTTTACATTTCAAAACAAATCCATCTTTTCTGAAAATAACTTTGTTACACTCATCACAGAGTTGTGACACACTTAGCAGGTTGTGTTTCATCCCATCAGTATATAGTGTTTTCCTAGATTTCATCTTTTCATTTCCAATAATGGCTGATCCAACACCTTTGATCCTTAGAGATTCATCATTTCCAAATGTCACTGTTCCTTATTTGAAATCTTTCACATTCTTTAACAAATTTAAGTCTCCAGTCATATGAGATGAACAACCACTATCAAGTATCTATGTCCATTCTCCTTTCATAGCTTTCAAAGCAGTTTCAACAATAAGAGATTTTTGTTCATCCTTTTCTTCCAATTTTTATTGTGCTTCCTCCAATCTTCTAGCCTAGTCAATGTGTTTTAGATAGACAACCAAGAACTATTTATTTATGGACCTAGCAGATCTTTATTTCATAGGATTAAAAATATCTAGCTTCTGATAATTTTTAAAAAACTTTTCTTATTCTGGTAACACAATCATGTAACCCTTAGCAAGATGTCCAGGTCAATCACATCTTTCACAGATAGTTTCCAGTGGTTTGAAATTATTCTCAACTTTCACACCAACCTTCTTAGATGTCTTCTCTACTTTCTTTTGAGGTTTTTCCTTTTGAAATTATTGACTCCCCCTCAATCCTTGTCTTTAAAATTTTGTGGAATAGTAGTAATATTGTTGATCGAACCAACACATATTTTCCATGTGTCTAAATCCACCATAATACCAGTAGTTTCCATAGAATGAATATTTCACTTTTAAACTTCTATACTGACCAAAGTTGAGAACATGATTCTTAGAAATCTCCTTACCAGAACTCTTCTAACCATTGAAGTTCATATTTTCAATTGTAACTTTATTCTTTAGCTTAGATTTCTATTCAGACTTACCAAAACCAGAAGTAGAAGAAATCTTTCTAGACTTGAGATCTCTAGATGCTTCAGATTTTCCAATATTCCTAAATTTTACACCATACATAGCCTTTCCAGCATTGTTCTTATTAAAACCAGTTTTATATTTCTTTTCAACCTTTTAAGGTAACTTTTTTTGATACTTCTTAGGTTCATTCTTATTATAATTTTCACCAACTTATGTAATAGAGTTTTTGAACCTAGTTTTCTTTTCCTAAACTTTAGAACGTTTATGTTGGAAAAGTTCCAACTCATCTTATTTTTCCTTTAGATTTAATTCTAGATGATCATAATGATTCTTTTCACTCATAAGACAATTTTTCAGATCATCAATCTCCCTTTAAAATTTTTCTTTTTTATCACAATAACATTCTTGGCCACTTGATGAAGAGTTTTCATTTGTCAATTTCTTGTTTTCCTTCTAAAGCCTTCCGATCTTTCTCAAAAATTACTTCATCTCTTCTTTAAGATACTGTTCAGGTTTAGTTTCCTCTTCTTTAGTACTACTGCTCTCATAATCTTCATTATTCATTGTTGAAAAAATGGTACCCTCTCTAGCTTTCTCAGCAATAGATTTTTCAGATTCAGTCTCGCTATCATTATCTTCTTCATTTTTTGACAAAAATATTTTCTTTTTGATTTGAATAAATTTTTATCCTTACCTCTTCTAGAATATTTATCTTTATCACCCTGTTTCATACATGTCCTTCTGGGTCTTCTGTATTCTTCATCACTGTCTTCATCTTTCCCTTTTTAGGGAAATTAGTCGCAATGTGGGTAACAAATACACATTCAAAACATTTCAAAGGGAGTTCCCCTTTATATTTCCCTGTGCCTATTTTCACATTTTTAGAATACAAGGACAAAATTTCATCAAAATTCTGACATACCTCATTTTCAATGTTAGATTCACCAACTTCATCTTCAATAATAATTTTCTTCGACTTTTCTTTCCTTGCAGCTTTGAAAGACATTTCTCTATCATCTTTTTTTTTCATAGTCTTCTCCCTTCTCATTTCATAAGTGAGGAGAGTGCTATGAAAATCATCCAGAGATAATGTTTCAAGGTATATATCTTCTAATGATGAAACTTTAACATAAAATTTGTCAAGAAAAATTATCAAGATATTTTTAAAAACTATATAATCCTACTAATTTTCACCAAGACATTTGATTGTACTGAAAATGTTGTTTATCTTGGTAAAGAAGTCCCCACATGATTCATTCTCACTCATCTTTAAGTCTTTATATTTCAGCCTCTAGATTTAAAGTTTTACCTTATTCACTTTTTTATTTCCTTCATAGATGTTTTTTAGTTTGTCTTAGATTCCTTTGGCTGTAGCAACACATTTCACTCTTAAAAATTCACTCTCAGAAAGAGATGAAAGTAATGAATTTTTATCTCTTCCATCATTCTTAAGATTATTCTTACTAGTAGGAGTAAGAGGAACCTTTTCATAAATAGAAATAAATCCATATGTTTTAGTTTCAAGAACATTATATCCAAGAGAAATAAGATATGGTATCATTATATCTTTCCAGATATGAAAATTCTTCCCATAAAATATTGGAATCCCCTTACTGTTCATGAAATTCAGATTCTCCATCAAAACTTCTCTTCAAATCTTCAGCAAAGAACAAATAAAGGGAACCTATCACCTCTGATACCAATTGAAGTTACAGAGTCTGGATCCAAGTATCACTGAGAGGGGGAGGGGTGAATCAATGATATCTTTTTCTTTTATGTTTACTTTCTTTTTGAAACAACCTTCACCTATTATTAAATATTTTTTTCTCTACTGAACAAACACAATCATTGGAAAAGAAGATTTAAAAGGTTCACTACTCAACAAGAGTAGCTATGACTTTGGTATGGTACGTAAATAATTCAGTACCACACAATCCAGAAGAAAACAATCCATTGATGTGGAATAAAATGAGTAGGATATACCCTTACACTCGTGTAACACTTGGGAGATAATCTTCAAGTGTGTGTGCACCCTCTTAGCACAAATAGGGTAATGCAATATCTCTGTGCTTCTTGAAAATCCTTCACAAATATGATCTTTGAATACAACTCTTCTCTTTCTTATCCAGAAGATGATTGGAACTACCTGGAATTCATAATAATACTAATTCATGTACCCCAGTCATATCTTGATTCACTTGAAATTAATTCTCACTTAATTTGGGTACTCAAATCTTTATCTCGCAGAGCTCCTTCACAGAGCTCCTTCACAAAACTCTCAGATTCGCAGAGCACTCTAGTTCAAAAATCTCTCTAGTTCACAGATCTTACTAGATCATAGAGCTCACTAATGTTTGGAGCACTGATTAGTGTTTTTGAAGTTTACTTATTTCGCAAAGCTCAACGGATCGCTACGAATCTCCTTTCCTTTTCAAAGCTTACTAATTTTGCAAAGATCGCTTTCTCAGTGAACCTTATTTGAAATTTGAGAGCTCAAAACTTCTTGTTAAGTCTATAAAATTTTCTCAATGGGGTAGGAGCCTATTTATAGGCATTTCTCACTGACTCTAAAACCTTGTATCCACCTCAGTGCCAAAATAGCAGCAAATCGCATAGCTCCAAAATTTACTCTGAAATTCACTATATTTTGCGAAGTACCATGAATATTTTTCATATTTAAAAAGATCATTGTAATCGAGAAGTGTTCCATCAAATACTTTTCACTACCACGATGATCCTTCTTCCTTTTCACCACCTCAATGCTTCACTCACAATTCTCTTCACCGCTGACATGCTCTCTTGCAATGCTCTTCACCTATTCCATTCGCGAAGCTCATCATAATCATGAAGCACACCATCAAAATTCTTCATGTCTTCATGAAATATACTTCATTAATCTCATATTTTCAAAATTCATGACTTTTCCATGTTTTGATGATATGTTCAAGTAAATCCACTTTTCACAATGCTATCCCAACTCTAAATTTTGGACCCCAAAAATTTGGAAAACACTGGAAAATTGCGCCACCTTAGACACCTACTTCTGCAAGCCCAACCATTCTGATTGACCGCACCTTTTCTCCCCCTTTCCTTCATAAATCTTGAATCACAAGTACTCCTAATAACTTATGATATTTGTGAAATACATATCAGCAAAGCATTATTAGATGAACCGTGGATAGTATTTCAACTTTCCTATCTTTTCTCACCCACTTATACAAAGTGAAGTGATTGACTTTATTCTCAAACTTCCTTGAAAACAAAAGAAAATACTTCGTGCATCCAAAATCTTCATCAGCCAACTTGGTCCCAAAATACCCTTTCTTTGGGTATTTCAGGTTAAGGAAATTGAACCCTCATTTTATCTACCTTATAATGATTGTTGGATTAAGGGTTTTTTGATGTGATATTATGTGAAATTTTAAGTCTAAGGTACACCCCATGGGTGAATTTCCTTGTTTGAATGTTTAGGGCCATTTTGTCCAGGTTGCCTATGAGGCAGACCTTGTTTCCTTACCTTGCTTGATAGGATGGAATTGATTGTCTTTTTCTACTTGTTAAATGCTTGTGGTATGAATTTGAATTGTTTTTCATGTATTAGTGAGATTAATTTGGGCTATTTGATATTGTTTATGCATGATTTAATTAAACAGGGTTGTTAGAACTTGGTGTAGTTAGATAATAGGGGGAATTGACGTTGAGTGCTTCCTTAGAGTGTTTGTTATATTTATTACTATGAGACCACAAGGGGGATTGACGGTTAGTGATCCCTCAGAGTGTCTATAGTTTACATTACAAGATCATAGGGGGAATTGATGTTGAGTGATTCCCCAGAGAGTCTATAGTTATTGGGTAAATACTATAGGGGAAATTAATGGTGAGTGATTCCTTAGAGTGTCTTTGCCTTTTTATTGCATTAATTCACCAGAGGGGTAGACTGTGTGAGCTACCTAGAAGGTTAATGTAAATATTGAGTGTTTGTGACATGTCTTCCAAGCCAAAGAACAAGCTTGGATTCAGTCCTCCTAGGTAGTATTCCAAGATACCTGCTTATGATACTTACTTGATTAGATGTTGAACAATAGATTCTAATGAATGTAAATGGAAATTTTAGGATTGTTTAATTTTTTTTACTCCTAGTTTCCTTACTGCATTTCCATTTTTACATACTATATATACTCAATGACAGTTAGGCACAAATCTTGTGGCGGTTGCCTATTGGGATTCATCTCACACCCTATTTGGGTCATGTTTTTATACCCAAATAGATTATATGGTTATGGGTATAGATAAGGGCAACCAAACTTCTACTTTAGATATATGATTGCTGTGGATCTGGAGAGCATGAGACCAAGATGAGGCTTTCATGCTGTTAGAGTTTACTTTTTTTCTTTTGTACTTTGTCTTAGTACTGTATTTCTAGCATTGTAGCTTGTTTGTCTATTTTCCTAGACATATGTGACATAAATCATTTATATATGCTCCCTAGTTGTTTATTTACTACCAGTATTTCACTATTTACTTGTTTTATGGAATTATGACTTCTGTTGTTAGTTATTATTTACTATTCCACTATGTTACTTTTCCAATGAGGGCATAGTTTCCCGACTATCACACCCAAAGTCCCTCACTTCTAGTCAGCAGCCTATGGAGTTTGGGGAAATGCACTTGAGGCCATGTGACCAACCAGGTACGAGGCACCTTTTGGTGGCACCCATATCCGGGACGTTACAAAATGGTATCATATCATTTTCTTTTCTTCTTTGTCTTACTGTTTGGATCCTATAGACCAAGATATGAAAGAATATGTACTTGGTAATATGTTGTGCCCGGGAGTAGCTAACCCATGTACAGAGAAAATCCAATATACCCCGAATATTGAAAATTTTCTGGTTTTTCAATTATTATAGTTGATTTGATTTTACCGTTGGGTGATTCACATGTTTTGTGCTATTATTATTGATATTATTGAGGTTCTATTTCCGTTAAAACCTAATGAGATAAGGGTATGCCATATCATGCATCATATAATAACTTGCTAGAGATCACATGTCATGCATTCTTGTCATGCCATTTAGAGTGCATTACTGATTTCATGTTGTTGTGATAGATGTTGTGATAAATATGCATGCTGTTGTGATAGATTCCATGATAGAATACCTACTATTTTGATAGGGTATTAGAATATGTAAGGTTTAATTTGGATGGACACAAAACTTCGATTCTTAAGGTGTTATGGGCCCTCATGGATCAGAATTTGGTGTATCATGTGATTGATTACACTGTTATACATTGTGATATACAATAATATGATGCCAAAATTTGATTCACTAGGAGTATGGGCCCCCACGGTTCATAATTTGGCACTTAAATGTTTGTTTCAGTGTTTTATGGGGTTCTGGAGAAGTTTCAGAGGACTACTATCTGGAAACCCAGACAACACAGCGTGTGGTGTCATGAACACATGCCGTGTGTTCTCCTATTCTAGAAGAAATAACTTTTCTTAAGTATATGCCTTGTACTATATGTACATGCCATGTAGTCTTTAACCGTGTAACTGATTGTTTGGGCAGATACATGGGGTTGGGAAATGTTTGGTGGAATAGGCCGTGTACTGGGAGTACACACCATATTGCAGAGACCATGTATCTGGCCATGTGACTAATGACATGGGTGGATAAAGCTTAGGTTGTACACGCCATGTCCTATTCTTACACACTGTGTATAGTCAACCATGTCTCCGACCGTGTTACTGACTACACAAGTGGTTAGAACTTAATGGGTACACATCATGTCTAGGGTGAACATGCCATGTAGTGTTACCCAGGAGATAACCATGTGTTTATCCGTGTAGAGGAACTCTGGTAGGGGGGAATGATTCAAGTACATGCCCTGCCATAAGAGAAACATGCCGTGTATACGGGTGTTACACGACCAGTTTTGCCAGAGGTACATGCCGTGTAGGGGTTATACACACCGTGTACCCTTGTTTTGAAAAACTTGAATGTTTTCTTTATCTTGTTCCTTTATTTCAATTCTAAGTTTCATTCCTTGATAATATTGATCTAAGTTGTACGCTTGAACTTGCAGAGTCATGCCACCGAGACGTCCTCCTATTGTACGCCAAATAAAGGGAAATGATTAGACACCAGAAATGGTATATCAAGGACTACTAGAAGATCCTCCCATCATGCCTATCTTGGAACCAACTATTATACTGGACACAGGTGCTAAGGAATAGTTTTGTTAAGGCTTTATGATGATGATGCATAACTTTCATGGAACACCACATCCTACCCCGTCCATGGTAGAGTTGATGTGGGGTTTTCAGCAGTAGCATCCTCCCACTTTATTAGGAGATGGAGGAACTTAGGTAGTAGAGTCATGGTTAGAAGCCATGATGTCTATGTTCAAGCATATCAAGACACCTCTTGAGAGGAGGGTGAAGCTCACAACCTACATTCTTCAAGATTATACCAAGTGATGGTGGGATGAGATATCACAGGTGAGAAACCAATGAGTTATGGCTTGGGATAAGTTCCAGCAGACCTTCTATGTCTTCTTCTACTAAGAGACCTTGAGGGATGAATGATCTAGAGATTTCATGGGCCTGTAATAAGGTACTCTTTCAGTCATGGAGTATTATTCTCGCTTCACAGAGCTGCAGCACTTCACACCCATTCCAGGGGGCGATGAGTTATTTATTATGAAGAAGTTTGAGGATGGTCTCCGACATGACATCTGATCCCAGGTAAGCATATTCATATTGACTTCCATATCTTTTATTATCAACCAAGAGATGATTACTGAGAATAATCTGAGGGATTTTGGAGTTGTGAGTTAGAGTGTTTCAGCGTCCATAGTTGGTACTCATCTGACTAATAGTAGGAAGCACCGCAAAGAGTCTACGCGCGGAGATTTGAATAGATAGGATACTCCTTCAGGTATCCAGGTAGTATGCTACCAGTGTGTAAAGAGTGGGCATACGTGACCTAAATTCTTGAGATACCTAGTCAAGTACCAATATTTTGGAAAGACGGGCCATATTCAGTGTTTTTTCAGGATTTTCTCACCAACAGCTAATGATAGGAGTTATGATATTACTCCACGTTCAGGAGTAGGACCACCAGTTTCTACTTAGTCTGGGAACTGGAGTTTATCTAGATGTTCAGGCTGAGGAGGTGGCTATGGACATGGTATTCAAGCTTCAGGGTTTTAGTGACAGGTGGGTGGATCAGCTCAGGGTAGTCAGGCAGGGTCACATGTTCGCAGTATAGGTCAAACTTTCGTAGTGAAGAAGAACCAACAGAAGTAGAATCCAAGACCCTCTACAGTTAGAGGAATGATTCTAGTTTCCTCAGTTTTAGATTTTACTCTTTTTTTATACAAGGGATTCCCGTAATTTTATATCTGTTACTATTGTGGAGAGCCTTGGGCTATGTATCTTTACTTATGAGGATGTCATGATGCTAAACACTCAGTTTGGGCTTAAAATGACTAGTGTACATCATTGAAAGGAGTTCCCTTTTGAGGTTTGTGGGTGTCACTTCTTATGGGACCTCTATGTCTTATAAATGACAGGATTCAATGTCATTCTTAGGATGGACTAGTTAGTCTTCTTCCAAGAAATTTTTGATTGCTATCACCATAGGGTGAGTTTCACATCACCAGAGGTTGGGTCTTTTCTTCACAAGGGAGAATTGGATTTCCTAGAGAGTAGAGTGGGACCCAAGCATCATGGGTTGGGAGGAGTTACAAAAAAAAATTCTAGTTTATATTGGGATGACCGGGGGACTTCACAGAATGACTTTCCTCGAGTGGTGGATCATTTTAGGGATGTCCTAGAGAGTAGAGAGGGACCTGAGCATCATGGGTTGGGAGGAGTTACAAACTAAATTGCTTGTTTATATCTGGAAGACTTTTTAGGGACTTTTATTTATTTTCCTAGAGTTGGGAAAGAGTTATTCCATTTACTGTGATGCATCAGGTATCTGGCTGGGAGCAGTGCTTATGCATGTGGAAGGAGTCATTGCGTACGGGTCTCAACAGTTGAGGCCACATGAGAGGAATTACCCGACACATGATCTCGAGTTAGCTGCAGGGGTGCATGATTTGCGTTGTTCGATACATTATCTTTTGGGAGATAATTTTTTGGTGTAAACTGACCAAAAAATCCTCAAGTATATATTTACTCAATGTGATTTGAATTTGAGACAACAAAAGTGGATTGAGTGCCTTCAGTCTTTTGAATTTGAGCTTTCCTACATGCCTGGAAAAGGCAATGCAATGGTTGATACGTTGAGTAGGAGGGCTCAGATACAGGCTGTTTGAGAGGCAAACAGTGAGTGGCAGCTTATGCTCTGTTCTCTGAGATGCATTTGTAGGAGAACTACAGAAAGGGGAAGATGTTTATTTCCTCTATTGTTGCTACCTTTACTCTAGTTGATCGAGTACGGATGAGAAAACTATCAGATTATGAGGGCCTAGTATTATGAGAGAGTGTGTCAGGAGGGAACCCTACTCTTGGGTGGATTGTAGGTGATGATGAGGTCTTACACTTTCATGGACACATATGGGTGTCAGAAAAAATATGTGTGGAGTTGATGCATGATTTTCATTCCTCAATATGGGCGGTTAATCCTGGTGTTACCCAGATGTATTGAGATTTACACCATCAATATTGGTGACTAGGTATGAAGAGGGATGTTGCTGGTTTTGTTGTGAGATGTTCTACCTATCAGTAGGTGAAGGTAGAGAATCAGCGACCAGCATGGATTTTACAACAATTAACCATTTCTGAATGGAAGTGTAATAATGTCGTGATGGATTTTGTGACAAGGTTACCAAGGTCACCTTGAGGGAATGATGCAATTTGGGTTTTCATTTACAAACTCACAAAGGTTTCACACTTCTTACCGATTAAGGAGACCTTTAGTGTTGATAATCTTGGAAGGTTATACATCTGATAGATTGTAGGGTTTCAAGGGGTTCCATGCTCTATCATTTCTGACAGATATGCCCGTTTTACTTCTCATCTCTGGTTGGGACTACATAGGGCTTTGGGTACCCAGGTACTTCTAAGTGAAACTTACCATCCCCAAATAGATGGCCAGTCTGAGCACATGATTTAGGCATTGGAGGAAATTATTCGAGCATGCATCCTAGATTTATGGGGTTCTTGGGAGAGGTACATACCCCTAGTGGAGTTTTCCTAATGTAACAGTTTTCAAGAGACAATTCAGATGGAACCTTATGTGACTTTTTATGGCAGGCCATGCCATTCACCGTTATATTGGCTAGAGGCAAGAGTGGCAGCTATGATGGGACCTCATATTCTTCAAGAGACCATTGAGAAAGTGGTGTTGATTTAGAAAAGGATGGATAATGTGCATTCACTCTAGAAATATTATACTGATTGATGGATAAGAACTCTGGAGTTCGAGGTCAGATATCATATTTTCTTGCGTGTCACACCGAGGTTGGGACACAAGAGTATTAGGAGATAGATAAATATTTCACTGAGATACATCAGGCCGTTTGAGGTTTTGGAGAGAGTCGGTCGTGTTGCCTATCAGTTTTAGTTATCTCAGAGGTACTGAGCTATGCATGACATCTTCCATGTTTCTCAGCTATGACGGTACTTTTCAGACCTATCTCACGTTTTCAACCCAAAGAGGTTGAGTTGGAGGTGGATGCATCCTTTGAGGAGCACCCTATTCGGATTGTGGATTGCAGCACTAAGTTTATCCATGGCTATTCTTTTCCTTTGGTATGGGTTATATGTTAGCATGGGAGAGTACAAGAAGAGACTAGGGAGAGGGATACTGATGTTCAATCACTGTGGCCGGAGTTGTTCGAGGATTCTTCTTCCTAACGTTGTTAGGGAAATTCGGGGATGAATTTCTTTAAGGGGGAGGTTTTTAAGAATATGGATCTTCATTTTATAAATGGATCTATATTTAGGTTGTTTTTGAGGAAAAAAGGAAGAATTGGAAATTTTCTAAGTACACGTTGTGTACTTCTGAGTACACGCAATGTACTTATGAGTACATGCTGTTAACCCTGTTACTACATAAAACCGTGTCTGGGGCATGTAACGGATAAGACATGGCTGTGTGGGGTGGTGTGGCAGACCACTAATGACGTGGGCTAGTTGAGGCAAATAGACAATGTCTTCATTAATAGTACATGTCATGTACTTTTTCTTTTATTCAACATATCAGACCGAGGTTGTGTCTAACCCTCATATTTATCTTCTTCTAGACATGCCTCACGAAGGAGAACACAGAATCATCGATTATTCTCCCAACCACCGATACTTCATCCATTCTCCTAATCAAACACTGTCGGTTGAATTGGAATCACCTCGATGAGTTCTTCTTTCTTCTTGATACCTTTTTCCCGATTCTTCCTTGTTCGAGAGTTATTCAAGGTTGAATTTTTTTGACGTTTTTGTAGATATACATCATTATAGGTTGATTAAAGGGCTAACACCAGAGTATAACAATCATACATCATTGAGGTAGGTTATTTTTTTCCTTTCTTCATTTGTCTTTGAGTTTTATATTCCAACGTTCCGATTACCCATGCTTCAGGTATTTCGGATTAAGGAAATTGAACCATGTTTTATCTGCCTTAGAATGATTTTTGGATTAATGGTTTAATGATGTGATATTATATTAAATTTAATGTTTAATTAACACCCCATGGGGGAGTTTCCTTGTATAATTTTTTAGGACCGTTTGGTCCAAGTTGCCTATGAGGCAGAACTTTTTTCCTTGCCTTGCTTGATAGGATGGAACTGATTATATTTTTATTCCTTTTAAATGATTTGTGTATGCATTGGAATTATTTATCCATGTATTAGTGAGATTACTTGGGGATATTTGATATTATATATGCACTATTGAATTACACAGGGCTATGAGAACCTGGTGTAGTTAGACTACATGGGTAATTGACGTTGAGTGCTTCCTTAGAGTGTCTGTTATATTTCATGCTATGAGACCACAAGGGGGATTGATGGTGAGTGCTGACTCAAAGTGTATATAGTTTAAGTTATGAGACCACATGGGGAATTGACGTTGAATGCTTTCCTAGTGAGTTTGTAGTTATTATGGAAAGACCATAGGGGGAATTGATGGTGAGTGCTTCCTTATAGTGTCTTTTCCTTTTTATTTCATTACTTTTCCAGAGGGGTTAGACTTTGTGAGCTATCCAGAGGGTTAATGTAAATATTGAGTGTTTGTGATGTGCCTATCAAGCCAAAGCATAAGCTTGGATTCAGTAATTCTAGGTAGTCTTCTGAGATACCTCCTTGTGATACTTGATTAGATGTTGAACAATAAATGCTAATGAATGTAAATGGAAACTGTAGGATTGTTTACTTTTCTGTACTCCTTGTTTTTTGGCTGCATTCTAATTATTACCTTCTACATATACTCAATGATAGTTAGGAATAGATATTGTGGTGGTTTCCTACTGGGATTCGTCTCACACCCTATTTGGGTCATGTTTTTGGACCCAAACAGATTATATGGTTGCAGATATTGATAAGGGAAAGTGCCCTTCTACTTCAAGTACATGATTGTTATAGAGATGGAGAGCATGGGACCAAGATGAGGCATGCGATGATATTGGAGTTTACTTGTTTTTTTTCACTATGTCTTAGTACTGTATTTCCAGCATTGTGATTTGTTTGGCTGTTTTCCTAGATATATGTTATATGCATCATTTATATATGTGACCCGGTTGTTTATTTGTTATCATTATTCCACTATTTACTTGTTGTATGAAATTATGGCTTCTGTTTTTGGTTATTATTTACTATTATACTATGTTACTCTGCCAATGAGGGAATAGTTTCCCCACTATCACACCCAAGGCCCTCGATGCTAGTCGGCAACCTTTGGTGTTCGTGGAAATGCACTTGAGGCCATGTGACCAATTGGGTATGGGGAACCTTTGGGTGGCACTCGGATCAAGGATGTTACAACAACATACACCAAGTGGAATAAAATAAAGGGATTTTATTATTGTTGAATGGAAATATTATAAAAAGATCTTTTGAAGCATTCTTGAGGAAAATATCATTTTTTTTAAAAACCTTTTGAAAAAACTTTTCTTTGAAAATAAATTTTAAGAACATTTTATTTAAAAATTAAACTTTTAAAAATGAAAAATAAGCTTTCAAGGAATGAAAAAAGGTAAATACGTTCATTCCATAAAAGAAAAAATACATTCCTTTTTCATGGTAAGCAGGTTAAAAAATGACTTGTTTATAAAGAAACAAGAAGATTCCATTGAAAATATTGGTAAAAGACAAAAAGGGGTAAACATGTATTTAACAAATAATTTTATTTTATTTTTTGATTATTTTAATAAAGCATTGTTTTTATAAGAAAAGAGTTTCTCCGACTAAAGAGACAAATGAATTTGGATTTTATTAAAAAAAATTCTACAACACCTTGAGTTCCAAAGAGTATACAAATGGTACTAATACTTGAAAAAGGTCATGAATAACCAAAGGAGAGGAAAATGAAAGGTTTTATTTAACAATGGTCATATAATTTACTTGAATGGAAATATCATTGAAATATCATTAAAATTATTTTTGTGGAAAATAATCTCTAAACATTTCAAAGTGTCCCATACCACTTTGAAACATTTTAAACCATAAGCTTCATGAAGAAATAAAATTAAATGAAATTTATAATATCAATATAATAAGGATATTCATGATATATCATGTAAAAGGGTTATCATGACCTGAACCATGTCAGTACTTGAGCTGCAACTACCCCAAGACCGCCTCTATAGGCCAGGGGGTGGTGAAAAGCGCCAAGGGAAAAAATCTCAAGGAGGCCTTTTCCTAAGAACCTGTTCACACAAACACACAGTCAACGCAATGAAAAAGTATAGAGGGAAATGAAAAAAAAGATACAACTCTTCTATAAATAAACTAAGAATGCATGAACTGCTAAATAGTACAAGTATAAAAATGTAAACTGAAAGGGAAAGGGAAAAAATACACGCCTAACCAAAAAAGTTCCACAACATGGGAGTAGTTGAAAAGTAAAATAGCTAATAGGGACACACTCCTAGATCCCAAGCTATGACCACCTTACACAGGCTTAACAACCATATCCCTAAGCTCATATGAAGTCACGATCAACTTGTTCATTGTCTGTATAAGGCATGACACGTGTGGGAAAATCCCATGCAGGGTTGAGTATAAAAATACTTAGTAGGACACCCTAAAAAGGAGAAGGGGTAGCCATAAGAGATACTCAAAAAAAGGTAAAGTAGTAGATAATACAAGGTACAATGAAAAGAGTGCAGCTCAACCCAACAAGAGAGTGAAAGTAAACTCATCCACAGACAAGGAGCTATAAATGGTGAGAAGGTGAAATTATCAAGGAGTGTTCAACTCCTATAGTAGGAGAGTAGACTCTTCTGACCATAAGAAGCTAAATATGGAAAGCACATGGCATACCCCGTGCATCTTTTCCTCTCCTAGAAAGAGATTTACCAAAAGACAAAGAGTGGGAACTGGAAATAGAATATATATATATATATATATGCTCAGTCAAAGAAACCCAAATGAGAGAGTAAGGGGATATCCATCTCACAACTCGTCCCAAGAAAGAATAGTAGCCAACAGTCTCATAAGTAACCGCCATCAATGCCCAGCATCCCACACATCGGCTCTAAACTGCAAGTCAAAGGGGTTCAATCACAACACCTTGAACTATCTATTTTGGGTAGCACTATCTTTCCCTCATAGTTTTAGGTTGTGTCATAAGGATGCATCTTGATGATAAAAGCATCCAACTTCCTCATGAGTAAAAAGGTATCTCAAAGCATGCCTCGTCACTGTCACACAATCGAGAGGTTGTGCCAATGACAATCTATACCCTGCGTAAGGTCGAAAGTACCCAAGTGGATAGTCCCATGCCTCACCACTACCCCACAATCATGGGAGTACTAACTCCTAAACTAACTCGTGAAACCTCAGTTGCTTCTGTCCAGAGAGGCTCGCACCTCAGACCATAGAGGGAGCACTAACTCCAAACCAAGAATCGCACATAACAATTGGAGGGGCCCACTCCCCACTTCCAAATCAAACATAGTGAAGCCCTACTCCGTAGGTGTGAACTCACACCCTGGTACAATAGGGGATTACCACCTTGAGAAATGTGATCCTGCACACTACACAGTATGGTAGAACCATTTCAAAAAATGTGAGCCCACACCCACTGCAGGAGAGCACCATCGCGAGAGATGTGGGCCCACACCCAAAATAGAGGAGCACCACTTTTTGAAACGTGATACCACACCCATGTTAGGAGAGAACCAACACAAGGATAGAGAAAATGCTGCCTAAAATGGAAGGGGAGTACCGAATCTACCTTCCAATGAGATTGGAGAGCCCACGCCCTAACACGGCAGGGGAGTAGTCTAACTGCATGAATGTCACGATGAAACCCACACCCTAATCCATCAAGGGATTAAAAACCCCAGAAGAAACTACCCAAAGGTAACAGTACCAAACCCATGATGTGGGAGTCCAACAAGCCATAACAGAGGCCACATTCACATTCTATGAAAAAAACACCCAGGATAGACTATTTACTTTCCCAAAATAGACACACAGTAAAAAAGCCACATTTCCCTACAAACACCCAAACCGAGCCATGTGGGGCCCATGATTTGAATTCGGTTTAAGCACCCAAAATGAATCTTGAAATGTCTACCTCAATTATAGGGTCTCAACTCTACTGATGACACATCAATAGAACATCGAATGCAAGAGATATGTCTGATACAAGAAACTCAAAATAATAATAAATATATTATCATTATTATAATTGAATGTTTTGTTCCACCAAGCCTCATAACCAAAACATAAAGTTCTCAAACTGGCCTCAAAAGGGCCTTGTCAAATCAAGGGTCACATTTCTATAGATGACATGTCAAACAGATGCACATTTTAGAAGATATTGGGGTTTAAAGATTCCCCAGCTTACTCCGGCCCGGTCCAGTCGCCTTGGCCCAGCCCAGCCATCGTGGCCCACTGTGGCCCCACCACCCCACCAAAATGGTTCTCCACACCATCTTCTTCATGCACCCACACATCCTCACATGAACCCAATTACTGCGCCTGCATCAGCTGCGACCACCTCCATGCAGTGAAGCCGTCACCACCGCCGAGCAGCATGTCGTCGCCATCGTCGTGCAGCCTACTGCCACATAACTTCTGCCGACCACCGAGAACACCCCAATGATCAAAAAAGGATCTGATACTAGATCCAGAAATCTCAGGATTCGATATTCGTAGACTTCAACTCTGCTCAATTATCCATCGATGTTTCGACACGGTGAAAAGTTGGCTCCACTTCTACTCACTCGCGCACCTCCTCTGGGGTCCAAAACTTGAAACCGTCATAGATCCAAAATACCTGGATCATTACCTTCATAGATCCATACTCTTCTTGATGTTTGGATGCCTTTTCGTCATATCCAAAAGTTAATGATGAAGAACATCGAAGAATATATGAAGAACATGAATAATGAGAAATCAAAAACTCAATCAGACGATGGCCATTGTTAGTTTAGAAATTGATAAGGATAATTAAAGTAGAATAAAATACAAGAAAACAAAACCACAACAAAAAATTCAATCGAGGAAAATAAGAATCTAAAAGAAGGATCCTACTTAGATTTTGGACACGTCGCTGCGTTCGCTATGCTCTGATCTACTTGGATTTGAAGTTTCATTGTGGTCCACCAGAGATCTGACATCGATTCACCATATTAAGGAGAGGAGAGAGATTCAACAGAATCTGAGGTAGAAATGAGCCAACCCTTGCTCATTTTCCTTAAACACATATTTAAAGGAAACTGTCAGCAATCATGGAATTTGAACCTCCCGCACCCTCTCACTTTAGAACGTGCTCAGGTAAAACACCACAATGCAAACTTAACGATGCTCTTAGATTTCCAATATGAGTCCCTATTAATTTTTTTTGATTCGGCATTCTAGATAAAATAATTAAATTTAATTATTTTTATTTATAAAAACTCCTTCCTTGGATTTTTCTACCGAAGACCCACACCAGAAAAAGTTATATCCCACCTAGGGAAAACGACATGCTCCAAACTCAACCGTGAACTCAAATTTCTTATTTGATTTATCATTTTAGAGTTATATCTCTTAATTCGCATGAATAGTTTAAAAATACTCAATATTTATATAAAATTAATTTTGGGCACATCGGGCCTCGAAATTGCATGCTGTCTCAGTGCCTTGCCCTGGAAATGTATTTAGAAATATTCCAAAATATGAAAAGTAAAAAATTGGGTCTCTACATCAGTCCATCCTTTGATATTTTTGTTAATGAAAATAAAAAATAGGGAATCAACTCAAGAAACTGAGCTCACACCTGGATCTCCCACTCCTAGGGAGACCTACGCATTTCCGTGCTACCACATCACAAAAAAAAGGGTTGGTTTGTTCATGTAAGGTATTTTTATATTAGTTAAGTGCATAGTATCATGCACATATCTCCTCAAATACTACACATGGGAGATGTCACGACCTGTCCCAGTGGGGGCCGCACCGTGACTCCCCAAGCCCGCCTCCAATAGGTCGGGGGATGGTGACTAGCACCAAGTATGCATATTACTAACATGGGAGGCATTAACTAAGAACTTGCACACACACACACACACATCTCCAATCCCAAAAATGCTGAAATGAAAAAAACACTAAGGAACAAAATGCATGCATAAAACTAAACCCAACTAATAGGGTACGATGGAAGCTAAAGTACTGAAAGTAAACTGGGCCAGAATACAAGCCCACCAAAACAAGAGTCTGAAAACTGCAAATTCCAACCTGTAAACACAAAACGTATTGGGACTACTACTTGTAGCCATAGGAACGCCTCATCTATAGGGAACTCAGAAAACACGGTCATGTCCTGGTCCACCCTGGACTCTGTCAAAAGGTTGCTCGTCTGCACAAGACATGATACGTGCGGGCAAAGCCCGTGCAGGGGTGAGTATAACAATACTTAGTAAAGGACCCCGAAAAAACACAAAGTGGTACACAAAGTAAAGGTATAGTCATATATTCATAGTATATGTCTACAAAACATATAGAAAAAACCAGATATACTCAAAACCCAGACTCGTAGTCCAGAGACAAGTCACACGACCACATACCCCCAGCTAGGGGTTCAGTTCGAAGATTCCACGAAGCACTCGTTCCAGGAGAACACACTCTATGAGTCTTATAGCTCTGATGATGTCCTTCTGAGAAGTACTGTTCATCGGGAAATTCCATGAGAGGTAGTTACACTCATTACGGGAGACACACTCCTGAGTGGGAAGATTACGATAGATATATGCACTCATTGCGAGAGAGACACTTTTGAGTGGGAAAGATCATGATACACAAATGAGGATCACTGCCAGGGCCATGGAGGATACCACGACTCATCCGGAATTCACCTTCTAGGTATAGGATCGACACCCTGTGGAGTTGGTCATGTCAATGCTGGACTCTACCTAGGGTCAATAATGGATAGAGGATCTTGATTCGGGCCTCTCATATGGATTCCTGAATCTATCATAGAAATTACTGCTAAAGGGATCATACTCCTGTAGAAGGAAATGATGCCTGACCTTTAGGGGAACAAGAATAAGGGGAACTAACCCAAACAAAAGATGTCCAATATGCGGTGAAAAAGAGGACCATGCTGCTTTCCAAAAAGTACACAGCGTGTAGAAAAGTTATATACCATGTAGTCTGACCCCAGGTACTACCCGTGTACAACGACCCGTGTCGTAAGGCTGGTCGTGTAGAAAAACAGAGTACACGGCATGTAGTACAATGTACATTCCATGTCCGAGTGACTGGGGTTGGCTTAGTGTATGCTGGCCATGTGCCCGTACACGGTCATCAACCCGTGTACACCAACCCGTGTAATCGGTACATGGGGTGACTCGCATTACTAGCCTCACCTGACCATGTGATGGAGTACCCAGTCGTGTACTCCATCCCGTGTCTATGTACCCCCTGGATACACACCGAGTTCCATGTATCCACCTCTATCATAATGTACATGATGTGTCGTCTAAATCCATGTAGTCCAACCCATGTCTGTGTACTTCCCAAAGTGCACGCTGAGTTTTGGGGAAATTCTAACACGCCATGTGACCAGGGTCAAACGTCGTGTGATTCCTCTCTGGCCCTTGAAACCCTAGCCTCCTCCGCTAGTAATACACAGTGTGTTCTTCATAAGTACACGCCGTGTATTCTGGAAATTTCTAGAAACGACGCTCTTCGCTGGCACGCCTCCCGTGCTTCCCCGACCGTCGATCCGGTTGTCTGATCGCCACAAAACTTCTGGGTTTTGGCCGCCCTGACGCCATGAAGATTCTTCCGGTGTTTCTAGACCTCCGATTGGCCCTGAAAATATGCCTTGATCTTCCCGCGTGAAGAAATCTTGAAGAATGAACCTTCCTGATTCGGTCCGATTCGTCATCCGCCATTGTTGTCACACCTCCGCAAGGTCACTGTGGTGATGATTCTTCAATTTGGGATCATTTCATTGCAAATTGGATGCACAACGATCCATTATTCATCGCCCCACGAAGAACATGAAGAACGTGTGGAAGAAAAGGGAATAAATCCAATAGAACAAATTTGAGGAACGAACCTCCACTGTCATTCATCATGGCATTGATCCACTCCCTTTAATAGGCTTAAATGGAGCAGAAATCAACAACAGTGATCAATTGAGATTAATTCCCCATAATCATCCCAAATAAAATCTCTCCTGCAAGAATGCACGAATCCGTGGATCAACATGTTCGTGGTTGATCCGTGTTCATCGTTTAAATTTAAAATCGGGTGAAACGGAAAAAAATAACAACCCCTACCTTTAAGAAAGGTTTGATTGTTGAAAAAAGGGTCATGATGCCATTGTCTTCAAGATCCTTCAACTTCGTTGGCATATCGAATCTCAACTTTGATCCGTCGTTGTTCATCGCTGAGAGTTTGCTCCAACGCTCTGCAGATTCTCCAGAGGTTTCTCTCAATTGTCGCTAACAAGTAATATTCGATTATCCTAATAAAAAGGGGAATGTATTTGACATCCCGCCGTGCTACGGAATTAATGAGTCAGCTTTGTTGTTTCTGAGTCATTATGACATGGAATTAATGACTGAAATAGATTCCATGTCGCTGTGCTGCAGCGGATATTTCCAAAAAGAAATAAAATAAACTTTGAGAATTTATTTTATTTTATTTTACTTAAAACGTCCAAAAATTAACTTTTTACCTCGACCCGCACTGGTCGAGGTTAGACTCATTCTTAGGTAAAGTTGTCATCCCGGATGCAACGGTGCCCTCATATTTTTATTCCTGGCATCCGTTTGGAAACTGCCACAATCGCGCACATGTGTTGACTTACTTAACTTAAAAAAAGTTCAAACCACCATTCCGATCTCACTAGGCCTCAGAATGATGTGCCGTATTCGTGCCCGGTTTTGAAATAATTCCATATAATATTTAAAAATAATACATGGAAAATCCGATACATTACATTCTCCCCACATTGGGGATTTATGTCCTCAAAAAGCCAAAACAAAGGCTACTAAAAAAGATGTGTGTACTGGGCACAGATCTAGGCCTCCCGCTCCCACGTGCTCTCCTGAAGATTCCCTTGCTGCCACCGGACGCGCACTAAGGTAATCGATCACCCACAAAGGATCCTCTCTTGTCGATCCTCGATCTCCACCAGGTACTCAGCAAAGGTCACTCTGTCCTCGATGTCCAGCTCGCCCCAGTCGATGACGTGAAATGGGTCATGCACGTACCTCCTCAGTTGTGACACGTGGAAGACATCATTCACCCGATGCAATTACGGTGGTAGAGCTAGGTGGTATGCCACCTTTCCAACTCTGCATATTATCTAGAAGGGTCTGATGAACCTCATAGATAGCTTGATGCCACGGCCAAATCTCTGTAACGCTCGTCGAGGTGAGACCCGAAGAAAGACGTGGTCTCCCTCTTCGAACATCATAGGTCTCTGTTGTTTGTCACCATAAGACTTCTTCCAGCTATGTGCAGTCTTAATCATCTCCTGGATGATCTGTACCTTCTCGATGGTATCTCACACCAACTCTGGACCCATGAGTGCTGACTCTCCGGGGTCGGTCTAGAAAAGCGGTGACCGGTAGGGTCTCCCATACAAGGCCTCGAATAGTGCGATACCAATAGTGGAGTGGTAGCTATTGTTGTATGAAAACTCCACCAGTGGTAGGTGTTACTACCAACTACGACCAAAGTCCAAGACACAGGCTCACAACATATCCTCCAGAACATGAATGGTCCTCTCCGTCTGACCATCAGTCTGGGGATGAAACGCTATGCTAAAGCGTAGCGGAGTCCCAAAATCCTCCCGCAATCCCTTCCACAACTAAGATGTGAAATGGGCATCTTGGTCTGAGACTATTTTCGAGGGGACTCCATGAAGCCGAACTATCTTCTGCACGTAGAGGCGTCACAATATTTCTACAAAACTTTTCTCCCTGATAGCTAGAAAGTGGGCTGACTTGGTGAGTCGGTCAATGATCACCTAGATGGAATCATTCCACTTTTAACATCCATGGTAAGACCATCATTAATTCCATCAATATTACATCCCACTTCCACTCTGGAACTTCCAGGGGTGAGATAATCCCGCTAGAACCTGGTGATCATCCTTCACCTGCTGGCATGTGAGGCATCGAGAAACGAACTCTGCTACTGCCTTCTTCATGCCTAACCACCAGAACTGTCGTCAGAGATCCTGGTACATCTTTGCCACTCCAGGATGTACCGCCAAAGGGGATGTATGAAACTCCCTCATGACCTCCTCCTACAATGCCACCTATACAATAGTGCGTCCTCTGAAAAGAATTATGTGCTCCCCACCTTGTTAATATCCATCAGAAGCATGTCTTGTGGATAAATGATCACGTAAATCCACACAGTAGACATCTCCTAGCTGCGCCTACCTAACCCACTGCAAGAGTGGAGGAGCGAAAACCATCAACTATAGGTAGGCTGCATCTTCCCTGTCCACGAAGGAAAACTGCAACGTGGCTAACTTCTCTGTCACCTCACTCAATAGTTGTGAGCTCGATCTTCTGCTCAGAGCATCCGCCACCTTGTTCCCCTTCCCAGTAATATAGATGATCTCAAAATCATAGTCCTGGAGGAACTCTAACCAATGCCTCTATCTCAGATTTAGATCTTTCTGTGAAAAGAAGTACCTGAGGCTCTTGTGGTCAGAGTATATGATAAACCGCTCACCCAAAAGGTAGTGTTGCCACATCTTCAATGCGAAGACTACCGCAGGAAAATCAATATCATGGGTTGCATAGTTCTGCTCATGTGGTCTAAGTTGGTGAAAACTATAAGAAATCACTGCCTACCTCTGCATCAGGACACAACTGAGCCCGGTCCCTGATGTGTCGCAAAAAACTATGTACTCGACACCCTCCTCCAGAAATCTCAAGAAAAGAGCACTCATCAAACTCTGTCTCAACTGCTCGAAAGCCTGCTGGCACTTCTCCATCCATATGAAGGGTTTTCCCTTCTAGTTCAAGGCTGTCATTGGTTCTGATATCTGGGAGAAATCAGGAATGAATCTCCAATAATATCCTGACAACCCAAGGAAGCTCCACACATCCCTCACGCTCCGAGGTGGCTCCCATGCTAACACAGCCTCCACCTTGGCTGGTTCTAAAACTACTCCATCTTCTAAGATGACATGTTCCTGAAAGTGGACCTCCTAAATCCAGAACTGGCACTTTGAGAGCCTCCCATAAAGTTGGTTCTCCCGAAGTATGTCTAGAACCATCTGCAGGTGTCTCGCATGCTCCTCCTTTGATGTCGAGTACACAAGGATGTCGTCAATGAATACCACTATGAACTGGTGAAATTACGGCTGGAAGATTTGGTTCATCAGTCCCATGAAAACTATAGGGGCATTCTTCACGCTGAAAGGCATAACCAAGTACTCATAGTGATCATAGCATCATCTGAAAGCCGTCTTCGGTATGTCCTCATCCCACATTTGTAGCTGGTGATAGCCTGATCGAAGGTCATCCTTCGAGAACCACTGTGACCCTCTTAGATGATCGAAGTGGTCATAGATCCTTGGCAGTGGATACTTTTTCTTCATCATCACCTGGTTCAGGCACCAGTAATCCACACAGAACCTTAGACTCCTGTATGCCTTCTTGGAAAACAAGACTAGGGTCGCCCAGGGTGAAATACTGGGTCTCACGAAACCCTTGCTCTGCAAATCCTCCAACTACACCCTCAGCTCGCAAAGCTTTGCGGGAGCCATCTGATATGCTGATGAGGAAATCATTGCCGTCCCAGGGTGTAAGACAATTCAGAAGTCGATTTCCCGGTGAGGGGGGGGGGGTAATCCTAGAACATCTTTGGGAAAGACGTCCTCATACTCTTCCACCACTGCTGGGAACTAGGATCTCACAATATCCACTACTCCGAGGACAAGGCTATCCAACTCATGAACAATTGGTTGCAACCTCCTATGCATAATCCCATTCTGCGCTGCATGGGTTTCCCTTTCTCTGACAAAGGAAGACCTCATTCCATCACGACAGACACACCACACTCTTCGCCTAAAGCAGTCAAACTGGGCATGGAACGAAGATAACCAATCCATACCGGGAATGACGTCGTAAGGACTCGACGCTACCACCAAGAGGTTCCAACTGAAACTCTCACCTCCAAGGGTAAGACCACACTGTCTGCAAAGGTGCATGATCATCGAGTCTCCTCCCGTATGCGTCTCCAAGCGTAATAATCGAGTCAACGGTTCTACCAGAATCTCAAGGTTTCGTACAAGACACATGGATATGAAGATATGACTGTCACCTATGTCTATAAGTATGGAAGATAAGGTAGAAAAGACATAAACCGTACCTCAAATCATCCTTGGAACCCCTGGGTTGTATGCCTCGACTGTATGCAGCTATCCCCATCCATGTCCCCCAGCTCCCTGAGCCTGGTGCGGACCTCTTGGGGGTGGGGGTGGAAGTAAGTCAAAGCATCTACCACCACCCACAGCTCTCCCTACTCCTATTCCACGTCCGCTACTGGGTGGGTCTGTCTACTCCACTCTCTGCCTCTGCCTCAGTGGTCCATCCACCGCTTCCCTGTCAGCAGCTCTATGGGTCGGGCAATCTCTAGTGAGATGTCCCCTACCATCGCACGTGTAGCATCACTTCTCCCTAGGCTAACTGGATCCATCCTGAGAGCCCTGGACTGTCAATACTCTGTCCTGGGTCCTCTTATGACACCTCCAGTGTCCAGATCCCTGTGCTTGACGTCGGCTCCCTACTTCTAGGGTCTCCGCACCTATCTACCTACTGCTGACTGTTGTCGGATGTCTCTACTCTAACAAGAAGCTCTCAATCACCAAGGACCACTCGAGCAATCCAACATATGTCGAAATGCATAGAGGAATGACACTAGCTCGGATGTATTGTCGTAGACCCCAGTCGAAGGTCCGAGCACTGAATTACTGATCCCTAACCATATCAATCGAGTACTGAGCGAGGTTGGTGAACATCGATGAATAGTCAGATACTATCATACTGACCTACCAGAGCTGGAGAAGCTCCTGGATGTGTACAGCTCTCAGCATAACTAGAGAGAAATCCTCCCTGAAGAGTTGCTCAAACTCCGTCCACAAAAGAGTCTCCTCTTCATGAGTCTGTGTGGTCAGACTCCACCATCATCCCGCCGAACCTTGAAGAAGGCTCGCTCCTAAGATCACCATCTAGTCTGCTGGTGTCCTCACTAGACAGAAAACTCTAGTCACCACCTCAAGCTAGTATTTAGCCGCCTGAGGGTCGGGCTCGCCTCAGAACATGAGGGGTCTCTGTCTCTGGAACTCAAAGAGTGCGCTCAGCCTGCACTCCTCGTCGGTCGGTACCACTGGTACCACGGGCTGCTCCACTAGTGGTGGCATAACTGGTGCACCACCTAGTGGAAATGCCTATGGAACTGGTCCCTGTATCGAAGCCTCGTCACTGAGGGGGTCATCCTCGTGATCATGCTACAGAATCATAGTGGGTATGCGTCGCGGAGGCATCTTGTAAGGAAACAAGATGTACCATTATTAATGAGTATATCTGGATAGATGACCCAAAGGACATGTAAAACACAACCCATTCTTCTATGATGCATGTACCTTTCTTTTATTTCCCCCACAACCAGTGATTTCATGTACCGAGTCGAAAAGCAGGTTATCAGAGTTCTGGTGTACAGATACGTCGACCACCACACCAACACTGGAGTCTTTGGCCTGAAAGATGAGCTCAAAACACTTAACACCATTGCCCCAAACAAAAATCACAGACTCTTGGTCCTAAGTTATAACTGACCAGCTCTGATACCACTTTGTCACGACCCTTCCCAGTGGAGCCCACGCTGCAACTCCTCAAGCCCGCCTCCAATAGGCCAGGGGCTGGTGACTAGCACCAAGTAGGCATATTACTAACATGGAAGGAATTGCCTAGGAACCTATACAATCACACACATCTCCAAGCCCACAAATGATGAAATGAAAAAAAACACTAAGGAAAAAAATGAATGCATACAACAAAACCCAACCAACAGAGTATGACGGAAGGTAAAGTACTGGAAGTAAACTGGGCCAGAATAAAATCCCACCAAAACAAGAGTTTGAAAACTGAAAAGTCCAACCTGTAAACACAAAAGGTACGAAGACTACTGCTCGTAGTCGTAGGAATGCCTTGGATTGTAGGGAACTCAGAAAGATTGGTCCTGTCCTGGTCCGCCCTAGAATCTGTCAAAAGGCTGCTCGTCTACACAAGACACGACACGCGTGGGCAAAGCCTGTGCAGGGGTGAGTATAACAATACTCAATAGAGGACCCCGAAAAAAACAAAAAGTAGTACAAAAAGTAAAGGTATAGTCATCTATGCATAGTACATGTCTATAGAATATATATCACAAACCAGATATACTCAAAACCCAGACCTGTAGTCCAGAGACAAGTCACACAACCACATACCCCCAGCTAGGGGTTCGGTTTGAAGATTCCACAAAGCACTCGTTCCGAGAGAACACACTCCATGAGTCTTATAGCTATGACGACGTCCCTCTAAGATGTACTGTTCATCAGGAAATTCCACGAGAGGTAGTTACCCTTATTACAGGAGACACTCTCTTGAGTGGGAATATTACGATAGATAGATGCACTCATTGCGGGAGACACACTCCTGAGTGGGAAAGATCACAATACACAGATGAAGATCACTACCAGGCCCATGGAGGATACCGCGACTCATCCAGAATTCACCTGCTAGGTAGAGGATCGAAGCTCAGTGGAGTTGGTCACATCGATGCCACACTCTACCTAGGGTCAAGAATGGATAGAGGATCTCGATGTGGGCCTCTCATATGGATGCATGACTCTATCACAGATAGTCCCGCTGAAGGGATCATACTTCTGTAGAAGGAAACGATGCCTGACCTTCAGGGGAATGAGAAGAAGGGGAACTAACCCAAATGAAATATGTCTAAGATGCGGTGAACAAGAGGATCATTCCACTTTACAAAAAGTACATGGTGTGTAGAAAAGTTACACGCCGTGTAGTCTGACCCCGAGTACTGCTCGTGTACAACGACTCGTGTCGTAAGGCTAATCGTGTAGAAAAATTGAGTACACGGTGTGTAGTACAATGTACATTCTGTGTTCGAGTGACTGGGTTTGGCTCCGTGTACACTAGCCATGTGCCCGTACATGGTCATCAACCCGTGTACACCGACCCATGTAATCGGTACACGGGGTGACCCACGTTACTGACCTTGCCTGGCCGTGTGATGGAGTACACGGTCGTGTACTAAATATTGTGTCTATGTACCCCCTGTATAAATGCTGAGTTCCATTTAGCCGCCTCTTCCATGCTGTACACGTTGTGTCATTAGAATCCGTGTAGTCCAACCCATGTCTGTTTACTTCCCAAAGTACACGACAAGTTTCAGGGAAAGTCTAAAATGCCATGTGATCAGGGTCACACGCCATGTGATTCCTCTCTGGCCACTGAAACCCTAGCTGCTGCTGCCAGTACTACATGGTGTGTTCTTCGAAAGTACACACCGTGTATTCTAGAAATTTCCAGAAACAACGCTCTTCACCGGCACGCCTCCCGTGCTGCCCCAATCGTATATCCGGCTATCTAATCGCCACAAAACTCCCGGGTTTTGGTCATCCCAATGCCATAAAGCTTCTTCCGGTATTTCCGGACCTCCAATTGGCCCTGAAAACATGCTTTGATCTTCTCGCATGAAGAACTCTTAAAGAACAACCCTTCTCAATTCGGTCTGATTCATCATCCGCCATCGTTGTTGCACCTCCGCAAGGTCGCTGTGGTGTTGATTTTTTAATTTGGGATTGTTGCGTCGAAAATTGGATGTGCAATGATCCATTTTTCATCTCCCCATGAAGAACACAAATAACGCGTGAGAGAAAAGGGATGATATCCAATAGAACAAATTTGAGGAACGAACCTCCACCGTCGTTTGTCACGGCACGGATATGCTCCTGTTAATAGGCTTAAACAAAGCAGAAATCAACAATAATGATCAACGTGGATTAATTCCCCATAATTATCCCAAATAAAATCTCTCCTGCAAGAAAGCTCAAATTCGCGGATCAACATGTTCGTGGTTGATCCGCTTTCATTGTTTAAATTTAAAAACAGGGGAAGTGGAAAAAAATAACAACCCCTACCTTTAAGAAATGATCGATTGTTGAAGAAAGGGTCACACTGCCATCATCTTCAGGATCCTTCAACTTCATTGGTTCTACGAATCTCAACTTCAATCCATCATTTTTCGTCATTGAGAGTTTTCTCTAATGCTCCACAGATTCTCCAGAGGTTTCTCTCAATCGTCGCCAATGAGAAATATTCGATTATCCTAATAAAAAGGGAAACGTATTTGACATCCTATCACGTTGTGGCATTAATGAGATAGTGTTGCTGTTTCTAAGTCATTATGACATGACATTAATGACTGAAACATCTGACCCGTCGTTGTGATGCAGCGGATATTTCCAAAAAGAAATAAAATTAACATTGTGAATTTATTTAATTTTATTTTACTTAAAACGTCTGAAAATTAACTTTTTACCTCAACCCGCGCCGGCCGAGGTTAGGCTCGTTCTTAGGTAAAGTCATTGTCCCGGATGTAACGGTGCCCTTATATTTTTAATCCGGGCATCCTTTTGGAAACTTCCACAACCGTGCACAAGTGCCGACTCACTTAACTTAAAAAAAAGTTCAAACCACCATTCTAGGCTCACTGGGCCTCGGAATGTTGTGCCATCTTCGTTCCTGCTTTCAAAATAATTCCATATAATATTTAAAAATAATACACAGAAAATCTGAGACATTACAGGAGATGTTTTGCACCCACTCCAAATATTGGGAGTAGGGAAATGTGGTTGAAAACCTCACCATCTCTTTTTACGATCCCAAATGATCCGATGAAACTCGGGGAAAAGTTTCACCTCCCTAACCAAAACTCTACATCCCGCTTTGTGACTGGAATCAATGTTTGTCTCTGGAACATGGTCTCATGATTCCCTCATTCAGAATATCTATCTGGTGAAACTCCCAAGGATATGTGGCCATCCAAGATTTCATAGTCAATGTCTCATAACTGAGACTCTCTTACTCGCTCAATAGGTAAAGGGTTCTACCCCATCGACTGAAGAAAACTGTACCCTCCCGCACCAACCAGGGTCAGCTGTAGGAAAGCTAAATCCTTCAAAACTTCCCACACTAGGAAAGTATCGAACTTCTTACAAAGTGAATCTACTAAAAAGTCACCATTTTTTCAGAGTATAAACTATCTTGCATTCGTATTCCAGTAGGAATTTTTGACCAGTGTTGTTGTCTTAGGTTAAAGTATCTCTATGTGAGATGTACCTAGGACTCCAGTGGTCTGAACAAAACACAAAGCGCTCTCCCATAAGATAGCTTCTCCAAATTCTTAGGGTGAAGACCCCTGCTACCATCACCAAGTAGTGAGTCACATAGTTCTGTTCATGGGGTCTCTATCACCTCGACCTGTACTTGATAACTATTTTATCAAGGTTGACATTGAGCACACAAAGGTACCAATGAATAGGGCTGGTGAGTAAACTCATCCAACCTCAAGAAGATGGATAGGAAAATCACATGGCATACCCCACACATCTTCGATTCTCTTGGAAGGAGAGTAATCCCAAAAATAGGTACTCTGCTATACCCAATTGTGGCATCCCAATCAAAAGGAGTTAAATTAGAAAAACTCCCCTGACAATGCCTGAACTTGTTCTGACACTCCATTGAACAACCCCTCCATGAATGCACAAGTTAGTGGGACTCATACAACACACATAATTACTATCCACTTTGGGTAGCACTGACTCTCCCTCATGGTTTTTATCGTGTCACAAAAATGAGTCTCAGGGGGGGAATTACCCATCTTTTTCATGCATTCAAAGCTATGTCAAACAACACTGACACATGGTTACACCGATGCCCTGCGTCACCCTGGTAAAATCTCAAGAAAGAAGTAGGGAGAAAAGAGTACCTAAAACAATGTCTAAGAAGTTATACTAAAAAAGTTGAAAAAAATAGAGTTTACCTCTTATCATATTATGCACTATAGGATCGTAGACATCTATAACATGAAGCTACTTGTGACCCCTTCCGTTAGCTCCTTGATCCTGATATGAGCCACTTGGTGGTGGTGGAAGGATCTCGTAGTGTTGTAAGCCAACCACAACTCCTCCTGCTCCTCTTCCAGAACTGCCTCCCTAGGTACCACCCTATCCCCACTTGGGATATCCCTAATCACAACGTCATATCTACTGTGGTTGTTCTTTTACTATCTTCCTAGGAATCTCAACACCTCTGTTCGGGCAGTCTCATTCCATGTGACCACACCCATCATAATAATAATTATGGCCCTACCTATATTTACCTAGTTCTCTACTATATTCCATACTATGTTCTTGAGTCTAATAATGGGAAGGAATACTACATTAAGGCCCTGCAAATTGATGTCTACTAGCTACGACGGAGTTATCAACTCTAACATGCCCACTTATAAAACTAGCTAAATGAAATTTCACTAATAGAAATCAATCTATCACCAGTTCTTACTCTAGTACCCCTATATAGGTGAGGATAATCAAGGGTTCTAAACTAGAATGAATCTTCCTATGGAGCCCCTACTCTAAATTCCAGGCTCAGAAGTTATCGTCACAGATCATGTTCAGAGAGTAGCGTGTATGTTCTCCGATCCTAGTCACATACTTTGCTACTATCATCCCTCCTAGGTGAAGCTCCATAAGATCCTGAATCTGAATAAAGAATAATAATTTGGGGTAGTTCTTCTCACAAAACATTTGCTGGAAGGCATCCCAAGAGGGTAACGACTCATCGTGTATCTGAGTAACCAGACTCCACCAATGCCCAGCTGCTCCATGGAAAGGGCTGGCTGCCAAAGTCACTATATGATCCTTCAGTGTTCGAACAATTATAAATAGGTGGAATAGAGAATCTATTCAAACTATTATTTCTTGAATATATGGCTCATCGTGTAATCTCTATGGTCTCAAATTCTGGAACTCACAGAGTGAGATCAGCCTGAAAACGCCCTCATCCTACTCTGTTGGGATTAACTGTTGCTCAATAGGTGGAAGTGCTTCTACCACTACACTTGGAGTAAGGGGGATTATATGATGGATCCTAAACTGAGGCCTCGTCACTCAATGGGTCGTCATCATGAACCAGAGCTAGTATCCTAGCTGAATGTAATTTCAGAGGCATCTTGAAACTTATCAAGGAGTACCATGATCAAATGAGCATATATATATATATCAACTAAAAAGGGGACTAAGCCAAGAAGGATAGTCAAGGACTCAATACTATAAGATGCATGCACCAAAGTTCCTTGCAATAAATGGCTTATCATACTGAGTTGACAAGCGGGTAATTAGGGTCCTGGTGAATGGCTACATCGGCCACCGCACCATCACTGGAATCCCTGGCCTAAGAGATGCACTCAAGACACTTTAATTTTTTTTCACTAATCCCAACCAAGACCCTTTTAGGGAAACATCCAAACAACATACCAAGGGTCAAACCACCTATGATACCATTTTGTCACAACCTGAACCATGTTAGGATTCGAGCTGTAACAACCTGAAGCCTGCCTCCATAGGCTAGGGGGTGGTGACAAGCGCCGAAGGAACAAAAATATTAGGGAGGCCTTTTCCTAGAAACCTGTACACACACATGTATCCAAATCAGTGAAAAAGTGTTGAGGGAAAGGAAAAAAGATATAAATATACTATAAATAAACCAAGTATGCATGAACAGCTAAATAATAAAAGTACACAAATATAAACTAAAAGGTAAAGGGATAAAATTAATGCCCAACTAGAAAGGTTCCACAACCTGATAGTAAATGGGAAGTAAAATAGCTGAGAGAGCCTAGCTCATATATCCCAAGCTATGACAACCATATGTGGTCCAATAACCCTTATCCCTAAGCTCCTGTAAAGTCATGATCAACCTATCCGTCATATGCATAAGGAAAGAAACATTTGGGAAAATCCCATGTGGTGGTGAGTATAAAAATAATCAGTAGGATGCCCAAAAAAGGTGAAGGGGAGCCATAAGAGATACTCAAAGAATGGGAAAACAACAGATATGATAGGGTATAGTAAAAGGAGTGCAACTCAACCCAACAAGAGAGTGAAATTAAACTCATCCAAACACAAGGAGCTAGAAACGGTGAGAATATGAACTTATTTTCAATTATTTACTACCTATAGCAGGAGATTATAGTCTTCCGACCATGATAAGATAGAAACAGAAAGCATGTGGCATACTTTGCATGTCTTCACCTCTCCAGGAAGGAGAGTGACCAAAAACCAAGGAGTGGGAACTAGAAATAGAATATATATATGATCAGTATAATAAAATCAAATGAGGGAGTAAGTTGATCTCCATCACATATCTTAGCCCAAGAAAGAAGAGTATCCAATAGTCTGGGAAGTAACCAACCTCGATGCACAACATCTTTCATGTTTTCTCTGAACTGCAAGTCCAAGGGGCTCAATCACCACATTTTGATACTATACACTTTGGTTGGCATTGTCTCTCCCTCATAGTTTTAGGTCTCCTCACAAGGATGTGTCTTGGTGGGAAAATCATCACTCTTCCTTATGGGTCCAAAGGTACATCAATGAACATCTCGTCACTATTACAAAATTGAGAGGTCATTCCAATGCTGACCTATGCCTCGTGCAAGGTTGAAAGTACCTAAGTGGAGGGTCCCTCACCTAACCACTACCCCATAGTCGAGGGAGTACTAACTCCTAAACCAACCCATGAAACCTCATTTTCTCTTGTCTAGAGGGGCCCTCACCTCAGACCGTCGATGGAGCAATAACTCCAAACCCGGAATCACATATAACAAGTGGAGGGGCCCTCTACCCACTACCAAATCAAACATGGGGGAGAACTACTCTACAGGTTTGAACCCATGCTCTGATATGATAGGGGAGTACCACCCTTAGAAATGTGATCTCACACCCTAACACTGTAGGTGAGCACCATTTCAGAAAATGTGATCCCGCACCCACAGGAGGGGAGCACCACCGCGAGAGACATGGGCCCACACCCATGATAGGGGATCACCACACTGTGAAATGTGATCCCACACCCATAGTAGGGGAGCCCCACTACAAGGATAGAGGTCTCACTCCCTGGTATGGTAGGGGAGTATTGATCCTCCCTTCCAACAAGATTGAAGATCCCACGCCGTGACACGGCAGGGGAGGAGTCCAACTACATGAACGTCACGTGGAAACTCGCACCCTAATCCATTAGGGGAGTAACAACCCTGGAAGAAACTACCCAAAGTTAATAGTCCCATTACCACAACATTGAAAGTCTTAAAAAGCCTTAAAAGAGGCCATCGTCGCATTCTACTCAAAAAAACACTCATGATAAGCTATTTACTTGCCCAAAATGGACACCAGGTGAAAAATTAACATTTCACTGCAAATGCCCAAACTGAGATACATGAGGCCCATTGCTTGATTTTGGTTTTAGCACATGAAATAAATCTTGGAATTTCTACCTCAATTCTCAGGTTTCAACTCTACTGACGACATGTCAATCAGACATCTGATGTAAGAGATACATCCGATACAAGAAACTCAAAATAATAATAAATATATTATTATTATTATAATTGGACATTTCGTTCCACCAAGACTCAAGCCTAAAACATAAAGTTCTCAAAATGGCCTCAAAAGGGCCGCCTCAAATAAAGGGCCATGTTTCCACATATGACATGCAAAACATACACATAGTTTAGGAGATATCGGGGTTTGAATATGCCCCACCTTACTTCGGCCCAGTTTGGCTGCCTCAGGCTGGTCCAGCCAACACGGATTGGCCCGACCCACTCTATCATGGCATGCCACAACTCCACCCCCTACCACACTTGTTCTTCATGCCTCCGCCTTCATACCCCACGCCATCTCGACTAAACTTGACTGTCACGGTAGAACCTACTGTGACCAAGTCCTCATGGTGCGCCGCCACTACCAGCCTCTGCGTCCACCTTCCTACAACCTACTTTAAAACATCTATGGACCACTGGGAATAGCATGGTGATTGAAAAATAGATCTGAGACTAGATATAGAATCATTAGGACATGATCTTCATAGATTCAACCTCCGCTCGAAGATCCATTGCTGTTTCAACACCACAAAAAGTTGGCTCCGCTTCCCTGCACTGTCGCACCTCCTATGGCGCCTGAAACTTGAAACCATCATAGATTCAAAATCCCTAGATCACAAACTTCATGGATCCATGATCCACTCTATATTTGGATTTCGTTTCATCATATCAAAAAGTTAACGATGAAGAATGACAAATAAAAGATGAAGAACATGAAGAACAAGAAATTGAAAACTCAATAGGAAAATTGCCATTGTTATTTTGGCCATTGATAAAGATAATTAAAGTATGAGAAATGACTTGAAAACAAAATTACAACCAAAACTTCAATTGGGGAAATAAATAATCTAAAAGAACAATCCTACCAAGATTTTGTATTTGCTGTTGCGTTTGCTGTGCTATGATCTACTCGAATATGAAGTTTCATCGTGATCTGCCAAAGATCCAATATCGATTCACCATCTAAAGAAGAGGATAGTTCTTTTATAGCATCTAAGGGAGAAATTATCTAACCCTTTCTCATTTCCCATAAACACATATTTAAAGTAAATTGCAAGTGGTCGCGCAATATGAACCTCCCATGCTCTCTCACTTTAGGTTGTGCTTAATTAAAACACCCCAATCCAAACTGAATGAAAGTATCATATTTTCAATCTGAGTCCACTTTAAAAATTTATTTTATTAAGAGTTTGAGATAAAATAATTAAATTTAATTATTGTTTACTTACGAAAACACCCTCCATGGTTTTTTCTACCAAAGACCCTCACTGAAAAATGTTATATACCTCCTAGGGTAAAATCCATGCACCATACTCAATCGTGGCCTCAGATTTTTGATCTGATTTACTTTTTGAGAGTTATTCCACTTTCTTCATGTGCATAGTATAAAAATACTTAGCATTTTTATGAAATTAATTCCGGGACACCGAGGCTTGGAATTGCACGTCGTCTAAGTGCCTAACTCTAGAAATATATGTAGAAATATTAAAAAGTATTAAAATGACAAAATTGGGTCTCTACAAGGAAAATATATACACCATTTAAAATAAAATAGTTCTATAATAATAAATAAGTCTCAATGGAATGTAAATTGAGACAAAATCTCTTACCTTACGTTTCCTTTCAGTTTAGAATCCTTTAACTTACTATATAATAAACTTATGTTAATTATTACTTGCCTGAGAACCTTTTTCATGTTTATCATTACTTTTATATGACTTATTACTATTTTTTATACAACTACTTAAATAATTATGTTTTCTTCGGTTGTTTTGACCAAATTCGGTTTATGTGTCAAAAAAACTTTGGTAGGTAAAATATTGTCAAATGGGTCATTATATAATATATACAGAATAAAAACCATGAAATAATTATCATATTTATATGTCAATTATAATATTAAAAGTAATTATTAAATATAGTTATGAAAAATGAATCAATGTTACAATAATGGAGATGGTAGGCCATAAGTACGCATGTATAACATTTCCATTTTTCAATGATCGTTATAGAAAGAAGGTAAGTAACAACATATATTTATATAATTATAATTATATCATAAATACCATTTTATTTAATCATATATACTTATATATATAACTATTTTGATGTAATAGTAATCACATCGTGTTGAGGAGGCGACAATCCACACATCCACGAACGACGTTATCACTTTTTAATTATGTTAAAGGGTAACAAAGAAATTGATATATATTATATTTATAGAAAGGTAATTAATTCATTAATATAATATATATGTTTTCTATGTCACATATTTTTAATTAAAACCATCCTTTATATAATCTATATATCATGTGATCGAATCACATCGCTTTTAGGAGGCAGTAGTCCACACTTCCACGGACAATGTTATCATATTTACACAAGATGGAATTTATAGAGGTATATGTTATAAAATAATTATATAAGAATAAGGACAATATAAATATCACATATATCATATATAAATATAGTTTCCATTATAACAATCACCATGAGAGGCAGTGAAGGTAGAACGAACATTTATTGTTTTGTGAGGCAGTAGTTCTCCGTTCACATAAACAGTATATTACCCATTAGATGGGAGTGTGTGTAATTGAAAGTATAAAAGATAACATAAAAATATCCTAGTATATTTATGATACTGTTTTTTTTATATTATAATGGAATAAAGAGAGTCCAGGGAGTGGATAATGGAAATAAATCTAAAAGGCTTAAGGAACAATGTTACCTCTTAATCGCGTAACTCCTTTTTGTTTAAACCAAAGGATTACTTGGATTGATTTATGACAATGGGGAGTATTATAGGATGAGGGGATTTATCTTTAGGATCTATTTGGGAAGATCTTGGTCAATCCATAGTGGCTTGATAGGTGTGAGGAAGTGGGAGGAGCAACACTCTAGTAATATTATGAAAAAGGAATTCCATACACATTTTTCAGATTGCTAGTGGCTCCCATAATGGTAAAATTTATAGAAAAGTAGAGATAGGGTTTAAATATTTCTTAAAAAGGTATATTGAACAAGTTTCTAGGTCATTTGGGACTTTTAGATTAAGGTTTAGTTCCTTATTAAGTTTAATTTTACCTTAATCGTTGTAATTAATTTTAATTACATTCACTAATAATTTTGATAAAAAACTAAGTTGACCTTATTATAAATTATAAATTATTATTATTACAAATATAGAATCAATTTTTCTAAATTAAAATCACATAAGTTTCATAATTTAATTTAAATTTAATCCTGTAGATGGGACGACAATGCATGTTTTTAAAGTAAAAACGTTCAAAAGTTAGATATGTTTTTATAGTCAATTTCAATGTGAAATTGATTCTAATAACATAAATTGGATTAATTGAAAAAATATATGATATATTTAAACTTTAAAACCAATTTGAAAAATTAACTAAGCTTTTAAATAAATTATATGAAAAGGTAGTTTTGAATTAAAATTCAGTATTTTTTTATTTATTAAAAAATGAAACTTTACAGAAAAATACCAAAAATTTATCATGAGCTAATTTTTATGTTTCAATTCAAAATATGAAGTTTATTTTTATATATTATATTTATAAAATTTCATAAAATTGGATTTAAAATGGGTTTTCCATTAAAAGATGTTAAAGTGCCTTGATAAAAATATAGTATTTTATGTGTAAAATTGGGTTTGTTATTATCTTATGCTTATCAAATAAATTGAATGAATATCAAAAATATTATGTTAAATAATATATATATATTAAATTAATATCACTCAATAATTATAATTAATTTAATTTATTAAGGTAAAACATCTTTGTGAGCATAAAAATATTTTTTTATAAAATATTCCCTTTATTTTCAATTGGAAATTATATTCATTTATAATTAATTTGTAACTAATGAATTCATATTATATTTGTTTAAGACATATATATTCATAATTTAGTTATTAATATTCATAACTACTAATTTAATTACCTATTTATATCTTATTATATCAAATAATAACATTTAATAATATATTATTGTTCGGTAAAACTTGGTCCTGCATGTAACAAAAGACATTAAAGAAACTCATTGTTGTGCATGTTGTACGCTAACTCAGTGTCACATGCATTGAAAGCTATAAAATATATTAAATTCATTTAAAATATTAAATATATTATAAATTCTTGGGATATTATATTCCCTTACGCGCTTGGTGTTGTGTGTCATGCACGCTATCAAATACAATGTTCCTGCTATAGATTTTCAGGTTGTTCCACTTTCTTACTTAACCTCATTCCACCTAAATATTTTATAAAGACACCACATGAGATATGGATTATAAAGAATACCAACTTATATTTTATGAGGATATTGAGTTGTGAAGCATGCATAAAACATTTGGATTTAGAAAAAATTGGCCTTGAATATGAAAAATAATTATTTGTTGGTTATGCTAAGAAAAATAAGGGATATTATTTCTATAATATTATAGTAGAACACAATGTGTATGTTTATGGATATGGTTTTTTCCACGAGAAGGATCATATGAATTGAAGAGTCAGTGGGAGTAAAATTGATCTTAGAGAAGTATGAAACCAAAAAATAAGATTTTTTATTAATATAGAAATTAATCTAGTTCTATAAGAGATTATAGAAAAAATGATGAAGTTTAATTAGGAACCTTGAAGCTTTGGTAAGATTTTTCAAAATCCTAATAGATATAGATATCTAAAAAGAAATTATGATGAAATAATATTCATAGATGATAAACCTATTACCTAATGAAAGTCCATTTAGAGTTTTGATTCTAATAAATGTTTAGGGTCTATTAGATTTGATATGAGAATATATATATACACTAACAAAGTTTGGAACATGGTGTATGCACCTGAAAGGGTGAGTCCCAGAGGGTGAATATGGATTTTATAAAATAAAATAGACAAGGCTAGTATAGTGTCATGACATGACCCAAGCTAGGGCTCGAGCCGCAACTACCCCAAGATTGCCTCCATATGCCAAGGGCTAGAGTTCAACACCGAATGAATAACTAACATGGGGAGGCCTTTTCCTATGTACCTATATCCACACACACAACCATATCAATGAAAAAGTGCAGAGGTATTAAAAATACAAGAAAAAAAATGAGAGAACAATTATGCATGCAAAACCTCTAGACAGTGTAAGAGTATGATGGTGTGAACTGAAAAATAAAGATGAAAAAATACACGCACATCCTGGTAAAATTGGAAAGTAAACTGATGGGAGATCCAATCTCTTGAATCCCAATCTATGACCACCATACACCGTCCAACATACCAATTATCCCTAATATCCTCTGAAGTCACCAATAACCTATCCGCCATTGGAATAATACATGACATGTATGGGAAAATCCCATATAGGGGTGAGTATATACATACTCGTGAGGAAACCCAAAAAGCTGAAGGGGGAGTATTAAGAGATAAAATAGGGAAAGAAAGATAGTAGATAGTACACGAGATACAAGATGTAGTGAAAGAGAAATAACTCAACCCAAGAAAGAGAAAGAGTAACCTCGTTCAACTATAGTGGGTGTAACACAATGAGTAGATGAACCTCATGTCATGTATTTTCCACTCATAGAAGGAGAGTTGACTTATCCAACCTCGAGAAGCTAGACTTGGAAAGCATGTTGCATACCCTTCTTGTCTTTTCCTCTCCTAGAAGGAGAGTAACCAAATACAACAAGTGGATATAGAAGAAATAATATATATATGCTCAGTCAAAAGAAGACCAAACGAGAGAGTAAGGGTATATCCATCTCACAACATAACCCAAGAAGAAGAGTAGACAACAGTTCCAAAATTCCAACAATGATTCCCAACATATCACGCGGCTGCCCATAAGTATCCATCATAGCCATACCACACCTTGTCACTATGCCACATAGTCGAGGGGCCACAAACTCAAAGTACAAGACCCGTACCCTTGTATGTATGGGGGTTACACTCTGTAAGTATCCATAGAGGACCCACGCCCATACTGATGGGGGGGGGGGGGGTCCATTCTATTGTCATGAGGACCCACACCCTATCTGATTGGGGGGGGGGGGTCTACTCTATTGTTAGAGGACCTAAACCCATGATGATGGGGGGTTCCACTCTATAGGTCGAGGAACCACACCCTGGTGTGACAATTGGGTTCTACTATAGTCATCAAGGACCCACACCCAATTTAACAGGGGTTATATTAGGTAGGTAGAGGAGCCACCCCCATGCTGATTGGGGGTTCCAATTTATAGGTCAAGGGCTCACACCCATACTAATGGGGGGTTACACTCTATAGGTCGAGGACCCATGCCCTGGTGTGATAGGGGGTTCCACTGTAGTCATCGAGGACATGTGCCCTACCCGGTAGGGACTTCCACTCAGAGGGTCAAGGACTCGTGCCCTGGTGTGATGGGGGGGGGGGTTACACTCTAGTAATCAAGGACCCACATCCTACCTAGTAAGGGGTTTCCACTTGGAAGGTAGCTATAGAGTATGCACACCCATGATGATGGGGGGTTCTACTCTATAAGAATCCTCTAGTGATTTTTCTCGATCACTATCATCGTTGGGAATCACCTCAATAATCGTTTTAATAAGAAATATCACATCATATATCAAAAGAAACAATTGAGGTAACCATCATGTTCTATGTAGAAAAAAACATAGGATATGCTTCTCATAGGCCAAAATCTGAGTTCAAATAAAGGAGACATGGAAGGTCCAAGTTTCATAAAAAATAAAATAGGGGTACACGACATTTGAGGGGACCCCCATGATGTGTGGTGCCACTCCACCACCTGTCCATGTCCTTGTATAGAATAGATATACTGACAGTGTAGGAGTACATGTTGTGCAGGTGGAGTACACAGCTTGTACAAACTACCTGGGACCAGGCCGTGTCCATTTACCGGACCCTGTGTTCGTGTACTCGGGTACACAACTGTGTACCAGGCCATGCACTTCCACATAGGATCCTACCCATGTCATCCATCATACAAGTTGTTAAACTGGGGATGGGTTACCTGGCATGTAGGAGGGCAACATGACTTTTCATCCTTAAATTTTCGAAAACCCTAGTCGCTACCACTGAGGGGCTACACGCCGTTTATTCATATCTGTAAATTGCATGTAGTCGAGTTTTCTCCAGAAATCCAGATCCACTTACCATGCTTTATATTTAGCCTCAAAATTTGATTTCTACTCCTATATATACCCAAAAATCAAAGATCTGTCCATAGAATTCGTTTTTTGGCCATCACTCACTGGAAATTGGTTCCATTGGTCCACAAGAGTCCAATCGTGCAACCCGTACTTCTCTAAGCTTTCCACGTTGGATTCATTAATCTAAAATCATTGAAAAAACATCCAAAACTTCAAAAAATCTCATATATGGTCTTATTTCATCAATCCAAGCTTTTTTTATCGATCTATCATGGTTTTCGGGGTCCGATCAGGTTGGGTACCACCCGACAATGTCGAACCAGGACTACAGGGTCCAACCAGAAAAGGACATGAAGAAAAAAAAGGTTAAAATGCATAATAAATAATTTTTAAACATAATTGTTCAATATTTATTGGAAAAAGATCAATAATGGGAAACTGTATTTAGAAAAAATTTAAATAAATCAATTTAAATCAGTACCAAGGTGCATGTAATGGTTGCAATTGGCGCATATCGATAGAAAAAGATCAATTTGATCAGCCTATTTAATAAAATGTGATTAAATAACAAAATTGATGAGTCCTTCCAAGATATTGGATTATTTTTCATCAAATAATGTGTCTTACAATGATCGATGGATGATTTTGTGTTCGCTGCATCCTGGTTTGCTCTGATCTGGTGTTTCGTCGTCATCTGATGTGATCTACCAATGGAAGAAGGAAGGAGAGATTTGTTGAAGATTCTAGGATTATGAGGTTAAACCTAGATATTTTTTCATGATGATGTATTTATAGTAATATTTTAAGTAAAATAAATTAATTAATTAATTTAATACATTAATTAAATCTATTGAACGTACCATTAATGAGCGAGGAATCTGAAGACCCCACACTGACCCATTTTATGTCGTGCCTAGGGAAAGAACCATATTCCAGAATCAAAATTGGTTTCATATTTATGATATAAACTTTTGTTTAAGAGTTATACCATTTTCTTTGAGAATCCATGCATGCACAATAAAAAATAAATTTAATATTTTTATAAAAATTAATTCTGGGCACACCATATCTTGGAATCATACACCATCTTTGTTCCTAGATCTATATATATATATATATAAATATTTAAAAGTTTTTCAAGAAAAAAATTGGGTCTCTACATCACTCACTCCTTCATGATTTTCTTCCTTAAAAAGAAAAAATAAACAAAAAACTCAGGCTAGTGAGCCTATATATGGATCTCCCGCTCCCAGAAACTCTTATGCACATTCCCATATTTCCACAATACACGAAATAAGGGGATGGTATATCCACATAGGGTACTCTCCTACCAATCCTCTATCTCCATTGGGTGCTTTGCAAAGTTGTCTCTATACTCAATGTCTAGATCTCCCCAATCAATGATGTGCATAGGGTCATGCACGTATCTCCTCAACTGTGATACATGGAAGACATCATGCACACACTCTTGATGTCAGGGTAGTTCGGGATGGTAATAAACCTCTCCAATCCTCTTCACGATCTCTAAAATCTTGATTAACCTTGGGGATAGCTTTCCTCCTTGGTTGAACCTCTGCGATCCTCATCATGGGGAGACTCTTAGTAAAATGTGGTCTCTTTTCTTGAACTCCAAGGTCCTATGACGGTGATCTGTGTAAGATTTATTTTCTCTCTGGGCCATCCTCATCAGCTCGCGGATGACCTTAACCATCTTTGTTTTCTCTTTTACAACCTTTAGGCCCACAAGAGATGTCTCATCGATCTCTTTCAATCATAAGGGTGACCTATAGGGTCTCCTATACATGGCCTCAAAAGGTGTCATGCCAATGGAAGAGTGGTAGTTGTTGTTATATGAAAACTCTACAATGGGAAAGTGATCCTCATAGCTCTGGCCAATGTCTAATATTCAAGCACTTAGAATATCCTCCAACACATGGATAACATACTTAATCTGCCCATTGTTTTGCGCGTGAAAGGATATAGTCATCCTCATTCAGGTCTTGAATTCCACCTTTAGGCCTCTCCACAATCATGATGTAAATCATACATAGTAATAAGAGATAATCATTGAGGGCACCCCATGAAGGAAAACAATATCTCATACATCCAACTACCGCAAAACCTCCACAAAACTCTTATCTCTGATAGAAAGGAAGTATGTCAACTTTGTGAGTTTGTAAAATATCACCCAAATTGAATCATGTCTCTTCACTATATGAAGATTCCCTATCGAAAAGTCTATGGATATGCCATCTCATTTCCACTCTGGGATCTTAAGGTTATGCAACAAACCAACAATAACTTGGTGCTAAACCTTCACTTTCTGAAAGGCGAGGCACTAAGATATGAACTTAGATACACTTTTCCTCATACTGGACCACCAAAACTTCCACTAAAGGTCTCTATACATCTTTCCCACTATGGGATGTACATCTAAGGGACAAGTGTGAAACTCGTGCATCACCTCCTCCCACATCGTTATTGGAACCATTATCCACCCTTAGAATAATAATATGTGATTCCCTTATTTAGAATATCCATAAGGTGTGTCTCTTGTAGATATATAATAATGTAATACCCCACAATCGATTTCTACTAGTTGGGACTCCCTCACATGCTCAAGAAGTGGAGTAGTCAACACCATCAACTACAAAAAAGGTGTACCATCATAGTCCACCAGGGTTACTTGTAGGGAATCCAACTGCTAAAAAGCTTTCTACACTAAGCAATACTAGGAATTCTTTCTGCGTTAATCTATTACTGGGTTTCCCTTCCTCAGAGTATATACTATGTCAAAGTCATAGTCTAATAGGTACTCCAACCAGAATCACTATCTTAGGTTCAAGTCTATCTGTGTGAAGACATACCTAAGGCTCTGATTGTCTAAGTAAACAAAAAATTTCTATCACAGAAGGTAGTGGACACACATCCTCAAAGAAAAGACTAAAAATTCCAGCTCTAGGACATAAGTCGCATAGTTATACTCATGTGGTCTCAACTGCCTCAACCCATATTTGATAACTATCTACCACTACACCAAAATGCATCTAAGATCAGCTCTCGAGGAATCAAATTACACTATGTACTCTACACCTTTCTTTGGTAGTCTCAACACCAGATAACTCATTAGCCTAAGCCTAAACTCCTCAAAGGCCATATGGCACTGCTCAGACCAAGTAAACTCCTTCCCTTTTTACGTCTGGGTAGTCAAAGGGGCTATAATTCTAGATAAGTCTTCCACAAACCTCCTATAGTACCCTACCAAGGAAATAAAGCTCCACACATATGACACACTCTTGGGTAGATCCCAAGAAATATCTGAATCAATCTTTATTAGGTCCAAGACTAAAATATTCTCAGAAATGACATGCCCTAGAAAGTAAACCTCATGAATCCATATCTGGAACTTTGAGAGCTTTTCATAAAGATGGTGCTCTTGAAGAAAATCTAGAACCATCTTCAAGTTCTATGCATGCTCCTCCTATGATGTAGAGTAGACAAGTATTCCATTGATGAAGAAAACAATAAATTTCTCCAAGTATGGCTAGAATACCTAGTTCATAAAATCCATAAATATAGAAGGGTAATTTGTCACACTAAAGCACATCAATAGGAACTCATAGTGTCCGTAGTGACATAAGAATGCCAAATTTGAAACATCAACCTCAAGAACCCTCAAATGGTTGTATAAGAACCTGATATCAATCATTTAGAACCATATCATGCCTCACAACTGGTAAAAGAGGTATCATTTATCGTGTCATAGTTCAGGTGATGATTATCCATGAAAATCTACAAGCTCCCATCCTATTTTTTCACAAACAACACTAGAGAGACCTGGGAAGACACACTAGGTTTAATGAAAACTTTCTATCACAGGTCCTCCCAGTATAACCTCATATCCTGAAGTTTAGTAGGGGCCATCTGATATTCCAAATTATATATCGTAATGGTCCTGGGATGCAATTTGATACAAAAATCCATCTCCTGCCTTAGAGGTAGTCTGCGAACATTCTTGGAGAAGACATTCAAATAGTCCTCTACTACTGAAGGAATACAGACTCCTGAATAACCCAATGTACCAAGGTATATACTCAAGAACTCATGGGTGATGGGTTACAGCCTCCTGCTTGTAGAACCCAATTTTCCCACCATGAGATCTCTCTTTCCCATAAAGGTGAATCTTGTCCCATTAGTGCATAGGCATCTGGCTTGTTTATAGTGAAATTCAATCTAGGATCTAGCCATGGACAACCAATCCATACCTAGGATGACATCATATGGTTCCATAATTATAACTAAAATATCCCACATGAACCACCCTCCACCAAGTGATAGCTCACACCGCTGAACAATAAAAGATACAGAAGAAGCATTCCCTTTAGGAGCCTCAAGCCGAAGATGTTGTGCTAGTGCCTCAACTGGGAGCTCCAACTCTCACACCAAGAGTATTGAGATAAAATAATGACTAGAAAATATGTATACTAATAAAAAAATCAAGAGTATAATAAAGACATATCATACCTCTGATCATATTGTGTGCTATGAGGTCATAATCCTCTAGAGTTTGTAGCCATCCATGACCCTGGCCACCAAATAACTATGCCTCAAGTGTGTTTCCTGGTGGTGGTAGAGGAAGGATCTTATAGTCTCATCCTCTGACCATATCTCCTCCTTATCCTCTGCCACCTCCTACTCCCTGGGGACCACCCTACCCACTATTGGGAGATCCCAAATCATGGTGCTGCCTCTACTATGGAAGTTTGTTATCTATCTACCTATGCTCCCTAACAAGTCTGGGCAGGAATTATTACACCATGTGATCTCAATAATCACAATAAAATCACTAACCATCTATATGTTTCACCGATTATTCATTTTACACCTAAACATATGACTAAGTCTAATCATGGGTATGTTTCCTGTGTTGAGATCCTGACACCCGACATCTACTAGCTGCTGTAGATGACTCATCCCTATGAATCCTGCTGATAACTCTTGCTGTCTAGAATTCCTATTATAGAAAGATATTTGTCACTAGCGCTCACTCCAACATCCCATAATAGGTGGGGACACACAAGGGTACTATACTAGCACAAATCTATCAGTGGATTCCCCGCTCAAACTTCCATGCTCAGAAGTATCCATCACAGATCATGTCAACGGAGTAACATGTAAGGTTTGTGAAATTTTCTATGTACTCATCCACCATCATCCCTCCCTACTACAGCTCCATAATCTCCTAAATCCTAAATGTGTGCAAGCATGAGGGGTAGTACTCCTCAAAAAATATCTACTGGAAGTAAGCCCATGAGAGTGTCGAATCTTCATACATTTGTGTAAAAAGGCTCCACCAGTTCCCAAATGCTCCATGGAACAGGATAGATACCAGTAAAACAACCTAAAACATTAGTGTATGGGTGATCATGAAGACATGAAGCACCGAATCTAGCCAATCCTATAATGTTCGAGGATATGGCTCACTATGGAACCTCAGTGGCCTCTAGCGTTGGAACTCGCGGAGCACGCTAAGCCTATGAGCATCCTCATCCTGTTCTATTGGGATTATCTACTGCTCATATGGGGTAGTTGATACTACCTACCCACCTAGAGGTAGGGGTAATGAGATGGAATCCAAATTGAGGCCTCATCACTCATTGGGTTGTCGTTATGATCCATAACTTGTAGCCTAGTTGGCTGTTGTTATAGAGGCATCCTGAGATTTATCAAGACTTTCCACAGTGAGATGAGAATATATATATATATATACACACACATATCAAAAAACAATGGGAATATGACTTCAAAATGGAAGTCAAAGTCTTAATTCTATATGATGCATGTACCATCGATCCCTGCAATAAATGTCTCAGCAAACTGAGTCGAAAAGCAGGCTGTCAGGGTCCTATTGAATGGATATGTCAACTACCCATACCATCACTGGACTCCCTTTCCAGAGATCTTCACTTGAGACACTCTGACACTATTTCCTTAAATCCAACCAAAGATCCTAGTATGGGGACTAGTCCAAAAACTATTCCAAGGATCAAAACACATTTGATACCAATCTGTCACGACCCGACCCAAGCCACGGATCGAGTCGCGACTATGAAAAGACCAAATCCATAGGCCAGAGGCTGGAAAAAACATTAAAGGAAAAACTAACATGGGGAGACATTTTCCTAAGTACCTGTATTCCCACACACAACCATATCAATGAAAAATCTTTGAGGGAGAAAAAAATAAAAGAAACAAAAAGCTAAGGGAACAATCATGCATGAAAAACCTCTAGAGAGTACAAGATTATGGTAGTGTGAACTGAAATGTAAATGTAAAAAATACATGGCCAACCTAAAAAAATTAGATAAGTAAATTACTGAGATTTCCTAGCTCCTAAGTCCAAAGTTTTGACCACCTTATATGGTCCAATGTACTAGGTATCCCTAAGATCCTTTGAAGTCACTACCGACCTGTCCGTTGTTTTCATAAGACATGACACGTGCGAGAAAAACCCATGTAGGGGTGAGTATATACCTACCAAGTAGGATGTACTGAAAGCTAAAGGGGGAGCAGTAAGAGATACAATATAAAAATAAAGGCAGTAGATAATATATTAGATAAAATATGTAATGAAATAGAAACATATCAACCTAATAAAAAGAAAGAGTAACCTCATCCAAGCATAGGGGGATAAACATGACGAGTAGAAGAACTAATCACTGAGTATTTTCCACCCATAGTAGGAGAGTAGACTCATATAACTATGTGAATCTATACATGGAAATCACGTGGCATACCCCACATGTCTTCGCTTCTCCTAGAAGGTGAGTAACCAAATACAAGGTTTGGAAATAGAAGAGATAATATATATATTCTTATTCAAAATAATCCCAAACGAGAGAGTAAGGGGATATCAATCTCATAGCTCATCCTAGGAATAAGGGTAGACAACAGTCCCAAAAGTCCAACAACAATGCCCAACATCTAATGCGTCTACCTAGAAGTATCCTTCCAATTCATACCAAGCCTTGTCACCATGCCGTATAGTTGAGGGGCCAAAAAATAGAAGTATAAGACCCACTCCCTATTATTTCAATGGGTTTCCACTCTGTAATTATCTGTAGAGAACCCGAGCCCATGTTTATGGGAGGTTATACTCTGGTGCCACAAGGAACCGTACCATATTCGATAGGGGGTTCCACTTTGGTGTCACGTGGACCCACACTCTATCTGATAGGGGGTTTAAATCTAGTGTCAAAAGGAACCACACCCTATCCTATAGGGGGTTCCACTCTATAGGTAGAGGCTCCGTGCCCATGCTGATGTGGGGTACCACTCTATAGGTCGAGGATCCATTCCCTGGTGGGATAGGGGGGTTACACTCTAGTCATTAAGGACCCTCTCCCTATCTGATAGTGGGGTTCCACTTGGCAAGTAGAGGACCCATTCCCAAGTTGATGGAGGTTTCCACTCTATTGGTTTGGGATTCATGCCCTGGTGTGACAGGGGGGTTCTAGTCTAGTCATTGAGGCCCCACACCATACCCGGTAGGGTTGTTCCACTAGAAAGGTCGAGGACTCGTGCCCTTGTGCAAGAGGGTGGTTCCACTCTAGTCATCGAGGACCCACACCCTACCCGGTAGGGGGTTCCACTCAGAAGGTAGCTATTGGGGACCCACACCAATGTTGATGGGTGGTTCCTCTTTATAAGAATCATATGAAGATTCTACCTGATCACTATTGTCATCAGGCGTCACCTCAATAAGTGTTGTGACTAGAACATTTTACATCATATCTTTAAAGCCACAAATGAGGGCACCATCACATTCTACATGAAAAAACATGAAGTATAGGATACTCATAGTCCATAATCTGAGTTCAAACAAAGGATATAGCGAAGGTAATAGTTTCCTAAAAGGGAAAACAGGGGTTCACGGTGTGTGAGGGGACCCACAAGACGTGTGGTCCTACTCCACCACCTAATCGTGTCCTTGTCTATACATAAGAAGCTCGACCATGTAGGAGTACATACCGTGTAGGTGTACTACACGACATGTCCAAGATACCCGGGACTAGGTCATGTCCTTCTGGACTTGTCTATGTACCGGACCTTGTGTCTGTGTACTTGAGTACATGGATGTATACCTGGCCATGTACTTCCACATGGGATCCCACCCATGTGATCCATCTGATGTGTTTTCCAACCAGGGAAGGGGTACACAAAATGTAGGAGGGTCACACACCGTGTCATCCTTAACTTTTTTAGAACCCTAGCTACCACCATTGAGGGGCTACATGCTATGTGTTCATCCCTATACACGACATGTATTCAGGTTTTCACAAGAAATCTAGATCCTCTTACCATGATTTATATTTGGTCTTTCCACTTGATTTATGGCCCTATCTCCACTCGAAACTCATGAATCTAGCTGTGGATCATGGTTTCCAGCCATCACTCTCTGGAAATCATTTCTGTTGGTCCATGAGAGTTTTATCATGCAACCCGTACATCTCCAAGCACTCCACGTTAAATTAATTGATCTCAAATCACTGAAACAATCATCCAAAACTAACAAAAATCCCATATTTGGTCTTATTTCATCGATCCATTATTTGTTTATTGCTCCTTTGTGGTTACGGGGGTCCGATCGAGCTCGGTACCACTCGAAAACCTTGATCTGGGACCACGGGGTCCAACCGGTGAAGAACGCAAATAAAATGGGGAGTAAAAAGAATAAGAACAAAGTTTTAAACATATTTGGCCATGATTTATTGTCTAAAAACCAATAATGGGAACTTTAGGTTAGAAAAAATTGAAATAAATCAATTTAAATCAGGACTTGAGTGCATGAAAAGGCTGAAATTAGTGAAGATCGATAAAAGAGATCAATATGCTCAATCTATTTAATCAAATGGTAATAAATAACCAAATTGATGAGTCCTAATTGTATATTGGATCATTCTTCATTGAATAATATGGCTTCTAATGATCGATGGATGTTGTTGCATTCGCTGCATCTTGATATGCTTCGATCCGACATTTTATTGTCGTCTCATGTGATCCGCCAACATAAGGAAGAAGGAGGGAGTCCTTGGAGAATCTATGATTATGGGGATAACCTTGAAAATTTTTACATGATGATGCATTTATTTTAATATTTTAGGTCAAATTAATTAATTAATTAATTTAATAAATTAATTAAATCCACTGAACGTACCGCCAATGGGAGAGAAGTCCGAACGCCCCATGCCGACCCATTTTATGTTGTGCATAGGGTAAACACCGCGTTCTTGACTCAACTATGGTCTTAGATTTATTATATAAGATTCCATTTGAGATTCATCACAATTTATTTTAGAATCTGTGTGCGCAAAATATAAAATATATTTAATATTGTTATAAAAATTAATTCCAGGAACACTAGGCCTTAGAATCGAAAGTCATCTCATCTTCTAGCACTAGAAATATATATATAAATATTTCAAAGTCTTACAAAGAAAAAACCAGGTCTTTATAAGAGTTTCAACTAATAAAGTGAACTTATTAGCATAGGGTGATAAATAAATTCATGGTATTTACCATGAATAGAACTTTTCACTAGTAGAAATGATAAAGTGCATTTCTATAATTTCTTTCCATGAATGATTATTATAATTTTGAGATATATCAAATAAATATCAAAATCACTTTATTTTATAGTAATATAGTTATGGAAGTGAATATGATACCACCCGAAGGTTTTGAAATTCCAAATGATTCTTTCAAGGCATTAAAGGTTCAATAATCCATTTATAGATTGAAGAAATCTTATCTGTGTTGGGATATATGGTTTTATGATGTAATCAAAGAGTTTGGTTTCATCAAGAATGTCGATAATTATATTATATACAAGTGGTTTATTAGGAGTGATATGGTATTTCTAGTATTATATATAGATAACATACTACTCATTATAAATGATATCCCAAATTTATGTTTTGTAAATGTATGGTTAGGAATGTGTCTCTCGATGAAGGGAATGGGTGAATCCACCTACATATTGGGAACATAGATATATAGAGATAAATAAAAGTGATTGATTGGACTATGTCAGAATATATATACTGGTAAAGTGATAACATAGTTTATCATATAGAACCTCAAGAAATGTACTTTCCTGGTGTCACGTGGAATGAGTCTTAAAAAATTACAGTACTTATAAAGTGTTAGAAACAAGAAACAAGGATAATATTCCTTATGTGTTCACTATATGATCTATCATGTATACCATGCTGTCTACCCGCCTAATGTATCTTATTATTTGAGAACAACTATTAGTTACTATTTTAATCCTTATGAGATTCACTCATTTTCTTTAAAGAATATCCTTAAGTACTCAAAAATAATTAAGGACATGTTCTTGGGTTTTAGAGATAATTATGAGATTATTTCATGGGCTCACACTGATACAATTTTAAAAATTAACTAAGATGATATGGTATCTAAATTTGATTTTTTTCCTTAATAATGGAGTTTTCAATTAGAGGTGTTCTAAAGATCCCATTATGGTGGACTCAACAGCAGAAGAAGATAACATTTCAATATCTCATGTTGCAGAATAATATGCATAGATAAATATGTTTATCACTAAAATTAGAGTGGTTCCTAGAATTTTGGGATAAATTGAGGTTTATAGTGATATAAATAAAGTTATTTCATAGGACAATGAATCCCTATTTCATTAAAGGTTCAAATAATTCCTTCACAAATACCATCTCGTTTATGAAATAATTGAGAGGGGTGATGTAAAGATCTATTTTGTGGATACAGAGGATAATGTAGTGTATCCACTGAAAAATCCTTAGACACCAAATAAACATAAGGGTCATGTAAAATCTCTAGGTATTAGAAACATGAGTGATTATATATAATGATCATTATAAATTTAAATATAACATAGTTTTATAATAAATTAAATCTCTATTTATCATTCATTAACATGTGTTTCATATATTAAATGAATAATGGAATGAAAAAATCTCCTAAAAGTATGTCTTTGAGTTGTCCCTAATCAGTGATCATCATGGATTATTCTAGGTTGTGATGATACACTAAGATTAACATGTTTACAGTCATATATATGATACAGAGTAAACTAATGAGATAATAAGTGGAGGCTTATTATCTAGACTCACTCATGAAATTATATTATATGTAATGTTATACGGTTATTGATACACTTAAGCGTGTATGTTTTATATATATCCACATTACCTAAGGTTTAAAATATACTTATCATATAGACATTCATATTTTGACACCTTTCTTATTCTAGCCGTGAGGTCAAACTAATCATGGGGTGGTTAGGTATGTTATTGATCCTGTCATTAGTTGAGTTTTAAACAAATGGTATTTATCCTATTCTAGGAAAAGTATGAAATGTAGACCCTAAATTTAATATGCCTTATTAATTTCAAGTAGCTATTTAGTTAGGTGACGTGTAATGTGTTTAAATACTTGGATGAATGACATGTGATTTATTCATTCAAACTGGTTAGTCTATTTTAGTGAATCATGAATGTAAGAGTTGCACTATACTAGATTAACATGCTCTATGTAAAGTGGTCACTCTAAGCCTTTGATAAAGGTATTATATAATTATTAATATAATTTATAATGACACATCTTGTGGATTATATGATTATATAAAGATATAAGTATGTTTGAATGAGATCACACCATACCACATTATAACTTGTGTAATAATGATGTTTTACTAGAGGTTTCTCTTTGATTAAAATTATGGATTGATGAATTCATAATTTTTTCCAATGATAAAAATGCCTATAGGTTAACACTACAAACCATAGTATTAGATAATATTTTGGCACAAAGTGTTTATCAAAAAATTGAGAGAGTTTACATAATAATCATACCCAAATTTTTTTGGATGAATTCGAAACATTTTTTGAAGTTTTACATAAAGTACAAAATTATTTAATGAATTTAGGATATTGATTATAATATTTACTAAAGAAAAAACTTTAATGTGGTGAGAATCAACGTTATGTAATTTGTGTTATCTCATTATTATTGATACCACATCATGACTATATGATGAATGAAAAGTGATAATATCTGGTCCACTCTTTTACATTTATTATCATGTGTTATTTGGCTTATGAAACATCATTTGACAATTATTAAATTATTTTTTGAATGTTAATGGAATTTAGAAATTAGATTATTTAAATGAAGAGCAGTTATAAGTGTTATAGGAGTATATCTAATGAGTTGGAAGTTTCATAACATATGAAATATTAAACACCAATAATAAACTTCAGTAAATGAATAATTTCTATATATTAGAGTTCTTAGAACTCATTTGGGTAGCACATATCAATAATTGAGATTAATCTTTAAGTCAAATCTCTCTCAAAAAATTTTCTTTATTTTTCTTTATAGAGGCAGTGTTAGCGCCCTAGTGTGGGATGAGGGGTCCCACTAAAGTGTTCATTGATTATATTTCTTGGTAAATACCATTGGAGGCAGGAAACCACTGGTTATTTATTTGGAAACTCAATAAAATTCACTATTGGAAAATATTTAGCACAAAAAATAAGGTACACTTCATTATATAGTTTTCATTCTATCTTATTAATTACACTCTAGATTGATCTTGTATATGTGTTTTGTGTTTCTTCATTTTTTATGGGAATAGTGATATCTGATAAAATCCTTTAATTATTCTTTTAAAGTGATATCCATTTCTTTCTATGATAGATAAAATGTTTGTATCTTAGTTTTATAACGCTTCACTTACTCCATTATAAGTTCCCCATCAACAATGGTGAAATTTCACATGGAGATTCCACGAAAACCAGTAAGATGTTACTATGATAGAATGTGATAGAGTCTTATGTTGCTAGTGATATGAATTACAGATCTAAAAAGTATAAAAAGTATCCCCTATTAAAAAATATGTTGATACATGGGATTCTTGTACACTAAGAAAATGTACATTAACCATGTCTATGTATATATTGGCTATATTGATGGATTTACAAAAAATAAATTAGAAATTTTATTAAAAATAATTTATAAATAAAAAGGACAACTTGATAAAATGAATTAGTGGATAAAATAAAATTATAATATATCAACATGAAATGTCACTTAATAACATACATGAGAATTTTAATAAAACTACACCACATATGATGGGTAGATGATTGGTGATGTCCTTTTAACATTGAACACCATTTATAATTCTGACCTAATATATGACAGTGACTATAAAAAACTATTAATACCCTTTCATATGGATAGTATATCTCAATATTGAGTTTACTAGATTTTTTTCCATTCATAATAAACCTATTTTTGTATGTGGTTCATCATTGTACAATGTATATTTCTTATAATCACTAATAAAAATTCATGGGGTAAAGTAACATCTTTATATCATGATGATATTTTATATAGTTTCAATGAAATAACCCCATGATATGTGAACTTATACACATCTAATAATTATATGACGGAACATATACCTATATACCTTAAAAAATAAATTTATAGTAGTATTTTTTCTAGTAAATCCATGAAAAGATGACCTCTATACATAGTTTATGGCACATTAAAATGAAAATTTCATTCCATATATACTGAATAAACACACATGACAAGATAATACTTATTGAATATTTTATTTAATGGAATATTTTAAGTGAACACCATGAATCATCTCCTTTCATAACTAATTGAGTAATTTTTGACCTCTCTATGGAAAATATTTAATGTAAAAATTACATGTCTCCAAAAATAACCTTAGAATTTGAAATTTGTGAATCCCCTGGATTAATACATTAATACATTCCATAATATTTTTTAATTTAATACATATACCATGTACATATCAAGATCACCACTAAAAAACTAAAATTTCATAAAGTTCTATAATTTAAGGCGATTTTATTAGCACTCAAAAAAGTTTTTTTTACAATTTTAAAGTGCTAATGATGTTCCCACAGTGAAAATACACCCATTTATCAGTGCTAACATCTAGTGATAAGAAATTATATATTTAACTACTATAGTCTACTGAAATATAACTATAAACTACATCATCAAAAATAAAAAGAGTTATAATTTTGGTGTATAATAGATATTTTTTCAAATAATAAAGATATTATTACATTGCACCTATTTTGTACAATTTTATAGTATCATTTTCAATATTACAATATTTATAAACAAAAAATTACATATAAATAATTATAATTATAAATAGTCATATATATAAAATTATAATTATAAAATGTTAAAAAGAATTAAAATAACTATAAAATATATAAAAATAATGAAACCCCTAAAGGAGAGGTTGTCCATGGATCAACCATCCATTTACTTTATCTGTACCAAATTAGTGTGTTCCTATTATACAAACAATGTTTGTTTTACTAATAAAACCTAGAAAGGAAAATTAACTATAATTGAATTTTTATATAATATCATGATGAACTTTATGTAATTCGAAATCTTTTATTTTTACAGGACATGATATATAACACAAATAAAGAATAAAATACTAAATTATTTTCTTATTCTAATCATTAAAATAATATATAACTCCTTGTATAAAATTCACTATTTCCCTTATAGAGATATCTCATAAGGGTAGTTTATGCACAACTATGAGTAGAAAAGAAGTACCTTTATAAGATTATAAATGTACTATAATATATGATCATATTTTTCTGGAAGGTCCTTAGTAATTGTGCACTAAAAAATAAATTTCTTTTCATACACGACAATTGTTTTCTTCATATAAAATGTACAAGATTTTAGTTCTATGATAAGATAGATTATTCACCCGTATCCCTTTCTTATAGTAAGATATACACATCTATAATCTCTCTTTCTAATGAAACTAAATTCTTGGAATTTTCATTTGAAAAAAATTATTTGAGCCATATATAGACAAATTTATTTTTCATTGATAAAATAATAGGAATTTTAAAGAAAATGTTATCATTGTAACTTATACCAACTCAAAAAAACAAAAATGTGAATGAAATATTTAATAAATAATATAGTTAAAGAATTATATCATAAAAGAGAAAAAAATCACATTGAAATATAGAAAAATTATAAAAAATACCAAATATAAGTGAAAAAATGTACTATTAATTATGTCTAGAAAAACACACATTAGATTGACCTTTATTTTGTTCCCACATGACATGAAAAAAATTAATAGTTATTTTCCAATATTTTCAAAAAAAAATATATTTTTTATTTGTTTATATCATATGATGGGAATCAAAAACATAAAAATGAGTTATAAATAAAAAAATAATTTTTGAATAATTTTTGGTAAATTGAACATCATATTGAGATGATGTTTATTTATAAAAATATCAATTAAATCAATGAGCATTGTACTAATTTTTTAGGGAAATATAATTTCATTTTTCCATTATGATTAGTTAAAAACCATTTATATAAATTAAAAAATAATTATAATTATTAAAATACACTTTAGAATATTCTCGTAAAATTACATGTTGAGTTGGTGTGTGATTTATTCATATATGTTATAAATTAATTGAGGATAATTATCCTAAAATTTTGCAACAATCTAAGCTCATTTTCTATATTTTAAATTTTGGATGAAAATTTTTATTACATAAATACTTTTAAATATAAAAATATAATTTTAATCATTCCTAGAAAATTTCATGTTGAATGGATGATTGATTTATTCCTATATGTCATAAATGAATTAATGATCAATGTCCTACATTTTTTTGATAATATGATTTTTTTTCTTGGTTTTGATTATTTTATACATGTTTATAAAACATAAAAGGATTTTTTAGCATTTTCAAATTTTAAATGTTCTCAAAACCCATTTTTTTGATGTTTTATATATATATATATATATTTTGAAAATTATTAAATTTTAACTTTTATTTTACCCTTAGGTATGGCTAATGGCCTACGTAAAGGTGAAAAGGACTCTACCCTTATGAAATGAGGTTTTTGGAAGTTTTATAAGGGTGAAACAATATTTATATGAGTTTTGTAAGTGTACATTAGCTGCTAGATAAGGGTAAGCCTATTTTAAAGGGTTCTATATGGGTTAAAAAGTTCTTCATAAGAGTACCTTGGATCTATGTAAGGGTAAGATGATAATCGTAGGCACTTCATATATATACCTCCATAGTTGTGTAAGAGTAACTCATGATATCTAAAGCTCGTTTAATGGGAAAATCTTCAAGATGTCTCAAATAAGGGTACTTCCCTTCTCACATAAAGATTATCCTTTACTGTATAAAGGTAGCCTAGGGTGATTCTATATCATATAAGGGTAAACCCTATTTTAATAAGTGTATTATAAGGTGTTCATAAGGGTTGTTGTATGTTTTAAAGTCAGTATATGGGTAAATACTGAGCTCTATAAGGGAAGATCATGGTTTTGAAAGGCCGCATAAGGTTAAACCAAGTTTATGTAAGGGTAAAATACTACCATTATGTAATGGATAGGAGTTGTATTAGGGTAAATCCATGTTTCCCTAATATAACCCCTTTTTTGGGTAAAATTCATTTAAAACCTTGTTTTTTCATTCTTTCTTCCCCAGCTTCAACCTCTATATGCATTTAAATGCCTTAAATTATAAGAATTGATTATTTTGATTAATTTAATGGGATTAATCCCTTAATTAAGGATTTTAAATCCTTTACATTCAATATTTGTTCAAAGACCAAATTAATTAATGAATTTAATTTGGGAATGTTAACGCTATGATCCAGACTCATCCATTTCCTTAAAAAAAACCTAAACATTATCCTGTCCTTATTTTTGACATTCCTTCAATTTTGTATATTCTATAAATTCTTTTACATGAGATCAAAGAAGTTTTATTTGACTAAACCAATTTCTCTTATGGTTTCCAGGAATGTAAAAGCCTCTTGTTCCTATCTTTTATTGGGTGTGGAGTTTTAAAGAGGAAAAAACACCCATGAAGAATTTTTATTCCTCTTCCTTATTTCATGAGAGATTATAAATATAGTTGTTCATGAGATTATATAATTTAAGGATGGATAATTCTTAAATGATAATAATCTTAAAATTATCAATGAATGATAAAGAAATATTATCTAAAGTTTATCTAGGATTAATTTATAGAGAGAAAAATATTATTTCATGTAAATTATAATTTTATATAAGGAATAAATGAGTATCTCATTCCATGCATTTAATGATAATTTTGAATATCCAAGAGAGATAAATATATTATCACATGTCGTTTTTTATTTCTCTTTGAAAATAAAATAATAGAATTAGTTTTTGGAATCCTTGGTGATCTATTTCATCCAATGAACACATAAACATTATTTGTGTGAAATTTCCTTGAAAAAACATGATGTGAACATTGAAATCTTTGAGGTAGGAAGTTAATTACCTTTTTAGGGATGTTTTTTACACTTGTTTCCTTAATATAGATCATATGTTATAATACCTTTATGACCTTGCTTGATTGTGATTTCATGTGGTTGTATGAGTATCCCGTGAGGCCTCTTATGATTCTTGATTCCATGAGTATTGTTTTATCATATTTGTCCATGTTTGATGATATTCACATGTATATATGATTTTAATTTATTGTCATAATTATATTATTTCCTTTTATGATTTACCTTGTAATGTATGTTAACTTGCCTTATAAGGTATTGTTTCTTGGTTCACAAGAAATTTGGACCATCATGACATGATTATCCCTTAGATGGGGAGTGTTTATGACTTGTTATTATGGAGATGATGGACCTGAGATTAGGGTGGAGACAAGATGATACCATGGAATTATTTTTTGAGGACACACTCACTACATGGATTCTATGTATTGGGTTTCTCTATGCCTAGTTATTTGCAAGTAGTGCACTCGATGCCTAATGATTTGTGAGTAGAATCGCATACTTGAGGCATGGGAAATTATAAGTCTCATGTACGTATGATTCCATGAGGTTTTCTAGAAAATGATTCAATGTCCCCATGCCTATTTTTGGTTACTTATAAAATCTTATAGTTGTCCTTCTATAGTGGATCTCTATCAGGTATGATCAAGGGTTTTTGGTGGCTTGGTTAGCACACAATGTCTTAGTAAATGATTTCATATTTTTATACCTATTTACTCATTTATTGTTATTATCACGGTATACACTTTTTATACTTGAGAAAAAATTTAAAGGATGAATTGTTGTTGTCCCACTAAGTTTATTACTCACACCTTTTATTGGAATTTTGATGCACATGCATACTTTATGTACATGGATTTGAGTAAGGGAAATGGGACCATGTTTGATGGATGAGAAGAGGGTCATGGAGCCAGTGGTGAACTATGACAGACTCTAAGATACTCCAAAATATTTATTTATTTATCTGTTGATTTTATTACCCAAGTTTTGCATGCCTCTTTGAGATCCCATTTATTACCTATATGACATGTATGCCCCTATTTATTTTGTTTCTTCATGATACCCATTTTTCTCTATTATTTTGTTTTATTATTTCTGGTTCTATAGCATGATACTGAGGGTATAGTCTCCCCATTGATGGAATTAGACCATTAATGCTAGTTTGAAGCCTCTTTTATATGGGGAGGTGCACATGAGGTTATACGACAGTCAAATTCAAACCTAGTGGTTTGGGATGGAGTGTTAAAAAATGGAATCATATAAAAATTTTCTACTTTTCTTTTTGGTCTAACCTGAGATATGGTAGAAATAAGATAATTATGTAGGACTCATTAAGAAGAGTTTTCGTGTTCTTGATCAAGTCATGTGTAGAAAACCTTTGAGTTACTTTTAATGGGATTTTTATTAGTTTTTTATGAGATTTTGGGTGAACTTATGCATCATGAATAGGAATTTAGGTTCACATTATATATATATATACCTATTATTGGGTTGTCTATTAGTTCTTAAATTTTGTTCCTTGATGTGTTATATTAGTTCAAGATAGTTTCTTTGTTGTGTGATATATCTTTTTTCAATGTTTTTGTGATTTATCTTTGTTGGCATTAATTAATTGGACTGAGTATGTTGGTATGTTATATTTGTATATATATTATTGTTAATAACATATATGGATAAACCTTAGTTAGTGATAAGGGTTATACCTTCGGTTATGGGTAGAATACTAGTAAAACCTTTTGTGATACCATAGACCGATTATAGTTTATTCTATCAACTATGGTTTTTATGAAGTGTTTCCTTTGCATTACAGAAAATGTTACCTTAACATGGGCTTGGGTGAATACTTGGGAATTAGGCTAGAATACTCCCACAAGGGAGGATTTTTTCTGCTCAACCACTAGACATGTAGGAGTATATAGTTGAGCGTGCTCCCAAAACTGCTCTGTGTATTAGGTATCAGGGATAATTTAGTGAGAATTCTTTCTCTTAGAGCCTATCCTAGGAATATGAGGTATGAAATATGTTTGAATATGCTGTGACTTTCAAATAAAACATTACTCATCCTTCTAGGGAACCAAAGGCCCTCAGGATGCTGGGGGATGTGTTGAAATCATTGTTGAAATTTTTGACTTAGTGAAGACTCTAAAGGATCATCATGTTAAGTTGACATAAATATCATGCTCAGTGAGTAATCCATTTTGATACCCCATATAATATGTATCCATTTGAGTTAAATGATCTTAAGTTAGAACTTGAGAACTTGGAGAAGAAGGGATTTATCAGGTGATTGATTCACTATGGGATGCACTTGTGTTGTTTGCTAAGAAGTCGGATAACAGTATTCCACTCTAAAATGATTACTGGATTATAAAACAAGTGATGGTGAAGAATATATATCCTTTTCCGAGGATATATGATCTTTTTTATCAGTTATGGGGAGCCTAATGGTTCTCTAAGATATACCTTCGATCAGGGTACCACCAATTGTGGGTTAGAGAGGATGACATCTTGAAGATGGAATTTTAGAGATGGCATGAGTTGTAAAAGTATACTGTGATGATGTTTAGTTTGACTAATGCACTAGTAGTGTTCAAATTCCTCATGAACAAGATATTTCATTCATATATAATCTCATTAATCATGTTGTTTGTTGATGAAATCCTCATCAACTCACTGATACCAGAGCAGCATTCAAAACATTATAATATAGCCCTGAGTACTCTTTGATCATATCTAATTTACACCAAGATGTTGAAGTGTAACTTATGCATTCAATAGGTGAATTTATCCTTGAATTATCTTATCTACCAGTACCTATGGCTATGATAAAAAATAATAAATTTATAGTGATCATACTAGTGTGAAGAAATGTTTCTTGAGATAAGGAATAGATTGAATAAAACTCTTTACTAATACTTCCAGATCTTGGGATTAAATATGCGGTATATTGTGATGCATCAGGCATTAGTTTGGGGAAAGTACATACGTATAGAGAGAAGGTAGTAGATTATGGGTCACAATAGCTATTCCACCACGAGAATAACTACCCTACTCACAACATAGATATAGTTTCATTGGTCCATGCATTGAAATTTTTGTGACACCATCTCTTTGGTAAGAGGTTTTTTGTCTTCACAACAATAAGATCCTTCGGTACATATTTACACTACAAGACCTAAAATTGAGGAAGAGGAAATTAGTGGAGTATCTAAATATGTTTTAATTTTTTATAGAATAAAATCTAGGGATAGAACATATCATTATAGATTCTATTATTCATAAGATGCAGGAAGTTCAATAGCTTAGTGAATAACCTTCTAAGGAACAATGATTTGTAATAATATTATTGGCCGAGTGGAGGATGGATGCTTTTAAAGACTATGGATCGATGCATTATGCTCCATTGTTGATCACATATTCTCTTGTAGATTGGGTAAAGTCTATATAGTACACTGACCTAGAGTGTGCTATGATATGGGAACAATTAACATGGGGTGACCCGATACCTGAGTGGTAATTAGGAGATGATGATGCAATCATTATTCTTGGGATAATAACATCCCTTGCTTCTATCAAAGAGGAGATGAGTTGGGACTTCTAGAACACTATTTAGTCAGTACATCCCAGTGTGAATAATATTTATGATGACTTCAAGTTATAGTTCTGGTGGACAAAGAAAAAGAGGGACATTGCTGGGTTTTTTTCCCGATGCCTTACCTTCCAAAGGGTAAATGCTAAGCACCAACACCCTAGTGGTTTTCTCCAGCAACTTCTATTTACCATGTGGATTTGGGAGAAAATTAGGATGGAAATTGTGACAGGGTTACCCAGGACCCTAGGAAGTTGTGACACTATCTGTGTGCTTTCGATCGACTAAAAAACTTTTCTCACTTATTAATAATATGAGAGACTCACTCAGCGGATGAGCTAGGAAAATTTTATGTTTGTGAGATAGTACACTTATATAGAGTTACCTTGAGTATTTTATCTCATAGAGACACATGTTTAATGTCATGGTTTTGGAAAGGATTGTATAAGGCCTTAAGAACTCAACTAGGATTTATAATTGTATACCATCCTCAAGAAGAAGAATAATTGGAGTATACAATTCACATATGAGAGGATATATGTCGAGATTGTGTTATAGACTTCGGTGGAGGTTGAGATGAGAACCTTTCCTTAGGGAATTTTCCTTAAAATAGTAGTTTCCATGTTTCTTTATAGATGGAACCTATTGATGCTTTTTATGGATATCCATGCCACTCACCATTGTGTTGGAATGAGGTGGGTGAGACAGTAGTTGTTGGGCCTAGTCTTGTGAAGGAGACCTTAGAGAGTGTGTAATTGATTGGGAAGCAGTTGAAGGATTCTTTGAGTAGGCAGTGATCATATACATACTGAAGGATATGACATTTTGAGTTCCTTGTTGGGGACTTGGTTTTCTTGTGAGTGTCACCTTGATTGGGGCATCATCATTTGTCGAAGTAGGGAAAACTAGCACCACATATTGTTAGACCCTTCATGATCACTGAAAAAACAGGGATAATGGCATACCATTTATATCATCATTCACACTACTAAGGTATGAATTATGTTTTTCATGTTTCTTAACTCTAGTGGTACATTCCTAATCCTGTTCATGTTATAGACTACAAGGGCATTGAGTTGGAGCCTGATGCATTGGTGAAGATTATAGATAGGAGTGAAAAGGTGTTGTGGGAGAAGATGTTTCCACTTGTCCAAATTCCATTATATCATAGATAGATCCTAGAGGATACATGGTATTGGTAGTCATACATTCAAGATAAGTGGCCCAAGTTATTAGATTATGATTACTAGAGACACTTCTCAAGTATGAGAAGTCATTATAGGTGGAGAATTTTAATGTTACTAATATTTAAATGTTCTTAAAACCCCATTTTATTGATGTTTTATAAGTTTTTTTATTGAAGATTAAAATTTTTGAACGTTTTTTTTACCCTTACATATGGAAAAGTCCTATATAAAGAAAAAAAAGGCTTCTACCCTTATATAGGGAGGTTTTTAGGAGCTGTGTAAGGGTAACGACTTATTTATACGAGTTGCGTAAAGGTATATTAGTTGCTGCATAAGGGTAAGCATGGTTTTAAAGGGTTATGTAAGGGTAAAAACTATTTTATAAGGGTAAAAATGAACTATATAAAGGTAATCCACTGATCCCAAGAACTACGTAACGATAACTGCATAGTTGTGTAAGGGTAACCTATGAGTCCTAAATCTCACACAAAGGTAAAAACATCAGGATTTATCATGTAAGGGTTCTTCCCCACACATGTAAAGGTTAGAATTACATACGTAAGGGTAACCAATGGAGCTTATATATCATGTAAGGGTTGAACCTATTTGAGTAAGGGAAAGAAATGGGGTTTATAAGGGTACCTACAAGTTTGAAAGGTTTCATAAGGTTAAAGGTTGAGCTGTGTATGGGTAGATCCTAGTTTTTAAAGGCCGTGTAAGGGTAACCCAAGGTTGTGTAAGGGTAAAATCATTCCCTTATGTTATAATTGGGATTTTAATAATATTAAACCTTGTTACCCTTATACGATTACCTTTTTTGTAGAAAATGAATTAAAAACCTTGTTTTTTCATTATTTATTACTCAACTTGAACATGTAAACATGTTTTTGAAAACTTTAAATACCTTACATCATGGTAATTGATTCTTTTGATTTGTTTAAAGTTATAATCCCTTAATGTTGGATTTTAAAACATTTATATTCAATAATTTTCCAATGAAAAAATTAACAGATATATTTATTTTGGGAATATTAATATTACTAGATACCCTCAGTCTTTTCCTTAAAAAATACCCAAACATCCTCCTGTCCTGGTTTTTGATATTACTTTGAGTTCGTGTATTCCAAAAATTTCATTTTTGTATGATCTATGAAGTATTATTTTACCAAAACAAGTTCTATTATTATTTCTAGGCATGTCAAAACTTAATATTCATCTCTTTTTTGGTACGGTGTTTTGAAGAGGGAAAAAATACCCAGGTAAAATTTGTAGTATTTTTTCTTTCTTTCATGAGTGATTTTAAATCTCATTATTCCCATGATTATAGAAATTAAGGATAAATAATTATTAAATGATAATTATCTTGAAATTAGGAAATAATTATAAAGAATTATTATCAAATTTTATCCAGGATTTTTATAGAGAGTAAATTATTATTTCATTTAAATTATAATTTTATCTAGGGAAGAGATGAGTAGATCATGTTATTGATTAAATGATAAATTTTAATTATAAAGGTGAGATAAAGATATTATCGCATGTGATATTTTATTAATTTTTGGAAATAATATAACAGAATTAGTTTTTGGAATCCTTAGTTATCATTTTGAGATGACGAATACATGGACATGATTCAGGTGATGTTTCCTTCAAAAACCATGTTGTGAACATCAATAAATTTAAGGTATGAAGTTCCTTACCATTTCAGAGATCTTGTTTACACATTTTTCCTTGATATAGTTCCTGTGTTTTCATACCTTTATGATCATTCGTGATTACAATTACATGTGGTTGTGTATCTTGTGAGACCAATTATGATTCTTAATGCCATTAGTATTATTACAGCTTGTTTAGCCTTGTTTGATTACGATCACACACACAAACACACACACACACATATATATTTCTACTTTATTCTTATGATGATATGATTTCCTTTTATGATCTACCTTGTTATTTATGCTACCTAACCTTCAGAGTTATTATTTCTTAATTCTCATAATAGGTGGACCATAATGACATGATTATCCCTTAGAAGGGGAGTGCACATGACTAATGGTGATGGAGATGATGGATCTGAGGACAGAGTGGAGGCATGATGATGGCATAGAATGCCATGTTTAGGATTTAATTTATACCTAGATACTAAGTATCAAGATGCTTGATGACTAGCGATTTTTGAGCATTGCACTCGATTCCTAGTGATTTGAAAGCAACATTCAATACTTGAGGCTTGGCAAATGTCGAGTCACATGTACAAACAATTCCATGAGATTGTTGAGAAACATATTCCCTAGATTTATGGATAGTTTTGATTACTTTCAAAATACTACCATTTTCCTTCCAGTAGGGAGATTAATTAGGTAAGACCAGGGGGCTTTTGGCGGTTTGGTTAGTGCATGAATGCTCAGTACATGATTTCATGTTGTTATTATTGTTTACACATTTGTTATTATCATGGAATACACTTACTTAATTGATAAAATGTGTCAATGATTCATTGATGATGTCTTTATTTTTTTCACTCACACATTGTATGTGAAATTTGAGGCATGTATAGACTTATTTTATAGGGATCTGGGAAAGGTAAAGGGCCCCATGGTTAATGGATGAGGAGAGGAGAATGGTGCTGGTGGAAGACCGGGAGAGACTACTGGGGACTCTACAAATTTTATTTATTTATTAATTCAGTTTGGCTTTCCACCTTGGGAGATCATTTATTACCTATATTACATGAATTCTCCTATTTATTTAGTTTTATCATAATACTCTGTTTATTATATTATTTTGTTATATTATTATTTGGGCTATAACATGATACTGGGGGTATTTTCTCCCCACCAATGGAATTAGGCCCTCACTTCAAGACGATAACCTCTTTTGTACTGGGAGGCATGCATAAAGTCATGTGCCACTCTAATTTGAATCTGGTGATTCATGAAAGAGCATTACACTTTTAATTATGAAAATATACTTTAGATCATTTGGGCCACATCGCATGTTGAATTGATGTGTTGTTTATTCAAAAATGTTAAAAATGAATCGATGATTTATTTCTAATTTTTTTTTCAATCAAATGAGAATATGTATCTAATTTTTTATCATAGTATATGATCTATCTAATTAGAAAGACTTTTAATTTTAAAATTAAAATTTATATAATTCTATTTTTTTATGTTGGATCAATTCATGGTTCATCTCAATTAATCATATATGAATCAAACACAAGATTCCTATTTTTTTGTGACAATCTAATCTTATTTGATAATTTTTTGATTTTTTGATGCTTGTTTATAGAAGTTAAAATTACTTTAAGTTGAAAAATATACTTTCAACTATACTTAAAAAAATTCATGTTTAATTGATGTATTTTTTGTTATTATATGTTAAAAATGAACTGATGATCATTTTTATAACTTTTTCAAGAATCCAAGATTGTTTTCACATTTTAAAAATTTTTATGGGAATTTAAAGAAAAAAATAATTTTACTTTTAAAAAATTTCATTAGATCACTCATTTAAAATTATAAATTGGACCATTCTTGTCGTATAACAAATTAGATTGATGTTTAGTTTTCCCTACTAATTAAAAATTAACTGTTGACCATTGTTTTAATTTTTTGTGAAATTCAAGCACAATTTTTCATATATGATCATTTTATGCATGTTTAAAGAAATAAAAAGATTTTTAATAATAAAAAAGATAATTTTACTATTCTGAAAACATTACACATAAAAATGTTTTTTTTTAATTTTTTCTACAATTCAAAAACAAATCAATGATTATTGTTCCAAATTTTCATGAAAATCCATGTCTATTTTCTCATAATTGGTAATTTGAAACACATTTATATAATTTGGATGTTTTTTAATTATAAATATAACCTTTTAAAATTATTATTATATCACACATTGAGTTGATATAATTTTTTTATTATATATCTGAAATGAATCAACGATCATTATCCAAAACTTTAAAGACAACGTGAATTATTTTCTTAGTTTTGATTATTTTATTCATGTTTATAGAACTTATAAGATACTGATATATGTAAAAATAAACTTTGGTTAAAAAAACATGATATATAATATTGAAAATGAAAAAAAATATTTGAAGTTAAATCATAGAAGAAAAATAATTACTCAAGTGATAGAAAATCACCTCTTCAGGATCATTGGATTAATTTTGATACTATGTAGGCTACCCCATCATTCTAAAACAAATCAAGATTATCATCAAAATGTGTTTTGTTACAAGTATACACAATGCACTAATAAAATTTTGATAAAAAAATATTTAATAAATATTTTGAATGAAATTGTATTTATTAAAAAATAAACACATCTTATAAATATATTTTAATGGATGTTAGTTTCACAATAGATTGTGGAATATTTTATAAGTTTACAAATTTAGTATCCATTGACATGGATATTCACTTGTTTCTGAAACTATAAAGAAATTCAAAAATATAGTACTTTTTTTTATATATGTTCCAATAGTGAAATGTTATTATATATATCTCAATAGTTATCCATCCATATAAATCCAAAGGCTTATTTTTTGAATTTAGTGTATCATAAGATGTATCGGTCGATCAATAAAAACCATACCACCATATAATTTTTGAAAACATATTATAAAGAATATTATTGAATAATTGTATAATTTTTTTAAATATAATATAATATTAATTGAAAAAGGACATAATGTGTAGAAGATGTTTTGGATATATATGAATTAGATCCATAAAATATATCATCAGATTATCTAAATTTTTTAGAATAATAATCCAATGTTTCCTAGAAAATTAATAATTAATAATTAATAATTACTTAATTTTACAAAAAATCAATATATCATAATTTAAATCAGAGTATATATTTTTTACCCTTGTATTTTAGATATTATAAATAATATTTAATCTATTACTTTCACTTCAAACACATCAAAAAATATTCATGGTCTTTTTTTAATTTACCTTGAGTTAATTTTGTATTACTTTATAGAGGTAACATGGCGACTTAAAAATGAAAAAATATTATAAAAATTTGATGATATTTGATAATTGTTATATAAATGTCTGTAAAAAAAATTAACACTATTAAATTCTAAAAAAAATATTGCTTCAATGTGTTTTAAAGGATTGGGTAGGGGAAAATCCCCAACCCATTTATTGAAAGAAAAAATATAAAAAAGAAGTTGGAGGGTGATATGAAAATCATTTTAAAAAATAAAAAACATAAACCAACTCGATCATGAGTATACAAGGTTTGATGTGGGGTTCATCTACCCTAACCTTAGGGGTGTCATCCCCTCCTCCATTTCTTGACCTGCTAATATGGACTACCTTTTTTATTTGGGGGTTCATCATTAATGTCAGAACATAATGTGTATTATTATACGTATATAAAGAAAATATTCCCATCATCATTTCTAGTTTCAAATTCAACTAACTCAAAAGTGTTATGCATAATTACTCTCCTTCTCCTCCATGATGATGATCCTCTGCCTGCCTTATAGTCAATGGAAGTCAAAGGCACTACCCTGTGAGAGGTCCTTGAAAGTATTTTGAAATGTTATAAGATAAAATGGACATCCCATGAGTGTTATAATGGAATGTTTCACTATTTTAATTCCTACATAACCAGTTTGAATAAATACCTTTTATCTTGTCTCATGATCTACCTGAATCCCAACTCCCATGTGATTAGATAGTATTTGTTTTTTATATAGTATATTACCTTCAACATTGTACAATGTACCAGTTAAAATATGGTGGTGAGTATATGTGATAGAAATAATTCATAATATAATCCACCCAATAATATTATAAAATAATAAAATAATCAAAAAATATTTGTTTTAAATTTATTACAATTATTGAAAAAAACTTGATCACCTTGGCCAGGGTAGGAATATGAAAAGAATTACTACCCTCAAAAGTAGTCATGTGTCTCTACATAATGTGGTTGTTTTTGAATTAATTTCATTTATTGATCCCTCTGAAAAATAATCTATAATAATTTAATTTTTCTTATTTTCTTTATCCTCCAAGGTCTAAACCTTAGCATTTAAATCTTTGATTTTCTTAGAAAAATTCATCAATGCTCATGATTTCCCAAAGTAGTCACTTGGAGAGACTACAAAATCCACCCCTCTAAAATAAATATACTTTTCTATACACGTTAAATCCAATATAAGTAATTCCTCATTACCTATGATAGTTGAATTATCTTTTTTTGAACCAGATAAGTAGTCATTGTTATATTTTAAAATATTAAATTTGAATAAATTTTATATATTTTATACTAAAACATGTTGCCCATACTTTTTTCATGTTTTTATCCACTACTTAATTTTTATTTACACAAGAATCCTTTTAAAACACATTATATAAGATAGTGAAAGTGATAAAATATGATTGATCATAATTTATATTAACATATAAACCTAAAACTTTTTTTTTGTTTTATGTTACATAAAATTATTATTATAAATCTATATTTGATATAAGTTATTTCTCAAGGGTGGAATACCCCATCATAGATATATGTAATGGGTATAGTGGTTGTGGTAGAATTTTATTTTATTCACTATAATCTATATTTTATACATTAAAAAATATTTAACTTTTTCCAACAAGGGTATATATTTTGGTAAAGAAACATTTTCTATTTGTAAATTGTTTTTACCAAAAGATATGTCCCTAATACTAAATTATTAGTAAATAATATATCACTAAATGTTATCTTGATAGATAAAATATTTATGTTGAAATTATAATAATTCTAATAGATAATATATATTTTGGATAATATTTTTTATCAATAAATTCATCTGTTAATAATATTTTTATAAACATTCATGTTTTTATTTATTATAACCAATAACAATAATTAATTTCTATTTGTAAATAATAATTTTAAAAAAAATCATTTGTAAGAATTACTATATTTATTACAAAAATTTTATAAAATATTTATTACTTTGATTATATATAATATATTTGTTATTTTTATTAGATAATAATTATAAAATTATCTGATTTGAAACTTAAAAAAACTGAGGATTTATTTGAAAAAACATATTCAAGCATAATTTAAAAACATTTTCAAACTCCAAGAAATTACATGAAGCTCAAAGAAACATGTTACAAACATGTGGAAACATGTTAAAAATACAAGATACTTAACATGAAACTCCATCAAACATCTTGCATAATCTATTTATGTCACACATCATCTGTTACTATCCCAGTTCACACTAGTAGTGGGGCCATGCATGTAGTTCACCCACTCAGTCATGAAATTCAAATAATAGAGATGATCACCTATAGTAGGCCACACTAGCAGCATGATGAAAGTCATCCCCAACTTTAGATGCAGGTGTTTGGATGCAGTTGATCATCCCCACTCTTGTATGGAGGTACCCTTACTTTCACATGAAAGTGGATCATCCCCAATATCACATATAAATTAATAATAATATCCCAAGGATAAAATATTATTAAGAATAAAACAGAAAATACAATGAGAAAATTGAATATCCGAGTAAATATTGTTAAAGAATATAATTTAATTTTTACTTATTTCATAAAACTTCCAACATACCAAATAGACATCACTAACATACTGATAAAACATATAAAAAATAATTTATTACATGTAACATACCAAGATTTTTTTTAATGAACTGCAGAAGAATTAAAATTTCTACAAAGTACCCATATTGAATTAAGTAAATACCAAATAATGAAGAAATAATTTAGAGTAAACATGCCTATGGATATATATTATAATGATTTTTTTGACAATACTCTAAAAATTAAAAAGATCCAAAATCATATAAATACTCTCAAAGTTTATGATAGGGTGATAAATTATAATTAAAACACCATTAAGGATATTTTAAATTAATTTAATTTTTATTTCATAATTCTAATAGGAATAACCTACTCATGAAATATAAGACATTATTTATCATTTTATGAGAAGGAAAGAAAATAAATATATTTTTAGTTGTCCAATAACATAGGATATTAAAATAATTTTCCATGTGATTAATCCAAACAATGTATTTATAATTGATGGTATTCAAAAAATACTTATATGGGATACAAGGATATTACGAATCATCAAATTGAACTGGTGATCAAAGAATTTTTTTTGTTGGTTTATTTCCTCTAGGAATGGGTTCTAAATTCATTAACCTTATTAAAAAAGTTATACAATTAATATTGAGGGTTTTTTCCAATATATTTTTCTAATATCATAATATAGTTTTTGAAAAAAAGACTTCATGAAATTATATAAAGATATATCCCCTGTTTTCAGTATTGGTTTATTCCAATATGAAAGGTACAAGATTTTATTTTCACTACAAATAAGTTGTAAACTTTTTTTGAAAAATAAATCAAAATAAGGTAAAATTAAACTAAAATTAAAAATCTCCAATGATTTTATAGGGGTAAGAAAACCACCAGTTCAGTTAAATTAGTTCAAAATTTTCAAAAATTGAAATATCAAAATGTTGATTTTTTAATAACCGACTCAACTTCTATAGAAACCAAAAATGAAATAACCAAAAACCAAATGAACTAACTAAATTTAAATAATTAAAAATAATTAATAAACTGATCTTAAAACAATATTTTTCTTTGTAAAAAAAACTAACAGTTTCCTAAATTCTTATCTCCAAATTCCTACCACAAACCTTATTCCAAATTTACAACTAATAGAATTAAAAATGACCTATAATAGAAAAAAATACCTTAAAAAGTAAAATATAAAAACTACTATAGATTATCCATAGAAAAACTATAGTATTCTTTAAAGAAAATAATTAGTTTCTGATAGATTAATCAAATTGAAATGAGAATTAACTAATTTCTAATCATTTATCTTAATAATTAGATAGAGAAATTATAATTATATATTTGAAAATGAATGTTTATACATATTAATTAATTTTTATTTAGTAATAATAGAGGAAAATATGATGATCAAACTCAAAGAAGAAATGAAAAATGAAAAAATTTGACCAATCAAAATGTTTACAAAACTAAAAATACCATAAATTTTTGCTTCAAATCCTATGATAAATGATGAAAAAACTACAAAGAATAAATAAAAAATTAAATATGCGACTAATCAATAATTCATTTTAAAAAATAAATATATCAAATATATTTTCTTTAATTCCTATGACAAATTATGTGCCAATGTTATATTTTTATAACTTGATAAGTTAGTGAAATACTTATTTTTCCCTCTAAATAAAAAAATCAAAAATACACACATGTACAAAAAATAAAAACCACCTCAATTAGAAATTCCCATCAAAATAGATCATAAAATTCCAAATATAAACCTATGATGAGCCTATGGAACTATAACTTGAGGCCACCTAAACCACTAAAATTTGAGGCCAGCCTAATAATGTGTCAAAAGCCACACCACCGCCTTTATATACATCTTCATTACTATGGAGGGAAGTGAAATTAGCATGTGTATCACATTAAAATAGGATTAATAATCAATTTAAAATAATATTTAATAAAACACATTATAGATACGTTTAATTATCTCAGTGCATAAAATGTGATGATCATTTATAATTGCAATGAGAAATTCTGAAAAACTTTAATGAAATGTAATAAATGATACATATATTGATATATTACAAACATATTACATAATAAATAATATTATTTCATAGATATTAAATAGGAAACACATATAAATTTTAGATTTCACATAGATTATAGATTTCACACACAATAAATAGATTACACACACAAATTTTTAAACAGATTGCTTTGTGATTCCAAATTAAAGAGGTTAAGAAAATCACACACATTATTTATAATTTATAAAATTTTCATATTACAGATATATTATGGTCATAGATTTTAAATTTCTATATAGATTATAAAATAGAAAATCTATATTTCATAATATGTAATCTATATGTGTATTAAAATTCATGGATTCAAGATTGCATACATAATACACATTGAGTTTATAAACACAAAATTATATTACACATATAGAGAATCTAGATTACATAATATGTAATCTTTATATGTATTATAGAATACATATCATAACATATTTTAAAATAGAATACATGTTTGGAGTTATAGAATACATAAAATGATATTACAGAATAAATATTTATTATAATATTATAATATCCTTTTCTATATACTTTGAAATAATATAATTCATATTTATAATATGTTAAGGATATTAAAATACTACAATATTAGAAGTTACAGAATACATATACTTATCATTCATTACATTTATTCTATTTTAGAAAAATAACGTAGTACATATTTGTAGTTAAATAATTCGTATTTGAACAAAATAAATATTATAGAATATGTGTTACAATATACTATATAATACAATATATTACAATGAAATAGATCCATATATTTTAAAATACATATTGTAGGATATTTTTGAGAAATAAATATTATAATACAATATAATCATTGTAAACATGAATATATTATAAGTCATATAACAGAATACGTATTGCAAATAGAATACATATTGAAAAAAAATAAAAATTAAATTTTGTAAGTCATTAAATGTTTGTAGACATATAATGATTATTGAATATTACAAAAAAATGAATATTTCATATATTCATATTTTATACATGTGATAAAATAAATATTTTATATTTCATATATAAATAACACATGTTCAAATATCACTTATTCATTATTCGTATTGTATTTTATATATATTCAGAATGTAGAATACATATTCCGTATTTCATATATTTTTTAACTAATAAAATTCATATTTCATGTATTGAGAATAACTTAAGGGAAAAAGATAGAGGGTACAATTTTTTTATAAAATTTGGAATAATATTCAATAACTCCGTACAAAACAATATATATGTAATGAAAGTGAGACATATAAAAAGATTCCTTATGCTGTATATACAATTATTTATTCTCTCAAATTTTCTTAAATGTAAAATAAAAGGGATGTATAATATAAAATAAAACCTTTTCTCAATCCTAGATAAACACCACCAAATACTATGACCAGAACATTTCCAACTAATAATTTTCTTTGAAATTATTTTGCATGAAGTGCATTACTTGTATCCTAACACATATCAATGTAAGTTACCTAGATATTAAAAAAAATAAAAACTATTGAAATTATAGAAAAACATCACCCCTAGGATAAATACATTAAGTAAGTCTGGAAGGTCATGATACATTAGACAGTAGAAATATTTGCCCTACCTTTCAGCATGCTAAAAAAATCTAATTGCTTAGTATGTATAGGTTATTTAGATTCCCAATATGTATCCAATGAAAAGATATTTGGTAATTGATATATATATATATATATATATATATATTATTCAAATTATATCTTACATTTTTTACACCAAGAGTGAACGATTTTTTTTGATCTAATGCACCCTAATAATGTAAAAAATAATCCATAAATATAAAAAATTTGAATATAATAAATATTTTATTTTAATCAAGGTGTGATTTATCTTTTCAAGGATATGATTCCCACTTGATACTACACTTTTCATGAATCTCACATATAACACTACAATACCTACCATTAACTACATGATAGAATGGTCTTGGGTTTTAAAAAAATACTGAAAATCAAACTCAAGATGATTTACATCTTAATATTACAAGGATGTGGCCTAAAAATGTTTCTATATGATCTATAAAATTTAATGATCTATTTAAAAACAATTATTTTTAGGAAAGAAATTTTAACTTATTAATATAAGGAATAATGTGTTTGAAGAGAATAAATCTTTTGGAGTATATATGAAAGTCACAAATGGTTGAGAGCGGGAGAACAATCATGTGGATTATGTATTAAACTATTAAAAAAAATTGATTTATTCTAACATATAGATCAAATTTAATGAATTAAATGGTGGATGTGATTTCTAGGTGTAAGAAAAAATAAGGAAATTTCAAAATGTATTTCAATATATTAGAAAATTTAAAAATATAGGAATAAAATATAACCTTTTAAATAAATAATAAATGAAATAAAATAATGGTAATAGAAAATAAAAACCAAAAGCACCTAGAACATGTAAACCTATTTTCAAGATATAATACAATATCATATGTGGTAGAGTGAAAGCTACCTGAAAAGATAAAAAAAACAGTACTTAAAAAATTGATATATATATATAAACATCACCAGCTAAATTCAAAAAATATTTTTTGTTTAAAGGAAATAAAATAAAACAATAAAAAAAATAATACTATAAAAACCTAATAATTAAAAGGAAATTAAAAAATATACTACATGTCCATTATAACTATTGGAAATAACTTACCAGTATGAGAATGTGATAAATGTTTTTCTTAATCATAATTTAAAACTATTATAACAAAGATTAAAAATGTAATTATGGAATACCTTTTAATTGTCTTCCAATGTAATGAGTTCACTGTAACTATAATTTTTTAAGCATTCCTATAAAGTCACCATGAGATTGATAACTTGAGGAATGAATTAGTACCAAGTCCTATATCAATAAATTGAGTGGATTTATACAGTTCTAAAATTATCATTTTTTAAATCTAAAAAACCTAAAAAATAAAGACAACTCATTTCATTTTAATTTCACACAATCCCTAGCTAAAATTCAACTTAAAAATTAGATACCTTTTATTTCATGTTCTTGAAGCTTGAAAAGAAGAATCACATATCTTTGATTATGTATAAACATAGACCAATTTTATGAGAATACTATCAAAGTCCATGGTCCCCATAGGATTTCATATTTGTAAAAGGGGAGAGAGATGACTGAAAATTCATGAATTGCCAATATAGGGACTGAAAGAAAAGATATAAAAGGAGGGGTGATGAATGGGGATAAGTGGGGATTGGGGGGATTATAGTTAATGGGATATTTAAGGGAATGGGTGCAGGGGATGGCAATTAAAATGATGAAGGCATGTGGGGATAGGCCACAAATAATTGATTTGGGGATGAGAGGTGAAAAGATATTAGTGTGGGATACATAGAACGTGGAAACAAATGAATATAGTATGAATATGAGGTGATCAAGATAAAATCAATGGGTAAGTGATGAAAAAATGTCTAAATAATTAATGGATATGAACATTGGTGATTGTTTTTGGGTTTTTAGGGTAGAGGGAATGATAATAGACCAAGGAATTTCAGGCACATAGTTTTTAAGAAATATGGTTTACATGTATAATAAAAATAATATTTTTTAAAAACTATCTATACATTTAACAAATATATATATATATATAATGAATAAAGGTATAAATTTATATAAAAAATTATATTATATACATATGAAAAATGTTTGTGTGTATATATATATTATTTTCATTAAATATTATAAAATTAAAAATATTTTAATTAATCATATATTTATATTGACAAAATGATATGTTTATAATAGGTGGTTTATATATATATATACACACATATAAATTACATTTCTTGGTAAAATATTTAATATCACTAAGGAATTTATAAGAATATATTTTTATAATGGTAAAATATTTATTGGTAATAATAATTAATAATAATAGATTAATTTATTAGTAAATTAATAGTTGATATTATTATGATGAAAAAATTAACATAAATGTTAGTAAAAGATATTATAGTATTGAACTATTAATTTAAAAAGATATAACTATCAGAAAAAAAAATATTTTTACCTATAATTATTATTAATAGAATTTAACATATATTGGAATTAATAATTTTTACTAATTTATTAATTATCATTTAATAATTTTATATTGGTACAAGTTAATTTTTTTTAGTGATAAAATTAACTATTTTGAAATAAATTACTTTATACAAGGAATATAAAATAAACTAAAACTAGTTAAAATGTACCTTAAAAGTCTCCTTATTATGATAAATGATAAAAGAAAACAAAGTAGCATTGTTTATGATTCTTCTATATATAGTTAGTGGATGAGGATTGACATCCCCCTAAACATTTATAAGATATTATATGGAAGGATTCATTCAAAATTTTCTATGAAACTTTCAAAAAACCCTCAATACACTGATCATCATATAGTCATATATTATAAAAACTCTTCAAGGTAAAAAGAAAAATAATCATCATTTCATTATTTTATCTTTATGAAAAAAATATATATTTTATAAAATTATAACATAATCACAAATACCTTTTAAATATATATAATGATTACTTTTGGTATATATAGAAGTTTGGGAGTTTGGGGGGGGTGTAATTGGTGTGCGTTGGAAAGTTTTGACTTTATGCATGAGTAGGTGCATGGACGGGTGAATGTTCATTATGTCAAGGGGACAATATGGGATATTCCAATGTAGGTAGGTAGAAATAAATAGTTTGATGAATGGTATCACGTACCGAGCATGGGGATCATTCATGTTGTGAAATATTTTTAAAAGGAATATACAGTTGATTGTACAGTCACTAGGATCATGTAATCAGGCTCTGAATTCAATTAAAAAGGTCCTAAAAATCGTTTTTTTAATCTATTTTAGTGGTATCCATACCGTTATTCCACTCTCATTCAAACCTCTCAACCAAGGTAAACTTTTGGGATATTCTCTCCTACTGATCTCATCTTCCCTCAAATCCTTGGGTTTTTCGGTGTTGGATTGAAGGCAAGTCACTCTAGATCTTTAATATCTTTTCTCATTAAATTTATCCTTTGGTAAAACCCAAACTAACTTTTTTGAAGTTTTAGGATTTTTATATAGATAATTTTGTTTATCAAGTGCCTATGAAGGCTAAATTGAGTGAGTATTTTGAGTTAGGAGAAAAGATTATACTTATTTTTTAGATTTATGTAGGTGGATTGTCATATAATATATCACATTCCAAAATTATTTTATATTATATATAGATTTATAATTATATTATATTTTGAATGTAAGTTAATTTAAGGATTGTGTTTTTTTGTAAAAACAGATTTGGTGTGACTGGTTATAATAAAAGGAGAAAATGTAGTTTTTCCAGGTGTATAAGTAATTTCCATAGAAAATTGACTAAATATCAAAATCTAGATTTTAATAGTTTTTTATCGAATTATTTCATTTAGTTTATTGTGATATTATTGATTATATTTTTTGGATGGTTTGGGTGAGGGCTGGGACGTGATTCATAATTCCTTTCTCAGTACAGTTTCCTTGTCAGGTTTGATAGGAATGATGCAATTACCACTTAAGTGTGGGTACCTCATTATGTTTTACATGGATGATAGAATATATTTGGTATTTATTCTACTCATGAATAGGTGGTATCCATTTTTTTCTCATTTTCTAAGTGTTCCCTTGAGTTTTTAAGAAATAAAAAGGAATATGTGGTGTTGATTTTGGAAATATGGAAATGTCGATGTATATAGTTTATGGAAAAACATATTTAATATAGATATATGAGATTCTTACTGGGGTTATATAAAAATTTTATAGGTTTTGGAATTTTTTTATAAAATACACTCACATCTTATAGGATTTAATATTAATGAGGTCAATGGAAGATTTTGGGGATATCTTATAGGACCTTGTTCCAACCCTTTACAAACTCACCTTAGTGTATGTGTTGATTATATTTAGTGTAATATTGATAAAGTCCAGACATGATGTTATCCAGTGGTTGGGTGGATCTTAGAGATTTTGAGGAGACATGTAGGTTCTGTTTGGGTACTCGATCTCGAATGTAAATTTAGTGTCCATGTTGGGATTTATTTCAAGTTGTATAACTTTTTTACACTAATGGAATTTTTATGTTTTCTCATGTGTTGAATGTTTTCCATTAGGTATTATATTATGTTACATGAACATTAAAATTGTTCTTTTATCATATAAGTTGGGTATGTATGGTATATAGATACCTCATGAATGTTTTTGGTAAGATCTTAGAATAAAGAGCAAAGATTATTTGAGAGAAACCACCCCCTCAATAGAATTTTCCCAAGCCTTGGTATTTATTATCTTAATTTTTTTATTGGGGAAATTTATCAAAGTCCATGTAACAAACTATCTCAACTTAGGTGAGGTTGAGGGTAAATGGGATAGGTCAGGATCTTATAATAATTTCTTCCTAAAGTATTACTGTTATAGTAGTTACACCATCGTGATGAGTATCTATAACATTTGAAATATACAGTTGAGTACTAAACCAGACATAACTAATGGAAATAGATTTTTTAGGTCAAGAGGTTGACTATATAAATTCCATCTATCCTTGAATTTTTGACCACCACTTCTTTTCATAACTATTTTTCCAACAATATCATGTGATTACACTCATATATTTCTTTATTTTGATTAATTTTTCTTTTTTAGTCACATTTATCCTATTTCTCACCTTTTATATTTTTTTATAATTATCCTATTTCTGTAATATCCCTTACTGCCCATGATCACAATTTTTTTTCTTTTGACCCTAGCATTCCTTACAATACTATTTTTATTAGGGAATACATGAAAAGGACATTTGATAGGCGAGTTATTCATGCCCCCTTATAAGGTGTTCCTTATAAACTATTTCCTTTGATATAGGACACTCCACATTCCACCCCTTAAGTGTTTAATGTCCTCACCATCACTCCCACCAGGTATATAATAAAATACCATTTATAATAGCCTAGAACACCCATGATCCCAATATTTTCCTCTATGGTATCTACCATCCCTTATAGTTTTTTTCATAGTAATCCCCTATAAAAGTCCTTTTGAAGGGATAGGTATCCCTACCCCCTTACAAGAAGCGATTTTTTCTCTATTTCCTCAAATATGGGACACATCTCTTTATTTCTTTTGTTTAATTAATTTATTAATATGGGGATAATATTCAATTAATTAAATGGAGTTATTTCAATGTAGAAATAAAAATATACTATTAAGTAATTATGGGATATTTGTCTCTATGAAATAAAAAGAGGAATAATCCTTTTTGATATGACAAATGTCATATAATTTTGGTTTATTAATTTTGGGGTGTTAAATTGATGATATAGAACTGGTGTCATTAATGTGTCATAGATAATTACCCATGTGATTATGATTTTATATGTAACACCCCGAGATTTTATGAAAATTATTCTTTTTAATTTCACTAATGTCTTGTGTTGTACGCTACACCAAAAGGAGCTTGCACAACACGCATCCTTGACTTGCCATCCATTACACGCAATCGCGACCTTCCCTGATAGCGTGTGTAGTACGCAATACTGAGTTTCACTAAACAACGATATGATATTAAAATATTATTAAAACTAGTAGTTATGAATAGTAATAACCACTTTTTGAAATTTTGTAAATTTTATTTTTCAAAATGGACTTAATTTTTGGATTTGTAATATCGAAATTAGCTTAGGGTGAAATTTTGGTAATTTTCGGATAACTTTCATATTTTGATGAATAGTGGAAATTACTAAATTTTAATTAAAAACAACTTTTTCAATCGAAATAATTAATAGTGATAAATTATTATTTTAGTGGTTTTAAAGTATATTTAGAATATATTTTTACAATTCAATACAATGTTGCTCATTGGATGTAATTTCACATTTACACCAGACATAAACAAGTGTTAATCTTTTGATAGTTATTATCTCTTAAAAACACGCTATTTGTTGTGACAACGGAAATTAATTATAAAATTAATTAATGCAACTTATATGTTGGGAATTTTGTAAAATATAAATAATTTTTGAATTCAGAATATCAATTATAGCTTAGGGTGAAATTTTGGCATTTTTCTGAAAAACTTCAATTTTTAATGAATAGTGAAACTACTAAGTGGTAGTTAAAAAAATTAATTTTTTCATAAATCTTAATTTTACTGCTTTTGTGAATGGAATTTCAAAAATCCGAGAGACACGGTTAATGTAAGTAAGTAAAATGTGGTTCAATGAGATGAAAATAATTTTTGGTGAATAGTAACTTTTTACTTTTATTTACCACGGTTAAAAGTAAATAGGGTAATTAAGGGTAAAAATGATATTAATATTACCCTAACACATGTCCTAATCCTATTGGACAAGTGTATCTCGACCAAAAACAACCTTAAGTGTAAAATATTATCATTTAGGCCCACTTGGATTAGATTATGACATTTATTATTAATTTATTTAAAGAAGGGTTAAAATAGTTAAAATCAAAGTTTAATAAGTAAATCATTTTTAATATGGGGTTATACATAAGATAAATTCGACTATAAATATTCATTAGAAATATAAAATGATTTCCTACATAATGGTATTTTATTTATAATTTTTAGACATTAAATAATTTAATTTATTTATGACACAATGATGATGTAGTAATTATCTTATTAATGAAATATTGACATAATTGATGTTATAAACACCAAATTAAATGTAATTTGAGACTTTTTATGAATCCCACTAATTTTATAGGTTACTATGATATATTAGTGTTGATTTAATCAACTTGGTTCGAACATATAATTCTGTTATGACTTTCACAAAAATCATATATCAAATAGTGTCAAAATTGACACAAAATAGTTTTTAAATCAAATATTATATTATTAATTGTTGTTTTATTCCTAAAAATCTAAGTTTAGGCCAAATTACTTAGATAAGGATATATATATTAATAATTTGGGGTTCTTTTGGCATGTTATAGTAAGTGTATTAACCATATAGTGTAAGAAAACAAAAAGAAACGGTAAAAGTTAAATTATTTAACTTAGAGTTAAATCTAATTGATAAGGTTAAAATAATAACCTAAACATGTCTAAATCCTATTGGTTGATAGGATTTCGACCCATCCCCACTTTATCTTCGAAATAAGACCCTTTGGAACCATTATAAACCGATTTTGGCTTTAATATAAAATAATATTTTGAGATATTCCTAAGGTGCCCCTCTCCTCCCTTATAAAAGGGCACCTTCTCCCCCTCCTCCTCACACCAAATTGAGCACTCAAGCTCGGACAACCCCTGCCATTTTCTCCTCTCCACTTCCCTATAATAATCCTAGAGGTCCTGGTCTTCTTCAAAGACCAATCTTAGTTCCCTAAGTGGAGGATTCAAAGAGGCGTTCCAAAGAAGAGGTAATATCCGTTACCGATCTTTTCAATTTCTTTCTTCTTCAACTTCTTCTCCTTTAGTTGATTCATGATAAAGTAATAACATCAGTATTACTTACATACTGATATATTATTATAAATATGAAACAACCCTAATTCACCTTCTATCCATCCTACGGAAAAATGAAATCACCGCGCGTGCGTACGTACGGAATACCATCTCCACGCCGTGGTGTAATCTATTTTCTGCCACCACCTTAATAGGATGGGTATAATGGTGTAATGAGTAACTATATATGATTATTATAAAGTGATATTGATACTGAAATAATATTCATACACTTTAACACAATTCCACGACCATGGGAACGATATCATCGCTCGTGCGTACGTACGGACTACCGTCTCCACGACGCGATGAGATTCATTTTCCACATTAACCATTCATGAATGATTATAAAGAATATATAATAAGTAGTAATGAAATATATGACATAATAATGATACTGGATTTATGTATATTTATATGTATGTCATCTACTTAATTCCATTCAATTCAATAAGGAAACGAAAACAGCGTTCATGCGTACGTACGGACTACCGTCTCCATGAACGGTGTATTTCATTCCATTATCTATATATTATATATATATGTATATTCTGAATATATATTATATATAAATCATGTTTTACATTCTGGATATAAGTAATCATGATCCAAGTAATCATATTAATAATTACAAGTTAAAAACACGAACGACAAATGAGACGATTTTACCCAAAATGCTACTTTAACATGAATTTACAAAAGACCGGGTAATATAAAGACATAAGAGAACCATATATGATATCATAACAATGAATATGATTCTGTAATAAGTCAATAACATTATTTAAATCATTATACAGGAGGTTCGGACACGTACAAAGCAAGTCGGACCTAAGGTAAGGGAAAATACCACAATCTCATTTTTATCCGAGATTGTTTATTCGTAAGTATTTACTGGGGTGTATTTTATCATCCACATCCATGTTTCCTCAATATGTAATATTTTTTCCATCCAATTACAATAGTTTAAATCCAATTTTACCCTTTGGTGAGTTTTTAGTAAAGAATATGTAAGGAATCTTTTTTCGTTTTTTTCGTACGAGGTAGTTTTTGACTTTTCCGACAAAAGTACGAAGAATGTTTTTTTAACTTATATGGCATGAATGGATTTTAAAAAAAAATTATGTCCAAGAATGCTTACTTTACAAGTTTTAAAGTTTGTTTTTAATCTGTTGTACCTCTCGAACCCCTCGTGGTTTTATTTTCATGATCACAATCACCCTCTTGTTTTTCTAATATTGTTTTAAGTGTTTTTGGATGATAGGAATCATTTCAGGTGGCCAAGGAATTAGGCCAAGAAAGCAAGAAGAAAAACTGGACTGAAATTCAGTCCACCGGCCAACCGGTGGCTTCACCACCGGCCGACCGATGGACCCTGGGCAGAAGGCAGAGCCACTACCTCAGCACCGGCCAACCGGTGGCCTCAGCACCGGCCAGCCGGTGGCACCCAGCAGAACAGTGTTTGCTACTGTCTTGCCACCGGCCAACCGGTGGCCTCCTCACCGGTCAGCCGGTGGAGTCTGGACAGAAGCATCCACCCATCTCCAAGGCACCGGCCAACCGGTGGCCCAGTACCGGTCAGCCGGTGGAGGCAGTCAAACTAGCCGTTGGGCTTTTGACCAGCCTGTCCACTTGGCCTCCAACGGCTCCGAAAGCCTCTCCAACGGCTCCGAAGGCCTCCAACGACCATATGAGGGTTCCCCCTCTATAAATAAAGGACCATGAAGCCCCGGAACATTGTCGGAACTATAACCAAGCCCACGGACACATTTTTGTTCATTTGGCCAACCTCCGGCGGATTCTTCCAAGGGAACCCCACTTGCTCCAACACACTTCTACATCCGAGCACCACCAAAGAAGCTTGGGAGCGCCCTTCATCAGCTCCATCAATCCATTGGCACCCAAGGCTTCTCCCAATACGGTTTTTCATTGTTTATCATTTTGAGCTTCATTTTGGGTTTGTGCCTACAAACCCCATCTCTTTCTCATCTCCCTTTCTTTGGGTTCTCACACCACCTTCAAGGTGTGAAGAGGTTGGTCAAGCCTTACCTTGTAAAAGGCTTGAGACAAAGGTGAGCTAGCCTTCACCCGTAAAAAGGCTAGTGGGTTTCTTGCTCAAACCATTAAAAAGCAAGCTGTAATAGGTGAGCTAGCCTTCACCTGTAAAAAATCTAGTGGGTTTCTTGCTACAACCATTGAAAATCAAGCGGTAGAATCTCTCAACGGTTGAGTTGGGAGCGGAGACGTAGGTCGGGTTTTGGCCGAACTCCGTTATCAATTTTGTGTCTTGCCTCTTTATTTCCGCTGCACTTTCAACTTTGATTTTAATTTGTTAATCATTTTTTAAAAGGCAATTCACCCCCCCTCTTGCCATCATTCCCTTTTTCTCCGCCCCAACAATTGGTATCAGAGGCAAAATTTGAGTAATACCCTAACCGGTTTCAAATTCAAGATCTTTTTTGATGGATTCAACCTCTTTCGCCCCCGAAGGATATTCTTTGGGTCGTGCTCCATTTTTTGATGGAACCGACTACACTTATTGGAAAACCCGCATGACCACATTTCTTAAAAGCATTGGTTATCCTATTTTTAAAATTGTCATGCATGGTTATTCACTTTCTTCTTCCGATGAATCCAAATGGACTCCCGAAGACATTGCAAATTTTGAGCTTGATGGCAAAACCATGAATGCTCTTCATTGTGGGCTAGACCGTAATGAATTTAATCGTATTTATACTTGCTCATCTTCTCATGATATCTGGAATCTTTTAGAAGTAACCCATGTAGGTACTAAAGGCGATGACAAGCTCGATTGCCCATCCCGCAAGAAAAAGGCCAAGAAAAAGAAAAAGAAGAAGGCTTTCAAGGCCACTTGGAGTGATAGCTCCACATCCTCCTCCTCCTCCTCGAGCGACAACGGTAATAAATGCCTAATGGCATTCCATGAGGTATCATCTTCTGACTCCTCTTCCTCTTGTTCTTCAAATTCTTTAAATCATTTGTCATACGAGGATCTCCAACATGTGCGAGATCAATTGGAGGAAGGTTTTCATGAACTTTCTTCCAAATTTGTTGCTTTAAAAAGGAATTTCAAAAAACTCTCTTCCGAAAAAGAACAACTTCTCAAAGAGAAGGAAGAGTTGACCCTCAAAATCCAAAATCTTCTCGATATTGATTCCATGGAATCAACTATCAAAGATTTAAGGGAATCCTTAGCTAAGTTCACCCAAGGTGAACAAAATCTTAACCAACTCCTTGGTTCTCAACACGTATCTAGAACCACCGAAGGGCTTGGATATTCCAAGCAAGCTTCCTCTTCCCTTGCTCCAACTATTTTTGTAAGGGGGAGCTCTCAAAACAAATTCTGCAATTATTGTAAAAAACCCGGGCACTTAATTTATGAGTGCAATTGCAAAAATGCCCGGTATGGTAGGCCCAAAACTTTTTTCTTTAGCGATGAATTTTATAGGCGAAGACCCGCCACTAGACAAGTATGGATTGAAAAATCCCTTTTAGCGAGTCTCTCCGGGCCAAAATTTGTCTCGGTTTCAAAAACCTCTCCCCGGTGATTTGTTGTTTTTATTTAGGGGGAGTTAGGATCGTTTAAACCCTTTTGATTTCAATTTCAAAATTTTCGATTCAAACTTTCAATTTCAACACTTGGTATCAAAATTTTCATTTCAAAATATTCAATTCAAATTTTTCAATTCAATTTTCTTTTCAAAACTTTCAATTCAAACTGTTATTCAATTTTTTATTCAAAACTTTCAATTCAAATTTCAAAAATTTCAATTGGTTTAAAATCTCTATCTTGTTTTTCAAACGTTTCCCTCAATCAAGTTTTATTCCCCGTGCTATTTTGATAATCACAAAGGGGGAGAAATTCTTGGTTGATTGGGGGAGAAATCTTTTAAAGCATGCTTTTCATTTCCTTTTCTACATTGTTTGTTTTGGTGATTGTGATCATCAAAATAGGGGGAGATTGTTGTACCTCTCGAACCCCTCGTGGTTTTATTTTCATGATCACAATCACCCTCTTGTTTTTCTAATATTGTTTTAAGTGTTTTTGGATGATAGGAATCATTTCAGGTGGCCAAGGAATTAGGCCAAGAAAGCAAGAAGCAAAACTGGACTGAAATTCAGTCCATCGGCCAACCGGTGGCTTCACCACCAGCCGACCGATGGACCCTGGGCAGAAGGCAGAGCCACTGCCTCAGCACCGGCCAACCGGTGGCCTCAGCACCGGCCAGCCGATGGCACCCAGCAGAACAGTGTTTGCTACTGTCTTGCCACCGGCCAACCGGTGGCCTCCTCACCGGTCAGCCGGTGGAGTCTGGACAGAAGCATCCACCCATCTCCAAGGCACCGGCCAACCGGTGGCCCTGTACCGGTCAGCCGGTGGAGGCAGTCAAACTAGCCGTTGGGCTTTTGACCAGCCTGTCCACTTGGCCTCCAACGGCTCCGAAAGCCTCTCCAACGGCTCCGAAGGCCTCCAAAGACCATATGAGGGTTCCCCCTCTATAAATAAAGGACCATGAAGCCCCGGAACATTGTCGGAACTATAACCAAGCCCACGGACACATTTTTGATCATTTGGCCAACCTCCGGCGGATTCTTCCAAGGGAACCCCACTTGCTCCAACACACTTCCACATCCAAGGAGCACCACCAAAGAAGCTTGGGAGCGCCCTTCATCAGCTCCATCAATCCATTGGCACCCAAGGCTTCTCCCAATATGGTTTTTCATTGTTTATCATTTTGAGCTTCATTTTGGGTTTGTGCCTACAAACCCCATCTCTTTCTCATCTCCCTTTCTTTGGGTTCTCACACCACCTTCAAGGTGTGAAGAGGTTGGTCAAGCCTTACCTTGTAAAAGGCTTGAGACAAAGGTGAGCTAGCCTTCACCCGAAAAAAGGCTAGTGGTTTTCTTGCTCAAACCCTTAAAAAGCAAGCTGTAATAGGTGAGCTAGCCTTCACCTGTAAAAAGGCTAGTGGGTTTCTTGCTACAACCATTGAAAAGCAAGCGGTAGAATCTCTCAACGGTTGAGTTGGGAGCGGAGACGTAGGCCGGGTTTTGGCCGAACTCCGTTATCAATTTTGTGTCTTGCCTCTTTATTTCCGCTGCACTTTAAACTTTGATTTTAATTTGTTAATCATTTTTTAAAAGGCAATTCACCCCCCCTCTTGCCATCATTCCCTTTTTCTCCGCCTAACATAATCAACTTCTTTTATTTTAAAGTCGTATGACATGTTATGAAAGGAAAAATGTTTTTTGAAGAAGAAAGGATATTTTCCTCAAGAATGGAGTTCAAGTGTTTTATCAAAATTATTTTCCATCTAAGATAATAAAGGGTTCTGTTTTTATCCCTATTATTACGTTGATTTGATCATGTTGTGATTGAATTATTTTTATTAATTCCTTTATCTTGTATGAATTGTTTTATGATGTCATGATTTTTAAGATTCCCATTTGTATTACATGGGTTATGCAATGATGTATGATTTATGATTTTGTGGCACACATAAGAATGGTATCATTATGAGATGGGTGGGACCTATTTCTCCCTCCAATGCATTGGGTAAAGATTTTATATCTCATGAGATAGACATGGCTGGAACGGTAGGTTATACCAGTTCAGTGAAATAGGACTGAAATGAGGGTGACTCGGTTCAGAAAGGGACTTTGTCCACTAAGATAGTCTTGGAAATGGGTCTTGACTAACAAGAAATGATTCTCTATGATTATGTGTGAATGCCACAAAGTTTCATGTTTTAAGTTATGATTATTGTGATTACATTTCACTGCCATGATTTACCCCATGTTATGAAATTATGATCTCTTTTGCAGGTTAAGATTTCCAAAAGTGATGTGATTATGTATAAAATGTGATTGATATTTCTTTTGTTTACCCTTACTGAGCATTTTAGCTCACCCTTTTATGTTTTCTTTTCCCCAGGATATAAAGAAAGGTTTTAGGTTAAAAAAAGGAAGATATTTATGGGAGATTTTGAAGATCTTTCACCATGATTAGAAGATTATATTCCAAGTTTCCAAAGACACTAAACTATTACGGTCCTTGTGTGTGTGTTTTTTATTATGTACTAAGTATTCCGCAAATGTAATGTAATGCCAATGTACATCAGGATTTGGGTCTCTACAGTTGGTATCAGAGGAAAGGTTTAGTCAACCTTTGGAAACTAGAATGCGAAAACGTTAGTGAGATCCCTAGAGATATTTCTAAGGTATGTCTAGGGATGTACCTAAGGATAAGTATACGTATAGGATATAGTCCTAGAACTATGGTAACGATATTAGATTAGAAAAAAGATGTTAGATATTGAAGTTACTCCCCCTTTATTATGATTTTTGCCTCTCACACTATTCTTTTTGGGTTTTAGAAAGTGGCTGGAAACAAGATGATTCACGATAATGGAGGATATGATGGACAATGGAATGATATTCTTCATGAGCAACCAAATGAAATGGGATTTGGAAGTCCAAACATCATTATTATGCCGAATCAGCAATCTCATAATATGATCAATAAAGTAAAATTTGGTAAGTTTCCTGACTCGTCTAATAAGAGAAAGATGGAGTTTCATGATGATCATAGAGGAAAGAAAGTTCAATTTCCCCTATGTAAATCATGTGGGAAGAGGCATCAAGGAGAATGTTTCAAAGGAACTGGAAGATGCTTTGGGTGTGGAAAAGAAGGACACAAAGCCAGTAAGTGCAAAGGAAAAGGTTCAGTTAACACCAGGGATGAGGATAATGGTATTGCTACAACATCAACAATGGTTAAATGTTTTAAATGTGGAATGTACGAGCATTATGAAAACCAATGCCCTAAGGGAAAGTCTCATGAAGATAATCAGTATGGTCGTATGAGTAGTATTTATGTGGATGATGATGAAGAGACTATAAATGATATGTGAGATGAAAGAATTGTTGAAGCTCGGTCAATGGTTTAAGAATGTAGTGGAATGATTACATGTTTATCATGTGTAATGTTGTATAAGTAATCTCATGCTACTATGGAATAAAGAGATATCTATGGATTGTTACACTGTTGTCTTTCCTTGAGTTTTGAAAGTGTATGATTAATGCTACTAGTATCCATGAAAGGTTTTTCAGATATTTTGGTATTGTAGATGATATGCGCATAATGAAGGGATAAAGAGAAAATTAAATGTTTGATAGTATTCATGAGATCATGACTGATATAAGGAGAAGGTTATATCATAGTTTGAGTATATAGAATTTTTGGATTTTGGTATGTGGAAAGAGTTAACTTTTGACAGCATTCATGTTTTTACTATGGTTCAATGGGTATTCAAGAGAATACATTATTAAGGCCTTTGAATGTTTGGAATGTGACCAACAAAACATATCTTATGATATATGGGGATCAACGATGGTATTAAATCTCTGGTAATCATTTTCACTATGTTATGAGAGTGGACTGCAGTATTATGGATAAGCCTAAAGATTGAAATGGATTATGTTGGACATAAGTGAGTATTTTTTAAGGATAGAAGTTTTTTTTCGATATTATTGATGGGATGATATAGTAATGTAGTTTTAGAAAAAGGACAACCTGCAGGACGGGCGACAGCCCATCGCTTCGGACAAGGCTGTGGGAATCGAACCCACAACCGAAGTGCGACTGGCCTTTATCGCCTACCACTGGCCTACAGGAAGTCCCTGTTTAGTAGAAACTAGTTTTATTATATTAAGCAGTATGTTATATGAAGTATAAGTCCATTTTAGGAACCATATATGATTAATCTCACTATAGATCGACTTATGTATATAAATTTTGATAACCTTTTGAGATAGATGGAATGACCCGTCATTCTATCACATGATCTGCTAACACTTCACGAATAACAAATTCAACTTCATTTATTTAAGAGATGAAGTAGAAATTGTTCAAGGCATGAACAACAGTGAGATTGTACCAAAATAAAGTAAGTATTTATTCTAATTCAAACTCTTCAACTTTAGGGAAACGATCTTGAAAACCAAAAATGTTGTCCTAGTGCCCTTATATCCGATGAATCAGATGGTACCCTAGATCGTCACAAATTTATGGCTTTGTGATTTCTGGCTTTTCCATAGCCATGTTCTCTACCACTCTCCATCAGAACATGATGGTTAGATTTCTCTTCCATATCCATATTTTTACCTATGTGGAAACCCAGCGATTAGTTTATTTGGGTAACCGTTACATTTCATACTTCCATTTTTAAAGATTGGTTTTGGAATTCATTTTTACGATGTGGGTTTCTATTAAAGAAACTTTTGAATAGTAAACCATTTATAACCCCGACGAATTTCGAGGGCGAAATTCATTTTAAGGGGGGTAGAATGTAACACCCTGAGATTTTATGAAAAATATTCTTTTTAATTTCACTAATGTCTTGTGTTGTACGCTACACCAAAAGGAGCTTGCACAACACGCATCCTTGACTTGCCATCCATTACACGCAATCGCGACCTTCCCTGATAGCGTGTGTAGTACGCAATACTGAGTTTCACTAAACAACGATATGCTATTAAAATATTATTAAAACTAGTAGTTATGAATAGTAATAACCACTTTTTGAAATTTGGTAAATTTTATTTTTCAAAATGGACTTAATTTTTGGATTTGTAATATCGAAATTAGCTTAGGGTGAAATTTTGGTAATTTTCGGATAACTTTCATATTTTGATGAATAGTGGAAATTACTAAATTTTAATTAAAAACAACTTTTTCAATCGAAATAATTAATAGTGATAAATTATTATTTTAGTGGTTTTAAAGTATATTTAGAATATATTTTTACAATTCAATACAATGTTGGTCATTGGATGTAATTTCACATTTACACCAGACATAAACAAGTGTTAATCTTTTGATAGTTATTATCTCTTAAAAACACGCTATTTGTTGTGACAACGGAAATTAATTATAAAATTAATTAATGCAACTTATATGTTGGGAATTTTGTAAAATAGAAATCATTTTTGAATTCAGAATATCAATTATATCTTAGGGTGAAATTTTGGCATTTTTCTGAAAAACTTCAATTTTTAATGAATAGTGAAACTACTAAGTGGTAGTTAAAAAAATTAATTTTTTCATAAATCTTAATTTTACCGCTTCTGTGAATGTAATTTCAAAAATCCGAGAGACACGGTTGATGTCAGTAAGTAAAATGTGGTTCAATGAGATGAAAATAATTTTTGGTGAATAATAACTTTTTTACTTTTATTTACCACGGTTAAAAGTAAATAGGGTAATTAAGGGTAAAAATGATATTAATATTACCCTAACACATGTCCTAATCCTATTGGACAAGTGTATATCGACCAAAAACAACCTTAAGTGTAAAATATTATCATTTAGGCCCACTTGGATTAGATTAGGACATTTATTATTAATTTATTTAAAGAAGGATTAAAATAGTTAAAATCAAAGTTTAATAAATAAATCATTTTTAATATGGGGTTATACATAAGATAAATTCGACTATAAATATTCATTAGAAATATAAAAAGATTTCCTACATAATGGTATTTTATTTATAATTTTTAGACATTAAATAATTTAATTTATTTATGACACAATAATGATGCAGTAATTATCTTATTAATGAAATATTGACATAATTGATGTTATAAACACCAAATTAAATATAATTTGAGACTTTTTATGAATACCACTAATTTTCTAGGTTACTATGATATATTAGTGTTGATTTAATAAACTTGGTTCGAACATATAATTCTGTTATGACTTTCACAAAAATCATATATCAAATAGTGTCAAAATTGACACAAAATAGTTTTTAAATCAAATATTATATTATTAATTGTTATTTTATTCCTAAAAATCTAAGTTTCGGCCAAATGACTTAGATAAGGATATATATATTAATAATTTGGGGTTCTTTTTGCATGTTATATTAAGTGTATTAACCATATAGTGTAAGAAAACAAAAAGACACGGTAAAAGTTAAATTATTTAACTTAGAGTTAAATCTAATTGATAAGGTTAAAATAATAACCTAAACTTGTCTAAATCCTATTGGTTGATAGGATTTCGACCCATAACCACTTTAGCTTAGAAATAAGACCCTTTGGAACCATTATAAACTGATTTTGACTTTAATATAAAATAATATTTTGAGATATTCCTAAGGTGCCCCTCTCCTCCCTTATAAAAGGGCACCTCCTCCCCCTCCTCCTCACACCAAATTGAGCACTCAAGCTCGGCCAACCCCTTCCATTTTCTCCTCTCCACTTCCCTAGAATAATACTAGAGGTCCTGTTCTTCTTCAAAGACCAATCTTAGTTCCCTAAGTGGAGGATTCAAAGAGGCGTTCCAAAGAAGAGGTAATATCCGTTACCGATCTTTTCAATTTCTTTCTTCTTCAAATTCTTCTCCTTTAGTTGATTCATGATAAAGTAATAACATAAGTATTACTTATATACTGATATTTTATTATAAATATGTAACAACCCTAATTCACCTTCTATCCATCCTACGGAAAAATGAAATCACCGCGCGTGCGTACGTACGGAATACCGTCTCCACGCCGTGGTGTAATCTATTTTCCGCCACCACCTTAATAGGATGGGTATAATGGTGTAATGAGTAAATATATATGATTATTATAAAGTGATATTGATACTGAAATAATATTCATACACTTTAACACAATTCCACGACCATGGGAACGATATCATCGCTCGTGCGTACGTACGGACTACCGTCTCCACGACGCGATGAGATTCATTTTCCACATTAACCATTCATGAATGATTATAAAGCATATATAATAAGTACTAATGAAATATATGACATAATAATGATACTGGATTTATGTATATTTATATGTATGTCATCTACTTAATTCCATTCAATTCAATAAGGAAACGAAAACAGCGTTCATGCGTACGTACGGACTACCGTCTCCATGAACGGTGTATTTCATTCCATTATCTATATATTATATATATATGTATATTCTGAATATATATTATATATAAATCATGTTTTACATTCTGTATATAAGTAATCATGATCCAAGTAATCATATTAATAATTACAAGTTAAAAACACGAACGACAAATGAGACGATTTTACCCAAAATGCTACTTTAACATGAATTTACAAAAGACCGGGTAATATAAAGCCATAAGAGAACCATATATGATATCATAACAATGAATATGATTCTGTAATAAGTCAATAACATTATTTAAATCATTATACAGGAGGTTCGGACACGTACAAAGCAAGTCGGACCTAAGGTATGGGAAAATACCACAATCTCATTTTTATCTGAGATTGTTTATTCGTAAGTATTTACTGGGGGGTATTTTATCATCCACATCCATGTTTCCTCAATATGTAATATTGTTTCCATCCAATTAAAATAGTTTAAATCCAATTTTACCCTTTGGTGAGTTTTTAGTAAAGAATATGTAAGGAATCTTTTTTCGTTTTTTTCATACGAGGTAGTTTTTGACTTTTCCGACAAAAGTACGAAGAATGTTTTTTTTAACTTATATGGCATGAATGGATTTTTAAAAAACATTATTTCCAAGAATTCTTCCTTTTCAAGTTTTAAAGTTTATTTTTAATCAACATCTTTTATTTTAAAGTCGTATGACATGTTATGAAAGGAAAAATGTTTTTTGAATAAGAAAGGATATTTTCCTCAAGAATGGAGTTCAAGTGTTTTATCAAAATTATTTTCCATCTAAGATAATAAAGGGTTCTATTTTTATCCCTATTATTACATTGATTTGATCATGTTGTGATTGAATTATTTTTATGAATTCCTTTATCTTGTATGAATTGTTTTATGATGTCATGATGTTTAAGATTCCCATTTGTATTACATGGGTTATGCAATGATGTATGATTTAGGATTTTGTGGCACACATAAGAATGGTATCATTATGAGATGGGTGGGACCTATATCTCCCTCCAATGCATTGGGTAAAGATTTTATATCTCATGAGATAGACATGGCTGGAACGGTAGGTTATACCGGTTCAGTGAAACAGGACTGAAACGAGGGTGACTCGGTTCAGAAAGGGACTTTGTCCACTAAGATAGTCTTGGAAATGGGTCTTGACTAACAAGAAATGATTCTCTATTATTATGTGTGAATGCCAGAAAGTTTCATGTTTTAAGTTATCATTGTTGTGATTACATTTCACTGCCATGATTTACCCCATGTTATGAAATTATGATCTCTTTTGCAGGTTAAGATTTCCAAAAGTGATGTGATTATGTATATGATGTGATTGATATTTATTTTGTTTACCCTTACTGAGCATTTGATCTCACCCTTTTATGTTTTCTTTTCCCCAGGATATAAAGAAAGGTTTTAGGTTAAAAAAAAGGAAGATCTTTATGGGAGATTTTGAAGATCTTTCACCACGATTAGAAGATTATATTCTGAGTTTCCAAAGACACTAAACTATTACGGTCCTTGTGTGTGTGTTTTTTGTTATGTACTAAGTATTCCTCAAATGTAATGTAATGTCAATGTACGTCAGGATTCGGGTCTCTACATTATATGCCAAAATTGAGTTTTAATATTGGTTAATTAGGGGACGTTAAATAGGGATATTATTGAGGTGTTAAATATATGGATGTTTGACATGGAATTTATGGTTGAAAATTTTATTAAATCAGGGGGTTTGGTTAATGTATTGATTCCACATATATTTTTTAGTATTGTAGGGTTTAAATTAGTTTAGGTAATTGACACCTTGGATTAATTATAGAGTGATAAAATGATAGAAGAGTTTATATGGAGAATTAAATGGGATTTTTACTCCATTATAAAGGAAGTTACACATAATGAATTTATATTTGAGAACTTCTAATTATAGTCTTTAAATAGAGGATAACTAGACATATTATCCACTTTTACCATTCTCTCCATTTGATCATAGGATGGTGGGTTGAATGAATTATCAATGGATTGTCAAGGTATACTCTAAAATGATATTTAATTAATAATAATATGGTTATATTATTAGGTAATCCATCCTTAGGCTTTAAAACCATTATTTGTGACCTCTATTTCTCTAAAAGTAATTATGAGAAATTGTTAATTTTTTCATGGGGCAATTTTAAATGGAATAAGGTCTATATGACACTTTGAATTTTACCCTCTAAAAAATAACTTTAAAACCTCAGTGGAAGTGAGTTACATGGGCGTTTTACCAAATGTAATAGGGGATGTCAAACTCACCAAATCCTATATATTCCAAAATGAAGAGTTACATGGGGGTTCTGCCATTTTTATAAAAGCTATTCCAATTTAGCTAGGTTATGCTAAATTTACACATTACATGCCAATATATTTAAATCATATAGTTTATTCCATTGTATTTAAAATCTATAGTTTGCAAGGAATTCAGATTATAAGACATGGTAGGTTATTTTGTTTAGGTCATGGGATTATAAATTTGTAGAGAGATCAGTGGAAATCATCTAAGGTAATTATATATCATTTCTTATCTCAATTGGTTATAATTCCTTGACTTGTAATTAATTTGTTTTTAATTTTTTGATTTAAAATTGTTTTATAAAATAATTTAGTAAAATTTATTTTATAAGATGTCGAATTATCTTGATTTTTTCTTAATAGGAAATTTCATATTTTTTATGGAAAGAGTAAATATTGATCTTTCAAAAGTATGAAACTTGAATTTTAAAAATATATGGTTTTTAATATTAATTTGATTTAAAATTTAAAATATATTTATTATGGATTTGGCATGGAAAGTAATTTTGGAAATAAAATGGATTGTTTTATTAATTCTTTAAAAGGCATGAATATTAATGGTGACATAGTTTTAAATAGTCATGAATGGGGTGGAAATGCCTTACAAGAAATATTTTGGTGGATCAAGTTTCTTTGTAGTTTCACTATGGTTATGGATGGTTTGGTTTATTATTGTTTATATAATTACATAATTTTATATTATTCAGGAATCCTTTAATTATATAAATATGGACTATCAAGTTACCATGATATAATTTAGTATGCTTTGGTTCAATTTTTTTAAATTTATTATCTAACAAATTATTTATTTATTTTCAAAATGGAATTAGTTACATGGTTTGAAATATATCATACATAGGAATTCATGGATGTGATTTTGTAAATTACTACTAAGTAAAGTGTTCATAAACTTCCCACATATATTGTTGTGTATCACTTGGCACCAGTGTCCACCCTTTGGTGATTGGAGAATACACCTAAGGCTATGGTTTAGTCTAACCTAGGCTTGATTCTTGGGTATCTAGATCAGTATTTTATAAAATAGTATCATAGATTGGTTTAAATTTTAGTCTTTGTAAATCTATTAGTAATGAGTATTAAGATGGTTAAAACTCATTAGGTACATATAAAAGGAATATTTGACCTCTTCATGGTGAAAAATGAGTTACCAGGGAGTCTGTGTATGAAAATTGATTAGAGGATATATTATATGATGTCTCAACTATAGGTGTCTAAAACCATGATGTGTTGGAATGGGGAGAGTGGTAATGCATCATGGTATCCATGTATAATTATGACATACATGTTCACTATATTTTAAAATGATATCATCACAGAGACTTGGTTTTTTATTTTTTTAAATGGTTTTGAAATTATTTAACCTTAGAAAAGAATATGGTTGATTTTTTTGTTAAAAATAAAAAATTATTTCTAAAAGGTGTATAGATACTCTTAAATATAAATGAAAATATATTCTAGGGGTTTTTTAAAACTCATATTATGTGTAAAGAATAACTTTTTCTATAGTTAATCAGTTAATCTTTGGTTTTGGGGTAATGTATAAATGAATCAAGATAGAGAACCAATTCATGAGAAAAAATATAGGAATGTTTCTAAACCCATTAATGTGCAAGAATATTGGAATCTAGAAATTGTTATTCAGATCTTAAATTTATTATTCCAAGTAATTAAAGTTCTTAGATGAGGGATGAATCAAGAGAAACCAAAGGAATTAAATCAATCTTCAGCATTCTAGAAACATAATACTTTAAAATTTAGTAGAGATGGTGGGCATGAAAAAGGTTAAATATTTTTTGTAAATAATTTTCCAAATAATACAATTACTCTATACTACCAATACATAAAATATAGAGTATATTAATTACTTTCTATAGTGATTAGATTTTATGTGGTGGGAAATAATTGTAGAGGAAACTTTTCATGAGGATTTTACATGAGATGTATTCCATAGGGTTTTTAGTTAATTGTTTTAATGAGAGAATTTGAAGAGGGGAATACTCAAGAGTTTTTTGAGTTGAAACTAAGTAATATTATAGTGTTGGAATACATAACCTGCTTTGTATTATTGGTAAATTTTACACTATAATTAATTAAAAATGATAATATTCAAAAAAACATATTTGATGTCTTTGATCGGATAATAGTTAAAAGATCATGTTGTTGGTCCTAGAAACCTATGAGATAATAGATAATAAAGTAGTAATATAAGAAGAAAACATTATGGATACTCAAATTAGAGGATATTTTCTTTCTTAATATAGTAGAAAAAAAATATTTATTTAGTGGACATAAGAGGGGGAATAGTTAATTTCACTAAGGGAATAATTATAAGAAATTTGTGCACTTGAATTCTTATCAAGGGTGGATAAAAAAATAGAATAGGTAACCTACTAGACACTTTCACTCCACCTCAGAAATGTTTGATTTGACTTTTATGGTTTTTCATCCAAGATCAATATTGTGCGTTTTATGGTCTTAAATTTATCATAAATTATGTGCCTTTTAGGGTTATGAAATCATAACTATGGAATTTAACTTTCAGGTAATGTGTCTACGACTATTGTGTCTCTATTTAAGGTCATGAATCTAGGAAGAAAATGTATTTTAGTTTATATTTTTACAAATAGTACTAATTAAATAATTTTAATGTCACTTATAATGTAATAATTTGTGATATGAACCTATCTATGGTTCAAATTAGGATAAACACACAAGAGGAACTTTCTGGTTCGACCAGACAGATGATTTAGGTTAAGGTAAGTTGTGTCCTATACCATGTTGAAAGCCCTTTTGATGTTTGTGGTTCATTAAATGGACCTTGAATGATTACAGGTTATAAGAGAGGTAAAAATTTTGGTCTAATATTTAATATATTAATTTATTTATCCTAGTGAATCTCCACTAGTCACCTAATAATAGTTTTCCATATTATTAGGGGGATACATGGTTTTTTTCACCTCAAGGGCCCTATGAGTTAAGGACAATAATAAACTGGAGATCTCTTTTAAGATACCCAATTTTTATTATCAAAATAATACATGATAAAAAAGGAGAGAACTTGTGTTTATTAACAAATAATGTATAATAGGTAGTCATGGAGGTGGTTTGTATGTGAGAGTTTTCTTAGAAACTTAGAAAAGGCCATAGAGCGTAAGAAGGGGAATTTTGGAAATCACATTAACCCATTTAAATGACTTTAGGGAATGTGAATCCATATATATTTTATTTGGGGTGATTATTATGACTGATAAATGATATAAAAGGAATAATAAACTTTAATAAGGTTCACAATAAAGTGAATAACTAAAATAATTTTATTATTCATGAATATAAATATTGTATGTGATAAGTCTATCTCAAGGTAAGGGACTTCATCTCAATCTCATTTCATTGAGGAATATTTTGATGTTATACAGACACCTAATTTTATGAGGTGTATAAACATACCTTTTAATTGTAATTTCATTAAAAGTTTTTCAAAAAATAATATTTTTATGTTTCCTATACAGAATGTTTGACTTTATTTATAAATGAAAAAAGGAATGTTTTTTAACGTATATGGAGACAACAACTTCTCCACCACTGTGACAATTACTTTGTATTTGGATTCCTCTATAACTACTTATTTTTTTAAAATAAAAAGTAACCCCTTTTCCCTTTTATGGGTATTGTTTTTTCTAAAATGGGTTTTGAGAATGGATTGATTGTTTCAATAACATGAAATGTTTCCTTATGAGTGGAAATGAAATTTTAATAGTGACATGTTGAAAATTAAAATATTTTGTGATTTGTGATTATATAATGGTACTTGGACATTTTATGGGAAGTTACATGATAAACCAATGATGGTAGTTCTGTGATAAACTAATGATAGTAGGTTCGTGATATCCCTCTAATGCATTGGGTATAGAATTTGACTGTATGTTTATTCCATTTATAAGAGTGACATGTATGTAATTCAACTGCATAGTTATTCCATTTTAGTATAATTATGTCCCAAGTTACCTACTTATATATTATATGCTTACCTATGAGTTTTCATAAAAATCATTTGATTTTAAAAACGTAAAATAATGATATTTTTGATATAATGATTCCTTTTTAGGGTAAAAATGGTATGTTTTTTAGGAAATGTTGTTATGGGTTTTCATGATACAAATGGTTTCCTTTATTTTATGTCCCTTACTAAGTTTATTTACTCATCAAAAGTTTTCAAATATTTTTCATAGGTTTTAAGGAATATCAGGGACAAGGATGAGATAAAGTATAAAATTGTGAAAAAAATCATAAAGAAAACCCACGATTTATTTTAAAAAAGTGTCCTTTGTTTTGTGAAAAATTGATATTGAGTATAAGTGTCCACATGCAATGTATGGGTTTAATATTTAATTTTTTTTTCATAATTCTCAAAAATTATAAACCTAAAATATATTTGGGAAAAAAGTGATTTCTATTTTTAAAAATAACTAGAATATGTAATTTTTAAGTCTAGTTCCTTATAGGTTGTGTACAATAACTAACTCATTAAACAATACCAATTACTTAATCATCTTAATAAATACAAGAACATGGAATTTTATCTATAATATAATTTATAATATTAGTCTTATTGAATTGTTTTTAATTTCAATCATTTAACAAGTCAACAAAATTGATATTTTACAAATCAATTTCATAATTATTATCATCATTCTAACACATTATTATTATTATTTGAATCAATTATAAAATTTATTAAAAATGTTCATCTCCTAATTATCAATATCTAATGACACACTACTACATATTTTCTTTTATTAAGTACAAACTTTTATCATTACTAAATAAAAATCATTAATAAAAGGGGAAATTTTATAAATACTAGTTAAAAGTACTCATAATTTAAACATTTATTTTTAAGTACTAACTTTTTAGTATTTTTTAAGTACTAAATTTTAAGTAATTTTTGTATTTTATATTTTTTATTGTAAATTAATTTTAAACATTTATATTTGTATAATTAATAACTGCTTTTAATTTAAAAAAATTATTATTATTTCCATTAGTATTTATTAGAGCTATATAAAGCGATGAAAAAAGAAACATTTATCAGCACTTGTAAAAAGTGATGTAAAGTACATATTTATCAATACTTTTTATTTTAGCATTGATAAATGTGAATTTTATTGGTGATTTTTTACTAGCATTGATAAAATATCTTCCCCTATTTTAAAAGAACCATTACCGAGATCACTTCAACTCACATCGTTGAAGCTCTCGTGGAAGATAAATTTTTCAGTGACCTCCTTTGAATCTTTTGACTGAATCAAACGTTAAATTAAATGTATGTTATTCCTTATGTGTTTTTAATCAAACTTTAATCCTTTTTGAAATTTTTTTATTCTTCTTGTTGGGTTATTATCTGGGTGATGTTTTGGCACTATTTTCACACTTTTTGGTTCTTCACCTTGGTTCTTCACTTATGATCTATGTTTGACCCCTTGGTTGGATTATTTTTTCTTTTTCTTACTCTAGTCTACGTTTGGCCCCTTATTTTAATGATTTTTTATTCTTCCGATTTTCACAATTTTTTTTTCATTATATGGACTTATTTTCATAATAATATTTTTTTTATTTTTCTTTCTATGAATATTAAAAAACTATCATTATCATTATCATATTATTAATTTTTGTTTCCCTTTTACATACAATTTATTATATTGGACTTCGTGTATTATAAATTTAAAATCAATATAAAAACAAAAAGGCATTCAATATGATCTTATTAATTAATGAGAAACCAAAAAACATGGGAATTAAGGTGTATATGTTAGGGATATTATTCATTTTGATTATATTTCACAGATATTTTATGTTGGATGTGTATCATACATTTTAATTAATGTGAACTATTTGAGAAGAAAAATTGAAATGGTTAAAGTAAAAAATCATCTTCATGTGTGAAATGGGGTAAGGGTTGTTTTTAACTATAGGAACCTAAGATCTACCTTTTCTTATGGGATTGATTCTGGGATTAAAAAATTGATAATAAGTTCTTACAGCACAAAAGTTTATTTGTGTTTCTTTTTTAAAATAATAATGGTTTTTAAGGATTAAAAAAAATTAATTTACATAAACAAAATGTTTCATGGTGGTGTATGTGATTTTAAAGTTTTATATATCCTAGACTTTTAAATATTCCTATAATTTATGAAATAATATGGTCAAAGTTAATAATAAAATATCACTTTTATCATTACCACCTAGAATATAAAAATTAAAAACATGTGCAATGTCCCAATAAGTATATATATTTATAATTATTTGATTATGAATCAGTTGATATGATTGAGTCTTTTTAATTAAGAAAATAAGTAAAATTCCTTTTAAAAAAGTAAAACGAGTATAGTGAGTCAATGTTCCTCAAACATACATATGTCTGTGGATCAACAAGTACACAATATAGTGGTGGATTATGGTACTTTATTACCTTCACAGATGATTTTATTATATATAAATTTGTATTAATAATTAAATACAAAAATTTAATCTTTGAAATATCCCAAAATTTATAATAAATATATAAAAAATAATCTTGAAAATATTATTAAATATTTTTAACAAAATTGAGGGAGTGAACACCTAAGTGAAGAGTTTTCCAACTATTTAAGGGGTTGTGGTATTGTATCATAACCCACTCATTTGGAAATACCATAATATAATGGTGCACTGAAATAGAAAAAACATTATTAAACATAGTTCACCTAATGATTATTTAAGATTAAGCTTCTTATATTAATTTGGGATTATTCTCTTGAAATAATAGAATTCACATATAACCATGTTCTATGTATGACAATTAAAAATGCACTATATGAGATATATACTTGAATGCATCTAAATTTTTTATAATTATTTTTTCTTCAAGGTGACCTCTATTGAAATCCAATGACATTGATGACCTTTGACAAAGTGAATTGGCTAAAGATGGAGATCTCCATTTTAAAAGTTTACATTATTATCTCCTTTGATAAATCTATTTAAAAAAGAATGATTTATGATATGAGACTTCTTATAATAAAATAAATAAATTTTTTAATACTTCAAATTCATATAATTCATAGACTTTATTTTTTATTAAAAGTTGTTGATCTAATGCCAATTTATATCTAATATAATGACTATATGTGTGTATATATAAAGAATATGATTTTAGGATTCTAAGATCATACATTCTTTGTATTTATATTTTCTTTTTTGTTAAATATGAATATTAATAAATCAAATAAGATGGATATGAATCAAAAATGGATTGATATAAAATTTATGACAAGAGAGTATGAGGATGGGGTTAAAGAGTTCATTATGTTTTCAAAAGATTGTGCATATGTCCCTTCTTAAATTCTTTTTCCATGTTTACATTGTTATTATTCAAGACTAATTTTTCTATAGGAGTTAGAATAATTCTATATCTTTCATGGAATATATCAAAGTTATAAATGTTGGAATAAACATGGGAAAGAGATCAATGTAGCTAGTGACTAGGATAAAAATGTGTTTTATCGATCATCTGATATGATTACAAGTGTAAACAATGATGAAGATCATATCAAGGATATTATTATAGGTGTAAATGATGATTAATATCATACTGATAAAATGAAAATTATAGTTTAAGATGAACTTCATGATTTTAAAAATCTATTTCAAAAGTTAAATAGATGCGAAAATACATCATTGTATATTGGTTGTACTAAATATACAACATTTTCATCCATACTAAATCTATATAATGTAAAATCTAGAAATTGATAGAGTGACACCAGCTTTACTGAACTACTTTCTCTCTTGAATGATATGATACCAAAATATAATAAGCTTCCTTGTTGAACACATGATGTTAAATGAATGAAATGTTCAATGGGTATGATCAATGAAAGAATACATGTTTATTTAAATGGTTATATATTGTTTAAAAAAGACTATAAATCACTTACAAAATGCCCAAAGTGTGGTGTATCTTGATATAAGAAATATGAATCAAGTCATTTGAAATTTTTATGTTAATTTAAAATCATTCCAAGGTTTAGGTACTTATATGGAATTGAGGAGACTATAAGAAAGTTAACAAGGAACACACATGCAATAAATAAAAATGGAAAACTTTGTCTCCCAGTTGACTCTCCTTAGTGGAATAAAATTGATTATGAGCATCATATATTTCAAAATGATCCAAGAAACCCTAATCTTAAATTATATAAATATGGATTGAATCCTTTTGGTTTAAAAATGTTTCACTCATAGTATATGGATAGTTAATTTTGTAAATTATAGCTTTTCATCATGGTTATACATGAATCCAAAATACATTTTTTTGTATATTATTATATCATTACCAAAACAAAATGGGTAGTGATATTGATGTTTATTTGGATCCATTGATCAAATATCTGAAATTAATGTGGGATTTAGGTGTTACATTGTATTATTAATATAGAAATAAAGATTTCAGGTTGAAATCCATATTGTACTAGATGATAAATGAATTTTTTTTGTTATGGAAATTTTTCAGGATATAGAATTAATGGAACTAAAGTGAATCCCATTTAAAAAAAAGGTGCACACTTATTTATGTTAAAACATTACTCAAATATTTTTTTTCTTGGACATCAAAAATTTCTACCCCTATAACACAAATACGAATCTTGGATGACATCATTCTATGGGAATTCAGATGATGTTATTACACCATCTCCACTTACAAGTGATAAACTATTTGAGAATGTAAAGGATATGGCCACCAAATATGGTAAACATTCTTCAAAAAAACCTTATGAAAATTGACTATAAAAGGAGATCAGTTTTTTTTTTGAATTTTCATACTAGATTTGTTTGTACGTCAGCCAGTTTCTCAATGCCATGCACAGAGAAAAAAAATTTATGATAGTTTCATTGGTGTGTTACTAAATGCACACATAAAAATAAAGGAAGAAATTAAGTCCAGGTTGGATATAATTTACATGGGGTACAAGAAGAGTTAGAAATGGTGAAGGGTGAAAGCTGGTCTTTTCTTCCTCCAACTGATTATACACTTCTTAGGCAAGAGAGATATCATTTTTTAACTTATTTAATTATGTAAATTTTCCATATGAGTATTCATCAAATATAAATAATATCATTTTATTAAAAGATTTAAAGTTAAAGCTTATAAAATCACATGACATCCTTGTTTTGATTCAAGACTTAATACCTATAACTTTACATTTTATTTTTCTTAAAAATTTATATCATAAATTAACCAAGAATTTTTTTTGTTTTTAAAAACTATATGTATTAAAGTTATAGAACTTATTAAATTACTAACTATGGGAAAAGAAATTAATTTCATATTATTTGAATTTAATATGGTCTTTCTACCATTGTTCTATGATATGATGGTTCACTTGATGGTGCACTTAGTTAGATATACCCCATTGAATGGTATATTAATATTCTTAATGAGTATTCCAAAAATAAAATCCAACCAAAATTTTGTATTTTATATTGATATATTGTTGAGTAATATGAAAACCCATATCTTTAATACACTTTATTTCATGATTTATTACATAAAATAACACATAGTACAGCTCATAAGATCATGATTCCTAGTGTATTTTGGAAATTAGGTATACAGAACATTAAATTTATACATGAATACAACAACATTTAAAAACTCCAAAAGATGGCCTTATATTCCATCGATCCTCTAATATTGTATGGGATAGCGTGGGGATATACATAAGAAATGTTTGAACTATAAATCCCAGAAAAACATAGCATATGGTAAAAGATTATATGTAATCCAAGGGGAATATCAAGGTAACATAATAGGAGTGAGAATCATAATCTTGAACAATGAGGCATGATATGACATGATAGAATAAAGGAAACTTGGGAATATGGAAACAACATAGACATCATAAGCATAAGTCATGGAAAACTACCAAGACATCATAACATGGTGTTCTTTATGATAACCTCTCATTCACTATATATTACATGATTTTAATCATAATTATACATCATAGTACAAGCCACGGATCGTGAAGTCTAGTGTCTTTGAAGACTTGGTACATAAAACTTAAAACAAGGGACTAAAAACACTTCATTATTTAATCTTCAAAAATATCCCCTAACTTCCATTGTGCTCATACATCTTTATAGGGTACCCTGTGGAACACATGAACAAAGGGATGAGCTAAATATCCCAATAAGAGAGTATACATAAGAATAAGGATTTAGCACATGGGTTAGAAGGCATTAAATAATGATAATTTTTTTTGGAACATAGGGAATCATAACATATAAACATGGATCCATATAAATGTGGTAGAAACATACGACATGACTTAAGTACAAGTCAAGTCTAACCACCAAGATCGTTTCTCATAATATCACAAGCTAAGGCTAACCGCCAAAACTGTCACACATAACATCTCATGAGACTTAACTTTACCCAATGAATTGGAGTGATATCTAGGTTCACCCATATTAACATTTAATGAATATGTTTTCCATATAAAGAATCATACATAATCATAATTACATAAACATAATCATTACCCATGGAAAGGATTGGGTACCACAATCATGTCATAAAGCATAACAAATGGGTGTAACAAAAATGTGTCCATGAAAAAAGGGAACTAAAGTATGTATGTAAATTTATAAGTAAAAATATATATGTATAATTGTGAGTTATTTCAAGTATAGGTGACAACATTAAAGAAAATTATTCAAGAAATTTTGGCATAAAAACATTTATGAACGGTTTTAAGGAAAATACTATAGAGCCTTTAAAATAGAAAAGGGAAAAATCCTATATACAAAACCATAATTGAACCAATAAGGTTTTAAAAACAAAAATAATTATTTTATAAAGACAAGGGTAGTTTAAAATAGAAGATAGAGTGCACTTGAAATCAGGTAATAATTCGAGAAGCTCCCTCAAAACATGTTTGCTTATCGAGAAGTATTGAGGTGGGAATCCCTTAAAACATGTATATCCCCAAAAGATAATGATGAATGGAAATTTTTACATGGGTTTGAAACATTAAAATATAATTTATAAGATTAACATAAGAATAATAGATAACCTCATTTAGGTAAAAAGAAAGATAAATAAACCTGATGGAATAAAGGAGGTTCGGGTTGAATCCCTCACACAATATCAGCATGGTATCGTGTGTACTTAAGAGGGATTAATGAGAGAGAAAGGGATTTATCATATTTTATAAATCATAATTACATTATGTAGGAGGTGAATAATAATACCCCATCACTAGTAATTACACATAAAAGGGCGTAACATGGAGGACAATCTTGAATAAAAGTGAAATGGAGAGGATCCCTTACCTTAATTTCTACATAATTTTGTCTTTTTGCACCTCCTAAATAATAAATTTATGTTTATTAAAACAATGATATAAAAGTTAATTATAGTAATTTTATAAAAATATTTATTAATTATATTCATCGGATTTTATTTCATAATTTTCGTTGATGAAATTGAAGCGTTTGGATATCATATTTTACTTAAAAATTTCCCATCTTGCAACGATTTCACTTTTTATTAAATGTAATTTATAAATTAGTATAATTAGTTTCATAATCATAGAATACATGTAATTTCATATTAATATATTATATATACTTTATATTTTCTATATATGAAGTTGTTTATAATAATTATCTTCGCAACGTCTCTGTAGATGGTTAACCGACCTTTAACTAGACGTTGTCGATAGTGCGAGAAAAGGAAGTATGAAATTTATATTTTTCATTAATATGATTATTAAATTAGGTTAAAATCATTAATATAATGTTAACATACTTTATAATCAAATTTTTAGCATAAATATTTGAAATGTATAGGGTAAAATAAAAAAAAGAGGAGGAAAAGAGAGAAGATTTAATAGAGTCTTACTCTCTCCTCGGTGCAGCTTCTCTTGCACGAAACTATAAATCCCTTGGTGATTGGAGTTAGAGGGATCTATAAAGTCCCTAAGTATTATAAGAGGATTGCTATGGAGAATTTGGTCATATATTAGGCTTAGTAACAGATGAGAGGAATGGTTTTCCAAGGGGAGGGAGAGGGGTTATTTATAATTGAGGAGGGGTGTTTTAAGAATAAAATATTAAATAAAATAAAATATCAAATGTTAGAATTTTAATAGTAGTTTTTTGAAAAAATAAACCATAAATTAATATATTATAATTAATTTTAGAATTTAAATAATCTTTATAATTCAAATTCCTTAATTTATTAAAAGGAAAGTTAAAATAAAGAGAAAATGATAATTTAATGATTCACGTTTTGACTTTAGGTTTTGGAAAGTTATTTTTAGGTTTGGAAATTGATTTTATTGTATTTTAAGAAACTATTTATGAAATTAAATAAAACATGGACTAATATAAAGTTCTATAAAGTTTATTTCATCATTATATCATTAATGATACAATTTAAGATATACAGGTTATGTGAAAAAATGTATTTTTACTATTCACCTGAAAATTGAAGCAATTCAGAAAATTACCAAAAAATCACCATAACCATTTTTAGATGTGTAGAATCAAAAAATGAACTCCTTTTTTTCTAAAATAATATGATTAATATGATTAATTTAATATTTAATTAAAATCACAATTTACTTGAAAAATACAAATTTTAAATTTAAAACTGTTTTTCTAACACTTTGAAAAACAACTTAAGGTTGCATAAAATTATCTTAAAATCAAAATTTTAATTTATAAAGACATTTATGGAAAATAAATTTTCATTTAAATTATTAAATTAATCATAAAATTGTAATTAAATATTCTTGACTTATAAAAATACCAACACCTTATTAATAGTTTTTAAAATATGTATTTACTTATATATGATTTGTTTATACCATATTGTCACTTATAAAAAGATAAATTTTACTAATAATTTCATTGTAGAGGTTACTATTACATTGGTCGGTTTACTATTCATAAGGGTCTCATTACTATCCTAAAGGTCAAGTTATTATTGCTATATGTTCCTTAACTTCTAAAGATTCCTTTTATTTCACTTAATCTTCACTTATAAATTTTGTATTGTGTTCTAAAAGTAATCTTATGTGATTATAATATAAGACATAATTACAAGAAGATAATTGTAATTGAAAAAACATTGGGTTGTTACACACTATACATGTAATATCATGAGATTAAAACATTACCCAACGGATTGGAGGGATATATAATTCTAGGCCCACCCATCATATTAATATCATATACATGCATAAGTGTGACACATAGATCATAAAACATAAGAATGTATTTTATCAATTTTAATACAATAATTAAAGAGTGTGGGTTACATACATGGAATTACCCAATCAATAAATTATATTTACATCTATTTGAATACCATTGAGAGGAAATAGGTATGGTTATTCACTACACAAATGTTTCACATGGAAAATAAATTTATAATTTTGACAGCATAACGGGTGTACATAAAGGTTCGTGGAAGGGGTTAATGAGAGTTAAGGGAGTATCTACTCACTTATAAATCCTATTAAAATTAATATGGGTGTGTAAGAACAAATCCCAACATGAAAATTTGGAAATAAAAAGCTATAATATAATGAAGGTGCTTGAATAAAGAGGAGAATGAGAGGATCTCTTACCTTGAGAGGGAACTTCTAAAATCTTCGGAGGAGATTCTTAATAGCTTGGGGAAACCTTAGGAGGGATATAAAGAGTGAATTGAAGAGTAAAATAATGATAGAATTTTTTTAGTGAAGATTAATGGGAGTTTGGGTGGTTTTATATTGGAAAAGAGGGGGGTTCTTTATTAATTTCTATACATAGGTTTTGGACTCTATATAATAAATTAATATAAAACACATAACATCCTATGGTTTTTTCTCATGGTTTATACCGAATAGAGGTGGATTTTATTATTTTATATGTCCAAGAACCTAACTCATTAAAATAATACCCTTTGTGATGTGGAATTGATTCATGTTTATAATGAATTGATTTTAAAACATTAAAATATAATATAGGTTTTGGAGGATTCATTAAGGGTTTATAAAATTAATCAAATAACATAAAAAAATTAATTTAAAGGGTATATGTAATTTTTGTTTTGGATACTCTTTATAGTACTTATTATATCACTTTTGGGATTTTATGATTTCATAATACATACCATATATTTATACCATATTAAATTTTTACCCAAAAAATTGACTATCTTATAAAAATATAAAAAATCACTATTGGATAATTTTGACATGATTTTTTAAAAAATAATATTTATTTTATCGAAATAATTCTACAAATATGATAATTTACAATTCTAAATCAAAAAACCCCATTTATTGAAAAAGAATGGTTTTTTTCAATAAAATTTTTCTGGACCTTGTAAAAATTACATTGGACTTAAGAAATATATATTACCATTTATATTTAATAAATATTATTTAATAGTAATATTTTGTTAAAATATAATTTATTTCAAAAATTATTTCATTCATAAAAAATAGTTTCTTATTTTAAACTATATATTTCCCAAAAATTCAATTTGTGATTCATTGTATCAAAATCTAATTTTTATCAAACTTGTTATTTACTAATTTATAAATTAATAATAAAATGAATAAATATAAAAATTATTTTATTGAAAATAAAATATAAAAATTAATATTAATAAGGTTTAGATACAAATACATTTATTACACCAGTGAATTCCCCAAGTGTATGGTGTGTTATGGTGAGATTTTCTTGGAGTGATTCAGTGAACATGGTTTGGGATGTGATCTCAATGAGCATTAAATTATCCTAAAAATAGTTCCTCTCAGGCTTTATATGTCAAATATCATCTTGGGTTTGGTCAATGGAATAACCTAAGGATTTTATCTCCCTCATATGCTATGATAAATGGGATTCATCAGGTATGATATTATTGGTCAAGGTCATTGATTCATTCATCTATGTCAGGTGGATTTATCATAACCCTTAATATATAATAATCATAATTATCATTATAAAATAGTTATATTATCAACATTTATGATTTGTCGTGGTATTTAGAATCTTATGGGATATAAGTTATAATGATCCAAAATAACCAAAGTAGTGCATGTGATATCTATAATTTCATTTCTTAATAAGGAATTTACTCATTTAAAAATTGAATTTCATTTATAAATAATAATTTCCTCACATTATTCTCCCATTCAGAAATTTAACCCTCAAAAGTTTCATTTAATACACTAAAATAAATGTGGGTACTTCTATTTCATCACCTCTTCTGATTCCCAATTTGCTTCTTAAAAATTTTGGTTCCACCAAAACACTTTAACCAAGTTAGTTTTATTGTTTCATAGAACTTTTTAACTAAAATATATGATCTTTACTAGCTACTCCTTGTAAGAAATATCATTCTCCAACGGTACTATATTTATATTTATTACATGTGAGGGGTTTGGTATATGCTTCCTCAATAGGGATTTATGGAAAAAATCATGTACTATATATAAGTTAGGTTAAAGTGTTATTCAATATACAACTAATCCTTTGTGATCAAGGATATCAAAGGGGTTTATGTATCTAGGAATAAGTTATCCCTTCTTCCCAAACCCCATGAATTTATTCAATTTTTATATACGAAAGAATAGTTTATTTATAACCTCAAAATTTAGGTATCATCGATGATTGTATGCATATATTTTCAATAGATTTAATATAATTATAAATGGATTGAACCTTATCTATAATATATTGAGTAATATTGGGTCCCATCATCTTTCACCCTCCAACTTTATCCCATTATATCAGAGTCTGACGCCTCTTCCCATAAAGAGCCGATTAAGGTACCATTTGAATTATATAGTGGAAATTATTGTTATATGAGAACATCACTAGGGGAGATGTTGATCCCAAAAACCTTAAAATTACATTGAATATGGTATTATAATATCCTCCATATTTTTAATGGTCTTTCAGATTAACCATCCTTCTGAGGGTGATAAGTAGTGTTCAAGATCAGCTTCGTATATAATGATTGTTGAAGCCTTCTTTAGAACCTTGAGGTAAACCTTATATTTTGATTAGATAAAATATTCAGTGGAACTCCATATAGTCTTACCGCTTCCCTTGTGTATATATTGGAAAGTCAGTCAAAATAGAAATCTTCCTTGATAGCAATGAAATGTTATGACTTGGTAAGGCAATTGACTACCAACCAAATGGTGTTATTTCCATTAGGGGTCATGGGGAGTCCTACGATGAAATCCATGGTTATTTTTTCCCATTTCCATACTATTATAGTCAATGGTTTCATCATACCCTTATATTTATATCATGAAACCTTGACTTATTGGAATATAAATCCTCAAGATAAAAATTTTGTAATCTCCCAATTCATGTTATCCCACAAAAAATTTTGCTTCTAATATCTATACATATTAGTGCTTCCTGGGAAAATAGATAAGGATGATCTATGTGAATCATCCATAAGTTCCCTCTTTAGTTATATTTTTTATGGGAAACATATTCGAGTTCCAAAACTTATGACTCCATCTTTAGAAAAGTTGAACTCTAAAATATTTGTTTCCTTTTTGTATCACCTCTTTATCTTTCTATGCCTCCTTGATCCATTCAAGAATGGATGGATGAGAGGTTATTTGAGAAAGGTATGATGAATATCATTTTATTATTCCCATATTGATCCTTTTTATTTCTAAGAAGATTGGATCCCTTAAAATCCTCATCATGGATAGGGTTTTATGGTCCTTTATACTCAGAGCATATGTCACCTTGTTCGCTTTCCATGTATAGTAATGGATTGAACAATAATAATTTGTGATCAACTCTAACCACATATATTGTCAAATATTGAGATCCTTTTGTGTGAATATATACTTGAGACTTTTTTTATCTGTATATATGTCACACTTCTCCCCATATAGATAATGTCACCAGATCTTCAACGTGAAGGTCATGAAATCCAATTATAGATCATGTGTTGGTTTTTTATACTGGTGGATCTTTTATTGGTTGGAGGAATATGCTATGAATTTATTGTATTGCATTATTAAACAACCAAATACATTTGGACCACATCATTTTAGATCAAAAATTCATCCCCACCAGTGGGTAATATGATCATGGGTGTGGTGATTAGACTCTTCTTTAACTCTTTAAAGCTTTATTCACATTCCTCATTCTAGATAAACCTCACCCCTTTTGATTTATCTTGGTTTGTGTGATTTAAAATTGTGATAAGTTTCTCAAAAATTGATGATAGTACCCATATAATTCAATGAAACTATATATTTTTATCACAGAGGTTGGTCTTGTCCATCCTTTAATTGCCTTTATTTTTTTAAGGATCCACATGAATCCATTTTTTAGTGATAACATTCCCTAGGAAAGTTACTTTCTTCATCTAGAACTCTCATTCACTATACTTCACAAATAAATTTTCTTTTTACAAATTATTTAGTAAAAATTTTAAATGCTCCTCAAGTTCCTCCTTTATTTTGAAGTAGATAATAATACCAGGAAAGTTTGAACCAGACGTAAGCTTGGTCCCCCAAATTTATTAAAAGAAAAGTGCAAGTAAAGTCAAAAGAAAATAAAAACATTACATTACATAATGAGTCCAAAAATATTTAAGTCCATGAATATTTTTGGATCATTAATGAGTCCAAAAGGCATCATTGTGGACTTATAGCTCTAGTACCTTGTACGAAAAGAAATATTAGGGATATCCACCTTCCTTATTTTCACTTGATAAAATCCTAACCAAATATCTTTCTTTGATAGGTTTTGTGCTCCATGTAGATGATCAAATAATTCATCAATATGTGGTAGATGATACTTTTTATTTATCGTGATCTTGTTGATCTCATGATAATCAATATAATGGAGCATTGACCCATCCTTATTCTCGATGAAGAGGGCCAATGCCCCCCCCCCCTAGTGAAGCAATTTTTCATATAATCCCTTCATCCAGATTCTTCTATAGTTACTTTTTTAGCTCTTCCAACTCAATAGTGGCCATTTTGTATGGGTTCTTAGATATTGGAAAAGATACAGGTATAAGCTTGATTGAAAATTCAACCTTTTATCCAAGATTAGGGCTAAAGAATCATTTAAGAAACACCTCAGTGTATTCCCTCAAAATGATCATATATTCAAGGATGGTCTTTTCCATAGTCTTAATCATTTAATAAAGATATTCTTTCTCATAGGGAAATAATATTCACGATTGAGATGATCATACTAAAAGATATTCATCCTCCTCCTTGAACTTGTATATAATTAGAGGACGATTCATGATTCAGAGGGTGATTTCCTTATCTCATGAATTTATATTGGCTCTATATAAGTAAATTAAATCTATACCCATAATTTCATAACATTATACTAACGGGAGCATCATAAGATTTTTTTTTGGGAAATTCATCCTAAAAATGTTTGACTTGGGATGAGTTATATTCTCAGGATTCAACAATTTATCCATTATACATATTCACTAACAACTCAACTTCCATGTTTTGATATATTGTTTTAATAGTTTTACTAAATTTATGTGATATTATAGAATTCATAGAACCAGAAACAAAAGGTACGTTCACTATACTTGAATGAATAACTAGTGTACTTATCACCACTTAATTGTCGGGATCCACCTCACCAGTTTTGATGGAATAAGATCACCCTTTCCCTCTAGGACATGGAGGTTATTGGAATCAGTTATCATCAACAACCCTTGGATTAGTGTATTGATTAACATAGTTTCCTTATTCCTTATAGTTGAAACATTGGAAAATAGAGTGTTGGTATATTAGATCATTCATTTCTCCCATAACATTGGTTGGTTTGTCCCATTGGAAATTTCTAAATAGGTTCCCTTACTTCCCAAACCTATATCATTTACTCATACACTTTAGCAAATTCATAGGTTATTTCTTCCCACACTTTTGACAAGTAGAATATTGGAATTTCTTTCCTTTTTTAGATTTATCTCTCATACCACCAGAATTAAACTCCATTTTTCATTTCATATCCATGTAGAAACCTTATGATTCGTTGAACTCCATTTCAAATTTGAGGAACATCAGACAATTTCTTTATAGTTATTGAATTCCTAAATGGATAAGGTTTTTTTTAGACTTATATTTATCCCACCAAAGAAGAGGTCAAATTGACTTTTGGGAGTAATAAAAAGTAAAAGTTGTATCATGAAAGTATTGTGAATTTATCTTCATACATCCCAATGGATTCATTATCCTTTTTCTTATGGGTAATTAAATATGTCTACATTTTATTTCATAGTGTGTGAGGAAAATATTTTTTGAAAAAAATCCAAAATTCCTTCCTCTCCATCACTTCAATCTCTTCCTTGGGCTTCATATTCCTGAAAAACATCCAACATTGATCATATTTATCTTCCATATGATAAATAGCCAATATGATATTCTATTTCTCAGAGCATTGAAGGATAGATAATATATTTTCAATATAGTTTATCTATTTTCCTATGATTAAAATATCATAATATCCACTAAAATTTCAAGGCCTTTATTGCATATACATCTCAATTGCAACTTTCTCTTTCTTGCAGTGATTCGCTTGTACCACCTTATTCAAGTTTTAGTTCAAAACATGAGTTAATTGAGAAATTATTATCATTAAATTCTTAAATCATACTCCCATTGGGTTGTTCATCTTTTTTGGGGATCCATTACATTGTTTAATACATTGGTTTTTTACTCAATTTCTCCTATTTTCAGACATTGGTTATAAAAAAGGGGAAATTAGGTATGATTAATTTTAAAATATTAAACACATAAATAGGAATCCATGAACATTAAATGGGTAACTCATAATTGACATATATTCCATAACCTATGAATTTATAGGCTTCAATATAAGTTATCCATGATTTATTTCCTAACTTAAAATTTTATGGGCATTATTATTCCCTTAATAATGGTTCATCAAGATATTGTAAATTTTCCAAATCATATCTTATGGGAGTGATAAACTTGGTGGGTAGTATGTATTGTTTTCATGCACTAGGTGATGATCGAGTCCATCTCAATGTGCCCTTTTCATTATATTACCCCTATATAAAAATGTTTCAAAGCTACACCCACTTGTAGTATCAAAACAGGGATTTATATGATTGGAAAACCCTTTCTCTATAATTTACCAAAATTTAAGGATGTTTTCCTATGTTTATTATTATCCATAAGTTTTTTAATATATTTTTATAAACCTAATCCCCCAAAATAACTAGACTTTCCTCTAATACCAACTATGATAACTCATATCTTTAATACACTTTATTTCATGATTTATTACATGAAATCACAATTAGTACAACCCTGAAGATCATGTTTCCTAGAGTCTTTTGAAAATTAGGTATGTGAAACATTAACATGGTACACGAATATAAAAATGTTTAAAAACTCCAAAACATGGAATTGTATGCCATCGATTCTCTAATACTACATGGGATAACATGGGGACGTAAATAAGAAAGGGGGAGATATAATGCCCAATAAGGGAATAAAAAATCATAGCATAAGGTAGAGTAGTACATGTGATCCAAGGGGCATATCAAGGTAACATAATATGGGTGAGGATCATAATATTGAACAATGAGTTATAATATAACATGATAGCATAAAGGTAATATGGGAATGTGGAGACAACATAAAAATAACATCATAAGCATAATTAAAGGATAACCACCAAGACATTATAACATAGTATGTATAGAATAACCTATTATGAACCATACATATCATATCTTGAGTTAAAAACATTACCTAATTTATTGGAGGGCTATATCCTTTTGAGCCCACCCATTGCACTCATATCATATACATTCATAAGTGTTCCACATAGATCATAAAACATAAGGATATATTATATCACTTTTAATCCCTTGATTAAGGAGTATAGTTTATATAAATGGAATTTCTCAATCAATGAATTATAGTTACATCTAGTTTAAAACACTTTTAGTGTAAATAGAGATAAGTATTCACTAGACCAATGTTTGGCATGGAATATCAAAATATAATTTCGGTAGCATAATGGGTGTACATAAAGGTTCATGGAAGGGATTAATGAGATTAAAATAATTAAATTATCACATGTAAATAATAAGGAAATAATAGGTATGTGTAAGAACATATAGAAATAAGAAAAATTGTAAATAAAAATTCATAATTTAAAGAAGGTTCTTGAATAAAGAGGAGAAGGTTAGGATACCTTACATTGATAGGGAACTTATAAAAGAATAAGAGGGTCTTATTAAGATCTTGGGGAACCATGGGTAGGATTTATAGAGGTATTGGAAGATTAAATTCTTTAACCAAGTGTTTTTGAGTGAATATTAATGGGAGGTTGTGTGGATTTGTATAATGAAAGAGAGGGGAATTCATTGTGAATTTCTAAACTTTGGTTTTGGACTCTGTATAATAAATTAATCCAAACCACAAACCATACCATGGTTTTTGCCCATGGTTTATTAAAAATAGTATTTTATTTCATTATTTTAAATTCCATGCAACGAACTCATTAAAATAATACCCTTGGTGATGTGGAAGTGAGTCATGTGTATAAATAATTGATTTTAAAACCTTAAAATATTATATAGGTTTTGGGGGATTCATTAAGGGTGTATAAAATTAATAAAATAACATAAAAATAAAAAAAATTAAAGTGGAAACATAATTTTGGTCGTGGATATAATTTATAGTATTTATTACATCTCTTTTAGGATTTTATGATGTCATAATACATTCTGTATATTTATACCATATTTATTTTTTACTAAAAAATTTGACAGTCTCAGAAAATTATAAAAACTTCACCATTGGATAATTTTTACAGGATTATTTAAAAAATAATAATTATTTTATCAAAATAATTCACTAAATATGAGAATTTACAATTTTAAATAAAAAAACCTATTTATTGAAAAGTACTGGTTTATTTGACAATAACGGTTTTCTAACCCTTATAAAAATTACATTTGACTTCATAAAATTATATTATTATTTATATTTAATAAATAATTTTTAATAATAATATTTTATTAAAATATAATTTATTTCAAAAATTCCTAAATTCGTTAAAAGAGTGTCTTGATTGAACTATATATTTTCCAAAAATATAGTTTGTGCTTTATCATATAAAAAATCTAATTTTTATCAAACACATTATTTAATATTTTATAAAGTAATAATAAAATTGAATAAATATAATAATTATTTTATTGAAATAAAATATAAAAAATCATAATACTAAGGTCTAGATACATATCCCTTTATTACACCAATAAATGTTATAAGGGAAAGGTGTGTGATTGTGGTATGTTATTAGGGTGGTTTAGTGAACATGGTTTGGGTTGTGATCTATATGAGCTTAAAATTATCCTATAAATGGTTTTGGTCATGATTTAGTTTTTGAATCTCATCTTGTGGTCAAGAGAAAATCCTAGTGATGTTATCTCCCTCAAAAGCTTTGATAAGTGGTGTTCATAGGGTATGATCATACTGGTCAAGGTCATCGCTTCTTTCATCAGTTTCAATTAGATTTGTCATAGCCCTTGATCTATACTAATCATAATGATCACCATACAGTGGCTATATTATCAATGGTTATGATGTGTAATGGTCTTTGGAATTCAACTGGATATAATGTATAACAGTCTGAAATAGCCAAAGTAGTGCATGTATTTTCTATAATTTCATTTCTTAATAAGGAATTTACTTATTTAAAAAAGGAAATTTATTTTTAAATGTTTGGTTTATTACAAGTAATCCATTGAATTATTTACTGACTACCTATATTATGTTGAGAGCATTGATCTACCAAAATCTATTCACAATATAAAACTTGTGGGTGAAGGAATTTCTGAAATTGATGTTGTCGCAACTATAATTACAGAGTGGGAGTTGGATCACCTTCACATTTTACATAACATTTTAGAGGATGTTCTATATATTGAAACCCAAAATGTAATTATTATAAATTTTAATACATTAATGGATAAAATTAGGATATAAAATGCACATAATCAATAGTTTATAGGATGGGTTCGAGTCCATATTTTTAAGAAGTCAACTTTAAATCCAAATTTAATTTCAAAACAAATTTTATGGATATCTAGAGGAACAAGTGTCCATGTTTATCTTATAATGGTTGTGTAATTAATTTTTATACATTATATATAAAGTAACATTATGGACACAATACCATGAAAAATAGTGGAATTACTCTTGTGGAAGAAGTCATGCATGTATCAGGTACCAAGGACATGTTTTCAATTTACATGATTATATCATACTTTGGAATCATCAAGAAAATATGGTAGTTATATTATACAGTATCCCAAATGTATATTTTTCAATGAAAGTGTGTTTATAATAGGATTTCATTTAAATTTGATGAATTGAGATTCATGAAAGTGGATTTTAGTAAAGAAGGGTATAAGGATGAACTGTTCATAATGGAATCATAAGCATTAAAAGTATTTTATGTCTTAGATCCTTCAAATAAGAGAGCCCTCAATTATTCTATTATCTACCAAAACCATTACAGTTTAAACTATTAATTAAAATAAGGATGGCCTTTCATTGGTATGTTATGATCATTTCATGGTAACTATATAATAGTTGGGGTCTTTTATGTCTGAGGAGACCACAATAAAAAAAATTATGATAGGGTGGTGTTTAAATAACATTAAAATCATGTTATTAGGATGGACTTTGAGTATAATATGCCTATTGAATTATATAACTAGATAATTATTAGGGTATATATAATAAAATTTATTAATAAAAAGATATATAAAAAATATTTATTTTTATCAATGTTTCTATAGTTACTGAAAAAAACTATTTGAAAATATTGTAGTTATTAAATTTTCAAATTTATGAAATATATCATATTCCATCAATAAAACAGAATCCTCAAAGAGATATTTTCTATCATAATTAAAATTTAATTAAAAATATTTATTAGTAGTTTGTTTATTTATATTTTTTCAGAACTACCAAGACTAACCACATATCATGTATTCAAAATAGGGAATATATTTTTTTAGAAATTAGTGGGAAAAATAAATGGTGTCATAATTCTTACAAACATCATGAGTAGGTGATTTACTAATAATTATTTAGTTAATTTTCTCAACATTTTATCCACTTATTTTTTAGTTAATTTCTAAAAAAATTTATCTACTACTAATTTAGTTAATTTACATAGAAATCATGAAGGAATGACTTCATTGAGGTTTAATTTTTCTCCAGCCATTTTCTGCTCTATGAATAGCACAAAACGATTAGATAAATATCAATTCTCAAAAAATAATTCAATTAATATGATCTGTAACACCCCATATTTGATGTATTTCACTACTTTATTACATTTTATAAGTTGTAAATTGATTAGGTTAAGTCTTGGAAATCGTTTAAATGATTTTGGTATGTTTTTTAAATGTTTTGAAGGGCACATGGATTGATCAAAATTAAATAAAACCATGCATATTCTTTAGTAATACATGATAAATGGGGAGGGTAGTTTGGGTAGGTTCATGGTTATCACATGGTTTTCCAAACAAAATAGCATTCCCATGAAACCTTGGTTAGATCCATTCACATGGTTGACGCATAGTTTTCCAAAAAATGTGACATTGTTTTTAATGTATGGAAATTGTTTTTTAAACCTGAAGCATACCTAAAAAATTTCACATATAATACCTAATCTTAGGATCTCAAACCCTAGGAGCTCTCTATGTTATTTTTGATGAGATTTAACGTTCGGACACTGATTTTGTTGTTTCTTCAAACTTTGGACCTTGGGAATCAAAGGTAATGACTCTATTCTTCCCTTCTATTCTAGATCTAATTGTTTTCTCTTGAAAGGAACCTTATACCAGGGATACAATTCCCATAACTATGGGATCATACATTTTTTACTGGTATATTATTTTGATTCATTATAGGTATAAAAGGATGATCCTAAATCTATGAATTTGAGGGATTCTTTTTGTCCCAAACATATCTAAAGTAGGTGGTTTTCCCTCTTTACACTTTTATTAGAATGTAAAGGATATTGGATTTATTTAAAGAAATATATTTTGATTTTGAATGATTTTACATTGCTAAAACTCTTCTTTGTTTTATCTTACTAGTTGGTTCATTAACTCTGGGTTATGTTCTTCTCCCACAATGTGTTTAGAAATTTGATTAAATGAGTTTCTCAAAGAAAGAGAGTTGTTTACGTGTGTTCTTAGAATAGTTAGGTTTCATGTGTTCATTTTCATGTGGGGTGGATCATGATTGGAAGTACCACTATCAAATTTTGAAGCATGGTATAGATCATGTTCAGAAGTACCACTATCAAATTGGGTCACTAAGAAATGTCTTAGTGAAAGGATGACTTTCCACTCGTGAGTATGTGGAGGTCCAAGTCATGCATAAACATGTGCGTGTGAGTTTTAAAACATGTTTAGGTTATGAAAAATTGAAATTACTAAATTTATTCTTATACTTTAATGTAAAACTCATATTTAATTATACAGATTTTGGAAAATCTATTAATTTTCTTTATTTAATATTGTGGAAACCTCTTTATCTGCTTTTTATATTCTTACTATATACTTTATATTCTTATAAGATAACATGTTTCTGGTCTTAGTGGCATATGGGATATGTCACTTGGATTTTTACTATTGGTTATGATTACCCGCCCTCTACATATTCACTTTGGTGTGTATGTAGATGTTTTTTTCTTTGATATAGGTAAGGGGAAGGCTTTTTACTTCTCTAGCAAGGATTATTGATGTCAATATCATAATTTGTGGATATTGAGATTTGTAGTGGTTCATGTCTTTGTATGGAATGGTTCCACTTTAGTGTCAATGTCATTTAGTACTTTGAAGTCTTAGTATTATCATTTACATTATTATTTTGTTACTCTTATGTTGGTCATTGATACATTTATTATTTTTGGGTATTGATGAATGCATCATTTATAGAGACATACTTGGTTTTATTTATGTATAATTTATCATGTGAAGGTTGTTTGTGTACATTAAATTGTGTAAATCGTTCCCCCTTTGTAACTGTGTGTTTAAACCCTTGGAATTTATTTCTAGCCTTTGGTGTCTAGAGAATGTAACCTATAGTTAGTAGCACCTCCAACCCAATCCAAGGTTATGGGTTGGGTGGGGATACTGAAAATGGTATTAGTTGGGTAAGTTCATCGATTGGTATGGTATCAAGGAGATAGGATGTGGTGGGACTTGAAATATATGGTATTAAAAAGATATAGATAACCTTTTTATGTTGAAATTCAGGTTATCAAGGTATTCTAGTTACAAAAAGTGTTTCTAAGAAATTTTAGGTGTGTTGTCAACTCATCATCATGGGTTGAGCCAATGATTTGTAGGTACCATGCATTAGTAAAGATACTTCCCACTAGGATTGCATTATACAAATTATTATTTTATTTTTTTACTGTGATATTATGATTATTTTATATATATATATAATATAATCATGAATATATAAATATTAAAATGGATTAATTGATAACTTTTGGAATGGAATGTAGAGAAGAAATGTCACCAGTATGGAGAATGCAAAAATAGTGAGAGGGAACAACTGATAATGAGGTTACACCCAAACCATAGATGAACCATCATTTGGTTCAAAGTATTGTGCAATACTTTTACCTTGTTGATAAGGGACCTTAGACTAGGGATCCTTATTAGGTGAATCACATGGGAGAATTTTTAATGTAGAACCCACTAACTTTTCATGGTGATTCTAGAACTAAGAAGGTAGAGGTTTGGTTGAGAAGGATGACCATAATTTTGGACTTATTGGAGACACCATCCAAAATTAAGGTCCATCTTGAAAAATATATGCTTTAAGACCTATCACAAGCATGGTGGGATTTGGTTTCTCATGCTAAGTTTGATCGAGATCTTACTTCGAAAGTTTTTTTATAATTGTTCGATAATAAATTATTTCTAGAAACCTTACAAATAGTGAAGATGAAAGACTTCTTTCGGATAGAATAATCAATTATTTGGTTAATGGATATGCTTATAAATTCACTCACATTGTTAACTTTTACCTAGATGTAGCAACTAGAAAGAGACTAAAAGCATAGATATTTGAGGTGGGTCCCTGACCAAAGGTTCAATCAATTGTGGTAATGTTATATATTACTGACTATATAGAAATGGTGAATAAGGATTTGGTTGGAGCGAGAGATCTTGAAGGAAATACTGGTGGAGGGGATACTATTTTCCATCTGGGTGATGATGGGAACTTCATCATGGGGAATACAGGAAAAGGATAGGGTGACTCCTGGGGTAATAAGGCATCATAGAATCAATCCACCAGATTAGCCTATTATCCACTATATCGCATCAATGAACCAGTTTTTTTCCAGTGTGGATTTCTTATACACTAAAAAAAGAATTTACTAGACCTTTGAGTAATTTACACCACTATGTCATGAAAGGACATCTAAAAAATTATTCTCATAAACTTGTGAAATAAGTGTGTGGAGTTGGCTCAACTTAGCCTCAATCTTCATTTTCTTATATAGAAAAATATCATTAGAATTTTTCTCCTACATAGAACCAAGATACCTCTAAGAACACTTTGATTTCCCAATCGACACCTCAGTTGGGAAGTATGAACAATACTATAGTAGTTGATCAATAACTATATGGAGTGGAGCAGGATATCATGACCGAGAAACCCGGCCTCCCCATTGTTTAAGGTACCATAATTCTAAACTAGACTCTAATGTTTTTCTTGTTTGATACTAGTGAATCACATTATTTTCTTACTTCTTCCTTGGTTAAAAAATTTGGATTACATAAGGAAATGATGCCTCACACCATGAGTATCAAGACACCCCTTGTATAGTAGGAGTGCAGAGGATTCAAGTTCCTATATTGTTCCATTACCATTGATTCAGTGCAGTTTCAATGGGAATTTATTGTCCTAGGGTTGGATATTTTGTATATGGTTTTTTAATGGGATAAGTAGTGTAATTTAAATCTCATATTGATTGTTATTCTTGTAAAGTGACATTCACATCCTCAGATGTAAATATTCAAGTATTCAAGGGAGATTGGAAAATAAATATAAGTAGAGTGAGGCCTTAATATAGGCTCAGTTATTAGTAATGACCCTGGGTGATGTAGATGAAACTAGAAATAAGATTCTCACTTCTATAGTGGATTGAAACCCAGATGTATTTATGAATAATTTATTTAGGTTACCACTTGGGTGGTAAATTTATTTTTCTATCAATATACTCATGGTAATAATCTATATTTATATCCCATCATATATAATGTCATTGATAGAATTGAATGATTTAAAATTATAGCTAGAATAATTAGAGAGTTAAGCCTTCATCAAACCTAGTACATCACCATGGGAGACACTAGTTTTATTTTTAAAGAAGTCAGATGATTCCCTTAAATTATGTGTTGATCATCATAAACCAAAACAAGTTACAATAAAAAATTATCACCTTGTTCTTAAATTTTTTTATCTATTTGATAAATTAAATAGATCTAAGTGGTTCTCCAATATTTATCTATGATCAGGATATCATCACCTCATAGTAAAAAAAATAGGATATTTCAAACACAAAATTCCAGAGTTAATATTTCCATTACGAATATGTCATCATTCCCTTTGGTCTAATGAATGCACCTGCTATCTTTATGGCCTTGCTGATTTTTATCTTCCATGGGTACCAAGATTCTTTGGTTGTGGTATTTTTTGATGATATTTTAATTTATTCTATAAGTATGAATGACCATGGGGAGCACTGAGAAATTTTACTATGAAATTTTTGTGATCACAAATTATATTCCATGTTTTTTAAGCATGACTTTTGGATAAAAGATGGCCATTTCTTCAAGAACGTCATTTCTGGAGAGGGCATATCACTTAACCTAGGAATATTTAAGCAGTCATATCTTGGAAGCAACCAAAGAATGTCTTTGAGATACAAATATTTCAAGGACTAGAAAGATATTATCATTTCTTTTTTTGGGATTTATCAAATATTTATTCTCCTAAGACTGATCTAATGATGAAGGTTCTTCATTTCACATGGAATGATGACTATCAGAAATTATTTCTAGAGCTTAAATATCATCTCACTTTGGAACCCATATTGATATTTCCATATCTAGTCTAGAGATATGTGGTATATTTTTATTCATCTAAATCTAGTTTGGGTTGTATTCTAATGAAAGAAGATCATTTTTTCTTATGGTTTAAGGTAGTTGTAAGTTCATAAAAAGAACTATCCAACACATGAACTATAATTAGTTGTAGTGGTCTATGTCTTAAATACATGGTGCCACTATCTATTTAAATAAAATTCATCATTATTCACTGATCATAAGAGTTTGAAATAAATATTCTCTCAGTGATACTGGAACTTGATGTAATGAGAATAGATGATGTATCTCATGATGTTTGAATTTAATTTGGTATATTCACCTAGGAAAATAAATTTCATGGAAGATGATTTGAATCATAATTTGTATAGTGAAGTTTTTATGGAGGCTCGTAACTAATGGAAGGTGATGAGCATTATTACTGGTGTGCATCTATAAAATTCAAAATATAATTAGAATTCAATTTTCTTCCCTGTTAATCTTGTTCCAGACTTGATTGATGTTTTCAAAAAGGTCAAATATCAAATCCCAATTAAACCACCATTAGGCCAAACCAAAATGGTGGGGATACTTTTCATAGTTGTATAGAGGATAAAAAACTCATTGTTATAATTTCAAAACTAAATTATAGTCCCTTATAATTTCCAGGAACAACTTCATTTAGTATGCCACCATTTGAAATGGGATATTAATATGATAATTCAAAAAATATTATAAGGTGATGAGAGGTCATTTTTGGTAGTTGGGTATGAAATTAAGGATTTCATATTATGTTATAAAATGTATAGCTTCTCAGTAGGTAAAATATAAGCATCAACTACTAGCTAGTATGCTGCAATCTATGCCTATACTTGTATAGAAGTGGGTGAATATTGGCAAGGGTTTTTTATCAGTTTTCCAAGGATTCTTAGAATACATGATTATATTTGGGTAAATATGGATCAACTCACCAAGTAATCACACTTCCTTCTAATCATATATTCAAACATGGTAAAGGATTTGTAAAATCCATATATTTGATAAGTGGTTAATTTTCATGGAGTTCCATTTTTTATTGTCTTTGATAGAGATCCTAGATTCACTTCTTGATTCTAGAGATCATTGCAACAAGTTATCAAAACTCAATTTACCACGAGCTTGGAATATCTTCCTTAGATGGATGGGAAATTATATTGCATGATTTACACATTGGAAGATATACTTAGATTTATCTCATAGTCTTTGGTGGCTCATGTGAATATTATATACCTTATGTGGAATTCTCCTATAATAAAATTGACCCTGTGATGTTACATATAGCCTCGTTTGAGTTATTATATGATCATATTTGTCATTATCCACTATTTATAATTGAAATAGGAGAAACCTCACTGATTGACCTAGTACTTTAAATAATACTATAGTAAATATCAAGATAATATATAAGAAGATGGACATAACTCATATCTGATAAAAATAATATGTATATCATCATCACTGAAAATTATCATTCAATGTGAGTGACCATATATTCTTGAATGTTTCATTGAGACTTGGTCATCGATGCCTATGAAGTCAAGGAATGTTATCCCCATGGTATATTGGACCATTTGATATTTTTAAATGGATTGGTGATGTTTTGTATCAGTTAGTCTTACCACTAACATTCAGTGCTTTCTATAATGTCTTCCACATCTCTGAACTAAATAAGTATCACCTGAATCCAAATCATGTAATCAAATGACACCATGTTACTCTTGAACTAGATTTGATTTTTATCCATGTACCAATTTGTATTATGAATAGAAAAGATAAGATCTTGTGGTGGAAATTATACCTTTAATACATATACTTTGTAAGAATGGTAATATTCAATAAGAAACATGGGAATGAGAGAGGTTTATGTTAGAGAAATGGCCTAAACTCTTCAAAGGTAATGTCGATATCCAACTTTCTAATGATGGAAATCCCTATGGTGGGGGAATGTAGAAACCCTGGTTTATTTTACTTATTTTAGGTTCCTTAATGATTGGATTAAGTCTTGGGAAGATTCTGGATGACTTTGGGATGATTTTGAATGGTTTGGAGAGTATATAGTTTGATCATGGTTAGAGGAAACCATGAATGTTCTCCAGTAAACTATGATGGGTGGAGATAGAAATTCTTTTAGGAAGGTGCATGATTTTAAAATTTGTGTGGCCTGAGTATGTAAAGATCCATTTGCATGGTTGGTGCACTGTTTGGAAAATCGTGTGTCCTAACCATGTTATTGGGTTTTTAATGTATGAAAATTGTTTTTAATCAAAAACTTGCCCAAAAAAATCTCATTTCTCTTATATACTCTTATTTTATCAAACCCTAGAGACCTTCTATGAAATTTTCAATTATATTTAACCTCTGAATTCTGATTTCATCGATTCTTTAAGTGTTGGACCTTAAGAATCAAAGTTAAGGACTATATTATTTCTGACTATTCTAGATCTACTCATTTTCTATTGAACAGAACACTATATCAAGGCTTTTATTCCTGGATTTATGGGATCAAATGAGTTTTAATAGGATCATCTTATGATTCTTCATATATATAGAATAATTATCCTATATCTATGGACTCATAGGATATTTTTTACACCAAACATATCTAAAATATATTGTTTTTATTTTTTTCAACTTTTATAGGATTGTAAAGACTATTGGGTTTCTTTCAATAACACTCTTTTCATTTTGAATGATTTTACTCTACTGAAACTCTACTATATTTTCTTTTACTAGTTAGTCCTTGAAATATGGGTTGTGGGCGTCACCCACAACCTGTTTGAAAAATGGATTAAATTAGTTTCTTGAAGAAATATGGTTTTTGAATTTTGATCTTGGAATAGGAGGGTTTCTGGTGTTAATGTGAATATGGGATGGATCATGGTCAAAAGTGCAATTATCCAATAGGGAAACATGCTATTGATCATGGTCGAAAGTACCACCATAAAATTGGGTCACCAAGCGACAGCTAGGTTAAAGGATGATTCACTACTTGTGGTTATAGGGAGGTCCAAGTAATTTATATACATTTTTGTGTGAGTTATTCTATATTTAATTTCATGAATTTATTTTCCTACTTTAAAGGAAAATTCATCTTTAGTTATACTTATTTTGGAAAATCTATTCATCTCCTTTATTTAATATTATGGAAACTATTTTATCTACTTTTGATATTATTCATTTTTTTATAATCCTATGAGATAAACTTTTTATGGTCTTAGTGTCATGTAATAAAAGTATCACAGGTTTTTCTTACTAGGTATGTTTACTCACCCCTTGAATATTCACTTTTGTGCATTAATAGATGTTGTTTTTCATAAAACTATAAAGGGGAATGTTTCTTACTTCTCTAGTGGGGGTTCTTGATTTCATTGTGATATTTTGTGGAGATGGAGCTTTGTATTGGTTTGTGTATTATTATAGAGTGGTTCCACCTTGGTTATAGATTCATTTACTTATTTGGATTTTAGTGTTCTTATTTCCAATATTCCAATGTTACTCTGATGTTAGTGTTTTATATATTTATTATTTTTGGGTTTTGTTGCATACATCATTTATAGAGACTCCCTTGGTTTTATTAAATTTGGATTTATCATGTGATGGTTGTGTGTGAATGATAAATAGTTTAAATCATCCCCCCATGTAACTTTGTATTTAAACCCTTGGAATTTATTACCAGTCTATGGTGTCTGGGGAATGTCATCGAAGATTGGTTGCACCTCTAACCCAGTCCAAGCCAATGGGCTGTGGGGGATGGTAAATGATGTAATCAGATACTATTTTTTATTCATAGAGGTATTTTTTCTTTATTGTATCTGTTTATGTTCAATATTTTAGGTTTTTAATTTATAAATGGTTGTTGGGGTTTGGCTTAGTGGTAATCACCCCATAATCCTACATGAAAATGGGGGTTCAAAGCCCATTGGGTGCAGGTACTGTAGTAGTAATGTAGCTAATGTAGCAGTGGAAACACTATAGCAACGATGGGAATTGTAGCGGAGGCCGGGCACTATAGCAGTGGCAGGGCACTGTTGCAGCAGCGGATACTGTGTGGTGCTGTAGCAGGCGGGTACTATTGCAGTACTATTCACAGAATGGGCCTTGGGTCAAAAAATTGGGCTTATGGGACATTTAATGGGCTAAATTTCCACTGGGATTTCGGGATATGTAATGGGTCTCCCTCTACCCAGTTAAAAGAGGTTTTTTCTTTACTTTAACAATAAATGAGGCTTTAGCCCCTACCTTTAAAAAATTTAATTTATAAATGACTCGAAGTGCATTTTTTTTATAAATGAAAGTTTAGTTAAAAATGTGTGTCACTCACTAAAAACTAATCAAACACATTTTTAATATCTCTATACATTAAGAAAATGACTCATAAGTCATTTGTGACATATAGGAATCATCTTCAAATCAATCTAGCACATTGTGTACCCGGTATGACTCAAAGTGCGTGTTTTTAGTTTAAAAGTAATATTTTAGTTCAAAATGAACATCATTCATTAAAAATAAAGAAAACACACTCAGATTATCTTGATACTTTATAGAAACAATCTGTAAGTAATTTTTGACATGTAGAAATCAGTCGCATGATAATATGACACATAGTGTGGCCAGTATGATTGAAGGATATTGTTTTTTTTAAAAGTGATATTTTATTTAAAAATATATGTCACTCACTAAAAAATAAGAAAAAATAATATTATTGTATTGATACTTTATTAAAATGATCCATAACTCATTTTTTATGTGTATAAATCAGTCACACATTAATTTGATACACGGTGTGGCCAATATAATTGAAAGAGTCTGTTTTTATTTATGTGACATTTTAGTTCAAAAATACATTTCACTCATTATAATCCAAGAAACATGCTCATATTATCTTGATACTTTATAAAAATGATTAATAAATAAATTGTGACATGTAGGAATCAACCACACATTGATCTGACACACGGTGTGCCCGATATGACTCCAAAAGCATGTTTTCAATTTAAAAGTGGTATCTTAGTTTAAAATGTGTATCACTCATTGAAAACTAAGAAAAAACTCATAAGGTCTTTATACTTTAGTAAAATAATATATATATCATTTTTGATATGTAGGAATCAATCGCACTTCAATCTAATGCACGGTGTGCCCAGTATGACTCGAAGTGAAAATTTTCAATTTAAAAAAGATATTTTAGTTAAAAAATTGATTCACTCACTAAAAAAAGAGAAAAACACTCATATTGTCTTGATATTTTATGGAAATGATCCATAAGTAATTTTTTACATGTATTAATTGAACTCACATTAATTTGACAGATAGTGTTCCAAGTATAACTCAAAGTGCATGCATTCTATTTAAAATTGACGATTTAATTTTAAAAAAAGTGTTACACATTCAAAACTTATAAAACATACTCTGATTATACTGATACATTATTAAAATGGTCTATAAGTACTTTTTATATATAAGGATCAATCTCACATCAATCTGATACAATTTTTTTCTGATATGATTGAAAGTTTTTATTTTTATTTAAAATAGACATTTTAATTAAAAACACATGTTGCATACTCAAAACTGAGAAAACATGCTTGGATTAGCTTTATAATTTAGGAAAATAATCCATAAATTATTTTTTATGTATAAGAATCAACTACATATCAATTTGACACACTATGTTCCCAATATGACTCAAAGTGTGTATTTTCAATTTAAAATTAACATTTTAGTCTAAAGCATGCATCACTTATTGAAAACTAAGAAAACAAACTCAAATTTTCTTGATAATTTTTGGAAAAATATCTATAAGTAATTTTTTATGTATATGAAACATCTACATATCAATGTGACACATTGTGTGATTAGTATGACTGAAAGTTCATGTCTTTATTTAAAATTGATATTTTAGTACAAAATATAATTCACATATTCAAAACTAAGAAAACATGCTAGAATAATTTGTGAAAATAATCCATAAGTCATTTGTGACATGTTATAATTTTTCTCACATCAATATAATACACAGTTTTCCTAGTATGACACAAAGTGCGTGTTTTCAGTTTAAAAGTGACATTTTAGTTCAAAACACACGTCATTGAATAAAAAACACACAAACACACTCCAATTTTCTTGATAATTTAGTAAATAGATACATAAGACATTATTTGTATATAAAAATTATTCAAACATCAATTTTACACATGATATGTCTGATATGACTGAAAGTGCATGTTTTTATTTAAAATAAATATTTCAATACAAAACAATCTCCACATACTAAAAACTGATAAAACACACTCAGATTGTATTGATACTTTAGTAAAATGTTCCATATGTTATTTTTGACTTGTACGAATTTAGTGGATGTCAATCTAACATAGGGTGTGTCTGGTATGACTCAAAGTATGAGTTTTTAGTTTAAAAGTGACATTTTTGCTCAAAAAAATCATCACCACTGAAAAACAAGAAAACCCACTCAGATTATCTTTATACTTTATTAAAATGATATATAATTCATTTTTTATGTGTAGGAATTAGCTTCATCTCAATATGATACACTGTGTAACTTGTATGACTCAAAAGTGTATTTTTTTAGTTTAAAAGTGACATTTTAGTTAAAAATGGGTCACTCACTAAAAACTAAGAAAAAGCTTTTTTAAAATTGTTTTGATACTTTAGAAAAGTGATTCATATTTCATTTTTTATATTTATCAATCATTAACATGTCAATCTAATACATGGTGTGACCCATATGACTCAAAGTGTATGTTTTTGGTTTAAAATGAAATTTTAGTAAAAAAATGTCACTCACTAAAAACTAAGAATAAACACTCAAATTATCTTCATATTTTAGAAAAATGATCCATAAGTCATTTATGGTGAGTAGAAATCATTCGCACAATAATCTGATACATTGTGTGACTATATGACTCAAAGTACATGTTTTCAGTTAAAAAAAGAAATTCTAGTTAAATACACAAGTCACTCATTAAAAACCAATAAAACACATTATTATTGTCTTTATAATCATTTTTATAAAGTGAATGACCATGTATGTACTTTTCAAACCCACCACACTAGGAAACCCCCTTCCTCATAAAGGGATCACTCTAGAGAGATCCCTAGATAGGAAGAATCCATTGCCAGTTGAGATGGAAGAGCATCCTGGAGGGTGGCGACCCGATCAACAGTGGTTTGACATTCAAATCCATCAACACAAGTGGGTTGTTCCACATTTCACCCACCCAATCAAAAATTGGGAGATCCATAAAGACGATTGGATCCTGGGGGAAGGAGAAATTCACCGAAGAGAAGACTCCCAGGAATCGAACACTACACCTCCCACAGAATGATGTTGTTGTACCACTCTCCTTCACCACTGCACCACTGGAAAAGCTACAAATGTGTGTGTGGGTAACGCTCGACTCCCAAAGGGGTACCAACCAATCCTAAAGAATTTTTTACATTCACCAGCTAGGAAATGGTTTTGAATCACACTGTGCATAATACGCATAGTGTCCGAGTCTAACGGGACTCAGGACTATTCTATTTCCCATAAAGAGTGAGGGGTACAAGTAGAAGGTATCACTCAACTAACACCCCATGGGAAGAAAATGTGTATGGGTAACGCTCGAATCCTATAGGGGGGATGAACAAGACCATAGTGCACCTCACATTCCCCATCTAGGAAATGGATTTGAATCACCCAATTTATAATACACATGGTTTCAGAGTTTGGCGGGACTCGACCTGGTGCCAGTTTCTACATAGTTTGATGGGTACAACCAATGGGTACCACTCTAATAACACCCCATGGGAAACATAGTGTGGTCGTTATGACTCAAAGTGTGTGTTTAAATTTAAAATTGACATTTTACTTCAAAAAATATGTGACATACTCAAAACCAATAAAATGGATTCAGATTGTTTTGATAATTTAGGATAAAGATCCATAAGTAATTTGATATGTCTATGAATAATTCATGCCTCAATCTTATTCATTGTGTAACTGATCTATCTCTAAATGTGTGCTTTTAGTTTAAAAGTTAGATTTATTTAAAAATGGGTCTACTCACTAAAAAATATGAAATAACACTAATTTGATCTTTATACTTTATAAAAATGATTTATAATTCATTTATGATGTTTAGGAATCTTCCACATGTCAATCTGATACACGGTGTCACCGGTATGTCTCAAAGTGCATTTGTTAGTTTAAAAATGAAATTTTATTTAAAAACATTCCTCTCACTTAAAACCTAGAAAAAAACACTCATATTATCTTTATATTTTAGGAAAATTATTTATAAGTCATTTTTGATGAGTAGGAATTAGTCACACGTCAATATGATACACAGTGTGACCGTTATGACAAAAATTCTATGTCATCCATTTAAAAATGAAATTTTAGTTAAAAACATGCATCACTCCATGAAAACTAATAAAACACATTTGTATTGTCTTCATATTTTGATTCAATGATTCAAACATCATTTTTGATGTTTAGGAATTATCCTTATGTCAATCTGACACATGGTGTTGTCTATATGGCTTAAAATTCATGTTTTTATTTAAAATTGATATTTTTACTTCAAAAAACAAATCACATAATCAAAACCAACAAAATGTGCTTGGATTTCCGTAATACTTTAGGAAAATTATTTATAAATAATTTGTAACCTATAGAAATCAATCACACATAAATATGACACATGGTGTGTCTTGTATGACTTGAATTGTATGTTTTCAATTTAAAAGTGACCTTTTATTAATGCATTGTATCATATTTATGTTTAATTTATTTATTTATATTATTAATAACATTATAATTGTTTTTTATATGGGTATGCTCTTTTTTTGAGCTAGGTGGTTTGTTTACAAACAAATAGCATGATCAAGATATTTTGGGAGGGGGTTTAAAGACAAAAAAACAATTTTTTTGAATTTATCGATGTTTGTGATAAAATTTATGTGCCAATGTAATTGTACATACCAATTTTTGAAATATTTTCAAACATTGTATAGTGTTTTATTGTTATATTATGATGTAATTTTAATTGAAATTAAATTCTATATTGGTTATTTCAGTGATCTATAACCATTTTATGGTGTTTTTAGCTCCATGAGATGTCAAATTAAAGCATGTGAATAGATCTATAATGCGTTGACCGAGGGACCTTGGTTACTATTTTTTCAATTTCAAAATGGCCCAGAATTATTCCAAAATTGATTTTTTAGTTGGGATACCCTAATTTTTTAATATGTGATGGAAGTTCAACTTCATTTAAGAGGGTCTTTTTTGTTCTTTTTTAGTGGAGACTGCATTTATTATTAGGCATTACATTCGTATAAATATTATGATTTTGAAATTTTATCTTTTTTCATATTATAATGTTATTTATAATTAAATATATACATATTTGTATATATTTACATATAAAAATTAATTGTATAAATAAATATCATATAAAATATACTTTTAAATATATAAAGCATAAGGAAATAACTATTATCCCTTTTATTTAAAATAAAAATGTATGGATATATATATACCTATAAAAATGTGTGTATAATTTTCATTTATAAATATATGTGTGTGTGTGTGTGTTAATAAAGAGATATATATTTATGTATGTTTTCTAATAATATGAAAATAAATATTAATAATATATTTATTTATTTGTATTTATATATAAAGACACACACACACACAGAGATATATATATAGCCAACGAGCCTCTACCCAAGTGGTATAGGCTTCTGCTTGGCTTTCAAAAGATCCAAGATGAAATTCGGGCAGGGAGAATTTTCCGAGGTACTATAGCACTGTAGCAGGGGGGACTGTAGCAGTGCGGTAGCAGTGGCAGAACTGTAATAGCGATGGTACTGTAGTGGTGGAGGCACTGTAGCTGTGTGGTACTGTAGCAGGTACTGTAGTAGTGTGGATACCATAGCAGTATTGTTCACTAAGGGGTCCTTTGAGCCAAAAAAATGGGATTTCAAGCCTTGTATTCAGGCCACATGGCCTTGGGCCTTCGGGATGTGTAATGGGTCTTCCTCTACCTGGTCTTAAAGAGGTCTTTGCTTTAAATAATAAATTGAGGCTTCGGCCCCAACCTTTTAAAAAAACATATATATATATATATATATATATATATATATATATATATATATATATATGAATAGAGGCAAAAAAATACAAATAGAAGCATATTTTATAAATGTATTTAAAAATAATTATATATATGTGTGTGAATAAAAAAGATGTATCAAAATACAAATAAATACACTACAAAAAAAAGTAGTATTATCAATGGTTTATTAATAGTTGTTCTAATAACCATCGCTAAAAAACGTATTAAATATAATTTATATTATAGTAGTGGTTTAATATTAATGCGCTATATTTATTATTTTTTTATTGGGGGTTTTCTTTAAACCATTGCTAAATATTTAAAATATAAAAATAGTCTAACACACCCCCTCTTCCCCCACCTGATCCCCTTGGTGCCCCCCCCCCCCCATCTCCATGATCCCTCAGCCCCGATCCCCCCTGTCATTGATGGTGACTTCCCTTCAACCTTGATCCTCTCTCTACCTAATGATAACCACCCCTTGGCCCCATTTTACCCTCCCCTGATAAAGACCCCCCTCATCCATGTTCCATGTCACGAACTAGGCCGGGTCGCCATTCGACCCAGCACCCGACCCGGTCCGCGGCAAGGCCTGTAGGGCGTTCCCGATCCCCACGGGCTGGCCCAAGTGCCCGGGTATCGTAAGTAACAAGAGGGAACGATTTTACCCGAAATAAAAGACAGAAAAACAACTAGCCAGGTAAATAAACTGAAACTAGAAAAAGACAACCAAACACGTCTTTAAACTATGTACATTTTTTAAGTCTACAACTCGAACCAAGAACTAAAAAGAAAAGACGACAGCGAAAACTAAAACTCATACTCAAACCTCCCAGTAAAAGAGAGGCCACATCAACACCACTTTTCATGAAAAGACCAACTGCAACCTGAACCACCATCGCTGAGCACGATGTCACAACCTGGAAAGAAGAAGAAACAAAATCTACATACACCTAAGGGTGTAGGTAGGGTGTGAGCTAAAAGCCCAGTAGGATGCCACCGAGAAAAGGTTCCACGCATAATTATAAAAAGACAAAAACATTTTCAATTTAATAGAATAAAGATAAATAAGTGTTTAAAGACTTTTAATGAAAACGGTTTTTAAGGGGAAACTTCTCTAAAAGGAAAACAACTTAAATTAACTGACACACACGCACGCACACCCACACATGCACGCACACACACAAATGTACGCACACATGTACACGCCCACACACACTTTTATTGGTAACCCCAACGTCACACCGTGTGCCAATGGTGATCAGAAAGCAGAGTAAGAGCACAATACATGGGAGACCCTAAAGATACTAGAGAGAAGTGGGACCCTAGAACCTCACGTCTCGGTCAACCATATTACACATTCCCATGCACGAGCCACTGTTAGGGAAACACCTCCTACCACAGTGGTCTCCAGTAATCATCCAATGTTTAGTTAGTGTTGTAAGTGTCAATCCCGCTAAGTGAAACTGGGCCGATGTCACTCCTGTATCACTAGCACGCTAGTCTAGTCCGCCCACCTAGTACCCAGGCTTCCCGTTTGTGCTCAATTAATTCAAAGTTCATGCCACATGTCATAGTCATACACTCAAACCCAATATAATACTACACACGCCAAAACAACAATTTTCACACACAAAAACCATTTGAAATAATACAGTCCCTAAAAACGTTTTCAAAACACGCTTCACATTATTGACATAATCTAATAAACCACTTAAAAAGTTTATAAAACAACATCAAAGGAGTGTCACATGGTTTTACACACACAAAGGTAACCACTTAGAAATCCAAAACACATTCCAACACCGCACGCACTCAAATACAATAAAAAGTGTGACCTGCACCACCAAAAGGTTTGATGGAAAACCCTTACACCATATCAAAAACACCATTGTCTAAACCACATGGTTTAACATGCCAAAAATAAACGCTCATAAAACAATTTAGAAGAAATCGCTTAACGTTAACCACTAAGCTCACACAAAAACATCTTTTATGACCAAACGCACCTGACGCCATGTAAAAAAAATAGTTTTCACCACTTACACAAATTAATAAGATAACCGCACAATTCCAAAGTCACTAATAGAGTTCTCAGCAGAAAACACCCAATAATATGAACAATATACTAAACAATTTCAATGCAAATCAAACTTCAAATAAAACTTAATTCGCACAACAAAAATTAATTAAAAATATGAAAAAAATAAACATTGCAAATTAATTCATCGGATAATAATTAGATGGGGAACCACCTACCTCGGGTGTCGAAGACCCCAACACTCGGCGCGAAACTCCAATCTCTTGTCGTTTTCACCACAAAAAACCTAATGCAAACCCACGAACATGAATTCGAACAAAACAAAATTCAAATTAAAACCCCAAAATAAGAACTCATACCCACTGAAAAAAAAAACAAAACTCAAAGAAGATGAAGGAGGTACTAATCAAGAGGGGGGTTTCTCTCGTAGTAGGAGGGAAATGCGCCGAAGGTTTCATCGGGGGTGTCGTCGGCCAGCAAGGGGAGGTCATAGTTGGCGGTTCGTCGGAAGGAGCTGCTGGCTGAGAAATAGTGTGGTGTGACGGGATGTCTCATCGGACAGAGGTTGGCCATCCGGGAGAAAGGCAGCGGTATAACGCTTGGAGGCCGGCTTCGGCTGGAAGGAATGGGAGGCAGCCGGACCAGGTGGAGTTCTAGGGTATTATGCGAGGCGGTGCGACGAGGCGAGGGCTTGAGGCGGCGAGCGGGCAAGCGAGTTGGCCATGGGGGGTAGGGAGGCATTGTGATGAGCTGGGTAGGAGGGAGGCTGTGACGGGAAGAAGGAAAGGTGATGGAGGTGGAAAGGGGTGCGGCGCGGCGAAATGGGGAAGGGGAGATGGGGTGGTCGGCTGAGCAGGAGGTAGAAGTAGGGTAAGGCGCAGCAGGGGAGGCCGGCTCTAGCGCCGGACTAAGAGGGCGCGACGCCACCGGAGGGGGGAAAGGAAGACCGGTCCGGTGAGGGGAGAAGGAGCAGCGGGCCTAGGGTTTTTTTTGCTGGAGGCAGCGTGAACCAAGAGGGCAAATGAATAGTGCACCGAGGGAGGGAAGAAATGAAATAAAGAAAACAAAAAGAAAAAGAAAAAGACAAAAAAACAAATAATTAAAACTTAAAATAGAACAAACTAAAAACAAATATAATCATAATAATAATGATCATAATAACTATTAATTAATCTCAATAATTAACCTCAATTAATCTATTTAATTTTAAGAAAGTTAATAGTAACAACTAAAAAACATAAAAATTGATAATGATAATATCAATTATAATAACTATATATTTTTCCCTGTTAGGCACTGGTTAACCACCCACGCACCAGGAAGACCGTACATCAAACTGGCGAAGCCATATGGCTTCGCCTATGCCCTACCTCCGTGTTAGGCGTTGTCAATTCGAAGTTCACTTATCAGCGCAAAAAGCGCACGACTCGAACCGAGCTCGACCCCCATTCTAGAAAGCAATTATTACAAATTCAAATAAAATTATGAGGGAAAAAATAAAAAAAAATTAAAAACATACCTCGATATGAAGTCTGGGTGTGACAATTCTCCCCACCATAAAGCTTTTTGTCCCCGGAAAGCCACAACTAGAGCCAAACCCCAAAGCAGAAAACCACACTCCCTTAAGGTTCAAAGGGAACCCCCATAAACACCAAGAAAAGAGAGGAAAAAGTATCGTGCTCAGAGAAAGTGACTCAAAGACAACTTTTAGAAACTCACATAAAGACAATATGATATGTGTCGCCTGCCCCGAAGAGCTAGAATGCCTCTAGTTGATTGTTTTAGAAAACGAACTCTGGAACCCATAGAAACAAACCTCACAAACTGAAACACCTCAAGCACTATTAAACTGAAACCACACCATTTGGATAGAATGAACAAACAAGGTCAAACCACATCCACGGAACACTCTTATCACTTATCACCAAGAAATATCTAAAAACAAAAGAAAAAGATCAACATGGGGAGGCCCGAGGGGCTCCCCACCATTAAGAACTCACTGACGCTCGAAACGATACTGGAAAACCGACATGAGTAGGTTCGAGCGGACTCCCCACCATTAAAGAAAAGTCCAGAACTGATTCATTCTAGAGACATTCATGCGAGACCAAATGTAGGTCTCCCCACCATCGGAACCAACAGAAGGTATAGAACTTTGGAAATTTCTCGATGGTGACCAAACACCCCACCACAAGGGGCGGGGAGGGAGGGGCCTGACTACCGAGGCTTCCAAAGCATAACCCAAGACAAACCAGCATTTCCACATTCCTGAATGATAATTATTTAGATTTGAGACAGATTTACTCAAAAAACCCCATAAGTCCACTAAAACAATTACATTCGGTGGAACGTGACCCCCAAGACATTAATGCACAAGACGAACACTCCTCCACATGGTCACGAAAACCTTATGCAACCAGATGGTACATTCGAACAGAACAACCATAGAAAACAATCTATGTTGCTTTCACTCTCAACACCGATGACAAAAATAAGGTCGGGGTCCCATACACTCTCGGGGTTCCTTACCACGCGTCAGCTTCACTCTAAGGCCTATGGCTGGAGCCCTGCTGTTTGAAGCATCTTCTGCCTCACAGTCAGGCATAGAAGACTCCCGAACGGAGCTTCTCCTTTTGGTGTCACACGCGACCACACTTCAACCGAGACAACACCATTAAAAACAACACATTACAACATCCAACTGATCATACATGAAACATTCACCAACACAAGAGCTGCAATGGTGAAAGTGCATCCCCCTTTGTCGCACTGAATGAGAGCACGACACCACAAATTGCCACCAAACATGACCATTGTTGTAGAGAGGAACATTATACGGAGGACTTCAAGCTGAGTCTTAAACAACACATGATTCCTACAATTGACTGTAGCATCCCCATGTGACTAGGTCTACCACACTACTGGCCTAATGCGAACCTTTTCTTAAACGAAAGAAACCAAGGACCAGAGGTCATTTAGAACAATAGACGGCACCAAAAACTCCGGGTTGCTTCCACCTCTTCTCCACTGGAGTCTCCTTTATCACTTCCAAACAACTGTTGACTATCAAGGGGACCCCACACTTCAAGACGTCACTAAGAATGACACTTGCAGTCGATGAAAGTACTACAAAGACCTTCAAGACACTGGTCAACACTAAAAATTCTGAACCACCTTCACCCTTCCCTTCTGGAATTCCTTTCATCGCTTACATGGGGAACCTTCAGACGCAACGATGTCAAACTTCATACCCGACAACTAACACTTAACACTATCACTCAAAAGGGAGAGTCCTCGCTTTAATCAACTGGAGGGCTAGCCAACAGCGGATTACCTGTGGCCACGCTTCAAATGCATATTAACGCTTTATGGGGGGGCGTGCACTAGTAAAGAAAGAAAACCATGGACCCGACCAAACAGGTTCAGTAGTCAAGACATACCAGAAGTGCACACTAAACGTGCGGGGGAACCACTGAAAGGGCTTCTCGAAGAACTTCCAAAAGAATTCACTAACTACACGAAAACATACCAACTTAAAAATAAGAATTCAAACTCAGGACAGAAATCAGTAAAAAAGGATTCTCGGCTCGAACCGCCTCACATCCAACCTTTCAAAAATACAAGGACACACCACACAATCACCGGTTATTTAAAAACACCAAATTTTCCTTTAACAACTTTTTTGTGAAAAGAAACGAAGCTAGTGGGTTGCACAAACACCAATGGTGTATCATGGGCCTTGCACATGCATGTTCCCATGCCACACCGACACCCACCTCATGTCCATCCAGGCACTCATCCACTCGTGCCATTAACCATTTCTTTTTCCCATACACTCATGCATGTGGTTTCCCATGAGAACGCCAAGGATCAAAACCAAACCTTTCTTTTTTTTCAAAACAAAAACTCCAAACCACACCTTTCAAACCTCACTCACCATTTCATTTTTCAAGAGCTTCATTTGAAAACATTTTCCAAGACCAAAACATTTTTACTTAAAAACCAAATCTCCACGAATCCAAAACAAAGAGTCGAGAAACAATGCAAGAGAAAACTTGTGTCAGCGGGTGGTTGGAACGTATGGTTGGCGGCCACACGCCAGTCACGCCGTCGGCACGGAGGGCATTCTAGGACAGCGTCCCCGGCTCCACATGGCTTTCCAGACCCTACAAGCTCACTAAGACCACTGACCTTACCCCTTTTCATTTCCCTTAGACAAGATTAACCGCAAGGACCAAAAACTCAGACAAACCCGAACATACCTTGGTAACTTGAGTCCCACCATGAGGTGTGCTGGCCCGACACCTTACTCATAGCCAGGACGTTGAGTCCCGATAACTTTAACTCAAGTCCACCGTGACTCTATCCCAAAATAAAACGACCCAAGAGAGCAAACCCTGCCCTCTGATACCATTTTGTCACGAACCAGGCCGGGTCGCCATCCGACCCGGCACCCGATCCGGTCCTCAGCAAGGCCTGAAGGGCGTTCCCGATCCCCACGGGCTGGCACAAGTTCTTGGGTATCGTAAGTAACAAGTGGGAACGATTTTACCCAAAATAAAAGACAGAAAAAAAAACAAGCCAGGTAAATAAACTGAAATTGGAAAAAGATAACCAAACACGTCTTTAAACTATGAACATTTTTTTAAGTCTACAACTCGAACCAAGAACTAAAAAGAAAAGATGACAGCGGAAAATAAAACTCATAATCAAACCTCCCGGAAAAAGAGAGTCCACATCAGCACCACTCTACATGAAAAGACCAACTGCAACCTGAACTACCATCGCTGAGCATGATGTCACAACCTGGAAAGAAGAAGAAACAAAATCTACATACACTCAAGGGTGTATGTAGGGTGTGAGCTAAAATCCTAGTAGGATGACACTGAGAAAAGGTTCCACGCATAATTATTAAAAGACAAAAACATTTGCAATTTAACAGAATAAATATAAATAAGTGTTTAAAGACTTTTAATGAAAACGGTTTTTAAGGGGAAACTTCTCTAAAAGGAAAACAACTTAAATTAACTTACACACATGCACGCACACCCACACATGCACGCACACACACAAACGCACACACACACGTACACACCCACACACACTTTTCTTGGTAACCCCAATGTCACACCGTGTGCTGACGGTGATCAGAAAGCAGAGGAACAACACAATACATGGGAGACCCTAAAGATACTAGCGAGAAGTGGGACCCTAGAACCTCACATCTCGGTGAACCATATCACACATTACCGCGCACGAGCCACTGGTAGGGAAACACCTCCTACCATAGTGGTCTCCATTCAACATCCAATGTTTAGTTATTGTTGTAAGTGTCAATCCCGCTAAGTGAAACTGGGCCGATGCCACTCCCGTATCACTAGCACGCTAGTCTAGTCCGCCCACATAGTACCCAGGATTCCCGTTTGTGCTCAAGTAATTCAAATTTCATGCCACATGTCATAGTCATACAATCAAACCCAATAAGATACTACACATGCCAAAACAACCATTTGCACACACAAAAACCATTTGAAATAATACACTCTCTAAAAACGTTTTCAAAACACGCTTTACACTATTGACATAATCTAATAAACCACTTAAAAAGTTTATAAAACAACAGCAAAGGAGTGTCACGTGGTTTTACACATACAAAGGTAACCACTTAGAAATCCAAAACACATTCCAACACCACACGCACTCAAATACAATAAAAAGTGTGACCTGCACCACCAAAAGGTTTGATGGAAAACCCTTACACCATATCAAAAACACCATTGTCTAAACCACATAGTTTAACATGAAAAAAATAAACTCTTATAAAACAATTTAGAAGAAATCACTTAACGTTAACCACTAAGCTCACACAAAAACATCTTTTACGACCAAACGCACCCGACGCCATATAAAAAAACAGTTTTCACCACTTACACGACTTAATAAGATAACCACACAATTCTAAAGTCACTAATATAGTTCTCAGTAGAAAACACCCAATAATATGAGCAATATACTAAACAAATTCAATTCAAATCAAACTTCAAACAAAACTTAATTATCACAAAAAAAATTAATTAAAAATATGAAAAACAAAATAAACATTGTAAATTAATTCATCGGATAATAATTAGACGGGGAACCACCTACCTCAGGTGTCGAAGACCCCAACACTCGGCGCGAAACTCCAATCGCTTGTCGTTTTCACCACAAAAAACCTAATGTAAACCCGCGAACATGAATTCGAACAAAACAAAATTCAAATTAAAACCCCAAAATAAGAAGTCATACCCGCTAAAAAAACAAAACTCAAAGAAGATGAAGGAGGTACTTATCAAGAGGGGGGTTTCTCTCGCAGCAGGAGGGAAATGCGCCGAAGGTGTCATCGGGGGTGTCATCGGCCAGCAAGGGGAGGTCACGGCTGGCGGTTCGTCTGACAGAGCTGCTGGACGAGAAATAGTGTGGCATGACGGGATGCCTCACCGGACAGAGGTTGGCCGTCCGGGAGAAAGGCAGTGGTACAACACCTGGAGGACAACTTCGGATGGAAGGAATGGGAGCCAGCTGGACCAGGTGGAGTTCCAGGGGGCTGCGCGAGGCGGTGCGACGGGGTGAGGGCTTGAGGCGGCGAGCGGGCAAGCGGGCTGTCCATGGGGGGTAGGGAGGTATCGTGATGAGCTGGGCAGGAGGGAGGTTGCGATGGGAAGAAGGGAAGTTGAGGGAGGTGGAAAGGGGTGCGGCGCGACGGAATGGGGAAGGGGAGATGGGGTGGTCGGCCGAGCGGGAGGTAGAAGGAGGGTAAGGTGCAGCAGGGGAGGCCGGCTCCAGCGCCGGACTAAGAGGGCGCAACACCACCGGAGGGGGGAAAGGAAGACCGGTCCGGCGAGGGGAGAAGGAGCAGCGGGCCTAGGGTTTTTTTTTGCTGGAGGCGGCGTGAACCAAGAGGGAAAATGAATAGTGCGCCGAGGGAGGGAAGAAATGAAAGAAAGAAAACAAAATGAAAATGAAAAAGACAAAAAAAAGAAATAATTAAAACTTAAAATAGAACAATCTAAAAAAAATATAATCATAATAATAATGCTCATAATAACTATTAATTAATCTCAATAATTAACCTCAATTAATCTATTTAATTTTAACAAAGTTAATAGTAACAACTAAAAAAATGATAATGATAATATCAATTATAATAACTATATATTTTTTCCCCATTAGGCACTGGTTAACCACCCATGCACCGGGCAGGACGTATGTCAAACTGGCGAAGCCATACGGCTTTGCCTGTGCCATGCCTGCGTGTTAGGCGTTGTCAAGTCGAAGTTCACTTATCAGCGCAAAAACCGCACGACTCGAACCGAGCTCGACCCCCATTCCAGAAAGCAATTATTACAAAGTCAAATAAAATTATGAGGGAAAAAAATAAAAAAATTAAAAAACATACCTCGATACGAAGTTTGGGTGTGATATTCCACCTCTCCCCAATTGTGACCACTTCTTAGCCTCAATCCCCTTTCTGCCCAACGACGACTACCCCCTATCCCTCACTCACCTCCAATCCTCATGACCCAAACCCCCACCCCCCCACTCCCTAACAGAGACCTTGCAGTGACCCCCTCCTACTCTAATCTAGTTTCTAATAGTAGCTTATCTTCCCCTTTTACCAGTGAGTGTGACCCAAGATAGTGGAAACAGCCCTAACTCCCTTCTACCCATGACCCCATCCTCCTCCTAACTCTGTTTCTTTGAAGGTATGATTTCTGTTGGATTTTTATAAATATTTTAATTAAATTATATAATTTTTTTTGTAAATTAGTGTTGTTTTTTGGGGATTTTTCTCGGGAAGATGTCGAGATTACATTAAAGATATTTCATATACATTTTTCCATGGTTTTGGAGAGTAGATGAACCTCAATGTTCTTTTAGGTGATTATTCCTATTTTTTAATTTTGAATAATTAATTATAAATTATTTTACTTATTTATTTATTTTATTTGTAATGATATAGGTTCCTCGTGTGTTTCGTTTGTGTGTTGTAAGACTTGAAGCTTTTACATTTTCATAATTAGGTAGGCCAATCTTTTGGTTTTATGTCTATTCCCCATTTAATAATCGTTTAAATGTTTATAAAATGGAAATTTTCATATTAAGGTCCACCTTAAGGTCCATTATGGGTTGGATTATAGAGAATGTCGTTTTAGATTTTTCCTAGAGAGTTAATATTAATTCATTTATGTTTTTTATATTTTTAATGTTGGATTGAATCATTTTTATGTTGAATTTGTGTTATATCGAATTAAGACCCTACCTCAGTCAATAAAGAAGTTGGGTAATGCTTAATTTTTATTATAATTTTTTGATTAAATATTTATATCTTTATATCTGAATGTATAGGGAGAAGACTGACAATCCAATACTTATGGATAAAATTTTGATTAATTTACCTAGAAACATACCGTGGTAAGCTAATGGTTTAGAAAAAAATTATATTATGAAATTGAAAACTGATTGGTGGATGGAAGAATAAAATGTTGGTGTCCTGGTTGTAAATTTAAGCGATGGTTGAATAGAGAAAAAGTATATGAGAATTTGATATTGAAATGGTTTCTTTCTTAATATGTTTGTTGGACTTGGCATGGTTAATCAAATTTTATGGAAATTAAAAATAATGACAATCCTATAAACAAAACACAAAGTGACTCTACATAGGAGAATTTCGTTTGAAATTTGATAAATGATTCATTTGGTTTTATAGGATATAATGGCCATGATTTTAATATATAAAAAGACCCTTTAGTTTTCTCTAAGCAGGTTAATATTGGTCAGAACTTAAGTGACTAAAAAATGAGTTTTATAAATTATATGAATACGAGGAACAATAATTGTATGAAGTTTGTGCCTAGTATTCGAAGTCTTCTTTTTTACTTAAGTTGTATCATCTCAAGTGTCTCTATGGAATTACTGAATAATAAATGTCTATGATTTTAGAGTTTCTTCATGATGCATTTAGTGAAGCTAATATCCCTACATCATTCTATTATATAAATAAAATCATAAAAAAAACTTTGACTTGATTATACAAAGATACATTCATACCCTAATGATTTCATGATTTAATAGAGAGAAGAGTCTAATAAAAAATAATGCATAGGATGTTATAAAAGAATATAGAAGTCAATGAACAATAATGAGAGTACAAATCAATGCAACCCTAACAAGAAACAGAAGAAGAAAACTCTTGTAAATGTATTGCATTACTTTCCTTTGAAACAACACTTGTAAATATTATTCATGTCAACTAATAATACATACAATATAGAGTGGAATGATCAATATAGTAACAATGATTTATTGATGAGTCATCCAAATGATTCAATGTCATGGAAGATTTTTGACTCGTTATATCTAGATTTTTATTTGGATCCAATAAATGTACGTTTGGGATTGAATTTGGATGTTTTTAACCCTTTAGGTAATTTAAGTACTAATTATATCATTTTTCTAGTATTTTTGAACCCCTATAATCTACCTCCATGGATGTGTATGAAGAATACTTCTTTCATTATTTCCATGATTATTCCTAGAAATAAAATTCCTGGAAATGGAATTGATGTATACCTTCAACCTCTAATCAAATAATAGTGTGAATTGTGGAATGAAGTCTTGGAAACATATGATGATTCAATGAGAAAACTATTCACAATTCATATTAATTTAATGTGGAAATTAGAGAATTTTTTGTACTAGAAAACTTATCCAGTTGTAGCACTCGTTTAATCTTTTCTAGTTTTTAATTTTGATTTTGAACCTCAACAATTACCTCATAGTATAAAATGGGTTTTTATGTGTCATCATTGATTTATTGATGCTTATCATAAATTTGGGTTTATAGAGACACAATTCAATGGAAATATTGAATTAATAAAGCCATCAAATTTATTATATTGTTCAGAAATATTGGGAAAATTAATGAATATCTCTATAGAATTTGGAAAATCTAATCAGTTGAAAGAAGGTGGAAAAAGGGAATGAGTTATAGTATCTAAAGCAGTTGGAACACAATAGTGGAAAAAATGAGTATATTTTTTAAACTGTATTATTATTATTTTACTTGATAAATCATAATCTTGAGGTAATTCATATTGAGAAGAATGTATGTGGAAATGTTATTTTTACATTTCTTAATGAGCAGGGTAAATTGAAGGATCACTTTACTGCTTGTAATAATTTTGAATCAATGAATATAAAGCATATTTTTTTGAAAAATGAGAATGAAAATTATCCTTTGGCTATATTTACAATGAAAAATCATGATAAATACATATTCCTTCAAATTTTAAAGAATGTAAAAGTGCCAGATGGATATTTAGGTAAAAAATCATAGTGTGTTGACTTAAAACACTAAATGTGACATGTATTTAAAATTCATAAATTGCATATTCTAATGGAACAATTGTTTCCTTAGTCATTTCATAATACATTACCTAAAAAAGTAATTATAGTTATAGTTGAGTTGTGTAACATTTTCAGAGTGATTTTTTAAAAAACTCTAAATACAACAAAGTTTGATAAACTTCAAGAAAGAATTGTTTTGACACTTTTTCATTTGGAGATATTATTTCCCCTTCATTTTTACATTCATGATTCATTTTACTATTCATTTAGTTAAAGAATCTAAACATGGTGAACCGATAATAGATAGATGTATCCAATTGAGAGCTATATTGATATTATTTTTATTTTCACTGGTGAATTAAATTTTATCATATCGTTGTGTAAATTTTTTTACAACATTTCTTATTTTTTTCATTTGGTATTTTAGTCATTTGAAATAATATGTGAGGAATAAAGATCAACCTGAAAACTGCATTGCTAAAGGTTAAATGTTCAAAGAGTTCTTGACCTTTAGTTTTAGATATTTTGATTGTATTGAGACTAGATTCAACCATGTTGGACATGTTGATGATAGATACACTAATTCTTGTTTTGAAAACCAATAATCATTATTTCCAACCATTATATGACTAATTGTAAAGGGGTCAAATTTTACACTGACTAAATTGGATTTTCTACAATAACATAGATATGTCATGCTCAATAGTCTTATTGAAGATCCATTCATTAAATAATTTTGAGTAACAAACAAAGAGGAAACTAAGTGTTCGAGCTCAAAATGAGCTAGAATTGATAAAATCTATTAATAAGGATATTTTATAAGATTTCACCCATCATGTAAGTATATAATCTTATTCATATTATTGACGTGTTGTTATTTTTTCTATGTTAAAAGTAACACCTTATATCTTATTTCTAGTTAATGAATGTTGATAATCAGGATGAAATATCAAACTATTTAAAGTATTTGGATCAAGGTCCTCTAAGTAAGGCTAATATATTTGATGCCTACAATATTCATGGATTAAGATTTCATACATGTTATCATGAAGAAGACTTGAAAACTCAAAATAGTGGTGTATTTACACTTAAAAAGGTAGGATACTATATAAAGTTGATTGATATAATCGAATTAAACTATCATGGTCAATTTTCATTTGTCTTATTCAAATTAAAGTGGGTGAATGTTTATAGGGGTATAATGAAACATTCATTACATTTTACATTTATCAAATTCTATCACTTGATCCATATCAGTGAGCTTGTATATCATGATCTATTTATCTTGTCTTTACAAGAGAAGATGGTTTATTATGTGGATAATAAAATACATTAATGTTGGAGTGTTTTTATACACTTAAATTAGAGATAATTGTATGATATGGGTTATGAAGATCAATTGGTACTTTGTGATAGTGAACCTCGTCAACCAAAAAACATTGAATAGTTTTTTATGAAAATATTGAAACAATAGTGAAGAACCTTTGTGATTTTTTGTTTTAACAAAGTATTTTTTTCAACTAATCTTTTGGAAAATAATGTTTTTAAAAATAAAGTGAAAGTTTATGATTGTTCAAACCTAATCATAAAGGGGGAGAAATTTTTTTGTCTTTGAAAAATTTGTTTCTCAGAAACATGTTTTCATCCATAGGTTTTCAGACTAAGCTATACTAGATGTAGAGGTTGTTAGAAAGATGAGTGATGATAGTTTTATAAAGTTATTGATCAGATAGACCATCATTCTTAGAATCATTAGCATGAAGTTTGAGATTCATTAGACTATGTGTTGGCTATAAGCTCAAAATTTATTGATAATGAAGTTCAGAATGTTGCAAAAGAGGTTTAATGAAGACAATGATTTCAGGAGTTATACAGTCCTTAAACATTCTAACCCTAAAGTCAAATTATTCTTATAAAATTTTTATGTTCCCATAAATAATGAAAACTCTCATGAAAAAATCTTTTGAAGAAATGGAGGAATCATAAAGATTGTATCAGTTCTAGGAATCAAGAAAAAAATTTCATCGAATCCAGAAGTACTGGGCACAAAAATTTTCAAAAGTATAAATGGGTTATAGCTAATAAGGTTTGAATATTTTAAAAGTTTCATAGTGTAATTACATCATAATGAGAATTCCATCATAATTATAATTACATAAAAATGATAATTTCATAATTATAGGGATTTCAACAGACTGAAGTTGAGGAAGTTCCATCGGACTGACTCTAAGAAGGAAAGTTAATCAGATTGACTCTAAGGAGGAAATTCAATCAGACTAACTCTGAGAAATAAATTCATATCATAACTAGCAGAGTAAGATATTCATATCATAATGATAAAGAGAAGAAATTTGGATCATAATTAGTAAAGGAAGATAGTTATATTGTAATGAGAAATGAAAGAAAGTTAGATCGTAATTATCAAAGGAAGATAGTCAGATTGTAATGAGCAGAGGAAGTTAGTATCATAGAATAAAAGATGATGAAGTTAATTGGATTGAATCTAAGGAAGTTAATCAGACTGAAGTTGATAAAGTTAATGATACTAAATCATGGTAAGTTACATCAGACTGAATAAAAGTATGTTCAAAAATACTAATTTCATAGAAATATTGAGAAGGTTTGAAGTAGTAAAAGTTGAAGTTTAAATGTAAGTGATTTTCAGAGATTTGAAATTTGATTAATCTATAAAAGTTTTCAGTTTCCTTACTTTTCTATTATAATATTCCTATAAATAGAATCATAGTACATTTTTACTTTGTAATTTTTTCATCTGAGTGGAAAAGGCGGAGCACTGCAAAATTCATGTCAAAGTTATCTTTCCAAAAAGAGATCTATTAAAATATCACATATCTGAAAGTTTTCTTATCATACTGAGGAATATAAGATTTAGAAAGATAGGATAGAGGAATATTGGACTAAGGATGATTGGATGGATCATTTGAGAAAAAATTTAGAAGTAAAGATTAAGAAAGGAAGAATCATATTGGTTCGATCGGATTGATTCAATCAGATTGTGTTCATTAGACTAAAGTCCATTGGACTTAGGGTTATTGAACTCAAGCACTTTTTTAGATTAGATTTTAAAAGGTCTTTATAATTTTTTTTGGATTAATTTTTTATATGAAAACTTTGTAAGCTTACGAAAGTCAGTATAATCATTTGTATCAGGAGATAGAAGGTGTGTAATGAGAGTTGGAACAAGTTGTATTCACTTTTTATTAATAGTATCTTTCCAAAGACCCATTGGAGTGGATATGGAAAGGATGTAGGTTCTCACACTAAGCCTAAAACTTGTAAATATTATGTTCTTTACTTGCTTTCCGACTTTTTCATGCATGAGTATTTACTAAAAGATGATAAGGAAATGAACTTTAATAGGTTGTAAGAGTTAAGTTTCTAAAAGTATTGAAACTTATAAAAAATTAACAACTAATTCAAACCCCCCCTCTAAATTATTATTATTTCCTTTGAAACTTTAATTGGTATCAAAGGGAAGGTTTCCTTATTGAATCCTTATCATTGAAAATATCAATTATGTAAACAATAGAGTAATTTCTACATTTGATGGAAAATATTATTGTGGATGGAAAAATAGGATGATTACTTATCTCTAATATCTTGGCCTGAAATTTTTTGATACATCTACAATTGGTTTTCCATATATTGATAAGGATGTACTGATTCCTTTTGTTGATAAGAGAAATATCAAATTTGATGGAAAATATAGAAAATATATCCTTATTTCCTTATCAGAAAATGTTTATATGAAGGTGATGAGTCTCAAAAATTTAATGAGTATGTGGGAAAAGTTGGAAATTATTTTTTAAGAGAATAATAAAGTGAATGAATCAAATATACAAATATGGTGTAGTAAGTATGAAGACATAAGAATGAGAAATGAAGAAACTATTGATTAATACTTCATGAGAGTAAATTAAATTGTTTAAAAAATCATTAGTTTTGGAGATTTCTGAAAATATTATTCAATTATGAATAAAATTATGAGAAAATTTTCAAACATGTTTGATTCTAAAAAAATTTCTTTAGAAGATAATTATTATTTATCTCCTTATGAGTTTCATGACTTTTTTGTTTCTTATGAAATGAGAAAAATTACAATGTTCAAAAATAATATGAAAGATGAAATGGATTTTGAATCCATGGGAACAATGAAAATACAAAATAATGAAGATGTTTATCCTTCTGACTCTAAAGATAAAGAGGATGATGATTTGAATAAAAAATCATGTCTCTTATATCCAAGAACTATCTAAGATTAAGAGAAAATTATGGAGGTAAACTTCCTCTCAAATGTTTTTAGTGTTGTGAAATTGAACACTTTTATATATATTTCAACAAGAATAAATTTGGTGAATATCAATATGATTCTGATGAAAAACCTCAATGGAATAAAGGGAAAATGATAAAGAATAAAAGACATCCAACAAATATAAGAAGAATTTTACTAAGAATAAGAGAAGTTTTTTGAGTAAGAAATATGAAATATACTCAATAAAAAAATTCTTCACACGATGAAACTTTTAAAAGGTTATAACATTCATTCCAAAATTTGAGAAAATAGAATACTCCTCAAATAGTGAAGAAGAAGAAGGTGAAGAATCTTATAGAGAGTATTAACTCAGAACAAACCTTCTTTCATGTGTTGATCTAAAAAAATATCTTAAGAAATAAGTCAAAATGATAAATAAAGATAGTGGAAAAGTTTTTTGAAGGGGAAAATATTTTTTAAGAAATAATTAGAATAAATCCAAAAGATCTTAAGTTAAAAACTAATAATTGATTAACAGAGAAAGAAAATTGAAGATCTTAGTACAAATCTGGATGTTATGGAAGAAGAAGTTAATAGGATTCAATAAAAAAATATTTAGTCTGAAAGTACCTTGAGTAATATGAATGAAAACTTCAACAAATACTTGGAAGTAAAATCTGAGACTTCTAAAGTTTTTTAAAAAACTCAAATCAAGAATCAGGTGAAATTATTACCCTTCAAAAATAATGTTTGATCATATCTTTATAACATTTTAGGTGATAAGAAAAGTGTTGGGAAAGTTTGGATTGAGAAGCTATGTGAGAAACTTATCACATATAAAAAATTTGAAAACTTCCTTAGTAGGAAAGATGGTCCTTGTCCTGAGTATGATAGATCATAAATAAGTAATAGAGCTCAATAATGTTTCTACAGATAAATATCTTACTTCAGTAGAAAATTAAGATTTTATTTCTATTACTAGTGTTTTATAATATATGGGAATAGATCTTATAATTGTTTTCATAACCCATATCTTCCCATAAGAAGGTTTTAACAAAGATAAAGCAATAGTGAAAGAAGGGTGAGTAACTTTCCTAACCCACCAGAAGTTAGAAAACAAAAAACTCAAGATGCTAGAAACTTTCTAACAAAAAATCAATTTATATGTATGGAAGATTTTTTTGGAATATGTGATCAAGATATTAATCATGTATAAATATATATTAAACTCCTTCCAGAACAAGTATCTTATGGTAGAAAAGAAAATGAAGCTACAAAGAAGAAAGTTTAGGAAATAGATTTTGTTGTTACGATAGGTTTGAAAGAAAATAAAATGATCAAACCATGGATAATTTATAGTGGTTGTTCTTTAAATATGATAGGTGATATAAGAATCTTAAAATATATAGAAATTCATGATATAGGATCAGTTACCTTTAGTAATGATAGATCCTTAAAAATCATAGAAATAAGAATGGATGAGATTGAATTAGAGAAGTTGAAATTGAAGGAAGTTTTATTCTTTCATGGGATAAAATATAACTTACTTAGTGTAAGTAAACTTTGTGATGATGTAAAAGAAGTTATTTTAAGAAAATATTATTTTATCATTAGAATTATGAAATATGGAAGAGTTATCACAAAAGGAGAAAGAACTAGTGGTAATCTGTTTAAACTTAGAGAGTTTAATAACTCCTATTACTTGAGTGTTGAAGATAAAAAATGTGGCAATGAATAATTGAGAAAAATGGGCCAAAAAACATGAACAAATTTTCTAAAGTTTATGTTTTTGGTTATTTTCCATAATTGAAAATAATAGGTGAAGATGTTTGTGTTACTTGTAAAAAAGGGAAGTTGACTAACAAAAGTCATAAGAGAGTTGAGATTCAGTCTTCCAGACCTATTCAACTTATTCATTCTAATTTATGTGGGTCTATGAGACATCAATCAAAAAAAAGAGATTTATACTTTATCAATTTTATAGATGATTTCACTCGGATGAAAGACATCATATTTATGAAATATAAGTCATAATCTATGGAAATGTTTAGGTTTTTTAAAAAATAAGTTGAGAATGAAATGGGGGTTTATATAAAGAAGTTGAGAATATATAATGGTACCAAATTCAAAAGTAATACTTTTGAAACTTATATAAGAAATAATGGTAACAAACATCAGTATAGTGCTCCCTATACTCCACAAAAAAATGGATTATCAGAAATAAAGAATTAAAGTTTTGTGGAAATGGGAAGAAGTATGTTAGTAGAATAAAAAATTTAAAAGTTCTATTGGAGATAAGTTGTTAGTACTATTGTATATTTTTAAAACAGATTCTTTTTTAGACTAAAAACTAACATGACTTCTTATGGAATGTGGTATAACAAAAAACCTCCGTTTAATTACTTAGAAGTTTTTGAAAGTTCATGTTTACTTAAAATAAAAATATAGATCTGGGAAAGTTTGATAATAAAGTTGAGGAATGAACTTTTATGGGTTATTCACCCAATGGAAGAAGTTATAAATGTTGGAACAAATGATTACAAGGGTTAGTGGACTCATATTGTGTGAAGTTAATTTAAAATAAAAATTCCTTAACAAAATTTGTTGAGAATGATGTGGAGGATAAACTATATATTTCCAATGATAGTAAAAGTTATTCAAAACATCCTTAACAAGATAAAGAAGAATCATGTGATGAGGAAATTTTGGTTGTAAGAGAAAATTTGGAATTTCCTACCTTACAAAAATATGTTGATTCCAAAAATGTTATTTGAAATCAGTAGTCTCTAGTTCAGACTAGAAGAAAGATTATATTGGAAAATCATACTTCACTTATCTCAAAATTTCAGCTAGAATCAGTTTCAGAATCTATTCAACACAAAGAATGGGTGGCTACTATGACGAAAGTGTTGGGTCATATTGAGAAAAATGAAGCATGGGAACTTGTCTCACAACTATCAAATAAAAATGTTATTGGAACAAAGTGTCTTTATAAAAACAAATTGAATGAGCATAGATAAGTTTCAAGAAACAAAGTAAGACTTTTTTGTAAAGTCTATGCACAGGTGGAAGGTGTGTAAGAAAATTTTACCCCAATTTCAATATTAGAAACTATAAAATGTTTTGATTAGTAGTCACACCTAAAAATTACAGAGTTTGTTAGGTGGATGTAAAATCATATTCTTTAAATGTAGAGATTGAGGAAGAATTTCACATTGAAAAAACATGTGGTTTTCAACTTGATAATGATGAAAACAAGGTTTGTAGATAGAAAAAATCCTTGTAAGGGTTAAAACAAGCCCCACATGTCTGGTATTAAAAACTTGATAGATGTTTTAAAATATTGAATTTTTCTAAAGGAAAAGTTGAGGAAAACATATATGTGAAAGATATTTACTCCAAAACTTTAATTTTAATTCTTTATGTGGATGATATAATTTTTTAGAGAGGAAGAAAAATTTTGTAAAGAGTTTGTTGATGAAATGAAGAATAATTTTGAAAAGTTAGTTTTGGGAGAATTAACTTTATTCCTTGAATTATGAGTTCAACAAAAAGAAAAGTACATTTTAGTATCTCAATAAAAGTATTCCAGTGAATTGTTAAAGAATTTTTTGATGTAAGAATTCAAATAAGATTCTAATCCTATATCTATGAGAAAAAAGTTGAGTAAAGATGAGTCTAGAAAAAATGTGAATCAGAAAGACTTTTGTAAGCTGATAGGAAGTCTACTTTACCTTATAGCCTTAAGGACTGGTATTGTTTATATTGTGAATTTTTGTGCTAGGTATCGGCATTATTTGAAAGAATCACATATGTTGTAAGTAAACAGAATTATGAGATATGTTAAAAGAAAAACTTCACATGGGTTGTTATAAAAAAGAAATTGTGATATGATGTTTGATGGTTATATTGATGTCGATTATGCTTGAGATTGTAATGATATAAAATCAACCTCAAGAGGAACATTTTTCTTTGGTGCATATTATGTGAGTTAGAATAGTAAGAAACAAATTTCAATAATTTAAGAATAGTGGAATCAGAATATGTTACAGCTACTCAGGCTTGTACTCAGATGTTGTGGATGAATGTTCAGCTAAAATATTTGAAAGTAAATGTTTCTAAACCATTGAAGATACTTTGCAGTGATCATAGAGCAATTTTCCATTCTAAAAATCTTGTCCAACATTCATGATCAAAACACATTGATATAAAGTTTCACTTTATAAAATATAAATTTTCTGCTAGAGATGTTTTGTTGGAATATATCTCAATGAAGTATCAAATTGATGATATATTCATAAAGGAAATTCCAAAAGAAAGGTTTGTTGAGTTGATTTTGTAACTTCATGTTCATCCTCCTCCAATGACTTTCTAAATCTCATAAGGAATTCCCCCATCATGCTTTGGATTATATTGACAATAAAGGATAGAAAGTAATAACATTGTTACATTGTAATAAGTTTTTACTTATCTTAATTTAATGAATCTAAATTTGTGGTTATCATAAAATGGGGGAGATAAAAATAAATATTAAAGGGGGAGATAAAATTGAGGGGGAGTTTATCTTAACATGGACACAAATTTTTCTTGTCACCAAGGGATGAAATTCCTTTGAAAACATTACTTTATTAAGTAGTGTGGTATCATGAAACTCCATTTTGAGAAAGGCTATGTTTTGATAAATGTTTTAAAAACATGATTTTTGAAAAGTACGAGTGTTTGAAAAATTTGTTAACAAAAGTTTTCAAGAAATCCAATGGGGGAGATTAAAGAAAAAAATTTATGTTTTGTTTTAACAATGTTTTTTTATTTTTGAAAACTAATATTTTATAAAATATTGTTTTTGATAAAAATGTGAAATTTTATGATAGTTAAAACCCAATCATAAATGGGGGGAAGGTTTTTTGTCTTTGAGAAAGTTGTTTTCTAGACACATGTTTTTAGGAATAGGTTTTTAGAGTGGGTTGTACTGAATGCAAAGTAGTTAGAAAGATGAGTGTTGAGATTTTTGTAAGGTTACTGGTTATACACACCATTAGTCTCAAATTCTTCTGGCATGAAGTTTAAGATTCATCAGACTCGGTGTTAGTTATAAAGTAAAAAGTTCATGAGAATGAAACTCATAATGTTGCTAAAGAGGTTTAATGAAGACAGTGATGTCATGAGTTATAAATTTATTAAACTTTCGAACCATAAAGTTAGATGATTCTTTTCCAATATTGAATTTCTCATAAATTATGAAAACTCTCATAATAAAATCTATTTAAGAAATATAGGAATCATAAAGATTTTATTAGTTCTAGAAATCAAGAAAAAGTTTTTATCAGATCCAAAAGTATTAGGCATAGAAGTTTTTATAATTCTAAATGAGTTATAGATTATGGGGTTTGAATATTTTCAAAGTTACATAGTGGAATTCCATCATAATGGTAATTCCATCATTATAAGGATTCCATTGGACTGAAGTCGAGGAAGTTCCATTGAACTGAATCTGAGGAGGAAAGTTAATCAGACTGAATCTGAGGAGGAAATATCATATTGACTCTGTGGAATATGTTCATATTGTAATTAGAAGAGGAAGATATTCATATCATAATGAGTTGAGGAATAATGTCAGATCATAATGAATAGAGGAAGATAGTCATATCATAATGAAAAGAGGAAGAATGTCAGGTCGTAATGAGAAAAGGAAGATGTTCAGATTGTAATAAGTAGAGGGAGTTGTTTTCATTAGATTGAATCTAAGAAAGTTAATCGGATTGAAGTTAAGGAAGTTAATCTGACTGAAGATAAAGAAGTTAATCGAACTGAAGATGAGGAAGTTACATCAGAATGCTGGAATCTTAGTATGTTTTAAAAGATTGGACTTGGAGAAATATTTAGAAGGTTTGAAGAATTCAAAGTTAAGTTTTAAATGTGGGTGATTTTCAGATATTTGAAATTTGATTACATGGGAAAAAAATTAGTTTCCTACCTTTGATATTATGAGTTTCCTATAAATAGAAGCATAGTATATTTTTACTTTGAAACTTTTTCACCATAGTGGAAAAGGTAGAGCACTTAAAAATTCCTGTCAAAGTTATCTTTATAGAAATATGTCTCAATAATAGATCAGATAGCTGAAATTTTTCTTACCATACTGAGGATGATCAGACTAAGGAAGATAGGATTTAGTAATATCAGACTGAGGAAGATTGTATTGAGTATTTGAGAAGATTTTGAGAAGTAAAAATTGAGAAATGGATCATCGTATTGTGTTGATTGGACTGAGTCAATTGGATTATGTTCATAAAACAGAATCCATCGAACTCAGGCTCATTAGGCTCAGGAATGTTTGTGGATAATATTTAATAGTCTTTATACTTTTTTATAGCTCAATTGTTTATAAGAAAAAAATTTAAATTTATGGGAGTCAATATAATCATTTATATCAGGAGATAGAAGGTGTCTAATAGAAGTTGGAACAAGTTTTATTTTATTTTTATTAATAATTAATTTCTATAGACCCACAGAAGTGGAGATGGTAAGGATGTAGCTTATCACACTGAGGCCGAGCCTTTTTTATATTGTGTGCTTTACTTGCTTTCCTAATTTTTTATGCTTGAGTATTTACTAAAATATAATAAGGAAATGAAATTTAATAGGTTACAGAGGTTAAGTTTATAAAATTATTAAAACTCATAAAATGTTAACAATTGATTCACCCCCCCCCCCTCTTAGTTGTTATTTGATCCTTTGGAACATTAAATAGAACTTTCAAGGGAGGATGAAAATGAAGAACTCATTAAAATGGATGTTGATAACAATTAAGACAATGAAGATGAAGATGATTGAATATATAAATTGTAAATGAAACTATATTACAATTTATCATTTATATGTGTTTCATACAAATATACATTGTTCTATTCTTTCCTTTTTTGTAAAAATATTTTAGTTCTGAATTTTTATACAATTTATATATTCTGAACCATTTTAATTATAGAAATTCTAGGAACAAAAAAAATCGAGATCCTATCTAATCAAAATTTCAAAGAAAGCCACCACTACCGTCAGCTTCAGTGAATCTAAGTGATTCCACTATACCTGATACTTCTAGTGAGACAGTTGCTTCCCCTCATGTTGTTGGTAACCCACCATCTGATGCACCTTTGGTGATAGAGAAGTTTGTCACCCCTCCATCTAGGGGATATTGGTGAGTTACCATTACTGGTATGTATTTCATTGTATAAAAAAACTACATATGTTATTAATAATTTAATTCATTCGTCAAACAGATAAAGATAACAACAAAAGAGATGTAAATATGAATACAGCATATGTATGGGACCTAAAATACTTCAAATTATCATTCCATTTGATGATTCTGAGGTTCCTACCAGTGATGTTGTTGGAATCTATGGATAGATTCTTGGGTAACTTTCTTGTGAGATGCTGAGTTTTTAAATTAATTATAGAGATTAAAGTCATATTACCATAGCATGTAAAAAAGAATTATTTTATAATCAACTAAAGGTAATAATAAATTAATATTCATTGATAACTAATTTAATACATGAGTAAAAAAATTTAATATACTTATAAAGTGTTATTGTTTTTTTTCTAGTTGTTTTTCCATTTTCATTCCCCTAACTCCATTTCATGCCCATGGACTCTAAAAAATTTTGTAAAGGAATCTAGATATTTTAAATGGATAATATGACATGAATTTAATGACACATATCTAAGCTCCCGAAAAATTTATGAGAAAATGTCTAAAGGCATTTCTCATGAGTAGTTGAAGATGTTTGTCGATATTAACATATATGAATCTCATGAGGTAATTTCATATTTTATAGTATATTAGTAACATAAACATAATAAAATTATAATTTTTATTAATGCTGCTATTTTTTGTAGTAATTATCTAATAAAATCCCGTGAATTGTGAGAAAAAATTCATTCCTTGTATTATTGGGTCTCAGAGTTTTTTGGGAAAAAAAACGCACAATCTTTGTTGTATTTTATCTAATAATATTTGTATTATTTTATAGTAAGTTAAAAAAATTACTAACTTATATATATATATATTTTTTAATTACTAATGAAGTAGTTCACTCTGTTGGCCAAATGGGGATGTAGCTGAAAATATATAACAACAAACACGCATACTAGACAAGGATGTTACATTTTTGTGAATGATCCTACCTGATATGTTAGAGTAATTTATTTTAATTACTATTTAATGTTATTTAATTACACTAAAAAATATTAATGAAAAATATATTATAACAACAAACACGCCTTAAACCTAATTAAATGGGGCCAACTACATGGATAAAACAGTGGAAATTTGTTCTATTGGTGTTTTTTGATCCATCTAGTCAGCCACATTTAATTGGGTTTGAGGCATGTTTGTTGTTATAATTTATTTTTCATTATTTTTTTTGTAGTAATGAAATAAAATTAAATAGTAATAAAAAATTATGAATTAGATAATATTATGAATTTCAGATAATTAAAAAATAATTGTTAATATTATTTTATTAAGATGTTAAAATTAAAGTATCCCGGGATATGAACACTTCACAATAAGCAACAGTATCCCAGAATAATGCAATTACAAACATTTTTGAGAAGGAGAATCCTAGGCATGTACAAGGGATGGGTTATGGGCCTACTCCATCAACTGTCATTGGTAGGGTGTCATCATCATTTACTATTACACCCAGTGCGGGTTTGAGAAGTGTTGCTGATCGAGAATCACAAAGATAAATTGCATGGTTGAATGAAAAAGTATAAGAACATGACTCTTATAGGAAAACATGAGATCAGTGGTGGTAAAAAATAGAAAATTCTTTATTTTCTGTATTTCATAGGATGATGGGCATGATCCCCATTGAAATTTCCATCCTTATAGCTTATCCTGCCAAGGTAAATTCTAAACTTCATAAATCATTCATACATTTCAAAAGAACACATACAACTTCCATGAATAAAATTAAAATGGAACTTTTATATTGAAAACACGCACTTCAAGTCATACAGACCACATCATATTTATAATTGACATGTGGTTGATTCTTTCACATCAAAAATAAATTATGGATCATTGAACTAAATTTTGAAAAAGAAAATTGATCTCATTTGCTTGTTTTTGGCTATGTGACCTATGTTTAAATGTAAAAAGATACTTATATTTAAAACATGGACTTCAAGTCGTACTACCCACTTCATGTGTCTGATTGATGTATGGATGATTCCTATACATCAAAAATGAAGTATGGATTATCTTCCTAAAATTTGAAAACAATCCTATCTTGTTTTATCTGCTTTGAAAATGTGACAGACGTTTTAGACTAAAATGACACTTTTATATAGAAAACGTGAACTTCAAGTCATATCGACCCCATCATATATCAGGTTGGCATGTCATCAATTCCAACATTTAAAAAATTAACTATATATGATTGACCAAAATTTTGAAAAAAATATGAGATCAATTTCTCAATTTTGGCTATGTGGTAGGTGTTTTAAAGTAAAATGACACTTATATTAAAAACATACACTTTGATTCATACCGCCCACTTCGTGTGTCCGATTTACATGAGGTCAATTCCTACACATCACAAATGAATTATGGATCATTTTTCTAAATTTTGAAAACAATTTGAGCTCATTTTACTTACTTTCACAATGTGACATATGTTTTAAACTAAAATGAAACTTTTATATTGAAAGAATGCACTTTGATTCATAATGACCACATCATGTGTCGGGTTGAAAAGTCATCAATTCCTATATATCAAAAATGAATTATGGATCATTTACCTAAAGTTTGAAAAAAAATACGATCTTGTTTTATCAGTTTTGGATATGTGATAGGTGTTTCAAAGTAAAAAAGGACACAATTATATTGAAAGCACGCACTTCAAGTCATACTTCACACTTAATGTGTACAATAAATATGAATTTATATGATAATTTTCATAGATTTATTTTTGAAATATAGTAATCGATGACACATCATTCTGAGTTATGGTTTTCCATAGATGCCCATAAATTCATTTTTATTGTTTTAAAATACTAAAATGTGTGTGTAATAGCTAAAACCATAGAAAAAACATAATATCGGCATAAAATCATGGTGAAAACACCATTGAATTATTTATGACATATATGCATAGACAACACATCCATCTGACATTTGGTGTGCTTAGAATGACTCAATAAGCAGTTTGTAAAGATACCAGGGTCATTAAAAACGTGTGTTTAGTGGTTAAAATGATCAAAACGACATCAGATAATCTTGAGATAAGAGGAAAATGACAATATATTGGTTTTTGAAATGTAAAAATCAATAAAATGTCATTACAATTTACAGTTTTCTCAGGATTCTTGTAAACCCATTTTCAGTGTTTTAAAACACTAAAACGAGCATTTAATGGTCAAACCCATATAAAACAAGCTAAGATTGAACTTAAATCATAGGGAAACCATTGTTGAATTATTTTTGATGTGGAAATACAAAAACACGTCCATTTTATGTGTGATGTACTCAAAACGACTCAATAAAGTGTTTTTAAAGATACCAAAGTCTTTAAAAATGTCTGTCGGGGGGTCAAAACTATGAAAAAAATGTCATATGACAATTAAATAAGAGGAAAATGATCATAGATTTATTTTTAAAATCTAGAAAATGATGACACATCATTATGAGTTATGGTTTCCACGGGATTCCTATAAACATGTTTTCAATGTTTTAAAAAGGTATAGTGTGTGTGTAATGGTAAAAACCAAAACAAACGACCTCATATTGATGTAAAATCATGGAAAACCCACCACTAAATTATTTTTTATGTATACATTTATACGACACGTCCATCTGACATGAATCAATAACCAGTTTTTTAAGATACCAAAATCTTTAAAAATGTGTGTAAGGGGGTCAAAATTATGGAAACGATGTTGGATGACCAAGAAATCAGAGTAAAATGATTGTAGACTAATTTTTGAAATGTCGAAACTAAAAATATTCCATTCTATGTTACAATTTTATCAGGATGCCCATAAACTCTTTTTCAGTGTTTTAAAACACTACAACGTGCATGTAACAGTCAAACCCTAGAAAATAACCTCATATTAACGTGAAATCATGGAAACCCCACCATTGAATTATTTTTCATGTGTACGCATAGACAAAATGTCCATCTAACATATGGTGTGCTCCGACTGACTCAATAAGAAGTTTTTAAAGATATCAAAGTCTTTAAAAATGTTCCAGGGCAGTCAAAACCATGAAAAAAACATTGATGGCTATAAAATCAGAGGAGAATGATCGTGAATTTCTTTGAAAATTTAGGAACTAACAACACATCATTCTGAGTTACAGTTTTCTCAGGATTCCCAAAAACATGTTTTTAGTGTTTTAAAACACTACAACATGTGTGTAATGTTAAAAACCGTAGTAAACAACCCCAGATTGACGTAAAATCATAAGACATCCACCGTTGAATTATTTGTGTCATGTATGCGTAGGCAACACATCTATCTGATGTGCGGTGTACTTAAAATGACTCAATAAGTAGTTTTTAAATATCCAAAAGTCTTTAAAAATGTGTGTCATGGGGTCAAAACGATGCAAATGACGTCAAATGGTCACGAAATCAGATGAAAATAACTGTAGATTTATTTTTGAATTGTAGGAACTAACGAAACATCATTACAAGTTACAGTTAACCTAGGATGCTCTTAAACATGTGTTCAGTTTTTTAAAATACTAAAAGTTGTGTGTAATAGTCAAACTCATAGAAAATGACCTCATATTGACATCAAATCATGGGACAACCACTGTTGAATTATTTATGTTGTGTACGCATAGACAACACATCCATCTAACATGTGGTGTCACTACCACAGATCGGTGCCTTCACAGTGCCAGCTTTTATCAGCACTAAATAAAAAGCACTGATAAAAGGACTACATTTATTAGTGCTACCTAAAAGCACTGATAAAGGTATATCTTATCAGCTTTGATAAAGGTGTACCCTTTATCAGTGCTTTATTAAGCACTGATAAAGGAAGACCTTTATCAATGTTGTTCTTAGCGCTGATAAAAAAATTTAATAAAAAATATTATTAATATATATATATATATATATTATATTTATATTCAAAAATAATGTTTATTTATATAATTTAATTATAAATAACACGTTTATAATTAATATAAATATGATATATTGATATATTTTTTTTAATAATTCAAATATATGAATATAATGTTTTGAAAAAATTATATATAAGATTAAAAATATTTATTTATTTATTTAAATAATTTTAAAATTATAATAAATATTTTTCAATAATAAATATTTTAATTATATTTATAATTATATATATTTATATATTAATAAATATATATAATTATATATATATATATAATTATATAAATAAATGTATATTAGATACTTAGGGATACAATTACATCGAAAGGCAAATACACAAATATAAATATAAATAATATTATATAAATATATTTATAATTATATAAAAATATTTATAAATTTTTTTATTTATAATCGGAATTATAAGTAAATATATATTTAAATAATTATAATATAATAATAAATATTTTTAAATAACATATATTTATTATATTTATAATTATATATACTTAAATATTAATAAATATATATAATTATATATATATAATTATTTAAATATATATAATTATATAAATATATTTATAATTATATATAAATATTTATTTATAATTATAATTATAAATAAATATATATTTATTTATTTATATATTTTTAAATAATTTTATAGAATTTTATATATAAAAATTGTCAAATTTATATTAGTCAAATGTTTAATAGTTTATTTATATACATTGATTACCAAATGTGTATATAATTAAAATAAATATAATGTGTTAATATTTTATGTAAACAATTAAATAATATATAAATGAATATTTTTATTTAGATATATATTTATATTGATATTAAATAATTTAAAATATATGTACATCTATAACTACATGTATGTGTGTGTGTGTGTGTAAATACATGTGTTTGTAGATGTGTATGTGTACATATGGATGTTTGTAATTCACGTAAATGTTACGAATTTATTATTTTATATTTTTGTAATTTATTTAATTTAATTTATCTATTTATTATTATATATTCATTAATACCATTAAAATTATTTTTTTATCATTTTGTAATATTTATTTATACATATATTTATGTACTATATATAGATGTAATATTTTTAATATAATTTATATGAATAATATTTATTCATTTTTATTTATTAAGTTTTAACAGTTAAAATATGTTTGAAATTTATATCGTTATCCTATTTAAATGATTTTTTAAATAATATTATAATTTACATATTTAATTATACAATTATAAATATATATAAGGGAAATGGATAGGTTTACCACCACCCTATCGTTGTTTCCACGTTGCCACCGCGCTTGAGGAAGTTCAAGTCGTTGTCGTAGCGAGTTCAATCTCGCCACCGCATGCCCTCCACACTGTCATTCCCACTGCGGGATCACGATACTACTGTCGCGGCCTCTCAACACCGTTGTCGCCGCCACGTTGTCATCGTACCCGAGGACATCCACGCTGTCGTCGCATCAGGTTCAATCTTGTCGCAGTGCGCCCTCCGCATTGTTGTTTCCTATTGCGGGATCTTGATCTCACTATCGCAACCCTTCCACGTCATCATCATGCTGTTGCGGGGTTTTTACCACCGTTCTCACCTCATGCCAAACCCCTCATGGGATGGTTTCATCTCTTGCTGAGGCTTCTCTAGGTCGAGGGAATTTTGACTCGCATAGGCATGCTGCAATTTCTTCAAGAGTTATCGATCCAGCTATTTCGTGTCCGGATGCTCGTAGTGAGACTCCAGCTTCTCCTTATTTTCTTAATCACAATGAAGAAACAGTGGTTATGGATGGAGTGGACAAGAACTCTTTCTTTCTCTACAAGGGAACATATGTTCCTCTAATTCGTTGAAATGGAAGTGTGGCACACATTAGGGTAGATCCAACTGCTATCTCAGAATGCTTCAAAATATGTGAGCACTCTGTAATTGATCATCTTGTTCTACCTAGGGGTTCTATTCCAATGAAAATTAAAGAAATAATTGACCATATCTCGTAAATCTTGGTGTTCTCATCTTAGACATGTGTTTCAATGGGTCACGGATTTTTTTTATATTCTCTTCCCCTCTGATGAGTTGAAGATGCGAGCATGGAGATTTGGATCAATTTTGCTCAAAAAGGTTTTATCCATATCCATAAATGGGATGGGAATTTTAATTCACTTGATGTTGGTAAGCCTACTATTCAACTCGGGGTAAGCGTATGTGGACTTAATTGGATTCTTTGGCATCCTAAAGTATTGTATGGTATTACAATGTCAATTTGTGTTCCAATCAAGATTGAAAAAGAAATGAAGACTGTAATATTTGGTCATTTTGCCAAATTTTTTGTTTAAGTTGATCTAAATTACACTTCAGTGGATCGTTTTATATTGTACATTGATGATAATGAACTTTATTTGAGAATTGTGTATAAAATTATGCCAAAATTTTGTTTGGAATGCAAGTTAATTGGACATGAAATCTTAAATTTTAGGAAATCTGTGGTCTATGACTATTTCTCCCTATGAGGGCATGATTCTATGATATGTATAAAGAAGAATAGAAATGAATCCGCCCTGATTTCTGGTGGGTGTGATCAGACTTGGGTTGTAGAAACATTAGGTGGTAATGCTAGACATGGGAAAATTACCTCTGATGGTCTCAATGTGTAGGCTGATACACATTCGGTGGATGTTTCCCCTATAAAAGATTGCACACAGTTGAGGTCCCCTTCTCCCAACATAGGAAATGAGAAGAAACTGATGGAGAGTACTCTTGATAATGGTAGTACATGGGTTGGAAAACCAGCTTGTGGGACCTCTAGATATTCAACTATGCAGTCTGAATGTGGAACTAATAAAAAGAAAGTATGGTCAGATATTATTGCTGGGAATGAGAATAATATTGGGGAGGGTAGTTTGGATCAAGCTGCTAAAAAATACATTGAGATTGGTAACCGAAATGTGACTGATAAGCATCCATCACCTTTCATGGATAGAATGGAGCTAATTGAACATGATATTGAGGTGCAAGATGCGGCAGATGATACTTCAAGAGTCATTCATGACTCTATGAAGCAGCCTCTCACACTTTCTGAACCGGAAGGGGATTGGCAGTAAACTAAGACTTGGAAATGCGGTCGACATCCGAAAAATCAAGGATGAGGATGTGGCAGGGTTGATTGGGGATGTGGCCGGTCTATCAAGTCCAAGGATCTCACTCTGAAGTAAGTCAAACTTAGGGAAAAGTATTATGTGCTTTTCAATCAGAAGAATTCATAGTCAGAATGAGAATCTATTGATGATACCTCTGATCAGGATCATGTGGATGATCCTTGTTCTACCCATTTGTAGTTTTCTTTTCTGGATGAGGACTCTTCTATTATGGATCATGTCATTTCTCCTTTTCATGTCCTTTCATTATTTAATAAATTTTTGTATGAGCAGGTTCACCTAACACCTGGACCTCTTTGATATAAATATATATAATTTTTAAAAAAATGTACTTATGAAATTATAAATATATATATATATATATAATTATAAAATTATAATAAATATATTTATTATATTTATAATTATATATTAATAACTATATATTTATATAAATATATTTATAATTATATATAAATACTTGCCAATGATCGTGTACCTGAGTGGTAAAGACTTATGTTTGGCATTCAGGAGGTCTTGAGATCAAGTCTTGTTGGGCGTAGGTACTATTACAGTACTATGCAGGTGGTAATGCAGGTCTCGCGACACAGATAGGATAATGCAGGCATGAGCCTGCAATGAGATTTCGATGCATGTTATGAGATTCATGCCCACTCGGCCTATGAGCCACGTAATAAATAAATAAGGTTTGATGGTTGGGCTATCCCCTTATGGGGACTATGGTATATTTCTCCAATCCGTGTATGTGTGTGTTTGAATGTAATTCTACCCCCAAGCACCAAATATATATATATATATATATATAACTTTTAAATATATTTATTTATAATTATATTTATTTATAATTATAAATAAAAAACACATATTTAAATAATTATAAAATTACTATAAATATACTTAAATAATAAATATATTTATTATGTTTAAATTATACATTTAGAATTATATATAAATACTTTTAAAATATATTTATTTATAATTTTAATTATAAATAAATAAACACATATCTAAATAATTAGGAAATTACAATAAATATATTTAAATAATAAATATATTTATTAAATATATAATTATATATTTATAATTATATATAAATAATTATATATAAATAATTTTTAAATATATTTATTTACAATTATAATTATAAATATATATATATATTTAGATAATTATAAAATTACTATAAATATATTTATTCTAATATTATAAATATATTAATTTATATATTAATAAATATATATGTAAGTATATAACTACATAATTATATAATTATATAATTATCTTTATAATTATATACAAATATTTATAAATATATTTATTTATAATTATAATTATATATATATATTGAAATAATTATAAAATTATAATAAATATATTTGTTATATTTATAATTTTATAAATACATATAATTATATAAATATATTTATAAATATATAGCAATAGTTATAAATATATTTATTTATAATTATAATTATAAATATTTATATTTATATTATATATATATATACAATTTTATAAATATATATAATAATATAAATAAATTATTAAGATTAGATATTTATGAGCTTTTTTAGCGCTGATAAAGGGTTCTCTTTTTCAATGCTAAAAAATGCTGATAAAGAGTAGTTTTATCAGCGCTTTCTATTTTAGCACTGATAAAACTAGTCTTTATGAGCACTTTTTGAAAAGTGATTTTAAAAGCCTTAGCCGATCTTATAAAAGAACCCTCATCAGATGTCTTCTCTCTCACACACCTTCATGCTCTCACGAAACTCCACTATTAGAGTTCTCATTGAACCCCACTCTCATCATTGTCACCACTCTCGTTGAACCCAACTATCGCCGCTCTCGCTGAACCCTACCCCCACCACCACCACTACTCTCACCAAACCCCATTGTCGTCGAGCCACCGCTCTCACCAAACACTGCTCCCACCGCCACCATCACCGCTCTCATTCCAAATCTAAGTTATATGAAAAATCAATACACCACATCACACCACCCCTACATGGTACGAGTCTCTACACCTCATCACACCCCTACACCACATCGTACCACCCCTGCTTGCCTATTTCCCACATGAAAACCATACCGCGAGGAAAGGTGAGTACTCCATGTGAGTTCGAGTGACCGTGGGAGGGGCCCATTATCGATAGCATTGTCGGTGTTTCTTTGTAAAGTATTAGGGATAGAAAATCATGTAACTATGATAGTAGATCACATGATTAAGATGCATTATGATGATCTCCAAAGTAAATTTTTTTCTTGTGATTGCCTGGATGGAATGAGATCATGCAATCACACAACTGAGGCATGTAGTCAATGGTTCTTAATTCCCATCATTCCTCAACCCATATAAGTTTTCCAAATATATAATACTTCTTTTATGTTGTTTAATTGTATGAAATTAAGTATTATAGTATAATTTTAGTATTGACAGATTAAATTGAATTTACTATTGCATAATTTTTTAAAGAAACAAAATAATTTTAATGAAGTGAAATTTAGTTTGATCCTACAAAATATGTTTGATATAAAACATTTAAATGAGAAAAATAATCAATGTATAAAAATATATGTCACTTTTCTACATGTATTTTTATTTTTAACCAAGAATTTAATAAGTTCTATTTAAATTTTCAATTATATATTCTTGAGATATATTTTTTAAAATATTTCTAAAATTTTAAAACAAATGTTATTGTTGGATCCTTATATTAATGAATTGAATATATTTTAATAATATTAAATACATGAATAAAATAAAATAAATATCAACTAAGATAAAACACCAGTAAGTGTTATATAATATGATTTTTAATATAACTCTTAAATAAATTTTAAAATATTTTATAACATTATATGTTTTATTTAAATGTATATTTTGATTTATCATTAAATATAGTTATATATTGTTAAACTCTATATAATGAATATTATTATTTAATTATATATTAGAGTATTGGAAGAAAATTTTAGTAATATAAAACTCAATTAAATGATAATTTCTTTTACATAAAATATTAATTGATAAAGGAATATCTTACTAATTTTTTGAAATAAAAATTATTATTGATTCCAAAATTTAGGTCAATATTTCTTAATATATTAAAAAAATTAATAAAATCAAATTCAATTAGATCCTCTGTGATATTTTGTCTAAAATATCAATCATTTTTTAAGATTGATAAACCTTTAGATTTTTTCTTCATGGTATGGTCATCACTCCATGGTGTGGATGAATCTTCTACTCAAATAGTAAAAATAATGGACCTTATGAATCTCCCTTGAGTCATGAAAATGAATCTTACTTATCATCCCTTATTAGTGGAAATTAATCTTACGTACCACCCAATGACCTTTATGTATACTCTAGATTCACACGTACATATCCTAGTGTGGTTGCATACTTTGCTAATTTTATTCATTTATAAATTTATATACTTTTATAAATTTTATAGTATATCATATTTACATATATAGTTTAAAAATAAAATTTTATTAATTTTTTGTACTTTTATAGTTTTCTAGATTTATAAATTAATATAAAATTATAGTTTTATTCATTATAAATTATTATACTTTTATACTTCCATAAATTTTACTTTTATATATTATAATTTTGTACTTTTATAAATTTGTAAAATATAATTCTATAAATTATGTATACTTTTATAACATATATGTACTTTTATTTAGTTTTATAAATTTGTATAAATTTATAAATTATGTATATTTCTTTGAAATATATATTCCTTTATAAATTATATATAATTTTATACTTCTATATAGATATATAATTTTATATACTGATATAAATATATATACATTTGAAATTTATACTTTTATACCTATATAATTTTTTCAATTTATCAATAGTTTAATACTTTTATACTTTCATAAATTTTAATTCTATAAATTATACTTTTATATTTTTATAATTTTGTAATATGATTATTAATTTTTCAATAAATTCATTTGTCTAATTAAGAGTTATTTTATTATATGAAATATTTTATGTTTAAAATCATAATGGATAGAAGATGGTTGTATTATTTTAATTGTGTGTTGAATGAGTTTCAAAATTAGCTTTGTTTTTTTTTGATTTCATGTTTAATAATGTATCTAAGGGGTAATTTATTCGATTCCTTTTTATAATTACATTGGTAGGCCATGGTTTACTCATAAAGGGTGATATCTATATATTTATGATCATATTAACTTTCAAATACCATTTTGGTACATAGAATATCACATCAAACATAATATAGATTGATAATAACACCATGGTAATGGAATGCCACTAACTATATAGAAACCATAAGATATCCAACATGAACTCACTCTCGCAAAAGGTGAATTGATGTTTAACCCCATTGCAACTCCTAATCCTACTTTGCATCCGACATCACCTGTATGGTTTAAATTAAGGAATTCCTCCACAACCACATCTTCTCTCTAGTTTGGTGTTAGATTCTAATGATATGAGTCTCAGGAAACAAAATGAAATAATAATTATCATCCCCATCAACTTCATCTCTTGAACAATTATTATTTCATTTTTTTTGCCTGAGACTCATCACCTATGTCTTTTAGAAATGCACCTATGTTGCTTGAACTACTTTGAGCAGTAGTCATCCCATACCAGGTAGTGGTGAACATTTTGGATGAATTTAGAGTATAACACCTACCACCAGTGGAGTAATTCTTGTCTCAAATTCAATTACCCATTTCCTTCAAAGAATGATGAAATTATTTGAATCATTTAAATTTTGGGTTCCCTTTATTTGAAAGGCCCATTTTTGTATATTTATTTATTTTTATAAATATTAAATATTACTGAATCAAATAAAATGGATATAAATAGAGAATGGATGGATGTCAAACATATGCCAATAGAGTATGAAGATGGGCTGAAAGAGTTCATCGAGTTTGCAAAATATCATGCCTATGAACCTTCTCAAATCCATTTTCAGTGTTTACATTGTTTTTATTCATAAATAATTTGTCTAGAGGAGTTGGAATAACACTTTATCATTCAAGGAATAGATATAAGTTATAAATTTTGGAATAAACATGAGGGAAAGTAGAATATAGAAACTAACTAGGATAACACTGTGTTTTATGGATCATCTGATATGATTATAAGTGTGGACAATGAAGAAGATTGTATCAAGGATGTGATTACAGGTGTCAAAGATGATGAATATTGTATTGGGTAAATGAAAAATATAGTTGAAGGTAAACATCATGATTTTCCAAAATGGTTTGAGAAGTTAAAGAATTGTGCAAAGATTCCATTATATACTGGTTGAACTAAATATACAGCATTGTCAGTTGTTCTGAAGTTGTGTAACTTAAAATCTAGAAATTAATGGAGTGATTCTAGTTTTACTAAACCACTTGTTCTCTTGAATAATATTCTCACATAATATAATGAGCTCCCTAGATGAAAATATGATGCTACAAAAATTCTGTGTTTGATGGGTGTGATCTTTGAAAGAATACATACTTGTCTAAATGACTATATATTGTTTCTCAAGGACCTCAAATCGCTTAAATAATTCCTTAAGTGTGGTGCTTCTTGATACAAGAAAGATGAATCGGGTCCTAAAAATGTTTTATTTTACTTTCCAATCATTCCAAGTTTTAGGATCCTATATGGAAGTGAGGAGACTGAAACAAAATTGATGTGGAATAAAGATTAAATAAATATAGGAAACTTCGTCACTCGGTAGACTCTTTATAATTGAAGAGAATTTATTATGAGTATCTATAATTTGGAAAAGAGTTGAGAACCATTCGTCTTGTGTTATCTATAGATGGAGTGAAACCTTTTGGTATTCAAAGCAGCACTCATGTTATATGGTTGGTTATGTTGCTAAATTATAGCTTTCCACCTTGGTTATGCATGAACCAAAAATACATTATGTTATCTATGCTTATATCAGGAACAAAACAACTAGGTAATGTTATTGATGTTTATTTGGATCCATTGATCAATGATTTGAAATTATTATGAGATTTAGTTGTTACATTGTATGTTGCTTACAGAAATCAATATTTCATGTTGAGAATCATGTTTTATAGGATAATAAATGACTTTCCTGCTTATGGAAATTTTTCGGGAGATAGAATTTAAGGAACTAGGGTGTCCCATTTTTGAACAAGGTACATAGTCAATTATGTGGAAATATTTGTCGAAGACTATGTTTCTAGGACATCATAGATTTCTACCCCAAATACATAAGTACCGATCTTGGATAAAATCATTCGATGGGAGTTCAGAAGAATGTATAACATTGTCTCCATTAAAAGGTGATCAAATGTTTGTGAAAGTAAAAGATATGGACATTTCTTTTGGTAAAAAAAATTAAAAAACCTTATGAAATCCAGTTGGAAAAAAAAATAAAAGTTTTTTATGAATTACTATATTGGAATTGTCTATGTGTCAGAAATTTTCTTGATGTTATGCATGTTGAAAAAAAATGTGTGTGATAGTGTCCTTGGAACATTACTAAATACACCCATAAAATAAAGGATGAAATTAAGGTTAGGTTGAACATGCTGACATGGGAATATGGGAATATTTGGAACTAGTGAAGGGTAAAAAATAGAATTTTATTTCTTCAACTACATGCACTCTTTCCAGACATGAGAGATATCAGTTTTGAAACTTCTTGAATGATTTAAAGGTTCCATAGGGGTATTCATCAAATATCAAGAATATCATATCAATGACAGATTTAATGTTAATGGGTATAAAATCACATGATTTTCACGTTTTGATGCACGATTTAATGCCTATATCTTTATGTTTCATTTTTTCTAATAATGTCCTTCATACATTAACAAAGATCTATTTCTTTTTCAAAACTATATGCAGTAAAGTTATAGACCTAAAAAAATTTCAAACTATGGAAAATGAAATTGTTATCATATTATGTGAATTCTAAATGTACTTCTAACTAGTATTATTTGATATGATGGTTCACTTAATGGTTCACTTAATGGTTCACTTGGTGAGAGATATTCGATTATGTGGTCCATTACATTATAGATGGATATACCCCATTGAATGGTATATGAATATTTTGAAAGGGTATGTCAAAAATTGAAGTCATCCATAGGGTTGTATTGAGGAGTGATATATTTTTGAGAAAGTCATTGAATTCTTTACCGACTACCAGAGCAGTGTGGAAATCATTGTTCTATTGAAATATCATCACATTGGGCAGCTTGTGGGTGAAGTAATTTCTGGAATAGATGTTTCCACAGTCAGTATTATAGATCAGTAGTATGACCACCTTTATATTTTTTATAACATTGTAGAGGTTTTCCCATATGTTGAAACTAAAAAAATAAATTACTAGGAATTTGAATCCATCAATGGTTAAAATCTAGAAATCAAATACACATAATCAATAGTTTATTGGATGGTTTAGAGACCATATTTTTATGGAGTCGAATGAAAATCCATATTCAATTTCAAAATGAATTCCATCGATAGTCAAAGGACCAAGTTTGCATGTATTATCTTACAATTCTTATGTAATTAATGGTTATATGCTCTATAAAAATGAATATGATTAATTAAGTACCATTAAAAATAGTGTAGTTACACTTGTGGATGAAGTGATTTGTGTTTCCGGTACCAAGGATAAAAATCCAATTTATATGAATATGTCATACTTTGGAATCATAAAAAAAATATGGGATTTGGATTATACAATATTCCAAGTGCTGGTTTTTCAATGAAAGTGGGTTGATAATAGGAGTGTTGTAAAAATAGATGAATTGTGATTCATGAAAGTGGATTTCAATAATGAAAGGTGCAAAGACAAACTGTTTATAAGGGAATCACAGGTAGTACAAGTATTTTATGTTCCAGATCCCAAAAATTGAAAGTCTTTAATTGTTTTGTTATTAACCAAACCCACTAAAGGGTTTGATCAAAATTCAACTGATTATGACCCATTCATTGGAGCATCGTAATCATTTCACAGTGGTACCAATATAGACAAGGTTTTGTATGTCATAGGAGACCACAATGAGGGGATTTAGATACTTGATAAAGGGGTAAAATCCATTCAAACTTTAAAAAATATATTTCAATAATCATGTTATATTTTTTTGTAATATACATTATGTTACCTCATGTTATTATCTATTCACTGCTGCATTTGTATAATCTGAATTAAATGTTGAACCAATTCTATACATAATGACTTCTACACATGATGAAGCTCCAAATCCAAAGGAATAACAAGTTTCTCAATATACTACTCCTCCTAGTGCAGAGGAACAATGACCTTCTGCACATGTTAATTCTACCAATCCAGAGGAACAATAGGTTTCTCAACCTATTGCAGCTCCCAGTGCATAGGAATAGTAACCTTATAGACATGTTGATGTTACCAATCCAGAGGAACAACATATTAACAATTTTGAAACCAGTGAAATGGTAGATGGTGAATAACATATGCCGTTGAAAAAATAGGAGTTTCGTAGCATGACAATGTTAGAAAAAATTATGAAGGAAAAAAAGAAAATGCATCGAATTTGACATCTGATGGAATACACACAGTCAACATTTTAACCCAAACAGATCCATGTTCAATAGTTTTATTGGGATCATCACTTGATAGTGCATGCCGATTGATGGAGATTTATGGCACCATATTGTGCCCATGCTTAAGAAACTAATTTGGGAAGATATTATGGTAACATTATGAAATCCTTTCTTTAATTTACTAAAAAATAAAATAAAGAAACATTTAATTACTCTTCATAATACCTTGAAGATTACATTTATAATAGATGAAACCCACATGAAATTAGTATTAATTCTTGATGGAAAGACTCATAGTGGCTTTTTCACAATTCTAATAAAATTTTATCTCAAAGATATTGAAGGGAAAATAAACTTTCACCCACTGCATATGTATGTACACTTGATAAGATAATAAGAATTGGATGTGTTTACTAGTCGTTATAGGGAGATATCTTTTCAGGCACATTATGGATGGTAATACATTGTTTGATAATACATGTATTAATCACTTTGATTGATAATTTTTAATTTATGAAATAGAAACTGAGTGTTTAAAGTAAGGAATGGGTAGAAAAACAAATTTCCACATACCATAAAGTAAGGATGGGGTATGATTCACTTTAAAAAAATTGGTATGTATTTTAAATATACCATAATACATTTATGTGACATGAAATAATAACTTAATTATGTTCCTCTGTTTATATATAGATTGATGAATCAAAGTCTAAAGACACTTCCATATCACGTCATGTGCTATGGAAGGTGGAACGTGCCAATAAAGATGGGATATTTATAGATGAAAACACATAAAAATTTTGGGAAGTGTGTGTAAGTCTGACATAATAAAAAATTGTTTTTCTTTAAATCACTATTACATAACAACAATTACTTATTTTCCTATATTTTCTATCTAAATTATATTTAGGAATCATCAACACCTGTACCATATGAACACCTACCATCAGTGGCCTTGAAGTGTCTAAAACATTATGGACGTGTTAGAGGCGTGGGTTTTTGGGTGACACCCCAAACATCTTTTATGAAAATAAAAGAATAGGTAGATAAAGATAATGAAATGGAAGAGATGAAAGAAATATTATCTTCCCTTGAAGAAAATTTCCATTGGCAGTCTAAATTACTAGTAAATTTTATGGGGGGAAAAAGAGAAGAAATAAGTCAAGAACAACCACTACATGATGATCCTACCACACCCCCATTAGCTTTGAGGTGATTCATTTCCCTCAAAGAGTTGTCTTAGATAAGGTAATCCATATTCTAATAATTTTTTAAGTGAAATGTGAATCATAAAGAAACTAATACCTTTCCTGTACTGATATTATGTAAGTTGAAAATGACTATGATTTATATCTATCAACACTCACCCATTTCATTATTATAAGGACTACCATGTTCAATATCCAATAAGATGGTCTACAAAATAGACCACTTCCAACAGGTCATGTGAGAGTGGGGATTATTGTAGCTCATGAGACGAGTGTCAAGATATATCTTCCACTTGATGATGTAGATATTCATACGGTCGATTAATCTATTAGATAATTTGTATCATGGTCATCAGATCTTGTAAAAAAACATGTCGACAAGGAGGTATTCATTTACAATTTATTTTTCATGCTAAACCTTTAACAATTAATGAAAAAATAATTGAACTGATGAATGTTTTTACAAACAAACAAAATTAAGGGGTTAGATTAAAGGTCTAATCAAAACCTTCTAAATGATCAGCCAACTGATCAAAAATATATTTAGAAAAAACCATTACCCCACCCATTCAATATCCACATTTACTAACATTGAAGGTTCATGCAGATACAAAGTTACAAAGTGGTAGCAATCACATAGTTGATTTTGAAGAAAAAATGTATGGATAGGATATTACAAGGTAAAATGATCTTAAGAATGTAAATTAATGTCTCAAGTATGAATGGATAGAAGTCACAGTTGTAAATGTATACGTGAGGTGTGTTTTCATGATTTATTTTTCCAATAGCTGATATACTATGATAATAATGACAAAATAAATTTTATATTTTTTGTAGGAATATATATGAATACAAATTGAAGGGATTACCCCATGAACATAAATATGGAATCATTAGTCCTCACGTCACTTATACATACCAAAGATAAATTGAATCAAAAAAATAGATGAAATAGTGGTAAAACTGGCCAACTCATTTGAAAGAAAACTTGTGGATGATAGGATCTTCTTAATACCAATGATGTAGGGGTAAAACTATATAATTTAATCATATAAAATATATTTTTATTCTTTCATTAATTATTCATTTATATGTTTTTAGGAAACATTGGGTACTCATTGAGGTCAATTTAGATACTCCAAAGATTTATTTTCTAGATTCACTACATTGATACCCAACAAACCGACCACATGCGATAACATTTTCAATTTTTAATACAATACATCCAAAATTTTAGAACTAAACTTCAAGTTATATATTTTATATTATGTTTTAATGAGAATTCTATTGTGATGGGGCGGTGTTTAAAGATCCTAAAAATCATGGCCTGGGGACATTCCATACACATAAGGAGACTGTAAACTTTTAAAAGTGGATAAGTATTAGGGTATATATAATAATATTTCACTATCCAAACACATATCAAAACAAATTACTTGTTTTTATCAATTTTTCTACAGTGTCTGAAACAAACAAATAGAAAATATTGTGGTTATTGTGTTTGTAAATTTATAATAGATATCATATATCATCAACAAACTAGTATCCTTGAAGGTGTATTTTCAAAGATAATTACTATTTAATTTAAAATATTTATTAATCCTTTGTGTATTTATATTTTTCATAGTACTACTATGACTGTCGAAAATCCTTATATTCACAAGATGAAATATATTTGTTTAGAAACGAATGGGAAACATACCTGTTGGTAGAATGTGCACATATACCATGAAGGTGTGGCTTCTTACTTCTTATTTAGTTTATTTTATCATCATTTTATCTATTTTTTAGTTAATTTCCTTAGTATTTATATATTATACTTATTTTGTTAATTATCATAGAGATCATAAAGAAATGACTTCGTCAACTAGGATGATTCACTCTTGTACTATGATCATGCACTCAATATGATACTCGATGTAATTGATATGACTCAAATTGTATGGTTTCAAATTAAAATTGATATTTTATTAATTTATTATTTCATATTTATGTTTAATTAATTTCTTATAGTATTACTAACATAATAATTGTTTTCTTATATAGGAGTAATCTTTTTCTCAGGTTAGGGTGGTTTGTTCGAAGCTGCTCATGCTCATGTGAGATTAGACTTAAAGGATGCACCTGATATAATGGAAATAAGGAAATCGGTCAAGAATGTATACAACCATCATGAAAAGGTGAATTCATACTACTTATTTAATTAATTTTGTCATCATTTTATCTACTATTTGTAAGTTAATTTCTTTATCATTTTTGTCTAATATATATTTAGTTTTATTCGTAGATACTTTGGGAAGTCATATTTTTCTTTTAACTATCTGCAACAAGCCAGAAAAGATAGAACATGTTTCTTTATGATAGAAGAGGAAACCACATACTACTTAAAACGTGAAGTGGCACATGAACCTCAGCCCAGTTGGTGAGGAATCGCTAGGTGCATCCAAGAGACCCGAGATCAAATCCGAGTGGAGGCATATTTCTGGTACTGTAGCAGTGTTGTAACAGTGTTGTAGCAGCACTATAGCAGTACTGTAGCAGGTACTGTTTGGTACTGTAGTAGCCGGAACTATTCATCCATCTGGGCCTTCGGGCCACCGGTTTGGACCTCGGGTCTGCAAGGCTTTCGGGCCACCCAAGGCCTTCGGGCCAGTTGATTCTCAAGGCCTTCAGGCCACCTTAAGACCTTAGGGACACCCCAAGGCCTTCAGGACACATGAATATAGGCCCCAAACACACTAAAAAAAAGAGCATCCCCAGAAGAGGATTCAGAGTAGGTGCATTCACCAGAGCAGGGCCAAATGGATTGTCAGAATGAGAGGGTATGACTATACCATCGGTACCAGACTGTGCTTGTACGGGAAGCCTAGCCAGACAGTCATGCAAAGGTGGAGAGCTACTATCATGATACAGATGCTGGGGAGGGGTAGTTTCTTGTAGATAGTCTGGTTGAATTCCCTAAGACCTTCGGGTCATGTAATCTCCTAAGCCTACGGTCCATGTGATCTCTGAGCCTACGGGCCTTTTAAGGGTTCCCCCTCATCCCTTGAAAGGGGGGTTATCAAAAATCAATAAAAATGAAGGCCTTCAGGCCTGAAACATGAAGTGTTTCAGTGATGATGGAGTTTATATTCTATTTGAATAGAACATGTCCTCTTTTTTCTTTATTTTTTAGAAATTTTAAACAAAAAAATATATACCATAAACTCAATCATCGACATATCAATCTGATACATAGTGTGCTTGGTATGACTCAGACTATATGTTTTTAGTTTATAATTTAAATTTTAATTCAAAACATGCATCACATACTAAAAATAGAAAAAACACATTATGATTGTTTTTATACTTTATTAAATCAATACATAAGTTATTTGTGACATGTAAAAATAATTTTCACCTCAATTTGATGCATGATATGGCTGGTATGACTCCAAGTGTGCCTTTTAATTTAAAATTGACATTAATTTCAATAGAAACAAAAACTTACATATTTAAAACTGATAAAATGAATTCATATTGTTTTGATACTTTAGGAAAATAATCCATAAGTCATTTTTGATGGGTAGGAATCAACCACACCTCAATAAGACACATAATGTGACTGATATGAATCCATGTGTGTATGTTTATTTAAAATTGACATTAATTTTAGTAAAAAGAACAAGTGACATACTTAAAACTGAGAAAATAAATTCAGATTGTATTAATAATTAATGAAAATTATCCATAAGTAATTTTAGATATGTATGAATCACCCACACCTCAATCTGAAACATGGTGTGACTAATATGAATCCAAGTGTGTCTTTTTATTTAAAATTTACATTAATTTTAGAAAAAAAAGAGAATGTGACATACTGTAAACTAAGAAAACACATTCATATTATTTTGATATTTTACGATAATGACCCGTAAGTCGTTTTTTGATGTTTAGGAATCAATTTTACCTCAATATGACGCATGATATAACCGGTAAAACTCCATGTGTTTCTTTTTATTTAAAATTGACATTAATTTTAGTAAAAAGAACAAGTGACATACTAAAAACTGAGATAAAGCATTGGTATTGTTTTGATACTTTTTTAAAAGGATTCATAATTAATTTTTGATGTTTATAAATCAATCCCATCTTAATACGATGCACAATGTGCTCGGTATGACTCTAAGTGTGTCCTTCTATTTAAAATTGACATTAATTTTAGTAAAAAGGAAAAGTAACATACTCAAGACTGAGAAACCACATTCTTATTATTTTTATACTTTAGTAAAATGATCTATAATTCATTTTTTATGTATAGGAATCAAACACACCTCAATCTGAAACACAGTGTGACTGGTATGACTCAAAGTATCCATTATCAGTTTAAAATTAACATTCTAGTTCAAAACATATGTTACTCACTAAAAAAAACATGCTCTAATTGTCTTGGTAATTTAGTAAAATGATTCATAAGTAATTTTTGATGTGTACGAAGTAGTCTCACATCAAACTGATACACGATGTGAATGGTGTGACTCATAGTGCGTGTTTCCAGTTTGAAATGACATTTTAGTAAAAAAAAGTGGCATACTGAAAACTGATAAAAAAATTCATATTATTTTTATACTTTAGGAAAATTATCTTTAAGTCATGTTTGATGTATAAGAATCAATCACACCTCCATATAACACATGTTGTGACTGATATGACTCCAAGTGTGTCTTCTAATTTCAAATTTACATTCATTTTAGTAAAATGAATAGGTGACATACTGAAAACTTAGTAAACACATTTGTATTGTTTTTATACTTTTTTAAAACTATCCATAAGTCATTTTTTCCATGTAGGAATCAACCATACCTCAATATGATGCATGGTGTTGCTGATATAACTCCAAGTATGTCTTTTTATTTAAAATTTACATTAATTTTAGTAAAAATAACAAGTGACATACTAAAAATTGATAAAACACATTCGGATTTTTTGATTCCTTATGAAAAGGATCTATAAGTCATTTTTGATGTGTAGGAATCAATCCCACATTAATAAAATCACAACCCCCTCCCTCTAAAGATACCCCTCATGGGGTGGCAATGAAGAAAGGGAGATAATGACCCTTGAGTCCCACCTCCAGTAAGCCCTAGGTTGGAGACTATCACCAGGCGTATTTTGATCTCACGATATGGGAGGCATTACCTTTTAAATAAAACAAGACCAAGAGATAAGATGGTCCATCCCCAAAACCAATCCAAGATATATAGATAAAATAAATCCAAAACCATCCCACATGCATGTTTAAAATAAAACTGACACAAATACAATAAAACTCTAAAGTAAAATACCCAAAAGAAATATAAAGTTGTAATTGAACAACTATACCAAAACCCAAGATATTAACGCTCAACATGGTCCATGTAATCCTCTTGAATACCTGAAAGTAGTTTTATATATGTATGGTGAGCATATAGGTATACATATTATGATAACCAAAGTCTCTCGTGCACATGTGAGGGAAGCATGCTAATGCTCCCATGAGAAATCATCATAACCAAACAACACCTAACAGGTATACTAACCATTCCAACCTCACCAAGGCATTCTCACTAAATAATGCAAGTCAAGTAATGTAATATAAGTAAATAACATCAATGTTAAGGTACCCTACACCACTTTCCCACTGATTGGCCACTCTCCCACCCTAACAGCAGAAGTCCTAGCACTCCCACCTCTTCCGAAGATACTACGTCACAACCCGCCTGCACACACCTAGTCCACAAATCACATAAAATCCCACCTATAGACACCTAGTACACAAATCACATCACATCCCGCTCACAGACACCTGGGCCAAAAACCACATCACATCCCAAAGACACCTAGGAAAAAACAACACATCTCTATCTCGAAGAGACCTGGGAAAGAAAAAATCATCTTTACACACCTGGACCTCACACATTACCACAACCTACCTGAAGAATCTTGGGATATCACATCTGAGAAGAGGAATCAGAGAAGAGTGGGTGGCTATCCATCCATCCTTCCACTAGGTTGTTTGGAAAAGACACCCTCCCTCGTGAAGATGGGGGTGTTCGGTACGTAGTGCTCAACACGAGTGGGGTTTATATAGAAATCAAAAAGAAAAATAAAAGTATATACATACATGATACCAAACACTCAATCCCAACCTATGAGTTCTTAAACAGAAATCAACCCGCAATACTACCACCTTTGTTGCTACCTCTAAATGCAATTACCAGTATCCACAATAATCATTTCAGAAGGTGAAGAAGCTGGTAAACTAATGTGGATTCACATTTCCCCCATGTTTAACACCCATTCATGATATTTCATTAACCATTTATATTCCATTATCTAGACCAGCCCAAGCCTTTCAAACTTTATTAAACGATTATTTATTCATCCATCGGTACCTGGGAAACTATCAAGCATGGAAAAAATAGGAAACATAGTGACAAAAAGTCGATAAAATGAAGAGTTATGATAAAGAAAGAACACAGATTCACATTAAAACACATTTTACCACATTATTTAGATACATGATGAATCTTTCTACATGTTACTCATGGAGAAACTCTAGGTGAATTACTCACACAAACACTACTATCATTATTCAAACTCACACCACTCAGATCATGTATCAATAGAACCAACCCCTAACTCACAACCTCATCTGGTAACACATTACTGCACAACCAGTTCATAGCCCTATTGTATAATACTTCTCATCTATCCCACAATCAATCAATCTCTCAACCCGAGATTCCATTACACCACCCATGATGTCCCACGACACACAACTATCCTCACAAACACACTACAACACAACCCAGAACAAACCCACACATCACATCACCCCATGCACTAAGGAAAAATATAATCCCATATTTAACAAGTCATCCCTTATTTAATTCTAGTTATTAATTTAGGGGTTATCATATAAATTGTATGATACTAGGGTATCAATTCATTAGTCTAATATACATGATTAACCAATTTCCATATATAAGTGTCCAACCAAAAAAACAATATGCATTGCATAAATCATTTAGTGTGAAAACAAGGGCCCCCAACAACCACTATTTTTAGTGGGTAGTTATCCCATACAAATCACAATATCAACTAGAAACAAATAACATTTCAAGATAATTCGTTAATTTTCATAGCCCCTGTATATTAATCTTATATCGATTCAATTATCTTTATTAATTTTAATTCAACTATCATCATAAATGAAACATCCATACACCCACCCTGCATGATTCACAAAAAGGAGAAACAGATTAAATCCTACCACAAAAGGGGGTCAATGTTTTTTACATGAGAACAGACCATGCAACGGATCTCTGATCACCTCCACCACAAGATCTTTATCTATCCAAGGATGTCACGACACTATAGCATCAAAAATAATTGAATAAAAACCCCATTTAGAACCATGGGAGATCATTATCCATCACATGTTAAGAATAATGGAAAGAAAAAGGGATCAAATCAGAAGAAACCGCAAAAAATGGAGGAAGAACACACCTTAGATCAAATACAGATTGTTGCGGATTGAAGGAGAGAAGATAGGAATAAATCATTGGTGTGGGAATCCTTAAAACGCTGAAGAGGGGTCTCTGGGTCTCCTGGGGTCGAGGGAGAGTCACTGCATCCATAGGGTTTGACAACCCGAGCGGCTGAAAAATACTTAAAACGTTAAAACAACAGGGGATTAGATGACATGTAATCCCCTTTCACGTCATGTAATTCCTTGAGGTTGGTTTCCACCAAAAAAATACATCACCTTTCATTTTATTTTATTTTTCAAACCCTGAAATATTACACACTATGAACAACCCAGAACAAGTTGTGGAACCAAGATTCATGTCGTGTAATATACTTACACTACGTATAAGCCCTATAGCAGCTTTTTTGAACCCTCAACTCCCATGAAAACTCTTGGGACCTCCTTTGAACATTCCCAACAACCAAAAATAAGCAAATTAATGGGTTGGTATGGCATGAACCATTAAAAATGCAATGCGCGGTGTGCTCAGTATGACTCTAAATGTGTCCTTTTTTAAAGTTGACATTAATTTCAGTAAAAAGGACAAGTGACATACTCAAGACCAAGAAACCACATTCATATTATTTTTATACTTTAAGAAAATGATATATAAGTCATTTTCGATGTATAGGAATCAACCTCATCTCAATCGACACGCATTTTTGACCGGTATGAATCAAAGTATCCATTATGAGTTTAAAATTGATATTTTAGTTCAAAACATGTGTCACTCACCAAAAACCAAACAAACATTCTCTAATTGTATTAATAATTTAGAAAAATGATTCAGAAGTCATTTTTATGTGTATGAAGTTGTTTCATATTAAACTGATACATGATGTGACTGATATGACTCAAAGTGCATGTTTCCAGTTTGAAATGACATTTTAGTAAAAAAAAGTGACATACTGAAAACTGATAAAAAAATTCGGATTGTTTTGATACATTAGGAAAATGATCTGTTAGTCATTTTTATGTGTATAAATCAACTACACCTCAATCTGATGCACATTGTGATCGATATGACATTAATTTTGTCTTTTAATTTCAAATTGACATTCGTTTTAGTAAAGAGAACAAGTGACATACTGAAAACTAAGAAAACATATTTGTATTGTTTTTATACTTTTGTAAAATGATTCATTAGTCGTTTTTTGATGTGTAGGAATCAATCACACATCAATATAATGCATGGTGAAACTGGTATAACTCCAAGTGTATCTTTTTATTTAAAATTGACATTAATTTTAGTAAAAATAACAAGTGACATACTGAAAACTGAGAAAATGAATTCAAATTATTTTTGATACTTTAGTAAAAGTATCCATAAGTCATTTTTATGTGTAGTAATAAATCCCACCACAATAAAATGCATGGTGTGGTCGGCATGACTCTAAGTGTGTGCTTATATTTAAAATTGACATTAATTTTAGTAAAAAGGACAAGTGACATACTCAATACCAAGAAACCACATGCGTATTGTTTTAATAATTTAGGAAAATGATCCATAAGTCATTTTTGATGTGTAGAAATCAACTGCACCTCAATCCGGCATACAGTGTGACCGATATGACTCAAAGTATATTTTATTAGTTTAAAATTGACATTTTAGTTCAAAATGTGTGTCACTCACTAAAAACCAAACTAACATTCTCTGATTGTATTGATAATTTAGGAAAATGATTCATAAGTCATTTGTGATGTATACGAAGTAGTATCACATCAAATAGATACATGATGTGACTAGTATGACTTAATGTGAGTGTTTCTAGTTTGAAATGACATTTTAGTAAAAATAAAAAGTGACATACTAAAAACCGATAAAAAACATTCATATTGTTTTGATACTTCATTAAAATGATCTGTAATTCATTTTTGAGGTGTAGGAATCAACTGTACCTCAATCTGATGCATGGTGTGATGAATATGACTCCAATGTATCTTTTAATTTCAAATTGACATTCATTTCAGTAAAAAGAACAAGTGACATACTAAAAAATGATAAAATGAATTTTCATTGTTTTTATACTTTTTAAAAACGATCCATAAGTCATTTTTTGATGTGTAGGAATCAACCGCACCTCAATTTGATGCATGATGTGACCGGTATAACTCCAAGTATGTATTTTTGTTTAAAATTGACATTAATTTTAGTAAAAAGAACAAGTGATATATTAATAACTGAGAAAATTCATTTGAGTTATTTTGATACTTCAGGATAAGGATCCATATTTCATTTTTGACGTGTAGGAATCAATCCCACCTCAATTTGATGCACGATGTGACCATAATGAATCTAAGTGTGTCCTTTTATTTAAAATTGTCATTAAATTTACTAAAAAGGACAAGTTACATACTCAAGACTGATAAAAAGCATTCATATTGTTTTGATACTTTATAAAAATGATCCATAAGTCATTTTTGATGTGTAGGAATCAACCACAACTCAATCTGATGCATGATGTGACCGATATGACACAAAGTATCTGTTATCAGTTTAAAATTGACATTTTAGTTCAAAAAGTTTATCACTCACTAAAAACTATGAAAACGCACTTTTATTGTCTTAATAATTCAGGAAAACAATTCATAAGTCATTTATGACATGTAAGAAGTAGTCTCACATCAAACTGACACATGATGTGATCAGTATGATTCAAAGTGCGTGTTTTCATTTTGAAATGACATTTTAGTAAAAAAACACATGTGACATACTCAAAACTAAGAAAACACTTTCGAATTGTTTTAATAATTTAGTAAAATTATCCATAAGTAATTTTTGACATGTAGAAATTAGTTACACCACAATCTGATGCATAGTGTGACCGGTATAACTCCAAGTGTGTCATTTTATTTAAAATTGATAATAATTTTAGTAAAAAGAACAAGTAACATACTGAAAACTGAGAAACCACAATTGGATTGTTTTGATACTTTATAAAAATGATCCATAAGTCTTTTTTGATGTGTAGGAATCACCAACACCTCAATACGATGCACAATATGACCGGTATAAATCCAAGTGTGCCTTTTTATTTAAAATTGACATTTTATTAATGCATTATTTCATATTTATGTTTAATTTATTAATTTATAGTATTACTAACATATTGTTTTCTTTATTATACACATGTATTCTTTTTCTTAGGTTGGTGTGGTTTTTTTGACAACTGATACCATGGTTGGGATTTTTTGAGAGGGGGTCATGAGTGTCAAAGATGATGAAATATTGATGTTTTTAAATTTTTGTGGATAGTAATTGTAAAAGTAATGATAAAAAAACATTGTTTTAAATGTGTATAATAGTGTTTTTTTGTTTTTGTGGTGTAAAATTTATTTCAATTAAATTATATATTTTCATATTGGTGTATTTGCATACAGGTTACGGGTGTATGTGTTGTTGTGTGTTGTTATTCAAATAGAACATAGCAGCAACTTGTCCTTTATCAGTTCTAATAAAAGCACTGATAAAGTGGGGATTTTGTCAATGCTTATAAAGGGGACCCCCCCTCCTTTAATGGTGATGAGGAAAACAACATTTTTTTAGCACTGTTAAATCCCTTTTTGTGCATTGTTAAAGCGTTGATCTGTTGTAGTGTGTGCTCATAATGACTCAATAAGTAGTTTTTAAAGATATCAAAGTCTTTAAAAACATGTGTCATGGGGTAAAAACTATGTAAACTATGTCAGATGACTGTGAAATAATAGTACAATGACCGTAGATTGATTTGTTAAATGTAGGAACTAACAACATGTCATTGTGATTTACGGTTTTCCCGGGATGCCCGTAAACATGTTTTCTGTGTGTTAAAAAATTACAATGTGTGTATAACAGTAAAAACCATATAAAATTACCTCAGGGTGATGTGAAATCATGGAAAAATCATTGTTGATTTTTTTTAAATATAAGATATTTTTCATATCAAAGTCTTTAAATTTTGTTTATTAAGTAAATTTCAAGCACACCACATGTTGATTTAAAAATTGATTAGATTGTTATATACTTATCCATTTTCAATCCCAAGTTTTGAATCATATCTTAAATAGGTAAGTTTAAGTTTTCAAAGTGTTATGAATGATATATTATTTGTTTTATGTTAAAATATCTTAGTTTGATTAATAAAATAACAAATTCTATGTTCCACATTTTTAATATACTTTTTGTATATTCTCTTTCACATTTATTTTTTTAAATGTTATGGTTTTTATTGTAGGTGACAGATGTTGGTGCAGGAGGTTGACCATTTTGATCCATGACATTCTTCAGAAGGAAGTCATGTGGGTTCTTAGTTTCTATAGTTTGTTTAAATATAATTAAGGATTCTATTGTAATTATAACTTATTATATTCAGTTCTAATTTCTATTTTTTTGTTCCAGTTGATGAAATGATATGTGGTTGGTTCCAGTTGATGACATGATGTAGAGATACATGGATGCAGTGGAGGTTGTGAGATGGATGTATATTGGTCATGGTTTGTTATTGGTGGACATATTTTTCTTGAGTATTTGATGACTGGGGTATGGGTTGACTGAGGTATGGGTTTACTGAGGTATGGGTTGAATGAGGTTGTATATATATGACTATGGATGTATGTTGGTGTATTTATTATGAGTTTATTATGCATTTATGTTTTAGTTTATTACATTTCACATGTTTTATATTGATATTTTTTATTAAATGTTTTTTTTAAATAGAAATATATTTAACGGTGTTTTATGATAATCGCCGCTAAATATATTTTTTAAAGTTTTATTTAGTGGGCATTTGTATTAATCACCGCTATATATTAGAGCAGTGGTTATGTTCATTTCCTCAATTTTATTTTTCATTTATTTTTTTTAAATAATTTCTGCTAAATTATACAAATACGACACATATAAAAACTGTTACTAAATAGGAAGAAGTGTTTCTAAATGATTGTAGATTTTGAAATACATGACTCTATTTATAACTGTCGTTAAATTATATAGAGGCAGTTTAAACCATTGTGTATAGTAAAAATAACTATGGATAAGCTCTTTATTTTTTATAATGAGGGATATGTCATAAAATATATAAGAAATCAACATGGATCAGTGGTAAGGGCTCATATGGGGTGGGTGAAGGTTGCAAGTTCGAATATAAGTAGAGCCATGTGTGGGTGGATGGGAGAGTGCTGATAAAGGTTGGGAGGGTGGGTCAAGCATTGATAATAGTAATTTCTAAAGATGGTCATTACTGAATATGTTGTATTGATCATTCCAATATCATTATAGAATCCCCTTACTTTGTTATGCAACTCTAACCAAGGTTTTCAGGGAAAAAGGACCTACTGCAAGGATCTTCAAAGATGGTAATGACACTGCAATGACCTACTAAAAAAAGAGGATTGTGAAAGAAAACCATCATTCAGACATCTTTCTCATTCCAGACTGATTTATACCCAGACATAGACATCCAAGGTCATTGATAACTATAAGAAATATTTAGTTTGAAATATGGATTCTATCTCAACATGAAAACTACACATCCTAATAAAATAAAACCCTAATTCAAATAGAGGAACCCAAAGTGTAAATTTATAATGCCTAAAATTATAGTTGATTCGTCTGCATCTTCAAAATCTGATATACGGTTGAGTCAATCGATTCTCAAAATAGTTTCCCTTTATTAAAACAATAGTACATGGCATCCCGGACCTCCGATGAGGGGTTCAGGTCGACCGACCACTGATGGGGTATCAATTTCATCCACATGTGGCCATCTCGAGTGGTGAGGTTCCCAAACAAGATGTGTCGCATGCCCTCTATGAACACTATAGGATCGTTTTGGCATCATCTGTGGGTCACACTCTGATTGGGGAAGGCGGTGAATGCCCGTTTTGTCGATGTCGTGAAGAGGAAGAAGATGAGGGGGCATCGGCTTCGGCTGAATGCTACTCCCTCCTCTCATATTCTGTTATTTTATTAAAATATTATTATTGCAATTTATTATTATTTTAAACTAATATATATTTATATCTCTATTTTTATAATACTCTACATATACATATATGTTTTTAAAAAATTAACCTTATTTCAACATTTTTCAATATATGCTTTCATGTATTCCAATTCATTTTTTTTATTTATAACCCTTTCCATTATATTATATATATATACACACATATATTAATTTCTCACAAAATTTTACAATTATCTTTTTTTTATTGATAAATAATCTATTTTGAAACTTTAGAATATTATAAAGATAATATTAAAAAAATTGGATTTATAAAATAAAGGTAATTAATATAACAATTTTATTACATAATATATACTCATAAATTACATTTTATATAAACATAGATGTAAAATTTTAATTTCTAAAAAGTGGTATTTAAAATTAAAAGGTTTAGTATTTAAAATAATATTTTCTTAAAAAAAGTAAGTTTATATATATATTTATTTAAATTATTTTTAAATCTAATTTTTATCCAAAATAAATTAATTTATATTACACTCAATAAATTAATTGAAAATTGGAAATATTATGTTTACTAAAACTCAGGTCGTTACACTATACCCCCATTAAAATAATTGCATCCTTGCAATTCCATCATCGCACTCACAGAAATTCTGAATTTCACTATTTAGAATTAGAAAAACTAGGAGCATGAGAACTTCCCTTAAAGTAACACCCAAGAAAATTAATGTATGGACTCTAAAGGTTAAAAGGGTTTCTCTGTATCCTAACCACTAAAGTTATCTATACCTGGATCTGATACCAAATGTGACAACCCCTAAAATTATTCCATTTTTTTATTTAAATAATTAATTTATTTAAAACACAACCTGAGATCGCAAAGGTATCGGGTTTTAGGGAGTCTGGATACATTATAGAATCCTCATTACACATTCTATAAAAGTAAATACCAAAACTAATCTTTACTAGTGTTAAACACCTTAGCGGGACCTTGACCACAATCTCACTTCTATGCGTCCTTAATCCATTTGAAAAGAGATTTTGAAAACATGGGGTGAGCGACAAAAAGCTCAGTAAGGGGTTTTTAAAAACAAAAAAGAAACCAAATAGAGTTTTACAATTCAAAATAAAATATAAAACATAATATAAATTTCATTAAAGAAAGCTTAGAAAAGCATGTATACTTTTCAAAAATAAACATTTTAGTGAAAATAAAGATTTAAATCTATATATACGACATTTAGAAAATCTTCTTAGATCTTTCATATAGATATAGTAATTGCACATGAAGATCTTATAAGAATTCATAATTAATTCTCAAAGTCACCTTGGATCATAGCATGAATTCTCGATTCACTCCCGAGACATGGTGGACATAGTCCCATGATGGAATAGGTTCAGTCCCTAATCCCATAGTGTGTTTGGGATAAACCTCTTGTGCACCATAATGTTCTTAGGATAAACCTCCCATGCACCATTATGTGCTTGGGATAAACCTCTTGCACACCATACAAGACATCTCATGAGATTAACACACTACCCAGTGCATTGGAGTGCTATCAGGGTGCACCCTTTATATAATTGTACAAATGTCCCATAAAGGAATCAAGTAAATCCCCTTTCCCATAATGACATATCATGATACTAACCACTTCATAAAAAAACTTTCCTGATTATATGTTCATCATGGTAAAAATACATACTTATACTTTAACATAAATATTTGTAACAGTTTTTCATAAAAGATACATATATATTCATTCATTTACATAAATATTGATATTTGAATAAAATGTGATTGTATAATTGTGCATATATATCGGTTAAAAATAATAATGCTTTTACATAAAATTACTTATACACATATATTCGTGTGTATATATATATAAATCAAAAGTAACATATATATATATATGTTTACATGTCTTAAATAAAACTGTTTCATATGAAATGATATATGTATATGTATATAATGAAAGAAACCATTTACATAAATTTAAATAACTTTCATTTCTAATTAAAACACTTTAAGGAGATGGATTCCTGTAAAAAAACTTAAATCTTAGAATTAGTATGCGTATATATATATATATATATAATTATGATGATTTTGAAAATAATGTATCTCATGCACACCTTAATTGATTAAACATGAGTATAAAAAAATAATTATATCACATAAGGTATATTCTAATGAGTACTTACATATATTTGGTTGGAAAAAATGCAATGAAAATAAAGTGTATATATATATATATACCATATATTTAAATTCTAAAACATGAACATGAAGAAATTGAAAATCATGTATATGCATATAATATATTTACATATATGTATTTGAAAACATGAAATTACAAAAAAAATATATATATATATATATATACATGTACTTATATACTTGGAAAAAAATTCAAATTTGGAATGATAGCATAACACACCCAAAAAACACACTTTCATAATTTAAAGGAACAAAGTGTAACTTAAATTTCATACATGTATAACCATAAATTGAAATTATCATATATATTTGTTTATGGTTGAAATCTAAAAAAAACTTATATTTCTATATATATATATAAAAGAGTTCCCCTTATTACCATAAAGATATAAAAATTACTTAAGCCTTTAGAAAATAAGTTCAAGTAATTGACTAAATCAAAGTCAACATATAGCATTCAAAACACCAAAACCAATTAAACTATTTGGGCATATTTTTATTAAACAAATTTATTTACTCATAAATAGTCTTGGAATAAATTATGTTTACAGTAAGAAATATGAATTAAAATAGAAGCATAAATAGTACCCCTTGCCTTGTGGATGATTCCACTATTTTGCAATGGGGGAAACAATTACACAATAGGGAGGGTTACTAATAAATTGGAAATCAATTTAAAATTTCAAGAGAAAATTGATTTTCTTAAACGTATTCTAAAAAAAATCCCATTAATATGAAAATGACTACACTACTTTGAAATAGGTAAAACAATTGCACAACAAGTAGTAAATAATACTTTTAATATATTGGAATCAATTTGAATATGCAAGAAAAAATTGATTTGATTAAAAGTATTTTAAAAATCAAAGTCCCCTTACTTTTTAGGTGATTTCAACACTACCTTGAATGAGGGAAATGAATTGCACAGCAGAGTGGATTAATTACTACTGTTAAACTTGAAAAAAATTGGAAATATAAGAACAAAAAAAAATAGAATCCCCTTACATTTCTATATAGCTCAAACCAAGGTTTTCAGGAAAAAAATGACCTACTGCAAGGATCTTTAAAGATGGGAATGACATTATAAGGACCTACTGCAAAAAGAGGATCATAAAAGAAAACCTTCATCCAAACCTCTTTATCATGGAAGACTTATTTATACTCAGACCCAAACATCCAAGTTCATCGATTACCATAAGAAAGATTCAGTTTGAATGATGGATTCTATCCCAACATTAAAACCCCACATCCTAATAAAATAAAATCCTAATTTGAATAGAGGAACCTGAATCACAAATTGAAAATGCCTAAAATTCTAGTCGGTTCGTCTGCATCTTCAAAATTCGACATACCTTTGATTCAATTGATTCACAAGATTTTTCCACTAGAAAAATGATGGTACAAGGAATCACAGACCTCTGGTGAGGGTTATAGATAGAACGACCTCTGATAGGGTGTCAACTTCGTCCACACACGACCATCCTGAGTAGTGATGTTCCCAAAAAAGATTTGTTGCACGCCCCCAATGAACACCAGAGGAGTGTTTCTAGCTTCATCTGCGGGTCACGCTCTGATTGGGGAAGGCAGTGGTTGCCTATTCTATTGGTGTCGTGAAGAGGAAGAAGATGGGGGGGGGGAGTTGGCTTTGGTTGTATACTACTCCCTCCTCTCCTATTATATTTTTAATTAAAATATTATTATTACAATTTATTATTATTTTACACTTATATATATTTTTATATATATTATTTATAATAATCTACATATACATATAAGTTTTTAAAAAAATAACCTTATTTCTAGATTTATCAATATATGCTTTCATGTATTCCATTTCATTTTTTTATTTATAACCCTTTCTATTATCTTATATATATATATATATATATAATAATTTCTAATAACATTTTACAATTATCTATTTTTTATTGATAAATAATTTATTATGAAGCTTTAGAATATAATAATGATAATATTCAAAAAAATTGTCTTTATAAAATAAATGTAATTATTATAACATTTTTATTATATAATATATACTCACAAATTATGTTTTCTATAAACATATATGTAAAAATTTTATTTCTAAAAAATGGCATTTAAAATTAAAAGGTTTAGTATTTAAAATATTATTTTCTTAAAAAAGTAATACTATGTATATATTTATTTTAATTATTATTATATGTAGTTTTTATAGAAAATAAATTAATTTATATTACACTCAAAACATTAATTTAAAAGTAGAAATATTATGTTTTCTAAAACTCAGGTTGTTACAAGCAGTCTTTCGTGTAGACAGAGAAGTGCCAACAGGCTTTTTAGTAGTTGAGATAGAGTTTGACAAGCGCTCTAATCCTGAGATTTCTAGAGGCGGGTGTCGAGTACATAGTATTCTATGATGCATTAGGGACCGGGAATGATTGTGTCTTGATGCTGAGGTAAGTGTTTATTTCCTATGGTTCACACTAGTTGAGACCACATAAGCAGAACTACACGACCCATGATCTTGAGTTAGTAGTGGTAGTATTTGTATTGAAAATGTGATGAAACTACCTAATGGGAAAGTGATTTATCATCTACTCTGATCACAAAAGTCTCAAGTATATCTTCTCTTAAAAGGATCTAAACTTGAGACAGATGTGATGACTAGAGTTCCTCTAGGGCTATGACTTTGAGATTATCTATACTCATGGGAAGGGGAACGTGGTGGAAGATGCTCTTAACAGAAGATCTAGTTCATAGTTTCTAAATGAGGCATCAGAGTAGTTTTCCTCATTACAATTATCCTAATAGATATGGAGCAACTTACCTCTAGTTGATGGTTGTTACACCTCCATTCTTACAGTGAGTCGAGGAGGCATAGCTTGGGGATACCGATTGTGAGACTCTACGTGCTCAGATATCCATAGGGCATGCTCTTGATAAATATTTAAAAGGTGGGGAGAACGTCATCCTTTTCATAGGACGTATAGTAGTACCCATGGCATTGTAGGAGAAGGTTTTGAGGGAGTTTTATACGTCCCTTTTGGAGGTACATTCAGGTGTTTCAAAGATGTACCAAGAACTCCAACGTTAGTTTTGGTGGCCAGGGATGAAGAAGGGATTTGAAAAGTTTGTTTCTTAATGCCTTACTTGTCAGCAAGTGAAGGATAAGCACCAGGTTCCATTGGGTTTAGCTCAACCCCTTGAGGTTCCAGAATGGAAGTAGAATGAGATATCTAAGGAATTCGTGATAGTTTTACCACATATGTCTAGGGGGCACAATTCCATCTGGGTGATTGTTGAATGACTCACCAAGTCATCCCACTTCCTAGCTATCTGAGAGAAAAGTTTAGTAGAAAGCATGGGATGCATCTATGTTCAGGAGATATTTTGACTCTATAGAGTTCCATCGATGATTGTTTCATATCATGATGCTCATTTTACATCCCAATTGTGGAAGGGATTGTAGGAGGTGTTTGGAGCCTAGATATGCTTGAGAAAAATGTTTCACCCACAGATGAATAGCCTGAAAGAGTAGACCATTCAGATTTTGTAGGACATGCTTAAAGCTTGCATGTTGGACTTCATCCATAGTTGGGAGGATCACCTACCACTGGTGGAGTTTGCATACAAAAATATCTACAATTACACCATTGGTATGGCACCATTTAAGGATTTGTATGGGCAACTCTACAGGTCACCACTATGCTGGACTGACCTAGGAAAATCAGAACTCATAGGCCCAAAATTGGTGTGAGCTACTACTGAGAAGGTGCAGATCATCCAGGAGAAGATGAAGACTACCCAAAGCCATCATACGTCTTAGGATGATAGGTAGTAGAGGCCTTTGGAGTTTGAGGAAGGAGACCATGTATTCCTTTGGGTTTCACCTTGATGGGGATTATGGAGATTTTGTCGAGGTGGCAAGTTATCTCTGAGGTTTATCATCCATTTTTAGATACTACATAGAGTTGGTGAGTTGGAATACCGCTTATCTCTACCTCTATAGTTAGATCCAGTACATGATGTCTTCCACATGTTACAACTAACGAGGTACGTGTATGAACCATCACATGTCATCGAATGGGGCGAGATGGACATTGAGGATGGAGAGACTTTTGATGAGTACCTAGTGGAGATCGAGGATCGGTAGGAGAGGATCCTTCATGGGTGAGTGATTCTTTTAGTACGTGTCCGCTGGCAGTGTGAGAATCTCTAGGAGAGCACTTGGGAGTGGGAGGCTTAGTTGTGTGCTCAATACCCACATCTTTTTTAGTAGCCTTTGTTTTGGATTTTCGATACACAAATCCCCAAGTTGGGGAGAATGTAATGTCCTGGATTTTCCATGTATTATTTTTTAAATATTATATGGATTAATTTCGAGACTAGGAACTGAGACAGCATGCGATTCCAAGATCCAATGTGTCCGGAATAAATATTTAAATATTAAATATCACACACATGCAGTTTTTATAAAAAAATCATAATAACATATAAACGGGTGCCTAGATCAGAAATTTGAGAGCACTGTTACGTTCAAAGTAGTAACTTTACCCTAGGTGTGAATTAACATAAATCGGCATGGGTCAGCTATGAAATGTAGTTTTGGGTGTTTTTAATGAATAAAATAAATTTAAGATTTATTTTATTTTCTCTATTTTTTTGATGCAGTGATGATACGACAATTCTTCTTTTAAGTAAGAATTTAGGTAGGGATTTAGGGTTAGGCTCATAACCCTGGAATTCTCTAGAGGCTCTCGATAGAAACCCTAGAGAATTTCTATCGATAGCAATGACAGAGACTTGGATCAGAGATCGTTCTTGAAGGATCTCCCCAGCGACAATAGATCTTCAAAAGAAAATGATTCAATTCCTAGGTAAGATGCATTATTTTGGATTTCTTTCCCATTTATTAAATTCAATGATGAATGTGGATCAACCAATGAACAGGTTAATCTGCAGTTCAATCATTCCTTACGGGATGGGTTATACATTGCGAGATTATCAAGGTTTGATTATTTGAGATTTGATTTGATTTGTAGATCATGCTTATGAGAACATATTGAGGCTGGAATGAACAAAAGTCGAGGTTCATTCCTCATATTTGTTTCTTGTGTTTCCTCTCCCCCATTTTCTATGCATGTTATTCATTCTTTAGTGTGTTTATGAACAAATGATCATTGTGTCGTCATTTCTTAGCGCAATGATCTGAAATTAATGATCCAACCACGAGATGACCTAACAGAGGTGTGGCGGTGATGAAAATGGATGAATCAGAGTGAATCAGAAGAAAATTTTCTTCGAGCGCTTGGCATTAGAATCAATTTAAATGGATTTTTGAGCTAATTAAAGGTCTGAAACACATTGATTCAGCATTAGGGTGATGAAACGACCTTGGATATAGAGTTTCAAGGTGACCAGATCACTGGAACGAGATCCAGATCATCGACTGAGGTGCACAGAGGAAGAACACGAGTTTCTGAAAAAACCCAATGAACACGGCATGTAACCCGGGGTTACATGGAATGTGGCCCCTACTGAGCATAGTTTAGGGTTTCAGGAGATAGTTAAATGACACACGACATGTTTCCCCTATCACACGGTGTGTAGGCCTATCCCAAAGACCCGGTGTGTATCTTGGGAGATACACGGACACAGGGTGGAGTACACGGGTTGCCTACACGGTGTATACTCCCCCACATGACTTGGCCTAGAAAAAGTACATGGAAAACCCCTTGTACTGGTACATGGGCAGAGATACATAGGTTGACACCATGTACTAGCACATGGATGGAGTACACAGGTGGATCTTGAATGGAAGGACACAACATGTGACTCCTTCTACACGATGTGTACCCATCTTCTACATGACACAGTTTGGAATGACACAGGCCATTATACACAGGCAGTACCTGGGGTCAAGGAACACAGTGTGTGACCCTACTACACATCGTGTATCCCTTTTCTACATGGATTGATTCTCTTGTCCTATGTATCTTGGATAACTTTCATTAGGGTTTGTTCCCTTATTTCTTCCCTAAAGGTAGGTACGAATCATTTTGTACTCATAGAACTATGATCCCTTTAGCAGGACTTCATGGATAGAGTTTTTGTAATCCCCCAAGAGTCCCAGAGTAGGATCCTCTATTCATTATTAATGCCCTAGGTAGATTCATTGGTATTGATGTGACCAACTTCACCGGGCTTCGACCCTCTACTTAGCAGGTTAATCCAGATGGAGTTGTTGGTATCACCCTATGACCCTGGCTATGATCCTCATTTGTGATATTTTATTCTCTCCAGATATATCAATGTATCACACTCATTATGATTCCTGATGAATAGTACTTCTCGGACGGATGTCATCAGTGCTATCGAACTCAGGAGTGTGTTCTCCAAGATGGGTGCTTCGTGGAATCTTTGAACTGAATCCCTAGTGTTGGTATACAATGGTTGTGACTTACCTCTAGACCGTGTGTCTTAGATTGAGTATATCTGAATATCATTATTATATGTGTTGTAGATATATACTATGTAGAGTTGACTATATCTTTCCTTTGTGTATTTTCTTTGTGGTTTCAAAGTGTCCTACTGAGTATTGTTATACTCACCCTATATGGGATTTGCCTGTACGTGTCATGTCTTGTGCAGACAAGTAAACTTTTGATGGAGTCCTATGAGGACCAGCACCAGACAGTGCCTTGTGAGATCAAACAGACTGAGGTGTGTTCCTACGGCTACATACAATAGTCCCAATGCCTTATTTTTACAGGATGGACTTGTGGTTACAGACTTCTTTTTGGTGGGATTTTGTTCTGGCCCGATTTACTTTATTTCACTTTACTCTCCTATAGTACTCTGGTTGGGATATAGTGGTATGCATGCATTTGATTCTTAGGGGGGGTTTACATTTCAACATTTTGTGGGATTGTAGATGTGTGTGTGCGTACATGTAAATAGGAAATTCCTTCCATGTTAGTAATATTCCTACTCGGTGCTAGTCACATTCCCCAAACCTATTGGAGGTGGGCTTGGGGAGTCGCGGCATAGACCCACTAGGATGGGTCATGAAAAAAATAACTGCCGCTAAGATCTCTATTTTTTATAATGAGAGATATATCATAAAATATAGGAGAAATCAACATGGATCATTGGTAAGGGATCATGTATGGGTGGGTGGAGTTTGCAAGTTCGAATCCAAGTAGATCCATGTGTAGGTGGTTTGGAGAGTGGTGATAAAGGTAGAGTGGGTAGGTCAAGCCCCGATAAAAGCTATTAGCATTGATAATAGTGATTTCTAAAGTTGATCATTACCGAATATGTTGTAGTGGTCATTCCAATATCATTAAAACATATTTTAAAATACCTAAACATGCATAATATATAGTATCTCAGCACAGAAATAAATATTCCATAATTAAAAAAATCTTCCAAAACCTTTTCTCTAATCATTCACAATCCATGAATATAAGGTATTTCATTATATATGGTATGAAACTAAAAGACAGATGTATAGAGATCTGAGAAATGGTAGATTTAAAAAATATATTAATTAATATAAAAATATATATTTATATATATAAATACATATATATACATTGTCTGCATTAGAGAGCCAATTGCACAGAGGAGTGGACTAGGAATTGACTTTATCTTAAAATTCAAAATGGGGTGAGAGGTGGGTCACCCATGAAGGCTACCTCCACCTTTCCATATTTGTAGAATTTGGAGCTTCTACCTCTACAATATTATGCATATATTCTTATATATATATATATATATATATATATATAAGTCTATGATAGGTTTGAAAGGAACTCGTGTTTGACTTATGGGTTGGGTTTTTCCTACTCGCAACAAATATATTTTCCCATTTCAATAGATCTAGGAATAACCATGATTTAAGCTTCCCAGTTTGGTATCATGTGTTTTGGGATCAAATAGAAGTAAAGATATGGGGAGGTCACCATGCTGCAACAAATCCAATGTGAAGAAGGGGCCATGGTCCCCTAAGGAAGATGCAAAGCTGAGGGAATAACCTCACCTTAATCTGACACCATGGTCCCCTGAGGAAAATGATCTATAAATAATTTTTAATATTTAGGAATTAACCTCACCTCAATATGATGCATTGTGTGACTGTTAAAACTCTAAGTGTGTCTTTTTATTTAAAATTGACATTAATTTTAGTAAAAAGAATAAGTGACATACAGAAAACTGAGAAAATACTTTTGTATTTTTTTTTTGATACTTTGGGAAAAGAATACATAATTAATTTTTGATGTGATGGACTCAATCACACCTTAATTTGATGCACGGTGTACTCGGTATGACTCTAAGTGTGCTCTTTTATTTAAAATTGACATTAATTTTAGTAAATAGGACAAGTTACATACTCAAGACCAAGCAAACAAATTTGTATTGTTTTGATACTTTAATTAAATGATCTGTAAGTCATTTTTGATGTAAAGAAATCAACCACCCCTCAATCTGACACATAGTGTGACCAGTATGACTCAAAGTATCTGTTATTAGTTTAAAATTGAAATTTTAGTTCAAAATATGTGTCACTTACTAAAACCAAATAAACATGCTCTTATTGTCCTGATAATTTAATAAAATGACTAATAAGTCATTTTTGATGTGTATGAGGAAGACTCTTGTCAAACTAATACATGATGTGACTAGTATGAGTCAAAGTGTGTGTTTTTTGTTTGAAATGACATTTTAGTAAAAAAAAGTGACATACTGAAAACCATGAAAAAACATTTGTATTTTTTTGATACTTTAGGGAAAAAACCCATAAGTCATTTTTAATGTGGAGGAATCAACCGCACCTCAATCCGATGTAGGGTGTGCCCGATATGACTCCAAGTGTGTCTTTTAATTTCAAATTGACATTTATTTTAGTAAAAAGAACAAGTGACATAGTCAAAACTGAGAAAACACATTTTTATTATTTTTATACTTTATGAAAATGATCCACAAGTCATTTTTGACATATATGAATCAATCACACCTCAATCTGTTGCACAGTGTGACTGGTATAACTCCAAGTGTGACTTTTTATTTAAAATTGACATTAATTTTAGTAAAAAGAATAAGTGACATACTGAAAACTAAGAAAACACTTTTGGTTTGTTTTGATACTTTATGATAAGGATCCATAAGTCATTTTTGATGTGTAAGAATCAACCTCACCTCACTCTGATGCATGGTGTGACCAATATAACTCTAAGTGTATCCTTTTATTTAAAATTGACATTATTTTTGGTAAAAAGGACAAGTGACATACTCAAGACCAAAAAAACATTCATATTGTTTTGATACTTTATAAAAATGATCTATAAGTCATTTGTGATGTGTAGAAATAAACCACACCTCAATTTGATGCACAATGTGACTAGTATGACTCAAAGTATCCATTATCTGTTTAAAATTGAAATTTTAGTTCAAAATGCATGTCACTCATTGAAAACCAAGAAAAAATTCTTTGATTGTCTTGATAATTTAGTACAACAATTCATAAGTCGTTTTTGACATGTAGGAAGGAGTCTCACATAAAATCGACACACGATGTGACCAGTATGACTCAAAGTGTGTGTTTCCAGTTTGAAATGACATTTTAGTAAAAAACCTAAGTGTCATACTCAAAACCAAGAAAATGCATTCGGATTGTTTTTTTAATTTAGGAAAATGATCCATAAGTAATTTTTGATGTGTATGAATTAGTCTCACATCAATCTGATACACGGTGTGATTGGTATGACTCCAAGTGTGTCTTTTTATTTAAAATTGAAATTAATTTTAGTAAAAAGAACAAGTGACATACTAAAAACCAAGAAAATACATTTGGATTGTTTTGATACTTCAAGACAGCAATCCATAAGTCATTTCTGATGTGCAGTAATCACCCTCACCTCAATACGATACATGGTGTGACCGGTATAACTCCAAGTGTGTCTTTTTATTTAAAATCGACATTTTATTAATGTATTCTTTCATATTTATGTTTAATTTATTTCATTATATTATTACTAACATAAGATTTGTTTTCTTATATAGGCGGATTCTTTTTCTCAGGTTGGGGTGGTTTTTTGGCAATTGATACCATGGTTGGGTTTTTTTGAGAGGGGGTCGTGGGTGCCAAAGACGATGAAATGTTAATGTTTTTAAATGTTTGTGGATAATAATTGTAAAATTAATTATACAAAACATTGTTTGAAATGTATATAGTAGTATTCTTTTGTATTTGTGATGTAAAAATTATTTCAATTAAATTATATATTTGTGTATGATTGTATTTGCATACATGTTATAGGTGTATGTGTTGTTGTGTGTTGTTATTCAAACAGCTCATAACAACAGTTTGGTCTTTATCAATGCTAGTTTAGCATTGATAATTATCCTTATTAATCAGTGCTAATAAAAGCACTGATAAAATGGGGTCATTATCAGTGATTTTTTAGTGATGATAAAGGGAATCCCCCTAATAGCACTGAGGACAACAACATTTTTTAACACTGTTAAATCCCTTTTTACGTGTTGTTAAAGAGTCGATATGTTGCAGTGTGTGCTCGGAATGACTCAATAAGCAGTTTTTAAAGATATAAAAGTCTTTAAAAACATGTGTCATGGGGTTAAAACTATGCAAACAACGTTAGATGGCCTTGAAATAATAGGACAACGATCATAGATTGATTTGTTAATTGTAGGAACCGACGACGTGTCATTGTGGGTTAAGGTTTTCCCAATATTCTCATAAACATGTTTTCAGGGTTTTAAAACATTACAATGAGTGTATAATAGTCAAAACCATAGAAAAGAAACTCATAGTGATATGAAATCATGGGACACCCACCATTGAATTATTTTTGAAATATAAGACATGTTGTCATATCAAAGTCTTTAAATTTTATTTATTAAGTAAATTTCAAGCACATCACATGTCAATTTAAAAATTGATTATATTGTTATATAAAAGGTTGGGTTATAGCCGTAAAATGGTGGTTGGCGCTTGCTACAAGGAAAATCCGCAAATAAACAGCTTGGGGACTCGACCCCGCGATTGGTGCCCCAAAATCCGCATGATATATTATTTGTTTTATGTTAAAATTTGTTTTGTTTTATTAATAAAATAAAAAATGTTATGTGAAATATTTTGAATATATTCTATGTATATTCCCTTTCTCATTTCTTTTCTTAAATATTTTGGTTTTTATTATAGGTGACAGATGTTGGTAGTGGGCAGGAGGTTGACCATTTTAATTCACGACATTTTTCAGAAGGTAGACATGTGCATTTTTAGTTTCTGTAGTTTGTTTAAATGTTTTCAATGATTCTACTTTAATTCTAATCTATTGTGTTTAGTTCTAATTTAAGTCATTTTTTATTCAAGTTGATGAGATGATGTGGTTGGTTCCAATTGATGAGATGATGTAGAGGTGGATGGATGCAGTGGAGATCGTGGGATGGATGTATATTGGCCATGGTTTGTTATTGGTGGACATATTTTGTTTTTATATATTGATGGGTGAGTTATGGGTTGACTGGGGTATGAGTTGAATGATGTATGCATTGACTGAGGTTGTATATATATGATTGTGTATGTATTATGAGTTTATTGTGCATTTATGTTTTAGTTTATTACATGTAAGATGTTTTATATTTTAATATTTTTATTAAATATTAAAAAATTTCTAAATATATTTTTTAAAATTTCATTTAGCAGCAGTTCATATTAACCGCTGCTATATATTGTAACGGTGGTTATGTTCAGAAGGCAGTCATGTGCGTTCTTAGTTTCTATAGTTTGTTTAAATGTTATCAATGATTCTACTATAATTCTAATCTAGTGTATTTAGTTCTAATTTATGTCTTCTTCTTCTTTGTTCTATTTGATGAGATGATGTGGTCGGTTCCAGTTGATGAGATGATGTAGAGGTAGATGGATGCAGTGGAGATCGTGGGATGGATGTATATTGGTCATGGTTTATTATTGGTGGACATATTTTGTTTGTATATATTGATGACTGAGGTATGGGTTGACTAATGTATAAGTTGGATGAGGTTGTATATATATGATTGCGAATGTATTATGATTTTATTGTGAATTTATGTTTTCTTACATGTAAGATGTTTTATATTTATATTTTTTTATTATATATTAAAAAAATAAACATTTTAGAAATATATTAGTGGCGGTTTATGATAACCATCGCTAAATATGTTTTTTAAATTTTCATTTAGCTGCGGTTTGTATTAACCGCCGCTATATATTGTAACGTTGGTTATGTTCATTTCATCAATTTTATTTTTGGTTTATTTTAAAAAAAAAAGAATTTCCGCTAAATTCTAAAAATATGATACATATAAAAATTGTCACTAAATAGGAAGAAGTGTCAATAGATGAGGGCCGATTGCGAAATATGTAGCGGTTTTTATAACCGTCATTAAATTATATAGTTGTAATTTAAACCACTGCGTGTAGCAAAAAAAACCACCGCTAAGCTCTCCATTTTTTATAGTGAGAGATATATCCTAAAATCTAGAAGAAATCAACATAGATAAGTGGTATGTTGGTAAATACGGAAAAGTGACGAACACACAAACAATAGAAAAAGGCGAACGCGTAGCAAAAATAAAATATTTCCCTCCAAATAAAAGCGGATGTGCAATGACAAAATCAAGTAAAGAAAAAATAAAGTTGACACAAGAAATTTTTACATGGAAAACTCAAAAGGGAAAAACCATGGGACCTAGTCCAGAAAGATGGATCCACTAAAATCAAGAGGTACACAGTAGAGACTCCCCAAAATAGAAGGGATCTCAAAAGTAATACTCAAGAATAAAAGTGTGGATCAAAAGTCGGAGAGAAAGAAAGATGATCATTGAAGAAAGGTGATCACCAAATGGGATTTTCTCTCGGTGTTGTTGATGCCGGTGTGTTGAAATTCCTTACCACTGCATCCTTATATAGGAAAAATAATCCGCGTTAATTAATGTTTATGCGTCAAAAGTGTGTCACTGTGTGAATTAATTTACGCGGTCTTGGCTCACCTTAAAAACACCTCATAAAAAGAGAAACAGTGTGGTGCTCTAATTGATGAGGTGTTACGCGGTGTGCCAACCAGGAAGGCGACCAACAAACTCCCCCTCTGACTCAAGTGGGGATCACCGCCAACCTTGCAATCAGTCGGCAAGTCTCAATTTTTTCTCTGGGTAAACTCTTGGTCAACATGTCTGGACCATTGTCATCAGTGTGGATCTTCTCAAGATCTAACTGTCTCGAATCAAGTACGTTGCAGATCCAATGATATCGAACATCGATATGTTTCGACCAACCATGAAAAGTAGAATTCTTTCCTAAAAAAATAGCACTCTAATTTTCACAAAATAAAACAAACTTGTCCTAATTTAAATTGATCTCTTGAATAAATGTTTTCATCCACAACAATTCTTTTCACACCTCTGTAGTTTCAATAAACTCTGACTCTGTGGTAGATAAAGCAACACATCTCTACAATCTAGACTGCCAAGATACAGACCCCCCTGTAAAAGTGATCAAATAGTCTGAAGTAAACTTCCTCAAATTGAAATCTCCTACCATATCTAATTATGTAAAGCCACAAATCATAGGTACCCCTTTTCCAAAACACAATCTCAGATCAGAAGTACCATGAAGATAATGAAAAATGTACTTCACTGCTCTTCAATGCTCTCTACTTGGATTTGATAGAAAACGACTGACCACACCAACTGCATGATCTATATTAGGTCTAGTACATACCATTTCATACATCAAACAACCAACAATAGATTAATAAGGCATGTGCTGCATCTCCTCTCTCTCTTCATCAGTAAAAGGGATTAACTGGTACTGAGCTTAAAATTTAAAGCAGGGGGAGTACTAACCACTTTCTCTCTATCCATAGAAAATCTCTGAAGAACCTTCTCAAAGTATCTCTCCTGAGATAACCACAATTTCTTGGCCTTCCTATCATGGGAGATCGTCATGCCAAGAATCTGTTGTGTTGGACCCAAGTCTTTCATCACAAATGACTAACAAATATCCTTCTTCAATCTGTCAATTCCAGAAGCATCATGGCCAACAATGGGCATATCATCAACATAAAGCAACAATATAATAAAATCATCATTATTAAATCTCTAAACAAAAACACAATGATCAAAAGATGTCTTCCTGAAACCCTGATGAGAAATGATGGATTCAAACTTCTTATTCCACTGACTCGGAGCTTGCTTCAAACCATACAAACTCTTCTTCAACCCGCAGACATGATTTTCTTTACCTGTTTCAACAAAACCTTCATGCTGCTCTATATAAATCACCTCCTCTAAATATCCATGGAGGAAAGTTGTCTTCACATCCATCTTCCCAATCTGCAGATCCAAACTACCATCCAAACCAAAAACAACCTGAATAGAAGACATTTTGACAACATGTGAGAAATCTCATCAAAATCAATACATTTCTTCTGGCAGAAGCCTTTGACAACTAACCTTGCCTTGTATCGTGGAACAATACTGGATTCTTCATTTTTAATCCGATAAATCCACCGATTTTGCAAATCTCTCTTCCATGTTGGTAACTTCACCAGCTCAAAAGTGTGGTTGTCGTGCAATGAAGTCATCTCGTCATCCATTACCACAACTCATCTGTCTTTCTGTTCACTTTCCATTGCCTCGTCAAAAGATTTCGGTTCTCCCCCTTCAGCTAGGAGCATATACTTATCAGGTGAATATAGATTAGAAACGGTGTGATGCCGAGATGACCTCCGGAGTGGAACTGTGGGTTCATTAATAAGCCTTGGCTCAAGACTAACAAAACCATCAGAATTTGGAGAAGCAACTTTTTCTCCCTTATCAATGTCTGCAATAGTCTGATCCTCCTTAAACACTGCATCGTGGCTTCTGACAAGTTTCTTCAAAATAGGATCATAGAACCTGTACTCAAGCTCATTGTGTCCATAGCCAATAAAAATACACCGACATGTCTTACCATCCATCTTGGATCTATCATCTCTAGAAACATGAACAAGAGCCTTGCAACCAAAAACACGCAAGTGATTGTACCTGATCTCTTTTCCATACCAAAATTTGTCAGGAGTGTTTGTATGCAAAGAAACCATAGGTGATAAATTGATAATATAAGCACCAGTAAGTAAAGCCTCACCCCAAAAATGTCCCGACAAATTTTCTTCTGAAAGCAAACAACGAACTCTTTCCAACAAAGTCATGTTCATCTGCATAGCTACACTATTCAGCTGAGGTGTCTTGGGCGGCGTCTTCTGATGCTGAATACCTTCCTGCCTGCAATACTGATCAAATGGACCACAATACTCTCTCTCATTTTCAGTGCGAATACATTTAAATTTCTTGTTTGATTCCCTCTCAGCAGAAACATGAAATTGCTTAAAAACACTGAGCACCTGACTTTTGGCATTCAAAACATAAACCCAGAGCTTTCGTGAGTTTTTTTTGAGAAAAGATAAGATATGTTACTGATCAAGCAAACCAGGCCTACAAAGCCAATCAGGAAACGAGTCCACCCAACAATGATCACCCCAAGATTTCCCAAAATGAGCCAAACAATGAGCTTCCATATTCCCTCCTCGCTTGATAAAAGAAAATTTGCATGCAACAAAGCCTTCGGTTAATGACCAGATCTTCCTCAAGATAAGTTCATACGGTTGAGATGCATCGTCCTTCGAGGCTGGAGCGTTCACCACTTCGATGCAGTCGGATTCCACTAAAACCTTGGGCCAATTTTTTGAACGGGTAAGAATGATCCCATGGAAGATGGCAGAGGCCTCCGCCACCACAGGGCTCCATGAGAAAGGTACAGCCCGACACTGAGCTTCCACAATCTGGCCAAAACTATTATGAGCAATGATTCCAATACCGACCCTGGAATTAGCAAAGACAGCGACATCTGTATTGATCTTGATGAAATCCTCAGGGGGGGAGACCAACAAGGAACCGATTGCCGAGTGTTGTCCAAAGGAGGCACTGGATCGTTATTCTTCCAACTGTTCATCCATTCCCTAGCTCTATCCACCCAAAGACGATCATGGGTCACCTTCATTTGGAAAATGAGATCATTTCGTCGAGTCCATACTAACCAAGCAATTGTGCAGATCAACCCCACCGCTCTCGGTTCAAGAGAAGCCACTCATTTAACCAGATTTCGGACCAACCCAATTGAAAGATCAAAGAACAAACTAAAATCTGGTTTCCAAGCCTTGCACACCCCTTCCCCCCCCCATGATAGGAAAGAATTGCATGCAACGGGGATTCCACCTCCTGGAGGCACAATGGACAGGTGTCATCCTCCGCCAAATGTTGTTGTACGAAAAAGTCACGGGTTGGGAGAACCCCAAAGCAGACTTTCCACAAAAAAAAATCACCTTAGGGGGGGCAGTGAGCACCCAGATAATCTTCCATCGATTATCAGTAAAGGCCTCAGCCACTCCTTGGACCCACATTTTGTAACCCGAGCGGATGGAATATCTGCCATGAGACTCCCCGGTCCAGCAAAGCTGGTCCCTTCCCATCCCTGGTGTGAGAGGAATACTCAGGATGAGTTGACGGTCAACCTCATTAAACCAGCTAAAAAGCTTCCCGCGATCCCAGTCCTCAAGCGAGTCATTGATCAGATCTCGTACCCTTGCATCTTCGAAACCAGGAACAATAGTCGAAGAGACCTTATGGTTAATGCCATTTTCCAGCCAGGAGTCCTTCCAAACATGAACATTATGTCCGTCTGCAATTCTCCAGACGCAGCCCATGTCAAGGAGGGATTTAGCGCCCCAAATGCTTCTCCACAAAAAACTCAGCCTTAGCCCCAATTGGGCATGCAAGAATTCAGAATGAGGGAAATATTTTGCTCACAGAACCTTTGAGAGCATGGCATCTGGATGGGAGAGGAGGCGCCATCCTTGCTTTGCCAGAAGAGCCTCGTTAAACCATTTGAGATTCCTAAAGCCAAGGCCCCCACAAAATTTTGAGACGCACAGCTTCTCCCAAGACATCCAGTGTGAGTTATGTTTTCCCTCATAAGAGCCCCACCAAAAGTTGGCCAACCGGGAGTGGATATGATCGACGAGAGTTTTCGAGAATTTAAACAGCGACATAGCATTAAGAAGGGATTGCTTGGGCCACTTACTTCATGATAACTTCATTTCCCGCCATGGAAATCTTCTTACTTCCTATGTGGAGGATGACTCATGAAACTCATTCTGCTCTGTTTCCCAGCCATGCAATGATCACATGTGTCCAATTTGACACTCTTCAAATCTGGAAGAAGATTTCTCTTAGCCAAACAACCAAGACCTTTCTCATTGATGTGACTGAGCCTCTTATACCACAACTTGAACGAAACACTGCACTCAACAATGCAAGTAGTATCACAAGAAATAGAAGCTCTAGTCCAGTACAAACCTGATTGCTTCTTCCCTCGAGCCACAATCAAAGAGCTCTTGGAAAGCTTCTATTGGCAATCACCAAAAGTGCTGATAAACCCTTCATCATCAAGAACGTTGGTAGAAATAAGATTCAAATGAACCTCGGGTGCATGTCGAACATTATTCAAAACCAGCTTACTTCTCGTACTGGTCTCTAAATAAACAGTCATGATGCCTACAACGTCAGCATGACCATTATTGTCCATCTTCAAAATCCCAAAATTACCTGGGCTGTAATATGTAAAGAACTCCTTCGATATCATGTGAAAACAGACACCACTGTCAACAACCTAGCAAGAATCATTAGAAGCAATGTTAATGGAGTCATAAACCATAACAAGATCACCCCCTATAGCAGCGACGACATGATCATCTCCATCGCCATTTTTCTTCAGTGGATTTTCCATCAATCTGTTCTCGCTTTTCAGCTGATAACAAAATTTCTTAACATGCCCCTTCTTACCACAATGATGACGTTCAAAATCTCTTTGCTTTGGTCTGGATTTGCTTCTGCCTCTGCTCTTACCTCAACTGCTCTGCCCTTGATCCCGGCATCTCCCCATATTCTCTGTGACTAAAAGCTCTGAAGAAGATTTCTCCTGAGTACGTCTCCTGACCCTTCATTTAAAATAGCAGACTTGACAAAACTAAATGTCACAACACCATTAGGAGCAGAACTGGTTAGAGTAACACGTAAATTCTCTCATGTATCGGGTAAAGTGTTAAGCAACAAAAAAACTAAAACTTCATCTTCAAAATTGATACTCATGTCAGATAACTGATCAAAACATCCTTGATATTCACTTAAACAATCAGAAATAAACGTATCTTCTCTGTACCTCAAGTTCATCATTTGCTTGAAAAGAAACAATTTATTGTTTCCTATCTTGGAAGTGTAGGTCGTCTCAAGCTTCTCTCACAAAGTTTTGGCATGAGAGATGTTGACAATGTTGTTCATCACGTTGTCTTCGACCCATTGGCGAATGAATCCACAAACCATCTCATGTTCGGATGCCCATTATTCGTCTGACATTCTTTTTGGCTTCTGGATACTAAACACTGGAAGATGTATTCGCTTGACAAAAAGCAGATCCTTCATTTTAAGTCGTCACATATGGTAGTTGGTACCATTTAGCAAAATCATCCAACTGTAATTGGTCTCCATAATAAATATGAAATAAAAAAATCAAACCCACGAATACCAGATATTGGGAAAGACGGAAAAGCGACGAACACGCAAACAATAGAAAAAAGCGAATGCACAGTGGAAATAAAATCTTTCCCTTCAAATAAAAGCGGATGTGCAGCGACAAAATTAAGTGCAGAAAAAATAAAGCTGAAACTGTAAATTTTTACGTGGAAAATTCAAAAGGGAAAAACCACGGGATCTAGTCCAGAAAGAGAGATTCACTAAAATCAAGAGGTACACGGTAGAGACTCCTCAAAATGGAAGAGATCTCAAAAGTAATACTCAAGAATAAAAGTGTGGATCAAAACTCGGGGAGTAATAAAGATGGTCGTCGAAGAAAGGCGATCATCAAATGAGATTTTCTCTCGATGTTGTTGATGTCAGTGTGTTGAAATGCATTGTCACTGCCTCCTTATATAGGAAAAAGAATTTGCGTCAATTAATGTCTCCGCGTCAAAAGTATGTCACCGTGTGAATTAATTCACGCGGTCTTGGCCCGCCTTAAAAACACCTTATAAAAAGAGAAACAGCGTGGTGCTCGAATTGAACAGGCGTTACGAGGTGCGCCGACTAGGAAGGCACCCAACATGGTAAAGGGCTCACACGCGGGCGAGTGGAGGTTGCAATTTTGAATCCATGTAGACCCATGTAGGGGAGTGGTGATAAAGGTTGGGTGGGCGGGTCAAGTGGTGATAAAGGCTATTTTGTGTTGATAATAGTGATTTCCAAAGTCCATCATTACTCAATATGTTGTAGTGATCATTCCAATATCATTATAACATATTTTAAAATACCTAAACATGCATAATATATAGCATCTATGCCCAAAAATAAATCATGCATAATTTAAAAAAAAAAGAACTTCCAAAACCTTTTCTCGAGTCATTCACAATCCACGAATATAAGGTATTTCGTTATATGTGGTATGAAACTGAAAGACAAATGTATAGGGATCTGAGAAATGGTAGATTTAAAAAATACATTAATTAATACATATATATATTGCGTGTGTGAGTGAGCAAATTGCACAGAGGAGTGGACCATGAATTGGCTTTATCTTAAAAATCAAAACGGGGTGGGAGGTGGGTCACCCACGGAGGCGGCCTCCACCCCTCCCTATTCGTAGACTTTGGAGCTTCTTCCTCCCCTACAATATTATGTATATGTATATAAAAGTCTATGATAGGTTTGAAAGGAACTCGTGTTTGACTTACGGGCTGGGTTTCGCCTACTCGCAATAAATATATTTGCCCATTTCAACAGAGGTGGGGATAGCCATGATTTAAGGTACCCGGTTGTCTCACAAGTTTTGGGATCAGAGAGAGGCAGTGATATGGGGAGGGCGCCATGCTGCGACAAAGCCAACGTGAAGAAGGGGCCATGGTCCCCTGAGGAAGACGCAAAGCTGAGGGAATACATGGAGCAGTTCGGCACTGGAGGGAACTGGATCACCCTCCCTCACAAAGCTGGTTAACTCTCTTCTGTATACATACTACCATACCCTGTTTTCTTCATCAGAAAACCCTGATATGTGTGTTAATCAGGACTTAGAAGATGTGGGAAAAGCTGCAGGTTAAGGTGGCTTAATTATCTCAGGCCAAACATCAAGCATGGAGAGTTTTCTGAGGAGGAAGATCGAATCATCTGCACCCTTTTTCATACCATTGGCAGCAGGTACATACATCATATGCTATATAAATTTGATTTTTTTTGTTTGGTAACCCAAGTTGGGATCCAACACAGGTGGTCAGTAATTGCTGCCCAGTTGCCAGGAAGGACTGACAACGATATCAAGAACTACTGGAACACGAAGCTGAAGAAGAAGCTCGCCAAGGGAGCCTTCGCTGCTTTTCTCCCACAACCTCACCAAACACCATTCATCATCCCTTCCTCCTCCCCCATGTGCCAGAGCTTCTACAGTTACAGTAGCCCGGGCCCCCCGGGATATTATTTCGAGCACCCGCCCATTTCTTCACCTTCAACTGATCATGAAACGCCCCATCATTATCAAACCGGAGACCCGATCCCACACCATCCTCATCATCAAGAACCGAGCTGCAGCACCACCGCTTCCTCCGGCGCCGGCAGCGTCGTCTCCCCCGACGACCGGGAGATGGGATTTCAGGGTTTCTTCTGCTACAGCAATGGCGGGGGTATGATCGATCCGTCGAGCGGGTGCTGGCCGAGCAGCCATGGGGAGCAGAATCATGAAAGCCAGTGTGGGCTCTGGGAAGGGGCGGCATTGGACTACGAACTGGAGGAGCTGCGGCAGGGAACGACGGCCGGGTTCGATCGAGAAATAAAGCAGGAGGACAGAGTGGGGTACTTGTGATGCTCACCGATTTATACTGAAAACAATAGAATCATCTCATGCTTTTCTGGGTTTCAAAATCGTCGATCAGTTTCTGTAAAGATTGTTAGTGTTGATTTCTGAGTTTTTTTTTTTTTGGGGTAGAAGTCAGTGCAAATATTCACATATTTTATCGGGAGAATGAAACTTACGGACCAAAACAAAAGGATCATTCAGGATAAGGACCAATAATCGATAAAATTTAATGTGGGGGGTATCGGGTATGGAAATGATTCTGAAAAACTTCCCTGATTTTCAAACTTTCCGTAGCCCTCTCCCACGCTCATCTCGCTACCACATCATCCCCCTCCTATCTCATTGTCATCTCTTCAATGCGTGACTCCAAGTTGTTCTCCTCATCCAACCGGCGCGTTCTCTTTTTTGGGGGCTTTTAATAAAATTTTTGATAGTAAAAAAGTATTCCAAATTTGGGATACATTAGCTTTTTATGATGAATAAACTACAAATCTCAAAGAAATAAGATTGAATACATATATTATTAAATATGATACTTGCGTGATGGATTAATTTCTAATATGTATCTCAAGTTCAACGAAATAGTAACCACCATGAGCTCCCTGAGACATACAGTATCTGACAGGGATCGGATTATGAGACTACTCAGATGTCTTCCTAAAAGATAGAGAGGGACATCAGTGTCTACCAAAGAGTCCTGTGATATTAGCAAACTCCCAGTTAAGCAATTAATTGATGAGTTGATGATGTATGAAGAAGAATTGAAAGTCAAAAGAGAAGATAATGATGGGTCGAATATAAATTCAGTAGCTTTCAAGTCTACTGAATCCAAACAAAAAGAAAAAAGATACGGAAGTTCTAGTGATAGTGAGTCACCACTTGCTAGTGATGAGGAACTGGTTCATCTGAAGTTCTATAGGAAGAAAGAATTTTTCATAAATCCTAGTTATAAAGGAAAACATGGCAGCAAAGGAAACTGGAAGAGAGATTGAAAAAAGGATAACAATACAAATAAGATTACCTGATATTAATGCGAGCGCAAAGGAAATGTCAAGGCAGACTATACAAAATTAAAATACAAAAATAAATATGAGGACAAGGATAGAAAATTCAAGAAATCCATGAAACGAACTTGGAGTGCCTTTGAGGACAACTCCAGTGACTCATACTCTAATCCTGAAGAAAAGTATCACCGAACCAACATGTGCTTCATGACCAAAGTCTATGAGGTACCTGCTCTATCTACTATCTTACCTGTGCTAAATGATGATAACTCTGAAAGTGAACATAACGATGAAGACATGTCTCAATAAGAAATGTCTGAATATTTAAGAATGTTAAAATACACTTTTAATGAACTTAAGGATAAATATAAAGTTCTGAAAAAACGACTTGCTTTATCTGCTAATACTAAATCTAACCTTGCTTTTGAGAAAGTAAAAAAATCCTTAGTTGTTAAAGGAGAATACTCAACTTAAATTTTCTAAGGAACAACTGATGAAAGATTTAGAAAAGTTTACCAATGGAAGAGAAAAACTGACACAGATTCTAGGGAAAAAGATTGGTCCAAAGTATGTTACAAGTCTAGGATACCAATCTAGATAGAGAAGAATAGCTAAGAGCACATTTGTACCTAAATCTAATTCGAAAAGTTTTACTGTCAGTTATTTTTCAAAAGGACCAAACTATTGGGACCACTTTTGTGTATCAGGTTGTATTCGTTGTCAATAGCTGTCAATGAAGATCAAAATGAAGGAGATCAAGAAGAACTCCAATGAAATGGAGAAATGGAAATTCAGACGAATGTTGAACTGATCAGAAGTTCAAAGAACTTGGGTCAAAGGTGACACATTGTTTACAATAATGATGAATGGTGAGGTATCATCCATCTGAGGATGATAAAAGAAGAATGAGGATTTGAAGAAGACTATGCAATTCTTCATGATTGCATGAGAACCATGCAAGAGCTTACTTGAAGAATAGAATCATATGATTTGCATGAAGTAGATAATGATGGTTGAAGAAGAAGAGAGAGTGTGGAAGGGCTTGGAATTCTGAGATGACCATGCATTTCACATTATATCTAAATCAGATGATGCTTTGTTGATTTGTATTTCACAAATATCATAAGTCAAGAGAACTTATGATGCAAGACTTATAAAGGAAAGAGGGAGTAAAGGTGCTGCCAGTCATATACAGTTTTGATTGGAAGGAAAGATACTGGTGGAAGACAGGGAAGTTATAGTACTTTCCATGGAAAATCTAACAATGCTAAAGCTGATCTATCGAAGGATATATATCACGACAGTGGAGTTTGTAATGAAATAATAAGAGTTGTTAAAGAATCCAAATCACAGAAAAGAAGCATGAAGGTTATGGTCGAAGCATATATTGAAGGTGATGTTGTTCTCTAGTGTTTGCCAAAATTTTTGGGCCTGAAAATCGAAAGATGAAGACATGTGTTTTTGATAGAGAAAGTTGCATGATAAATTCAAGGGGGTTTGAATGGCTGTGTGCAATTGATGTTTTAGGATCAGAACATCCACATTTGGAAAAGGCAGGGAGTGCATGAAAAATTGGGCAAAGTGCATGAAAAATGAGGCTGCGCGGAAGATTGGTTTTGCACGCAGTATAGAACGCTGTTTACAATTTTGTGCGCAAGGGGTGTTTTGAGATCAGAATAGAGAAAAATGGAAAAGGAATGAAGCACATGAAAAACTCAAGAAAGCGTGCGAAATGTGATGTTGCATGAAAGAGTTTTTACGAGCATGAAGAGGGTTTTATGCGCGGATTAGTGTTTTTCACGCAGGGTCAAAAATGCCTATAAATACAAGGTGACCCCCTCTCATTGAAACAGTCACAACACTTAGACAAATCCCGAGATCTGACGCGCGAAAAAGTTAAAGTATAGAGTGGTGCACGGAAAGAAGAAGTGCTGCGTGAAAAATAAAGTGATGCACGAAAAGGGAAGTTCTACGCAAAAAAGATGAGTTGCGCGAAAAGGATTTTTCACACCAAAAGGTGTTTTTATACACAAGGTTTAAATTTTATGCGCAAGACACCTAGAAGGGTGCACGAAAAATTTGGGGGTCCCACAGGCCATTGACAGGTGCTTAGCACTCTCGAAGAGACTTCACGAAGAAGGAAGTACTCTGAACCATTTGGTTTTACAAAGAGAAGTAGTACCGCACACACACGACTAGTGTTTAACACCCTCGTTGTGCTTTGCAAAGAAAAGAAGAACAATACATGCAACTAAACTCAGATATGCACAGGAAAAGGAAGTATACCGATACACTTAGGTGTGTTGGTATTGGGAATTAAAGGAAGAGAAGAAGAAGAAGAATAGAGTGTGCCCAACTGAAGATTGTGAATTATTCGGGGCAGTACAATTGTGATAATGCTTTGCTGAGATGATCTTCATTACTTGAACAATCACATAGGATTTTGTGATTCTAGCCAAGAAGAGAAGAATGAGATTTAATGCATTCAGTTATTGCACTAAAGGAGAAGATTGAATCCAAAAGGGCATCAATTTAGGACACTGATGGAAGCACTGTCTCATGCTGAACATGAGACAAAGACTTCCATGATTATCTGTTGAAGAGACCTTCACGTCTATAAACTGAGTGGGACTTCACCCAAGACAATGAGCCAGGGGGAGTCAATGGGAGTGACCTGAGGGAAGCAGTAAGCTATACTTGAATATTTAGGCAGTGAGCCTGGGACAAAGTGGCTGTGCCCTAACCAATGTAATCCACAACTAGTGAAGAATAGTGAAATTTGGTACGACTGACAACCTGTCGATGTATGCTCCTTGGATGTAGCCCTTAGTGGTGAACCAAGTAAAAAATTGTTCTGCTGGCCTTATGCATGTGAATATTTTAATTAATGCATATATCCATCATACATGTTTAAATAAGTTTCTACCAATGTGGGAACATGATCCAATTAAGTATAGAAAAATTTGACACCCTGATTCACCCCCCTCTTAGTGTGGTATAAGGTCCTTCAATTGGTATCAAAGCCAAGGGGTCACGTATGTTGGATACTCTACAATAATTCTATTCAAAAGATGATTTGAGTTTCTTTCCTAAAGTCAAAAATGAAGTGCAGTCTTGATGAAGATTTAATCATTTTTGAGCAGAAGTCTACATCCAGCAAGACCATGACAAATAGGAAAAAGAAAGATAAGGAGCGGTTGAAGAAGTCCCTCATGTCCAAAGAAGATGCAGTGTCTGGTTCTCCATGCCCTTTCAATAATGAAGAAATATCAGGCTTAGAAAGTAAAGAGTAGGTGGCTCGGGTTTCTACCACAGGAAAGGAAGACACTTATATATCAAAGGATCATGAGAAATTAAGAACCTATTTGTGTGATATTCTTGAAGAAAGAGTCGCTACTTTTTGTAGAATATTTCAATGCATGCAGGTTGAGATCAACCGATTGGAAAGAGAAACTGATAATGTGGAAAAGGGATTGGAAGAAAAAATTCTTGAATGTTTAAAACTCACCAAACATATTAAAGCTTTTGAAGAAAAATAACGAGTTAATATGACTCTAGATGAAAAGATCTATGCACTTGAAGTTGAGCTGAAGAAGAGTACTGAAGTCAAAAGTTTATATTTGGAAGAAATTTCTAAGAAGATCAAGGAACATGACTCTTTGATTCAGAATAAAATGATGCTTCATGAGGAAGAATTTGTTAGAATAAAGAAGAATTGTAAAGATAAGATGACTATGATTGAAGATCAGAAGGTCATTCTCAATAGGCAATGTCTAGAATTGGATGCTCAGTTGACCAATCTTGAGAAGACAAATATTGAGACTTCATAAAAGAATGAATCAGTTGCTGCTGGTACTCAATGCTCACTAGAGGATTCTACTGTCAAAATACCTCCAACATGTGATAAGAATATCATGACTTTACTCGCTGATCTATCAAAAGTAGCTGAGAAAGTGAAAGTACTATCCATACCAACTTATACTATTGTTTCTAAATATCTTTCTACAAAAAGTACAGGTTGAAAGAAAAATTCTAAACAAGTACGGATGAGGAAAGATGAGGAGAAGAAACCTACCACCATGTCTTGGGTGGATAGGAAGAAAAAGATGGAAGATGGTTCCCCAGATAGAGCGCAACACATTAAGAATAAGACCTAACAACCTTATACAGAAGATATAAAAAGAAAAGATTTTCGGGTCAATGTTGGTGCTACAATAGATTTGGGCAATGTGCACTGGATTGTTGGTACAATACCTTAATTGAAAAAAGGCAGATAAAGCCTATATCAAAGGGAAGAAATTCAGAGAAGAAGAAGAAACATCCGTAGGTCTAGATGCATCTGTTTACTGCAATCAGATTTGGAATGATTGATAACATCTGTGATGTATGCAACGACAATAGTCAAAAGGTAGGTACATTCCCATCTCAACATGCATTCACTATTGACAAGAAAAGAATACCTCTGATGCCGGATAAGTATAAAGCATCTACCTTGGGAAGAAATTAGATGAATATTGTGAACACACATTTCCCCAAGAAGATCTCATGTAGGAAAGCTGAGAAGACCCTGGATTTTAGATCCATGAAATTGAAGGGCAATTCATCCAAAATAGAAACTAAGAGGGATGACACTCAGATGAACCTGTGTGGAAGATTAAAACCTGCTGCAACAGTCCCAAATGACATGCTGGTCATCTGGCCAGAAGATTTGAAGAGAATGAGGAAACTTGAAGATGAAAAAGCCAAGGATGGTGCTAAAGGAAAAGGAAAACTTTCACATGATGAAGATAAATTGCATGAGATATTTCAAACCAAGAAAAACACATGTGTTAAAGAAGTTCTGTGTGAGAGATGTATGAAATCTGGTCACACTGCAAAAGGTTGTCTAACCTTAATACTAGAGCAAGAAGCAGTCCTTAAGAGGAGTAAGAATGTATCATTCATGATGGCTGTTAAGAAGAACAATTCTCCACACAAAGCATAAGATAATGTGAAGAGATCCATGCCACATCAACACAAACACAAATCAAAACATATGTTCAAATGTGAAAGAATGAAGACTGGAGGAAATGGAAAATATTGGTTGAGAAAACCATGTCAGCCTTTCTTCTCACATTGAAGGAGCAAGGAAGAACCAACTTATTCCCTTAATCATTCTTGTATTGTATTTGTACTAATAGTGCAGAGAATTGAAGGTGAAGCATGCTCTCAGGGGGAGAACCTGAGGAGTAATGAATGTTCTCAACTCTTGATAGCTAAAATGAAGAAGTTTCCATCCTTAAAAGATTCTTCAATTGATATTTAAAGATTAAAATGATGAAGGATCACCCTTGATGAAGATGATGAGGAGTGTTTCCCTTGAGGGGGAGTCACATGAAGAAGCTGTTAGAGTTATTATCTTAATAAGTATCAATGTCAGTTGGTATTAAATTTAACTACTTTGAAGATTTTCTAAGGATCATGTCATTGGAAATGGTATGTCATCTCTCAACCTTGGTTACTCAAAATAAAAATTTATTTTACAAAGGGGGAGTAACATAGTTAATCAGTGACATAAGAAGAATGGAACTGCCCCAAAGTCACTTATCCTTCCCATTACACTTGAATGTTTTTGATCTATTTGTTGAAGTGAGTGCAGGAGTTTCAGGTTGATAATCTCACATAAAATTTATTATCCTCATCCTGGATTGAAAGTGGAAATCTCTTTAAGACAAGTATATGTGTTATCATCTCATGAGGTATCATGATCAATAGACAATGGACATCTCTATTGTCTAAATCAAATTCTCTTGTTTTCTACACTGAACATTTCTCAAGTCAACTTAGAGTGAAATGATTTATGACACATTGCTTAAGTGTGAACTGATAACCTCTATAACATGAACTTTGTATTTCTTTTCAATAAGGGGGAGAGAAAGTGAAATAAAAGTTTGAAAAGTAAAGACGAGGGAAAAGTAAAGACGAGAGAGAATATTCTCATTTTGACATTGATGCATTCATTTTAGGAGAATTTTAAGGTATTGCCAAAAAAATACAAAGGGGGAGATTGTTGGGACCACTTTGTGTATAAGGTTGTATTTGTTGTCAATAGTTTTCAATGAAGATCAAAATGAAGGAGATCAATAATAAATCCAATGAAATGGCGGAATATAAATTCAGACGATTGTTGAACTGATCATAAGTTTAAAGAACTTGTGCCAAAGGTGAAACATTGTTTACAACAATGAATAATGGTGAGGTATCATCCATCTGAGGATGATGGAAGAAGAATGAGGATTTGAAGAAGACCATGAAATTCTTCATGATTTCATGAGAACCATGCAAGAGCTTACTTGAAGAATAGAATCATATAATATGCATGAAGTAGATAATGATGATTGAAGAAGAAGCGAGAGTGTGGAAGGGCTTGTCATTCTGAGATGGCCATGCATTTTACACTGTATCTAAATCAGACGATGCTTTACTGATTTGTATTTCAAAAATATCATAAGTAAAAAAGAACTTATGATTCAAACCTTACAAAGGAAAGGGGAGTAAAGGTGCTGCCAATCATATACAGTTTTGATTGGAAGGAAAGATACTGGTGGAAGATAGGGAAGTTATAGTACTTTACATGGAAACTTTGACGATGATAAAGCTAATATATTAAAGGATATATATCACGATAGTGGAGTTTGTGATGAAATAATAATATGTGTTGAAGAAGAAAAATCACAAAAAAGAAGCATGAAGGTTATGGACGAAGCATATATTAAAGGCAACAATGTTCTCCAGTGTTTGCCAAATTTTTGGGCTTAAAAATTCAAAGACGAAGACATGTGTTTTTGGTAGAGAAATTTTCATAATAAATTCATGGGGGTTTTAATGGTTGCGTGAAATTGATGTTTCAGGACCAAAACATCGAAATTTGGAAAATACATGGAGTGCATGAAAAATTGGGCAAAGTGAGCGAAAAATGAGGCTGCACGGAAGATTGCTTTTGCGCGCAATATAGAATGATGTTTACAATTTTTTGCGCAAGGGGTGTTTTGAGATCAGAATGGAGAAAAATGGTAGAGGCATGACATGTGTGAAAAAATCAAGAAAGTACGTGAAATATGATGTTGCGTGAAAGAGTTTTTACACGCATGAAGAGGGTTTTATTCACAGATTAGTGTTTTTCGCATAGGGTCAAAAATGCCTATAAATATGAGGTGACCCCGTCTCATTGAAATAAGATCGACACTTAGACAAATCCTGAACTCTGACACCAGAAAAAATTGAAGTATATAGTGGTGTGTGAAAAGAAGAAGTGCTGAACGAAAAATAAAGCATTGCACGAACAAGGGAAGTTCTATGTGAAAAAGAAAAGTTGCGCGAAAATAATTTTTAATCTCAAAAGATGTTTTTACGCACAAGGTTTACATTTTATGTGAAAGAGACCTAGAAGGGTGTGTGAAATATTTGGGGGTCCCATAGGCCTTTGACAGGTGCTTAGCATTCTTGAAGAGACTTCACGAATAAGGAAGTACTGTGAACCATTCAGTTTTACAAAGAGAAGTAGTGCCGCACACACATGACTGGTGTTTAACACCCCCATTGTGCTTTACGAATAGAATAAGAACAATACGTGTAACTAAACCCAGACATGCACATGAATAAGGAAGTATACTGATTCACTTAGTTGTTGGTATTGGAAATTAAAGGAAGAGAAGAAGAAGAAGAACATAGTGTTCCCAACTAAATATTGTGAATTATTCAGGGCATTACAATTGTGATGATGATTTGCTGAGATGATCTTCATTTCTTGAACAATCACATAGGGTTTTGTGATTCTATCCAATAAGAGAAGAAGGAGATTTAGTGCATTCAGTTATTGCACTAAATGAGAAGATTGAATACAAAATAGCATCAATTCAGGACACTGATGTAAGAAATGTCTCATGCTGAACACGAGAGAAAGACTTCCATGATTATCTATTGAAGAGACCTTCACATCTATAAACTGAGTGGAACTTCACCCAAGGCAGTGAGCGAGGGGGAGTCAATGGGAGTGACCCAAGGGAAGTAGTGATCTATCCCTGAATATTTAGGCAGTGAGCCTGGGACAAAGTGACTATGCTCGAACCTCTTTGATCTAAAACTAGTGAAGAATAATGGAATTTGGTACGACCGACAACCTGTTGGCATATTCTCCTTAGATGTAACCCTTAGTGGCGAACCAAGTAAAAAATGTTATATTGACCTTCTGCAAGTAAATGTTTTAATTACTGCACATATCCATCATACAGGTTTAAACATGTTCCTACCAACATGGGAACAAGATCCAATTAAGTAGAGAATAAGTTGACACCCTGAATCACCCCCTCTCAGGTTGGTCTAGGGTTCTTCACAAACAAATTTTATTTTAAAAATCATACAGTCTGTTTATAAGCGACCTATTAAAAAAATGCGGGTTCTTCAAGCCCTAATTACTAAGACATCTAGACCCAAGAAAATATGGGTACCAAAATCATTCATTGTATAATTTTTTTTGTAGGAAAGTTGCTTGAAGAGATCCTATAAGTCTATGGTACTTGGAAAATAGATGTTCAATAAATATTAAGGGAGACTACTTATGTTTCAAGAGCATAAAAAAGGTTGATGGTGGTCGTGTCACCTTTGGTGACAATACTAAAGGGAAATTCATCAGCCTTGACCAAATTGGTAACACTAATTCTGTTTTAATTTCAAAATTACTATTTTTTGATGGTTTGAAATATAATTTTCTTACCACCTCACAATTATTCTACAATGGGTTTCATGTTAAATTTGAAAATAATGCATGTAATGTTTTTGATTATAAAGATTCTTTAGTTTTTACTGCTTTAAGGAATAAAAATGTTTATATTGTTGATCTTAATTCTTTAATTTCTCGAAATTTTTACTGTTTGAGTGAATTTCATAGAGAATCATGGATTTTTCATAGAAGACTAGACCAATATAATATTCACTCACTTAAGAAGATTACTAGGAAAGGTTTAGTCACTGATCTACCAAAACTTGAGTTCCCAAATAGCAAGGTTTGTAACCCCTTTCAAAAGAGAAGCAACACAAGATTTCTTTTAAATAAAAAAAAAGTTTCATCTTCTCAAACTCTTGAGTTTATTTATATGGATATTTTGGGACCATATTGAGTTTTTTGTCTAAATGAGAAGCATTTTTTTTATATACTGGTAGATGAATTTTCTAGGTATACTTGGGTGTTCTTTCTATCTCACAAAAGTGAATCCTATTCTTGCTTTACCAGGTATGCTAGATATGTAGAAAAATTAAGTGGACATAGAATTAGGAATTTAAGAAGTGACCATGACCATGAATTTTAAAATAAAGATATTGAATCCTTTTTCTCAAAAAATGGCTATAGTCATAACTTCTTTGCTCCTAGGACCCCTCAGCAGAATGGAGTTAAAAAAATAATAAATAGAATACTTCAATAGATAGCCTGGACTATGTTAAATGAATATGACTTACCTATCTACTTTTGGGTAGAGAATTTAAACTCATCATATTATATAATCAATAGAGTTTTAATTAGACATATCTTGAAGAAGACCCCTTATGAGATTTGTAATAGTAGAAATCCTATGGTTAATTACTTTAGAGTTTTTCGTTTCAAAGTCTTTATTCTTAACACTAAGGATAATCTAGAAAAATTTGCCTCCAAAAGTGATGAAGAAATTTTCCTAGGTTATTCAACCTCCAGTAAATATTATAGTATTTTTAACAAAAGGAGAAAGATTGTGGAATAATATTTTTATAAAAATTTGACAAGATATATCCACATGAGCCTAATAATTATTTATAAAACCTTGAGGATGATTTTTCTTCTCTGAACTTAAGTTCCAAACCTATTGATTTTTCTAGAAATATATCAGAAAAATCATCCAGCTCTGATGAGCTTCCAAAACTTAAACCTGAACCTATAGATAATTCTAAGGTGACCATCCTATATTTTTCTAAAGTTGTTAAAACCATTAAGTACCATCCTTTAGATGATGTAGTTATATATCTAAATAGAGGTACACAGACTATAGATTCTCCAAGAAATCAAGCTGAACATCAAGCATTCTTGTCAAATCTAGAACCAAAGAAAATCAATGATGCAATTAATGATGAATTATAGGTAATGTAAATGAAAGAATAATTAAATTAATTAGAATGAAATAAAATATGGAAACATATGGATAAACCTTGGGACACCTTGACTATAGGTATTGAATGGGTGTTTATAAACAAGGTTGATGAATTAGGCACTATAGTAAGAAATAAGGATATACTTGTTGCACAATGATATAGTCAAGAAGAAGGAATAGACTATGAAGATACCTTTTCACCATTATCCATACATAAATCCACCAGAATACTTCTTGCCTATGCAACTCATCTAGATTGAAAACTTTATCAAATGGATGTAAAAATTGAATTCTTAAATGGGTATATAATTGAGGATGTTTTTTTGAACAACCCCCTGATTTTCAAAATCCCCATTTTCCAAATCATGTTTTTAAATTAAAAAATATTTGTATGGTTTGAAACAAGATCCTAGAGCTTGGTATGATATGATCAACTCTTTCTTTATTTCAAAAGGTTTTTCAAAAGGCATAGCTGATCCTACCATTTTTATAAAACACATTTAAAAAGATGTTTTAGTTGTAAAAATTTATGTAGATGAAATTATTTTTGGATCTTCAAGAAATTATTTATGTATCAAGTTTTCAAAAATAATGCAAAATGAATTTGAAATGAGTTTAATGGGTGAACTAAAATTATTTCATGGTTTTTATATTTTTCAAAATAAAGAAGGAATTGTTTTAAATCAAAGTAAATATACAAAAGTTATTTTATAACCTTTTAAATTGGATAACAATAAAAGTAGTGATACTCATATGTGTACTAACTATAAATTATACCTTGATGAAGTTGAGAAACTAATAGATCGAACTAGTTATAGAGGTATGATAGTAAGTCTTCTCTACCCAACTGATAGTCAACTGGATATTATATTCAATGTGTGTATGTGTATTCATTTTCAAGAAAATACAAAAGAGTCACACTTAATAGCTGTAAAAAGAATGTTCAAATACCTCAAATATTATACCAATTTAGGGTTTTTTTACCTAAGAGGGAAAAAATTTTACTTAGTTAGTTATTTAGATACTGATTTTGGTGGCTGTAAGTTAGATAGAAATAACACCTCTGGAAGATTTCACATTTTAGGCAAGTCACTAGTTTTTTGGTGTAGTAAGAAACAAAATTATATTGCACTGTCTATTACTGAAGTTGAATACATAGCTCCAGGTAGCTGTCGTGCACAAATTTTGTAGATGAAAAAGACTTTACTAGACTATGGATATCAATTCCAACATGTACCTATAAACCGTGAAAATACAAGTGCTATTAACATTTCCAAAAATCTTGTATCTTATTCTAGAACAAAACATATTGATGTAAGACATCACTTTTTGAGAGACTATTTTCAAAAAGGTGATGTCACTCTTGAATACATATACATTGGTGAAGAACGTCAACTTGCTAATATTTTCACTAATCCTTTGAATGATGAGAGAATGAATCTTCTTCCCTGAGGCTCATGTACAATCTCAACTTCATATTCTTATTATTTTTATCCTCTAGCCAAAACAACATTTCTAGGCATTGGTACCAACTGAACTTGAGCTTGTGCTTGCACTCCAACCACTTCAACTACTCCAAGCACTTCCTCAACCTGAGGAATAGGTTCAATCTGATCCTCATCCTCTTATTCTTGTCCTCCAGTCATAATCTCATTAATCTCTTGAATGATTCCTTGATCATAAGTAAGGTGTCTAGGTCTGTTCTCATTATCAACATATCTATCACCATCAGCCTCAACATCATCTATGTGAACTGATTCTTCCCCAAAACTGGCTCCTTATTGTCTGACTTTCAGTGAGTCACTAACATGATCACCATCATCATCATCATCATCATCATCATCATCATCATCATCATCATCATCATCATCATCATCATCATCATCATCATCATCATCATCATCATCATCATCATCATCATCATCATCATCATCATCATCATCATCATCATCATCATCATCATCATCATCATCATCATCATCATCATCATCATCATCATCATCATCATAGAATTAATTACATAACCATCCACTTCAGAGACCACTATCTATTCCTCTTCTTCATCATCTAATAAAGGCTCTCGAGAGGGTAACTCCAAAGCCGGACTAGCAGGTCCATAAGACATATCTTTTGGGCTCTCAAAAATATCAAGGTCACTCCTATAATCTATAAGAGACCCTTCTTCCTTTGGTATCTCAGCCTCATCCTATTCTTTATCAGAATAAACAGCCTCTTCACCTGGTTTAAGGCCTAGATTAGCTTGATCCTTTGGTCTGGTAGAATGGTCAACAGGATTGTACTCCTCATATAATCTTTCATTATCTCCTACCCAACATTTCTTCCATGGGTTCCATAAAATATTAATCCTCTTAAAAATTTTCTTGTGAAGGAATAATTCACTACAAGTAGTGATTACTTCATTTCCATCCTCTACACAACCCAGCATCCCCAGCACTGCCGAAATCATTATAGGGTAGTATAAACACGTTGCTTTATTGAAAGTTTTTATCATGTCAGAAATATGTACCATCAGGTACCTACATAGGTTTACCTTTACCCTATTCTTCAACAGATAAATAAGGAAGGCATCCTGATATTTCATAGCTGCATAATCTTCCTTCCTTAGGCAGATTTGATGTTGAATGAACTTAAAGAGAAATCTTGCCTCTCCATCCAACTTAGTGGTAGTAGCTCTTCTCGACTCTTCATTATCAGTCAACTCTTTCAAATCATCCTCATATGAAAATAAGTCTGAGTTTGGAAGAATATTACCCTGGTAATCATCATAGATTCCCTCATAAGGAATTTCTAAACATTTAGCCCATTCTTTCAAAGAAAATGAAATCTCTTTTCCCTTCAGAACTAAATTCATCATTGCTTCCTTAACTCCCTATAGAGATACCTTCATGTTAAGATAGAATTCATGTACCAGTTGGGGATAAAACGAAATCTCATTATTTTAAAACCAACTATTCCAACCTTGAGATTCCAGCACTCTCAATAAAAGAGACTTGCTTGACAAAATCCATTCATTAGACACTTCCTTCTCAGCGGTAACAACACGATTTTCCAATCCTAGCTTTCCAAAGCCTGAAGTACCACTAGATTCCCCCTTCCAATTATTAGTTGATGGTGAATCACTAGGTCCTTCCACCATGCACTTCATTCTCGCCATTTTGAAGGTTTGAGTTTGAAGGGAGTTGAAAGGTCAAAGGATCAAGGGGTGGAGTGAGGTTCAAAGGTGGCGAGGGAGGTGAAAGGTCAAGGTGTGGATTGAATTTATTTTATCATTTAGGGATTTTAATGTGTAAAAACATAAAATTGAATAATGGTAAATAGAAAAAAAAACTATATCGTTTAACTTAAAACAGACAGATTTAGAAAATAGACCTTATAGAGACTGGTTTCACTCAATCAGTATCACACAATCGTCTTCATGTGATCGGATTCATCTAATCAGTTTCACACGATCGGTTTCACGTGAACATTCTCACTTGATCGGTTTTACCTGATCGGTTTCACCTGATTAGTTTGACAGACCAGTTTAAGTGACAAACAAAATTTTACAAAGGGGAAAAGGTTAGTTAGACTTTAGAGATTTATCATTCCCAGTTCATGTATGATGTAGTTTATTCTCTTGGAGTTTAAGGGTTTGGTGAATATTTCATAAATTTGACGCTCATTCCCAATAAACTCAAGAGTTATATCACTTTTTTGATAGTAATCTCTCAAAAAGTGATGTCTTACATCAATATGTTTTGTTCTAGAATGAGAAATTGATTTTTTTAGAGATTTTAATAACACTTTTATTATCACAGTTTATGGGGATATGCCTGAATTGAAATCTATAGTCTTATAAAGTGTATTTCATCCACAGAATTTGTGCATAGGAACTGCCAGCAGCAATATACTCTTCTTCAGCAGTTGATAATACAACCGAATTCTTCTTTTTACTACACCATGATATTAAAGACTTTTCCAAAAAGTGACATGTTCTAGAGGTAATCTTTTTATATAACTTACATCCACAAAATTCAGCATCTGAATAAGTAACCAAATCAAAAGGTTGTCCTTTGGGGTAGAACAATCCGAAATTAGTTGTATACTTGAGGTATCTGAAAACTCTTTTAACAACATTTAAATGTGACTCTTTTGGGTTTCATTGAAATCTGAAACACATACACACAATAAACATAATATCTGGCCTACTAGCAGTTAAGCACAACAAACTCCCAATTATTCCTCTTTAAGCAGTTTTATCAAAAAAAATTCCATTTTCATCAAGATCTAACTTACATGTATAACTCATAGGGTTTTCTCTACTCTTAATTCTATCAAATCCATATATTTTCAAAAGATATTTAGTATTTTTTACTTTGATTTATAATAATACCTTATTTGTTTGAAATATTTGAAATCCAAGAAAATATTTAAGTTCTCCCATCAAACTCATTTCAAATTCACCTTGCATCATTTTTGAAAAATCATTACATAAAGAATTTTTAGAAGATCAAAAAATAATATCATCAACATATATTTAAGCTATTAAAACATCTTTAGAAAGTATTTTTATAAAAAATGTAGGATCTTCAACTCATTTTGTAAAGTCTTTAGAAATAAGGAAAATGCTTAACCTTTCATACCAAGCTCTTGGAGCTTGTTTCAAACCATATAAATCTTTAGATAATTTGAAAAATTTATTTGAAAAATGTGGATTTGTAAAACCTGGGGACTGTTCAACAAAAACATCCTCAATTATATAACCATTTAATAATTCACTTTTGACATCCATTTGATAAATTTTAAAATCCAAGTGTGATGCATATGAATGTAAGATTCTAATGAATTCAAGCCTAGCTACTGGTGAAAAGGTTTCTTCATAATCAATTCCTTGTTCTTGATTATAGCCTTGTTCAACCAACCTAGATTTGTTTCTAATGATATTTCTAGCTTTATATACTTTATTCCTAAACACCCATTTAGTTCCTATGGTCAAAGTATCTTTTGGTCTATCAACAATCTTACAAAATTTATTCATCTCAAAATGATTAAGCTCTTCTTGTATATAAATCCCCCAAAATTTATCATTGATAGCATCATTGATATTTTTAGGTACAGGTTGTGACAAGAATTATTAATGTTCAACCTGATTTCTCAAAGAATCTCTAGTTTGTATTCCTCTATCTAAATCTTCAACAAAAACATCTAAGGGATGGTTTTTAAGGGTCCTAGTTGGTCTAGAAAAAGTAGGACTAGTTATTTCAGGTTTATCATTTTGTTTTGGTTCATTATGGCTAGATTCTAGAGGGTTTACAAAACTAGAGGTTTTCACAGATTCCTTTATAGGATGATTTGAGGGTTTTTCATCAATGTCTAGATTTGACATATCCTATTCAAGATTCTCAAGTGAGGTTTTGGGCTCATATAGATCTGTTTCATCAAACTTGACATGTACAGATTTCTCCATACATTTGGTTCTTTTATTAAAGAATCTATATGATTTTATTGATGCAAAATATCCAAGGAATATTCCTTCATCACTTTTGGAGTCAAATTTATCTAGATTATCTTTAGTGTTTAGTATATAAACATTATATCCAAACACTTTAAAATAATTTACCTTGGGTTTCCTATTATTCCCCAACTCATAAGGATTTTTCTTAAGGATAGGTATGATAAAGACTCTATTTATTATGTAACAAGTTGTATTAATAGATTCAGCCCGAAAATAAATTGGTAGGTCATATTCATTAAGCATAGTTAGGAAATTTTACTATAGGACTTTATTTCTTCTTTTTTACTGCACCATTTTTTTGAGGTGTCCTAGGGGTAGAGAAGTTGTGCATACAACCATTTTGTGAGAAAAAATATTGAAAATCTTGATTTTTCAAACTCACAACCATGATAAATTTTTAAGGATTTAATTTTAAGTCCACTAAGATTTTCTACAGTCCAAGGATACTTTGTAAAATGAAAAAAAGATTCACTTTTTTGAGCTAAGAAAAAGGTCCAAGTATACCTAGAAAATTAATCTACAAGAATATAAACATAGTGCTTCCCATTGAGACTTGAAACTCTAGATGGTCCAAAACAATCCATGGGAACTAACTTGAGAGTTTGAGAAGTTGTTACTTCTTTCTTTGTTTTGAAATAGATTTTATGTTGCTTTCCTTTTTGATTAGGATTTCGCACTTTATTTTATGGAAACTCTAATTTGGGAAGGTCTTTAACTAAAAATTTTCTAGTTAACTTATTAAGGGAGTGTATATTTCAATGTCCTATTCTAGTGTGTGAGAGTCTAGACTCTTTGTGAAGGGCACTTAGACAAGGAACATTTTGTGATGTTAGTGTGTCTAAGTTTATAGCATCCACACTATCATTTCTTAGAGTAGTAAATACTAAGTTATTCTTGGCATAAAAAAATGGCATGAATAATTTTTAAATTTTAAATTGAATCCATCATCACACAGTTGAGGTATGACAATCTGGTTATACTTTAGTCCATCAATATAAAGTGTTTTGTAAATTGAAATAAATTAGGGTTACGAATCTAGCCTAGGCTGGTGATTTTTCCTTTACCATTGTCACCAAATGTGACATGTCTTCCATCAATATTGATGATAATATTGAATCTTGAGTATTCCCCTATCATGTTTCTTGAATAGCCACTATCTAAGTACCATATATTTTTGTAGGAAATATTTAGATAGTTTACCTGTAAAACATTTTATCCAAGAAACAATTTTGATATCCATATTTGTCTGGGTCTAAAAACATTAGTAATAAGAGCTTTAGGAACCCACAATTGTCTTATGGGGTTACTATATGTAGAATGTAAAGTGTTTGAAAAATAAAATTGGTTAGTTCTAGAAAAACTCGAAACAGTAAAAGAATTAATAGAACTGGAACTTGCAGTAAAATTCTGATTTTTAAATAAAGAAGCAAATTTTCTAGTTTTTGGTATAAAATGTGTTTTGGATAAGTTCCTTTTTCCTGGTTGATATCCTATTCCAGAAGTGTATTTAGAAGCTATCTGTTTACCCAACATTTGAGTAAGGGTATTTTTTCCATTGGTAAACTTTTCTATGTCCTTCTTTAATTGCTCATTAGAAATTTGTAACTCCTTGTTTTCCTTGAGAAATTAACCATTCTTCTCTTTTTCAGTAGTAAGTTCATATTTAACAGTTACAGTAAGAGAATGTTGTTTCTTTAAAGATTTATATTTATCTTTTAACTCATTAAATGTTTCTTCCATCATGTTTCAATATTCAAACAATTCATCACCTGTCATATTTCTAGACTCACTTTCATTTTTAGAATAATAATAATTTTATGTAGGAGAGTCTAAGGTTACCTCATTTGTGTTTGTCATAAAAAACATATTTTCCATGTCATCTTTCTCATCACGAGAAGAAGAAGATTCACTGGAGTTGTCCTCAGAGGCACTCTAGGTATCCTTCATGGATTTCTTATATTTTCTATCCTTATTCTCATATTTATTTTTTTATTTGAGCTTGGGATAGTCCGGATTTACATGTCCTATCATTTTACATTTGTAGAAAACTATCTCTTATGATTTATCATTTCTCTTCCAATCCTTTCTCCAGCTTCCCTTGTTATCATACTTTCCTTTATAATTGGGATTTTTGAAAAACTTCTTCCTTTTATAAAATTTCTTGAATCTTCTGGCCAGCTGGGCTATCTCATCATCACTGTCTAATGTTGATTCCTCAATGCTGGAGCTTTCAATATAGGGTAACACTTTCTCTTTTTTCCTTATGTTTGTAAGAATTATTTTTGAAAGCTACAAACTTTATCTCAGGTTCATCCTCCTCCTTTTTGTTGACTGTCAGCTTCTATTCGTACATCATCAGCTTTCTAATGAGTTCTTTAATAGGTAATTTACTGATATCACATGATTATCTAATTGAGACAGAGGTTCCTCTCCATCTTTCAGGTAAGCATCTGATAATCCTCATGATCTATTCTTTGGTAGTAACTTCTCTTCCAAGAGAGATCACTGTGTTTACAATTTTGTTGAACCTGAGATACATATCAGAAATAGGCTCATCAGGCTTCATTTTAAAGTTATCATACTTAATAGTATAAGTATTATGTCTCATTTCTTTCACATTCGTGGTTACCTCATGTGAAATAGAGAGAGTGTCCCAGATTTTATAGGAAGTTTTACATGTAGAAATTCTATTAAATTATTCATCTCCTAAGGCACAGTATAGGGCATTCATTTCTTTACAGTTATTGTTATATGAAGCCTTGGTTGGGTTATCCCAAGTAATTATAGCATCTGGAATCTTATACTCATCTATAATTGAAGACCAAATTTCAAAACCCATACTTTCTAAATGCATTTTCATCTTAAGTTTCCATTGTTCATAATTAGTTCCATTGAAAAATGGAGGTCTGTTGGTAGCAACACCTTATAGTCTATTATTCATAATAAAAATTTTAGAATTATATTTTAAAGAGATAAAAATTTAGAAATAATAGAAATTTTAGATCTTTGAAATCTAACTACAATCACAGTTGAAAAAATTTGAAAAAGTTTTAAAAACTGATAGATTCTAAATTTACCTCTGATAACAAATGTTGTTCGGAGTAGATTACTCAAGAGGGGGTGAATTGAGTATCTATAAAAATTTCTGTTAAAATTTATTCTTTTAAAATTTACCCCAATTAAAAATATAATCAAATTCAGTTTATAGTGAAATTATAAAAGTCCTGAATGTTCAATTAATTTCTCCAAATAATGATTAGTTCTCAGTTATAGTAATCAGAAGATTAATATTACTTTTGAAACTAACCTACTAAATCAAAACAGTTATAAACACTTACTAAACTAACTATCAAAGTTCAATTTAGTTTTATGAAAAATGTAATAAACACATAGTAAAACTAAAAGGTAAAAATATAGCAGATATAAACAAGAGGTTCAGTCTCAAGACGAGACTTATTCCTCTCCAATTGGTGATCACCTACCACCAAGTAGTTTAATTTAATAAATAGTTTGATCCACACCTTGGATCGGGGTTCACAACAGCACACAAGACTGTCCAGGTCACACATGACCTCTACCATAGTTATTTGTGGGAAAACAACAAACGATACACACATTACCTCTCCCACTATTCTTCATGGGATATAATGAATAAAATGAGAGAGAGTTTTAGGATATCAAGTATCCTCCAGTTGTGCACATGAGTCAGTGTATATGTTAGAAATAGATACATACACTACTCCAAAATGGTAAATAAATAAAAACAACAGAGATAAAGAATTTATAATAAGGCTTATAAGTCTCTATGTTTTATGCAATGAAGCTATGTACTCTTTTAATATAGTGGAAATGATGTTTGAGTCATATTCTGGAAGTTGTCTTCAAAATAGAGTATCGTAGCCTCTGTTCTCTGGTTTTGAGATGTGTGAAAAGTTCAGATTCTTTATTCTAAAGATGTTCGATGTATCCTAATAGGTTTTTATTTTCTTTTTGATCTCCCCGGATTCTCTTCTTCTGAGTTCTTGGGATTTTGAAGTAAGCTTGAGAGTTGTAGGAGTTTTCAGTTCTTCTGTTCTTTCTACTTTTTTTTATCATTGTTCGAATGATCTAGCTTGTAATTATTTTATACTTAGAGGCCGAGCAGACATGAAGGTCTCCCCACATGCATGTACCTCGTACTATCTACTAAATTTTCTACATAGAATATTAAATAATGTTATAAGCATTAATTTGTCTAAATATGACTGTTAGATTTAAATTTGAATTAATAAAATAAAGACAGTTTTTGTGACTATCAGTGAGTCATAAGTATCAGTGACTCCTTAGCATCGGTATGTCAGCATTAGTGACTCCGTGTATCGGTGAGTCCTTTCCATCGATATAGGTGACTCAGTGTATTGGTGAGTCAATTGTGCTATTGGTCTGTCTTGACATTGGTGATTCGTCATCGGTGAGTTGTCTATCAGTGATTCTTCTTTCGGTGAGTCATTCATTGGTGAGTCGCTTGAACTATCGGTGTGACCGATCATTGGTGACTTGTCCATAAATGTTTCATTTATTAAATCGGTGAGTCCAACATCAGTGTATTCTTTGATCAGTGACTTCTTTGATCAGTGAATCCTTCAATCAGTGAGTTCTTTGATCGATGACTCCTTTGATCGGAGAGTTCTTTGATCAGTGACTCATTCGATCGGTGAGTTCTTAGATCGGTGAGTCCTCATTGGTGAGTCGACCAACAATGAATCCTTTTGAACTATCAGCGCCAGGGACTCTGAGAAACTTATAAAGTATCTGTCTTACATAGAACACTACCAGATAAAGTAAAATTCATAAATACATGTAAATATAAACTTTTAGACATATTGAAACGTAAATATTCATAATTATTCATTGAATTATTGAAATGTATTATATTACATGACATAATTTATTCACTTATAAATATCCATTGACAATATTAACTTGAGTTATTACTTAATATATAAATTAATAGCTTTTATAAATTAGTATGATTTGTGATTATGAAAAAAAAACTAGTTCACAAAGGTTCGAACAATTTCTCAATAAGAAAATTAGATGGATAATGTTTTTGTTTCAAGATTATTTTCATAGATTTGAGGAATTATTTTACCACCTAGAATAAAAATATAAGGAAATATACTTATATGACCTGTATAGTTTTATCCTTTAATAAATTTCCACCACAAAATCATATTTATCTCCAAATGATGAGTATTAAAGATAAATTCTTCATACCTAAATCACTATAATCAACTTATAGAGAATCACATAATCTACAAATTATTAACTATATATTTCTCCAATCATGAAATATAAACCAAAACCAAAATGGTTAGGATAAGATAAGATAATTCCTAAAAAAATAAACCTTTATGAAGAAAAACTAAATTAATCTCCAAAATTCAACAATAATACCCAAATTTCAACATATACCATTCAACAAATAACTATTCATAAAATTACTCAAAAATCCCATGAAATTATGTCTACCTTAATATTATAAAATTCCAAAAATGGTGAACATATTTTGAAATAACAATAATCACTTAATCACAAAGTCATTTCCAATATTAAGGTTATATATAAAACATATTTTACAAAAAAATGAACTGAATCATTATCTGTCAGAAGGTTTAAATAATGAAAAATAATTTTATACTAATCAGGACATCACATAATCCAGTGGTAGGCAATGCACCCTTATCACCCTTCAATTGTGGGTTAAATTCCTTTGGCCTTGCTGGACGTGACAGGTTGGCACCCATCCCATGGGTTGTACTTATTCAAAAACTATATTAATATAACCTTTATAAAATTATAGAAATCTAAGAAACATCCTAAAAATAAACATAATATGTATTAACCTCAATGGTTATATCATACCTTTCATTTTTCATCCCAAAACATAATAACCCATAATTACCTAAAAAATGAATGCCTTAAAAAACACCGTTAGTCACCTTAAAATTTAATAAATGAAACCTTAAAAATGGGTTTCTAAGACACTTTACTTATGATCAACCTGAAAATTATAAACCCATGATTATATCCATAACTCTTAATAAAACATTCTAATCTCCAAATTTGTCTAAATCTTGCTCTGATACCAACTGTAAGGACCTAAAAATAAACATGACATATTATAGTTAAAAAAAAACTAGAAATCAATTTATTTTATGAAATATATTTTAGGTTTATAGTTTTATATAATTAATAAAAAAACTTACATAGTAAACTAATAAATTACAAATTGTCACTTATACTTAATATATATATTTTTCACTAAAAAGGAAACTTTTTTTTTAAAATAAATCATGATTTATCTTTATGAAAAATATTCAAAATTTTACCCTTGATATATTCCTTATCCAAACTCTTACTTAAACCCTATTAATTTTTTTTAAAACTTGGGATGATCACAAAATCTTAGTATGGGACATAAAAGAAGGGAAAACATTAGTCTTGTGAAAACCCCTAACAAAATTTCCTTAAAAACATTCCTTTTTTACCCTGAAAAAAGAATCATCATATCAAAAAGATCACTATTTTAACTTTTGAAAATCAAATGATTTTCATGAAAACACATAAGAAAGCATAGAATATATAAGTATGTAACTTGGAATATAATTATTCTAAAATGGAATAACCTTGCGACCGATTTCCATACATGTCACTCTTAAAAATGGAATAACCATATGGCCGACTTCCATACCCAATTCATTAGAGGGATATCCTGGACCCACCCATCATTAGTTTATCTTGGAATTACCTATCATTGGTTTATCAGGTAACCACCTGTAAAATTTCCAATTACAATTATATAATCACAACACATAAAATCTTTCAATTTTCAACATGTCACTATTAAAATTTCATTTCCAATCATAAGGAAACATTTAATGTTATTGAAATAATAAATCCATTTTAAAAAACCCATTTTAAAAAAAACCATAAAAGGAAAAAATAGATTTATTTCTCTTTTAAAAACATAAATACTTGTAGAGGAATCCAAATAGAAAATTATTGTCATGATGATAGAGAAGTTGTTGTCACCATATGCATTAAAAACACATTCCTTTTATCTTCTATAAAGAAAGTCAAATGTTACATATAGGAAAAATAAAAAGATTATTTTTGAAAACATTTGAATGAAATTAAAATTCAAAGGTATTTTTATACACCTTATAAAATTAGGTGGGTTTATAACATCAAAATATCCCTCAATGAATGGAGATTGAGATGAAGTCCCTTACCTTGAGTCCGACTCATCACGTAAAATATTTATATTACAAAATAATAAACTTAGGTTAATTATTTACTTATTTTGTACCTTATTAAATATTATTATTCCTTTAATATCACTTATAATCATGTTATAACAATTACTTAATTACTCAAGTTCATGTCAGACATTTTTTGATGATATTCGGTACTTGAGTCAAAAATGATTTTGGTATGATATCAATAGTCCAAGTGTTCATAAGTACATCATCTGGAGAATAATATTAATGAAATAATAATAACTTTTATATATATATATATATATATTATAATTTTAAATCCATTCATTAAATATGGATCTGAAAAATGAAATACATTACAATCATGGAGACGGTAAGTCACACATACGCATGACTAACATTTTTAGTTTTCAATGATCATTATGGAAAGAAGGTAAGTATAATTTTATATTTATATAATTATAATAATATAAATAATATCATATTGATAATTAATATATACTAATATATATATATATATATATATCATCCATGTGATGTGATGATTAAAAAATAATCACATCGCTTCATGGAGGTGATAGTTCACATGTACGCACAAACACAATTATCATTTTCCTGTGGATATAAATGTAAGAAAATAAATGATATATTAACTATTCAAAGTGATTAATATTTCTTGAATATAATATATAAAATTTAATTACATCATGATAACTAGTCTTGAGGTATAATTATGGAAAATGAATTACATCAATTTGTGAGGCGGTAGTTCACCGTACACACGAACAATAATTATTTTCCTATTTGATAAAAGTGTATATAGATTTAGGTGATGATATTAATATAATAAATATAAATATATTGAGGATATTGAATTTATTATTTCATCATGTTTGAAGAATATTTCAAGGAGTTGTAAGAAGAAACAAAAAATAAGAACTTAATTAAAAACAATATCTTTTCTTTGGAAAATATCCTTTGGTTAACACCTTAAGACCATTAAGTGTGGTTTTATGCCTAAAATAAGAGATATAGAACGTTTATAGGTATTATAGAAAGTTATTTGGATGGATATTTTCTGAACCAAATAATTTTTATGTTTTAATAAAAAGAGAATAAGAGGTTCCATTTTCTAAGAGAGGGAGGGGCACTCTTGGAATTCTTCAAAATATTAAATTAATATAAATTAAATTTGTATTAAAAATGGATAAGAAATAATTTATTTACAATATAGAATGATTTTGGGTCAAAATAAATTAATCCAATGAAAATTATACAAGTTTTTAATATTTTTGAATCCTTATCTTTTTGTTTTAACCCTTATTTAACCTTTTTAATTTTTACAACGTCAACATGTGTTTTCACTCCTTAAGGGTTAATATTGTTACTAAAAACTTAAAAACAAATAAAAAATGGACCATTTATTATATTTTAAGACTTATCCTAATAATGTTTCTGAATTTTTTATTTTTATGATTTATATACCATTTAATAAAATATTATTTATTTAAAAATATCATTTATGTCAATTTTGAAACTATTCATTAACTCAATTTTTTAAAAATAAAATAGCGATCTGATATGTTATAAAAAACTATATTAACTCATCAATACTATCTCAAATTAATCTATTAAATTATTGTACGAAATTACTTATATCAAATTATATTTATTTTAATATTTTTAATAACATTTATTTGATATTTCCATTAATTAAACAATTATTACATGATCATTATGTATGCCTTTAATTTAATTATTTCTTTATTAAGAATTAAAAATAAATTACCATGATAAATATAAAAATTTTATATTTAAAAATAATATTTATAGTCAAACATATCCCCTATATAACCCAATATTAAAAAAATTTTACTTATTAAAAGAAAAAGTATGATAAAATTTTCTTTTCTTTAAATAAAATAGTATAAATGGATTAAAGTAATCCAAGTGGATCCAAGAGATCACAAAATCATCCCAAGGATAATTTATGTTGTAAATAACTCATTAAATAAAATTATTACAAGTGTTAGGGAAATTTTATATTATTTATAATATTATTTCTACCCTTAATTACCTAATTTACCTTTAACCATGGTAACAAAAAAATACTAAAGTTACTATTCATTTTGTCCAAATATAAAAGGGAACTATTTACTAAATTTTGAACTTATGATTCAAAATATTGAATCCATTTTTAAAAATTAAAAACACATAATTGGATAAAATTAATTTAAAATTAATCCCATTGACGAAATGAGATAACAAGTTTTTTAGGTGAAAACGTTCAAAAGATTGAAATGTTTTTAGATCCAAATTCAATATAAAATTTATTACAATGACCTCAATTTAATTAAATGATATAAAATTGATCTAATTATAATTTAAAACCAATAAAAAATATAATTTAATGCTATAAATTATTTAGATGAAAAATCTGTTTTCAATTAAAATCCAATATTTTTCACTATTCAGCAAAATATGAAACATATCAAAAAAACAACAAAAATTAAAACAAATTAAATATTTAAATTATGATTTCAAAGAATAATTTTATTATATTAAATATAATTTATAAAATTTTCAAAAACTAGATTTTAAATAAGTGTGCTGTCAAAAGGCGAGAAAACAGTCTTTTTAGAAAAATACTTCTTTTATGCGTAAAATTGGATTTTATTCTTATATCATGTCTAGAAAATAAATAATATTAATTTTAAAAATTATATATATATATATATATATATATATATATATATTTCATTAATATTATCCAATAAGTGTGATTTGATTTTTTATTGGAATAAAACACACTTGTACACATTTAAATAGTTTTTTAGAAAAAAATTATTTTATTTCATAAAGGGTTTTACAATCATTTATAATTAATTTTTAAAATAATTATATATACATGTGTAAATTTTAATAATTTATTTAATCCTATTCATACCTATCATTCTAATGACTGGGTTATAAGGGTAACATTTAAATAATAATATTTAGTTGTTTTTTAAACTCGATGTGGCATATAATGTACACTATCGAACATAATTTTATGTTTTAAAAACTAGGGACATTAAAAACCTAGAAAAGTTATAAATATAAAATATTGTACAACATTGAAAATTTTTGGGAGAAAAATTCATAGGTGGTTAAACCTCATAGTTAACTAGGTCATACAGTTTATCATTTATTGTCATATTAAATATAAAGATAAGTTATGGAATATACCCAATCCCATTATTGATAATGAGAACTGGAAAAAAGCATCATCATTATTTACGAATCAATATGAATGTAAAATTATCGAGTTTTATGTGCCTATAATTTTTCTCGAAGAATATTAGTTTCCAATCCCTATGTTAACATATGAGGTTCCATTTGAAGTCGGTCCACTATAGCCATATGATACAATATATTATCATCAAACCATGAAACCTCTGAGAGAGAGTGGATCTTTTAATGAAATAGATCCACAAAATATAAAAATTATGGAGAAAAATTTTATATATTTTTAAGATTCATATGATAAGACAAACTCTAATAGAGAGGATACAGAACAAGAAGAAGATAACACAGAATATTATAAACCAACTTCTATGAAGTTACACTAAACATTGAATAATCATCTACTATTGGCTTCATGGTCATATGAAGGCATTTCACACTTAAAAAAAATTTCATTTATCAATCATTACTCTTAATAAATAATTTCCAAGCAGTATTAGTGGTATATATCGAGCAATGGATGAGAATGTTTTGAATATTGGGAGAAAATTTGAAATCAAAGAGGAAAATAATATTGTGGACAAATTGTATCAAATTGAGAGGCATTATAATTATATGTTATAATAATCAAAGGGACCATGTTATGTAATTTGATATGAAAATAATAATTCAGATTTTCAAATGAGATTGTAATCTATACTTGGTATACATTTCATCTATTGGAGGATATTAAAATTTACTCATCATAGATGTGTGGACCCAAGATTTTAATAGGGTCACAAAACCATTGATACTGAATTAATTTTAATAGTTATTGTTGAAATGATAAGAGAATGTCAAGGTGTTTTAGTGTCTCTTGTGTTGCATACAATAAAAAATCTTTTAATATATATGAAATCTTCTAGGAATTAATATATAACATGGTAGAAATACATTGTGAAATTTTTTAGAGACTGGGATGATTTCTATCGAGTTTCACCATGAAATATGGAGTTTCTATGTCATAAAAATCCAACTATATACTAGGTATATTGTAAATACTCATGCCCTCCCATACCAATTTTTTATTTCCGTTTCATCCTTTTAAATCTTTTTTGGGTATTTTTTAAAGTTTAAGGGGGGTTGGGGAGAAGGGGAGGAGAAAAGAGTGGACTCCTGGTACTATAGAAGGCACTAGGTACCTTGGGGTTGGATACTGGGTACTCGATGAGGGTATCAATGATGCAAGGATTCTACTGAAGTGACACAATCTAGTCTCATGGTGTGGAAAAAGTGATTATCTCATAAGTTATAATAAAATATAGTGATTTTCCTAGGTTATCTAAAGACAGGAGTACATAATAATCCAGTTTTTCACAATAGATTAAAGTAAAAGGGGGTTTTTTAGTTTTTATTCTTTGAAAAATAACATGAAGTAGTAGGTGTTGAAAATAGATTTATGAAGCAAGTGATAGGGCTAAGGATGAATTACTTTTTTCAAAGACACCATAGTCTTAAAATTTGTTTTACATCTATTATAATTAAATGATAAATAAAATACCCATCTATGAAGTTTCCAATCACCCTTGGTTTATGGGAAAAATGGAAACCAATACTATGTGCATTAAAGTTAGTTAAATATTCCTAAAATACCACAAAAAACCCCAATTTCTAATTGATTCTCTTTAAAAGTATAAAATCTACTCATTGCTTCCAAACACGTGACAAAAATCACTATATAGTCACCACCCAACACAGTATTCTCAATCAAGAAAATATTCTCTAGGTGGAATAATTTTATAGAACTTAAATCAAATATGTAAACAATCAATAACATCAAAACACTAAATATAATCACATTAAGAGAATTGAGTACCCCTGTAAGAAATAATCATTCTATAGAAAAAGTGAATTAAAATTTATAGCATAAGTCTCAAGCATTGTAAAAAGGTTTCTACTCCCTTACCCGATCACTCAATAATTACCCCTCAATTAAATGGGTCACAAAGAAGAATTAAGAAGTGGGTTATATTAAAAACAAAAAATAAATTGAAATCTACATTTCAACTTGTGAATTATCCAATGTAGAAACCCAAGCCCTGGAAACACTTTATTTCATAATTTTTCACATAAATTTCAATCAAATAAAAATTGAGGATCAAGAGGTCTAGAATCATTAGAATATTAGAGACATGAATACAATATCTTAAACATAAAAACACTATATTTATTTAAATCTCCATATAGTGCTCCTAACTCCCATTTATATTCTAAAATTATATACGGTACCCTTGAAAAAATAAATAAGAAAAGGGTGAGCTAGAAAGACCATTAAATGAATAAACATGGAAATAAAGCATAACATTAGAGTCAAGTGTCATAACATGATATCATAAATAGGATAATCATTAGTATGGAAACCTGGAATAAGGGAATGAAATCATATGATCGTAGAATCATAAGCATGTAGAAACATTATAAACCAGGAAATCATAAGTATATATTAAGGATAATCACCATGAAAAAATAACATAGACCAAATTCCATCATAATCATTGTATGATTAGGTTAACTACCACCATAACATAGCTTTCTTAGGCTATCGACCAGTATAACGTAGTGTTCTTAGGCTAACCACCATTATAAAATACCGTGCTTAGGCTAACCACCCATGCACCATACATGGTATCATAGGAGACTTTAACATTACCCAATTCATTAGAGTAATATAACATACCCAACCGTCACATCATAATATGTATATAAATATTTGTTCATAAGAGGAAAATAACACATAAATAAATCTTAAGCATGATATAACCTGAAAAAAGGAAGTGGGTTTCATAATCTTTTCTTAAGACATAACTGAAGTCTACATCATATAGATTCTCAATAAAAAAGGATATCAATCATTTTGAATGTTCATAATTGAAAATAGACATAGGTATTGAACAAGGAGTTCCAATATAAAAAATCTGAGAGAAGGATCTTGTAGAATAAATAATAAAAATGTACCACTTTAGTGATGCTTTATGATATAAGTAAAGGATATTTTTAAAGAAGGAATAAAGATATTATTTTCCATTAAACCATAATTTAACCAAGAGGGTTATCTATAAAATAATTATTTTTTAGAAGCTATACATGATTTAAACAAATTTTATGGGGGAGATTCTTGACATGAGATAAGAAATAGGAAAGTTACCATAAATCAGGTTTACTTAAAAGTGAGAATTTCAAAGTGAACTAAAAACTTTCATAACCCCATAAATGAAAAGGATATTCTACAAGTTATATATGTAAGATACATATATACAAAATATAAGAGGTACATGATCATAATATTGTATAAAAGGGAGAAAAATAAAGACAATATATAACTGATAAGTCATGAAGCAGGTACAAAAGATCCATTTTTTATGTTTTAAGACAACTTTATTAAAATCTCATATCATAAAATAAGATAATAAAAATTTATTATAAAAATAGGCAAAGGTAAATATGATTTTATCACGAGATAACACTAATTGTGGGTTCTAATTAAAATGATGAACATTGGTGGGAAGAGAAATTATGGACAATGAGGGGAAACCATCATTCAAATAGATGGGAATTATTCTTAACATAGTTCAATTCTCAAAAAAGATTATAACACATATTAAAGAAACATTTGAATAAAAATTTATCACCAAATATAGAAACATGGTATACCATATGAAATGGAAAATGTATATTAATAAGAAACAATATAACTCAAGAAATTGGATTGAGTTATGAAAGACCCTTATATTTTATAGAAGATGTCAATTATAGGCCATAAAAAGGAAGAGAATGAATGAAAGTGAAGTTTCCAATTTTAATAATAATTTATGATATTATAAGTCATAGGGGAAGTAGATACACCATAAAAATTAATATTTATTCATAATATCAAAGCATGCCTTAATGAAGGGTGATTAAGATGGAACCCATATGACTTAAGAAGCATTCTAATAAAATCCCCTTTAAAGAGAGAGAGAGATAGAGAGAGATTAAATTTGAAGTTAAAATACCATGAGTAAAAATAATACATGATATTAAATGTAAAATTGTAAGTATACACATTTTTTAATATAAATTGGGCGCATAAAAGAAAATGTGATGGAAATTTTGAGACAAAACCCTTACATTGTGTCAGAAAGCGTTCTTCACTTGCACTTAACTTGCTGAATAATTAAATTATGTTACTTATATATATAACCAAGAATATTATTCACACACACACACACACATATATAATTTTCTAATTTCCATATATTATCTTTTGGTAGCTATTCTTAATATATTTTTTATTATGACGGTTACCCGGGGTAGTTCGGTTAATTTCTTCATAATAGTTTTGATTTGTTGAATATGGTCAAAGGTGATTAAAAAACATCATGATCTTAAAAATGTATAAGTTTTATAAACTTTATTATTCCATTAGTATAAAAATTATACGGTTTTAGTGTTTATCCAAAAATTGATCCAAATTAAGAAAGGTACCTCGATAAGTCCATTTAAAGTGATTAAAGTTACTATAACCGTTCCTTGTTAATAAAACTTATAAAATTAAAAATATTATCCTTATAGAACAGTAATGGTGTACAAATTTTCATATTATTTAATTAAATTACCTTTTTAAACCTATAATTTAAGGTTATGATAGAAAACTGAACACATTATTCATAGAGGTGCTAGCCCACACACATACATGACAACATTTTTCTTTTTCTTAACAATTTTAGAGAAAACTATAAAATGGATATTCCATTAGTATAATAATACTTAAGAATAGTCAAAATTATTTTGTTATCATAACATCATGGATATAGGGTATTTGAGGTGTGTAGAAGAAGAAAAGTGCTAGAGAAGTCAGTTTGATAATATTACCCATGCCTTGGATTTTCGACCTTGAGTAACTCTTTAAGGCTCCTTAGATTGGTCTTTTGGTGAGAAAAAGGATTTAAAGGCATGGGGAGGGTGTTTATAATATAATAGGGTATATTTTTGGTTGAGATAAGGCTTTGATATGGGTGGATAAATGGGGAGGGGGTGGTCTCTTTTTATAAGTGAAGAAAAGGGAACATTTGTAAATACTCATTATTTTACAACAATATCACTCCATTATTCAAGGAAAAAAGATAAAAATTTAAAATAATGGTGTTTGGTAGGATATAAGGTCTAAACTCCCTCCACCATCCAATATCAAACACGCTTTTCACTTTTTAACCTTTTCACTATGTAAAAACACTTTTACTCTTATTTTAAACATACTGGGGTAATTCCACTTTCAACCTTGGAAAATAATTTTAATAGAAAAAATTAAATTAAAATCATTTAATAATTTGAATATTATGATTTTAAATATTAAAATAAGTTTATAAAAAAAATCTAAGAGTTAGAGAAATTAATTTTAGCATTAGCGCACATAACGCTGAAAAACCATTTCCTAGAACCATTTCATTTTATACATAAAATTTAAGCATGATATAAGATTATTAATAATTTTGATTTTAAATAAATAATTTTTTTTTATTATAAAAAAATAAATTTTATGTGTATATAAACTCAATAAAAAAACCAAATTTTACGAAAACAATATTTAATTAAATGAAAGGGTCAAAAAATACTATTTTATTAAAATTAAAATATTACTTTTGTTTCATAGGTTTTATAATTTATAAAAATATATTTAAAATGAATAAATTTTTCCCTGAATAAATATTTTATAAATTAATAGTTTTTAAAAAATTAATAGTATCACTTATTTTCTGATAAGATAATAAATGTCATTATTTTGGAAAAAGATGTATTTTTTAATATTCATATAAAAATCAATTATTTTAGAAAAATCCCAAAAATTAATCCTAATTTTATTTTCACATGATTAATATAAACAAGGAATTAATTTTATTATGTTCAACTTATACAAGTGATAGAAATTAATTTTGAAATACTAAATGTATAAGGTACTAAGAATAATGTTTTGAAAAATATAACTTCAGTTCTAAAATATTAAATATGGGTTTCTTAAATTAAAAAACATTTTTAAATTTAAAATTTCAATTAAAAAATACATATTTGGTATTATAAAAAGTTTTCATGAATTTATAATTCATACTTATATACTAATATGTCCAAAAATTAATGTTATTTAAAAAAATGGTATTTTTCAGTATTCTCCTAAAAAATCAGTTTTTTAGAAAAGACAAAAAAATCAATCTTAAGTAAATAATGAAATTATATATCCGAAAATAACGATTACCTTTTCAAATTATTTTTTGAGAATTTTCTATTTTAAATTTTATTTTTCATTATAAAATATAATAATAACTATTTTTATATGAAAAAAACTTTTTAAAATACTAGTTGTTCTTATTATTAATTTTTATTGAACCCCAAAAAAGATAAAATTAATCCATAAATATTATATTTTTTTAAAATAATTATTTAAAAATAATATACTTTTTTTATTTAATAAAAAATATAATGCATAAAAATTTAGATTCTTAAACACAATAATGTATTAAGTTTTTTTTGTAGAATAATATATATTAAATGCTTGGGGGTATAATTAAATTCAAACACACACAAACATACACACACACACACACTGTACACACACAGACTGGAAAGGAAGGTTGTTACATTATACCCACTTAAATAAACCATATCCTCACAATTTTTAAACTTATAGTATTAGTGAAATTTCTGTAAGGAACTCCTAATTAACCATACACTGGTAGTTGATAATGGGTTTATTTAGGATATAAAGTGATATTTACCAATTCATAATTTTATATAAGCCCTTGTTAAAGAGAGATAATCCATTATTAAAAAAATCCTATCAAGTGAAGAAGAGATAAATATATGAGATGTAACTTTTCTGAAACATTAATGAAGTTTTATACAAAATGTATATAAAAATTATACCACCAAATATATTTTTTATTTATTGCTCTATACATAATCAGGTAAATCTTACATGACACAAGACATCAAAAAATATATATTGAAAAATCACTATCTAACTCAACAATAGTAATCGCATTAGATTTTCCTTGTTTCCATGGTATAGGATGTTGTGGTGTTGGTTGTTTACTTTAACCCTTGGATTGTTGCAATGGGTTGTATTGCGACTACATTACTCACATATAAAACATTGAATATTTTGTTGATCCTTAGGAAGAACATTATATTTCTTCAAAGTATCATTATTTTTCCCTAGAAAACTTATTTCTCAATTCCCTTTATTACTATATGTAACAAATATTCCAGTCCCCTTGAGGCAATTCCCATAGTGATTCTTCCCAAACTGTTTACATGTAGGATGTGAAATATTATTTCCCTTATCATCTTCATCACCTGAGTTCCCTTGAGAATTCATACTTCTATTATTTGGTGGGTTCATGATTTCAACTATGATCATATGTTTAATCATATTTCGTGATAGTTGGTTTGGAATGATCATAATATTTTTCAATATAACTCCCACTTCAATGGGTTAATTATTTAAGAAATAGATGCATTATACCTCACACATACTGTAAACTCGGTTCCTTCTGGTTCTATCCATTTCTAAAACCAAAAGGGGTTAACATGATTGATGAAAATTTATCATCATAAGATAAGTATCCAAGAAAACTAAAGGGAAATTTAACTAGATGTTGGATCACATTATAATAATGTCAATTTAGCCTATAATTCTTTTAGTTTAAGCTATATTACTCTTTGTTTAACACATATCATTCCCAATTTTACCTATATCATTATTAGATAAAATAATATCACCCATGTTTCAAAATATATCAATATTAGTTTAACTTATGTTGCTTTATGTTGTGTTATCTTATACTTATCATCATAGCCCCTCAAAGTAACTAGAAAATAAATCCTTCATAGTGGTTTAAAAATTGCGTATGATTAACCAAAGAATATATACTAGGAGTGTATATCTAGGTGTATAGTTAAGAATTTTTTCATAGACTAGGTCACAACTAAGTTAATACCTAACATTCCCTCTTTTAGGTTATTACCCCTAAGTACAACTCTTCTAGAGACTATATCAATCATTATTACCCAAACAGAGATGTAATTCTATGGAAAACCACACAATCTCCACTTTACTAAAATTTTAGGATGTTATTCTATACTTAGGGTTATCCTATAGAATTATCCCTAGGGTTATCACTATAGTTTTTGTTATAATAACCTCTGAAAATAACTAGACATTCCTTTGATACCAACTCTAGAGATCTAATCCTTGAATACACTTTATTTCATAATTTTTCATATTCTTTTCCAACAAATACAAATAGAGGATCAAGAAGTTTAGTGTATTTAAAATATTACATATAATAATACATCACCTTAAACTTAAAAATGAAATATTTATTTAAAACTCCATATAGTTCTCCTAAATCTAGTTAATCTTCTAAAAAATCATAGGATACCTTGGGGAAAATACATAAGGAAAATAGTGAGCTAAAAATCCCAGTAAGGGAATAAACATGGAAATTAAGAATAACATGAGAGTCAAGAGGCATAGTATGATATCATAAATCGAATAATTATAATAATGGAAACATGCCACAAGGTAATGAAATCATAAGATCATGGAATCATAAGCATGTGGAAACATAAAAAAGTATGACATCATAAACATATGTTAAGGATAATTTCCAAGAAAACATAACATAAGATATATTCCAGTATAATCAGTGTATGGTCAGGCTAGATGCCATCATAACATAGTGTACATAGTATAACCACCATCATAACATATTGTGCTAAAGCTAACCATAATCATAATATAATGTTCTTAGTCTAACCTCCCGTTCACCATACATGGTATCTAATGAGGTATTAGTATTACTAAATGAATTGGAAATATACAGTGGACATACCCATCAAATCATAACATGTACATGCATATGTGTTCCACAAGAGGAAAATAATCCATACATAAATCATAATCAAAATATAACCTAGAATAAGGAAGCAGGTTTCACAATCTTTTCTTAATTCATAATTGTAGAGACTCTAGTTTTTCTGTGTAAGACATTGGAATATTCCTAGGAATATTTTCAGAGCCAGGAACTGAGATGACGCATGATTCTGAGGCCCGGTGAGCCTATAATTAATTTTATATAAATATTTAATATATTTTTATTACACACGAACAATTTTCCTAAAAAAGTGGAATATATCATAAATAAAGTATTTGAACAGAAATATGAGACCATGGTTGAATCCAAAATGTGGATTTTACCCTATGAGCGACCTAAGGTTGGTCAGAATGGGATCCTTGGATGGGGTAGTTGTTAGTGGGTGCATTGAATAAATAAATAAATATATTTAATTCATTTAATAAATCTAACCCAAATAGCTCATAGATGAAGACTCGAATGGGAAATAAGTGACCACCGTTGAGTTTGGAACACATAGATTAACCTAGGTGCAACCTAAAATTGGCCAACATAGGACATTTGGATGAGGCAACTCTTGGCGGGTACATTTAATTGAAGTAAGTAAATAATTTTTTTATTAAATGACCTAATTAAACCCTCCATAAAATATCACTTATAATAATTTTACAAAGGTTGGTCTCATAAACCTTTCTAGATCTAAGAGGAGGAGGAGATAATTCTTCATTGGTAGGTTGACATCGAACAACAAACAATGATCATATTGAGGTGGATTGATGGGTAGCGATCACAACATGTCTTCCTCATCACTGGAAGACACATTCATCACCGACGATCGATCCATAATCGAGGTAGGGATAATTATATGTGTTTTTACACCTTTATAATTAAAAGATTAATCATGATCAATTTCCTCTATTTGATCTGTGTTAATTGGAGTCTTTTCATGAGATCGTGTAATCAAAATAAATTATTCTTGTAATTTTTTTTGTCTATGCCATGTTTCTCACCCTGGTTTCCCAACTATGAAATATTTGACAAAGAACACTGTACCAATGATATTTATCACATTGTTATTTAGTTATTTTTACCCACCATTCTTTTAATTATTCATCATTGGACCACTGGGTCATAATTCAACATTGTCGGGGTAGGTTCGAGTGAAACCGAACCCCCATATTCATTGCATTGAAAAAATGACATGAAGATCAACAATTTGGGGAAAGATTAATAAACTGGTGGGATGATTTTTGGTGAAAAAATCAGTTTGGTACCATGGGTGTGAGCTTGGTGATCGAAGTTGGTCGGGGATAAGATTAGTGATCCCCATTTTTCAGGATGGTTCATGATAGTGACATGTGGTGTAACGAGACTGATTCTAAGTGGAGGTTGTGCGCAGAGGCTCATGACGAAGGCTGCTCAACATTGATGTGGTAGTGACCGAACTTGGAACTCTGATGAGGTGGTAAAATGTGGAAGACACATCAAGCATTGATAATAATAATAATAATAATAATTATTATTATTACAATGGTGGGCATTGATAAGTAATAATAATAATAATAATGGTGATGAGTTGATAAAAAAATTAAATGCATATAATTTAATGTGATTTGTATTATTAATATTGTTCATAATATTAATGATATGAGTAATAAATGAATGAGATGAAATTCATCAAAGATTATTTAATTGAATAAATTAAATAAATTGGGAGGGTGCACACAACCATGGGTGTGATGAGGATTTTTCAGCATCAATAAGGTTTCCACCTTGGGCATGAAAAGCTGCCCCAACCTTATGCTTGAATTAAGTGGTGCACACCTCCAACGTGAGTGATTTAATGGATTTAAACATAAAAATTAAATAAAAAAACCCCATGAGAGGTGGTGGCATGACATGTGAATAGGGGAAGGGGGGGAGAGTTCTACGCCTCACATTTCTTAATTTTAATATAATAATATAATAATAATATTACCATTCTTTTTAAAACCCATTAATCCACCCATAACTTATTAATACGATGTTAGATTAATGAACAATCAGTGGAAGTGTGACCCTATAATTATTATGTTCATTTTAATACTGATACTAGATACCATTTTTAGAGTCATTCCCCAGGTCCATGAAATTACCAATAATAATAAAATTATTATTATTGTGGAATCTTATATCTGATGTATCTTCTATATATGACATCATAAGGAATAACCGTCTGTGGCATCATGACCCTGATACTTAGGAGGAATTTTCAATACCAATATCGAGTATTTAATTTGGACTTGTAGTTCAGGACCACAAAACACCATTTAAGCGTGATGCGATGAAATGTGACTTTTTTATCAGGTGTTCAATTGTGGTAAGTGAATAGCCTATCTCGAGCATTTTTCCATGAGTATCATAATGGTGTGAACTGTTTGACTATCTAGGTCCATTTTAAGAGAAATATTAGTGAATTTACATTTTTCCCTCAGACTGATGATGAGCCTCATGCATTCACAAGGCTTTTGGTCGAGAAATGTCATGTAATACCCTTACACACCATATAGTAATACATGGAAAAAATACATGTTCAATAAAGAACATGACCTGATAGAAGAGTGGGACCACATGCCGTGTGGACCCGTTACTTTTCATGTGCTCCTTTATGAATCTTCCTACTTATTTATCCCCTTTATTTGAACTCAGATTATGAACCGTGAGTATCCTATCCAGAGTTTTTTTCATGTAGAATGTGATGATGGATTTGTAGTGGCTTTTGAGATATGATGTGAAATGTTACAGGCTTGGAATTCACTGAGGAGTCACTTGATGATGACATCAACTGTGTAGGATCACCAAATATTTCTAGGCATTATCCTCCAGTAGGGTTGGGCAAGGGAGTTACCCAATGACTTCTTCATAGAGTTATCCTCTAGTAGGATGGAGCAGTGGAGTTCCTAGAGATCCATTTATGAGAATTAATGTCTAGGTGGGTTGGGAAGTGGAGTTCCCCAATGAATTCTCCCAGGCATTTCCCTCTATAAGGACTGGGCAGTATAGTTCTCTAATGACTTCTTTCGGGCATTACCCTCCATCAGGGTTGGGCAGTGGAGTTCCAAAATGATTTTTTATGGGCGTTAACCTTTAGTAGGGTTGGGAATTGGAGTTCCATGATGACTTCTTATGGGTAGTACCCTCCAAGTGGACTGGGCAGTTAAGTTCCCCGATGGAATTCTTGAGCATTAACCTCCAGTAGGGCGGGACAATAGAGTTCTTTGTTGACTACCAGAGTGGAACCCTCCTATTGTACTAGGGTGTGGTTCCTTTATCTAAAAATTGCAGCCCCTCAACTGTACAACACAATTATTAGTCATGGTTTTAAGTATCTTTGGAATCACAAGGAAGAGGGACACTCTCCCCAATGAGACATGTTATTATGAAACAACTTAAAACTATACAGGCGAGTTAGTGTCGCCTAAAACAGATAATATAAAGTTGTGGTGATTGAGTTCCTTAGACTTGTGTGTTTATAGAAGACACATGGGATGTTGGGCATCATTTATTGAATATTGGAATTGTTATCTACTCTTATTCTTAGGATGATCTATGAGATGGATATTCCCTTAATATCTCTTTTGGGCTTCTTTAACTGAGCATATATATATCTATCCTTCTTTTGTAACCACAATTTTGATTTGGGAACTCTCTTTACGTGAGAGGTGAAGATGAGTCGGGTATGCCTTGTGATTTCTGTGTTTATCTTATCATGGTTGGATGAGTCTACTCTCCTTCCATAGGTAGTGAAGACTCGATGAGTAGTTCATCTACTCACCGTGTTGAGCCCCTTGTGTTTAGATGAGGTTATCATCACTCTCTTTTTGGGTTGAGATGTACTCTTTCACTGTACCTTATGATATCTACTATATTTATCTTATATTGTATCTCTTACTAACCCCTTTAACTTTTGGGGCATCCTTATAGGTATGTTTATACTCACCCTGACATGGGATTTTCCACACATATCATTTCTTATACAGATGAAGGAAAAGTTGACCAAGACTACAATGGAGTTTAGGGATACTAGGTTCTTGGACTACATTCGATGGTCATAGTTTGGGATTAAAAATCTAGTATCTATTTCAGCTATTTATTTTTCTAGTTTTTTGTTAGGTTGGGACACATTTCTGGTTGGGTGTGTATTTTTACCCTTTACTTTTTAGCTTACACTACCGTTCTTTTGTACTGTTTAGAGGTTCATGCATGCTTGGTTTAATTTATAGTAGTGTTGCATCTTTTATTCTTACCATATGAAATTTTTCATCAAGATGGTTGTGTATGTTTGTATAGGTACTAAGGAAAATATCTCTAGGATTTAGTTACGCCTTCGACACTTTTGAAAACCCCTTGGCCTATGGAGGCAGGATTGGGGAAATTGCGCCTCGAGCCTCAACTTGGGTTGGGTCATGAAAATAACCAAAGGTAATATCATATAGATTCTCAAAAAAAGGAAAAATAAAATCTTTTTTAACATTAATAATTTAAAAATGGACATAATTTTTGAACATGGAGTTCTAATTTAGAAAATTCATGAGAAGGATATAGAAGAAGAAAAATAAAAACTTACAACTTGGGTGAAGCTTTATGAAACCAATAAAGGTATTTTTAAAAAAGGAAAGAAAATATTAGTTTCCATAAAACTATAATTAAACCAAGAGGGTTATTCATAAAATAATTATGATTTTTATAGGCTATAAATTGTTTAAAAAACATTTTATGGGGGTGATGCTTGACTAAAATAATAAATAGGAAAGTTCCCTTAAATTAGGTCAACTTAAAAGTGGGAATTTCGAAGGGAACTAAAAAATTGTATAACCCCATAAATGAAATATATATTTAAATAGGTAAAAATTTAATGTAAATATACAAAAATATAGTAGTTATATCAGAATAATATTATATATAAGGGAGAAAAATAAAGAGATTGCATAATCGGAAAGTCACGAAGGAGGTACAAAAAATAGATTTTTATATTTTAAAACCCATTTGTCGAAATACCACAACATAAAATAAGATAATAAAAAATTATTTTGAAAATAAGAGAAGATAAATATTATTTTAAAATGAGATAATGCTTAATTAGTTTTCTAATTAAAATAATAACATTAGTAGGAAGGGAAATTATGGACAAGGAGGTAAAACCATCGTTTAAATGGATGGAAATTATTCCTAACATAGTTACATTTTAAAAAAGGATTGGAAATAAAAAGTAAGTAATATTTGAATAAAAAGTGATCTACCAAGATATAAATAGGGTACACCATATGAAATGAAATATGATTCTCAAGGAGAAACATTATAACTCAAGAAATTATATTGAGTTGTAAAATACCCTTATATTTTAGGGATGACATTAATCATAGACCATAATAAAGAAGAGAATGAATAGAAGTGATGTTTCCAAGTTAAATAATAATTTATGATATTATAATTCATTGGGGTAGTATATACATGATAAAAATTAATATTGGTGCATAATATCAAAGCTTTCCATAATGAATGGTGATGGATATGAAACACTTACAAATTAAAAAATTATAACAAAAACCCATTTAAAGAGAGATATAGATTTAATTTGAAGTCAAAAACCCATAAATAAAGATAATAAATAGTATTAAATATCCAATTTTCATTATATTCAGTATTTAAAAAAATTAGGTGCATAAAAGAAAATGAGTCTCAAAGAAGGAAATTTTGAGATGAAATCCTTAGCTCATGTCCGAAAGTGTTTTGAACATGCACATAACTTCCTGAATAATTAAATTAATTTCATTAGATATATACCCTATAATAATATATATATATATATATTATTTTATATGTTATATCTATTATCTTTTGGTACTTATTTTTAATATAGTTTTTCCTTACTTCGATTACCTAGAGTTTTTTGGTTAATTTATTCATAACACTTTTGGTTTTTTGACCATGGTCAAAGATATTGTAAAATAACTTAATTATCCATATAATTGAATATATTTATTTCCTTTATTATTATGTTAGGAAAATACTTATATTGTTTCCAAGGTTATCCCAAAATAGATCCAAATTATAAAAGGTACATTGATAAGTCCATTTAAGGTGGTTAAAATTACTATGACTATTTCTTGTTAATTACACCTATAGAATGCCTAATATTATTCTTCCAAAACATTAATAGTGTTAAAAATATCATATTAGTTAATTAAATAAGATTTTTGAACATAACATTTATGGTGGTGATGGAAAATTGGACATGTCGTTCAAGGATGCGTTAGTCCGCATACACACATGATGATATTTTCCTTTTACTTAATGATTTTAGAGAAAAGTAAAAAATAGATATTCCATTAGTATAATAAAACTTCATCATATTAAAAATGATTGTTTTATCATGCATTCATGAATATAGGTGATTTTATGGGTGTAGAATAAGAAAAGAGATAGAGAATTCAGGTTAAGAGTATTACTTCTACCTTGGAAGTTCTCCCTTGGGAAACTCTTTAGGTCTCCTTAAATTGGTCTTTTGGAAAGAACAAGGATTTAAGGAAATGGTTAGGGTGATGATAAGAGACTAAGGCATTTTTTTTTGAGAAAAATATTTGGTATGGGTGGAGAAATGGGGAGGATGTGGTCTCCTTTTATAAGTGATGAAAATGACACAATTATAAATACTCAACATCTTTCAATAATATCACACTATTTTTATAGGAAAAAGGTTCAAAAAATGTAAAATAATGGTGTTTGGAAGGATATATGGTCTATCCTTCCTCCATCATCCAATATCAAACATGTTTTTTACATGTTTTAACCTTTTTAACTATGTTAAACTACTTTTACCCTTATTTATGCTTACTATTGTAACTCCACTTTCACCCTTGAAAAATAATTTTAATGGAGAAAATTAAAATTAAAATAATTTAATAATCTAAAAATGAATATTTTAAATATATAACTAATTTTATAAAATAAAATTTCATATATTTAGAGAAATTATTTTTAGTATTAGTGCACATAACGTGTAAAAACTGTTTCTTAAAAAAGTTAATTCTAAACATAATTTAAGTGTAGGATAAGATTATCAATGTTTTTAATTTTAAAGAAAAAAATTATGTTATTATAAAAAAATAAAGGTTATCATGATTTAAACTCAATCCAAAATTTAGTTTTATCCAAATTAAATTTAATTAAATGAAAAGACTAAAAATACTATTTTATTAGAATTAAAATATTGAGTTTTTTTCAGATGTTTTATAAGTTTAAAATAATATATATAAAATGAACTAAATTATTACATAAAAACATATTTGATCAATAAAAAGGTTTTTTATAAAATTCTTGGCCTCACTTAAATTATGATAAGTTAAAAAGTCCTTATTTTTGAAAAAAATACATCATTAAATATTCATATGTAAAAAAATTATTTTAAAAAATCCTAAAAATTAATCCCAAGATCATTTTAAAATTATGAATCTAAAAATGGAAGAAATTTTATTATATTAAAATTACATAAGTGATAAAATTAATTATAAAACACTGAATGTATATTGTGTTATTTTTTTTTGAAAAATATAACTTAAGTTCTAAAATGTCAAATATGAGTTTGTAAATTAAAATAATAATTTTAAAATTATAAATAAACTTATAAAATTAATATTTGGTTTTATAAAAAGGTTTAATAAATTTACAATTCATACTTATATACTAATAATATCATAAAAATCTTATTATTTATATAAATGACATTTTTCACCATTCACCCAAAAATCAATATTTTTTGAAAAAACCAAAAGATTCATCTAAAAATAATATTGAAATTATAAATCCAAAAATGAATTTTAATTTTTAAAATTAAATTTCTATAAATTTCTATTTTAATTTTTAATTTAAATTATAAAATACTATGGAAAATAGTTTTTATAGGGAAATAACTTTTTAAAATACTAGTTATTATTATTCTTAATTTCTATAAAACACTAATAAAATTACACTTAATAAATTTATATTATATTTTTTTAAATCATCATTTAACAATAATATACTTAGTTTTAGTTAATAAAAATATATTCTTGTAAAAATATAGATTCTTAAAAACAATAATGAATTAAGTAAATTTGTGTAAAATAACATTTATATAAATATATATATTAATATATTTCATAATTTTATTACTAAAAAACTTTTTTACCTTCCTTTAGGTATGAGTTGACCTTTTTTTTGGTTTCCCTTTTTCTTTGGGTTCATAACAAGCTTCTTTGGAATAGAGAGACTTTGTTAAGGGAAATTACCTAAAGTACATGTATGAAAGTTTAAATGGTTTTAGAAGGTGCTTCCTGGTACTGAAGAATCATAAGTTTTGGTTTGGAGAATTTCTATAGAAATATGGGTAAAACACTGCCTATTAGAAAAATTCATGTTGTGAATGGGTTATATGATGTGAATCTTTCATGAGGAAGATTCTGTGAGTCAGGTTTAGGGAATGAAAGGTTTTAAAGTCATGAATAGGTTTTATGTCATAAAATGGCAAAATTCAGGATTTTCAATTTCAGGTGATGTGTTTTTCAATGTAACTCTTAAATCAGAAAATTCACATCGTGAAATAGGTTCACACTATGAATTGGACGAGGTAGGAAGTTTTTAATACACAACAAAATGATTAATCTCTCATTCGATATGAATTATATCTCTCAAGACCTAGGAGATTTTCTAGAAAATTTTAGGATCTCCTCTTTTTTTGGATAATTTTTTCAATGATTGATCATCAAAGTTATTTCAGCATATCTCTCCAGATAATATATCCTTCCCCTTATTCATTTACTTTGGTCACATATACGGTGTTGTTCACATTTTTGGTTCATATTCTTGATCAATTGGTATTTTCTATCGTTACTTTGTGGTTTCTTGTCATTCCTTATCATATAAAGTCCGATCCATGGTTTTTCAATCTCCATTTTCAAAGGTAGATAGGTTTCAATCATTCTTGAGATAATTGTTTCTATACAATGGGTTAATTATTTTAATTGATTATTTTCCTTGTAAAATTTCATTAGGTTGTTCATTAATTGAAGTGATTTTTGGTTTCAAGTTATTTCTTGGTAAGATTCATGTTTTAAGTGGGGATGTTTTTTAAAAATGGGGTTTTCCACACCAAGTGTTTGATTAAATTCTTGAATGGTGATTTTGATTCAGAAATGGTTTTTTAAAAATTGAATTAGACATTCTTGGCTTTGAAAATGTTTTATAAAATTGTGAGTGTGGTTCTTAAATGGATTTTGACAAACATGGAACATTGGGAACTTTGGGTGCACTAGGAAAGGGATATAGGTGACCTTAGTGTGTGTGGAACCACTAGGGGTTACTTTTGGGATATCAATGGAATGTGTTAGGACTCAATATTAGTTGTTACTAATATATTCCAATTTTAGGATTATTTTATGTATAATACATATTACTATAGTCTAGGGCCCAATATTGAGTTTTTTTCATTTATAGTATATTTATCACATGGTGGATTTTTTCATGGATAATTGCTCACATATTTCCCATATGGTTGTATCACATGGTTGTTCATGATGGATTATTTCATGGATATGTTTTTACTTTCTTCACTTATGGTGTGTCGATATGCATTACTATTTTATCACTTATACTTTTCATATTCTTGTATTTTTGTACATGAAAGGATTTTATGAAAAGTAAAGGAAAATTATTTACAAATGGGTTTGTATTTATGAAATTTCTTAGTAAAACTATTTTGTTTTAAAAGATAGAACCATTTTATTCTTGTTATTAGAACTTGTAAAGACTCTATGGTGGTATCCTACTAGTATTTTTGATCACAACCTACTTTTTTCCTTTGGGAGATTGTATATATCATATTACAGGATACAAGTAAATGGAAGTGTATATTATAGCATGTTGGATTCTCTTTTTTTCATTTCCTTTGTAGTAGGATGGTTTGGAGGTGACCGTTAGTTACAAAGAGACTAATCTTTCTAAATTTTTCATACTCTTTGGTTTGACAATTTATCTTGGATTGTCTATTTTTTGTTAATTTTTTTATTTTCTTCCATGTTTTAATGTAGTTGTATATTTTTTTTATTATATTGAAGACTTATTTACATTCTACTTGTTATACCTCACCATTATGAAGAACCAACTTGGGCGGCTTGTCTAGTTTACTTGAGTTGATCTGTGAAAAATTGGTATCAGTGGGATGCTTATATTTAAGTGTGTTAACACTAATTGATTTTGGTTCTATGTATTTGTTTTATATGATTTAGGAACTTTAGAATTCATTTAGTAAGTGTAGGAAGGTGGATATTCAGCTCACTTCCATGTTTAAACTCAAGTTATCATGGGTGGTCAATTTTTTTACTAGGTATGAGAAATGGTGTTTGAGGTCATTTGAAGAAAATGAATGAGAAGTTCATTTAAATATAACCATTACTTTTTAATCCATTGTCTTTTTTTTCATGGAAGTTAATAATTAATTTAAATTATTATCATTTGAAATCATTAATATTGATACCTATTTATGGTCCTATGATTTTGGAATTTTCTCATGACTGAATGGGTTTTTGTCTTGTGATTGTTAGAAAATGATTCCTAAAAGAGATATTAAAAATCTAAGATAGGAAGCTATGAGACATGATCTATATAAAAATCCTCCAGTGGAAACTATTTTGGGTTTAGTAGTTATCCGTATAATTCAGACTATGGGTCAAGTGGGTGTTAGGAAAAAAAGACATGTGGTGGATCATGGATTTGAATTCACTAAGAATAATCCACATGTCTTATGTGGTGATAAGGTACCCCCAAAAATATAAGGAGTGTCTTTATCATATTGGGAGAATATTCAACTTCTTAAATAATATTGAAGAATCTAAGGTAGGTTTTTCCATGTACATGCTCGAGGGTTTGGGAAGAAGACGACAAGACTTTATTGTGCAACCCAAGTTGCACGAGGATATTACCTAAAATACATTAAATAAAAATATGTAATTAATATTTTTAAAATGAGACATTAGATGAAGAAATTACCTGGGAGTTTCTAACCTTAGATAAAGGGGAGTGTATCATTATGAAGTATTCCACCCATTTTGTAGAGCAAGTTAATCTAGCATTGAAGCTTGTCACTAATGAGTAATAAAAATATTAAAGGTTTGAGTTAGGATTGAGTTTGTATATTTGGTCTACATTGAATATCATGTGCCTTATGACCATTGTGGAGTTATTTTAAAAGGAATATTTGGATGAGGGAGACATAGCTAGGAATACAGGTTTGGGTGGAGCTTCGGTTGGTACTGTTGTTAGCTCGGGTGTATCTTCTATAATGAAAAGAAAATGAAAGTGTGGTTAGTTTTCTCCAGGAATAATTTCAAGGGATTTTTTATGATAGTATAGGTTTTTATTTTATCAGTGTAGAAGTAAAGGTCATACGAAGACTAACTTTATAGAGGCTCCCAAAACTTGTCATCATTGTGGACAATCTGGCCATATAAAGCATTTTTTGATAGGATATCCCAGGGTAGTAAGGCTGGATCAACTTTTACCAAGGACTCATAGGTTTTTACTGATGCTTCCAAGGGTGGTGGGTTATATCCTCATTCTAAGTGGGATATTATTGTGGATAATAAATCTTAGTGAGGAGCTGACACCAGATGTTTTTATGTGGTGGAGTATGCACCAGAGGAATCTAAAGTAATCCCAACTACAGTTAGATGTATGATTTTTATTTAATATTATACAGTGCTATAATTGTTTGATATAGGAATTACTTATTATTTTATATCATCCGAGTTAGTTGAATTTTTGGTATTACATTCAGATCTTATACCATTCTTGTTGGATCTTTACATGCCTTTGGAAAAGAGAAATGAATAAGGTTCCAAGTGCCCAACATGTCAAGTGACGATAGCCAACCATGATATGGAGTGGAAGGTCTTAGTGATTGATCATTAAATTTTCAACTTGGTAATAAAAATGGGTTAGATGATCAATGTTAGGTCCTTGATAGACTATTATCATTATCTGGTTTATTTCTTATCTGGTGATGGGGTCACTCATGTTATTCAGGGTGAGTAGGACTCTAGATCGGGATGGGAGAGGCCTATTGTTCCTTATGTTGAGGTAATATCATTCCAGTTGTTAGATATATTTCTTGATGCTATTGAAAATGGTTTGGGAATAAATATACCTATAGTGGAGTGTGCACACACCATGGTCTTTCTAGATGATTTTTCTGGTTTACCACCCCAGAGAGAGGTCGAGTTTACTATTGACTTGCTCCCTGGTATGATGCCCAATTGTATGACATCTTATTGAATGACACCTACTGAGTTGGTAGAAATAAAATTCCAAATTGAGTACCTATAGGCCCATGGATTTATTCATCATAGCATGTAACTTTGGGATTTTACTATTTTATTTTATAAGAAAGTATACATAAGTATCATAATTTTTAGAGATTATCGATAGTTCAATCAGGTGACTGTTAAGAAAAAATATCCTTTTCCTAGGATTGATGATATTTTTGACTAGATTAGAGGGTCATGTTGGTTTTCAAAGCTTTACCTTCAATAAAGGTACCACTAGTTGAGAGTCCAAAAATAGGATATACCTAAGACAAAATTTAGGAGTTGGTATGAGAATTTGGGTTCCTGGTTATGCCATTCAGTCTTATTAATTATATTGTGGTATTTATGGATTTGATGAACTGAATATTTCATCAATTCTTAGAATATTTCATTATTGTGTTTTTAGATGATATTTTTATGTTATCCAAGTCATAACATTAGCACACGAACCATTTGAGTATCAATCTTAGAAAATATAAAGAACATCATCTATATGGTAAGATTTTAAAATGTAAGATTTTGAATCAAGTTGTAATAATTATAGGCCATGTTATATATGATAGGGTATTATCAATAGATCCTAGAAATCTATAGGTAGTTTTGTACAAGGAGAATCCTAAAAATTTGTTTGAGATCTAAAGCTTCTTGGGGTTGGCTAGTTATTATAGGTGATTTGTTGAGGACTTATATAAGATTTCATCTCTGATGATAGAGTAAACAAGGGTAAAATTTTTGAGTGGAATAATTTTTTTTCAGATATATTTAGAATATATAAAGGTGATATTGACTTCACTAATAGTTTTGGTACTTCTAGAACCAGGTTCGAGCTATAATGTTTTTTGTGATTCTCATAGTATTGTTTTGAGATGTTTCTTGATGCAAGGGAATCATGTGGTAGACTATGTCTCTCTCTAGTTATTATCTCATGAGAAGAACTACCCTACCCATGATCTAGAGTTAGTAGTATTTACGAATGCACTCAAAACATGGAATCACTATCTGTTTAGGGATTAGTTTAAAATTTACTCTGATCATAAGATCATGAAATATATTTTTACTCAGAGGGATCTAAACTTGTGATAGAGAAACTGGATAGAGTATCTTCAGACTTTTTATTTTTATATTTATTATAGTCTTGGAAAAGGGAATGTGGTCATAGATGCACTGAGCATGAAAAAACAGACACAATTCATGAAGGAATCAGTTGTTGAGTGATATTTGATGAGTTTTTTTTCTAAGATGATATTGGGAGTGAAATAGGTTAGTGGTAAGGTGTTATTGGATTATATGAAAGTTGGATCATCTTCTGATGAGAGATTTTAAACTGATTAGATAATAGAAATCAAGTTCCAACTCTTTAGTAAAATCCTTTATGGTGGGGAGACCTCCAGTGAGTGGTATGAGTCTCTCAGTGGAGCTTTATGATTCTGTAGTAGGTTGGTTGTTCTGTATCCCCTAAGGTAGGACTAGATGGAAAATGGAAATCATTCTTTTTGTTCCATACACCGCATGGATACTAATATTTATCTTGAATTGAGGTTTTAGTATTGGTGGCTAGGGATGAGATGGTCCATTGTAGAATTTGTTTCGCAGTGTCGTACTTGTCCGAGAATTAAGATAGAACACTGGAGACCTACTAGTTTGTTACAGTCTTACCCATTATAGTATGGAAATGGTATTATATTTCCATGTACTTTATAATTTTTTTACCATATTCTCCTAGTGGGAAGGATGCGATTTGGGTGATCATTCATCGACTCAAGAAATCAGCGCATTTCATCTCTATCAAGGAGATGAAAAATGCTGAACAGCTTGGGGACTTGTATGTTCGAGAGATTGTGAGACTTCATGTGGTTACCTTTGTGTTGGTATCTGACATGGAACCCAAGGTTCATGTCTAGGTTTTTGAAAGGTTTGCAGGAGGCTATGTGTTTCTATTTGAAATTAATCACAGAATAGAATCCATACATGGATGGAAATATGAAGAGGTCTATCTAGGTTCTTGAGGATATGGTCTCAGAATGTGTTCTTGATTTTGGTGGATCTTGGGAAAAACATTTACCTATGGTTTATTTTTTCTATAAAAATAGTTATTAGGCATAGATAAATATGGATCTCTTAGATCCCTTGAATGATTGTCCATGTAGATCTCCCTTATGCTTGGTAGAGTTTGGAGAGTAGTCCTTAGTTGGGCCGAGTCTTGTTTAGATGATTATGGAGAGGGTGTAGACGATACAAAGGATATTTATCAAAACATAGAGTCATAAGAAATCATATGAAAACTATATTATCCAACCAGCAGAGTTTAATTTTAGTGATCATGTATTTATTAGAGTTTCATTTTGCTTGGTACATTATCGGTTGGGTAAGCTGGGTAAATTTGCAATGAGGTTTGTGGGACCCTTTGAGATCATTGGATGATTGGGAATGGTGGCCTGTTGGTTGGAATTATCATCTTATTTAACTTTTATCCATGATGTGTTTCATGTTTATTATATTAGTAGGTATCAACCATACCCTTCCTATGTAATTGGATGGGAGGATGTGAATCTTGAGCCTGATATCACTACGGTTGAGTAGCCAGTTCAGATTATGGATCACCGAGAAAACGTGTTGCATGGTAAAATGATTCCCTTGGTCCATATACTATAGTAGTGTGGACAGGATAGACACAATATGTGGCAGTGGGAATTGTTTATGAGGTAGTATTGGTCTTCATATTTTATGATTCTAGGATATTGAGGACTTTTTGGGGACAAACATTGTTTATGGTGGGGAGATTTTAACACCCTATTTCCTTCCTTAAGGTATAATTTGAACTTTTGTTTTTAGTTTAGACTTTTCATTGGTTGAATTGAGGTATTCTTAGGAATGGAGGGACATTTATGGGGGAAATGAACTAAATTTAGGGTCTGAAAGTGTAAATGGTTTTAAATGGTTCTTCCTAGGACTAAAGAACCTTATGTTTTGGTTTGGAGGTTTTATGAAGAAAACTAGGTGAACCACTACCTACTAGATATATTCACATCATGAATGGGTTACATTATGATAATATATATTGAGGTAGATTTCATGAGTCTATTTTAGGGTGTGAAAGTTTTACATGATGTGAATAGGGTTTACATCATGAAATGGTTGAGGTCAAGTTTTTTAATCTGAGGTGACATGTTTTTTGATGCAATTCTTAAATCAGAAAATTCATATCATGAAATAGTTTCACATAAGTAATTACTCAAGGTTGGTAGTTTTTAATACATAGTAAAAATGATTAATCACTCATTATATGTACAAACTCTCTCTCAAGACCTAGGATCTCTCCCCTCCTTCCAGATTATTCATTTGACGATTGATCATTGTGGTTATCGGAGTGCATCTCTTCAGGTAAGAGATCCTTCTACTTATTTATTTACTTTGGTAATATTTGTGACGTTGGCTATATTTTTGGTTAATATTATTGATTTATTAGGGTTTTTTATTAATAATTTATTGTTTCATGTTCAAACTTTCCTTATGAAGGCTGATCTGTGGGTTTTCTATTTTTGTTATGGAAGGTGTATAGGTTTCAATCATTCTTGAGGTAGTTGTTTATATATAATGGGTTAATTATATGAATTATCTATCATTATTTTCAAATTAAATTGGGTTTTTTATTAAATTCAAAGTTATTTTTGTTATAAATTAATTTATTGGAAAGATTTATTTTTTAAAAGGGGTTTTTCATTAAAAACAAGTTTTCTCACACTAAGTGTTTGATTAATTGATTGAATGGTGGTTTTGATTTGAAAATGGGCTGTCAAACACTAAATTAGATTTTCTTAGCTTTGAAAAAGTTTTATAAAATTTTGAGTATGGTTTTGAAATGGATTTTGAAAAACATAGAGCATTGGGAACTATGGGTGCGTTGGGAAAGGGACATAGGTGACCCTAGTGTGTGTGGGACCATTATGGGTTACTTTTGGGATATTTATAAACTATGGAAGGAATAAATATTGGTTGGTTCCGAAATATGAATGTTTTTGGATTATTTTATGTTTAGTACATATTACCATAGGCTAGGTCCCAATACAAAGTGATTTTTTATTTACAATTTATTTATCACATGATGGATTTTTTATTTATAATTTCTCACATGTTTTCACATGAGGTTGTATAACGTGATTTTTCAAGATACATTATTTCATGGATATATGTTTACTTTCTTACCTTATAGTGTGTGTATATAAATTCATAATTTATCACTTATACTTTTCATATTCTTGGATTTGTGGATATGAAAGGATTTTATGAAAACCAAAGGAAAATGATTTACAAATGGGTTTGGATTTATGAAAATTATTTATAAAATTACTTTTTTAAAAGATAGAATAAATAAATTACTATTTTTATACCTTATATAGACTCTATGGTGGTATCCTATAGAAATATTTTTCCCACACATTACTTTTTAATTTGGGTGGTTTTAGATGTTGTATTATAGGATCCATGTAAAGTGAAGGGAATCTTGTCGCATGTTAGATTCAATATTAATCATTGAATTTGTAGTGGGATGGTTGGAGGTGATGGGTTGTCACATAGAGACATGTCATTCTGGAATGTTCATACTTTTTTCTTGGCTTATTTGGCTTGGATTGTTTGGTTTTAATTGTTTTTTCTGTTTTTCCTCATTTTACTTGGGTTTTATGTCTTGTTTTGGTTATATTGAAGACTTTTTTCTGTTATCTTTGTTATACCTCACCATCATAATAGACTGGCTCAGGTGGCTTGTCTAGTTAACTCAGGTTTGTCTATTACAAATACTCTTATTCATACCTACTAATTCAATGAATTATTTTTAATGGTATAAATATATCATAGTTTTGTTTTGGTTTAGTGTTGTGTGTGGAGTAAAATATTGAACCTATTTGACTTAATGAGAGTAAAACATATATTAAAATCTTAGGCAATTACATATATCATAGCCTTCCCTACCCTCATAACTCTTTTTAATATAAGTGGAGACTTCTATTTATAGAGAAATTGATACGAACTGGCCAATCAAGATCCCACATGGACTGATAGTAAGCCGTGTGTTCCACTATAATATCACCACCAATAGGCTAGGGTCTAGAAACAAACATTGAGTAGAAATATCTCACATTATGGGAGGCCATTACATAAGGTACTTGTACACACATCCACGCCACAATATGATAGTATAGGTATAATAAATAATAAATGATGGAACCTCAAGAGGGTAAGAAAATGCTTGAAATAATCTCTAGGTGAACACAAAAGTACAGAAAATGAATCCAAGTATGAAAGATGAAAAAATACAAAAAAAAGGTATCCTAACTCAAAAAAAGTTTCTAAGAATGAAAGATAGATCCCTTCTCATGATCTTAGGAACTTCCCACCGTACAAAGACATGGCCTCTAGGTACAACTAAAATTCATCTACTATAAGTCCACCAAAGTCTCCTCCAATATACATATCCTCTACAAAATACATGAAATGTGCAGGTAGATCCCATGAAGGGATGACTATATACATACCCAATAAAACCAGATGAACATCATAAAGGGAGAAATAACAAGAAAATATCCTGATCAACCCAAAACAAGTGAGATAATTAAACCTATAGGGAAAATATATGCTCATCAAGAAAATTAGGTGAATAGAGAATGAGATATTGATCACTGTGGTGAGCCATAAATGTTGAGTCTACCCATAGCTCCACAAATCCCAAAGACAAGGCACACTTCTGCATAACCTCACAAGAATATTATATAGAATTTATGCCTCATTGGAATATTACTCAATCATGGGAGTAATGAATCTAATGAGGGAAACACTCTCCAATGGGGATCAATAAAGGGGAAGTACAATCTCTATAAATAGAGGACCCATACTATGATTTGTATAGGGATAACCAAACCTACCTTTATAAAAGAAATATAAGGCCCATGTACTAATAGAAAGTTCCTCCATCATGGGAGTACTGATACCAACATTAAATTTGATGATCGAGACTGAACCATGAAGTTGGATAACTACCACTAAGGTAGTAGTGACTTGCTCATGATTTCACCCATTGTATCTCTAATGTTAAAGAAAAGGACACCATCACATAAAATGTGGAAATCTACCTAGAAAAAACTATTTTAGGATACAATTCCGAGTCCCAATGAAGGAGATATAGAAGGTAGATCATTTAATGAATATTACATGGCATATACCCTTAGGCACACGAGATGTAGTCTAAAGTACAACCCTGTTCATGTCCCACTATTCCACACAACATGTAAAAAAGAATATACATAACATGTGGTATGGTTTACATGATGTTTTACACCACCTAGGGTCCAAGGTGTGTACCTCTCGAACATGAATTGGTTAGATGGGTAGCTTAATAGAACGTTTCAATTATGGGACATGATGCACATGATCACTAGGGGTCCTAGGTGTGTACTCCCTAGACATGACTTGACTATCTGGATAAGACCACACGACATGGGCCTAACTATATGGCATGCGATACTTAACTCAAAAACCTAGTTGGATGGATGTTTTTAATCCACTACACCAGACTCATGTTGAATAATTTCACTACTAAAAATACGAGTTTTATCAATGCTAGATATTTCTTTCATCAGTTTTAAAAAAGTTATAATATTGTAGGCACCGTTAAAAGTAGAAGGATTTTATTAGTTCTTAAAACAGAACTGAAAAAAATATCCATTCATCACCACTAAAAAAGTGATAATAAAGTGGACCCATTATCATCATTGATAAAGGGAATGTTTATTAGTGCTATTTTTAATGCTGATAAAATCCATGATGTAGCAGTGTGATGATGAAATTATAGCAAACTATATAAAAAAATGGAGAATTTAATTTTAATTAACATTATATCAAAATATAATAAAAAATAATATAAAATGTTTATAAAAATTTGAAACATTGTTATGTACAATTATATTGGTATATATAACTAATCACAAACTTAAAATTGATAATATGATCACACCCAAGTGGCTTCTAAATGCCACAATTTCGACCTAATGCTTTTATTGTTCGAAAAAAACTCAACCAATAAGATTAGGACAAGTGTTCGGGTAGTTTTATATTATAATAATAATATTTTAACTTTAATTACCCTATTTACCTTTAACCATGGTAAATAAAATACTAAATTTACTATTCAACCAAAATTATTTTGATCCTATTGGGCCACGTTTTTCATACTGATTACAACCATGTATGTTAGTTTTTGAAAATTCAATTAATAGAAGTAGACAAATTAAACTTAAAATTAATCCCATTGTCAGAATGAGAAAGCGGGTTTTTTTAAGTAAAATGTTAAAAAGATCACTATGTTTTTCTATTAAAATTCAATATGAAATTTCTTCCAATTAAAAGAATCAAAAATAAATTAGATAAAAAATAATTTTTGAATTAAAATGCAGTGTTTTCACTATTCATTAAAAAATGAATTTAATCATAGAAATACAAAAAATCAAGAAATTTAAATTTTGATGTTCTTATACTGAATAAGAAGTTTATTTTGTCAAATAGAACTTATAAAAGTGTAAAAAACCAGATTTAAAATGGGTTTCCATCAAAAGCTGACAAAACTGCATTTTTTTTGAAAAATACTTCTTTTATCTAAAAAACTGAATTTGTTTTTACATGATGTATAAAAAACATATAACATGAATTTTAAAAATTATATTGAATATATTACAAATATATTTCATTAATAAAATCTATAAAAAGTGATTTTATTATTTTATAAACTCAATTATTTTCTTTTAAATAGTTCTTTTCATAAAAACACACATCATTTATATTCAATTGGTATTTATTTAATTTTATAATTAATTTGGTGACCAATAAATCATTATATAAACTTGTGTAAAACATATTTTCATAATTCAGTTAATATCGTTCATTCTCACCATTCTAATGACTATGAGATAACTACAACTTAAAGTAATAATATTAATAATATATTATTTTTCAGTATAACTCACTCTTGTGTTCAATGTAAGATTTCAGAGGAACCCATTGTTACGTGTCAGGTATGCTACCAGACATAGCATCAATTTTAAAGTAAAATTACTATATAACTCATAAATATTAATAAATATGAAAAATAATTATTCTATAATTACCTAAGATGTTACATTTCCCCCCCTTTTGGAAATTGTGTCCTCAAAATTTTAAATTTGGACTCGATAATTAAGGTTTTATGTTTCAAAATTACGTCATTGAAATCCCACATCGAAAAAAGATCTAATAAAAATTACACTTTAAAATAAATAAAGTGAAGGACAAAGGTCACCTTAGATAACACATACTATGATTCCATTTAGGAAAACATGGATATGGAAGAAAAGCTAACCATCATGTTCTGATGAAGAGTGATAGAAAACACGATCAGGAGAAATTTAACAATAAAAAAACCACAAACCTAGATGGGTTAAAAAGTCTTTGATTTCATATTAGGAAAAGTAAACAGATAACGTTTTTTTTCTAAAATCCTTTTGATAGAGTTATAGAATTGTTTTTCTACTTATAATAAAAAAATAAAAAAATATACTTACCTGAAAAGTATAGTTTCATTAAATAATTGAATTCCATAAAAAACTCATCTTTTTTCTCTAAACAATGAGTATTGAAGTTGAATTTTTCACGCCTAAAACACTAGAATCAAATTCTAGAGAATCACATAATCCACAAAATATTAACCATATATTTCTCCTATCTTGAAACATTAATCAAAACCAATATATTTAGGATAAGATAAGATAATTCTCTAAAAATAATATTCCCTTGGATGACGAAAAATTAATTTTAATCTCCAAAATTAAACTATAATACCAATATTTCAACATAGACTATTCAAAAAATAAGTATCCTTAAAATACCTCAAATTATTCTAAACTGAGTTTGAAACCCAAAACTTAGTAGAATTTGATTACATAGTCTTTTATCTATAAATAACATCGATCACTATTAATGTCTCAAACCGGAAAGTAATTTCCAAAATCACATATTATCTAAGATAGGTTAACCATTTCCATAAATAACCTAAATCTCCATAACTGCACAATTAAATCATATATTCTTCTAAAATAAAATTCAACCATTACTTAGCATTCTATTTTCCTTAGGAATATAGGGTTCTCAAAATAAAATTATTCTTATTATATAAACTCATTTAACTAAAAAAATAAAATTAAATACTAACCAGGGCTCATAGGCTAGTGGTAGGAGATAAATCCTTGTCACACTTCAGTTGTGGGTTTGATTTCCAAAGCCCTATCTGACGTGACGGGTTGTCACCCTCCCTGTGGGTTACCCTTTTCCAAAAATTTTATAATTTTATAACATTACCAAAATGAGATAAAATCTTCAAAGATAACCATAACATGTTTTATCCTCAACGTTTATCTCATAAATTTTATTTTGAAACCCACAATGTAATAACCCATAATTACCTCAATATAAAAGATAATATATACCCTAATGGTTATCCATACCTTTATAATTATTTCCACCTAAGAGAAGATAATTCTTCATAAAATAAAATTTTTAAATAAAAAACTTCAGGGTTACACATACTAAAAAAATGCATCCAATGTAATCCCATCATCAAAAGAGAATTAATACTTTCAAACATTTCATCATCCTACAGTCAACTGTAACTCCTAAATCTTTTATATGTAGACTTTTTAATCATTCAATGTTCTTCATGATCATTTAACCATGATTTTCTATATTATTATTTAATAATTATTTCCTACAAAGAAATATATGAATCATGTCCTAAGATTCAATAATTTCAAAACATGAGACAAGAAATAATCCATACTTTTCATAGTTGTTTTTTAATTTCCTCATCTTAAATTGGAATTTCATTCAGTATAACTAAAAATATATTTGTATGGTCTTGTTTATCTCATTATTGAGCCTTCTTCATAGTACATATATTTTCAAAATGACCATACTCCGCACATTTAAAACATTCAATTGATAAGTCGGAAAGAACTTATTTCCATTTCTTGAGTCAACTAAATACTTCCTTTTTTCTTGGCAGTTTATTGCTTTATGACCTTCATTACCACATCTATAACACCTTATCATTACTTTAAAACATTTTACTAGGTGTTTATTTCCACATCCCTAACACATATGTTGGTGATTAGGATTACCTTTATGATAATTATTACTTGAACTTATATAGGGATTCATTTCTCTCGTATATGATGCATTATAAAACTCACCATGTTTCCAATGGTTAATAACGACTCCAGATAGTAGGTTTAGAATAACCATGAGAGTTCAAATTGATGCTCTTATTTCATTTGGTTTCTTATTTAGAGAACCACCGCATTTTACTTCACATCCATTATTACTTTGGTGCCTGATAGATCCATCAATTTACTAAAACCAAAAAGTTTAGTGTGATTATATCAATAAAATCATCATATACTACCTTATGAGTAGGATAATCACTAATATATACTTATTAATGTTATCTCAAACTCATTAAATTTATCTAAAATAATGATGACTCTTTCTATTATGCTAACCATTTTGGTTATATATACCTTATAAATTATGATTAAATATCACCCTAAAATATAAATATATCTAAACTAAAATATGATACCAACTATAAGGCCCAAACCTTAAACATTACTTAATCTTGAGTTAAATCAATAATTTGACTTTCATTCACATCGAGGATATTTTTAGGTTTATATATTTAGTTAATTAGGCCATAACTCATACATAACAACTCAAATATAACAAATTAGACACTTATACTCATAATCCAATTTTTTCATAAAACAAAAAAAAACATTTAAAAAGAAATATGGTTTCGTTTCATGATTAAACTTTATAACTTTTCCTTGATCCCATCCTTGACACTATTTTTCTTTAGATCTGCTATTTTTTTTCAAAACATGGGATTAGAATAAAAATCTTGGTAAGGGATACAAAAATAAGGACAAATTTTAGTATTGTAAAAACATGTAAACCATGAATAATTTATCATAATGTAATAATTTTCACCTTTAAGAAGTAGTAATTATACTTCACTGAATATAAGCTCATTGATTACCCTCTTTGTAATCAAAATATTACCATAAAACCCATAGAAATAAACATATAATTTATAAATGTAGCTTAGGACATAATCATACATAAATGGAATAAACATATGGTTGACTTCCACAAATATAATCCTTAAAAATAGAATTTTCATACAGCTGACATCTATACCCAATGCATTGGAGGTTATAACACAACCATCCTATGCAATCCATTTTTTATAATTTTCTAAAAAGTCACTTTGAGGTCAAGTGGGAACTGAAAATTATAGATATCCAAAAAAATACCCCAATTTCCAAAATTCAAAACACTTAGTGCCAAAAAAAATCAAAATGAAACCATACATCACCAGAATCACATTCGAAAGTGATATTGAAATTTGAACCTACAATGAAAATTAGCTCAGCCTGTGAGTTATGAGCCACGAGCTGCCACCATTAGAATCTTCAATACCATCAACCATCGTGCCATAATATCCATCAATAGGTCCCCTTTAATCATTATCACATCCCTATCCTAATCACACCGGTGGCTGTAAATAACCACACCGACAATCAAAACAGAATAATCACCTTCAACTCCATTGAACCAAAACTTGTATGATGAAGCCATCCTAAAGATTCATAACCATCACCAAAAAACTTAAAACCATTAAAAATAACCATTTTCATCATTTTAATCCTATCAATAGTCTTTGTCTCCATACAAACACCACACACTAGAGATTGACTGAGGCCATCATTGCACATAAAACGCCCAAACATGAATAGAACCAACCCAAAAATGGAACCATCACTGGAAAAGAATGATAAAATTTCACCGAAATTAGAGATCCAAAAAACCAAACTAGATCCAAAGAGAATCCACAGTCACCAATGGGAAAACCTTTAGTCCACCAAGGAAGAAACTAGAAAAAAATGGAACTGGGGATATAACCCTAAAAGAAAAATAAAGAGGCGACCATGGGCTAAATTACTAAAAGAAAAGGAAAGGAGATGCTGAGCAGACCCACCCATACTTGGTTTATAATGAAACAACCTGTATTTAGTTTATCACGTAACCACCAATATTTTTTTTATCACATAATCACCCATCAAATTTTTAAGTACCATTATATAATCATAACATATAAAATATTACAATTATAAACATTTCACTCATAAAACTCCATTTTCAATCACAGGAAACCATTTCAAGATATTGAAATTATCAATACATTTTAAAATACATTTTAAATACCAAAATACCAAAAAAATGGTAATAATGGATTTTTTTTTCTTTTAGAAACATTAAGGCCTATAGAGGAATCCAAATATTAAATAATGGTTATGACGATGAAGAAAAAGTTCTCGCATCATAAGTTAAAAAAATATTAATTTTGTAATTTTCTAAATAAATTAATACGATTCATATAAAAATATTAGTTTTTAAAAACTTAGAATGAATTAAAAGTAAAAGGGGTTTATTATACACCTTATAAAATAAGGTGGTGTATAACATCAAAATATGCCTCAATGAAAAGAGATTGAAATGAAGTACCTTACCTTAAGTTCGATTCATCACATATGTTCCTTGTTCTTCCTGAATAATAAACTTAGGTTAATTTTTACTTGATTTATAACCTTTTTAAATTTTATTATTCCATTTATTTCACTTATTTATAATGTTATAATAGTTACTTAATTATTTATGTTCATTTTGGACGTTTTGTTGATATTCGATACAAGAGTCAAAAATGAACATGGTTTGATATCACTAGTACATGTAGTTATAATACCATAATATATAGAATAATATTCATGAAATTATTATCATTTTTATACATAAATTATACCTTTTAATAAAACCATGATGTGTGGTTATTAAAAATGAAAAAAAGTTATATTCATGGAGATAATAAGTTGTACGTATGCATGAGTGACACTTTCTATTTTTCATTGATCATTATAGAAAGAAGTTAAGTATTATATTATATTTAAAAAATTATAATAAAACCATTAATATCATATTAATCATTTAAATATACTTATATATATCATACAAGTGATATAATGAATAAAAACAAGTCACATCGCTTCAGGGAGATGATAGTCAATATACGTACGAATGACGTTATCATTTTTATGAACTTGGAAAGTAAGAAAATAATTGATATATTATTATATTATAATTATTAATAAGTCATTAATATTATATATTAACATTAATTATATTATTATAATCAATAATGAGATATTCCTATGAAAAATGAATTAGATCGGTTCGTGGAGGTGATAGTTCACACGTACACACAAACGATTAATTCCTTTATAATTTAATGTAAGTGAAGATGTATTATGTGATGATATTATCATAATAACATAAAATTATATTCATGATACTGGATTTATTATTTTATCTTGGAATAATAATATTTGAAGGAAGTGGAATAAGAAATAAAATAGAAATACTTAAAGAAACCGATACATCTTATTCGGTTGATCACCTATGAAGAACACCATAACACATCTAAGGAGGGTGTTATGCCTAAAATATGGCATCGAGAATGTGAGGATGGATTCTATAAAGTGTTTTGGAAAGATATTATTTGAACCAATTTTTTTTTGTAAATGTGAGTAATAGAGAGGAATGTGTGTCTTTTTAGAGGAGAGGGAAGGGACACCCTTGGAATTATTAAAATTATTAAATTAATATAAATTAAATTTCCATTTAAAATGGGTAAAAGTTGATTTAATTAGAATATAGGATGATTAGGGGTATAAATATAATCATAAAATAATAATTATACAAGTTTTGGATATTTTTTATCCTTATCTTTTTGTTTTAACCCCTTTTAACTCTTCCTATTTTATCAAGTAATTTATACTTTGAGAGTTAAAATAATTACCAAAACCTAAAAATGACTAATTAATGAGTCCTTAATGACATTTTTTGAGTTATATAAACTTTTTGAGAAAATATTATGTTTTTATAAATTTTATATCATTTAATTTAATATTTTATAATTTAAGTTATGAATTATGTCAATTTTGACAGTATTCATTACATGAGTTTTTAAAAAAATTATAACTTGATTCATTTGAACAAACTATATTAAAGTAATATTAACATGTCATTTTAATCCAAAAAAATCATGTATGACATCAAATATTTCAAATTATATTTATTTTAATATTATTAATATCATTTATTTGATTCTTTCTTTAATAAATTTATCACTGTATCATCTTTGTGTCATAATTAAATTTAAATATTTAATTTATAAAAATTAAAAACAAATTACCATGATATAGGCAATTTTTTTATTTTTCTATGGAATATTTATAGTTGAATATATCACTTATATAACCTCATATTAAAATTGTTTTAGTAATAAGATACATGATTATGACATATTTTCCTTTACTTTAATTTAAATGTTTAAATGTCATAATCACACCCAAGTGGCTTCCAAAGGCCACAATTTTGACCCAAGTATTTTATTAGTTGACGATAACTCATACAATAATATTAAGACAAGTGTTAGGGTAGTTTTATATTATTATAATATTATTTTTACCTTTAATTATCCTACTTACCTTTAACCGTGATAAATAAAATACTAAATTTACCATTTACAAAAAATTATTTTGATCCTATTGGACCAATTTTTTCATACTTATTAAAACCATGTATGTGATTTTTTTTAAAATTCAATTAAGATAAGTGAAAAAATTAAATTTAAAATTAACCCCATTATCGGAATGAGAAAATGTGTTTTTAAATAAAACGTTCAAAAGTTCACATAGTTTTTCTATTCAATTTCAGTATTAAATTGATTACAATGAACTTAATTAAGTTAAATTATAAAAACATAATTTTATTACACTTTAAAACCAATTAAAATTACAATCTAACTATATAAATAAATTCGACGAAAAAACATTTTTGAATTAAAATGATGTGTTTTTCAGAATCCATTAAAAATGAATTTAATTAGAAAAACACCAAAATTCAACCAAAGTAAATTTTTATGTCCCACATCAAAATAAGAATTTTATTTTTTCAAATATAAATTATAAAAGTGTCAAAAACTATATTTAAAATTGGTTTTCCGTAGAAAAGGTGGAAAAACTGCATTTTTTTGAAGAATACTTCTTTTATCTGAGAAATTGAATTTGTTTTTATATCATGTATAGAAAACACATAATACACATTTTAAACATTAAATTGAATATATTACATATATATTTCATTAATAAAATCCATCAAGAGTGATTTTATTATTTTACAAACTCACTTATCTTCAATTAAATAGTTTTTTTAGAAAAACACATCCTTTATATTCAATTGATTTTTATTTATTTTCATAATAAACTTGGTAACCAATTAATCATTATATAAAAATGTGTAAACCATATTTTCATAATTTAGTTAATATCATTCATTCCCACCATCCTAATGACTGTGCGATAACTATAACTTAAAATAATAATATTAATAATATATTATTTTTTGGTATAACTCAATCTTGTGTGCAATGTAAGATTCCAGAGGAACCTATTGTTGGATGTCAGGTATGCTATCAAACATAGAGTCACCTCTAAAGTAAAATTACTATCTAATTCATAAATATTAATAAATATGAAAAATTTTTATGCTATAATTACCTGAGATTTTATAATTTATCCCTAAAAAACATGATGTATCTCTTAATTATCACATAAATAACTTGTGAATACCATTATCGTGTATGATATTAAAATATGTTAATATCTTGAATTACCATAAAAATATAGTGAGAAAATAAACGCTTTAAAAAATTAACTCATTCCTGATATCATAAATCCAAAAAATTCTATAAACTCAAACCAAAATATCATAAAACAGATTGTCAATTTATTAGTCCCAAGGTCATTCGTACTATCCCATTGACAATCAAACATCTCTTTTTTTCATGCACACATTATGGGTTATCCTTCCCTTAATCATGTGTTTTAAAAAATATCACCTTTTTCTTAAATCAATTTTCTAGTCCATCTTTACCATTAAACATATTCTTGTAAATCCTTAGAGAAAAAATTGAACAATCCATATATATTTTATAATTAATATAATATAATTCTTGAATCCAAATAGATAAAAACTTCAATTATTTCACTTTATCCATAATACATTAATAGGGTTACCTCATCCTATTAAATAATACATCTTTTCTTTCACATTTCAACTGTATAATTAGCAGCAATATAACCATTACATGTAAAAACTTTATTATTATCTTCATGAACTTTCTACATGAGAAATAGATTCTCATAATGCACATTATTTACACATTTGAAGCATTCATCAATTGGTATAACCATAGGGAGACCAATATTCCCATCTATTGCATTCACTAAACTTTTAAATTTCCCTTGGAGTTACTTGATTTGTGTCCTTATTTTCCTCAATGAAAACTTATTATTATTCCTCTAAGACATCTATTGGGGTGTTTATTCCACCATTATTGACACAAAAAAACTAGATCTTCTTTCCTCTGTGGTATCCATTACCATAATTCTCACCAGACACTTTCCTTATCTTTTTGGGTGAACATGAGAGATCGTTAAGGTATGCATTGTTAATAATATTTCATGAAAAATGATTAGGAATGACCAAAGTTTACTTCACTCTAGTGATCTTCCCATTTGAATGCACATTAGAAAATTGTTCGTCAAATTCAATGTTAACCCAATTCCTTCTGGTTCCCACCATCGACTAAAACTATAAAGTATAGTGTAAGCAACACTTATTATAATAGAAAACCACATAAACACGAATAAAGACTTATATTTTTCTAAAATAATGACACCTTCTCTAATCTATGGCATCTTAGTCTAATCCTTAGAGATATCCCTATACATATACTTATAAATATTATTAGGGATATCACTAAGGTTTTCTCATCCTAGTTTCCAATGGTTGACAAATTTTTTCTCTAATACCTACTACAAAAACACATGAATTTTATACCTGGATATTACATAATTTTTTTGTGGAAATACATAAATACATGTCTAAATACCATATTAGTTTTGTGCCTTTTGAAACTTGGAATCCAAACTTCTAGTATGGTGAAATATCTTCAATGTTTCCCACAAATATATTCCCCTTTAGTACCCCTACCTAAATCATTTCTTTATAAACTAGGGAAATTCAAACACATGAAAAGGGTGATCTCAGATGCTCAGTAAGGTTAAACAAGGGAGATACGTAAGCTTAATCATGAACATAAGGGTATTATAATACGAACATAACATTATAAGATCATACACTATATATAAAAGATCATATACATGAGTCATGTAATAAACAATGGAAGTTCACAAGACATGAATCATAAGGAAATCAAGAACATGATTCAAGAGAATCACATTGGTATAATACATATACTTTTGGCATTCACATAGGCATATAAAAACATTACCTTTAAGTTAAGGCTCGTTTCAAAAACTTATTAGGGCACTTCATGGAGACTACACCTACTGGGCGGGATGCACCACCATCCCCAGTTGCATTTATTTCCTTATAAGGGATCAGGTATCTTCCCATAGTGGATTGGGTTTCTTTATCTTCCCATAGTAGATTGGGTTTCCAAATTTTCCCCTAGTAGATTAGGCTTCCCCATCTTTCCATAGTGGATCAAGCCCGTCAACTTGATTCCCATCATTATCTCATGAGATATAAATATTTACCCAATTAATTAGAGGATGATATAGGTCCCAACCATTATATAATTAAAACCATGCATATTTATTCAACCAAGAATATAAATCATTCTTCATATCAGAATCCTTGGAATGAAATGGGTTTCATAAACATCATTCAATCATAACATAACCCATATAAAAGAAATGGGTTTCATAAATATCATTCCATAATAAATATAAAACATTCTTAGAAAGAGTAAGAATGGTAGTATTGGATCATATACCTAGAAAAATAGAATTAACATACAATAAAATTATCATATATGGAAAATAATTTTGAGATATCACTTGAAAATAATTCTTGAGGAAAATATCCTTTCTGCTTTAAAAATGTTTTCTTTTCTTAAAATATCATGTAATTTTAAAATAAAACATTTTATTTGAAAATAAACTTTTAATATTTTAAGGAAATAATCAAATAATTAACGTCTCATGATGTCGGAAAATTATTTTCATGTTGTAAAATTTTTAAAAAATATCCATTCAGTATATTTTTGTCAGAAAAGTAATAAAGAGAATTGTTTAGAAAACAAAAAAAGATTTCCTTTTCAAACTATTTTGTAAAAGTAGAATATGGGTAAAAATAAATTTAAATATTCATAGGATAATGGGGAAAACCATTTTGATTTTTTTTAGAGAACATGGGTATGGAAGATAAATATCCCCCAATAGAGACTTAAAATGAAACAATCCTGAATATTGATGAGAATATAAAATAAACACCCATCACTTTATAATAATTAGAATTGTATGCCCCATGGAAGAAATAAAATTGTATGAATATGATAATACCATAATATTATTTATAAGACTAATAAAATACATTAATGGGAATTATATACAATATGTAGAAGAAACAAGTAGTGTATAAGGCATGTGTCCCATAGAAATAAAGGTGAGACAAAAATCCATTACCACTTTTTAATCCGTCAAATTGTATATCCCATGAAATAAATAAAATTATATGGATATTTAAATACTATAATATTTAGTATAATACTCATAAAATACATTCATGGGTAGTATATACACCACATATAAAGAATAAGTGGTGTATATGGCATGTATATCATGGAAAATAAAAATGAGACAGAAATCCCTTACCTTATATCGTGACTCTCGTCGTAATTTTGAAAACCTCTATTATAATAAATATAAGTTTATTATAAATATATTAAATAAATATATTCATATATATAATACCATATATTATTTAATTATGATTTATATTACCTGCTTATTAACTATTCCAAATTAAAGTTATGTTTTGGGCAATAAACGCTTTGTTTCTCGTATATGTTTTGACTTGTTATTCTTGGTACTCATACATATATAATGATTTAATTTTCTCAATAATAATAAAAATGATATAAATATCATATATATTCATTATATATATATTTAAGGTTATCTATAAAATATATAAATTGAAAATGAAATACACCGTTCATGGAGACAGTAGGTCATATGTATGCATGAATGATAATTACATTTAATGTCGAATTGAAAGAAATAAAGTAAATGGCATATATGTTCATATATATATATAATATCATTAAAATATAATTATTTTGTCATATATATCATATAATTTCACTAAAACCATCCTTAATACATTCCATGTAAAGTGTGAACGAATCACATCACTTTGAGGAGGCATTAGTACACACATCCACAAAGTTATCGTATTCCCACAAAAAGGAAATCATGAAGGTATGTGTTATATAATACTTATAGAAGCATAAATAAATCATAAATATCATATATATCATATAAAAGTTTTTATTTCCTTCATAATTCTTACTATAAGAGGTGGTAAAAGAAAAAAGAATAATCATTGCTTTGCAAGGCGGTAGTCCACCGTACACACGAACTGTAAGTTCATTACCCATTAGATGTAAGTATGAGTAAGTGTAGGTATAACCCTTAATATATAAAAATATAAGTATATTTATTATAATGAGGTTATTATATAAACATTAAATAAAAATAATTTAAGGGGTTTAAGGAAGAAATAAAAAAACATTCGTTGATGAACATTACATCTTCTTTAGGTATCTCTTTTTGATTTTCCCAAAAGGACTTATTTAGTTGGATTTTGTCCCAAATTAAGGCTTCTAAGATGAAGGGAGGAATTTTTTGAGGATATTTTGATTGAGTTTGGATGAACAAAATAGGTTCTGAAGTGTGATGAAAAGAGAATAATAGGTTCCCTTTTATAAGAGAGGGAAGATGTACTTTTGAAATTTCTCAAATGATTAATTTATAATAAATTAAATATCAATAAAAATACCTACATGTAACATCCTGGACCTGAACATCCACCCAAACAGTGCTAAACAGGTCAGGTGTTGCTACCTTAGGCGCACCTCCCCGAACGCCAAAGGCTGCTGACTAGCAGAAATGGTGTAACAGGTATAGTAGGGAGGATATACCCTCCCAGAGGAAAATAATAGTACTAGTCTGGGCATAATAAATAAACATGTAGTAGAAATAGATGACTCAACATACTCAAACTAGACCCATAGAGCGGAGGAACAATAAATATCTCTAAACAACGGAATAAATATAAATACAACTACAATGGAAAATAAACAAACCGACATGCTAGAATCTAATTGCATCTTTTAATGAAAAAACATGGAATACATATCAATATAAACAGGGTGTCAATGGATAACCAAAAGTAGCTACAAAACAAGTAATCATGATGATACATGAAATGTATACTAAACAAAGTAAACTACTGCTAGGTATGACCTCAAGTTCCATACCAGTCTCCTTGCCAAACGGTACTATAATCCAGCTCCTGAGGCTGATTCTTTACCTGCACGTAAATCCATAAAGTCTATACGTGTCTCGAAGGGCCTGTATAGGGTGTGAGAATAATCTCAGTAGAGTACCACCCAAATGGTTTGTACCTAATTTAAGTGTTTAGGCATTCATGCATTTATAAGGAAAGAAATAAATAGTACGATGCACTAATAAAAAAAACTCCACTGGTGCTTAGCATTCACCAAGGAGTATCACCTGCTTCAGCCAATGCCGAAATATCTGTCATGTAACCCAACACCATGGGCCCCCTGACACCTCGTATCTCAAGTACAAACGTCTCAAATGCATACCCAAATAATATAACCCAAAGGAACATCGATACCTATCCTCAAATAAGTAACCAGAGGGACATTGATGTTTGACTTCAAATAATTAACAAGAGGGACAGTGATATCTTCCCTCAAATAAAGTGCCCCAGTCCACAACCTCAATCAAGGGGAGCCTTAACCCCCAACCTGATAGCATCGTTTCTATCCCATGAAGGCTCCTTGCCTTCAACGTGGTTTCCTATGACAAGCAACCCCAAACCAAAAGTACCTAAACCGAACCAATTGGGGGCCTTTACCCACATGAGTGGTCAAAACCACCTTATCACAGAGTCTCTTTGTGTGAACACTACTCAAAGTTTCGTGTGAGTGGTAATCACCAAAATAGTACCCAAGCCACAACATATCTGGAATCTTGTGCCCCTGCGACCATGTCTCTTAGTATCCGATAGCCTTTACATCCATGTAAACCAGGCCATGCCTAACCCGATAGTCTGACCACCTCAATCCCAATGTCCATGACACCCAATCCAGTGGTCAAAATTATCCAAAGTAATCTGGGTCAAGCCCAACCCGCGATCAACATCACTCAAGAATATTTGGGCTATGCCCAATACAACCCAAAGGGTTCCAACACATTAAATTCAGAAGATACATATATAAGTAACTGAAACACTGTAAAGAGGAAACACAATTAAATAATTGGATTGAACTAACCAACTGTAGTCCCTTACTAGCATTAAGGTCTTTAAAGAATCTATAAATTCATACCACAAATTAACAAATCAAACTCAACAGTTTAATAAAAAAAATTCATTTTAACACATTTTGGCATACCCAGCCAAAATGTGCCAATTGAGCAATGACCCCTCACATGACCCCGCTCACGAAAAATAGGTAAAGGGAATTCTCAAAGGCATCCTATAGGTTTAACAAGAAATTTAATATGAAATAACAATTAAAATGGGGTCTCGCTCAAAATGCCTGAATAGGCACCAAAGGTTGCGCCACCCAAATGACCACAAAAACACAAAAAAGAGGTATGCATCACCTACCTCGTACTTTTACGATGATCCACCTCTGGTAACAACCTCCAATTCAGCCTAAAATGAAATAGATCTACAAAATTGTAAAAAAATTCTCAACCCTAGATAACTTGGTCTAGAGGAGGAATCAAAGAAAATGGCTCAAGAGAAATCAGGACCTTACTGAGGGGTTTCCAACACATCTAAAGACATTTGAATCTAACTTCAGACAAATATTTGAGAAGGAATTTAAGTCCCGGCCAGCTATTCACATCTCCCTGACAAAACCCACTACCCCTTGCCTCAAAAAGAGGCTACTTTCCATTTTAACGAAAAAAAGAAAATACACGGCGTGTACTTAGGACTATAGGACGTGTGTACCATTTTACTTTTCCTATGAGGGTTGATATTTCACCAAGGACCTTCCGACATAACTACATGGTATGTACCCAAGGGTACACGGTGTGTACTTCTCTACTCGACTGACATCCCCAACATGCTATATATATCCCCAAACATAGTCCCTCTACATGCCGTGTACAGATGGAACACGATGTGTACTTGCTAAAATATTTCTACCTTGCCAACAGGACTGCATTCCATGTATGGCCTTCACATATGGTTATGAGTACATGGTATGTACTAAAGGTACATGGCGTGTAATCAGGAATTTTTCTAGAAACTGCCCAGTTTCTCCCGTTTTCTTATAAACAAGTCAAAAATTCAAACAGGGTCGGGATTTTGACCCGTTCTAAATACCCGAGTTCTTATAATCTATCCGCCTTAACATAGCTCGTCCCCAAGCGGTCAAATGAATCTTAGATATAGAACCAAACATACCACCCTGGTTAAAGTAACATGGACTACCCCGGTCTTAAAGGTTTTGGCTAAATTTTTCAAGGGGATTACGACCTTAGGAATTTCCTCTCTCGGTCTCAACCTGACAAAAACTCAAACCAAGAAAATTTTCACTAACATGTTTCCAGACTCATGGTCCTCTCATGACACATCATCACATCTGTGCCACATTGGTACTCCTGTGTCGTTTCCAACACCCATACGTATCCCACACCAAATTGGAGTCTGCCTCTATGAGTTTCTAGATTCCATGGACACTCAAAATAAAACTTGATACCATGCACTTCAAGTAACTCGCATCCTCGATGCCTCGATGCCCACAACACCTCAAGTAACCCGAATCCGAGATTCCCCAATGCCACGAATATCATACATATATATAAGTATATCACACACCTAAAATGGTGTCAATACCACTAACCAGCATCTAATCAGTCCACATTAATCATGTGCACCTCATGCACTCAAAACAGACATGAACCTATAATTCATGACAAAAAAGAAAACAAGGAAGTCGCGACCAAACTTGTGGTGTACCTCTAACTGTCATCAGATCATCGACCCGCACAGCCCTTGGCAGCTCCACGACATGCACCTGACCCGACACACGACTACCTGAAGCTTATCCTCTCTATGGTGCTGCTCCAGTCACCAGACACTAACCCATCAGTTGGGTCTCACTGTCTCTGTCATGTCCTCCATATGTAGCTGAACCTCAAAAACTGTCACCTTGTACTGGACTTTAACCAACTCCAGATGCCACAATCTGTCCTGGTCCCTGACGGCCAGCTGTCTGAGAAGGCTTCCTGTAGAACCTCTTGAGATGCCCGACCTGTCCACATGCCTGACACTCCTTTGGAATCCTATCGCACAGAGTCCGAACATGCCTTGGATGTCCACACTAAAATATAACCATTGATGAACTAATACGAGGTGGTCTAGTTGATTCCTTAGCCTGAATACCCTGATGGAACTCCTCTCGACCTCGTTTCCTGCTATCTGAACCGTCACCTAATACTGTCCCCCAACCGACCTGTTTCCTATCCCTCTGGTTTAACTCTACTATGAGCACCTGATTCACTGCCTCTAAGAACAAGGAAAACCGAAATATATTTACCTACACCAGTATGGTGTGAAATAATCCATCTTTGAAGTGCCACACCCTTGAGGTGTCATCGATTACCATACCAGGTGCAAAGTGAGATAGATCAGTGAAGTTAGCTATATAGTCCATGATGGAAATGTCACCCTACTGAAGACTCAAGAAATCTCGAGCTCTCTCTGCCCTCACTATCTCTAGGAAAAAGTGCTTGAAGAATCTATCATCAAATTCCTTCTAAGCCAATCTCTTATATATACAAGACTATACCTACACATCCCACCAGCGCTTTTCCAGTACTTGCACCATGTATGTCGCTAGCTTGACCCTCCACCCTAGAGGCATCTTGAGCTACTCGAAGATCATCTGCATGATCTTTATCCAGTTCTCAAACACATGTGGACCACCCTCACCCTAAAAAAGCAGAGGGTGCTGTGATTGGAACTCCCGTGTTAGATATTCCATAGAGGGATCTGTACCCTGTGTACCTCTATTGATCCCCTGTAAAACACGTACCATGCTATATTTAAGCTGCTTGTCGAGCCACGACCCAAACACTATAAAAAATAGAAGCTTCCCTATCTGCACTGGATCCTAAACTTGATCCTGTACCTGATCCTATACCTACGACTCAAGCTCTATCTTCCCCTTAGGGTTCTGAACCTGATCGTGCTCCTATGACACTATACCGTCACCCTCCTGATGTTCCATCGAGCCATCTATTTGGAACCTGCTAAATACCATAAATGTCCATAAAATCCACATATATAACAACATATATATAACGCATATAAGGAAAGTTGTAAAAGGTAGTGCATAACTAATACCCTTACTCTACCCCACGACAACCATGCCCATGACATCCCGACCCCTTGTCATCCTTACCCGCCCTCAATAGAGCAAGGTATCCAAAGTACCTAGGGCCATGCCCATCCTGACAACCAATGTTGCCTCAAACCGAAAACCTAGTCGCCCAATCCTGGTGACCAAAATCACCTCAACCATAGTACCTTCCTTCTCAAATACTAACTAGGCCCAAATTTCATGCCACATGAAATTTTAAATAATTTAAAGAATGGCATATTAAATTGAAATAAACAAGGAATTATATCAGGAATTTCAATTATTCACATTTCAAAAGTATCCTAAAGCATGGAAATTGATATTATATATATGGTATTATCACTTCACAAATAATACATGAAATTATGAAATTGAAATACTCTAAAACTATGCCAATCAAAAACCAAGTAACCAAGATTTTCCATACCGACCATGGTCCACATATCACAATCAATAACTTCACACACCAAGTAAGACACCAAGGTATAAATCATGTAAACTTTAATATGAGGAAAAAAACCACAATTACCACACATGGAAACTTGGACCATCCCTCATACCTGGGGATGCAGGCACCCAAACACAAGCTAGAAACCCAGTTCCAATAATAACCTATCTCCACTCTATCATATCCTAAACAGTAAAACCAGTAGAAATAAAAAATAAGTCTTAGTCTCATTAGTATCCAATTTTTTTTTTTAATAAATCCCTATTAAAAACTCCATTGATACCACTTTGTAATGTCCCAGACTCGAACAATCACAGAATAGTGCTAAATGGGTCGGGTGTTAGTACCTGAGGCGCACCTCCTAGAATGAAAAAGATTGTTGACTAGCAGCGAGGATGTGATAGGTATAGTGGGGAGGCTATACCCTTTCGTCGGAAAATAATGGTACTGGTCTGTGAATAATAAATAAACATGTAGTGGAAATGGATGACTTAGCAGACTCAAACCAGACCCACAGAGTGGAAGTACATTCAATATCACTAAATAGTGGAAGTAATATAAATACAACTGTAGTAGAAAATAAATAGACCAACATGATAAAAACCACTTACAACTACTACTAAAAAAACATGGAATACATATCAAAATAAAAAGTATCAATGGATAACCAAAAGTAGCTGCAAAAAAAGTAAGCATGCAGATACTGTAAATGGAAACTAAACAAAGTAAACTCTTGCTAGGTATGACCTCAAGGTCCATATTAGTCTCCATTCCAAATGGTACTATGATCCATCTCATGAGGATGATCCTTTAACTACACATAAATCTATAAAGTCTACACGCGTCCCAAAGGGCCCGTGTAGGGTGTGAGACGAATAATAGTAGGGTACCACCCAAATGGTGCATACCAAATATAATTGTTTAAGTAGGCATGCATTTATAAGGAAATCAGTAAAAAAAATGATGCACAAAAATATAGAAACTCCACTAGTGATCAACAGCCACCAAGGAGTGTCACTTTCTTCGGCCAATGTCAGAATCTCTCTCATGTAACCCGGAACCATGTTCCCCTCTGACACCTTGTGTCTCAAGTACCGATGTCTCGAAGGCCCACCCAAAAAATAGTAACACAGAGGAATAACAATGTCTATCCTCAAATAGTAACTAGAGGGACAATGATGTTTTCCCTTAAATAAGTAACCCGAGTGACAACGATATCTGCCCTCAAATAAAGTGTCCCAACCCATGGCCTCAATCACGGAAAGACTTATCCCCCAACCTAATAGACTCATCGCCATCTTCTAAATTCTCCTTGCCTTCCACGTGGAATCTTATGGCAAGCACCCTAAAAAAAAGTACCTAAACCGCAACTATTGGGGGCCTCTACCCACACAAGTGATCAAAACCACATCATCACATAGTCTCTCTATTTTCACACTAATCAAAGTTTCGAGTGAGATGTAGTCACCAAAATAGTACCCAATCCACAACATCTCTAGCACCTCGTGTCCCTATGACCATGTCACTCAGTATCTGATGACCTTACCATCCAAGTAACCCGGGCCATGCCCAACCTGACAGTCTCACTGCCCCAATCTCAATGTCCATGGAACCCAATCCCATGGTCAAAACCACCCAAAGTAATCCGAGTCACGACCAACCTATGATCAACATCACCTAAGAATATTCAGGCCACACCCAACACAACCCAAAGGGTTCCAACACATGAAATTCAGCAGTAACATATATAAGCAATAAAAACACTATAAACAGGCAAACCAATTAAACAGTTGTATTTCACTAACCAAGTGTTGTACCTTACTAGAACTGAAGTCTTTAAAGACTCTTACAATTAATATCATAACTTAACAAATTAAACTCAACAATTTAATCAAAACAATTCATTTTAACACATTTTGGAATACCCAACCAAAATTCACCAATTGAGAAACAACCCCTCGCCCGACCCCGCTCAAGAAAAACATGTAAAGGGAATACCAAAAGGCATCCCGAGGTCTAACAAGAAATTTATTATGCAACAACAATTAAAACGGGGTCTTGCTCAAAATTCCTGATGACGCAGCAAAGGAAATGCCACCCAAATGACCACTAAAACACAAAAAGAGGTATGCACCACCTACCTCATACTTGTACGATGATCCACCTCCGGTAATAACCTCCAATTCAGCCTAAAACACAATATATTTATATAATAGTCAAAACTCTCAACCCTCGATAACTTGGATGAGAGGAGGAATCAAAGAAAACATATCAAGAGGAATCAAGGCCTTACCGAGGGGGTTCCAACGCATCTGATGACGTTTGAATCCGACTACGGATGAAGAAATAGGAAGTAATTGAAGTTCCAACCGACTATTCGCATCTCCCGAATGAAACCCGCTGCCCCTTTCTCAAAATGAGGCTACTGCCCATTTTTTTAAAAAAAGAAAATACACAGCATGTAATTAGGACTACATGATGTTTGTATCATTTTACTGTTCCTATGATGACTGATATTTCACCGAGGACCTACTGACATGACTACATGGTGTGTACCTAGGGGTACACAGTGTGTACTTCTCTACCTGAACTATATCCCCAACACACCATGTATATCCCCAAACATGGCCCCTCTACACGGCGTGTAGAGATGGTACACAACATGTACTTGCTAAAATATTTCTATCCAGCCAACGGGCCTACACACCCTATATGGCCTTCACACACGGTCAAGAGTACATGACTTGTACTAAAGCTACATGACATGTAATTTGGAATTTTTCTAGAAAATGTCCAGTTTCTTTAGTTTTCTCAAAAAAAAAGTCAAAAATTCAAACATTGTTGGGATCTTGACCCGTTCTAAAAAAACGGGTTCTTACACTACAAAATTCCATTGATTCAAAGATAAGATATTATAATTTTGTAATATAATAATCAAATATATTTTAGACAAATTTGGGTATTATTTTAAACCTTATAATTATGATTAAACCTTAGTTAAGATATTTTAATTTTAACTATGGTATGAAATATTTCAATATTAAGAAAATGAAATTCTTATATATAAAGTGTCAATTAGACCATAAATGAAAAATTTAAGATTTTTTAGAAAAAATATCATCCACTTTTCCTTTTTTAATATTTTTATTATTTTCAAATAATTTAATAAAATATTATTTTCATAAAATATAATAAGTGTCAATTTTGACACTATTCATAACATTGAATTTAAGAAAATCGATAAAGAAAAATAACTTAAAAAAATAATTTAATACATGAATATCATTCCATATTAAACTATATAATTTTTTTTATAAACTTTATTAAGTCAAATTATATTTATATTAATATTTAAAATATAATTTAATTGATTATCTCATTAATTGAATAATTACTGGATCATCATTGTGTAATTATTTATCAAAATTTTTTCTTCACTAAAATTTAAAAATAAATTTTACTGATGTAAATAATCCTTTTATATTTCATAAGAATATATATAGTTGAGAATATATTCTATTTAATCCCATATTAAAAATATTATACTTATTAGAAGTAAGAGTGTGACATTTTGTCACTCTCTTTGATTTTAAAAATATCCAAGTCATTTTCATAGAAAAGTGTCCATTAAATTATTAAATTTCAATCCTTATGTTGTAGGGGTCTAATTAAATTCATCCAATAAAGTTTGAGAAATTTTCATGGTCATTTTATAGTCCTTATCACTTTATTTTTAACTTAAATTACCAAATTTCCCCTTTACCATGGTAATAAAAATTAAAAAAATTACTATTTATATTGGGAAAAAAATAAATGGGACCTATTTAATAAATGTGGAAATTATTATTAAAAATTTTCAATAATTTTTTCATAATTTTAAATTCATAATTTTCTAAAATTAATTTAAAATTAATCCCATTAACGGAACAAGAAAACATGTTTTTAAAGTGAAAACATCCAAAAGATTGAAATATTTTTTATACCCAAATTCAATGTGAAATTAATTACAATGACCTAAATGTTATTAAATACTAATTTTCTTTATATAATTATACTTTAAAAATATTCAAATATATAATTTTACACTATAATTTATTTTGATGAAAAAGTTGTTTTCAATTAAAATTCAGTATATTTCACTATTCATCAAAACATAAAACATTTCAGAAAAATAAAAAAATTAGACCAATGTAAATTTTTAGATAAAAATATCAAATAATAAGTTTATTTTTTCAAATATAATTTATAAAATTGTAAAAAATTCGATTTAAAACAAGTGCATCATCAAAAGGCGACAAAAATGCCTTTTTAGAAAAATAATTCTTTTATGCAGAATATTTGATTTGTTATTATATCCTATTTATAAAACACGCAATATTAATATTAAAAATTATATTGAATATTTTATACATATATTTTATTAATGTAATTCAACATGATTGATTGTTTATTTATTGGTATAAAACACTCTTGTGTATAGTTTTTCAAAAAAAACATTTCTTTTTTATTTTTAAAAGGGGTTTACATTTGTTTATAGTTAGTTGGTAAAAGAATTATATATAAAATTGTAAACCATAATTTTTTTGATATAGTTAATCCTTTTCATACCCACAATTCTAACATATAGGTTATAATTGTCTAGTTTAAATAATTATAATAATAAAATGATGTTTCATACAAACTCAATGTTTCATGTAAAGCAAGCTAAGCCAATGTTGCGTGTAGTGAAAGATTAACTTAGTGTATACTATAACACAATAAATAAAAGAAATTTAATTTAAAAAAAGGTTCATAAAAACTCAGGGTGTTACACACCGTGTGTCTGATTAATGTTTGGTTGATTCTTACATATCAAAAATGACATATGGATCACTTTACTAATAAATCAAGACAATATGAGTGTGTTTTTTATTCTTCAGTGAGTGGCATATGTTTTCAACTAAAATGTTCTTTTTAAATTGAAAACATGAAATTTGAGTCATATTTGTCACATCATGTCTCAGATTTATGTACGGATAATTCATACTCATCAAAATTACTTATGAATATCTTTATTAAAATAGAAAGACAATATGAGTGTTTTTTTGGTGTTTTGTGAGTGATATTTTATTCATGGAAATGTCATTTTAAAACTAAAAACATGCACTTTGAGTCATAATATCCACACTGTGTATCAAATTGAAGTGTATCTGATTATTACACACTCAAAAATAAATTATGAGTCATTTTCCAAAAGTATCAAGACAATAAAAGTGTGATTCATTAGCTTTTTGTGTGTAGTACACATGTTTAACTAAAATTTAAATTTCAAACTAAAAACAAACATTTATAGTCATACTAGTCATACCATAGATCTTATTGAGGTGAGGATAATTTCTATACATAAAAAATTACCTAGAATTCATTTTCCTAAAGTATAAATATGACAAACCTTGACTTTTTACACATTAATTCATGATTTATTACATAAGATTACACATTATAAAACCCAGAAGCTTGAGAAGTATAGTGTATTTGGTTAATTAGGTAAAATAAATAACAATTGAATACATGGGGTACACCATCATTGTTGAAAAATTCTTTAACATGCTCATAATATTCCATCATTCCTAAAACAACATGGGATAACCTGATGACATATATAAGAGATGGGTGAGATATAAATCCCAATAAGGGAATAGAAATGGCATAACATGAAGATGGTATTACATATTATAAATAGTAATTTCAATGGGATATAAAAGGGGTGATAATCATAAACATGAACAATGGGGAATGATATAACATGATAATATAAAGGTAACCGGGGAAAGTGGCAACAACTTTAAACCTAACATCATAAACATAGGTTAAGGCTAATTTCCAAGATGTCATAACATGGTAAAAAAGTTATTATAATGGATTAGGCTTACAACCTAATCCCATACATTAATTCTCTTAGGACTAAAACATTACCCAATGCATTGGATTTCTATATAATTCTGGACATACCCATCACTTTCATATCATGTACATGCATAAGTGTAACACATAAATAAAATAACATAAGGATGTATTATATCAGTTTTAACTTAAATATAAATAATTATGTGTTACATAAATAGAATTAAATAATTATTTAGTGATAGGTACATCTAGGTGAATACCCTTGAGTAGAAATGGGGGGGGGGGGGGTTATTCACAACATAATTGTTTGTCATGAAAAATTACTCTGAAATTTCGGCAGCATAAATATAGTACTTAAAGATTAATAAAGAGGTTTAATGAGATATAAATAGGTATCTAATCATTTTAAAATCATATTTAAAGTAATAGGCATTTAGAAAAACATATACCATCATCAGTAATTAGAAATAAAAGTCACAAAATGAAGAATATACCTAAACAAGGAGGAGAATGAAAGGATCATTGACCTTGGGAGGGTGATTCCAAAAAGCTTGGGAGGAGTCTCTTTAGAGCTTATTAGATCCTTAGTAGGACTCTAGAGCGTGTAATTCAGATTAATGAAGTCCTCTAATGTTTTTGAGTTAAGTGGAGGAGGAGTTTGAGTGTGTTTATTTAGGTAAAGAGAGGGCAATAATTTATTATTAATCAAACTTAGGTTTTGGATGCTATATAATAAAGTAATCAAAAATATAAACCTTACAATGGGTTTTGCCTATAGTTTATACCAAATAGGACATTTTTATCTTATTTTATAAGTAAAAATGGCCAAAATCATTAAAATATTACCCTTCATGATGTGGAAGTGAGTCATGTTCATAAAGAAATGATTTTAAATTCTTAAAATATAATATTTGTTTTGGAGGATTCATAAGGGATTTATAAAATTAACAAAATAAACTCAAAATAAAATTATTTTAAAGGATAAAAATATATTTGGTATTGGATACATTTTATACTATTCATAACATCACTTTTATGTCATTATTATGTCATAATACACACCTTATATTTATACCATATTTAATTTTTACCTGAAAATTCAGTTGTCTTAGAAAATTATGAAAAATTCACTATTGGATAATTTCAACATGATGATTCCAAAAATAATATTTTTTTTTATAAAAATAATTCTATAAATATGTGTTTTTTACTTTTAAAACAAGAATCAACATTTATTTAAAAATGATGCGTTTTTTTACAATAACAGTTTTTGAAAAAATTATATTTAGCTTCATAAAAATTATATTATAATTTATATTTAATAAAAATTATTTAAATTTATTATTTCATTAAATGTAATTTATTTTTAAAATTCATGAATTTACCAAAAGGGAATTCCTTAATTGAAATTTTATATTACAAAAAAAATACAATTTTTATTTTATTATATCAAAATCATTTATAAAGTAACAAAAATATAAAGTAAATATAACCATTATTATACTCAAAATAAAATATATATATTCATATTATTAGGGTCTTCATACATATAATTTTATTACACTAGAAAACTCACTAAGGGTAATGAGTGTGATTTTGAGATTTTTATGGGGTGGTTCGGTGTACATTGTTTCGTCTGTGATCGCGATTAGCATGAAATTCTCCCATAAACAGTTTTGATAATGTTTTATTTGATGGATATTATCTTGGGATTGGTTATGGGAAAATACCAATGATTCTATATCCCTTAGAATCTTTGATAAATGGGATTCATGGGGTATGATCCTATTGGTTGATGCCATCACTTCCTTTATGTCAATATAATTTATCAAAACCCTATATTTATACTAATCATATGATCATTATTCAATGTATATATTACCAATGGTTATGATCCATAATAGTATTTTAAATCTAATAAGGTATAATAAAACCAAATAATCACATGTGATTTCTATAACCATAATACATAACCTGACATTTAATTCAAACACAAATAGAATTTTATTTATAAAAGTTCTGGTCGATAAAATATTCCCCACTAAAGAAATTTCACCCTTGAAATTTTTATTTTACACACTAAAATAGATGAGGGTAATTCTATTTCATCACCTCCTCCAGTTCCCACACATCTTCTTCAAAATTTTGGTTTCTCCGTATCCCTTTGACTAGGTGCATTGTATTGTTTCATATAAGTTTGTCTCTATGATTTAAGAACTTCAACAACTGTTCCACATATGAATGATCATTCTATAATAGTACCGCCCATGGATTAATCGCATATATGGGTTCTGGTATGTACTTACTCAATAGGGATACATGGAATGCATCATGTAATTATGATAAGTTATATGGGAGTTCTAGTCAATAGGCCACCACTTTGATGTGATCAAGGACCTCAAAGTGATTGATGTATCATGGAATAAGATTTCCCTTATTCCAAAATATCATGAATTTATTCCCTGAATATATGTGGAGGAATGACTAATCTCCAACCTCAAACTCTAGCTCTCATAGATGATGTCAGCATAACTCTTCTAGAGGATTCGAGCATCACTAATGTGATACTAAATGGTCTTGACCATTTCCACAATTTCTTAAACTATTTTAGGACCCAACATTTTTCATTCACCAACTTCAACCATGCATGAAGGTGTTCTGAACCTCTTCCCATAAAGGTCTTTATAGGGATCCATTTGGATGCTTGGGTGGAAACTATTATTGTATGAGAACTTGACCAGAGGAATATGCTAATCTCACCCACCATTGAAGTCTATTGAGAATGCTATCAATAAGTCCTTGAGTTTTAGGATATTTCACTCAGATTGTCCATTAGTTTGAGGGTGATAATCCTTACTGAAATTCAACTAAGTATTTAGAGAATTTTGGAGAATATTTTAGAACATGGAGGTAAATATTGTATATACATCAGATAGAATATATAGTGGTGTTATATGTATCCCCAATACTTCTCTAATGTATATCCTTTAAAGTTGAGAAAACTATAAGTCCTCTATAATTGAGATGAAGCAAGAAGTATTTGTAAGAAAATCCATTATAACCCATAAAGTATTATTTCCTCTTTGTGTCTTTGGAAGATTGGTGGAAAGGTCCATGGTTATATTTTCCCATTTATTTTTAGGTATGGGTAATGATTACATCATCACATTGTATTTTTTCTTTTCATCCTTCACTTGATAACATATAAGACACCTTGATATATATTCCATGATCTCCTTCTTCGTATTGTCCAACCAATAGTTCTCTTAAAGATCTCGATATATATTTTTGCTCTATAGATGAATGGAGAAGGTCGATCTATGTGCATCATCCAATGACTTTATCTTTAACTTGAGATTTGATGGTACATACAGTTGTGACCCAAATCCTACAACTCATTCTTCATTAATTTTGAACTCTAAAGATTTACCTTTTATTATAGCATCTAACTTCTTATGAATTTCTACATTGTATATTTGAGAGTCCTTTATCTTATGCAGAAGAAATAGTTGAGAACTCATTTTTAAAAGGATTGAGGATGTTCATTCCTTTATGATTCCCATGTCTATCCTTTTCATGTTTAAGAAGATCAAATCCTTCTAAATTATCATCAATTATAAAATTGATAGATCTATTATAGTTATAGAATATTCCACTTCATTTTCCTTCCCAGTATGATAGTGGATTGGGTAGGCATAGTCCTTAATATGCTTTAACCATCTTCATTGGTGCATATTTTTATCTTCCTCTGTGAATATATAATTGAGGCTCTTATGATCCGTATATATTTCACACTTCTCCCTAAAGTGATAATTCCACTAGATTTTAAATGTGAAGATTACTAATTCCAACTTTAGATCATGTGTTTGGTAGTTCTGTTCATGAACTTTAAATTTCCTTGGGGCCTAGGAAATCAATTTTTCATTCTACATTAGTACACAACACAATCCCTTCTTTATATCATCACCGTATACCAAGAAAAGTTCTCCATATGTGAGTAGAGTATGTATAGGTGTAGTGATAAGACTCTTTTTCAATTCCTTGAAACTTTATTCACATTAATTATTCTAGATAGAACTGACTCTCTTTTGAGTAAGATTAGTTTTAGGGTTTGAAAATCATAAGAAATTTCTCACAAATCATCGATAATATCAAGTCAGTCCAAGGAAACTATTGATATCTGTCATATATGTTGGCCTCAACCATCCTTTAATTGCCTTTATCTTTGAAGGGTCTACAAATATCCCATTAATTGTGATAATTTTCCCCTATAATGACACTTACTTTAATTATAACTCACATATTTTATACTTTGCATAAAGATTATCATTTTGTAAGGTCCTTAGAAAAGTACTCAGATTATCCTCATTCTCCTCCTTGATTTTAGAGTACATTAGAATATATTCAATAAAGACTAAAACAAATTTGTTGAGGAAATATCTAAATAATCAATTCATAAATTCCATGAATATTTTTGGAGAATTATTGAGTCTGAATGAAATTAATATGAACTCATAGTTCCCATACCATGTACAGAAATTAGTCTTGGGGATGTCCTATTTCTTTACCCTTACTTGATAATACCCCAACCAAAGATCCACCTTGGATAAGTATTAGGTTCCACATAGCTGAATGAAAAAGTAATCAATCCATGGAGGAGGATACTTGTTATTTATCTTGATCTTTTTGAGCTCACAATAATCAATGAAAAGGTGAATTGATCCATCATTCTTCTTAAAAAAGAGGATTGGTGCACCCCACAGTGAATCACTTGTGCATATTAAACCCTTATACAGATTATCTTAAAATTGTTTCTTCAGATCCAAAAGTTACAAAAAATCCATTCTATATGGAGTCATGGATATTGGAAAATCTCGAGGTATAATCTCAATTGAAAATTCAATAGCTGGGATAGGAGGAAGACCATATAATTTTTCAAAAAACACATCAGCATATTACCACACAATGGGAATGTATTTAAGGTTGATATTTTCCATAGAATAAATCATTTGATCTAGATAAACTTACACACAGGGAAATAATATCCATGCTTGATATGTTGGTGCTAAAAAAATTCATCCTCATCCTTTTATTTGTACAAAATCATTGGTGATTTGAGATACATAGAGTGATTTACTTCTTATGGAAATTCATGTTGGATCTATATAAGGAAAGCTAATCCATACCTAGAATTTCATCAAATTCTACTAAAGTAAGTATTATAAGTCTCCCTAGGAAGTTCATCCCATAAATTTTGACAGGGGAAGTTTTATATACTTAGGATTCAATAACTGAACCATTTTACATTTTCACCAAAAACTCTAGTTCCATGATTTGTGGTGGTGTTTCAATAGTTCTACTAAACTTGCATGATATGAAGAAATGAACACAACCATGGAAGGTAGGATATAAATTTGATATTTTATTATGTGTCTAATCATTTAATTCATAAAAAATAAACTTAGGGATGATAATTTTTAAATTATTAAACACAAAAATGGGAATCCATTAACATTAAATAGATAAATTATAAATGAAATTTATTCATTAACTTATGAATTTCTAGGCTTCATTCTAAGTTCTCCATGATCTATTTTCTAACATAGGATCCCATGGGAATTTCCCCCCTTAATAATGGTTCATAAATATTTTTTAAATTTATTAAAGTATATCTGCCAGGAGTGTAAAACTAGGTGTGTAGTAAGACTTATTGTCATTCACCTCTTCCTAATCGAGTCTATCTCAATGCAGTGTTTTTGAGTGTTACCCCTAGGTACATCTATGCCAGATCCACATCCAATTGTAATATCTAGATAAGTATTTATTGTATTAGAACCCACTAAATCTATACTTTGCCAAAATTTAGGGATGAATTCTTATTTTTAGTCTTATCCCTAATGTTTTTTATAGATATTTCAAATCCTAATCCCTAAAATAACTAAACTTTCCTTTGATACTAATAATGACAACCCTTGTCTTTTTTACACATTAATTCATTATTTATCACACAAGATTTAACATAATACAAACTAAAGGATCAATAATTCTAGTGTATTTGGGTAATTAAGTACAATATATAACAAACTAGTAAATAGGGTATATAATTATTACTGAAAACTTTCTTAACAAACTCATAATATTCCATAGTTCTTAAAACTTCATGGGATAACCTAGTGAAAAACATAATAATGGGGTGAGATATAATGAATAGTAAAAGAATAAACATGGATGAACATGAAGAAAGTATTACATGTTAGAAAATAGGAATTTCAATGGAACATAAAAGGGGTGATAATTATAAACATGAACAAAAAGGCATGATATAACATGATAACATAAAGGTAACACGAGAAAGTGGAAACAACTTTAACCATGCCATTATAAACATAGAACAAGGATAACTAAAATGATGTTATAACATGGTGGAAAAATTCCCATAATGGATTAGGTTTATTACCTAATCCCATACAAGATGTATCACAAGACTAAAACATTACTTAATGCTTTGGAGTGATATATAATTCCTGATGTACCCATCACTTTCATATCATGTACTTGTATAAGTGTTCCACATAGATCATACAACATAAGAAAATATTCCAAAATTTTTAACCCCAAGATCAAGGTGTGTGAGTTACATACATGGAAGTACCAAATTAATGAAGTATTAGTACATATAGGTGAATAAACTTGAGTGTAAATTAGGGTGGATATACACAACATAATCATTTGGCATAAAAAATCACAGTAAAATTTCGACAACATAACAATAGTAAATAAAGATTCATAAAAAGGTTTAGTGAGAGAGAAAAGGGGTATCACATCATTTTTACATAATATGGATAATAATATGTATGTGTAAAAACATATCCCAACATTAGGAACTGGAAATAAAAGGCATTAAATGAAGAAGATACTTGAATAAAGAGGGGAAAGAAAGGATCTCTTACCTTGAGAGGGTGATTCCAAAATCTTGGTAGGAGATTATTGAGAGATTTTTTGAATCTTAGGAGGACTATAGAGATGTTAGGGAAGATTAGGGGAATACTTTGAGGTTTTTGGGTGAAGAGTAAGAGGATCCTGGGTGGGTTTACATAGGAAAAGAGAGGGGAGTTCTTTATTATTTCTCTAACTTAGGTTTTGGACACTATATAATTAAGAAATTAAAAACACAAACATTACCATGGGTTTTGAACAACATTTCTTCCAAAGAGGAGTGGTTTACATTATTTTATAAGTCCAAGCACCAATATCATTAAAATCCTACCCTTGGTGATGTGTAAGTGGGTCATGTTCACGAAGAAATGATTTTAAAACCATAAAATAAAATATAGGTTTTTGAGGATTTATAAAGGAATTATAAAATTAATAAAATAACCTATAATAATTTTTTTTAAAGGGGAAACATAGATTTGGTCGTGGATACCATTTATTTCATTCATTAAATTTATTTTGGGTCATTTTGATGTCATAATACACACCATATATTTATAGCGTTTTTAATTTTTACTCCAAAATTCAGTTGTCTTAAAAAATTATGAATAATTTACCATTGGATAATTATAACATTATGATTACAAAAGTAATATTTATTTTCCAAAAATAATTTTATAAATATGTGAATTTTAAATTTTAAAATAATAACCAATATTTATTGAGAAATTTGGGTTTTTTTGACAATAAGAGTTTTCGAAAAAATTACATATGACTTCATAAAAATTATATTATCATTTATATTTAATACGAATTATTTAATTGTATTATTTTAATAAAATAAAATTTATTTTTGAAATTATCAAATTCATTAAAAGGAATTTCATAATTGAAATTTAATATTATAGAAAAATAAAATTTTTGTTTTATCCTATCAAAATAAAAATCATTTATAAAGTAACAATAATAAGAAGTAAATATAACCATTATTGTATTGAAAATAAAATATAAATATTCATATTATTAGGGTCTGGATACATAGCCATTTATTTCACCAGAAAACTCCCTAAGGGTAATGTGAACAATGGTGTGATTTTCATGGGGTGGTTTGGAACACATGGTTTGTGCTGTGGTCTCGATGAGCTTCAAATTATCCTATAAATGGTTTATATCTTGCATTATTTGTTGGATATTGACTTGATATTGGTCAAGAGAAAATCCTAGGGATGATATCTTCATCAAGAGATTTGATAAATAGGCTTCATTGGGTGAGATCCTATGGGTTGAGGCCATCACTTCCTTTGTCTTTGTCAATTGGATTTATCAAAACCCAATATTTATACTAATAATATAATAACTATTAAACAACTATATTATCAATGTTTATGATTCTTAGTAGTATTTTAAATCTAATAGGATATAATAAAACCAAATAGGTCCATGTGTTTTTTATAACCATGATACAAAATAGTGAATTTAATTCAATCACAAATGGAATTGTATTTATAAAATTTTTGTTCATTACAATAAAAATAATATGAAACTGTTTTCTATGTTTTGAGTATGCCACATATCTTTTGAACCAAAATGTAAATTTTAAATAAAAACACACTCTTTGAGTCATACTAGAAATGCCATGTGTCTGATTGATGTGTGATTTTTTTAACATTTCAAAAATGACCTTTGTATCATTTTTATATTGTATAAAGAAAATCTGAGTGTGTTTTCTCATTTTTTAGTGAATGAAAAATGTTTTTTTACTATAATTCATTTTTTAAACTGAAAACATCAATTGTGAGTCCTATCGATCACACCATTTATCAAATTTGAGTTTGGATTATTTATACCCATAATAAATAAATTACTGATGTTTTTTATAAAATATGAAGATAATTTGAGTGTTTTTTCTCATTTTTTTGTGAGTGAAACATTTGTAACAAAAATGTAATTTCTAAACTAAAAATACACACTTCTAGTCATACATGTCACACTGTGTATATAATGGATGTGTGACTAATTGATAAACATAAAAAATTAATTACAGATCATTTTTATAAATTTTCAAAATAATCTAAATGAGTTTTCTTAGTTTTCATTGAGTAACACTTTTTTTAACTAAATTGTAACTTTTACATTAGAAATAGAGACTTTGAGTCATACTAGTCATACCATGTAGCAAATTGAGATTCAACCAATTACCACACATAAATAATTAATTATAGATCATTTTAATAATGTATTAAGATAATATGATTGAGGTTTCTTGGTTTTCAGTGAATAACACTTTTTTTAAATTAAAGTGACACTTAAACAAAAAACATGCACTTTGAGTCATATTGGGAACAATTTGGGTCGGATTAACATGTTCCCAATTCATAAACATAAAAAAATATTTATAGATCATTATAAAAAAGTATCAAGATAATTTGCATGTGTTTTCTTAGTTTTGAGTACGTGAAGTGTCTTTTGTACTGAAATGTCAATTTAAAATAATAACATGAACTTTCAGTCACACTAGCCCCACATTGTGTCCGATTGATGTGTAGATAATTCCAATACATCAAAAAATGACTTATATACCATTTAACGATTTTATCAAGAAAATATGAGTATGTTTTCATATTTTTAAATTAGTGATTTCTTTTTTGAACTAAAATGTTACTTTAAAAATAAAAACACACACTTTCAGTCATATTGATCACATAGTGTATCAGATTGATGTGAGGCTGATTCCTAGAAATAAAAAATGACTTATGGAATATTTTAATGATGTATTAATACAACATTAGTGCATTTTATCAGTTTTGAGTATATGAAGTTTGTTTTGTAATAAAATATTGATTTTAAATAAAATATTTCACTTTTAGTCATACTGATCACACTGAGAATTAGATTGATGTGAAAAATATTCCTATTCTCAAAAATAATTTACGGATCATTTTTACTAAATTATAAAGATAATTAGATTGTGTTTTCTTAGTTTTCCATAAGTGACACATGTTATGAACTAAAATGTTACTTTTAAATAGAAAACACACACCTTGAATCATATTAGGCACACCGTGTGTCACATTGATATTCAGTAAATTCATACAAATTACTTGTGGTTCATTTTACTAAATTATCAAGACAATCCGAACATATTTTATTTATTTTGAGTATGTTAGATATTTTTTGAATTAAAATGTCAATTTTAAATCAAAACATATTTTTCAATCATATCAGGCACGTAGTGTATAACATTGACATGTGGATGATTCTTACAAATCACAAATGAATTATGGAAAATTTTTATAATGTATATAGAAAATCTAAGAAATATTTTTCGTTTTTTGAGTATGAGAAGCATGTTTAAAACTAAATGGTCAATTTTAAACTGAATGCATGCCATTTGAGTTATATTAAGAACACCATGTGTTAAATTAATGTATAGTCAATTAATACATGTCAAAAATTATTTATGGATAATTTTACACAAATATCAAGACAATACAAGTGTTTTCCCCTATTTTAGGTTAGTGACACATATTTGTAACTAAAAATCATTTTTAAACTGAAAACATGCACTTCGAGTTATACCAAGCACACCGTGTGTTAGACTTATGTGTGGCTGATTCTTATATATCATAAATGAAATATTTATCATTTTAGTAAATATTAAAGTTTATATAAGTTTCTTTGTTTGTTATTCAGTGAGTGACACATGTTTTGAACTAAAATATCACTTTTAAATGGAAAAAATACACTTCAATTCATACCAACACACCATGTGTCAGATTCATATGTGGTTTATTAATACATAAAAAAATTATTTAGGGATATTTTTACTAAATAATCAAGATAATTAGAGTGTGTTTACTTGGTTTTTAGTGAGTGACACATGTTTTGACATAAAATGATACTTTTAAATAAGAACATTCACATTCAATCATATCAACCACATCGTGTGTCATATTGATCTGTAGATGATTCCTAAATATCATAAATGTCTTATAGATAATTATCATAAATTATTAACAAAATCACAGTGTTTTTGTTCATTTATTAGTGTGTGAAGCGTCTTTTTAAATAAAATTTCATTTTTAAATAAAAACATCCACTTTTAATCATACCAGCCACATCATGTGGAATATTGACATGATGATGATTCCCACATGTCATAAATTACTTATGGATATTTTTTAATATATTATCAAGATAATATTCTTGCGTTTTATTAATGTTTAGTGAGTGAAACACTTTTTAAATTGAAATGTTACATTTAAACTAAAAACATGCACATTGAGTCATACCAGGTACACTATGTGGTGGATTGACATGTGGATAATTCCTACACACCGCCAAAGAATAATGGGTTATTTTTCTAAGTTATCATGATAATCCAAGGATGTTTGATTAGTTTTCAGTGGGTGATTCATGTTTTTAGACAATTTTATTTGTAAACTAAATACTTGTACTTTGAGACATTTTTAAATTTAAAAACACACACTAATAAAAATAATTATATAAAATAATGAACAAACAAGTCTATTAATATAAGAAATAGAACATTATTGAATCATAAAACATCCCTTACCATATCATTGGCTTAGATTAGGTCGGAGGTGCTACTAACCTTAAATGACATTCCTCTGACACCAAAGGCTGCTAATAAATTCAAAGGGTTTAAACAAAAAGTTACAAGGGGAAATAATTTTACATATTTAATGCATTTAAAAAACTTTTACATGATAAATCCAAAATAAATAAAACTAATTATATCTATATAAATGATGCATGAAACGAAACCCAACAATAATAAATGTATCAAAGAACAACATTAGAGTAACATAAAAACCATGTAAATAATAAAAATAAGACTCTAAACCAGTAAATAAATATAGAACCAAGGTGGAACCAATCTAGACCAAAATATTAACCACTCAAAATCTCCATCTCCACCAACTATGAAAATGAAAAAAAATCCTCTTTAGAGAAGTAAAAAACACACACATTTCCTATATCATAGAAATCAAAATATTTCTGTACTCCAATGTGTATATGTTGAGGGTGAGTAATCATAACCAGTAGTTAAACCCCAATAGAAATTTCCCACATGAAACTATGACTAGAAATAGATTAGATCATAGAGTTATAGAATTTATAGGGATAACATCAAAATAAGATAATGTTTTTTCCATAATATTATATAAGGTAGATGAACAGATTTTCCAAAATCAGAATTACAAAAGTTTCATTATATATTCAAGTTGTAGAATAAATTCAACAATTTCAATTTGGCCTAAGCCACCTATATTTTAAAATTCACACAAACATGTATATGAATGACCTAGACCTCTAAATTCACATGAGTAATGAGTCATCCTTTCACTAAGTTGTCTCTTGGTGACCCAATTTGATAGTGGTACTTCCTTCCATGATCTATACTATGTTTCCATATTTGATGGTGGAACTTCTGACCATGATATATCCCATAATAATATAAACACACAAAAACTGTATATTCCAATAAAACTATTCAAAAAACCATCATTCTCTAAGAAAATCATTTTATCAATTTGTAAAACATACTGTGGTCAATGACCATAAAACAGATTTTGAGAACTAACCTGCAAGATAAAATATAACAGAGTTTTAGTGAGGTAAAATCATTTAAAACAAGAATATAGTTCTTTAAAGAAACCCAAGAGCCTTCACATTTCAATAAAAGTGGAAAGAGGAAAAACCAACAAATTAAGATACATTTGGTGCAATAAAAATATCATTAATCAATAGATCTAGGATCATCCCTCCACCCTTTTGATTAATCACATAAAAATCCCATTAAAACTTGTCCAATCCCATAGATCTTGGAATGGTAGACCCAATATAGTTTTCAATTCAAAATAAAACAAGTAGATCTAGAACAACCAGAAAGAATATAGTTCTTACCTTTGATTCCTAAGGTAAATTGCTCAAATAATTGATGAAATCATATTCTAGAGGTTAAAGATCATCAAAAATATCTTATAGGGTTTCTTGGGTTCAAGATCCCAAGATTTCGGAGGAGATATAGGAGTTATTGGGTGATCTTCAGGTAAAAAAATAGTTTATACATTATGAACTCTATATCATGGTTAGGAATCATAGTTTGGTAAATCATGAACCAACCATATGAATGAATTTATCTAGGGTTTAATGGTCAGGACACAAGATTTGGAAAACCATGCACCTATAAAAAACTCCCCTCTCTATCCAATAAAATTTCCTAGAGAACATAAATTATTTTCTCTAACCATTCTAAAACTGTGAGCCCTACAAAAAATTTCTAGAATATGTCAAAATCATCTATAATATTCCTAATAATTTACCCCTATTATTTAATAACTTAAAATAAGTAATAAAGTAGTGAAATACCTCAAACCTAAGGTATTACATTCTCCCTAACATCAGGATTTCCATCCTTGGAAATCCAGAGATTGATGTTTCCCTTGAATAGTTCATGACATTTCTCTAGTATATACTTTTCTCATTCCCATGTTTCCTCTTAAATATTACCATGATCCCATAGTAACCATAATAAAGGTATAAATTTTCTCTATGGGATCTCCTCTTTTCTAGCCACAATTGATACTAGTTAATTGATAAACATCATATCTGGTTCAATAATAACATAGTACCAACTAATTATATGATTACGATCCGGGTGATACTTCTTTAGTTAAGATATGTTTAATATATTATGTAAAACAATAAATCTCAATGGTAAGGATAATTGATATTCAACATGACCAATCCATTCGAGAATCTAAAATGGTCCAACATACCGTGGGTCTAACTTCCATTTTTTTTCCAAGTGTATATGAGTAATTTTTAATGAGCTTTCAAGAATACATGTTCACTCACATTGAACGATAAAGGTTTTATATAATGATATGAATATGATTTTAATCATCGATGATCCATGGCCATCAACTTCAGGATCATCTGTTTCTTTTCCGTAGTATCGTAAACATGACTAGGTCCAATCAGCAAGGTTTTTCTTGTTTACACCCAACATAGTGGATAAAAATAGGGAAAATCATATAATTCCTCAAATTGATACATATATATCATCTACTAGTATCTGTTATTATAGGGGAATTCCACTAAAGTAATATGATATTCCCATGATCCACCAAAGTCCATGATACAAGATTTAAGTGTATCTTTCAGTGCCTAAATTGTGTTTACTGATTGACCATCCATTTAAGGATGATATTCCATGATCATGGTCAATTGATTTTTGAGATCCCATTGAAACAATATCTATAATCAATAAGTGAATTCACGATCTCTTTTAGAGATTATCTAAATTGAAACTCACTGAAACTTTACCATTTCTCAAATATATTAATTTTTTAAATCCTCTTAGTGTTGGAGTCTCTAATTGAGAGGTAGTGTTTTAAATTGGAATATCAATCAAAAATCACCAAAATAGAATTTTTATTTCAAATAATCCTTGGGAAAACAATGAAATATTTCATGTAAATCTTCTCCCACTTTTATATAGGTATAAGGATAAATTGAAGCATAATGGCTGGTTGTCGATGCTCAACCTTTAAGTGTTAACAAGTTATACATTTCATAACATAATCTAAAATATTGTATTTCATGCTTGAATACCAAAAATGACATCTCATTTACTTTTAGGTTTTCAAAATACCTAGATGAATAATCTATTTTGAATGTTGGTACACTAAAATAATTTGTTCCGGGAAATTCCTAGGGACCATAATTAAATTATGGAAGAATAACAATGAGTTTTCATCCTCTATAAAACTATAAAAAGTCTCCCCACCATTTATGTTTGAACTAATGGAGGTGATATCAAGATAAGATATTTGATCCTCCTTGAAAAAAATATAATAAGTTAGGAATAATATTAACTAGGAAGAAAATTGAAATATCATTTTGTTTGGTACAACCCATATACATGTTGGAAATAACGCTTATAAACTTCCATTGGTTGCAAGCCTCCATAAAATTTTTTTATATGGATTTCAACACAAATAAATTAACATATAATATTTTTCCTACGTGTATACACTAATTCAAATATATACATCTAGAGACACTATATCTTTCATCCTTATAACACCTAAAAATTCGGAAAGAAGAACATTTTATTTCATAGCATATGTGACAAGAAACACTAATCATATAAGGGAATACAACATCTATATACTTTAAAATATATTGACTATTTTAAATAAATTCAATCTATGATATATATTGAAATGAAATAAACACTGAGTTAGCTTTTATTACACACAACAATGACTTTCTTTGATAGCTTGTGTTACACGCTATACTAAGTTTTATTGAATACTATTAATTTTATTATTTATAATGATAATAATCTCATATACTTTAAATTGGAAGTTATTAATAGGATTAATTAATTATGAAAATAAATTTTTTACACAAATACAAAATGAAATAATTGGTTACCAATTAATTAGAAACGAAAAAAACAAATTGAATATGAAAAAATGTTTTTTTATAAAAAACTAATAAATTAAATTAATTAATATTATAGAATAATATTATTGTAATTTATATGTTATATATTCAATCAAATGTTTTGACATTCATACAGTAGATATGATAGGCATAAGATAAGAATAAATCCAATTTTATGATTAAAGAGATGTATTTATCTAAAGGATTTTTTTTCCACCTTTTAAAAGAAAAATATTTTTAAAACTAAATGTTGACACTTTTATAGATTTTATATGACAAAATAAACATCATTTTTGTAAGTGGAATATCAAAATTATCTTAGGGTAATTTTTTAGTAATTTTTTGAGAAGTTTCATGTTTTGAATTAGTTTTAAAGTCAAAATAGTTCAATTAAAAATATATTAATCCAATTTAGGTAATTGTAATAGTTTTTATATTGAATTTATATATAAAAACTTACTAAACTTTAAAACATTTTTACTTTAAAAACTCTCTTTCTCATCTCATCTACGAGATTAATTTTAAATTAATTTATGCCACTTATTTAGTTTAAATTTGAAAAAATTTATTCTATATTTGGAATTAGAATAATTTATAATGTTTAATAAGGTCAAATTCATTTTTTAAAAAATTTATGAGTGAAAATATTTAATACTAATCACAATGATTAAGAGAAAAATGGGTTTAATAAGGGACTGAACTTTAAACTTAAGGGGCCAAATGACCTAGAAACTTGTCCAAAACCCATAAAATATCCATATTAAAACCTTATAACATATATTTAAAATTTATTTATATTATTGGATCCACTTTACCTAGAAATTTTGTTTTGTGGAATTTACTCTTTCGAAAAATTACAAGAGTGCCACTTACCCTACTTACAAAAGGGCACTCTCTCTCCCCACTTCTTCACACCTATCAGGAATTTGGTTTGACCAAGACCTAGAAAAATCACTACCAAAAATCCTTGAACTCATCCTATAGGCCTTATATTGGGATAAAATCCATCTTATGAAGGAATTCATTCAATCATAAGGAGAATACCTGAAGAAGAGGTAATGATTTTCTATAAGCATTTTTATTTTATTTCATTATCCAAATCCTTAAATTCTAATTATATCATGATTATATGATAACCTGATCATTTTAAATATACTTATATATTTTTATGTTTATGGTTTTACTTACAACCACACACACTTCGATCAAATGAGATACACAATCATTGTTCGTGTGTACAACAGACTACCGCCTCGTGAACTGATGTTATTGGTTCTTCCATTACCACCATTCAAGGTTGGGATTAATGATGTATTTATAGTTTATATATCATATATATTATACTTATAATTTATTTATTCTTATATAATTATCATATAACACATACCTTCATGATTTCCATTTTTTGTGAATCTGATAACGTCATTCGTGTGTACGACGGACTGTTGTCTCATGAAGTGATATGATTCATTCAAACATTACGTGGAATGTATTAAGGGGTTGTTTAATAAATATATCGGATAAATATAATATAAATATTATACTATAATTAAAATATTAATATATTCCACTTTATTTTCTTTCTTTCAATATGGTAAGAAAATTAATGCAGCATTCTTGTGTACGTATGGCCTACCATCGCCATGAACGCTGCATTTCATTTTATATCACTAAATTTTATGGATTAATATATATATATATATATATATATAATTAATATATATGATTTTTTAATCATGTTTTAAATTATGGATATTATGGAATCATGATATAATTAATCATAATGAAAAAAATAGAGTCAAAATATACTCGAAAAACAAAACAATTATTACCAGAAATGATGAAAATAATGAAAGATTATTAATGATTGGGTAATAATATGTTATAAAAGGATCATATATGAAATAATTCATATTAATATGGTTCTTTTATAAGTTAATAAAATATTTAAAACCACTATACAAGAGGTTAAATCATTTAATATAAAAAAGAAAGGGTGAGGTAATGGATTTCATCTCAATTTTATTTCATTGAGGCATATTGTAATGCTATACACCTAATTAATTTATATGGTGTATATAATTATGATTTGACAAGTAATATCATTAATACTTCATTATTAATGGTATATTAAATTTCAATTTTAATTATACCATTTAAGAGTATTTTAATTAAAAGTTTCCAAGTGGTAAAAAATTTCATAACCCAATTCCTTTTCATTGGGTTATATTACATTCTCATTATAGTTAATATTCTATGACTATGTGTGTCATAAATTTTGAATATCTATATTTTTATTCTATTGTATTTATGTGTATTTATGGTTGATATATATAAACTATTCATTAGTCAATTATCACATTAACATTATGATCTTTACAAAGGATTGATTCACAATTTTATTTTATTTAGGATTATTTACACTTGAATTTATATTGAGGTAAATTATTTTATTATTAATTAATAATAACTTTATTTTTATTCTCCTTTGGTTATTCATGATTATTTTTAGGTAATATTACAATTTCCCACTCATGGGTACTTAAAATTATTGGTAAAATGTTTTAATAAAATATGACTTCATTTCTATTTTCGGTCCGAAATATATATTTTTTAAAACCATGCCTTCTATATTTTTTTAACATGCATTTTTATCCTTTTAAAAATGATTTATGAAAAGAAATATTTACCCATTTTTTATTTAAAAAAATGTTTTCAAAGTAATATTCTTTTCACTTTGCGAACATGGTAATTTTCTAACATTTTTACCGAGAGAAATTAATGTTATTTTTAATTTGTATGACATATAAAAAAATTACCCACCATCATTTCTCTGAAGCTTCCTTTGAATTTTTATGAAAACATTTTTAAATAAAATATTTTTTTAAAATTAATTTTCAAATAAAATTGTTTTAAAATAAAAATAAAAATGAAAAGGATATTTTCCTCAAGAATGTTTTTAAATATATTTTTATGGTATTTACATTCATCAATGAAAAAAAAAATATTATTACTCCAATGGGAATATATTTTATTGATACTATCTTTATTATTCATCTCGATTGTTTAAGATCATTTTGACTAAGGAAATTATTGGCATTCACTTCCTTGATACATTCTTATAGTCATTAACATTTCCTTAAATTATTCACTTTCCATTGGACTTTAAATTTCACCTAAATATCCATATTATCTATCTTGGATTTTTTTATTACCTAAACCATATATCATTTTTACATATGTTCCTTACCTTGAAAGTTATATGATTAACTAGGGAAATATAAAAAAAAGTTCACATCCTTTACTCTATACATATATTTGATAAGGCACATTATTTATGAATTAAATCAATTATTCGATATATAAGGACTACTTTGGATTAGTGCGACATGGGTGGGGACCAGTTATAGATGTCACCTTAATGCATCGTTTTTCTCATGGGATTAATCAGATGGATATCCTTAGTTATGTGGGTTCTTACCCATTATGGTTTAAATAATATTTTGAAATATATTGAAGGTAAATGTGACATGTACCTAGGAATCATGGCATACAATAATTAAGCATTACCTTCATTCAAATTCAGTTATTATTATCCATGATATTTTTACTCTGAAAAAATATATGGATGCATTTCATTCTCAATTTATTGATTAAATGGAATGGTTTTTATTTATTAACATTTCCATATTGATTATGTATTATCTAATTATTTAAATGGAATGTGTTTTTAGTTATTTACCTTTACATATTGGTTGTTCCTCATCTAGGTATTTAAATTTTATTTTTTTTCAGGTATTTTCCTTTCCATATTGATTATACCTTATCCAGTTATTTAAATGGAATGTGTGTTTAGTTTTTTATCATTACATATTGATGATTCATTATTGATTCATGATAGCTTCCAATGTACTTAACCCTTAATAAGAATTTAAGATCACCCTTAATTTATTTCATTTCCACAAGATTACATAAAGTTTACTATGACTAATATGAAGGGATAAAAAATATGGAATAAAATTATTATTGAAAAAAATAAGAAAATAGTGATTTTTTTGGAATAAAATTTAATGTAAGAATCATGCATGTATCTAGTTTACCTAGAGTAGTAAACTATTTGCTCCTTTGAGATGTTATTTCATTGTATCTTATGCCAATATAATTGTAATAGGCACTAGATTTTGGCTGATGGGGTCGAGGTATCTATATTCATTGCCTCAAGTTTAAGTATCTATGAGAGAATATATGTTTCGAACACTTATGATCATTGAATACTAGGAAATTTTCTCCAAATAGATAGTGGTGCCATTTTTTATGGAATAAACCACTATAGATAATTCTAGGTCATTTATTGGATAATTTTTCTCATCAATTCACAACCAGCTCAAACCATAGGCCATAACATGATCTCCTTTCCTGAGAATATAACCCAGAATGGATCTTGACACATCAAAATATACCACATAGCCTTAACTTAGTTCTGGAAATATTAGGATGGGTACTAAGGTGAGATGACAATTAAGATCTTGAAATCATTTATAATAGCCATCATTCTATCTGAATGGAACAACCTGGATATTATGATCACTCATAGAAGAAACAAGACTTAAGAAATCTTGAATAAAATGATTATAATAGAATTTTAGTCCTAGAAATATTCATATCTTGAAGATATTATTTAGTTAATTATAAGAGATGGATGCTTCAATATTAATGGGGTCTACTTATATTCTCTCTTTAGAATTAATGTGCCTAAGGAAATAGTCTTCTTGTATCTATAAGTAATAATTAAAAAAATTACATATAATCAGTGATCACACAATGTTTGTAGTATAATTTCCATGTGATTCTCATGGCCATTCTTTCTTCGAGAATAAACCAACATATCATCCAAAAATACCATAACAAAATAATTGAAGTACCTGCATAATATATGATTCATCAAGGCCATGAGGACTATATATTAATTCATTAGACAAAATGAAATGAATAAAAATTCATAATGTTCATTTTGACTCTATAATTATATCTTTTCAATATCATTTTTTTGACTTTGAGATGATGATATCCTAACTGTAGATCAATTTGGAGAACCACGTAGCTTCTATTAACTGATAAAATAGATTATTTATTTGTGGAATAGGGTATCAAATTTTTATCACAACTTTAATTAGTTTACAATAATAATCACATAATCAAAGGGATTGTCTTCCTTCTTTTTGAATAAAACCATTGCATCCTAAGGTGATGTGATTGGTTTAATGAATCCTTTACTCTCAAATTATTTAAGCTAGATTTTTAAATCTTGAAACGTTTTGAAATCCATATTATATTATGGGTGAGAAATATGTCTTGTTTCTAAGAGTAGAATGATTGAAATTTTGATTTCAGTCTCATGTGGTAACCTAAATAAAATATTTAGTAAGAAATTTGGGTATAAATCCACTATAACAGGAAGACTCCTACTTCTGATTTCATTAATAGTGTCTAGGGTCATTTATACTAACTGTACATATATGGTTCCATACACAAATACTAAAGACCCCTCTACCTAAATTTATGTCCCAACCCCCCTTGAACACACGAAGAGTTTTATTTTTGGGTTGCAGATCTCACTTACCAAGAAAAAAAATTAATATGAGATTTAAATTCCACTAACCAATCCATTCAAAAGATCAAATTAAAAATATTCATCTCTCAGACTATAAAATCTTATAGAAACTACACTACATCAATTGTAATGGAAAATTCCAGGTACTTGAATCCTATGCACTCCCACTATATGAGGGGTGTATTGATAATCATGGTTTGAGGAATCATTTCCACATTTAATACTAATTTTTTAACCATACAAGAAGAAATAAATGAATTCAATTCACCAGTATCAAACAATACATGCATAAGAGTTAAGTTCAAAATGATATTACCTCACAAAATGGAGGGAACTGGTTTCTCGGTCATGATAGATTTATCTACCTCACATAACCATCAATAAAATTCTATAAGATAGTTATTTCTTCTTGATTGAAGTGTCAACTATAAAATCAAAGTGTGGTAAAGGTATCCTGATTTACTTGGTGTTGTGGATGAGAACTGTTATGATGGGATATTACATCTCATTATATAATGTCTAAGGTTATTTCAATCTAGTTTCACCTGGCTATTTCATAATTTTATGTCAATACTTTTGAGATTCCCTTTCTTTCCACAGTGGTGGAAATTACTCAGTGGTATAGTACATTCCTTCATTTATTTCATAAGAAAGTCCCACTACAAATAGCATGGTTCATTTTTATGATGTGGTAGATAAGATCCTAATCTAGATGATTGATTCTACAATTCTTTTCTCCATGGGAGAAACACTCCCTCACTTGTTTAATCCATAGGATGAAGTTCCCACCATCAACCAAATGGAAAATGTTGTCTTCTCCATTGGGTTTTTCTATAATATCTCTCTCTCCAACTAGTTCCTTTTTCTCCATTTCTATATATTCAATGATACAGAACATTACCACCTTTTAGAATACCTTGATCCAGAGAACCACCTCAAATACTTGAGATTTCAGTCTCTCACTAGAAGCTACCTCTAGGGAAAAGTGGACAATGTGGGTGAATTTATAATAATATCTAGTCACCAAAAAAATTCCTTGTTCTAGCTAAAAGAAGACTATCAGCTTTTGTATTTGGAAGGTGTATGGAAAGAATTTGTTATTAAAAAGTTTCAAAAATCCTTTCCATGTAATATATCAATCCAACTTATCTTGAACAACTAAATCCTATAATGCTATAACCTTGTCTTGAAGCATATAAATTTCTTGCTTGACCTTCATTTCAGCTGTATTCCCTAGAAATTTATGTATTATTATCATCTTACTCAACCATACCACTAATTTATCTGGTCTAGAATCACTGTGAAATGTCAGTGGGTTCTACTTTATAAATTCCACCAAATTATTCACCTGACGAGATTCCTTAATCATAATTCCCATGTTGACATCCTAAAATTCTTGCATGATACTCTAAATCAAATACTGGTTCACCTATGGTTCGAGTGAATCCTCATTCTCAGCTTCTCACACTCACTTGTTTCTCATTCTCCTTATTGGAGTCATGTTAGTTCTATAAACCATTGTAAAATATATTAAAAAAACCCACATAATATTCAAACATTTATGGTTATATTATATATATCAGCAAAAAAATCATAATATCACAAGAACAAAAAAAAGTAATCATGTGGATAATGAAATCCCAATGGGAAGTCTCTTTACTATTGAATGGTACATAACAATCAACAACTAAACCTATGAAAATGAGTTGATGATGAACCTAGAAGTTCATATAAACACTTTATGTACTTGTACTACTTGGGTAACATGAAGTTCAGCATAAAAAGTTTAACTATGTTTTTATACTAAAAATTTCAAGTCCCAACACATCCCATCTCCATGATACCATCCCAACCAGTGGACTTACCAAACTTATAAAAATTGTAACATCCCCACAAAAACCATTTACTTGGATCAAGTTAGAGGTAATAATAACCTTAGGTGACAATCCTCATATGCTAAAGGATTTAAATAAATTATAAGGGTTTAAAAAAAGTTACAAGGGGGGAAAATTACCCTATTTGGAAAACACAGACAACCTTCCCATGATATATTTGAAATAAATAAAACCAATGAAATATATATAAATGATACAAGAAAAAAACCCAATAATAATAAAAGTATCAAAGGTCCACATTAGAGTAATAGTGGAATAGTTTAAATAAGAACACCAAGACTCCAAAGTAGTAAATGAATTTTTACCAAAGTGGAATCACTCCAAATCTCCATCTCCACTAAATATGACAACAACATCAAGAATCCCCACCAGTAATAATAATAATAATACCCCCTTGAAAAAATCCTAAGGGTGAAGATTACAAAAATCAAAGTGATGGAGTTTTACAAATATACTTGAACAAACACTCCTTAATCAACTATGACATTTCGTAGAGCAAGGTACATTTTCCAGACCCAAAACCAAAATTGTAAAGAGAGTTAGAAATAAAATTACCTTCCCTATAGATGTGAGAAACTACAAATTTAAGAAGTATAAATTATTACAGGAAATACTCCCAAGCCGTATTAAGTCTGCAAGAGGGAGGGGTATCACCGAGCTTAATATAGTTGATGATGAATAAAGAATCTTGTTCAAGACATATTTTATTCCAGTTATTGAATTGGAAAATATGAATTACCACAATCACTCCCTCCACATCTTCCTCAAAAGAAACTATCATTCCACAATCATTGAGGAATAATTAGATAGCTCCCCCATTAGTTTCCATGAATATCCCTCTGCATTGTATATGACCTATATTTACCTTGGAAGCTCCATATATGTTTATTTTAATCCAAGACGTAATTAGGGTTTCCAAACAATAGTGATAAATCCATTATAAGTCTTGAAGTTACCTTGGATTCCCAATTTATAAAAAATTATCATCTCCCTGATTGTATTACTAGCCAATCGAATCTATATAGAAGTATTGGTTTTAACTACTAAGTGGATATTCTTCATGGACTCATTAGTGTCAACAACATGCCCATAATACCTTGAAATATTTTGGTTCTACAAATTTCCTCTAAAAACATAAAATTTTAGATCATGATTATAAAGGAGATAAGAGGAATATCAAAAGTATATAACGCAGTTTAAACAATATTAAATAAAGAAGATGATTTTTTTTCCAAAAGTAGTATAACCAAATATGAATTTTACTTTCAATTAGTTTAATAAAATAATTAATTTCAATTATTCCTAAACTAACCATGTTTTTAAATACAATCACATAAACACACTCACATGTATATACATGACCTTAAACTTCTTATACACATGAGTGGTGAGCCATCCATTAACCAAGTTTTTGTTGGTGATCCAATTTTTTAGTGGTACTTCCGACCTCGATTAATCCCATGTTTCCTTATTTTATTATGGTACTTCGGACTATGATCTATCTCACATGAACATGAACACTGCAACCCAGCTATACTAAGAAAAAAATTTCAAAAAACATCATTCTTTGAGAAACTTATTTAATTAATTTATCAAACACATTGTGGGTGATTACCATAATGAAAATTTCAAGAACCATCCAGGTATAAAGAATACATTATATTTTCAGTAGGCTAAAATCATTAAAAATAATAAGAGAGTTCTGTAAAGAAACCCAAGAGCCTTGGTATTCCAATAAAAGTTGAAATATGTGAAAGAAACATATTTTAGATACATTTGGTGCAATATAACTCCCACAAATCCACAAATATAGGCACTTCCTTCTATACCCATGACAATCATAAGAAAACACCGTTAAAACTTCTAAAATACCATAGATACAGGCATGTATTCCACTATCTAGGTTTCAATTCAAGAGAAAACATGCATATATAGAATAGAAGGGAAGAACATAGCCCTTACCATTGATTCCCAATGTCAAACAAATTAAGAATCAATGAAATTAGAGTATAGTCGTCGAATATCATCAAATAGTTTCTTCAAGGTCGCTAGGGTTCAAGACCCGTAAGAGTATGGAAGAGATATGGGAGTTTTTAGTAATTTTAGGGTTAAAAAAAAAATTTAATATATTAAATACCTTATATAGAATCCCTCCTTTTTATCACATAAACTTTCATTTACATTTTACAAAATCGAGGATCTTTAAGGTTTAGTGTCCTGGAAACCAGGAACTTAAAACTTGAAACAACAAAAAAAACATTCTTCTTAAACACTTGAAAGGCTTCTCCTTATGTTCATCCTAGGTTCATTTCTGCATCTCAGAACCTGGGGACATACATCAAAGGAAAGGGTGAGCAGAAGGCCCAGTATGGAAAACAAGAGAAACATTTTACATGTGAACTTGAGATACTTCAATAAAGTCATGAAAAGAACTTTAAGGCATGAGAAAGAAATCATGAGATATATCATAAAAAAAGTAACATTTTTCATAACTTGAAGATGTGGCTGAAACATTTAATATTGACAATCGTTTCGTTTCACCAAGGTCCATCCCCAAGGTGTCGTTAAAAATTACCATGGTTATTCACCAAGGCGTCGTTAAAATGGTCATCTCTAGAGATTAAGTCTTTACCCAATGCATTGGAGCGCTATCAGGGCGCACCCTTAAATTTTCCTTTATCATCATGTGAGCCACATATATCATCATCAAACATTTCATAAATAACCCATATAGCATAAAATAAATGGGTTTCATTTCATAATCATAACGTTTTGAAAACTGCTTTAAAGACATGATCTTTACGTCACTTTAAAACCCACAGAAAAGGAAGGTGGGTCTCATGTATGTAAATCCCAGAATTTAAAATAGAACATTTTGGTATATATGTGAATACCCCTTTAGAAGAAAGATCTTTGAGTATTCACTTAATAATATAAAAGAACTTTAGAAAAGAGAGAGACATTTTGAGACGGAAATTCTGCAGCATAACGGCTATGTTACAAGGTTTTAGAAGACATTAAAAAGAGAGGGAAAATGGGTCAAACATTCATAAATAACCCATAAAACAGTATATGGACAGAATAAGAAGGATACATGATCTTGGTAATGAAATTTCAAGGACATACCATTTGAAATGAAAAACATGGAAGGAAGACAAAAATTAGATTTCTCTTATGAAAGTTCGGCAGCCTAACGACGTTACTTAAACTTCAACAAAAATGATTTGAAAAGATAAAATATGGTCTCTCATCATGTGAACATAAGAGTTCAGTATGATATATATAGATATAATTCCCCAAAATAATTAAAAAGGAACTTGAAAGACTTGACATGAAAGTAGAACTTTGAAAAGAATGAGAAGGGTGAAAGAATCCCCTAAAAAATTCGGCAGCCTAACGGCGCCACTTAAAAATTCAAAATACTGAATTGAAGAGATAAAATGGGGTATCTCATCATATGAACACAAGAGTCTAGTATTATAGATATAGAGATCATACCCCAACATAATAGAAAGTAACTTGAAATAATTGAAATGAAAGTAGAACTTCAAAACGAGAATAGTGAAGAACCACTTAAAAATTCGGCAGCCTAACGGCACCAATTAAAACATCAAAATACTGAATTGAAGAGATAAAATGGGGTCTCAAATCATATGGTCATAAAAAGATCAGTATGATAGATATAGAGATCATACCCCAACATAACAAAAAGGAACTTGAAAGAATTGACATGAAAGTAGAACTTCAAAACGAGAATGGTGAAGAACCACTTAAAAATTCGGCAGCCTAACGGCGCCACTTAAAACTTCAAAATACTGAATTGAAGAGATCAAATGGGGTCTCTCATCATATGATCATAAAATATCAGTATGATAAATTTAGAGATCATACCCCAACATAATAAAAAAGAACTTGAAATACTTTACATGAAAATAGATCTTGAAAAATGAGAAGGGAGAATGAATCCGTTACAAAAATTTCGGCAGCCTAACGGCGCCACTTAAAACTTCATAAAACGAAATAATGAGAGTAATAGGGGATCTACCATTATATAAACATGAAAAGGGCAGTAAGAGGAGTATAAAAGAACATCCTCCAACATATGAACATGGAGCATAAAAGGAATGACATAAAAGAGATTACTTGAAATTAAAGGGAGAGGTCAGATCCCTTACCTTAAAATGTAACTCTTAAACCTCAAAGGATGGGACCTCGAGGGCTTGGGGGAACCTTGGGAGGACTCCTTGGGAGGTAATGAGACCAGAACTTCGTTGGGGGAGAGTTGGGAGTGAAAACTAAAGGAGGAAAGTGTGACGAACCGTTTTTTTTTGAGCGGATAAAATGCGAAGGTTTTTGAAATTTTTCTTTTATCAGCGGGTCGGTTTTAAAACCGAGCTTCGGAACAAGGTTCCGAGGTCTGGAGTTGTTTTAAGCGGTGATATCGCACTGCGTGCAGTAGGTTTAACCATGCGTGTTGGCCGTGTGGGGTACCCCCGGGTATCCCGTAGCAGGCGCGCGGGCTGCACACAGTGTTTCTGACAGTGCGGATAAAACCGTGCGGGTTGGGTGTGTTTTAGTTTTTGTTAAAAAAATTAAAATAAAGGAAAATAAATAAAAATAATAATAATAAAAATTAAAAAAAAACCTAAACTAAACACACCTCCCTCACCCTCACTCAACCCGCGACGCACCCCTTCCCTTCTCCCCCAGCGAGCCGCGCGCGACCCCCCCCCCCCTCCACGGCGCCACCTCCTTCCCCGTTCTTCCTGGTTTTTCTTCTTGGCTTCTCTCCGAATCATCAAGGTAATCACTTCTCTCCCTTCTCCTCCCCGTTTCCGGCTTCATTTTGACCTAATCGGCTCCCGGTGAGGTACGACCGAACCCTAGGGCTTAGAGGTGATCCGGTTTTTTGTCTTGCTCTTGTTCTAGGTTGGCGCGGAAGGTTCGTTTGGACTCCTTGATGCGCATTCCGGCAACCGTCGCCGAAGGCGAGGCGGTTTTCGGTGTTTTCGGTCCGCCAGTTGGTTTCTGAGGTAAGGTTTCTACCTGTTTTTGGTCTTCGCAGCCTCTAAATTAATTTATCAGGTTGTTTTAGAGGTTCCTGGTTGGTTTGGTTTAGTCCGTTCGAGTTTTGGAATGGTTTCGGGGTGAGGTTTTCACCTTTCCCTTTGTTTTTCACTTGTTAAATTTGGGGCTTTTGATGTTTATGAGCCCCGACTTGATGTTGGCAGTGCGTTGAGCTCGCGGTGTGGGTTCGCCTTCGTTTTGGTTTGTCGCCAACACCCGAGGTAAGGGTTTATTATTTCTGGTTGGTTTTGCCTGGCCTAAATTGGTTTATCTTTGTGTCTTAAGGTTCATAGTGGTTTTTTTATAGTGCGTTGGAGGTTTCGGTATGATTTCGGGTTGCCGGAGTTTAGGCGACTCACCTGCGCAGGCATAAGTATGTATTTATATATACGTGGGTTCCCTCGGTGTGCGTATATTTGTCCATGGCAGCGAATATACACACGTACGAGGCTAGTTGTCCCCATTACATATATAAAAAGTGCCTGTGCAGGTGAGTGGAGACAGGCTTATGTGTATAAGCATATGTGTAAGGATCCTCTTGTGCACGCTCATGGCCATGCGGAGCGTGTGCATAGAGGCTAGGTGTCCTTATACGTATGTGAAATCACATATGCCTCGTGGGGGAGCAGCTGCGACAGCTTTAGTTAGAAAGCGCCAAGAGCCAGAGTGGACGGATGGATCCACCTTGAGGTAGGGTCCCTCTCCTTGCCCTTTTAAATTTAAGTAAAGTAATAGTGAGTTTAATATTTCACTTAGCATTTTAATTATGCAAGTTTAGTTCCGATTAAATGCTTCTGTGCGAATCGTGTGAATTGCAGGAATAAGATAAAAGAGGTTGTTTGGTCACTAAACTAACGATTTAATAATAAAACCCATCTTTCGAGGTGCACTGCCTTCAATCTAAAAATATAGCATTAGAATTTCATGATTGCCTTCCTTATTGTGTGGCTTCTTAACTGTGCTAAGTGTTGAATGAGTTTTAAAGTAAATTCTAAATATCACTAAATGAATTGTTTGATAAAGTAATGACATGTTTTCTAATAAAACTCCTCCAATAGAGGTGAGCTGCCTTCAAAATAAACATGTAGTAGTAGATTTCCTTTTTTTGTGATTTCTTGCTTAATAGTCTTATGACTCTTTATGCTTGAAATTATACTTGATAAATGACATGCTTTTACTTGTACCATTTAATGTCATTAATCACCTAACATAGAGACATGTTGATACCATACGCTTTTGTTTACCTTCTATTTCTCGTGCAAGCTCCAAAATGTTGAACAAGGACAATTAATTATGAGAATTGATTATAAAAAGTTGAGATCTGATTTAGATAACTCAATGTGAATAATTAATTATGAAATGAGAACTGTGTCGATTGATTAATTAAGTGATAAATGAATGAGATTTTGGGTCCTAGACATGGCATTCTAGATCGACTTAAAATCTGGGTTTGGACATGGCGTTCCTTCCCAATGGTTATCCAAGCTTGTGATATAAGGTTTTAGACATGGCGATCTACACCAAATGTGATACGGGGTGTTAGACATGGTGATCTACACCGAACGAATGATGATAATGATTTATGAAAAAATGAGAGATGTGGGTAAAACCCGAGTGAATTGTGATCAAATAAAGAAAGGTAAGAATGAGTGGATTTCTAGTCTGAGTTGAAATAATAAGTGAATAAATAGAGTAAGTGAGAAAAATGATAAAAAGTGTTTTTTTATGCTTGAATCAAATTTACTTGTGTTGTTTTAAATAGGTTTTCATCCCGGCTATGGGCCGAAGCAGGTAGTGCCGCCAGGTGTCCTTTCTGGAACCTGGACGGGCGTTTATTGTTTGCATTGTGTCGTTATTGTTCGAGAATACCAGCACTTTGTTTAATTATATTTGATGGTCTAGAGTGGGCTAGACCCCAATGGTTCCGGCCTACTGAGATATATATATCTCACACCCTACTCGGGCCGCCATTTCACTGGGGTACCCGAGTAGATTCCATTTGGTTGCAGGACCGTGTTTTTGCTGTTTCTTGTACTTTGAGTTAGGAGAAAAGGACCAAGTTGGGGCTCGGGATGCTCATGGAGATCGCCCTCGGGGCTTGAGAATTTTGTTCATTTACTTCTGCATTGATGCGTAAGTATGTCGCGTGATTTAATGCTTTCATTGTATCATTAGCATGTCATGCATGCATCTCTTATATAAACTGCCGTTCGCCAAATTTATTCAAACCTTATAAATGAAAAATGTTTTCCGCTGTTTTCTTATTATTATTTACACTACTTCCATTGCTGTATTTTTGGTCCCTTTGTTCCACTTTGATAAGAGGGTATAGTCTCCCACCCTGACTTACCTTACACCCTCGCCGCTAGTCGGCAACCTCTGGCGTAAGGGGAGACGCGCTTGAGGCCATGTCGCGGGCCGGCTCAGGTGTCCTGGGTGTCCGGTTCAGGGTCGACCTGGGTTGGTTCGTGACCAAATGGTATCAGAGGAGGTTTCTTTCTTTTCATTGTCTTACTGTTTTGGGATTGGTAGACAGGAGATTAGGAATGTGTCGGCGCTTGGGTAATAGCCGTGTCTGGGACTGATCACCCCACGTACGGTTAATGACCAAGTGGCCAGGGCTGGGAATTGATGTTCATGTTGTTTGCTGTTATAGTTGATGTGATTTCACCTTGGGTGAATTATGTACTTTCCACTGCTTATTTGTTTATGAGGAGGTTTTGAAAAATTTTCCTTGGCCTGATATGGCTATGAAATTTCATTGCATGCATCATATTAGACACTTATAGATTCACATGTCATGCATATGTGGCATGCCATGTAGTTGCATTAGTGGGATGCCTGCTGATTTTGATTGTGTGCCTTGGAAATATGTCAAGTCTGGACTTATTTAGCACGCCTCTTTAGGAAGCATGTTTCGGTGATAGTTAACATGTTTGGGTGATAATATGTCATGTTTTTCTATCTTTCTTGTGTGTCATGCTCTGCGTTATAGCATGTTTTGGTGATTTCTGCTTGTTGCTTTGTGTTAGCTGTTTGCAGTGGCTTGTTAGCTTGCTGGAAAGCGCTTGGTTGCTTTGGCTGAAATTGTTGGTTGCGACTGCGACGAAGCCAGTTTTCCATTATAAGGTGTATGGGCGCCTTATATTTGGGAAAAGGGTAAATCGTGTTTTCAAACTTTTTAAAAGATGGCTGCTGAAGTTTAAATGTTAAATGGAAAAATTTATCTGATAAATGGGAACCAAATTCCAGCGGTAAGGTGTATGGGCACCTTATCGATTGGTAGGTGGCCACCCATGTGATTGAACCTTGTTTAACCATTGCATGTGGAAAATGGTTATAAATGTAAAACTGTTGAGTTTTGATTGAAATTTTGGTGTACTTTTAAACATGCTCAACTGGACTGAGTGGGACAGTTGGGGCATGTTTTATTGAAATGAACTGTGATATGGTTTCCTTTGGATGAACCTAGTTTGAATGAATGGGACCTTATGAGGTCGCCTCTTTGTTAAAAGGAATTAAGATGCTAAATTTTCTGTTTATGATTGGATAACATTAAATGTTAAATGTTGAAGAGGAAGTTTGTTGCAACTTGCCTGTTTTTTTTTTCCCATGGGGCATTGTTTGAAAACCAAGTACCTTTTTGTGAAATAGTACTTGTGGGTTTGTTAAGATCTTCTTTCAAATGATTAATGGTTGGAATGAATTAATGAAATGGATAAAATGGAAAGAGGTTTTTGAGCCTAGTAATCCCTGTTTTGCGCGACCAAGAGATGGGGTCGACGCGTGTGCTTCGAAAGTGACTAGCACATTCTAGGTAGTACCCTTAGAGCTTGAGTTGCCTTGTTTTCGGTGTGAGCTTATGATGTGGTGATCGTAGTTCGAGGAACGTCACCCGTGCGTTAAAGTGTTTCAAAATAGCATGCCGGTGAGCGGCTAGTTCTTGCGACGACATGGACACTCCTAAGGTGGGTAGTGTCGCATGAGTTTTGGTTTTCATGTCAGTGCTTGTTTGGCAGCACGACTTTGATAAGGTTGGCAGTGTGCGCAAAGCTTTAGAAACTCCGTTAGTGCGGGGAGAGTTTCGGTGTTTAAGCTTCGATGAATACGAACTCCTCTGGTGGTATAGGCATCAGGGTTTGGTCCAATTGATCTTCTCTGCAACCTTCGTTTAATCTTAGTGTACTCTGCTGGATGAGACGAGCATATCCCCCATCTTGACGTGGTCTTGGATACACTAAGATAGTGTCGGTTATACGCCGCGCTAAAGTTTAAAAGTTGTTGGTTTGTTTTGTAATCTCTCTCTGGTTGTGCGTGGGATGCACAGTTTCTTGGAGTTACGCTTCGTGCTGAGGCACGATAGTTTTATAATAGTCTTGTGATGGCTTGACTTGCGAATGTCACCAAAGGTCGTGTAAGGACTTCGGTGTACGCGTAGTTAATAACGGAATAGTTTTAAAAGCATGTCTTCAGTTTAAGGGCGAGTGTGAATCTCGGGTCGGCGATGTCTTTCGAGGAAATCTTGCGTGACCAATTTTAGTTGGTCGATCGTGATTCAACCGTTTTCTTGGGTTGAGGTCCCTATAATGGCATCAGATGTAAGCTCTGCTTTGATGTTTCAGTTGTAACGTGAGCGTTGGCTCGAGTTGTAAAGGCTTATGTGCAGTTTTCTTATAAAATGCTTAAAGGTGCATTGGACATTGGAAACACAATGCGACCGGTTGAATGAAACTTCAAGACCCTTGTAGGTCGGGTGATGTTTTCGTTGTTTTCCGAAGGCTTCTCGGGGACGAGAAGTTTTTTTTTGGTTGCTAGTTTGTAACGAACCGTTTTTTTTTGAGCGGATAAAATGCGAAGGTTTTTTGAACTTTTTCTTTTATCAGTGGGTCGGTTTTAAAACCGAGCTTCGGAACGAGGTTCCGATGTCTGGAGTCATTTTAAGCGGTGATATCAGACTGCGCGCAGTAGGTTTAACCGTGCGGGTTGGCCGTGCGGGGTACCCCTGGGTATCCCGTAGCAGGCGCGCGGGCTGCACACGGTGTTTCTGACGGTGCGGATAAAACCGTGCGGGTTGGGTGTGTTTTAGTTTTTGTTAAAAAAATTAAAATAAAGGAAAATAAATAAAAATAATAATAAAAAAAAATTAAAAAAAACCTAAACTAAACACACCTCCCTCACCCTCACTCAACCCACAACGCACCCCCTCCCTTCTCCCCCGGCGAGCCGCGCGCGACCCCCCCCCCCTCCACGGCGCCGCCTCCTTCCCCGTTCTTCCCGGTTTTTCTTCTCGGATTCTCTCCGAATCATCAAGGTAATCACTTCTCTCCCTTCTCCTCCCTGTTTCCGGCTTCATTTTGACCTAATCGGCGCCCAATGAGGTACGACCGAACCCTAGGGCTTAGAGGTGATCCGGTTTTTTGTCTTTCTCTTGTTCTAGGTCGGCGCGGAAGGTTCGTTGGGACTCCTTGATGCGCGTTCCGTCAACCGCCGCCGAAGGCGAGGCGGTTTGCGGTGTTTTTGGTCCGCCGGTTGGTTTCCGAGGTAAGGTTTCTACCGGTTTTTGGTCTTCGCAGCCTCTAAATTAATTTATCAGGTTGTTTTAGAGGTTCCTGGTTGGTTTGGTTTAGTCCGTTCGAGTTTTGGAATGGTTTCGGGGTGAGGTTTTCACCTTTCCCTTTGTTTTGCACTTGTTAAATTTGGGGATTTTGATGTTTATGAGCCCCGACTTGATGTTGGCAGTGCGTTGAGCTCGCAGTGTGGGTTCGCCTTCGTTTTGGTTTGTCCCCAACACCCGAGGTAAGGGTTTATTATTTCTGGTTGGTTTTGCCTGGCCTAAATTGGTCTATCTTTGTGTCTTAAGGTTCGTAGTGGTTGTTTTATAGTGCGTTGGAGGTTTCGGTATGATTTCGGGTTGCCGGAGTTTAGGCGACTCACCTGCGCAGGCATAGGTATGTATTTATATGTACGTGGGTTCCCTCGGCGTGCGTATATTTGTCCATGGCAGCGAATATACACACGTACGAGGCTAGTTGTCCCCATTACATATATAAAAAGTGCCTGTGCAGGTGAGTGGAGATAGGCTTATGTGTATAAGCATATGTGTAAGGATCCTCTTGTGCACGCTCATGGCCATGCGGAGCGTGTGCATAGAGGCTAGGTGTCCTTATACGTATGTGAAATCACATATGCCTCGTGGGGGAGCAGCTGCGACAGCTTTAGTTAGAAAGCGCCAAGATCCGGAGTGGACGGATGGATCCACCTTGAGGTAGGGTCCCTCTCCTTTCCCTTTTAAATTTAAGTAAAGTAATAGTGAGTTTAATATTGCACTTAGCATTTTAATTATGCAAGTTTAGTTCCGATTAAATGCTTCTGTGCGAATCGTGTGAATTGCAGGAATAAGATAAAAGAGGTTGTTTGGTCACTAAACTAACGATTTAATAATAAAACCCCTCTTTTGAGGTGCGCTGCCTTCAATCTAAAAATATAGCAATAGAATTTCATGATTGCATTCCTTATTGTGTGGCTTCTTAACTGTGCTAAGTGTTGAATGAGTTTTAAAGTAAATGCTAAATATCACTAAATGAATTGTTTGATAAAGTAATGACATGTTTTCTAATAAAACTCCTCCAATAGAGGTGAGCTGCCTTCAAAATAAACGTGTAGTAGTAGATTTTCTTTTTTTGTGATTGCTTGCTTAAAAGTATTATGACTCTTTATGCTTGACATTATACTTGATAAATGACATGCTTGTACTTGTACCATTTAATGTCATTAATCACCTAACATAGAGACATGTTGATGCCATACGCTTTTGTTTACCTTCTATTGCTCGTGCAAGCTCCAAAATGTTGAACAAGGACAATTAATTATGAGAATTGATTATAAAAAGATGAGATCTGATTTAGATAACTCAATGTGAATAATTAATTATGAAATGAGAACTGTGTCGATTGATTAATTAAGTGATAAATGAATGAGATTTTGGGTCCTAGACATGGCGTTCTAGATCGACTTAAAATCTGGGTTTGGACATGGCGTTCCTTCCCAATGGTTATCCAAGCTTGTGATATAAGGTGTTAGACATGGAGATCTACACCAAATGTGTTTCGAGGTGTTAGACATGGCGATCTACACCAAATGTGATATGGGGTGTTAGACATGGCGATCTACACCGAACGAATGATGATAATGATTTATGAAAAGTTGAGAGATGTGGGTAAAACCCGAGTGAATTGTGATCAAATAAAGAAAGGTAAGAATGAGTGGATTTCCAGTCTGAGTTGAAATAATAAGTGAATAAATAGAGTAAGTGAGCAAAATGATAAAAAGTGTTTTTTATGCTTGAATCAAATTTACTTGTGTTGTTTTAAACTGGTTTTCATCCCGGCTATGGGCCGAAGCAGGTAGTGCCTCCGGGTGTCCTTTCTGGAACCTGGATGGGAATTTATTGTTTGCATTGTGTTGTTATTGTTCGAGAATACCAGCACTTTGTTTAATTATATTTCATGGTCTAGAGTGGGCTCGACCCCGGTGGTTCCGGCCTACTGAGATATATATATCTCACACCCTACTCGTGCCGCCATTGCACTGGGGTACCCGAGTAGATTCCATTTGGTTGCAGGACCGTGTTGTTGTTGTTTCTTGTACTTGGAGTTAGGAGCAAAGGACCGAGTTGGGGCTCGGGATGCTCATGGAGATCGCCCTCGGGGCTTGAGACTTTTGTTCATTTACTTCTGCATTGATGCGTAAGTATGTCGCGTGATTTAATGCTTTCATTGTATCATTAGCATGTCATGCATGCATCTCTTATATAAACTGCCGTTCGCCAAATTTATTCAAACCTTATAAATGAAAAATGTTTTCCGCTGTTTTCTTATTATTATTTACACTACTTCCGTTGCTGTATTTTTGGTACCTTTGTTCCACTTTGATAAGAGGGTATAGTCTCCCCCCTGACTTACCTTACACCCTCGCCGCTAGTTGGCAACCTCTGGCGTAAGGGGAGACGCGCTTGAGGCCATGTCGCGGGCCTGCTCAGGTGACCTGGGTGTCCGGTTTAGGGTCAACCAGGGTTGGTTCGTGACAAAAGGGTGGGTATTTATAGGGAAAGTGAGGGGACAAGGCATTAATGGCCAAGGGACACCTCACTAGTGGTTTTGGCAAAACCATGGGCTTGCCCATGGTATTTGCCCATGGTATTGGCCACTTGGGACACCTCATACCTTATCTTACTATTCATAATTTGACCATATTGAATATATACTTAACACATCATTTAATGATGTCATTAAACACCCGTAACTTAAAAACTATATTTTCACTATTCATCAAAAATTCAACTTTCTCAGAATAATCCCAAAATTTCACCTTAACCAAATATCGATGCTCTAAATACATTTATGAACTCCATTTTATAAAAATAATTTTCTAAATAATTTTAATTTAATTTTTAAATAAAAACACTATTCATCGAAAATTCGTTTTTTTCAGAAAAATCCCCAAAAATCACCATAACATAATATCGATGCTCTTAGTTAAAAAATAAAGTCATTTTTATAAAAATAATTTTCTAAATATTTTTAATTAAATTTTTAATTAAAAAAAACACTATTCACCCAAAAAAACTAATACTTGAATAATAATTTATGAAACCGTTATTTAACCATTTTATTGAATCACATTACTTAATCAAGGTGCCTAAATTATTTTAAAACTTTCTTTAAGTGAGATTACTAATCCATTTGGTCATATTACTAATCCTAATCATAAAATCACTATTCATAATTTACTATTCATCAAAAATCAAGTTGATCTTATTAGACTCCAAATTTTGTACTGAACATAATTGTAGAAGACCATTTTTTGAAAATCATTACACATTTTTAATTATTTAAGGTTTACATAAACATTTTTAAAATATCATTTTTCTAAAATTCATCAAAAATATGCATACTATATTTATCCAGTTATTTGAAAATTCATAAACTTCATCATAAGAAGAAATCCCAATTTTTATTTAAAAAAAAGGATTACACAAGGTTGTTACGGTCTCCTTACATAGCCTCTTATCACACCAGCATAGGACCTAAGTGTAAGGTGTGCTAAGGTGAGAGAGTCCGAGGGAGGCTCGACCAACATTGCCCAAGTAGTAATTTCAATCAGTTTGAACTTCTCGCGAAGGCGATTCCGTTCTAGCTTCACACGATGAAGTTCGGCTAGGGTTTGGTCCAGAGAAAAGCCCAATGGTGCTACCTCCTTCCCAAGTTCTGTTAGGTGGGCTTCGATCGGTCCAAGACTACTAGGTGAGGCCATCGAATCTTCTTTCTATAATAATTAACCATGATTACTTGTATTTAGAGACAATAATCAAAACATTTTGTTCACAGCGGTCATATTGACCGATGGTCATATAACAGTCAGAACCCAATGGTCTCATTTTAATTATAATCATGTTTATCAAATAAAACATTTTTGTTGAGTATAAAAATAAAATAAAATAACACATGAAATTAGGAAACAAGATTTATTCAAAATTTCGGGCCGTTAAACCTTATCACATGGTTAGGATTTTTTTTTGGAAAAACATGAACCAACCTTGAAAACAGATCTTTCCAAGGTTTCACGGTTAGAACAAATGGTTTTGAAATCCATGTGCCAACTATTTTACTTCCAAAACCCCCTCTCCATCCAATACAATTTTCTAGAGAACATTAATGGTTTAATCTAACCACTCTAAAACTGTGCACCTTCCAAAACCATTCCCAAACATCTATAAAAAAATCTATAATCTTCTTGAGACTTAACCCAATTATTTCATAAATGAAAATAAGCAATAATGTAGTGAAATAACTTAAACTGGGGGTGTTATGCATCATCTATTTTGAAGTATTTATTGAGAATTGATTTTTATCCAAGCATTTCATTCTCTTACCAGAGAAGAAAATGGTGGGAGAAAACCAATTATTGATGACGTCATTTCATCCTAATCTCTATGAAAATTTACTATATAACTAGTGGATAAAAATGATAAGAAAATTAATTTAAAAATAAACAGATAAAATGTTGGAAAATTTAACTAAATAAGTTATATGAAATCACCTATTCTTGATGCCTATAATCATTCTAAAAACATGTATTCTTCTTACTCATTTCTAAAGAAATATATTTACCATTTTAAATACATAGACTGTGAACAGTTTGAGTATTAAAAAACAATATAAATAAATAATATATTAATAAATATTTTAAATAAAAATTTAAATATAATCATAAATATCTCTTTGGGTATGCTTGTTTGTTGATGAAATGAAATATATCTCATAAATTTGTAAATATAATAACCATAATCTTTTCCATTATGATATTTCAAACACTATAGAAACATTCATAAAAATAAGTAATTTGTTTTGATATTTGTTTTTGATAGTGAAATATTATTATATATACCCTAATACTTATCTATTTGTGGAATTCAATAGATTTATTATTCTCATAGACCGTCCTCATACCATGATTTTGATGATATTTTAACATTTCCCTACCATAACTGTAACATCCCAAGTAAATAAAGAATAATACATTTTTATATTTATTAATATTTGTGAATTAAATATTAATTTTACTTTAAAGGGGTTTCTATGTTCGTTGGCGTACCTGATACGCAACAACAGGTTTTTTGGAATCTTACGTTGCACACAAGGCTGAGTCCAACTAAAATAATAATAATATAATATTATTATTTTAAATGGTAGTTAACGCATAGCCGTTGTAATGGCGAGAATGAACCAAACTAACTAAAATATGAATAGACATGTTTTTTAATTTTTTTTCACATTTATCTAATAAATTTGAGAGGCTTAAAGTGTGAATTAATCTAATTTTAAGCATAAATACTCTAATATTCTTTAAAAGGCCGATTTACCGCCTTTTAATGGAGAACCCTATTTAAATCTAGTTTTAGTCACTTTTATAAGTTATATTTGACAAAATAAAATTCTTCTTTAGAATCAAGACTTCAAAATTTACTTTGGGGAAATTTTTGGTATTTTTTTGATAAAATTCATTTTTTAATGAATAGTGAAAAATACTGTATTTTAATTCAACACTGACTTTTAATATAATTTACTTATATGGTTAGATTATCTTTTTAATTGGTTTTAAGGTATAATTATATTATATTTTTTACCATTTAATCCAACATTGGTCATTGGATTTAATTTTATTTTGAAATTAGATATAAACAAGTGTCAATCTTTTGATAGTTATTATATATTAAAAACATGTTTTTTATTTTGACTATGGGAATTAATTTTAAATTAATTAATGAAACGTTTATGCTTTGAATTTGGTAAAATAGACATCATTTTTGAATTTGGAATATCAAATATAGCTTAGTCTGAATTTTTGGTATTTTTTTGAAAAACGTAAATTTTTGATGAATAGTGAAACCACTAAGTAGTAGTTAAAAACTGACTTTTTCATTTAAATGAAAATTTACCACTTCTATGAATTGAATTTCTAAAATCATACATACATGGTTGTTATTAGTAAGTAAAATGTGGTTCAATAAGATGAAAATAATTTTTTGTGAATAGTAACTTTTGACTTTTATTTACCGCGGTTAAAGGTAAATTGGGTAATTCAAGGTAAAAATAGTATCATAATAATACAAAATTACGTTAACACTTATTCTAACATTATTTTATGAGTCATGGCCGACCATGGGCATCCTTGGGTCTATTTTGGGACCCCATGGAGCCACTTAAGAGTGATAATAACACTTTATTTTAATTAACTTAAAGTAAAGGCAAAAATGATATAAACAAATATCTTTTAGTAAATTAATTTTTACATAAAGTTATATCAGTTATACTTTAGACTATAAATATTATTTGGAAATGTAAAAATGTTTCCTATATCATGGTATTTTTTTTATAATTTTTAGACATAAAATAAATAAAATTATTTATGACACAATAATGATGTAGTGTTTACCTCATTAATAAATGATTTATTTAAATAATATCATAAAGATTAAAACAATATCCAAAAACTTTACAATTATTATTGTATGATTTTATTTCTAACATGAGTCATCTTATCTTTGACTTTAGTGAGTTTTGGCCCTTTAGAAACCGAAAATCGTTATATAATAAAATAATATTTTTAAACTTTCCTAAAGAGCCCCTCCCCCCTATAAAAAGCCATCACTTATAACCCATTACTAACACCTCTCAAGCCCCTTGGATCATCCAACCAATGCCCAAATAATCTCTCAAGATCCTTCTATTCCTTTTAGTATCATTACCTTAGGTAGAAGGCACTTTAAAAAACCTTGTTGGTTCAAACCAAATGAAGTTACCAGATTTAAAGGTAACGTCTTCTCTTAAGTTCTTTTGTTTTATTTTACTTATCCAACCCCCTAAACTCTTTTTATTCATTTATTTTATAAAAAAACATTATGCTCAATATACTAGGTTGTTTTTAAGAGAATTATTAAAACTACACTTACACACACCTCCATATAATGGGTAAAGAACAAACTGTTTTTGTGGATGGAAAACTAACGCCTCACGAAACGATGATTGTTCAATCTTCTCCTACCACCTCTTATGGTGGAAATTATGATGGAAATGTATTTATATATGATATATATTATGATTTTTTTTCTATATTGTTCTGTAATATTTATTTACAAACATACCTTTATGCTTTCCAATATGTGTACATACGATAATTTCATTTGAGGAAGTGTGGACTATTGCCCCCTCAAGGTGATATGATTCGTTCATGACATACATGGAACATATAAAGGATGAAATTAATTGAATTATGTAACATATATATCATATGGGATTATAATGGAATTATAATATACCTATTTATCATTATGTTTTCATTCCATTAAATATGAAATAGAAATAAAAGTAGCGTTCATGCATACATACGACTTACCGTCTCCATGAACAATGCATTTAATTTCTTATCTACAAATGTTATGTAATATTATAAATAAATACATATATTAGATATATATGATATATATGACATCTAAATCATGAATATAATTCTGAATATAATGGAATTTTGTCCACATGAACAAATTGTAATTATAAGAAGTGCATTTTTGACTCAAGTACCAAATATCAATAAAATGTCCATTATTAACTTAAATGATTGCATAATGTTTATAACATGGTAATAAGTGATATAAAAGGAATAATAAACTTGAAAAAGGTTTTTAAGCAAGTAGAAATTATCTTTATCTTATTATTAAATAGATTAAAGAACGAACGGGTCAAGTCGGACACGTGGTAAGAGATTTCTTATCTCACTTTTAATTATGTGAGATTTCTATTGTTCACCACTTATTTATTGCATGTGGTGTATTGTGTACTACTATTTGATATATATTATCATGATTCTATTTATATTCATGGTATTCTGTGATTCATTTTGTGGTTATTAACTTTTGGTCATACGACTCGATTGATTACAGCGTGCTAAGGGGGTTTCATCTCACTTTTTTATTCCCATAAGATTCATGCTATATTTTACACTATTTACTTTTGTGTGGTGTATGTACCACCCATGATTATATTTTTTGTGTAATATACTTTAATATATGGGTATTTACATCTTTATTGTACAATTATTCTTTCATGTGGTGTATGATTCGTAATTTACCAAATCGGTAAGGGAACTTTTTAACCCAATTTTCATTCCTTGGGTTAATCTTCTAATTCTTAATTATGTCATGCTTTGATTATATGTGGAATCACTGTTTTTTATTTATGTTTTAATTTACACTCCCCTTTGCGTGGATATACTTTTGATACACATAATCACTCCATTGATAAATTCTCAAGTCATCAATATGAATATGATAAGAGTAATTTTAACTCAATTTCAATTCATTGAGTTAAACATCCAAGTCATTGGTTTTGTATTAAAAATAACATGTGTGAATGTCCTATGATTGATTTAAACTGAATATCCAATCATATTGAGTGTATTTATATTTTTCACACATTATTATATAATTTATTTATCCTTAATCTAAGGATACAATTTTTATAAGGGATTTCGTCTCAATTTACATTCTATTGAGACTTCATTGTTGTTATGAACCAATTCACTCTTATATAGTGTATATACTATACTTTGATATATTACATCACGAATCCATTTATTCTCATGATATTATAAAGTTTTGATTAAATGTTATTCCTCAATTATTTGTATTCACACGTCTCTTATTTTGTTAAAAACTCTTTAACTAAAATATCATTTTAAATATTTTATAGATTTATTCTTATAAATATTTCTCATTAATGTCCATGTTTTCAAAATGGTCTTTAGGATTTATTTATATAGACATTAATGTTTTCAAATGATAATTCATTTAATAGATTCAAATTGGTATGAGACACTTTGATTCAAAAATCTCTTTATTAAATGTTTTAAATGGTTTTGAAAATGGTTTGATAAAGAATTATTTATTTCAATATCCTAATTTGATATATTATGATTGGAATGTGGAAATGTTATCTTTCTTTTATTCTTGTGCTATGTGTTATGATTATGTTATGGTTATTGTGCATTGTTTACGTATACAGGTGGTTCCATGATAAACCTAGGGAGGGTGAGCCCGAGATAGCTCTCCAATGCATTGGGTAATGTGACAGAGGTAAACATTAATGTTTCTCCTAAGAGATTTAGGGAATATACTGTGATGGGTATTCAAACGTAAATCTATACATAGTTGTGATAGCTAAATTGTAAGTATGATACAGATTCCACAGGTTACCTTTATGATTTATGATTTCTATGTGTTATTCATAAATATTATGATTTCATGAGGTATGTTATGATTGAAAATTATAATTTCATTAATTTGTATTTATTGATGGGTTAATGTTTTCTTTTCTTATTTTATAACCCTTACTGAGCTTTTTTTGCTCACCCCATGTTTTGAAATATTTTTCATAGGATTTAAAGATGAATAGGGTCAAGGATGGAATTGAGGAAAAGTCATGCTGTTTAAAACATGGAACTAGACATGTTTTTTTAGAGTTTTTATTTTATGAAAAATAAATGGATACTGAGTAGAAGTGTATAATTTGTAATTTTTGAAATGTAATGTAATAGATATGGCATTATTCTCTAAAACTGTAAACCTGAAAAGATCCTCAATGTGAATTCTTGACTTAAACTCAAGATTATGTAATGTTTAAGGCCGAGTCCTTACAATAACAAATTTTTTATTAAGGAATCCTCTAAAATAAAATACCTCATTTATATTGGGATGCCTATGAAAGTCCTTTACCCACAAGTTTCCTATTTTGATGAGATTTTGGTAGAAAAAATCTCCCCACACTATACAAGATATCAATATATAATTAAATGAATTTCTTAACAATATTCATCTCTACAATACAAAATTCTGGCCAAATTTTATTTTTGATACACTCTTTAAAAATATTTATATAAAATTCAATGGGGTACATCTATATATAATGTATAAGAACAAATATCCAAATCACTCTAACCATGTTAACCATCAAGTGAAGCATCATATCAAAGAATGATGATAGGAAGAACATCTCTAATTCACAAAATATGAAATAAATTTTTATTTCCATAGTTGTATATTTTTTTGGATTTATAGATTTACTGTATATATTTTTGAAAAATAAATAGATCTTGGTTAATGTATGATGAAATTCTTTAAGAAATATGAACCATAAATCTACAAGCATTAAATCTTGCATCAAAACGTGACATTCATGTGATTTCAGGGCCTTTAACATTAAATTATTCATTGACATGATGTTCTTGATATTTTAGTAACACCCCTATGGAACCTTTACATCATTCAGGATGTTGTAAAACCAGTATCTCTCTTTCGTGGGAAGAGTGTAAGTAGTCAGAAGAAGAAAATTCCACTATTCACCCTTCAATAGCACCAAATATTACCATATCACCATGTAAATCTTTTGAAACCTAGACATAATTATATACTTTATAATTATGAGTGTTTTTATAATATTCCAATGATAATGTCACATACATTTTATCTACATGAATGACATAAAAAAATGTATAACATGCAATCAATTATATTATGGAAATTAAAAAAACAACCAATATTTTTTTTATTTAGTTTTCATAAGTGTTTTCAAAGATTAGTTACCTGTAGCAGTGAACATATCCTTTACTTTCACAAATAACTAATCAATTGTTAGTGGAGAAAAGATTCTACTATATTTTTAATTATTATAGAATAATGTCATCTAGGATTGGTATTTATTTAATCATTGTATAAATTTGTAATGTCATATAAACACAACCTTCAAGGAATGATTCTACCTAACTGAGTGTATACCATGTTCACAAATGGGACAACCTTGAGTTCTTTAATACGACATCCATAAACATTTCAATAAATAAATTCATCAATCATGTTGTACAACATGGATATCAATGTGAAATATTCATTTATATAAGAATAATATAAGGAAACATATGAATCCTACATATATTTTAGATCTTTGATCAAAGGATCCAAATAAATATCAATATCATTACCTGACTATTTTAGTCCTAATATAAACATAAACAATATAAATTTTTTCACTTCATACATAAACATGTTGGAAAGTTATAATTTACAAATATAACTGGACATGTAATACAAGTGATACTTTGTATACCAAAAGGTTTCACTCTATATGTAGATAAAACAAGATAATGGTTTCTTATATTATTTCCAAATTCATGATAATCATGATCAATTTTCTTCCCACGAGGAGAGTCTACTTGGTGATTTTTTCCATATTAATTTCTTTATATCTATGTGCCAAATTATCTAGCTTGAAGTATCATCACATAAATATAGGTTACTAAAACATAGAATTTGGAAAGAACCATAAAACTTTTAAATAACTTGATTCATATTTCTTGTGTAGAGAGACACCACAATTTGAGAACTTTTTAAATGATTTATTCCCTTTGAGAAACAATATATATTCATTAGGACATGGATGTATTCTTTTAGAGATCATTCCCACTAAAAGTAGAATTTTGTTTCATTATATGTTCAGAAAGGAATATTATAATCTTATAGTATCATGTCATTCAAGAGAGAAAGTAGTTCAATAATTTTGGTGTCACTCCACTAGTTTCTAAATTTTACATTATATAGCTTTGCTATGGTTGAAAATGTTGTATATTTAGTATAACTAGTATGAAATAGCATCTTTTCAAAACTCTTTATAATTCCAAAAAACATTGGAAAACCATGAAATTCGTCTTCATTTGTCATTTTAATATCCTTAAAATGATCTTTATAATTGTTTACACCTATAATTGTATCTGCAATATGTTCTTAATCATCATTCACACTTGTAATCAAATCAAGTGATCAATAAAATACAATGTTACCCCAACCACTAGCCATATACAGTTATTCCCCGTGTTTAGTTCAACGTTTATATCATATGTTTGTTTAAATCCTCTGAATAAATTATTCTATAATTACAAAAATATAAACACGAATACAACTTTTGATAAGGGCCATAAGAATGATTTTTTGGAAAACTTGATGAACTCTTTAACCCCATACTCATACTCTTTTTTCATATTATTTACATCTATAAATTTTTAATACATATCTATCATATTTAATTTAGTAATATTAATATTTTAAAAAAATAAATACACATAAGGTACAAGCTTATAATTAAATATGGAAATTCTTTATATAAAAACACATATAATCATCATATTGGATATATATTTTCATTGAAACAACAACTTGATATAACATATAAAGACCAATAATTATATGAATTTAATGTATAATATCATTTATTTTTTATTAAAAGAAGTCATATTTCATAAATAATTAATTTTTTGGAAATATATACACCAAGGGAGATAATAATGAAATATTTCAAAATAGATATTTTATTCTTCAGTTAGTTGACTTTATCAAAATTCATTAAGGTAATCAAAAGTCAGTGGAGTTCACCTTGAATAAAAAATACTTATAAAAAAATTATATTCATTCAATTCTATATATAATATGGAATATTTAAAATTTTTATATATAGAACTTGGTTATCTATGAATGTTATTATATCTAGATCATAATACCAAATTAATATAATAAGCTCATTCTTAAATTATCATTGGATGAACCTTATTTAACAATGTTTTTTTAATTTTAATAAACTATTATATTATGCTATTTCCAAATTATGGGGTTATGATACAATACGGAACCCCATTAAATAGTTTGGAAACTCTTCACCTAGCCATTCACCAACTCAATTTGGTTAAAAACAATTATTATAAATTTGAAGATTATTTTTTACATAGTTATTGGATATTTTGGAAGATTTAAAATATTCAATATTTTTGTTTTATTATACCTAGATATTTATATATACTAAAATCATCAATGAAGGTAATAAAGCACCATAAACCACCAATTTCTTGTGTACTTTTTTATCCACACACATAAGTATGTTTAAGGGATAATGACTCACTATATCGATTTCACATTTTTAAGGATAATTGTAGTTATTTTTACCAATTAAAAATATTCAAACATATCAAATGATTCATAATCAAATAATTATGAAACTTTATATTTATGGGGACATTGGATGTGTTTTTCATTTTTATATTATAGATGGTAATGATAAAATTGATATTTAATTATTAAAAATGACCATATTGTTTTATATAGTATAGGAATATTTTATTGTCTAGGATATATCAAATATTAAAATCATGTATACCAGCACGAAAAATATCATTTATGTAAATTGATTTTTTTTATTCATCATTAAAAAAACATATCTTATACTAAAAAAGAAATATAAATAAAATTATTTATTGTAGAAACTTAGTATACATTTTCTAATCCTGAATAAATCCACTAAGAAAGGGTAGATGGTAGGTTCTTATGGTTAAAAACAACCATTACTCCATTTCCCACATGAAGATGATCTTTTACATTAAAAAATTCCATTTTTATTCTCAAATAGTGCATATAAAAAAATGTATGATACATATATGACATCAAACATCCATGAAATATAATCAAAATGATTAATATCCCTAAATATACACCATAACACCCATGTTTTTTGATTTCCCATTAATTTATTTGACCATAGTGAATGCCTTTTTGTTTTCATATTGATTTTGAATTTATAATATATAGATTCCAATATAAGATATCTTATGTTGTAGGAAAAAAACCTTTAATAATAGGAAAATACTAAAAGGATTTTTTTAAAATTCATAAAAAGTAAATAAAATATTATTATGGATATAAGTCAATGTAATGAAAAACCAAAAAAATGAAAAAAAGAAGAACAAAAAATAATGAAAAAAGGGTTAAAACATCGATGAGAAGAATAAAAACTATAAATAATCCGATAAAGGGGTTAAATATTGATCTAAAGTGAAGAACTAGGGAGAAGAATGAAAAATCCTAAAAATAGTGCTAAAACCTCACATAGACAATAAGAACCCCACAAGAAGAACAAAAAAATTATAAAATAGGATGCAAGATCAATTAAAATGAGTAAGGAATAACATAAATTTGATTTAATGTTTGATTCGGTAGAAATATTCGTTGGAGGTGACTACAGAATTCGGATTTTGTGAGAACTTGAACTATGTGAGTATAAGTGATCTATGTTAATGTTCTTTTAAAACGGGGGAAAAGGTTTTATCAGTGCTTGTAAAAATTGAAAATAAATTACACATTTATCAATGGTAAAATGGAAAGCACTGATAAATGTATGATTTATCAGTGCTGATAAATGTGCATTTTATCAATGGTTTTTACTAGAACTGACAAATTATTCATTTTTCAATGCTTTATATAAAAATTGTAAATACTAATGAAAAATAAAAATTTGAAAATTAATTTTTTTATTAATTATATAAAAATGAATATATAATTTCTTTATAATACAATTAAAAAATAATAAAAAGAAATAAATTACAGAAATAGTAATAATAAATAAAAAAATTATTTTTATTAAATTTATTAAGAAATGTGATAAAAATATGATAAATGTATTAATATTATGATAAGTGAATAAATTATATTAATTATTTTAGGAATTAAAATATTTTTAAAAAATAAATTATATAAATCACATATGTTACAAAAATAATATAAATGAATAAATATTAATATAAAGATGAATGATACAAAAAATGGATTTTAATTAAAAAATTTAAAACAAATTCTAAATAAAAACTGAATTGATAATAACTATAATAAGATTTCAATAAAAATAATTCTAAAATAAGAATGATTAAATATAAATTATGTAAATTAAAAACATATTAAAAACATAAAATATTATTAAATAAAAATGTACAAATAAATATTAAAAAATCAACAAATTATAGAAATACTAAATGAGAAAAATTTTAAAACGAATAAATTAAAATGATTTAGAAAGTAAATAAGTATTAAAAATGAATATATAATGATAAATAAATACATAATATAAATTAATAAAATTTAATAGTTATAAATGAATAAATTCTAAAAAATTTAATAAATGAATTAATAATATTAATTGTAACGACCCAGTCATTTATGAATAAAATTTCCTTTATTTTAATGTCTTATAGAAAACACATGAAATAATTTTATTATTATTATTATTTGGTTTAAATGACCATTAAGTATCATTACCATTGATAATATAGACATTGAACAGTGATCACATGACTGATATAATTATAAGGTTTTTAAAAAAGAATCCTTTCGATAGAGACAAAGGAGAGGATGGCCTCATCCAGTAGACTCGGGCAATACGAAGCTCATTTTTCAAGCCTCAGTAAGGAGGTAACATCACTAGGATTCACTCTTGACCAAACCCAATCCAAGCTTCAACATGTTAAGCTTGAACAAAATCACATATGGGAGAAGTTCAAGTTGATAGAGATTACCACCTGAGCGATGTTATCCAAGCCACCCCAAGAGTCTGTCACCATTGCACGCCTTACCCTTAGGTCTGACGCGGGTGTTATAAGGGGTTATGTAATAAGGTATTAGTTACTTATTGGGTAATCCATTTTTATAAAAATAAGTCTTATTCCATCAATTACTTTATATAAATAGTCTTTCTTAAAAAGTGACGAATTTGATAAATTGTCTTTTCGGGTAAAAATATTAATTTTGAGAAATATATACATTATATTAAACTATGGTTTTTATTAATAATATTATAAAAAAATTATTATAAATTATTATTATATCAGTACCTTATCCTTAAACGATTAGGCAATTAGTTTGATAAGAATTATATTTTTATACGATAAAAGAGAAAATGTATTTTTAAAGAACTTATTTTATGGAATTAATGAATATTTGAAATAATTAATATTTTAATAAAATATTATTATCAAATTAATTTTATGAATAATAAATGAGTATATAATTTTTATGAAGTCAAATGTAATTTTTATTAATGTTTGAAAACTATTTCTGTCAAAACTTGTGAATTTTCAATAAATGTCAGTTTCCATTTTAAAAGTAAAAATTAACATTTTTTG